>JAQPPZ010000415.1:0-1455000 GCA_028583015.1 Wollemia nobilis
CTCAACCCTTTCAACAACTAAGATATTATTGGGTAGCAAGGTGATGGATATGGATGGGAGACCATGTATACTATATCGCTCCAAATTTTTTGCATCCCTACCTTCAGGCTATTGGATCCGCGCCCGGAAGGAGGATGGGAAAAGGATGATGCGGTACCTCGGACGAGAGGACTTTGCGAAGGTCCCGCCTCTCAAGGGAGGTGCATTTTGGTGATTTGTCGACGGATGGTGGGTTCACCAAGAAACATTTGGCGGCAGTTTCCACGCCTAGGTTTTGGGAATGTGTTTTAATGGGTTCGTTTTATCCTTTAAACATTCATCCTAGGTTTGGCCGAATGATTCTAACTTAAACTACATGAAAATGCAATTTAAATGAATACAGTAAACAGACTGAAAGCAAAAAAATAGAGAATTTGCAGGAGGCTAATGGAGATTACCTGATCCGGGATGTCTGATGAAGTTTCTGATGCTTGAAGTAGTCTGGATCGTCTGGGATTCGACAAAATCGCCTGCAATCTGTCAGAATCATCTGGAATCTGACAGGATCGTCTGAGACAGACAGAATCATCTCAGATCTGACGAATTCGTCAAACGAATTCGTCAGAAACCTGCAAAATAGAGAATAGATGCAAAATACAAGCAATTCTACTATGCAAAACAGAGGCAAAATATGCTAAAGAACAAGGTGAATACTAAGCAATAATTCAAAATAGAAAGTAAAAAAGATCACTGCATTATGATGGCAAATCATGAATTTAATGTGCAATCTAAACTAGATGGGTGAACTCCAGATGCAAAGTAGAATAAAAACTAAATAAATGATCTGATTTATAGCATAAAATGACAGAGAGAAAAGAGAGAAGAGCAAACTTCGAGCACTCGATTGCCTCGATGTATGCTCGCAGTCGAGATCGTCTCGCATCAGTACGAGATCGTCCCTAATTTGACAGGATCGCCTCCGATCTTGACAGGTTCGTCGGCTGCGATAGGTGCTGGCTCCGACTGAAAACCAATGATATACCTGCAATAAAATTACTATAGGAATAGTGCAAAAAGCAAATTTGAGAAGTTCTAGCACATAGGGAGTCGATTTGCATAAAAATTCAGCCAGGGGTTGGGGAGGGAAAAGTCTTAGAGTTAAATAGGCTTAGGGAAAGTTGTTGGGAGGTTGGAGATCTTCCCAATTTGGGAGATCTCCAACGGGGGAAGGGTCCCAACGGCGCAGACACGCTTCTCGCCCGAATTGGAGACCCGTTGGAACAGAGTCTAATTATGAAAATGCAGTTTTGCGACGAAATCGTCTGGACGTCCTAGTCCAGACGAAATCGTCAAATCTGGGGCGATATCGTCTGATCGGCGACGATATCGTCCAACGGTCAAAACAACTCCTAAAAATGGCGCGGAAAAAGGGGAAACGGGTTTCTCGGCGGTTAACGGGCGGTTTGGGAGGTTAAATTTGAATTTAAATTTATTTACTAAGGTGAATGTAATTATTCCAATTTGAATGCGCCAATTTTAGGGTGCTACATTTTGCCCCCTCTTTAGCGAATTTTCCGAAGAAAATGCGTTAAAGATGAGTTCTTCTCGATCTACGAGAAAGCAAAAAATTATTCCCATTTTTAGGCGACGATTCTTGGTCGAATCGTACGACAGCTTACTATGGTGCCCCCTCCGTGTTTTTACCCAAATCGAACGTTTGAGGTAAAAACGCGGAAAAGCAAAAAATTATTTGTGAATTATTTTGAATAAAATTAAGAAAAATAGGGTAAAACCCTAATTCATTATTACTGTTCATTTTACTGTTTTTAGAGCTCTGGAGCAAAAATGGTAGAGACAGCGCACAGATCTGCAGAGGTCCGCCGCGGTCTACGGGTAAGGGTTTAAACTCAATTTAGATTGATTTAATTGGAATTTACATGCTTTGTAGATAGATTTTAAGATGAATTTTGAGCATCGCGGCCGTTTTTGGCCGTCGACGTCATCCGGACGAAATCGTCCCTAGTTCGACGAAATCGTCTCAAGTTCGTCAATTTCGCCCAAGGGCGAAATCGATGAAAAAGGGACGATTTCGTCAAATTAGAGACGATTTCGAGGCGAAATAGGAGACGATTTTGCTCAAATTTGGGACGATATCGTCCAATAGTGGGCGATATCATCAATTGCAAAAATTTGATCTTTAAGGTGTAGTTTTGATTACTGAAATTGTTTATTAATGATTGTTTGTTGTTTTGATTGTTTATGTTTGCAAGAGAGGACTACTAAAGAGCGAGAGAGTGGAAATACGGCGGGCTGAGAGACGACTTGGCCGCTCTCACCCGAGCGAGAGCGGGATCTCGTCGGCACGAGCCGGCTTGCGGCATGTGGCAGAGATGCCGCAGGGTTTCTACCGACATGGGGCTACCGGCGACCCTAGCAGAGAGGTGGTACCCGGCTCTTCATGCTTTCGGTTACCGACAGGGGAGATGACTCCCACACTAGAGGATGTATGGAGGATTTTTAGAATCCCCATACAAGGACGGATGATCACACCTATGGCCAATCAGGGCCACGCGATGGGACGACTGTGCGGTGACCCGAGCTTCGCCCTGGAGAAGGGCGGAGTGAACATCGAGGCACTACGCCAGATGCCTGGGGCATCTACGCTCACACGAGTACTATCTGGGGTGGTTGGTGGACTTCTGCTGTGCCACCAGAGCGGGTGCAGGGTGTCGTGGATGCTCGCAGATGTGATCTACGATATGCGCGACCATGGCTACAGATTTTCTTGGGGCAGCTTTGTTCTATGCCGGCTATACAGGATCCTTTACGGGGTCATGTACAAGGGCGGGCGGTGTCTGGTCATGACATCGCTCCTACAGGTTTGGTGTTGGGAGCACATTGCGGTGCAGAGGCCGATAGGGCTTCCACTGACAGGGGTTGACGGGGAGAGGCCCCGAGTCTTCTACTGGTGGCTCCGGAGAGGGGCACAGCGACGGATCGACTTGTCGGTGTCCCGGAGACTACTGGATGACTTGGTCCCAGACCAGATCACCTGGAGGCCGTGGAGGCAGCATCCAGGGTGGGCAGAGGACGCACAGGAGCTGGCTCGCATCAGGCGAGTCTACTGGCTGAGGATGGAGAGGGGAGAGGTGGAGCTCCACCGCTACGACCGGGTTTTACGACAGTTTGGTCTGCAGCAGGGGATCCCATCTCTGAGGGATTACGAGTTTTCTCGGACTGTCCGGGATAACACCACAGTTAGCGGGGCTCCAGACATGCAGCGATTCTGGAGTCAGGATGCGGACGATGCCCCCATCCGAGCCAGTGGATGGGGACGACACAAGAGTAGCCGATGGCTACGATGCCTGGTACGTAGGCATCCGCCCTCCTCGGATGACGAGGGCACAGGGTCCGATCCATGCAGTTGTGCGTCGGATAGGGAGGCGGTGCCAGGAAGCGATAGAGGCGGCCCAGGGTCACGGGCAGGAGAGATCAGAGGAGGCCACAGGCACAGGAGCGGCCACGACAGAGGGAGAGGGAGAGGAGGGAGGCGAGACCCCCATCTCCACAGAGGCCACCATCGCCCGATAAGGGCAAGGGCATAGACACAGGAGAGAGTAGCGAGATGGCTACTCTCCGGGCAGAGAGAGATCGTCTACAGGCTCAGGTGTAGACACTACAGGATGCAACTGCACAGCACCAAGTTGAGGTGTCGTAGCTACGAGACGAGAATGCACGTCTTAGGGCACGAGGTGAAGGGGTGAGCACTCAGGAGCCATCGCGGTCGGTTTCTCGGAACCGCATTCTATCAGGCGCTATACTACCAGGCGGTGCCAGAGGGCCAGAGGATATAGGTGCCGGCTGCCATAGCCGATCCGATTAGGACAAGGTCGACGAGGAGCTCATCCCGGTCGACGACGAGGACTCGCAGTACCACACATACTACGATGGGACCACCTCGTCCTCCGCAGGGCGGGGGAGGAGATGAGGCCGAGAGCTCTAGAGGCTCTCGAGGCTAGAGGGCGGGATATTGCTACTATTGTATTATACTTGTATTGACAGAGGATTGAGTATGTCGAGGTACAGATTGTGGCATACCAATCCAGTTTTGATGATGTATATATTCTGTTGATATATATAGATGAGATATTTTTGAGTATATGACTTGTCTTATGTGATACTTATGATGCTTTTTATGTTTGATGTAATTGATTGATTTGATTGATGTAATGATTTTATTGATGATTCATGTAATTATGTCATTTTGGAAAATATTATAACTTGGATGTCATGCTATAAATATTTTAAATGAAATAATCTGATGTAACAAATTGATTGGTTGTAATGAAATGTAAAAATAAAAAGAGATTTCTAACAATAATTTCAAAGGACATTGTCGCTATTATAGACCATTTCATGGAGTCGCTCGCTCACTCGGTCGTCAAGCTAGTCCCGAGGATAGAAATATTGTTAAAAGAAAAGAGTGCTTAAGAGACTGTCTTAAGACTTTGTTGTGATAATGCAAATGATGATGATGATGGTTTGCTTTCAGATTTCCATGAAAATATTATGCATGAAATATTGTAAAATAATTTTTGCTAGGCATAAATTCCTAAGTGTGATAAAATTGTTGAATAATTCCTTAGGAATTATACCGTCATTGCAAAATTGGAGGTTGACATAATGACATGAAATAATGAAAATGTGCATTCTTTTGAAAAGCAAAATTTGTGTAATATGAAGTCATATGTTTTGTATGATTTTTGATAAATTGGGAAAAAAATTGTTACAATGGTTTGCGCTAGGCATAGAATATGTAGGTATAGACTTATACCATCATCGCGAAAATCCAAAAAAGGATAGTTTTATTGCATGATTGATTTTTGATGAACAGAAAATATGATAATGAGGACTTGCGCTAGGCATAAAATTCCAATTTTGGTTTTGAAACTATACCATCGTTGCGAAAGTCAATCACGATATGTATATTTTTAATGTATATGTTTTGAAAGGAATTTTTGATTTTTCTATTATATAGTTGTCTTTGTGGAAAACAACTGTACTTGATTTATTCCAAACAAGTTGCAAAAATAATATTTCAAAGTATTTTGAAGACAAAAAGTTAGATTTATAAGGAATCCCATGTGCATAAGTGAATTCATTGCCAATCTTGATTTATCATAATGATAGACAAAATCTCTCAAATACAAATGTGTGTGCAATTGCATTGTTCATTTACCAGATTTGAGCAAGATACTATGATACAAGTGATTTGAAGAAACCAAATAAGTGTTCATTAACCATGATGTAGATGCATATAACCATATTAGACTACTATGTAGATTGGATTATCAAGAGCTAGCTAATCCATAAGCAGACATAGGTCTGTACAAAAGAAGGTCGCTAATGTGACAGACATATCGCCACGCTAGGAGTTACCCAAGGCCAAGCAGGTTGGGCACAAACCACCTGTTATGGGGCTTACCTCACAGTTTTCGAATAATTGAGGATTCCAGGGATTCAAGCTCATCAACCCTTCTTTTCTTTTCAAAGGGTAGGGAAAGGGATTTTATTGCTTTCTTGCTTGCTTTTGAATTTTGCTTATTTTTTTCTTTTTGTATTTCTTTTGCTTGATAATGCTTGGAACATTGCTGAAATAACATTTTTCTTTTCTCTTTTTTTCTTGAATTTTTCTTTTTTTTTTCTAGGGATACTTGCTCGGATTAGCTGTAGAGCAAGGGATTTTTATTCTGGGTAGGGGTGAGCTTGTCCTTTTGCCAATTCTCAAAGATTCTAGACCGTGTGCATGATAGGATAGCAGGGGAAACTTTTCACTCAAGAAATCAGTTCTACTATGTAGCAAAACATGGAAATTACAAATATAATCATTTTATTGTGAAAAGATGTGCTTGGTTTAAGTAAATAACAAGATCAATTCTCTATGCTCAAACTTTCTTTAATTGAATTTTGTGAACTTTGATATAAGAGAGATTAGTAATCATGCCAGATAAAATCAAGATATTTATTGTTGTGATTGTGCAAGTGAGGGATGCTAAATAAATGCTAATTTTATCCAAAATAAGTTGAAACATATAATTGCAATAATTGTAAGAAAATAATGATTTTGAGAAAGTTTTGAGAATGTTGACTCTCTCTTTCTTCTGTATATTGTTTTGGTTTCGAAAGAGTCAAGCATATAGCTGTTTTTGGATTTTTATGTTGATTTTTGTTTTGAGCAAAAGGAACTTTACAAGTGCTTTAAATAAATGCAATAAATATTTTTGAAGATTTTTGAAGATTTTATGAATGTTTTTGAGGTTTTTGAATAAATTGAAAGAAATACAAGATAATGATTTTGAACAAATATATACATGGATGAAATGACCAAATTTATGCATAATAACGTTTGAGATGTAAAATATTCATGGGTTCTTTAAGTTCTTTACCATCTAAGGTAGATAATTTATATGCTCCTGATTCAAATTTTGCAGTAATGATGTATGGTCCGAGCCAGTTGGGCTCAAATTTACCTTTAAGTTCCTTAGTTGCATTAGTATTTTTTTTTGAAGATTTTGAGGATTTTGATTTTTTTTTTTTTTGTATTTTGATTTTAATTTATGAATTGAAATTGGTGATATATACAAGATGATCTATATACACTATACAAGGTTATGTGAGTATAGCATGTTTAAGGTTGCTTCAAAATCAAAGGAGGTTTTGAAGGATAATCTGGTTGAGGTGAAGGTAAGAACAAAAGATGATGAATAAAAGGTAGTGATAACAAAAGCTTTGTTATAATGTAGAATAATGTAGCAAAAGATTTGACTGTTATATGTGGAAAATTAATCATGTTACAAAATAATATGTCAGAAAGACAAGACAGTTCTTCATTCTTATTATTATATTCCAAGTTTTGATAAGATGGAGAAAGTATATGTGAAAGATATGCATGAGTGTTATTTGGTAAACAAGAATGATCATATATGGATGAAGAAAAGTGATGGATAGCAGATAATTGTGACAATAGAGAATGTATAGAACTTGATGTTTCAACCGTTAAATATTCTTCAAATGGTTTTGGGTCACCTTGTATGGTAACAATTTTATTTGCAAGTTCAAACTTCAAACATTGGTGAAGAGTGGAAGGGAAAACCCTCATCGTATGAATCCAAGGACTCTGGAGAAATAGGTTGTAAGGTGAAGGACAATATCCTACATAGAATAAAATATCCAGGATCTTGGATCCAATATTAAAGGGAAGAATTATAGTACCTTGAGCTTCTTGAATTTCATTGCTAAAAGATTTTATAATAACATTTGATTCATTAAGATCTTCTTCCTTTGTTTTGAGCTTTTGGAATAATTGATAAGTGCATAAATTAAGAGAGGAGTCATTATCTACCATGATAGCTTTAACAGGTGTTTCTTTACTAGCTCCGATAATGTAAATATAGGGGTCTTCTTGTGGAGTAGAGGAAGGAATATCCTCATCATAGAATGAAATATGGTTAACCTCAAGAGGGTTTACACCATTAATTATGTTCTTAGAGAAAATATGATGAGGAAAAAATTGTTGGCTAGGTATTTTGAACAAAATTTCCTTATGAGCAATTTGTAATACTTCTAAAAGGGATATCTTTGCTTGAGGATTAATCACTTGTTGTTGGTTATCAAAGTGGATTTCAGATTGAGATTTTGATTCTAAAGATGAGCTTTCTATGCTTACATTCCATTTTGGATCATTCTCTAGAGCCAAAGATAGTTTTGAAGGTTGGTCAAATGAGGAATCCATCTCTTGAATATCAGATTGAGTTGATTGAACTTGAGGTTGCTCATTTGTAGTTTTTGTTACAATATTAATAATATCATCATGATGGGACACATTAACATGCAATATTTGATTGGTTTCTTGTTGTTGATAATTGAATAGGGGTTCTTGGGAGATCTCCATGTCTTGATTGATTATTGGTATTTGTTGTGTAGGAGTTTGATTGTTTAATGGAGGTTTATCATCAGTTGTAGATTGTAATTCCTTTATATTAAAAAGACCCTTATCAATCAAATCTTGAATTGCACATCTTAAATTTTTACAATTTTGTGTCATATGTCCATCTACTCTATGATATTCACAATGTAACTCAGGTTTAAACCAATCTGATGTGGTATCAGATTGTCTTATGGAAGGGAGTTCAATCCTATTTGTGTCAAGTAAATACTTGAGAATTATATCCATTGGTTGATTAAGCTTTGTAAATGTACGTGATGAAGGTTTTTGAGAGGTTTTTGATAAATGCCTTAGGAATTTCGTCATAAAAGGACCTAATGGTTTCTCACCTCTACTTTCTTTATTATGGGTAGAATGATGACAGGAAGATTGCGATGTAGGAGGTGAGTGCATGGTAGGATTGGAAGAATAAGTATTTTGTTGTTGAAATGGATGTGTTGTATTGAGAGAAGAATATTGTAAAGGTGGAGGAGGATTATATGTGGATTGATAGACATAATATGGATATATGGGAGAATAGATAATATCGTTATGAAGAGGATTGGCAAAGGGATTGTCCTGTTGGGGTAAGGATGAAAAATGAGAAAAGTGTGATGGAGGTGGTGTTGAATAGGGATAAGGTTGATCATAATCAACAAATGTACTTGGCTGAATTCTTCCAACATTACTGATGGGCTCATATGGATGTGAGTAAAAACTCATGGTTTCTTTAGTGCTTCTAAAAGTAATATTTAACATCTACTATTCAGAATTGAATCTAAAACAGACAAACTTGAAATGATAATAATTTTTTTTTTTTGTTTTTCTTGTATACATATATATTTTTTTTTTTTGTTTTGTTTTTGTTTTTCAAAAGGTTATGATGCATTCACGTCGGGTTCACCAAAATGTATCGCTCCAAATTTTTCGCATCCCTACCTTCAGGCTATTGGATCCGCGCCCGGAAGGAGGATGGGAAAAGGATGATGCGGTACCTCGGACGAGAGGACTTTGCGAAGGTCCCGCCTCTCAAGGGAGGTGCATTTTGGTGATTTGTCGACGGATGGTGGGTTCACCAGGAAACATTTGGCGGCAGTTTCCATGCCTAGGTTTTGGGAATGTGTTTTAATGGGTTCGTTTTATCCTTTAAACATTCATCCTAGGTTTGGCCGAATGATTCTAACTTAAACTACATGAAAATGCAATTTAAATGAATACAGTAAATGGATCGAAAGCAAAAAAATAGAGAATTTGCAGGAGGCTAATGGAGATTACCTGATCCGGGATGTCCGATGAAGTTTTTGATGCTTGAAGTAGTCTGGATCATCTGGGATTCGACAAAATCGCCTGCAATCTGTCAGAATCATCTGGAATCTGACAGGATCGTCTGAGACAGACATAATCGTCTCAGATCTGACGAATTCGTCAAACGAATTCATCAAAAACCTGCAAAACAGAGAACAGATGCAAAATACAAGCAATTCTACTATGCAAAACAGAGGCAAAATATGCTAAAGAACAAGGTGAATACTAAGCAATAATTCAAAACAGAAAGTAAAACAGATCACTGCATTATGATGGCAAATCATGAATTTAATGTGCAATCTAAACTAGATGGGTGAACTCCAGATGCAAAGTAGAATAAAAACTAAATAAATGATCTGATTTATAGCATAAAATGACAGAGAGAAAAGAGAGAAGAGCAAACTTCAGGCATTGATTGCCTCGATGTATGCTGCAGTCGAGATCGTCTCGCATCAGTACGAGATCGTCCCTAATTTGACAGGATCGCCTCCGATCTTGACAGGTTCGTCGGCTGCGATAGGTGCTGGTTCCGGCTGAAAACCAGTGATATACCTGCAATAAAATTACTATAGGAATAGTGCAAAAAGCAAATTTGAGAAGTTCTAGCACATAGGGAGTCGATTTGCATAAAAATTCAGCCAGGGGTTGGGGAGGGAAAAGTCTTAGAGTTAAATAGGCTTAGGGAAAGTTGTTGGGAGGTTGGAGATCTTCCCAATTTGGGAGATCTCCAATGGGGGAAGGGTCCCAACGGCGCAGACACGCTTCTGCCCGAATTGGAGACCCGTTGGAACAGAGTCTAATTATGAAAATGCAGTTTTGCGACGAAATCGTCTGGACGTCCTAGTCCAGACGAAATCGTCAAATCCGGGGCGATATCGTCTGATCGGCGACGATATCGTCCAACGGTCAAAACAACTCCTAAAAATGGCACGAAAAAAGGGGAAACGGGTTTCTCGACGGTTAACGGGCGGTTTGGGAGGTTAAATTTGAATTTAAATTTATTTACTAAGGTGAATGTAATTATTCCAATTTGATTGCGCCAATTTTAGGGTGCTACATATACAAAACATGACCTTCATCCTAGTTGGGGTAATTCAATGAATACAAACCCGCATCCATCTATTGGAGCTACCTCAATGGAAACTTGAATGTTAGAGGGTTTCTACCTTTTTTATGTGATGGACTGTTAGGTACTTTGTAGTTATCCCAGGATCATCTAGTCCTAGAATGATATTATAGTATAGGCTTTATGGGGTGTGCTTCCATACCATCCACTTTTTGTGAATAGTGTACTCTTATTATTTGATTTAATAATATCAAGTCACTTTCAACAAAAAATAGATACTAGGACTTTGTGTAAACATGACCTATTTTTCTTTATGTATAAGGGAATATAGGTTTGACCATTTATGGTGTAATCATTTTGACCTTTCATAAGTAAAAATATTCAAGAAGAATAATAAGGACTATGTCATCAATTTTTTATTTAATATATCAATGAAAATAAACTATAATCCACTTGTTTTCTTCTTTCTACTACTAATGATAATGTAACCATCAAAAGGGAAAGGTTCAAATTACATAGCCAAGAATTAATGTATATGTAGAATCTAAGCAATTGACAATAGCCAAAATAAAGGCTTATGATTTTATCAAAGAACCTTCACAACATTATAGTAAGTTAAAAAGAGATGAATTGCTAATTTCCTAAACCGTATCTATTAAAGAATTCATAAAATAACTACAAATCTATAACATGAAACTCATCAAATAATAGTTTCACATACAACTTAAAGGATTTGCCTACAACCATCATCTAGATTAGAATATATGTGTTATATTTACATTCCTTTTCAAGAATACAATATAGAATTCTAATTCTACTTATGATATCAAAATTCCAAGATAAGCCATCCACCATTTTGCTATTAAAAATTTATGAGTCAATTTATAATGGGTTTCTATGTATGGTTTTATACACTTTGAGATGCAAAATATGTTCATCATTTATCAATTAATAAACCAATCTATAAGCTATAAAAATAATGGTTTTCAATCCACCAAGTGGTGATACAGATCTCACATCCCACCCTCTAACTACTGATCGAATCAAACATTTATAGGCTCTGAGGAATTTTATCATTACAATAAGATCGATCGTTATAATATGATCATTGCATAGAGAAATTCGATCGTTACAATATGATCATTGAAGAGAGAAGACCGTTGTAGAGAGAATGGTTACAAAAAACTAATTGAAAGAAAATATGACTATCAAGAATTTAATAGGAAGGGGTTTAGAATGTGATGTTCCTCTATCAATTATTGTACAAATATTTTGGCAAGGTCTCTAAACCTATTTAGGGAATGATGTGGTATTTTATAATACCACTCAAGGGTAATGCCCTAAAGGCTCTTAGGAAATATTTTTAATAATAACATCTCATCATATGCAATATCACTACAAGTTTTTCAAAATATTCTAAGGTGGTTTATAGGATGTTTCTTCCTCTTATATATTTGGAATTTTGGAGATTCAAATTTTGAAGTTAAAGTACAACTTGCCACCATAGGATCTAAGGGTTGATTGCATAAATTTTTATAAGAGTACTTATGATTGGATGAGGGTGCTTGAAGAGACTTCACTCATTGTGCTAATTTCTCTAATTGAGCGGTTAGGTACTGAATTTCAGAAGGATTGGATGGAACACGACGTTTGTGTGATGGGATTAGAGGAGGTTGAGGATTAACATAGGTATATAATTTACATATTTGTGGAAGTAATATGAAAGGCATGCATTGGCTTATCCCTATGTTATTTTAAGTATAAGGGTTAAGGGTTATGCGAATTTGAGTTGAAGTCATATTTACATTGGTTGGATGGGAAGAAGGAATATTTACAATGGGACTAGTAGATGGAAGGTTATTAGGATTAGTTAAATTATGTGTATAACTTGTACCAAGATTTTGGGTTGTAGGGTGACTTGTATTCACCCTAAAAACCTCATCAACAAGAGGCATAGATGTGAGATATTCTATAAATAATGGGATATCCGATGTCCCACCACCCATGGAAGTAGTGATGATATTAGAATAAATAAAATAAACATTTGATGCATTAAGATCTAAAGTGGATTGATTAAAATTTTGATTAACATTACAATTAGATTCAGTGATATTTGTATTTAATTGATTATTATTCGATTGGTTAGGATGCAAAGGATTAGAATTAGGTTGTTGTGGGAGGTCCAAAAGTGAAATATCCCCTAGGAGGATATTGTTAAGGATTGTTGTTATAGAATTTCTATTGCCTCTCAAAATTATGACTATATGGTCAAATATCTAAATATTAATCTTCCTTGAGGATCTTCTTAGGGATCCAAGAGGTGGGTGTTGTAGCACCCACATATTTCTCTTAGGGTTTTCTAAGGGATTTTGATCCTCAATATTATCTCCTAGAAGTGGAATATGGGCCCCACTATGAAGGTTATACCTTCTCTAGGCCATGGATAAGGATTAAGAAGTTTAATTTATTAATTAAATATGTTTTAAGAGTGGATTTAATAAGAAGAAATTATTTTACTCTGTTTATCTCATTCTGTCAAGATGCTAATTTGGTTGGTATACCTTAGGATTTTTTTGTATACTTGAACCTTTCAATATACCCGCCCTTCTAGATATCCATAAATACATGGAAGAGGGTATGTCCTCTCAAGATACATGGTTGTACATGGGAGAGACCTTGAGGTACATGAAAGAGAATGGTACGTGAGAATGATCATGTCTTGATACAAGAATCAGAATGATATGTGAGAAGTAATAAGAGTTCCTTCTTATGAATCCCACTAGTCCACCATGAAATACTTACTAGGGGGCTTAAAATATGTGTGAGACCCTATATGGGAGGTTGGCATCTTGGGCTCACAATATACCCAATATAGCCCACAAGGTTTGTACTATGGTTATTCAAAGGGTTGTATACAACCCTTAATATGATTAGAAAATTGGTTATGGACTTGTTAATATTTATTAATGTGAACTAATCTACACAAACAAATATGGTGTGATCTTGATTAAAAGGTGTAACAAATTTTATCTTTTATTAATGTTGTTATATTAGGGTCAAATAGGTTTTAGGGACCTACAGAGGTATCCACATTAGATTTATCAAAATATAATAAGGAGATTCAAGAATATTCCTTGACCTAATCCCCATTTTCTCACATCAATATGTTTATGTTATATGTTATATGGGTATGAACCTAACTACGTTTTATGGGTTAAATTCAACACATACCTAGGATTTTGCCTAAAAAATCTTTAACCTTATAAATTTTTAGTTTTTTCATTTGTAAAAGGGTTTTGAAAGGTTCCCATAACCTTTTACAAAAATATGAGAGCTAGGAGATGGTCTCCCAACCAAACCAAAGTAAAAGCAAGAAAATCTCTATGGTCCAGTAAAGAGGAGCTACAAAAACCAACAAAGGGCCCATGCAAGGGTAAAATATGAAGTTTAACTAATTACTAGTGTTGTCGGTATCACGACTTGCATCAGTCCACTCAAAATTGCCCACCAAAATTTTTAACTCATCCAAAATTTTGTATTGGTATTTGTACTCCTTTAAGAGAGCATCCACTTGAGTCAGCAAGGACTGATCTTAGTGAATTCTACACTGTAGTAGATCCTCCATAAGTAGTCAAAATAAAGAAGGAGGTATCCAATCATACATAGAAAAAGCCTCTGATCACCACTATCATCATCATGTTGGACATCCTCCATGATAAACACAACATCTCCCAAAGGATAAGGCACATGTGTCTTAACAAAGTTATGACTATAACCACCACAGAGTGTTTGAGCCAATTTAGGTTCCACCATGTAACCAATCCTCCACATGTAACCATGGATGATGTCCCTAGAATAGGCCCTGAAGAAAATTCTCCATGCATGTCTTAGGATAATGATTATGGATTCCACTCTAGAATGGATTCTCCACGTGCCTTTGAAACCTACCTTGTAACAAGTACTCCACGTGCCTCTAAAATCCATCTTATAGCAAAAACTCCACATGTAACACATAATGATGTCAGTAAATTTCACACTATAGTAAATCCTCCATACATGACCAAGAGTAAGGAGGTATCCAATCATACACAAAGAAAGCCTCTGATCACCACTATCATCATCATGTTGGACATACACCATGAGAAACTCAGCATATCCCAAAGTATGAGGTACATGTATCATAAAAAGTTATGATTATCATCACAAAGGAGTGTTTGATCCAACTCAACTGCCACAGAAGAGGGAAACAAGAAGTGGATAAGGATAAAATTGATAAATCTCCATAAAAGGAAGGAATGACCAAGGTGTTAGAAAAGGACTTCCAACCCCACTAGAATCTTAGGATGAGTTCACAGAAAATATGAGATCTAGGAATTGATATCAATTAAAGAAGGAGGGAAGCTATCAGTCCAAATGGTAAGGTTGAGTGCACGAACACCCAAGTTAGCTAAGATATTTGCAGCTTGGTTACCTTATCTATAGAAACATTGTATAGTAACATTAATGGAGGCACTAAGAAAGGTATTGGCCTCAAATATCAAGCTAAATATGTTCCAATACATAGATTGGGTCCTTTTAAGGCTTGTAATGATATTCAACGAGTCACCTTCAACAATGAGGTAGAAGAGATAGATATTTAAAGAGTGTTCAAGATTCAGTGAAGGGATTGGTTTAAAACCCAAGGTATTCTACAAAGGCCAAAATAATCTCCTCTACATGATTTTTGAAAATACCTCCAACACCAAAAAATCCAGGGTTGCCCTTGGTCGCACCAACAAAATTGTATTTTATCCAAACCAGGGGTGAAGGAGTCCATCTAATGAATGAACAATAAATCATTGAATTAGGGAAATAAATAGGAAAATAATGAAGTTTAAAGGACCTGACCAAACAAGCTTCATATGAAGGTTTAGGGGACCCAAATCCCAAAGTAACATAGAGGTTCTTAATAGCTACATGAAGAAGTCGAGAGAGCATAAAATGATAATCATGGATGGAGTTGTTGAAATTTTTGGAGTGATGCTCACACCAAATTTCCCATAAGAAGTGGGGGAGATATAAAGTCCAAAAAAATTTTAGGTGAAAGCTTCTGAAAGGGTTGGGCCACTCTAAGCATAAGTCATTCAAGAGAAAATGGGTCACCCAAGAAATTCCCATGATGGAAAATAAGGAGCATAGAATTTTTAGAGAAAAGTTGAAAGACAAAAAAATATATTGGTGAATTCGCAAGTATGATTGCATAGGTAACAATAGTTGGGAATAGGGAGCCTAGGAAGCTGAAGATTAGGAATGGAAAGGATCTTATCTTGGAAAATAAGCCAAAAAAACTGACTTTAGGTGTTAGGTGCTTATTCTAGATGATATTCGAAGGGAACCAAGGTTGTCCTAGACTTTCAGTAAGGAAGTATGCTATTTTGATAGAACAGAAACCATTCTTTCTAGGCATCCAAAGTCTCAAATTCAGACCAGGTGACTTAAGATAAAATCAAATAAATCATTATTTAATTAAGCTATCGCAGAGCTATTCCAACGATCAATCAAACATAGGAAATACAACTTAATTTATATAAAGGGATAAAGGAGGTTAGAGGAGAAGCGGGAAGGGAGGAAGACGGAGGAGAAGATGAAGGGAGGTTGGAGGAATAAGGGGAAAGGAGGCGGAGTGATAAGGAGGAAGAGGGAATATAGGAGAGAATGGAGGGATAAGGGAAATAGAAGAATTTGCCGACAATAATAGAATTTGCCGACAAAATTAAGGGTTCACATTTTCTACATTCTCCCCCTTAAAGTTGAGAGGACTGACAAGACAGTCTCTCAGCTTTACAAATTGAGCTTTAGCCAACGCCTTGGTGAAGATGTCCGCAACATTCTCCAAAGTGTGGCAATAGTGAAGCTCAACAGTTTTAGTTTCCACCATATCTCTGATGAAGTGGTACTTCATATCAAAATGCTTTGATCTACTATGGTGGACAGGATTGTATGCCAACTGAATGGCACTAATGTTGTCACAGAATATCCTTGTTGGACCACTTTGCTGCTCTCCAATCTCTTCTAATACCTTTCGTAGCCATAGAGCTTGAGTACTAGCATGAGTGACCGCTATATACTCAGCTTCTATTGAAGATAGTGCTACTACTGTCTGCTTCTTGGAACTCCAAGTGATTAGTCCCGATCCCAGACTAAAACAGTTCCCTGAGGTTGATTTTCTGTCATCAATGTTGCTACCCCAATCACTATCACTGAAGCCTACAAGCTTGATAGTGTTACATTTATGGTAATGGATTCCAAAATCCCATGTACCCTTTACATATCTGAGAATTCTCTTAGCTGCCTGCAAATGCAACTCAGAAGGGTTAGACATAAATCGAGAGACAAGAGAAACAACATACTGAATATCAGGTCTAGTGTTGGCGAGAAACATCAAACTCCCAACCATGCTTCTGAAAGTGGTCACGTCAACTTTTGATGCTCCATCATCTTTGCTTAATTGGATCCCATGTCCAATTGGAGTTGCAACTGGTTTGCAATGCTCCATAGCAAACTTCTTAAGCATGTCCCGAGCATACTTATGTTGACAGATGAAGATCCCTGTATCTGATCGATGAACCTCCATTCCAAGGAAGTAGTGCATTAAGCCAAGATCCTTCATCTCAAACTGCTCCATCATGGAGTGTTTGAACTCCATATTCATTTTTTCATTACTACCCATGAATATGAGATCATCCACATACAAGCAAACTATGAGGATGTCATTTCCTTGCTATAGGTAGTAAAGGGTGGGTTCATTTCTACTTCTGGTGAACCCAAATTCTTTGAAGTACCCATCAATGCGTGAGTACCAAGCTCGTGGTGCCTGCTTGAGGCCATAAAGTGCCTTCTTCAGTTTGTAAACAAGATGTTCCTTGTCTTTCTCTTCAAATCCTTGTGGTTGCTCAACATACACTTCTTCTATCAAGTAACCATTTAGAAATGCACTTTTCACATCCATGTGTTGGACTTTCCATCCCTTATTTGCAGCTAAGGCAAGAACTGTTCTAATAGTCTCCTGTCTGGCTACAGGAGCAAAAGTCTCTTCATAATCAACTCCATATTTCTGAGTGAATCCCTTTGCAACTAGTCTCGCCTTGTGCCTTTCAATGCTACCATCAACATTAAACTTGGTCTTGTAGACCCACTTACATCCAACACATTTCTTGCCTTTAGGAAGCTTTACCAGCTCCCAAGTGTCATTGTTTTTTATAGAGGTTATCTCCTCTTTCATGGCATCTTGCCAAATTTTTTGAGTACATGCCTTCTCATAACTAGAAGGTTCAAGTCGTGCACTAGTTAACAAAGCATAGTTAACTTGATCTCCCCTAGGTTCCTGTTGGGAGACATCATCACCATACAGGTGCATACTTTCTAATCTATGTAAAACATAATCCATTTCACTAGCTTGACTCCTAGTGTATCTTCTTGAAAAAAATTTATCCAACATCTGAGATGATGGATGATACTGTAGAGTTCTCTTACCTCTGGATGGAGAATCAATGTCCATTGGTGAGGAACGTACGGATCGCTGTGGAGAAGGACTTGGTGAAGAAGAGGAATCAGAAGATGAACTTGGAGTTGGGAGGAGACTGCTTTCCTTTCTGTGGTGTCTATTGTTGCACCTGCTTAGAAACTACATCAGTGGATTCAACATCACTGAATATTTGGGGCTTACCCCATTCTCCCCCTTCATCAAAAATTACATCCCTGGAAATCACAAACTTTCTAGTCCGAGGATTATAGAGTCTGTAAGCTTTTGTATTCTCACAGTATCCTACAAAGATACATGCCTGACTCTTTGGATCGAGCTTCTTCCTAAGCTCATCAAGAATGTGAGAATAGGCCAACGAGCCAAACACTCTGAAATGCTTAACATTTGGCTTTTTACCATACCAAGCTTGGTAAGGTGTCGATCCTTTCAAACTTGAAGTAGGACTTCTGTTCAAGATATATACGCTAGTCCTGGCTGCATCTGCCCAATATGAATTAGTCAAATGCTTCGTCTGAAGCATAGACCTTGCCATCTCCACAATGGTGCGATTCTTCCTCTCTCGTGACACCATTCTGTTGTGGAGTGTAGGCAGCAGTGAACTGCCTCTTAATGCCATGTTGCTTACAGAAATTCACAAACTCATTAGAGGAGTATTCTCCTCCCCTATCTGATCGAAGACATTTTACAAAATATCTACTCTCACTTTCAACTCTTGTTTTGAAATCGATAAAGCATTCATATGCTTCATCCTTATGTTTCAAAAAATATATCCAGCACATTCTAGTATAATCATCAATAAAGAGTAGAAAGTAAGAGTTGTTACCCGGACTCGTGTTTGCATCGGACCACAGATGTCGGTATGCACTAGATGGAGTGGATAGCTGGCCCGCCATGCTTGTCCATGAGGAAACTTTGATCTGGCATGCTTCCCAAGAGCACACCCTTCACAGACTTCTTTACTATCCTGAACTTTAGGAAGTCCAGTGACCATGGCTTGGGAAGTTAGCATTTTCAAACTAGCAGAATTCAAATGGCCATATCTCAAGTGCCATAGAACACTTGGATTGGAAATAGCAACACTTGCTAACTTATCTCCCCTGGCTGGCCAAACTTTAAAGGAAACAATCTATTCTTTGACATTGGCACTTGAGTAATGATTCTATTATTGTTATTTTTATCAAAAATAGTGCATTTACCCTCATCAAAAAGCAACTTGTAGTTCTTTTCTAACATTTGACCAACACTTAAAAGATTATGTTGGAGATGGGGTGTATAATAGATATCACTTACTTGTTTGACTCCTTCTTTAGTTGGAACTGCCATAGCTCCAATGCCTTCTACTGCCAATGATTTATCATCTCCCAATTTGATGCTGGATTTGTAGGAGGAGTTTAGAGTAGCAAAGAGCTCTTCTTTGCCACTCATATGGTTTGAACACCCAGTGTCCAAGATCCATGTATCATTCATGTTCTGATCTCCCTGACCATATGAGAGAAAGAGATTTGTGGCCTCTTCCTCTTCTCCAAAGTTTCCAAACCGATCGCTCCGGTCGCTACTAGCTCTTTGTGAAGTCTTTGTCCAACAATCACGAGCATAATGGCCAAGTTTGCCACAATTGTAGCAAGATTGTTTTGACTTATCTCCTCCTTTACCTCTCGCTTGATTGTTTCCCTCTATTTTGTTGTCCTCCTCTATTCTCGTTGCTGTTCACTATTGTTTGAGAATCCTCCTCTATTCTGATTTCCTCCTCTGTTAGGAGTTCCACCTCTCTGATTATTTCTGCCTCTTCCTCTATACTTTCCTCCGCCACGACCTCTACCTCTGCCTTCTTGAGAAGCAAAGGCTTTATCATCTCCTCCATGACTTGTGGAAGGAGTTGGCTGTAATCTCTCCTCATGTGAGAGAAGTGAGCCAATGAGGGTTTCAAAAGACAGAGAAGTTAGGTCTTTAGATTCCTCTATAATGATGGCTACTGAATTCCACTTAGGAAGAAGTGTCCTCAACACTTTCTTCACTATAACTTCAGGCTTTACATCTTCTCCTAAAGTGACCATCTTATCTACTACGGCTTTCACACGCACGTAGTAATCACCAACCTTTTCATTTTCTTGCATTTTAAGAGTTTCAAACTCTCTTTTCAAGGTTTGGAGTTTAACTTGTTTGACTTGGTCACTACCCCTATAACTTTCTTTTAAAGCATTCCAAGCAGATTCAGCAGTTATAAAAGAAGCTATTCTAGGGAAAATACTTTTATCAAGGGCGGCGTGAATGTGATAAAGGGCAAAAGAATTATTCTTCTGTGCTTCCTTTCTAGCCCTTTTATCAGCACCACTCAAAACAGCCCACTCAAGCACTGTAGGTTCAAGTATATCCCTCTTCAATCACATCCCAAAGACCTTTGCCAATCAACAGAGTTTTCATTTTAATTGACCAATACTCGTAATCACCACCATTGAACTCAGGGATTGGTAAACTAGTATTGGAAGCCATTTTAGAAAGCAAATTTTATTTCAACTTCAAACAAGCTGTACAAAGAAGTACAAAATAGATCACTGATTTAAATCAAATCTAGCTTTCTTAAAATGCTCACTGATTTGGCATTCTTCTTCTTGAGGATTTCCCAAAACAGGAAAGGTGAAGTTGTCTGCTTCGTCATCACCGATTATAATGACTTCTTTTGTTGATGTTGCTGACTCAAGACGCCTTTTGAGAACAACTCGTTCTTCAATTGCTGGTTTCACCTCCACTGGTTCTTTTGCTTCTGCTTCTTCTGGTTCTGAATCAGGAGAGCGAGGTGTATAGCTCTCACTCGTTTCAACTTCGAGCACTCGCAGGAGTATAACTGTCACTTGATTGTCCTTCAGGTACTGTTTCAACCGTCTCGGATTCAACTACTCTTTGCCCGAAGATATTATCTTCAGAATCCGCCTCGTATCCAGAATCCGGTTTTCTCTGATGTGCTATCACTTGGTTTTCCAACTGACAAAACACTCGTATGAAGTCCACTCTGCTGGACTTTCCTGTCAAAGGAATCGAAGATCTCTCTTCTCAACAGAGAGAGCAATGCATAATAGCATCCAGATGACCGAATCATCTACCCAAAATTACACCGCATGCACTGGGTTACAATAATGATGCCAAAAAAAACTTTTCACCCTTTTAATTTTTTTAAACAATTTTCCAAAATTTGTTTTAATAAAGCCCTTAAAATTTTTAACAATTTTCTATATATATTTTAAATTATTTTTTTAAATAAAAGTTTATTTAAAAAAACATAATAAAAAATATAAATAAAAATTATTAAATATTTTTAAAAACTTTAATTAAAAAACTAAATAATGAAAAATTAAATAAAAAAACCTTATTTTTTTTCGCGAAATCCCCGACGGGATTCGATCTAAGGACCTCCGCTTCCTACCCGCAAGGACTAGCCGCTGCACCACACGGCTCCGATGAGAGGAATGCAGACCTCCGCCTTCTTAAACCTTGCTTCCGACGATTACAAAAAAAAAAAAAACTTGTTTTTTTTCACCCCGACGAGATTCGACCCCGGGACCTCTCTTCCGCAAGCAACAACACAACCAACTACGCTAAGCGCTTCCGGCGGAGAGAAAGGAACCTCCTGTTCCTTATACTTTCTACAACGACAGTTTTAAAAAAAAACAATGGATTTATCCCACATTCAGTGGGAAGAAGGCAAAACGGCCTTCAAATATGCGCGCGAGCGCATGTAAGGTCGATTGCCTTCGGGAAATCACTCCTCAACTCTATGCTTGCTCCTCGGCAAATCTGTGTTCGCCACGTAAACTGCTTTAGGCAAATCCACTTCCGCCACGTGGACAAACCAATTTTTGCCACGTCACCGCACACGCCCAACCGCCACGTCGATCACCACATCCTCCCGCTCGCCACGTCGCCTCTCGCTCGCCGGTTAGCACTCTACGCTCGCCACATGTCACCGCCGCCACTTCAGCGTCCACCTCGGCTCCTCGAGCCGCGTGTCCGAGTCAGCCTCCGCTTCGCCTACCACGTGTCACCTCAAAAATCATGCAACCTCAAATCCATGCCCAGCTCTGCCACCTCCTCGATCCGATCGCCCAGCTCCTCGATCACGATGTGCCCTCGAGATACGTGCCCAACACGCTCGCCAGCTAGTCACCGTGCGACCTCGAGATTCGTGCCCAGCATGCTCGCCCGGCTGGCTCTGATACCAAATCTAAAATTCGGACCAGGTGACTTAAGATAAAATCAAATAAATCATTATTTAATTAAGCTATCGCAGAGCTATTCCAACGATCAATCAAACATAGGAAATACAACTTAATTTATATAAAGGGATAAAGGAGGTTAGAGGAGAAGCGGGAAGGGAGGAAGACGGAGGAGAAGATGAAGGGAGGTTGGAGGAATAAGGGGAAAGGAGGCGGAGTGATAAGGAGGAAGAGGGAATATAGGAGAGAATGGAGGGATAAGGGAAATAGAAGAATTTGCCGACAATAATAGAATTTGCCGACAAAATTAAGGGTTCACATTTTCTACACAAAGGAGCTTGTATTCCATGAAAGAGTTGGGGATGACACAAAGGTGCAACATATTGGATAAAATAGAGGTAGATCTTCTTTTATCATCATTCAAATCACCAAGAGGGAGGGATCTCCAAGACTCTTTGTTGGTGTCAATAAAATTATACACCTTCAAACTGAATAGGTTATCAGTTACCAATCTTAAATAAATAAAAATAGAATAGTCTTGAAGGGGATTGTCACCCAACCATCTACCCTCCTAAAAATTAATCTTCTGCCCATTTCCAAACTTACACTAGATGCCTTTCTTGATAAGTTCTTTTATCTTTATAATGGAATTCCAAACTAAATAACTTGAAATGGGTAAGGGGTCATCCAAAAAATTTGTTTGATTTTAGAGATACTTAGCCTTGATAATATCAACCCAAATAGTATTTTTATTCTGAAGGACTCTCCACCCTTTTTTGGCTATGAGATTAGTATTCATGTTTTTGACCTTCCTAATTCCAATGCCTCCATAGCTTTTCCTGGAGCAGACTTGGTCCCAAGCAACCATATGGAATCTATGCTTGTCTTCAAAGCACGACCATAAGAAGTTCCTTTGGATATGTTCAATATTTTTGCACACTTCGATCAAAATCTAAAAAATGGAAATAAATAAAATAGTGATTCTCTAGACGGTAGCTTTGACTAAAGTAGCCTTTACATCTTGGCTAAGAAACCCCTCTTTCCACCCAACCAAATTTTTTTGGATCCTTTCAATGATCGGATTCCATAAATATTTTTTAGAAAGTCCATCAAAGAGAGGAAAACCAAAGATAAATAGTTGGAAGATCAACAATAGCACAACCAAGGATGTTGGCTATATGCTCTTATCTTCTGATGGTAGTATTGATAAAATAAATTTTACTCTTGGAGAAATGGACCTTTTGGCCAACAGTTGATTCAAATAAGAGCAAAATTAACTTGATGACTTTGGTTTGGGGAATAGAGGTAAGAATAGTGTCATAAAAAAATTGTTGATGAGATATGGGGTAAAGAGAAGAGGCTTGCTTAATACCTGATATTTCTCTCTTGGAACAAGAAGACCTTAACGTATGACCTAAAGCTTCAGCAAGGATAATGAATAGAAAAGGGGATAAAGGATCGTCCTATCTCACATCTTAACTAGGATATAATAAAACCAATAAAATGTAAGCATAGAAGATATATATTATATGATTCTTGACTTAGTATGAGTTACAAGAAAATAAA
The DNA here is from genome assembly GCA_028583015.1 of Wollemia nobilis. Lineage (NCBI taxonomy): Eukaryota > Viridiplantae > Streptophyta > Pinopsida > Araucariales > Araucariaceae > Wollemia > Wollemia nobilis. The sequence continues at coordinate 23,631 of JAQPPZ010000415.1, forward strand.
AGTTTTTTTTTTTTGTATTTTTAAGCAAGAGTTCAATAGAATGCATCATACAATGTTAACATAGAATGCAAACTATATGGTTTTTAACTTTGATGTCTAAAACAAGAGAAGAAAGATGCTTTTGAAACTATCCTAGATTCATCTATTTCCCTTTGTTTATATGAAAATAAAAAAGCACAAAGCCTAAGTCTATGAAATACAATAGATAAATATGTTATAGAATTTTATTTTTAGAAATAGAAATAGAAACACCTAGTTTTATAGCTAAAATAAAATTACTCCCTAGAAACAAAATTTCTCAAGTCAAAATCATTACTTGAAATTTCACAACTAATAATTTTTTAAATCCTACACAAAATAGAAACACTTAAGATGGGGATTAGTTTTTGGGAATCTTCCAAACTCAAGGAAAGTAGTGAACTTTCTAGCTTGAGTGGTTATACCCTTGGATTCTTTAACAAATTTATTTCTTGCAAATAAAAGTAATGTAATTGTATAAATGACAAAATTGTTGTTTGTATATAGAATGACAACAAATTTATTCTTGTAAACTAAGTTCAAATATAGAGTACAAAATATGCAAGAGTGAAATTAAATCTTGATGCAAAGTGTTAAGTAATGTATATACAAGAGAGAGTACAAAAAGAGTTGAAATTCAGAATGCTGAGTAAAATTGCTTGTCATAAAATTACTACCTATAAATTAGGCAACAATGATTTTGATTTCATTAGTCAAGTAGGGAAATATGATGCTAATATTTTATCTAATATATCTAGAGCAACTTAAGATGGGTATGTCAGCATGAGGAGCCATGATAGAAGATGTCTACAATATAGAGGGTGGCTTAGCTAACAACATTGTTGCTTAAAAATAGAGTGACTACAATTTCACACTTGCTTAAAACAAAAGTAAACAGGGGATCATGTTGAAAGAGAATGCCTGTAGTGGTCATGAGGCAGGGTTATGCATAAGGGGTTGGACTCAAAATGTACTTGTAAAAAAATGGTGAATCCTAATCAAAATCAAGGTGAATCATGGAGAATCCTAAGCAAATCAAATCGAGCATCTTCATACCAAAATTTGGGGTATTTGAAGCCCTAAAATGTAAGGTCATATTTGGGGCCACTTTTGACCTATTAAATCATCTTATAACTTCATAAAAACACCACCATTATATCAGGATTGAAAAGAGCTTTCCAACGAGTACAAATATGCCTATGTTTGGATATATATTGTGGTGAATTAACCCTAAGAAAAAATTGGTCCTAAAAATTTTAGGCGAATGGGCCGACGTCGAGGGTCCTCATATTCGCCAATTTACAATTTTGAAAATCTTAATATTCGCCCAATTTACGAATATTCACCACTATGCATAACCCTGTCGTGAGGGATTTCCAATAAGCTTTAGGTCTGAGTAGATAATTGAAAATACTTCAAAATTAAACTAAATACTTAAATATGTAAAGGTTATTGTTATGAGATAGGCATATATAAAATGATAAAAGCTAAAAGAATGGTTAGCAATAGATAGATATTACCAATAAGATAAACAAAGAAGAGAAATGGAGATATCACCAAATGTGTTGGTTTCTTCTCCTTGCCCTCTCTCTTGGATGTAAGATGAATCTTCAAGCGCTTGAATGCAAAGTATGTGAACAAAAGAGCAATTGTAAAGAAAATTTGATAGAATATCAATGCATAAGATTGATTGTTGAGAATGTCATCCCAAGGGCTCAATTTATAGATATTTTGGCCATGGGAGAAGAGAAAGTGCATTAAATATGATATAATATGGAAAGGTAAATTTTCAAATTCAAATCTAGAGGATCAAATGGAAAGATCACAAAAGTAGTAATCTTTGTATTTGGACAGCAGTTGGGAAAAGACATGAATATGAGGAAGATTGACCTCATAATTGATAGACGATTCAAAGAGGGTGAAGAATCTAAGATTCTATACTTCCCAAAATAAAATATGTGATGGTTAAAATCACTACAGTAATTTTGTTGACCAACAATTTCATGATCTTGGTTGTTAGAGGTCAAACTGGGTGGGAAGAAATCAAACTTAGATAGGAATTGTAAAATCATGTCGATCAAAATTGCTAGAGCGATTTCATCAACCAATGATTTCAAAAATACTCTAAGTTTAGATCAAGGTAGTCAACTTGACTAATTTGGTTGTCTTGTGAAATGTTGTAAGTGTGGCATGCGAAAATTATGTATTTACAATAGTAAAAATAAAATTTCTTTTTTTTTTTACTAACCCTTGTCAATGAGGGTTAGTTTTATTCCCCATGGAGTGTGTTAACCCACCCAATTTTTTTAATTGTAAAGGCTTTTATCTTAATTTAATATAAATTTGCTTTTTTCATCAAAAAATAATTCTTCTTATTTAAAATTAATAAAGAAGTGAATATAAATAAAACATATTTTCACTCCTCTAATTTACTTTTGTATGATATTTGCTGTAGTTTAAATACAAAATAAATTTGCTTAAAAGTTTAATAGAAGCAAATAAGTTTATTTTTTCTAACACTTTTCATATATATGAAGAGATTGATAAACCTATTCTAAAGATATTAATGTAAACAAAATCATAAAATAGAAGAAAAAAAACATGCATTCACAATAAACACAAATATTTATCACGTAAACCCTTGGCAAAAAAACCTACTAAAACTAAGAGCCACACCTCTTATTTTTTTTATTATTATCCATTTTTTTTAACAATACATATAATATATATATAAAAGTATCCCTAACACCAAACAAATCTAAACCATCAAGTAGTATTAGAATACAATGAAAATGTGAATAAACCATCGGTTAAAACAACACATACCTATTTTTAATAGTCCTAAAAATAAAACCACTGCTAAACTACCCATACCTGCTAATTAAGGAAACTGTCCCTAAGATTATGTGCTAAAATCACCCATATCTGCTAATTAAAGACACCCACCCAAAAAATGGTTAATAATTTATAATTGAACTTAATAATCCTCTAGCTTCAATTTTTTTTTAAATTATAATAAAGTAACATGTGAATTAAAAACTAGAATTATTCTACTAGAGAACAGAACACCGCATCTGAATTATAATGGCGAACTCCAATTTACAAGCCATTGGGAATTACAACGTGATGATAAGTCGACAACATATTTTAAAGTTTATTGGGATTGCTAAGCAACGGAGGCAGAATCCTAAATTCCATTTAGACGGAGAGAAATATTGGAGAGAAATATTAAGAAGAGCAAATGTTTTCAGGGATCCGTGGCGCAATGGTAGCGCGTCTGACTCCAGATCAGAAGGTTGCGTGTTCGATTCACGTCGGGTTCATTATCCTGATCCCAATAATATGTTTTTCTTCGCTTTTAATTAATTTGTTTACTGTCTGCTGCGATGATTATTAAAAAGCTATTTAATATTTCGTATTTTTATTCCGATAAAGCACTTCAAATTATTTTTATTCCGATAAAGCACTTCAAATAAATAATTAAAAAACAACCAGGATAATTTTGTTTTCATTTTTTTTTAATTCCCATAAAGCACTTCAAATAAATAATTAAAAAAACAAGGATAATTTTGTTTTCATTCATTTGTATTCCGATAAAGCACTTCAAATAAATAATTAAAAAACAGCAAGGATAATTTTGTTTTCATTCTAAGGACAAAGGGTTTGAATGTTTAAATAGAATAATGCCCATGGAGATGCGGGGTATCGATCCCCGTACCTCTCGCATGCTAAGCGAGCGCTCTACCATCTGAGCTACATCCCCAACATGTACGAATTTCTCTTAATTTTATTTAACTTATAATATCGGATGTTCGAAAGTCTTCAAAGTTGTCATGCTTCTATCCAAGATTCTTATGAAGTGAATTAAATGTAGAATGCAAATGGGTACTGTGAAGTAGGAGGAATTATGCCTTTCGAAGGAAAGAAGTGGGTTGGGTAGTAAATATTGTTTTAGGCTTGAAACTTGAGAGTTAAATGTGCATAAAAAGACTATTGAAAGAATTTGCTAGATTTCAATTATCTAGTAGAGGAAAACCAATCTTAGTGGTGTTAAGGATGAGGAAATGTTGACGAAGATGCAATTATTTTGGATTATTAAAAATTATTATTAATGATTTTTTTGAGATTTAAGATGGGTATCTGCCGCTAATTCAATAATTTTTTGAATGGAGATCTCTCATGTAACAACTGTATAGGGAAGGAAGAGTCAAAGTTTTCCACTATTATAGGAACATTATGGATGATGTTTGGCATGAAAGAGTGTGGATCCCAAGTGTTGAGTGACCTATAATGATGTTGGAGGCTCAAAAAGAAGCTAATGCCATTTAAAGAAAATTTGTTTATGTTAATGAATTATAAATGATCAATTTTATAGAAGTTTGAAAGAATGTGTGATATATTTAAATAAAAAACTAATTATTTGGATATTAAAATTTACTTTAAATATGATGTAAAATATACTAATATAATAAAAATAATTAGTGTGAGTTGGGAGGAAGTGTGAGCTAAGAGAGAGTGTAAGTTGAGAGGAAGTGTGAGCCAAGAGGAAGTGCGAGTTAAGAGGGAGCATGAGCCAAGATTCAGTCATGGTGGAAGAGCAATGGGTTCATCCGAAGTGCATCAATGCTTCAAACCCTTACCATGAATGTGTGGAACATTGTTTCCAAAAAAAATGTTGAAGCAAAGAAACTTCATGAAAAAAAAGAGATAGGGACTATTGTGAGCTAAGAGGGAGTGCAAGTCGAGAGTGAGTGTGAGGTAGTAGAGAGTGCATGTTGGGAGTGAATGCAATCCAAGAGACAGTGTGAGCCAAGAGGGAGTGTAAGCCAAGCATGAGCCTCATTAGGTGGTATGAAAGAAAAGTCATATTTGAAAGCCCTAATGGAAATTCAAGACGCCCTAGTTGGAAGTATGGAGGCCCAAGTTGGAGATAAGTAGAAGAGCAAATACATGACAAGTTCGATTTAGGTAGCATATGTTACACCAGAAGTAAGTATCAAGGATGATTTGATTGAGAATGATATAATGGTTCTTAAAATTAGAGGATTAATATGTAAGTTTTATAGATTATGGTTTTATAGATTATGGCCAAGTTTTTTGGAGATTCAAAATTTGATCAAGTGGAAGTGGGGATTACATTGAAATTATTCTCTGAATTTTCTTCCTAATTTGTTTTCTTATCATCTTTTCTAGTTCATAAATTAGGGATAAAATAATGGTTGGTGGCCCATGGTTTAGGGGAAGAGATGCATTTTATTTGAGACCATGGAATGAAATTTTTTCTATTGAGACATAAACTATTAAGAAGCTTCCAATATGGGTTAGGCTTTTTAGAATTCCATATCAACTTTTAAATAAGGATGTTTTGGAGAATATTGAAAATACCCTAGGGGAATTCTTGAAGCAAGAACTAACTACTAAGGAGCGAAAGCATGCTATATATACTCGAATATGTGTTGTTATGGATATTTCAAAACCTTTGCCACAATCCATTAAGATTAAATCTGAATCAAGAGAATGAGATTAACAAGTAGATTATGAAAATATCATATTTTGTTGCCACAATTGTTATGAGATTGAACACATGGCAAGAGTTTGCAAAGTGAAAACTATGAAGAAAGAGATAAAAATTCTAGCAACGAGAAAATTCAAGATGAAGCAAATAAATCATACAATAGTAGAAGCTAGATTAGATCAAGGATATTCCACTTTGAAAGAAGAGGCAAAGAAATCCTATCTACAATATCATTTGGCAACTTTAGAAGGAATTAAAGGTGCAAAAGAAGATGTGGAGAGAAATCCTAAAACAAAGACGACAAAAGAGGTCAATTTTATTCCAAGTAAATCATCTTCATTTTTCTCAAGTAGTATAAAATCCTCTCTATGTAATAAAAGTGAAAGGGGTGAAGATGTTATCCCTTGCAATTTAAGGTTTCAAGAGCAATATAATAAAGAAATGAGGATGGAGGAAATCCATAGCAATTTAGGTTTTTAGTGTAGAATAAAAAGGTAATTGCTACAGAAAAGCATCGTTACACTTTATGGTTTCTAGGGCAACATAAAGAAGATTGTGCTTTTGAGGTTATTCCTTGCACTTTAGATCCTTCAGAACAAGGTAAACCTAAATATGATAAGTCTTACTATGAGCAGTATGAGAAGATTGAAGAGATTGATGAAGATGAAAGTATTGTTGGGAATGAAAAAAGAGAGGAAGACCCAAGAAGCAAAAAAAAAAGAGAAAAATGACCTAGAGGGATATTGATATGGGAAAACAAAAGCAAATATCACAAGTTCTAACAAGAAGTGGGGCTAAAACCACAAATAAAAGCAAAAAATAATAATGAAAATAATATTTTGAAACATTAGGGGAATGAATAAGAACCCTTAAAAAATGTATTAAGAGGTTGTGAGGTTATTATAGACAAGATATTTATAGATATAAAAGCTGAGCAATAAATATTTTAGCCATTTGCAATGTTGAATTTCATCTTGATAGAATTTAAATTTCGAAAGGTATCTAATATAAAAGAAGTTGAATATGGAAACTTAATAGTTTGAGGAATATGGAGAATATATTTTATAGAAAGGTAAAGTTGGGTATGCTTTAATTAACTTGCTAGAAATGTAACAAGAGCAATGTAATGTTTTGTTTTTGTAATGGGAGTGATCCCAAATAGAATCCACACATATCTTATTAATATATATATATATATATATATATATATATATATATATATATATATATATATATATATATATATACATAATATTGACAAGCTTATAGTTAATAGCCAAGACTATATTATTTTTTATAGCTATATGTGGCTTCTATTGGTAGACATTCCCAAGAAAATATCAAAATATTACAGTTGTTGTTAGGTCAATTATACCATACCCAACATTCTCTTTTATCAACGATATTATTCATTCTTTTCGATCAAATATGTTCATGTTCCTTGAAGTGCTATGTTTTTGCATTTAGCTTCTTAACATCATTTTCATTAAGAGATAAAACTAGGGGTGTTGAATAATATTGTAGATGCGAAATCGAACAACACCAAACAATAAACTTAAATAAATGAACAAATAAAGCAAAATAAACACAAATGATTGCATAGAAATAAACTTTTATTCTTATTTTCGGGTGGATATTTGATATTACAACCAAGTGTACCCCAAATGGGGGTTTACAATACTTTTTTATCCAATACAATGATTTCAATATGCCAGGGTTGTCTGAAACCCTAGGTAACAAACAAAGGGTGGTGTCTTCATGCTTGACTTAATATCAATAGTAAGGTGAGTGGGCTTCATATATCCATAGGTCGGATAACTCAAGTGCTTCAACAACTTTCAATTAACTTGATACCTAAACTTTCAAACAACAAACAACAATAGAAGCTCAATAATATCTACGAGGGCTCCATTATGTGAGACATTCAATAAGAAAACTACTAACCCTAGTTGCAAAAATAAAACTATAAATAGATCTAAATAATAAAAAATAAACACAATAAATAAACTACCTTATCACATTATTTCACTATTATTTGTTCTTCGTTGTTGTTACAGTATTTGGTGTGCGAATACCCTAACGACACCTGAGGTATTTGCTAGACTATAAAACTAATAATGTGAATGCCCATGAGCACTCGATGATGGAAAGAGGTACCCAAAGGCATTGAGTGATGGAAGTAAGGCACCTAGAGGTGCTTGATGATGGTCAAAGGCACATAGAGGTGCTCGAGGATGAATAGGAGACACCGAGAGGCACTTAGGGGATTAGAGTGGAGTCTACAAAAGCAAGTCTGGTTTGTGCGAGGTGGGCAGTGGTGGATGCGAAAGCGACGATAAGCGAGAGCAAAATTGAGGATGCATGGATGCTTGGGAACTTAGGAAATTTAAAAACTTAGGGAAATCAAGACCCAAAAAATACAAGGGTTGAGTCATCAAAATTACTCCTCTTTATAATCTCTCCTAGAGAACATTAGGGCTTCAACGACACAATTTGTGTAGTCAAGATGAAAACATGACAGAGGGTGGAGATTAAATCTAGGTAGATGACATGTATTAAGGCAAGCGAATGGCTGGGATTAAATCATGATGGATGGTTGGGATTAATTCATATAAATGCACATTTATTTACTAAATATATTTAAATAAAATATATAAAATATTATTATTTGAATATATATTGAACAAATATATATCGCCCCCCCCCCCCGGGGCCCCCCCCCCCCCCCCCCCCCCCCCCCCCCCCCGGACCGCCCCCCCCCCCCCCCGGCCCCCCCCCCTTTTTTTTTTTTTTTTTTTTTTTTTTATTTTTTTTTTCTTATTTTTTTTTATCTTCTTTCCATCCCTGCTCGGGGGCGGCCCCGCCCGCGCGCCCCCCCCCCCCCCCCCCCCCGCCCCCCGGGGCCCCCCCCCCCCAAATAATGGGTAAATGTGGTGGGATACTATGGATGGATGACAAGTGGCTAGATTTTAGTGTCTACAGATACCCATTTTTGTACCATGTTGTGTGAAACACAATGTTGTGTAAAATTACAAGACACCTGGTTTTGGCCTGATGCAAAACAACTTCTTTCTGTCGAAATGCAAATATGAGCTTGGAGACAAATGTTTTTGATTATGTAGCTTACCCCCTCAATTGGCGAATGAGTGACAAATGCATCTCATGAGCCAATTGATAGATGAGTGCAAATGGTTGTGTGAAATGCATGGTGTGATTGTGGATGATATGAATGATGTACATGTGATGTTGTTTTTGCCCCAATGGTGGAAGGGGGTTGTTGAAATATGCAAGTGATTGATTCTATTTTTGCCCTAATAGAGAAAGGGGTTTTTGCCAAGTGTAGATCCCATGATCATGTATGATGTATCTCATTGTGGGGGAATCAAAGTCAAAAGTGGTTACCCCAATTTTGGGGTGATTTCATGCTATTGAAGAATATACCTTTCAGCATCATTGTTATGCAATATGATGAAAATGCAAGAAAAAGAATCAACTTTGAAGGGTCAACTAGTGACTATTAGATAATTCTTGTGGTCGAAACCAATCACCCTCGCTAAGGCTAGTCGCCATGATGAATGTCATGAAAAGGAATGATGAGTTATAATTTTTGTCAATGTTTTAAGCCCCATGAACTAGGCCATCAATGACAATTGGAGAGCAAATTGGTCTTGGCATAGTTTCACTCAAACGATGAAGTCCTAAAATTGATTTTGTATTTTGAACAATGAGATATTAGATGATGAATATGGCCAAGTGTCCTTATGGTATTTTACCCATATTACTGAATTGCATGGATGCAAATCATTGTAATCATCAAGGAGATAGAATAGACCACTAATTACAAGGTTCACTTGATATTTGTGAACTTGGAAAATATATGAATGTAATGATTGGAATATGATGTGTGAATGAGTGCAATGATGGAATTGAGGATGAAAATGATGAAAATGGTAATTTTGTGAAAATTTGGACCATTTTGGAGCATTTTGTAACTTGTAATGTGATTTTACGAATTTTGGTCGTAAGAAAAAATTATGACTCCAAATCCATTTTGGTTTTCACAAAACATGATATTATGATGATTTTGATGTATGGATGCAATTTGAAATTATTTTGTGGAGGTAAACTACCTTTTGTATCAGTTTGTTCTTTTTGTCAAAATTGACACCAAACATCGATGGGTGCTTATTGCATGCACAAATGCCCACCAGAGTTTTGTGCTTTCCTGAATGTAGGGAGGCATCTCAGTGTGTCAGGAAGTACCCTTGGGCATTTCAGTGCACCTGAAACAACTATAAGTATCCTGTAGAGGGGAAATCAAACTCATTTGTGCATCCACAAATTTCAGAAGCTATGTCTAAGGGAGTGAAGTTAAGTGAGTGATTGGTGAGCTATAGAATTTATGGTGGCAGAGGGGATGGATGCGAAAGCAGATGTGTGCTTTGCCAAGGTAAGTGCTTTTGACTTTATTTTTATTTTTTGTGCAAAAAAAATCCTTTATTTATTTTTATTTTTTTGAAGTAATGTAGTGTATGTGACATTAATGCTTTGTGGTGTGTTGCAGCTGAATATTTTGGAGGTTTAGCATTAGTTATCATCTCTCATCCTTGGGGTGAGTAAGGTACTATATGAGGACGAGTGGGATTAGTTGGAGGTAGTTGGGTTGGCTAGGGCATCCAAGATAGACGTGGTGAGGGTGAATGAGGGGTATCTCTCTACCTTGGCAAAGAGATGGGATCTAGATAGGGGGATATTTTATCTCCCTACGAGTGAGGGGATTGTCACACTTGAGGATGTATACCACATCCTCAAGATGATATTGGAGGACTTGCGTGTCGAGGTTGGACACTATAAAAAACAAGATTTGAGTTGCATGTTTTAGGATGGATGAGAGAGTGTGGAGGTGATAGGTGGAGGGATTAAGTACTTGTCCATGTATGTGGACAAGAAGTTGGATGCTCTTCCTACTTTGGTGATGTTTGTGTTGGCCAACATAGTGGTCCCAAACAATAGTAGTTGTCAGTTCCTATAAAACCTTATTGGGCTAGTGTGTGATATGTCTCTACACCATAGGTGTATGCATGGGCTCCTACCTTATTGGCATAGGTATATCAGGAGTTATATGAGGTGAGGAGGCAAAAGTGCTAGGGATTAGGTTGTAGTTTACTACTACAATGCTAGGATTGAGAGCACTTTAGTGTGGCTCAACTTGTGGCTTTATCAACTAAGGGATGTGATATGGAGTAACCCTATGCAATGAGGTAGCCCATGGAAGAGGAGGTACAACCAAGTCATCAAGTACAAATGAGTTAGTAGTACAAGGATTTATGGGCTGGACTGATGGAATCTCAGGTGATATGGAGACCATGGTGAGGTACCATGTGGATAGGTGATGAAGAGCATATGTTATAGGTGTGGTAGGCTATATGGGTGGTTGCAAGGCTTTTGAATGGTGTGGAGCTGATCTAGTTCTCTCGGGTGCTATGGTAGTTTGAATTGAGGCAAGGGGTTCCTAAGGATCCAATACTCTATAGGCATCATTGGGATGATATAACTCTACCATGTATCAAAGAATTGAGGGCCACACTTGAGGATGACAAGGAGATGATCTCCCTGATTTGGATGATGTAAGGACTATGGAGGAGTTTGATGCATGGTTTGAAACTCAGCCACCATGGTTACCAAGTCTATTAGCGGATGGGGATAGTGATGGGGATGACATCGAGGATACCCGTGAGGCTCCTAAGCATCGGTGGTGCCCTTGAGCTCATAGTAAAAGAAGGTGGACTAGGGGTACAATAGAGTAGGATACAAAGCTTGAAGGAGATGGAGGGGATGGAGATGATATGGTGGAGCAGGTTCCCGAGCTTGGGGGAGATGGAGGGAACATGGAGGATAGGGAGGATATTATGGATGGGCCTCCTAGTTAGAGTGAGGATGATCAGGCAAGGTTGGAGCAACTGGTGGTAGAGTGATATGTATGATAGTAGCTCAAGATATGGAGATATCTTGATTTTGAGGTAGGGAGGTGGCTTTGGAATCAAAAATAGCTTGTTTACATATGGATCTAGAGGTGCGATCGACAATACGTGGAGGTGATGACAAGATCATAAGGCTCTAGACAGAGCTTCTAGAGGGGCATCATAGGTAGAGGTATGATGTACATTACCTTTAGGCTCGGGAGGGATATGTTCAGGTTTTGGAGGATCGATTGATGAAGCATGATATTGGTCTTCCAGAATTACCCTCATCATCCATATCTGGATCAGCTAGGCCTAGTGAGTCTAGGCATATTTTTAGGTCTAGGGATCCTTCAAGGTCATAAGGGTCCTCTCATAGGCATTAGCTTAGTGCTTAGATGCACTTTTTGGTATATGAGCCTTGGTGCTCCATTGTATATAGCCTTTGGGCTTTCATTGTACATGCAATATATATATATATATAGCTTTTACTTTTGTGTGAATGTGTTTGTGTGGATGCATTTGTATATGGATTATTAATGCAAGTTCTAATGCAAATGTATATGGATGATTAATGCAAGTGGAATGTATGTGTATGAGTGATTAATGCAAGTTGTGGAATGCAAATATTCTAATGAGCATTCATAGTTTAGATTTTTCTTGGCCATGTTTTAGCATTTTTGTTTAATTAGGGGCACCAATATAGTGGTAGGTAAAGTGAAAAGACTCATGAAATGACATGGATGTTGACATGGAAGAAGATATGGATATTGATATAGAAGAAGATATGCGTGTTGATATGGAAAAATTGACTATTTTGTAGAGAGTCATACATACTAGTGGTATCAAACAAAATCACTAAATTCTACTAGATTTCTCTAAGACCAAATGTGTATGTAGTGAATTCATTTACTAAATCAAGAGTATGGTAATGAATAAAGGTAATAAAGAACCAATGTGTGTGCACATGAGTTCATTACCTCATCTTGAGTAAATTATATGTGATTATGGATGAGACCAAGAAGCTAGCTTGTTATTATGTGTGGTCGGAGATATATTTTAAAAGAGACGTATCACCATGCATGAGTATACTCCACTCCCAATCAAGCATCTATATCTTTGTTGGAGACTAGCTCCATAGTCCAAGGATTTTCTCATTAGACTTTGGGGATGACTACCTGACCATCTGACTAGAAATGTAGTAATATCCTTATAGCTTGAGGATCAGTGGCGTGTGATGTAAAAGATTTAGATTTTTTAGGGGTTTTGGCCTACTCTTTCTTTTATATTGAAATTATGATAGTGGTGAAAACCATTTTTTTTTGTAGACTATGTTGCATTATGGAACAAGCAAGGATTACCTTTTTCACTTAGAGGTCCAAAACAAGTATGGTGTTGTCCCTCTTTGACACAAGATATTTTTAAGATGTGTGATTTATGTTTGGTTCAAGAATATTTAGAATCAATTCCCAGAACTCAATATTTTCTTAGAGAAAATTGTGTCTTGGTTCTAGAGAAATTTTGACATGTATTTATGGTTTGCTTAAAATACTAGGAGTGTTTAAGTGACCAAAATCACCTAGGAATTATGGGCATGCGACTTTGCTAATGATAATTTGACTTTATGGAATGGTGCAATGAAATGGATGATGGTTGAAGGTGCCCTTGATTAAGGCAACATGAATTTATTTGACCGATTTATATCCAAACTGAATAAATGATCCCTAATATTAAATATGAAATGTGTGAAAATAATGGTGTGAATGCAATGTATAAAATGAGTTTATGCAAATGTGCGTATGAAATGCAATATGTGAAATGAGATGTGTGCAATACAATTTTTTTGTGTAATAGCCATACATACATACATACATACATACATACATACATATATATATATATATATATATCACATTATGCATAGAATGCTCTCAAGTATATAACATTAAGTGGTTCGGGCTCTTCAACTCCCTCTAGACTTTCAAACCTATAAGTACCTTTACCCACTTTTTGAGTAACAATGTATGGACCTAACCAATTAGCCACAAATTTATCATGGAGGTGCAGTAATGCATTGGTGTTTTATTGATTCTCTTTGAGAACAAGATCTCCTACTTGGAATTCACATAGATGAAATTTATTGTTTTAAGCACACTTAAGGTGGTCTTGATATACTTGTAAATGCTCTAAAGCATTTGCTCACTTCTCATCAAGAAGTGTTAGTTGGTCAAGACATGTTTGTCTAGTAGTGTCATCATCTATAAATTCCTACGATAAAATTTGCAAGGAATGGATATCAAGCTCAAGAAGCATGATTGCTTCGGCTCCATAGACCAATGAAAATGGTGTTGTCCCAGTAGGTGTGTAGATGCTTGTTCAATAAGCCCATAATGCCAAGGGAATTTGTGTATGCCAATCTCTATAATTTTCTTTAACAAGTTTCTTGAGAATAGCAATTAAGGTATTATTGGTAGCCTTAGTTTATCCATTTTCTTATGGATAATAAGGAGTCAATAAACTGTGTTAGATATTATATTTCTCACAAAGTGCTCGAACATCCTTGTTCTTAAAAGACTTGTCATTTTTTGGGTAAGTTAAAAAAATTGCATTGATGAGGGCATTTGAAATGTGCCCTAATGACTTAGTATAGAAGAAATATTAAAGTATGCATAATCCATAAAAACCTCATGGCATCCACATAAAGCCTAATACTTTTAGACAATCCAAAAACAAACCAAAAGGACAAAATAGGAAACAAAACATCCCAACAAAATAGAACCTAGAAACAAAAAACAAACTATAGATAATTACACATTAGCAGAATCCTTGGTGTCATCCTTTTTGACATCCTTAGGAGTTTCCTTGAACACTTCCTTGGTGATTTCCACCATGTCGTCCTCCTTGACACCAGTGTTGGCTCCTATGGTGTTCTTTTCTAGGTGATCCTCGAAGAAATTGTCATAGAAAAATAGTAAGTTCAGAGCATTTATGTGCTCCTTCATCTGGACAATGGCTACCATGCTTGCAGTTACAACACTTTCCATCTAGGCTATGGTAGCAATAATACTCTTTATGATGTATTTCTAAAGAATCTTGATCATAGGATCCTTGAACTCATCCTTAGTGAAACCATACATTTTTCCTTGATTTTAAATAAATTTATCCTTTAAGCGTTGGGAGCTTCTCGTCGGGGTGGGTCGATCCTCCACCTTGACCTTCTTTCTAATAGATTGCTCAATGTCTAAAGATCTTCCTTCTACTTTCCTCTTATTTGATCCATGAATGCTTGAGGATGGGGTGAAGGACATATCCTCCTCTATAATCTGCTTGGAATCTTCTTGTTGCTCCTATGAAACCACGTTTCCTTTAGAAAACTTCTCCAATATATGATTGGAGCTTATAGCCCTTGACGTGAGGGCCAAAGCTCATCCTTCTTCGAGTGAGTCACCTTGATGGAATAATCCATAGATAAAAATAAAAATTTAGGGATGTTGAGAGGTTTCACTTCCCTGAAGTGGTTCACAAAGGCTATGTGAAAACTCCTGAGCTGGGAATCTATGTCATTGACTATAATATATTCCATCATCGGTTTCATGACCTCCTTCTAGGGGGTGGGTAAATCTGCTATGACCATTCTTAGTTTTATAAGCTTACACAGACTTGATCTCGACTCAAACTCCTTGAGCTTCGTGTCCTAGTTATGTTTATCTCTGCGAATAGTTCTTCCCACCAATGGTTGGCCTATTATTTCAGTAAGGATGTGGATGTCGACCTAAAACTTCACTCCATAAATGATAACAATCCCTTTCTCCCAGGTGGAAGCAAAGGCAGTATTCACATCCCATTCCATCCTAGAGAATTGCTTTAGAAAAGGTAGGAAACCAGGCATGTTCACCATGCATATTCATGATTGCTTCAACCACCAGTTCGATCTCAAGTATCTCTGGTTCAATTAAATCCATAGTGACTAGGATCAAAATTGCTTGAAGAAAAATAAAATAGAGAGCTTTCAAGTCCTTGGGATACAATAAATGGGGATGATGATTCTAGCGTGGAGGTGAGCATTAGTAACAAAAGAGATATTTGGGTGCTTCTAGAAACTTCTTTACCACCACCTCGGGTTGGGGTAAATCCTTGAGAACAACAAATCCACCTTGAACCTGATAACAAAGCAACAGGTCTTGGTGAGTTGGAAATTCCAACAGCTCCTAGTGCCTCTAGAAATAGATGTGTGATGTTCTTAGGAACTTTTGACAAAACGGTTAAGAAATATTTAAGGAAGTGTGATTCTTGCAATGAAAAACATACACATAAAGAATTGGAAAATGATAGAAATTAGTAGCGGGTAGAGGCATGGGAAGGAATAAGCAAGTGATTAGTCCTAAGAAGATGAAAGGTGATGAAAAGGAATGATGAAGCAATACGCAAAAAAATGACGCGTAAGAAGGATTTAGGAAAGAGCAGTCCAGGAGATTCGGTGAAAGGCGAAGGACAAGGAGATGATGACAATTGGGATAACAAAATATGGTAACCTTAGGACCATTAAAATTGGAACACTGGCATTGCCAGTATTAATTAAAATGAGGCCTGAAAAAGGCATAGGGAAGGTGCACCATAAACTCTCAAACACGCTAAGTACACCAATCATTAATTACCTCAAGGAACTAAAAATCATCATAGAAACAATAGGATTTTGAAGAAGGATCCTGAAGGAGCAAAAGAGACTTATGGTTTATTGGTCTAGGAAAAATAAAATTTTGAAATAAAAAATCATGCAAAATAAAATGAATAACAGTTTGTTAGGCATTTTGAATTTTCTTTGACTTGGTAATTTCCTCGACCTCAATTGGGAGGGTGTCAGTCCACGTCATCATCCCAGGGGAATTAACCCTAATATTAGCCAACCTATCCGCCACTTTGTTTGCTTCCCTAAAAGCATGTTGGATGATGACCTCATATTGATGAAGGATCAAAATTTTGGCTTCTTCAATAAAGTTTTTGACTTTCCAAGCAGGGGTTTTGGAGTTCTTCAAATAATTGACAATGTTTAAAGATTATCCTTCAACAATAACTTTACCTAGGAATTACTTGATCAGTAGAAGACACCTCCACAGCGCTCTGGCTTCAGTTATGTGATTAGATTGTTCACCCAATCCCTTGACATAGGTAAAGATATAATTTCCTTTGTATTCCCTAATAATACCTCCTGCACCTACATGGCCTAGGTTTTCTTTAGTTGCCCTATCAAAATTGAGTTTAACCCATCCTTGAGGTGGAGGAATCCATTTGATATTGCTCCTAGAGATTTGGAAATATTTGGAGTTGGGATTCTCTAGAGAAATGTGTAAAGACTTAAGTAAGGAGACTTCTAACCTAGGGATAGGATGAGGATCATTTGGGATCATGAGTGCATTTTCCTTAGCAAATAAAATGATCCTATTGGTAGTTGAAGCAATATCCTTAATTGAACTAGAAAAAATCTTCTATTCCTTTTGAGCCAGACTTGCCATAGGAAGTGATGAAGACAAAATTTCCAAATCATCCGAAGACAAGGATTGTGGAAAGGATCAGGCCATTAGGAAAACAAATCTACAATAGAAGGAGGCTTGGCCCAACTAATCTAGAACCTTTGGAAAAGGTTGTTAAGGATGGAGCAGGAAAAAGGACAGGTTAGGAAAATGTGGCTAGTTTATTCCCATTATCAAAAATTATTTTCAAGGAATACCAAAATGACAAATGATATGATGAAGTATAAACTCCACCATCTTAGGTCCTGTCATATTGGTTAAAGAAATTGCCTCAATCCACTTTGTGAAGTATTCAGTGGTTGTAATGATGAATGTATGTTGTCCCAAGGAATAAGGTGATATTTTTCCGATTAAATCTATACCCCATTGAAAAAAGAGCCAAAGGCTTTGAATAGTCTATAATGCCTATGATGGTACATGAGTTAAATTAGCATGTTGTTGACATTGCTTACAATATTTGACATATATGCAACAATCTCGTTCCATTGTGGGCCACTAATAACCCATGTATAGAATACACTTTTCAATGGCCATTCCACTAAATTGACCACCACAAGTACCATTATGAGCTTCAGATATGGCTCTTTATGCCTCATTAGACTTGAGACAATGAATGAGGAGTCCATCATAACCATGTTTATATAACACGTCCTCCAAGAGAGTAAAATGAGTTGCCTTTTTCTTGAATGCGTTTAATAGTCCATGACATATCTGATGGGAGTGTTCCAAACTTGAGAAAGGCTATTATTTGGTTTTACCAAGGCTCACATGACTCCGAATGGATAAATAAAACATCTTTTTCATCCTTAGATTCAACACGAACAATTGTAGATTTAGAGATTGTTGTAATTATAAGGGGTTGTACCTCTCCTAAGATATCCTTTGAAATCAATGATCCAAGAGAGGCCATCACATCTGCAAATCTATTAGTCGAATATGGCAAACTACCAATTTCATACCAATCAAACTTAAAGAGCAATTTCATTGCTAATTCATGGTAAAGCTTAATGGTAGACTCTTTGCATTGGTGCTCTCCTGTTACTTGTTTTACAATAAGTTGAGAATCACAAAATATCATAATATGCTTAATGCCCATAGCTATAGCTGCTTGAATACCTAATATTAAGGTTTTATACTATGCATTATTGTTTGAACATTAGAATTCTAGTTTGAATGATAAGGAGATAGGCATCCCCTAGGGTGTATGAAACACGAATCTAGCACCTTGACCTTTATCGCATTTAGAACCATCAAAGAATATTATGGTATCTATGTCTTCCTTCAGAATGGAATCTTCTTCTTGCTCGATGAAAATGAATACCAAATAACCTAAGAGCTCAATAATCAAAGGATGATCAATAGGTAGTGGAGCTTCTGCACTATGACCTGACCTTTAATAGATTTTTGGCTTATGAACTCAAGATCGAATTTAGTGAGAAGAATTATCCATTTAGTGGTACGAATGTTATTATAATTGTGAGACATCATATAACACAGAGGATTTTCTCTAGCTATAACATATGTGGTGTGACTAAGCATGTAATGTCTGAGTTTCTTAGTGGAAAAACTATTGCTAAGTACAATTTTCCACTTAAGTGTATATGGTTTCATAGCTTACCAATGTTTGACTAATGTAATAAACAACTTACTCTCAATTGTTTTCATTTTTTTATGCAAGCATTGTCCCTAATGCAAAGTTTGTTGTTGAGACATAAATATGGAAGGGGACCCCCAAGCGAGGAGGAGCTAAGACTGGTGGAGAAGCTAGATATTGCTTAATGTTATCAAAGGATTTTTGATATTCATCTATCCATGAAAATGACACCCCCTTTTGTAGCAGGTGATTGAATGACCTACATTTGTTAGAAAGTTGCGTAATGAAAAGATGGATTGATTGAATATTTTGTTGTCAACTACGCAATTCCTTTAAGTTTGTTGGGAGAGGCATCTCCATGATAGACTTGAATTTGTTTGGGTCCACCTCAATACCTCTTTTGGAGATAATGAACCCTAGTAGTTTTCCAAAGGTAACACCAAAGACACATTTCTTGGGGTTCAACCTTACATTATGCTCTAGAAGTCGATCAAAGACTTTTTCCAATACACCAATGTGCTCTTGTCGAGTTTTAGATTTTGCCAAGATATCATCCACATAGTCTTCAATGATGTTATGCATGTAATAATGGAATATGTATGTCATGGCACATTGATAAGTGGCACCTACATTATTGAGGCCAAAGGGAATCACCTTGTAACAAAAATTCCCCCAAGGTGTAGTGAATGCTATTTTGTGTTGGTCATAAAGATTTATTCGAATTTGGTTGTATCCTAAAAACCGTCCATGAGAGAAAGAATTTCATGGCCATCACAGGTGTCAACAAGAGTATCAATGTTTGGGAGAGAAAAATAATCCTTAGGATACGCTTTGTTAAGATATCAAAAATCAGTGCAAACACGTATCACCCCATTAGACTTATGAATGGGTACCATGTTTGAGATCCACTTAGGATAATCAACGGGTACAATGAAACCCACATCTAATAATTCTTGAAGCCCTTCTTTGACCAAAATGGCAATGGTAGGATGCATCCTTCTAAGTTTTTGTTTGATCGACTTAGCATCAGAGTTTAAGGTAATATTGTGGACAACCAAATTAGAGTCAAGACCAGGCATGTCTTTATAGGACCATGCAAAAATTCCTTTCTTCCTCTTGAGGAGAGCAATTAATTGCTCTTGTTCATATTTGGATAAGCTTTTACCAAGTTTGATAATTTGGGGATTGTCTTCATCTGAACTAAGGTTTACATTGAAAGTATCTTCAATAGACATGTGAGAACCTTCCTCAAGTTGATGGGGAGTTGGAATTAGATGAATGTCATCTATGAGTTCATCAAATCTTCTAACTTATCCTCATCTATTTATGCCTAGAAAGCCTTAGGATCTAAAGGTGAAGGTGAAGATGAATGTGAGGGTGACGTAGGAATGTAGTTGGTTGAAGCCCTTAAAAATTCCTCAAACAGGATAAACTTGGAAAATGATGGTGGTGAGGAAATCCGATCCATATCAATAAGACTTGGTTTTGCCAAATTGTATGGATTACGGAGCGGGGTAAATAAGTCAACAGGATTCATGTTGACTTAAAGAGAAAATGGATGGATGGAAAAGGTGAATAGAATGGATCCTATTAGCTAGAATAGATGCTAAGACTCTATTAAACTTGGGCAACATTAATCAATACAAATAAATACCATGTACATGCAAAATATTTTTGTTTTTTTTTATTTATGTTTTGATTTTTTTTTTAATTTTTGAATCTTTAAAATTTGTTTTTATGTACATATATTACAAAAAAAATGGTCTATGATGTGGATTAATGGAATAGAGGTGGTGGTTCACCGATCGGGTTAGCTCTCTCTTATGGAAGAAGCAAGCGAAATATGGGTTGTTGGATGGAGAACGTTTTGAGGTAAAACTCATCCTGTTCAGTGTGTGGAATGATTGGGTCTAATTCCTCTTTAGATTCATTAGAAATAATTAACATGAGGTCAAATTCTTCATAGACTTCATCTTCGGAGTTATCTATGAGATGTATATCTTCTCCTAAATTTAAACTTAAAATTTGCAAATCTTGTTTAAGATAAGATGTGGATGAAAGTGGACGATAACCCAAACCTAAACGATCATGCATTTCTCGATATGAAACATCAATAATATCATGCACTCTCTATTCATGTCATCCTAGGCCATGTCCTTGCCAATGAACAATGTGGAAATACTAATATGGAAAACCTGACATATGTTGTGTATTGGTCAATGTGGGTGATTTAGGTTCATATGGGGTAATTAGATTTGACGATGAATCAAATCCTCTATACACAAAATTAATGCTATTAGGCATTGAACCCATGTTATATACCACTCCTATAGATAAGGGTGGGTCACGTGGGCGACCGTAGTCCTTAGCACTTTGAATTTTGAGAGGTGTGATTGTAATATCTTGGACCACATATTCACCAATACCAGGATTAGTGAGGTGGACCTCAACTTGGGATGATGTGGATGGATTGGATGTGGATGAAACTAACTCATGGTTGGCTGATGGTATCTCACAATCCATCATTTTAACTTGTTATACATTGGCTGATGTGGATGAGGTGGATTTGGTTGAGTTGATTGTTGAATTGGCAATGATGTGGAAGGATTAATGGAGGATATTGATGATGTGGCTAATTTGTATTGGGTTTGACCATATGTGCATGTAGTCAAAGGTGATGAATATGGAGGTATGAGAGTGAAGGCTTGATGAAAATTAGTGATTGGGAGCTACTCATGAATAGGGGATTTAGATGATGATATGGATGGGGTGGATGATGAAGTGGCCATTGAAGTGAGGAATAGATGAGTGGAATGTAACATGGACTCATAGGGGTTTGAGATAAAGTTTCAATACTTAAACGATTCAACATACAATGGTATACAATGTACTTATCTCTCATGTATGTATTTCAAGCATTGATGTAATATGGATGGGACACATCTCATTTCCCTCATCCAAGGTTGTCCAAGGAGTACATTATACACCATGGACCCTTCCAATATGTGGAACATAGTATGTAATTTTTTTACCCCACTTCGATGGGCAAAACAACAGTACCAAATGTGGAGTAGAGAGCAACGTTAAATGCTTTCAAGGTGAATGAGGATTTGGTGATGTGATCTAGTGGAAGCTTGATATGTTGAAGGGTGGATGTGGTGATGATGTTTATGGAGGAGTTGGTGTCAATTAAAACTATTTTGAAAGGCTTCCTATCAATTTGATCCATGATGTGTAATGGAGGATCTATTGATTCTGATGATATTGGTTTGATTTCAAAATAATAGAAAGTGATGGAAGACTCTATGCATGTTTGAATATTTCCCATAAAATTGTTAAAAGCATTAGTGTCTTGAGATTGAAGTTCAATGGATTTTAGAATATCCATTAATGATTCACGATGTGGAGGATATTGTTGAATTAAATCATATATGGACAGTTTGGTTGAAGCTATTTCTAATCTTGTGGTTAATCGACTACTCAATGAGATGATTGACCTAGATGGATGATTGAGAGAATGAATGGGTTGATATGGATGGGCCAGAATATGGATTAACTAGGAGTGATTGGTGAAAAATTAGATAGGAGATGATGATGTGGTAGGTTGAGACACACATGTCTATGGAGGTATGGGTGGCTGAATAGGCTATTGCTAAATATTTTGTTGATTGGAGCATTGTTGTTGACCTTGAGTTACTACATGAATAGCACCCATAAAACCTCTGAACATGATTAACCTGATTAGTAGTCTTGGTATTTAACCCTCCTATTATTGGTTGTGCTTCCTCATGATGAAGAAGTGGTGTTTGAAAGATCCCAAGATTTTGATTTTGTTGAGTTAGAGGATTGTCAAGATTGATAGCCCCTAACTCAATAAGGTTTTGTATTCTATCTTTGAATTAATGGTAGTTATCAATGTCATGCCCATTCTATCTATGATAAGGATAAAACAAATTCTCCCTATAGTGTTTACCACATTTAGCGAGATCATCAAGTCTGACCTCAGGCAAGGGAAGTTGATTTATGTCATATAACCTATGAAAAATAGAGACATAAGATTTAGCCAATGGGGTATATTGATGGGGTTGTCAAATAGATTGTTGACGTGGTCAATTATCCATAGCTAGAACTATGTTTTAACTTGATTGAGTAGTTGAGGGAACCATATGATATTCAATTTATCATGGTTGTTGTTGCATGGGTTGTTTTTGAGCCACTACTGGCTGGCTCATGACCACTTGATTTACTTGATTGGATGAATTTGCTGAGTTGGCATGATTGGATTTTGATTGATAAGAATAATTTCCTCTATATTGTCCCTTATTTTTCCATTCTTTCTTCTTAGTCTTAAGCACTCCTTCTTGGATTTTTATCTCCTCAATTGCACTAGCCTGGGCAATAGCTTCATCAAATGATCTACGTTGTTGCAATTGCAATAACCAAGAGATGGGTTTTAAGCAACTCTTAGTGAAAAATCAGGTCAACTCTTCCATTGGTAGGGAAAATGGTAATTTGGTGATAATGGACCTCCAAAAGTTACCAAAGTCATAGACAGACTCATCATAATATTGTTTTAGATCATAGATATCGGATAATGAGACTTTCTTTCTTATATTGGGGGAGAATATTTCAAGAAATTGGTCCACCAATTGCTCAAAGTATAAATACTATGATTTGGCACATGATTATACCATTATACAACATCTCTCCCTAATATTTGAGGGAAGTTCCTAAGCATTAGAGCATCATTACTTTGAATTCTAAACAAGAATGAACAAATGAACTCACGTGCTCTTTAGGATTCTCTATCCATTTAAATTTATCAAACTTCGATATTGTGAAATCTACTAAATATGGCGATGATGGTACTGAAGGATGAATTGGTTGATTGATTAGTTGGCATAATATAGGATTATGGTTTATTATACCAGGAGTATGTTGCATCAAACTATCAATATTTTGTTGTATAGCCTGGATTCGAGGATCCTCCCCAAGAATGTGGAAACCCTAAATCACTTGATGATTTTGTGATGGTGAGGTCGAAAGATGTTGAGGTATGATGAAATGATGATGACTTGGCAGAGTGGATTGATGTTGATGATGATGTGGTTGATGAAGGAATGATTGTGAATGAAGATATGGAGATGATGTATGAGGGATTTGGATAGGTTGGTCAATGGGAATAGAATGGGTATGGAATGGTGGTGGTGTTGGAATGGAAACCATAGAAGATTGTGGTATCCAATATGGACTTTGGATAATGAATATGGGTTGAGTGGAAACGGGTTGAGGCTTAGTGTTCACTTGAAATTTTTGTTGAGTGTTCTACTACTTCTTAAGCAATTTGTTGAGATGTTCCCATGTCTCATGTATTTCCAAATCAGTGGTTGATGGAATAGATATGGATGGGATTGATGACATAGATGGGGGATAAGTTACAATGGGAATTGTAACTTTATGGGAGACACTAGATGGCATGGATGTGGGTACTTGTGAAGCAACATTAACATGTTCTTCATACAAGGGGTTGGCATAGACTGAGGTATATGAGGATGAGATGGATGTGCTTTGGGCACATGATGATTGGGGTATGGAAAAATATTGGGAAGGTGCAATAGATACCTCAAAAAGAGGATTATTGAATACTTGGATAAAGTTTGAAGGTTGGGAGGAGATAATTTCCTACTGTAAATAAGGATCATGTCTAGGTGAGTTGGGGACTGACTCTAAGACATAGTTAGTGGGTTTCATATGATCTTCCACTTGTGCCATATCTATGTGGGTGATGTGGTGGTCAATGTTTGGTGATGATGATTCTATTTGGGGCATGGCCATATGAAATGATGTGGATGACATAGTGTGTGAGGGACCTGACAAATCTAAATTACAAGCTTGTATCACACTAGGGGGATTTATCATGGAAGTGGTGGTGGAAGGTGATGATGAACACTCCATTACTGAAGTGGTTTGGTTGGTGGATATTTTATTCATTATTTAATTTTATTTCTTGTTAATACCATAAAATAATGAACTAAATATAAAATATGTTGAAAATTAAATGCAAAATGAAAAACTCACAAAAAAAAGGCAATCCAATCCTATGTTTATGCAATAAAAATGTGATTTACCTAGTTCTTTGATTATCTCGTGTTAATGTTTCCCTTTTTTATGTGGTTTTGTGTGTTTCAATGCACTAATCTGAATTAAAATAGGTGAAAACTATGGCTAGGATGGACAACGAGATTCTTACTGGTGATGAAATCTAGAAAGTTTTCTCGGGGGTAACCTATGGTGTCTAGGGGCAGATATTTGTGGATGGAGATGAAACCCACCATCACCAGATCTCAAGCAATGGTTGGTGATGAAATCCAACCATTATTGTTAAAAATGAAACATGTTGTGTGTGTGATTTATTTTAAAGGTTTTCAATTTATTAAGGTGTACATATAATGTCAAAAATGACTGATTTCACTAGTCTAAATTAGAAGCCAACAAAAGAAATATTGATTTTCCCAAAAGAAGTAGAGTACATCGCTTAAGACCGCTCTCTAAACAGAGGAGGGTTCGTCTACTCTTCTGCCTTGAATCACCAAATGTGGAGGTACTTTCAATTATTCTAATGTCGTTCCTTCTTAGACTAGCAAAAGGAGAAATACTTGACCCTAGAATGTAAACTATTTTATGCAATTAATCATTCACATGAAAACAAAGATGCAATTGCAGCACACCAAAAAATAGTGAAATCCTTAAATGGAAATGTGTGATTTATGATTGAATGTGGATGCAAAAGTGAATGCAAAGAATTATTTTAATGCCTAGAAATGTAGATTAAAATGTTTGTTTTTACCATATTGTTAATGATGTTCTTTTTAGCCATAAATATGTAAAAACATAAAAATACATAAAATAAAGAAGCTAGGGTTTTATAGTAGACTTACAGATAAGACTATGTATTGTTCTTATTCTTTGTGAAACACACATGGATGCCTTTGAAATGCACTTGGGTGCTTCCTAAATGTCCCACGAGCATCATGGGGCATCTGTGCACCTTCTGCAACTTCTGCAACTCCTTAGAAACTAGTTCTACAAAATTTGTGTAATCCATTTTTCTAAAAAATATGCAAGATAGAAGACAAAAAATAGCGAATTAATGACAAGATAATCAACATAAAGAACCCATTGTGGGTCCCATTGTGATATCCAATTGTAGATGCAAAATCAAACAATACCAAACAATAAACTTAAATAAATGAACAAATAAAGCAGAATAAACACAAATGATTGCACAAAAATAAACTTTTATTCTTATTGTCAAGTGGATATCTAATATTACAACCAAGTGTACCCCAAATGGGGGTTTACAATGCTTTATTATCCAATACCATGACTTCAATATGCCAAGGTTCTCTGAAATCCTAGCTAATAAACAAAGGGTGGTGTCTTCACACTCGAATTGATCTCAATAGTAAGGTGTGTGGGCATCAGATAGCCATAGGTCAAACCACTCAAGTGATTCAGTAGCTTCCAATGAACTTGATACCTAAAACTACAAAAAACAACAAAAGGTCAATAATATCTATGAGGGCTCCACTATGTGAGACCCTCAATAAGAAAACTACTAACCCTAGTTGTAGAAATGAAGCTATAAATAGATCTAAAGAATAAATAATAAACACAATAAATAAATTACCTTATCACATTAATTCATTTTTCTCTATTCTATTTGGTGCATAGATACCCTAGTGACACCCAAAGGATTCGCTATACTACATAACTAAGGCTTTGAATGCTTACGGGTAGTCAACGATGGCAAGAGGTACCCAGAGGCACTTTGTGATCGAAGGAAGGCACCCAAAGGCACTCAATGGTGGTGTAAGGCACCCAGAGGCACTTGGGGATGAATAGAAGATTCCCAGATGCACTTAAGGGATTGGAGAAGAGTATACAAATGTATATCTGGTTCATGCGAGGTGGGTGGTAGTGGATGTGAAAGCGATGATGTGAAAGCGATGACAAGCGAGAGTGAAAGTGAGGATGCGTGGATGCTTGAGGACTTAGGAATTTTGAAAACTTAGGGAAATCAAGATCTAGAAAACTCAGGGGTTGAGTCATCAAAATGAATCCTATTTATAATCTCTCCTAGGCCATATTAGGATTTCAATGACACAATTTGTGTAGTCAAGATTAAAACATGATGGAGGGTGGACATTAAATTTGGGTATGTGACATGGATTAAGGTGGGCGAATGGTTGAGATTAAATCATGATGGATGATTGGGATTAATTCATATAAATATACATATATTTATTAAATATATAAATATAAAATATATAAATTATTATTATTTGAATATATATTAAACAAATATATATAAATAATGGGTAAATGTGGCAGGAAACTATGGATGGATGACAAGTGGCTAGATTTTGGTGTCTAAAAATATTACATTATTTGGTACATGCAAATGTATCCCCATTGCACCTTCATGGTACAAATTTAAATATGTAATAGATTAGGGTTTGAGTTTATAGTTTATATGAATGATTTATATTTTTCCTTTATGTAAGTGTCTATGTGCAAGATATGCACAAGTGTCATGTAAGAGTGTAATGTGTAGGATATGCACAAGTTTCATGCATGTTAGTGAGAAAGTGTGTAATGAGAGAATGTGCACAAGTATCATGTATGTAAGTGTGCAAAAATATAATGTGAGAGAGTAAGAGTCATGTAGAATTTTGCAAGTGTCATAGAGTCAAGTGTGCATGTAAGAAGAGAGTGAAGAGTCCTATATACAAGTGGTAAGATAAGAAGCCAAAGGTCAAGAAAAGAAAATATTGCAACTCCCATATATGTGAGGAGTGTAATAGTCAAGTATTTAAGAGTCACATTACTATGTCTATATTATGGAGGTAAATCTCCATACAATGTAAGTGGTAAAATGGTCTATAATATTCACCGTAACAAGCATTGATAATCAAGCTTGTATACAGTTTTTAAGCAATATTATTGTAAGTATTCTTTATGCTTGTACATGAATGATTTTGGCCATTTACATTCATATTTGATATTATAGTGAATATATATATATATATATATTCCAATTTATATATTTTATTGCTCATATATTTAATTCTACTCTTGATTATTGATATTGAGACCTAAGATATTGTGGCTTAATTATATTGGGACTTGAGATAGTTTAGCTTAAAAGCTAACAAGAATGGATGTAGGGAATGTCTTCCACCTCACAATGGTTTTCATCTACAATTAGCTTAGGATAGTCTAAAATGAGAAATTTAGCATTAGCAAGGTGGGATGAGTATAAGGGATGAGGATCTAAAAGGAGTGGTTGCTCATCACTCATTGAGTCCTAATCAAGGTCGTGTAGAGACACAATATCATCATGAGAATCTCAAAAAGCAAAATATTTTTCTCCTCATTCTTTGAGAGAAGTGGAAAGAAGTTGACTATGGTTGGGAATATAACCTATCCTACAATACCCTAACCAGGCTTTGACCTCCAAGAGTTCCTTAACACCTTGTTCATAGAGGTCTAGACCCTTTCCTTAAATTTCATATTCGTAAGGATCTTCTTAGGAACAAGATTTGAATCCAATTGGTAGCATGATTCACACTATAATTCAATTGGATGAGTGTTATTGCAAACAATTTGTTTGTCAATGACAATACCAACACAAAAAATAGCAATTTTCTATTTGCATATTTTTATCCTTTATAATTGAGATACCTAAGGTTTGATGAGAGGGAGGAAACCTAGTTAGCTCATTAGATTTCCCGCTATATCATTTAGGTTGATCACTTGAATTTGAGGAGTTTAATGCATCAAAGACCAAAATATGAGAGAAATAAGAAGAAGGAGAAGGAAATGTATAATAGAAGGATAGAGGTGAGCCTTACGAAGCTTAGATGGGATTTCTTGGAAATAAGAAAAAGGTTCAAGGTTAGCTAGAATATGGATGGTCTTCCCATGATATTCATATTTTAGACATTGATGTAAGGTAGATAAGATGGTGTGAACATAAAACGATCAACACCAAAATAACAATAATAGATAAAAATAAGCAGTATACACAATGAAATAATAATATCATATTTATTTAGAGAGCCTAGATATCCACTATTACAACATTGATATACCTCAAATCATGAGGGTTATGAAATATTACTTGTTTTGATACAATGATTACAAAAAGACGTAATAAAACCCTTGATCAATAGAATGCGGTGTATTTAGATCTTCTTCACTCCAAAAAAGAGGTTGAGTGGGCTTTGTATATCCTCTATGGGACCACTCTAGATGCAATAACTATCAAATAAGTCATTACTTGTACCTGCATACAAGTAAGCCACAAAAAATAGTTAGTAACACCTATGGGGCCTCCATAGTGTGAGGCCCTCTAAAATATAAAAGTGTAACCTACAAATCCTAGTTGAAATACTTGCAGAACGTAGAGTAGAATACAAGAAAATGCAAATTAAATAATAAAATCAAATGGCTTGTCAAAATACCTGATCTATGATTTCTGAAGTCGAGAGCTCAAACTATGATTACGTGAATGCTTAGCAATGTCTAGGTACTGGCGAGATGCCCTACCAAATTCATTGAATTTCTTGTAGCATTCGAGAGATACTTTACGATGTTCAAGAAATGCCCTGAGGCATCTGCGAACTATGGTTAATGCTCAACAAAGTCTAGATATGGTTTGCAGGTGTTGTAATGGATGAATGGCGACATCGACGATGAGTAGGGTTTGTGCAAAAGTGTGAGTAATATTTTCTTGCAAGTGTTTTAGATCCAATATATTTTTCTCCCCCTATTCATAAAAGTTAATAACATTTTATTATTCACCCTCATTTATGTTACGGTTATGATGACTCCAATGAGCGACCAAGATTAAAACATGATGAGTGGCTAAGATTGCAACTTGGTAAGTGATACAAATTACATTTAATGAGTGGTAAGGATTACCACATGGCCCACTAGGATGGGGTTTTCATGAATGACTCAAATTTATTTACACACATAGATATCTACATATATAAATATAAATATATAAAATATTTATATTTATATATAAATAATGGATGGCTAAGATTTGATGATGATGATGAATGGATTATGAATGGCTAGGATTTGGTGTCTACAGATGCCCCTTTTTGTATCACTTTGTGTAGAACACAAGGTGGTGCAAAAATAAGAGACACTTGGTTTGATGGAATGGACTCGACGTGCAAGAAGATTTTAAAAATTTAGGATTCTAGCTTACCCCCTCAATTGGCGAATGATTAAAAAATGAATCTCACAATCCAATTGACAAGATGTAGATGATGCAATAGATAATGCAATGGATGCATATGATGTATACCAATGTTGAAATCAAATTCAAGTTTGATTACCCCAAGTTTGAAATATTTTCCATGTTTTTGAAAAATTGCTCTTAGCACAATGTGCAGTGTTGTTGTTGTAGATAAATTAGCCAACATTGGTGAACATGTGGTGGAGGTAAGGATACCACCTCACTTTATGTGACCACACTTTTGAAACTAACTACTGGTTGAATGCAAGGGGAATTTGTAAAGGAAGCTCCACTTTTTTCCCATGGAGAAGGCTAGTGATGCAAATGGAATTTGTAAGAGTTTCGCATTTCGCTTATGGAAAGGGCTAATGATAGCTTTGAGAACTTTTTTTGTGAGTATGACCGCATTCACAAATGGACTGAACATCTTGATTTGATGTTGAATATGACATAGGATGATGATTTTGAACAAGTGTTCTTATAGTGATCTATCCATCCTACCGAATTGCGTGGATAACCAATCATTGCAACCACTAGGGAAATAGGGTAAACCACTGGATACATGGTTCACTTGATAATGTAAGTGAATTTGATGATGTGAAATGATGGTGTAAGTGTGTTGATGAGTTAATATGATAGTTTTGTGAAATTTGAGATCATTTTGGGATTTTTTAAAGCATTTTAGGTATTTTTGTGACTCTTGGTTGCATTTAAAAATTAGATATCAAATCAATCCATGTTATCACAAAATGTAATGGAATAATGTAATGGATGCTTGGATGAATTTTGGGATGATTTTGTGGATTTTTGCCATGTTTTGAGGCCCTATGAAAGCTTTTGTAGCATTTTGAAAGCAAACACCAACATGCATCTATGTCTCCATAGATGCAGGATGGCATCAGTCATTCTAAAAATGCAGTGCAGCATTTGAGGGCATCTATCAAACACCCTAGGGCATCTAGGTGTGTCATATCAACTATAAAATGAGTCAAGGAGTAAAATTTCATTTCATTCTTGTGTTTGAGAGTTCAAAAAGTGGTTTTTGAGCAAAGGAAAGTGTAAGTGCTTGGTGATGGTGATGGAGGGAGTTGGTACGGTAGTTGGAGTTGATGTGACAATGGCAGAGGTAAGTTCCTCTATCCCTTCTTGTTCATTTATGCAAAGTTGTTTATGTTTTTTTTTACAACTGAAAGACGACAGACAATTTTTTTTTTTGAATAAACGAGATGTTGATTTGCATTTGATTCTATGTTGTGCTACAATTGAGGATTTTGGAGGCTCGACATAAATTTTCACCTATCCTACCGAGGGTGAAAAATGCACTATGAAGGACTAATTGGGAGTGGTTGGAGCAAGTGGGATTGGATGAGTGTGCCTAGATTGAAGTGGCGAGGGCCAATAAGGGGTACCTCTCTGCATCAGCAGAGCAATGGGATCCATATAGGGGACCTTATAGCTCCCAATAGGGGAGATGATAGTAACACTAGAGGATGTGTATCACATATTTTGTGTACCTATGGAAGGATTACATGTTCGAGTTGGACATGACAAGGGGTATAAGCTGAGTCAAATTTTGGGGAATGAGTGGAGGGAATTGAATATTAGTTGTGGTGACATTAGATACCTAAATTTTTACTTGTAGGGGTGGTTGGAGGCATTACCAACCTTGGTCATGTTCCTACTGGCCAATGTGTTGGTGCTTAATAGAATCAAATGTTGATTTCCATGGAATATGATTTGATTGGTGTTTGATATGATCGATGAGCCTCAGGTATATGCTTGGGTACTTGCTTTGTTAGCTCAAGTATACATGGAGTTGTATGAGGTGAAGAGGTAGGGGAAAAAGGGATTGGGTTGTAGTGTGCTACTTTAGATCTAGGGTTGGGAGTATTTCAACATAGCTCATCCTATAGGCCTACCATGTGAGTGGGATAGGGCTCAACCCTATGTGTTGAGATGGTAAATAGTGGATGAGATACAACTGAGTCATATTGGTCATAGTGATTAGGATTATAGAGCTCTATGGGTAGGGTTGATAGTTGATCAAGTGTATTGATGACCATGGTGATATGCTAGGTGGTCCACTGATGGGGAGCAACTATAGTGTATCAAAAATGTTAGATGGGTAGTTGGTTGACATGGTAGTGAGGTGGATCTAATCTAATTATCACGGGTTATACGGTAGTTTGAATTATGGTAGGGGGTTCATAATGCTCCAGTGTTGTACATATATAGAGACAATGAGCCAAGCCTACCTTGTGTTGAGACATGATGAGTGGAGTATGAGGACAATGAGGAGATATCGAGATGATGTCAAGACCATAGTAGAGTACAATGCCTAGTTTTCTTCATAGTATCCATGGGTACTGAGTCAGGTGATGGACAAGGACAATGGTGATGATGGGGAGGTGGTAGCTAAGGTAGAGGAGGCTCCTCGATGATAGAGACATTATTGATCTAGTGATGGAGGGAACACATCAAGGGTGATGATAGATTAACCTCCTAATATTAGAGGTGATGGCAAGGGTGGGGGAGGTATGGAGGAGGTTTCAGAGAGACCTCCTAATCAGAGTGAGGAGAAGTGAGCTATGCTCTAGGTTGAGTAGGATAACCTAGATGAGAGATAGGAATGACTCCTACAGATGTTGGTAGAGTAGGATGCAATGGTAGAGGCTTAGGATGTGGAGATACAATGGCTATGAAGGGAGCTAGAGGTGCGAGCTATGGTAGGTGGAAGTGAGAGTGTTGACACGATAGCTAGGATTTAGGCAGAGTTGGCATTGAGGGATGCTCATTAGAAAAAGAACTTATCTCACCTTAAATATTGGGATAGCTACATTTAGGAGTTGGAGGATTTCCTTGTATAACATAGCATTGGATTGCCAGTGTGGCCTTCCTCATATGTATTAGGATTTGTTAGGCATAATGACTCTAGTTATAGTGAGTCTCACTCTAGGGCTCCTCAGGTTCTTGATCCCTCAGGATCACAAGGGTATGCCTTGGGGTGTTGGCTAGGGGCCTCTCATTTTTGTATATGAGTCTTAGTTATCTATTGTATACAACCTTTGAGCATACTTTGTACATGCGATATTTATACGTACATACATGCATACATATATACATACATACATACATACATACATACATACATATATACATATATATACATGGACTTTCTTTTGTATATGATTTTTGTGTAAATGCATGTGTATATGATGTGATGGATGGCAATGGAATGACAATGTATAATATCTAAGTGAACTGATGTTGTAATAATCACTTGTAGTAGTTTAGATTTTGCTTGACCATTTTTATATTTGTTGCTTAATCGGGGAAACCAACATCTAATGGTGGGATATGAAGTGAAAGACTCATGTAATTATGTGACTCTAATATGGATGTTATTTTGGCTTATGGGTAAAGGATCTAGAATAATTTTATAGAGACCCAAACATCTTAGTGATTTTGAACAAACTCATATTTTTGAAATTTGGCAAGTTTCTCAGAGGCCAAGGTATGTGTGCAGTGGATGTTCATTTACCAATCATGAGCATGGTAATGACTCAGACTAATCAAGAACCAATGTGTGTGCAAGTGAATTCATTTACCCATCTTGAATAAAGTGAGATTAACCCTATAATAGATAAGACCAAGAATCTAGCTTGTCCTTATGTGTGATCAGAGGTCTCTTCAAAAGAGACGTGTCACCACACATGAGCGTACTCCACTGCTATTCAGGTGTATATATCCTTAGTGGAGGTTAACTCCATAGTCTAATGGGAGATGATCTTTAAACTTTGGAGAATCAAACTACATAACCATTTGGATGGAAGTGTAATTCTATACTTACTACTTTGGGATCCATTTTGTTGTGTTTAAAAGAGTTAAAGCTTTGGGAATCAGATTCTCAACCAAGGTGTGATGATAATTTCACCCTATCCTTACTACTCACTATTTTATTTGGAAATATTGTAAGTGATGAAAATCACTGTTTGTGGACTATGTGCATAATGGGACAAGCAAGAAGGAATTTTTACTTTGAGGTTCAACCCAATCATGGTGTCATCCCTCTTTGATGCAAGATGTTATTAATAAGTGTTATATATGTTTGGTTCAAGAGTGCTAAATTCAAATACCGAAACTCAATATTTTCTTACTAAAAATGTGCTTTGGTCATAGAGAAAACTTGACATGCAATGGAGGTTTCTTGGAACACTAGGAGTGGTTGAGTGATCAAAAACACCTAGGAGTGGTAAAATTTTATTGTAAATGGTAAAATGACTTATGAAATGGTGAAATGGGATTGATGTAACATCAAAGGTATCCCCGATTAAGAAAACAAGACTTATTGGATTAACAATTCTCCAAACAAAGCAAATGATCACTAGTATGGTGGATGAAATGCACTGAAATGATATGAACGTGATTATGCAAAATGAATGTATGGAATGGAGTATGAATTATGCTTTTGTGTTTTTTTTGTTTTTTTTAGATATGTATATATATATATATATATATCGTATTAAGCATAGAATAATCTCAAGTGGATACATGGCTTGGGCTCTTCTACTCCCTATATACTGGCAAGCCTATATGTTCCTTGACCCAATTTTTGTTTGACAATGTATGGACCTAACCAATTAGCTATAAATTTATCATGAAGATGCAATAATGCATTGGTATTTTTCTAATTTTCCTTGAGAATGAGATATCCTACTTGGAATTCGCGTAGATGAACTTTAGCATTGTAAGCATTCTTAAGATAATCTTGATATACTTGTAAGTGCTTCAAGGAATTGATTCACCTTTCATCAAGGAGCATGAGTTGGTCAATATGTGCTTCTCTAGTGGTATCATCATCTATGAATTCTTGCAATGAAATGTGTAGTGAGGGGATCTCGATCTCAAGAGGCATGATTGCTTCAGCACCATAGACCAATGAGAATGGCATTGCCCTAGTAGGTGTGTGAATGCTCATTCAATAAGCCCATAATACGAAGGAAATTTGAGTATATGCCAATCTCGATGATTTTATTTGATTAATTTCTTTAAAATAGCAATCAATGTCTTATTGGTTGCCTCAACTTGTCCATTTATCTGTGGGTAGTAAAGAGTCGAGAAACTATGTTGGATATTATATTTTTTGCAAAGAACTCAAGCATCCTAGTTTTTGAAATATTTTCCAATGTTAGAGATTATTTTCAATGGAATACCAAAGCGATAGATGATATGTTGGAGTATAAACTTCACAATTCGAGGTCATGTCATGTTGGTTAGAGGAATTGCTTCAACCCACTTTGTGAAGTACTTAGTGGTAGTTATGATGAATGTATGTTATATCGAGGAAGGAGGTGAGATTTACCAATCAAGTCAAAATGCCATTGTGAAAAGAGCTAAATAATTTGAATGGGTTGTAATGCTTGTGATGGTACATGAGTTATATTAGCATTCTGCTAATATTTTTGACACTTCTTGACATAAGTGCAACAATCATGTTTCATGGTGGGCCAATATTAACCCATGCATAGGATAAGCTTTGTGATGGCCATTCCACTAAAGTGACCACCACAAGTACCATCATGAGATTCATATATGGCCCGTTATGCCTCTATAGTCTCGAGACAATGAAGGAGGAGTCTATCATAACCACGTCCATACAACACGTACCCCAAGAGAGTGAAACAAACTACTTTTTTTTTTTAAATTTGTTTGGTAGTTCATGATAGATTTTATTGG
Organism: Wollemia nobilis; assembly: GCA_028583015.1. Lineage (NCBI taxonomy): Eukaryota > Viridiplantae > Streptophyta > Pinopsida > Araucariales > Araucariaceae > Wollemia > Wollemia nobilis. The sequence goes on from JAQPPZ010000415.1 coordinate 59,299, forward strand.
AGCATTCCAAACTTAAGGAAGTCTTTTACTTAATTAAGCCAAGGCTCATATGGTTCTGCATTAATAAAGCAAACATCCTTCTCATCTTTAGATTTGCTCATGAAATTGAAAATTTGGAGATAGTTATAATGATCAACATTTGAACCTCTCCTATGAAGTTCTTTGGAATCGATGATCCTAGAGAGGCCATCACATATACATAACTTTCAAAATTTCAAAAAGGAATATCAAGTGACTTATTATATCATTCGTATAATATTGCTTCATAGCATTGCATTTCATATATGGGTTATTAATTGATTAAATTCTTGTAATGAGGATTTACAATTGCATTCATGATTTTTATACATTATGTGGTGTCGTCCATTAGATTTATAAACACATATCACATTCATTCCTTATATTTTAAGTGATTAAAGCATACAGGTTCATTTACATTAGATTATCATCATGTAAATAATGCATTACATACATTACATCAACATATCGTGACATAGTCATAAATTAAATGCATGCAATAAAGCAAAATCAAATATGCATTTAAGTAAACATCGCATCCATATGCATCTATCATCAAATTGCACATCTAAGCATCTAGATCACTGCATACCATCATCATAAATTAAATAGCTATCTAGTGCATGTCATCCATACATCACATCATATAGCATCAAACAAACATAACATATAAACATTGCATCCATGTGCATAACATAAACATAAAATAAAAAATACACAAGTACATATAATGAGCCATAAATGATCAAATCATACATATATATGTGTGTGTGTGTGTGTGTGTGTCTCAAGAGTACATCAAGAATATACAAAATTCCTATAGGCTACATCTATGTAGGTCCTCGACCTTACACTAAAAAATGGTACAATAAATATCTCCACAGATATGTACTACATAGGGCCTGCACCTCCTAGCCTGAGAGTCACCGCCATCACCCCTGCCATCCCTGTGGCTCCTACGAGATTTGTCTCCATGCGTACTAGAGGACCTATATGTCCTATCAGTCATGTGGGTCTGGTGGCTCAAAATAATAGATGACTATATGATCTCTCTGGTCCTGGTCTGAGAGCTACTTCTATGAGTACCTGTGGTATGGGTGTCTTCTAGCACCACTCCACCTATCAATTGAATGTTATCCTTTAGCACAGATATGTGAGTTGCCCTCATAGTTGATCATGCATTTCCCTCCTCCAAGAGGGAAGTGAGTTGCCTAACCTCTGCCATGGGATCTATACCTAAGGAAAATATGTGAGATGGAGCTACAAGTGGTGCCATAACTACTTGTGAGGATGAGGGAATAGCCCTTGAGTCCCTTAGTGAATATCTCTCTCTAGTCATAAGGTCTAGCTGAGTTTGTACCAAATCATGCTTTGCAGTAAGCCACTAGATCTCTATAATTGCTATGGTAATCTGGACCTTGAGGAGAGGCCCCTCCTACACATACTCCTGCCACTATCTTTGCCCATGAGTGAGCTTCACCTCTACTATGGCGAGGCTAGTATCCCTATGCAATAGCTAAGTCTTAAGTGTACCCACCTAACTTTGCAAGTCAGCAATCTAAGCTAGGAGTTGTCATACATCGCAATTAGGAGGCACCTCACCCTCCTTTGATGCCTCATCCTCTACCTTGACCTACAGAGCCTCCTCTACTAAGACCTCTCCACCCCATTTGTCCTTAGTATTCTGGTGTACTCTTCGCCCATATAGGTCAGCCTTAGCCTTTGCCTGGTCATCTATCCTATTGAAGGACCTCAATCCCTACCACTATAGTAGGGACCACCATGTATCATATGCTAGGATGGTCCCAACCCTGTCAACTCCAGTCTCCTAGAAATCATCAACTGCATACCCTAGTGTTATCAGTTGTACCCAAGGTAGATGCATCTTCAATACCATTTTCCTATAGATGATAGGCATCTCTAGGATGTCCTATACTATGCCAAACTATCGTAGGACATGAGAGTAAAACTGATACTCCTTGATCTCATCCTTGCAGCTGAGTAGCCACCTGTCTCATCGATCTTGGTGTAGCCACTCGCCAGCCTCTATCCATGCAGGGCAATCCATGTATGGACGCCATTCAACATCATCTGAGATTAGTGCTACAAATATAGCAATATAGTGGTCTACATCCCTCGAATGGGACCTACTCTAAAACTACTCCTCCTCACAAGGCCAACAAGCTATGTAGCATTGGTTTTCATCATCAATCGCTATGATAGCAAGGGGTAGGTCTGTAGGATGCTCGATACTGATGTGCTACCAACCCAATATCTGTAGTAAAAGACTATAGTTGATCCCAACCCAACTTTGGTAGGTGATCTGGTATAGCTCATAGTACAACTGGCACAGTAGAGTTCTCCCCCAAGATAGGAGTAGTGGATCATCAATAGAGCTCTAGACAACCCTTTGAACACTAGCTAGAAGGCTCTAGGGGATCCTCACACTCGAGGAGTTTGGAAGCACAATATGCACCAGCGGGTGCATAAACATTACCTCTATGATAGATAATATGCCCTCCTTCTTCCAATACCCAATGTGGACGCCTCCATGGTCGATCTTACGCTGGGCATCATCGCTCCGATCACCAAATATAGCATCAAAAATATCCTCCTTCTGATGGAAGGATGAGGAGGTGATGGCCTCGCCATCAATAGGGATCATGAAGATCCGATAGACATTATCTAAAGTAATGGTCATTTCACCAGTTGAAAGGTGAAATGTATTGGTTTGCGCATTCCAACACCAGGCCAATGTAGTCATGTAAGCTTTATCTAACCTAATAGTGGGTAGATCCAAGATGTAGACAAATCCGACGACTCCAAACCACTCCCACTCCCCACCAATAAGCTATCTATGGAGAGTGCAAAGTATATTTGGCTCCTTGGCTCTAGAGGTCAACCTCTGAAAATAAAAAAAGGCATAAGGAAAAAGATAACTAAAAACTACCAAAAACATCTAAAAAATGATAAAAAGATCAAAAAATGTCAAAAAGTGATCGAAAAATTTCATAAAAATCAAAAACATCCTTCCAAAGTGCAATAAATGGCATTAACTGCCAGAAAACCTTAAAAAAATGTAAAAATTTGAATTTTTTTCAAAAGTGGTGAACCACGGGTCAATCCTGTGATCTACTTGTGGTCAAAATTTTACCGTTGGAATTTTAATGCTAACCATAGCTAATAGATGCAGTCCCCAATCTACCAATTGGAAGCCATAACTGCTAGCTGTGGTCTAGGAATGAAACCCATTTTGGGTCACTTCCTAGCCTAACTATCCAAAAAATTAAACCTACACTAGCCTAGTCTAAGGTGAGGTTAATTGCCAATAGTTTAATGTGATTAATTTACAACATTAATTAATGTGGTTCATTTTAATCAGTAAATGAGTGAGAGGACTTGGTTTTGAGTTACCTTGCCCGCACCGCAGCCTCTACTAGTGGAATGTTATCCTGGGTCTACCATCAGGGTGTGAGTGCAATATAAGGTAAAGGTTTAGCAGCATTCTAGATCAGGAAATGCTTCTCACCTCTTAGAACTCTCTATATATGCAGTTTCTTGCAAGACAATAATGAAAATTTTAAATGATAAAACTATTTATAGTTTCTCTTAATTTTTGCGGACCGTAGTTGTGACCCATTATCCCAAAATTAGGGTTTTTTGCTCGCAAGCCTGGCCTACGAATCCTAAAATTTGAAAGTTTCAACCATAAGCCATACCCACGATTTGCAACTAGCATTAAATGCACTCAAATCCCATTGTGGGAAGGTCTAAAATGACAAATTAATGAGTCCTAATAGATCAAATGTTAATAAGAGCAATTAATGTTGCAAATTTGGTGATGTTCAAGCACTAGGATCAATTAAAAAATTCAAAATTAATAAAATAATTAAAATCCAAATGCACCTTGCATTCAGTTATTTACCCTATACACTTGGCGGTTGCAGCGACTTGAAATCCATGCAATCCGACAAGATGAGTAAATAACCATAAGGAAATTTGGGTTAAAAATTGTCATCATTGATTTGACATGCTTCTTTTCAATCCCAAAGAAGGCCTTCGAGGCTGGACTACTCCACGGGAATGAGATATTTCATATAATGTCTCCTATGACATATTTCAACAAATCATCAATAAAATTGATTCAACATAAAACTAATTGGATTTGTATCATTTCAATTTCCTAAGACATCTATTGTAGCCCAACTGCTCCATGGGATAGACATGTGCAATTACTATTAACATTTGGAATCATAAACTGAACTAGTCTTAGCCAATAAATTAAAATGTTCAATTCTAAAGATTTTTTAGATCATCCATGGTGGTCAAGCAACCTTGTCACTTCATTCTTTATCATTACCCTCATCGACTCATCACTTGAGGGGGTAGTCATAATATCATATCATAATCAAAGTCAACAAAAAATCCCTAAAATCATAGATCCTTTGATCTTGTCAAATTACATTTGTCTTACAAATCATTGTCAATAGGTATCATAAGATTACCCATTTTCTTGGGGAAAATAGCAAATATGATACTTTGTTTGTAATTCTCATATTTTTGGATTGATAGGCATGAAAGCCTGCTTGGCATTGATGCTATCCAAATACCTAATGGTGAGTGCAAACTCTTTCAAATGTAAGCCTTTCACCCTGTTGGAAGTAATAATTCTAGGATGCACGTCCTTTTGCAAGACCTGGGGTATCTAATGTTGATTTGACTAATGATCATCATGCAACCTTCGACACCATTTTTAGAAGGTTTATTTTTTCTCACGCGTTGTTCGATCTCACAATGCATCTCAAAAGGGGCATCTTTAGGACACCTAAACCACATCATGTTGAATGTGACTACTCATATGGAACATGTTACAAGACCATATGGAAGATCTTGGATAGACTCCAAGATAGAGTAGTGGTTCTAACCACTCAATTTGGGCTCCCTGACCTAATCAAGTTGAACCGCAGCTGAGACCTACGGTCCATGGTCTGAACCATGATTAAATCCTGGTATTTACAGTTTGAACCAAAACTGTCACCTATGGTATTAACTGAGGTTCGGTTGGCCTTCATCCGAGTTAAATTGGTTTGAACAACCATTGAATCTAAAATAATGTGGTTAAAGGACAAAATATTCTAGAGGCTTCCATTCCAACTGTCCTAACCACCTCTTATTATTCTTGGCTTCTTCATGAAGCAACCTCTAGCCCTAGGGACATCCTATAAATACCCATTCAATTGATGAAGGATGTATAGATGAGTTTGATAGCAAAGCCTTGTCGAATTGCATATTGAGTTCATGCATTGAGAAGGCCACTTTGCTATTCATTAAAAGATCAATTTGATATGGAGGTCCTAGGAGCCTAGGAGAGCCAAGAAATGATAATTCAGGAAAATGGAGGCCCTATTCAACAATTAAACCACCAAATCTATCAGAGGACTCCGAGGTGACCCTTTATCATCAATTTTACAAGGAGGATCAAACCCATAGCCCTTGGATTTGGAGGGCAAGCTACTTGGTTGCAATCCACGACTGTCAACCACAATTTAAAATGTAGACCTCTCATCAGAGCTATGGTTTGCAATAGGTGTAATATATCCTTACTATTTTCATTACAGTCTGATTAATTAGGTTAGAATTACTATTTTAGTTGACTAATTGTGATTTTAGAGATTTCTAACCGATAGATTTAGGGTTTAAAGCAATTTTGTTTCATTAGTGTAGTGTATGCAATGATGGTTTCTTTTTGTGTTTTCATGCTTTATCTTACATAATTAGACCATTCAATAATTAGTTGCATATTTTCTTTACACATATATGTGAATCTTTATCAATTTAGCATAGGCTTTACCTAATTTACATGATTTCTTGATTTCATTAGCATTATGGCCTTTTCATGTTTAAATCCTTTAAAGGGCCTCATCACGAGAGGTTGCATATTTGTTTAATTTTCTTGTGTTGATTCTTGACCATAGAAAATAAATTCAAATGAGCTCCAAGTGTCTAATTCCTTCCTCAATACGGAGAAAAGGGTCAAACTCCACCCTAGAGTAGTTTGCGACTATTCAAAGAAGCATTAGTATTGTGCCTACCCTGTTGGGGGATTTGGAATTGTATTGATTGTATCAACATTTGGATGACCCTAAGAAGGGCATGATTGTAATCGATATTGACTTCCAAAATTAATAAAATAAGCATCTGTTTATTGTCATTTACAATCTTGTTTATCATTTCAAGATTTTATGTTGATTTCAATTGATCTATCAGATAGGTGCTTGATTTTTGGATAGGTCAAGTTAAGTTAAAAATATTGAAGAAGCACCTCATGGCCATAAGTGACGACGTCACACACGCAGAATCATTAAGAACTTCTTTATTGTCCAATTTCAATGCAGCCAAAAGTTTTCGTGCGCAATAAAAAAGTTGTAGTAAACTCTTAGACTTCACACCATTATGGTTTTTGCCTCCTCTTCTTTATGTCCTAAAATGCCCTAATTTGAGAGCCCAATTTACAATGTATAATGAAATCCATACATGTAAAAAATTGAGTGTTTTTAAGGTAGGAGGCGGTCCTGTACCCAAACATTCTGAGAGTGCAACACTCGTCTCTCCAAAGGGAAACAGCTTCATCACTTTCTTTCCTCGTTGGCAGTGCAGCAGCGGTACTGTCATCAGACCGTCCACCTTTTTTTATACCATTTGTAACTGTCGTACTGCCAGAATCTGTCATCCTCACCAACTTGACAGTGCTGTGAACACAATATTTGAAGATAAAAAGGGAAATAATGTTTAAACAGCCCAAACAAAGGAAATTAATTGTGGCATGAAATATACCCTTCTAACATTCCTCGAAAGCAAGGATTTATATTGACAAGTCCACCGTTCGGCTGAAACGTTGGAGCAAGCCTTTCTTTTGCTCAATGTCGTAATATTCCCTTTACAATTAGGTCTGTACCCTTTCTTATAGGACGTGCTAATATACCCTTAATTCTCAGCTTTCCCGATGACGATGAAGTTGAAGAAAATGTGTTCTCCATCTTTCGTGTCGTGCAAAGCTCGTCAGAATCAAACTACCGTAGTCGCTCAGAACAAAGGCTATATATATAGAGAGGGTTCCAAGGATTTCTATCCTTCACGATCTTTGTGGTGCAATTAAATATTTAGTGTTAAATTGTGACTTGCTCCACTTAATTAAATATTTATTGTTAAATTGTAATTTTTTGTGTTTGACTCTTCAATTAAATATTTATTATTAAATTGTAATTCTTTTTAGTGTTTAAGTCTACTTTATTACTTTCAAAAGTATAGATTTTTAGTGTGGCCATTAATGGAAGTATATGTATAGACGCAAACTTTTATGAGACTTTTATACCTTCTAAACTGTAGAGGACTAGCGTCCCACCGAGAACCGTCTACCTTGAAATGGGTGATGGAGGAAGCTTCAAATTAAATTATTAACTTGTATATATTTGGTAGGATTTTATTGACTTCAAAGTTTATTATCATTTATTCTCTGTAGTTTTTCTTTCTTTCAGTAGGCTAAGGGGATCACGTTTATTGGTGGTGGCCATTTATGGAAGTATATGTATTTTACCACGTTATAACTTTCCGAGTAGACTGGAAGTATATGTACCTTTCCACGTTATAACTTAAGTAAACTCAAAGTTTATTAGTAGTCTTTGTACTACTGATTTTATAATATACTTTCAAATAAACTTAAAATTTATTGATAATCTTTTAATAAAAATATATATACAACTAATTTGTGTGAAGATACTTCAACTTTCATACGATTTCTATACCTTCTAAAGGCCTCGAGGAAGGTACTTCTGTCCTTCCTCTTTGACGAGCTCAGACTATCCTACCGAGAACCGTCTACCATGAAATGGATAATGGAGGAAGCTTCAAATTAAATTGTTGGACTTGTATATGAGGATTTTATTAAATTTTTATTTTTTTATAATTATATTTTTAGTAATTGATAAGCTTAGGTTTAAATTATAATTTATTTTTATAAGTTTATTTCAACTCATTATTGTTGATATTGAAAAAACTCTACTCAAAATTCATTTGTCTATTTGATGTATACTTAAACAATAACAAACAAATATATAACAATTCATTTAACCTTTAAAAACTAAATTAAAAACTAAATTAAGTCTTTTCAAATGTTGGATATGTCATATCCAACATGATGCATATTATCACGAATCCTACTACGTGCACACGACGAGCCGTGAGCCTTGTTTCTTTCTTTACTTGCGTGTCAAATTTACCCTAAAATCAGGGCGGCTTATAAGGGGTTTCGTATTTGCTTGTTTATGGCTTACGTCACACAAGTCAAGAAATAGACTCACGTCTCCTCAATCCACATGCAAAATATACTAGTTTATCAGTATTATATCATATAATTCAAATCTTAATAAATAATACATACAATATGCAACATATTATAATATCATTATAATGATATAATATATCATTATTATTATGATATATTATATCATTATATCATATTATAATGATATAATATATCATAATAATATATTATGATATATTATATCATTATAATGATATTATAATATGTTGCATATTGTGTATGTATTATTTATTAAGATTTGAATTTAGGTGGGTCTTGAAATATAAATTAAGCTAATATCATTTGATTAAAATTTATTTATTTTAATAAATTATAAATGATAAATTTTATAAAAGTTTTGAAAAAATGTGTGATATATTTAAATAAAAAATTAATTATTTAGATATTAAAATTTACTTTGAATAAAGTAAAATATATTAATATAAAGATTTTTTTTAACTATAAATATTGATAAGCTTATTTTATAGAGGTTTGAAAGAATGTGTGATATATTTAAATAAAAAATTAATTATTTGAATATTAAAATTTATTTTAAATATGATGTAAAATATATATATATATATATATTTTTTTTTTTTGGTGGTGGCCACAAGGGGTAAACAAACTGTGACCACGAGGGAACCATTACATAACATATCCGCAACATGTGAGGCGAGAGATTTGAACCTGGGCGTCTCAACAGCTAGAGAGGTTTAACTACCCACTTGCTCTCCAACTCCTCAACATGGGCGGATTGATGTAAAATATATATTAATATATACTAATATAAAGATATTTTTTAACAATAAATATTGACAAGCTTATAGTTAATAGCCAAGACTATATTGTTTTTTTAATAGTTATATGTGGCTTCTATTGGTGGTCATTCCTAAGAAAATATCAAAATATTATATTTATTGTCAAGTCAATTAAATTATATCCAATTTGTCCTTTTATCAAAGATAGTTTTCATTTTCTTTTCAATCAAATATGTTCATCTTCTTTGAAGTGTTATGTTTAGCTTCTTGACATCATTTTCATTAACAAATATAAAATCTTACTTGATCATTTGCCTTCTAAATTTTGAAATTTACCAAGACAAAGATAACTCTTTATATTATGTGCACGACTAAATTTTATGAAGATGCTTCAACTTTCATGCGAGTTCTATACCTTCCTCTTTGACGAGCTCAGACTAGCTTCTCATCGAGAACCGTCTACCTTGAAATGGATGATGGGGTAAGCTTCAAATTAAATTGTTGATTTGTATATTTTTTTTAGATATACAAAGGAAGTTGGTTACAAAGTAATTGATAAGTATAGAGTTTAAATTATAGACTTATTTTTACAAGCTTATATCAACTCTCCTTATTATTGATCAAACATGAAGAAAAAACTTATAATCGCTTAAAATTATTTAAACACTCAAAAAATTCAAAACAATAAAAAAAAACAATCTAACTAACCTAGTCTTAATGTCATATCCAGCATGATGCATCTTATCACTAATCCTACTACGTGCACACGACGAGCCGTGAGCCTTGTTTCTTTCTTTACTTGCGTGTCAAATTTACCCTAAAATCAGGTTGGCTTATAAGGGGTTTCGTATTTGCTTGTTTATGGCTTACGTCACACTAAGTCAAGACATAGACTCACGTCTCCTCAATCCAATGGCAAAATATACTACTTCATCAGTACTATATTATCATTAACATATTGTATTATATATAGTTTATGTATTATTTTGTTAAGATTTGAATTTGGGTGAGTTTTATTTAAGGAAAGAATATAACTGGTTAAGTTAATATCAATTGATTAATATTTGTTTATTTTAATAAATTATAAATAATTAATTATACCGATAGGCGTCCTACCTACAATAGCAGGTCAGCCACGCCGTAAACAATATTAATATTTTATTAAAAAAGTTGACATTAAGAAAATTAAAATTATCCGCCGACATTAAGGGTTAAGGTGGATTTAAAATATTTAAAAAGACGCCTCGAAATTGATAATATATATATTTTTTATATCTAAGCTAGTTTTATAAAAGTTTGAAAAAATTTGTGATATATTTAAATAAAAATTTAACTATTTGGATATTAAAATTTACTATAAATAATGTAAAATTAACTAATATAAAGATTTTTTTAACTTTGAAAGAATGTGTGATATATTTAAATAAAAAAATAATTATTTGGATATTAAAATTTATTTTAAATATGATGTAAAATATACTAATATAAAGATATTTTTTTAACAATAAATATTGACAAGCTTATAGTTAATAGCCAAGGCTATATTGTTTTTTTAATAGCTATATGTGGCTTCTATTGGTGGTCATTCCCAAGAAAATATCAAAATATTACATTTATTGTTTTTATTGTCGAGTCATTTAAATTATATCCAACTTGTCCTTTTATCAATGATATTCTTCATTTTCTTTTCAATCAAATATGTTCATCTTCCTTGAAGTGCTATGTTTATTTAGCTGCTTGACATCATTTTCATTAAGAAATAAAATATTACTTGATCATTTGCCTTCTAAATTTTGAAATTCATCAAGACTAAAATAACTCTCTGATTGGCTAAATTATCTACTACTTAATATCCTTCTCTATCGATATAACCACATTTTCAAGAGATTACCTCCAATAATGGTTGATGAACATCAACAATAATATTATTTTGTATCCAATGCCCATATCTATTCATAGCATTAATGATAATTTTCCAATCCCCTTCAATTAAAATATATTTTCATCTTTTTTCAATTGGACTTTTAATACCTATGAGAAATGACCTAGCCTCTACATAGTTGTTTGTTGAAGTTACATATGATTTTAGAATAAGTGAAGAGAATTTTACCTTTATTATTTCCAAAAAATACTACCTCCAACAAATTTTTCCATATTTTATTTGGAAGCACAATCAAAATTAATTTTGATAAACCTAATTTTTGGATATTTTTATTTTACCATAGATTGAAAGAGATCCTTGGGTTTAATGTCATTATCACATATGACCCTTTCATATATATTCAAATCTTATAATTAAGTTGTTGGCACATTTTTTCCTACGCTTAGATTTTCCATGATGAGCACCAAATCTCTAAACATTTTGTAAGAGAGGCAATAATATAGTTCTAAAGTTAGGCATAATTTTGAGATTTATTTTTAAAAAATATATCATTCCTTACAAGCTATAAATTCCAATAAATAATGGCAAAAATAATCCTTCACCAAATACATAATGCTTTAACTTTGAAATAATTAATCTAAATTTTTGTCAACACTTTCAATGTTGATGGAGCTACCCAATATGTTTTCATATTTTTTAAAAGCCACCCCAAAGGGTGTGAGAAAAGGGGCAATGAGGAAGTAGATGGTCTTATGTTTCTAAATTCTTCTCACACAAGGCACATTAGAAAGGTCCATGATATCATCTTCTTGGTAGACTCTCTCCTATAAGAATCTTACTTTAGAGTAGTAAAGTAAGGAATGTTGAGGCCTTAGGGAGAGCCTCTAGTGATAAAATTTTCTTTCAAGGGAAAATTTTGGGAGTGTAAAATTTTGATTACTCTAAATCCTCATATCACAATTTGACCAAGCGTTTGCCATATTTTTAAACTCATTTGGTATATGTTTGAGTTCCTATCCTTCAACCAAGTTACTAATAGAAATCCATAATCAAGAGTTGTTTCTCACATTAATATAATCTTTGATCTTTGGAGCTTTACAAGCTAGACATACTCAAGCCAATTGTTTTCATATTGAATCAAACATAAGAAAAAAAGATTCAACCAAGCATCAAACCAGAAAATTATATAATCCTCCTCATTGATTGACCATTTTATATGTTTATTTATCAATTGTAAACTATGTGATATAATATTCCATGTTGACAATCCTTTGGGTAAGGTTCATTTATTAAATAATTTTAATCCATCAAGAAATCATATATATTTTTGAAGTAACACCTTGGACCAACTCTTTCCTTGACCTTTGAATAATCTTCAACTAAGTTTTATCCCTAACACCAAACTCATAAGTTTATATTTTTCCAATCCCATTTCTTTATTATCCTTTCCTTTGTAAACCCTATCCCACTTACAAAGAGAAAACCTAAATTTTTCCTTACATCCTTTCCAAATGAAGTATTTTTTAATTTAATTAGTTATTGGTGCTATACATATTGATAATCTTGAAGGTGACATCATATAAATAAAAATTGATTGCAATATTGTCTTTATGAGTTGTAGCTTTCTCGCATGTTTAAGAATTTACCTTTCCAACCTACCAAAAAAACTTTCATTCCATCAAGCATGATTTCCAAAGCACTTTTTTCTTTCCTTTATGAGATAATAAAATATACAAGTAGGTTGATGGAACATTTTTAGTTTTAAAACCTAAAATTCGATAATAATTTGTTGTAACTTTAGGTTAGTGCTAATAAAAATTCTTAAATTTTATAGTATTAACCAACTATCCAATAGCATTCCATAATATTGATTTAAAATCCTTGGCCTCACTTAGTAAGAGATGACCCAAAAGAAACATATCATCAACAAATTAGAGATGGGAATTTAAGGGATCATTTTTTGTAACCAAAATACATTTAATTTTTTCTTCCATTTTTTCCTTTGAGAAAGCTCTCCCTAATTCCTCTACAAAAATAATAAATAGATGAGGAGATAATGGATCCATCATGGAAACTATTTATTAAAATAAGATTATTTTGGAGAGATATAACAACACCTAATCCATTCACAACTTTGATCAAAACCAATTTTTTTAATAATGTCATATAGAAAACTCTAACAAATCATATTATATACTTTGTTTTATATCCAATTTTATAAGCATACCTATTCTTTTCATGGATTCAAGAGACTGTATGGCCTCCTATATAATGATTACACCATCAAGAATTTGTTTATCACAAACAAAACCACCTTGTTCCTCTAAGATAATATAATCTAGAATTAATCCGGGAGATGGAATTAGGCAGAGGGACAAAAGGCAACCCATTTGTTGGGGCCTGGGAAGTGACAAGTGTACGGTACAACAACCTAGTGTTATGTTTAGTAAGTGCTAGGTGTTATCTATTTTTTATTTTATCCAATAGTCTAGCAGCAAGTATAGGTTGCGGACTCTAAGTATGGCTTAATGTGGGTCTTGGGAAGATCCATTTTGTATTTTGATTATACGGGCTTGGAGCTAGAACCAACCCATTTTGACTATGTAAAATATTTGTGGACCTTATAACCACCTCTACCTAATACCAAATTTTTTTTTTTTTTTTTTATTTGGTTATCAAAAATATAATCTAGAATATTTTTCAACTTGTTTGACATGATTTTTGAAATGATCTTAGAAATTATATTACAAAGGCTTATTGGATGAAAATTATCAAAAATATTTGTCTCACCTTTCTTGGAAACCAACATAATAAAGGTGGAATTTATCTCTCTTATTGTAACCTTCCTTTTATGGGCCTCTTCAACTATAGCCAACATATCACTCTTCAATAAAATCCCAAAAGTATTGAAATAAAATTATAGAAAAACCATCAAGGCCAAGTTTATTGTTAGGATGAAAAGCGAAAAGCACTTCATGTAGTTCCTCCATAGATAACTTCTTCATCAAGCTTTTATTTTATCCTTGTATGATAATTGATATAATATTTTATAAAATCTTACAATGTGCCTTCTTATTTTACCTATTATTTGACAAGATTTTTAAATAATTAATTGCTTCCTTCTTGATATATTCTTATTCCTTAATATTCCTTGCATCTAGAGTTAAAATATTTTTGATGAGAGGAAAAAGAATTTTTTTTGCTATAGCATGATTTTATTTTGTATTTCTATCTCCTTCTGTGAGCCATTTCTTTGTAGATTTTTTAAAACAATACGAGTCCTCTCTTTTCAATGCATTATGATAATAAAAAAGAATTTGTTTTTCTTACACATAAGAATAGTGGTCCATTCCATTGATTTCTACTCTTTTGTAAATTTTTTAGCTTGGATTCAATTTCCTTGCTTTCTTTGAAAAGGTTACCAAAATATTTGGCATTCCAAATCTTCATTTGTTGTCCCTTTAGATATTCCATCTTTTCAATAGACTTGTACATATATGATCTTTCAAATTTTGCTTCATCCTATCATAACATAACCATATGAAAAAATTAAGGTCTTGGATCCACATAAAGAAGAATCTAAATGGATTTGGATGACTATTATTAAGTAGATCATAAGTTGGTAGAACCTTTCGAAAATTGATTCTCTTAGGGTTGGATTTCTAAAGAGACGGATTGGATTTTTGGGGATTTCTGAGATTTTTGGAACAGCATGAATGGCTTTGCCTGGAGGAACCCAATGTCGGAATAATGTCTCGTTTAAGGAAGCCCTTCGTGGCTCAGGCTTTTCTTCTGTTTGGCATAATGCAGAGGGTAATTCTTCAGGCCCAAGTAATTCTTCTTTGGAAGGAGGGTTTCGTGCAAAGCGAGTTAATGGATGCTTGGAAAGGGCTGGGGAGCGGCCTGTTCTTGTGATTCAGCCTGAGTCAATTGCAGATGATGTTGAATATATGCAAAATCATGCTTTAATATGCAAATTCTTGGGTATTCGCATCCCTTTCTTGGCATTTGAAAAGTGGGCCAGGAGTACTTGGAACCCGGTCGGTGATATGGAGATCATGATGGGAGCTAATAATTTCTTTCTGGTGGTGTTTTCCTGCTTGGCAGACCGGAATAGGGCTTTTGAGGGGGGCCCATACTTTTACAACCAGATTGGCCTGTTTATTAAACCCTGGCATATGGGTTTTAATCCGACCGAGGAGATTCCTTCTAGGGTTCCAGCGTGGGTTCGACTTCCATGGCTACCTTTGGAGTTTTGGCGAACGGATATTCTGCACATGATTGCATTGATGTTAGGCAAACCGGTGGGACCGTCTCAAAAAAACTTCAGACAAAAAGGTAGTCTCATGTGCCCGTATTTGTGTGGAATTGGATTTATCTAAGCCTCTACCTGATTCTATGCAAATATGTGTTGGCTCTTTTTCTTGGGTTCAACAATTAGACTATGAAACTATTCCTTTCCGTTGTCGGTTGTGTCATGAGTACGGGCATCTTCAGCGTAAATGCCCTAAAATGCCTAAAAATAAATCATTTGGTTCTAAAAATCCAAATCTACAATCTCGGGGTGGGAAGTCAGTTACACAAGAGGCTGGACCTGGACAGGGGAGGGCTCCCATGGATGTTAGTGGGGTAGACAAAGAAGGCTTTATTCCAGTTAAGAATCGTAATAAGGGAAAAGGGTTGAAGCGGACCTTTACTGCTAGACAAATGGATGGCCTGTATAATAAGTTTGATGCCTTAGATGAGTTGGTATCTCCGGATGAAGGAATGAATGGTAATTTGAATATGGATACTCAAAATGTAACTGAGGTGCTGAATCCTAATGGGCAACAGGAAGTGACAGATTCTTCTTTGAACACAGCCCTGGCAATTGTTCCTGTTTCGGAGGGGCAACAGGACGGTGTGAAAGGGGATGACCCTTTTTTGGCTGATTTGCTGACTTCTAGTAGAGGAAAGGGTTCTTGGCCTAGTCCTTCTCTAGGGTTACTCCAACAGAACTTTAAAAAAGAGGCCCTTGCGAAGCTGATTAAGGTGGGTAGAAAGAAAGATGCACACAAACTGCATATGGAGGGAGAAACATTGGTTGAGAGTGGGGTGGTTAAACCCCTGGAGTCTCACTTTTCTTCTCTCTCTAAATGATTGTTCTTTCTTGGAATGTGAGAGGTTTGAATAGCTTACCTCGTCAAAAAGCTATTCGGGATTTGGTTCAGGCACATAAGCCGGATGTTGTTTTTCTTCAAGAATCTAAATTATCGGTGGAGGGTCTATTTAGTATTGCTTCTAAACTCGGCCTCGAGGTCTTTGTCGCTGTGTTGGGGCTGTGGGTAGTGGCCGGGGGCTTGTCAGCCTTTGGAATCCGTAGAAGCTTACTCCTCTTTGGTGGGTATCGAATAAGTCATCTCTTTCTATGATAGCTTCTTGCCATGAGTCTGGAGAAGTGGTTTTGTTCACTAACATTTACGCCCCTCGGATCTTGGCCGGGAAGGTGCCGCCGTGGAATCATATTCAAAGTGTTCGAGCCTTGGTTCCATTCTATCCTTGGATTATGGCCGGAGATTTTAATGCTGTATCTAGTATTGATGAGAAGAGGGGTGGTGTGGGTACTTTGGGGCCTGCCTCTAGACTCCTTAATGATAATATTCAGCTTCTTAATCTGGTGGATATTAAGCCAAAGAATGGTGTGTTCACTTGGACGAATAAGCGGTGTGGTTCTAACTCGATCTCTGAGAGGTTGGACAGGTTTCTTACTTCTTCATTTTGGATTAGCAATTCTTGGGTTACTAACTCAACGATTCTTGACTGGAGGGGATCAGACCACTGGCCTATTAAACTTGTTATCTCTCGGCAAGAAATGGATCATCATCCAAGTTTTAAATTCCAGTTAATGTGGCTTAGGGATCCCTCTTTGTACGAGTTGATGAAAGTCTGGTGGAGTCGTGGCTGTCCTTCCCACGGTATCGCTATGTACTCTTTTGTTAAAAGACTCCAATTTGTGAAATATCAACTCAAAAAGTGGAACAGGAAGTGTTTCGGGAATCTATTTCAGGCTAAAACTTTGGCCCAAAGAAGGCTTGATGTTATCACCAGACATATCAGAGATCATGGGTTAACAGAGCAGAATTTGCAGGAGGAGTCTGAAGCTTTGCATGAACTTCAAGAGTGGGAGCTTCGGGAAGAGATTTTCCTGGAAGCAAAAGGCCAGGGTGGAATGGTTACAAGAAGGAGATCGAAATACAACTTTTTTCTTTAACACCGTTAAGGCTCAAATACATGGCAATGGTATTTTTTCGATTATTTTTTCTCAGGGTATTCAGCTTGTCCGCTTCTCAGATATCTCTCGGAAGTCGTTCCGATTTTTTTTCTTCCTTATATTCTGAGGATTTTTGTGGGGGTCATGTTGATGATCATACTATTTTGCGTTGTATTCCTTCTCGTTATTTCGGAAGAGATCAATGCATGCCTTCTTCAACCTATTTCCATTGATGAACTAGAAAGGGTAGTTTTCCTTATGAAGACCGGAAAGCTCCGGGCTCGACGGCTTCCCCCGTTGAGTTCTTTCAACACTTTTGGGAAATTATTAAATCCGATCTTTTGAGGGTTGTTCTTGAGTCCTTTCACAACCATCGCTTGTTGAAAGCTTTGAATTCCACTTTTTTGATGCTAATTCCTAAAAAGGAGGGTGCTAGCTCTTTTGATCGGCTTCGGCCTATTGCTCTCTGCAATGTGGTGTATAAAATTATTACTAAGCTGATTGCGGAGCGTCTCAAGCCTTGGCTGGATAGAGTTGTTTCTGATGAGCAGGGTGGCTATGTGGCTGGTCGACAGATTCTGGATGGAGTGGCTATTGCTGCCGAGGCGATCCATTCTATGAGCACTTCTAAGAATAAGTTTATGTTTATGAAGTTGGATATGGCGAAAGCTTATGACAGGGTGAAATGGTCTTTTCTTCACAAAATCCTCTTGGCCTTTGGATTTGATCCTTCTTGGATTGAGTGGATTATGAGTTGTATTACAACTCCCTCATATTCTCGTCCTAATTAATGGAAAGCCCTCTCCTTTGTTTCATGCTTCCCGGGTCTTCGGCAGGGGGATCCTTTATCTCCGTACTTGTTTATAATTATGGCTGAAGGTCTGGGTCGCTGGCTTAAAGATCAGGTTCACCAGGGTCTTATTCATGGATGGAAATGGGAGAATAGTAGGCCAGCCATTTCCCATCTTCAGTTTGTTGATGACACTGCTCTCTTGGGTGTAGCCTCTATTTGTGAAGCAACCAACTTTAGACATGCTTTGGACTTGTATTTGGCTGTCTCTGGTCAGGAGATTAATGAGCACAAGTCTATTATTTTATTTTTCAATACAGATCCCGTGGTTCAAGCTAGAATTGTTCAGATTCTCATGGTTGGAACTCTTCCTCTTACATACTTGGGGATTCCCATTTCTGTTGGTCCTCTACCTAGGGCGGTTTGGACTAACATACTTGACAAATTTCGTAGTCGAGTTAGTCATTGGACTCATAGATGGTTAACTTTTGCTGGTCGGGTATTACTTTTGAAGTCAGTTGTGCAGGCTTTACCGGTGTATAGATGCCTTATTCAGATTGCTCCAACAAGTTTTCTTCATGACCTGGATTCTCTTTCTAGACAATTCCTATGGGCTGGCAATCTTGGTTCCTCAAAATGGAGTCTTGTTAAATGGGAGACTATTTGTCGACCAAAGCAAGCTAGGGGATTGGGTCTTCGTCTAAGCTCTCTTTCTGGGACTGCTTTGGCTGCTAAGCTGTATTGGCGTTGGTGTAGTAATCAGAAGCAAACTTGGGCCAAGATTATCTCCCACAAGTATCTTAGGGGAGTGGAAGGTTCAGAGATTCCTCGATACAGCTTGACTGGTCGAGGATCATTTGTTTGGAATACTTTGAAAAAGGGAGCAGAGTTGGTTAAGCAGGGGTTATTCTGGATTTGTTATACTGGGTCTCGGGCTCTTTTTTGGCAGGATTCTTGGGATGGCTTTGCTCCTCTTCTTAGCGAGTTTCCACATCTTCAAGATCTTGCTCAATGCTTTTGGGATGCTGGATGGTTGAAGGTGGCAGATTTCAAAACTGTTAAGTCCTTTGGTCAGATGGTTAGTCTCCAATGGAAGGATCCTCGAGAATGGCCTACTGGTGGCACTATGGATGCGAGGGCAGAGCTGGCCCGTATTCTCGCTAGCCGTCCCTGCTCTTCTCTACCTGGGGATGATGTGCTAGCATGGGGAAGAGATAATAGAGGGATTTTTTTGGTTGCTGCTGGTTATTGTGTTTTGGATCGGCAACGGTTTGGTGAGGAGGAGGTTCCGTGGTGGAAGCAAGTTTGGAATAAGTTTATTTGGCCGAAGTGTAGTTTTTATGGGTGGCAGGCTACTCATAATCGTTGTCTCACTTGGGATAATTTTCAAAAGCGTGGGTTTGCCGGCCCCTCTTTATGCTATAACTGTGGGAAGGCTAAAGAATCTGTTGGGCATTTACTTCTCCAATGTGACTTTGCTCGACAAGTCTGGCATTATTGGTGGGGAGTATGGAATCACCCTTGTTCGCATGCTTCATCAATAGTTGATTTTTGGAGGAGTATGGGGCGGCCTCCTGCAGCGGCTTTCTTTTTACAAGTTGGATGGAGTATTGGTCCTTCATGCATTTTTTGGCAGATTTGGCTTGAACGGAACCGTCGGATTTTCCAAGGTAAGGAGTTAACTACTTCCCAGGTCTGGCAGAGGATTTTGCGAATGATCCAGGAAACGTGTCTGCAAAATGTCAGATTATTTCTCCCGTGGACCATGCGGAACGTCAGATCATGGAAATATTAGGCTTGATGGTTAATGGTCCTGGTCCTAATGTCTCTTGCATATGGATGGGTCAGAATAATCGGGTGCGGAGGGCTGGCAAATGGAATCCGCCTCCTCCGGGAGTGCTGAAAATTAATACGGATGGATCTTCCCGGGGTAATCCGGTTAATGCTGGTATTGGTGGTGTGGGGCGGGATAGTAGTGGTACTATCCAATTTTTTTTCTCTTGCTTTAAGGGACATCATTCTAATAACTTCATGGAAGCACTCGCAATTTTATATGCTTTGGAGCAAGGGTATGCTTTGGGTTGGCGTCGGATTGTTTGTGAATCTGATTCTCAGATTGTTATAAATTTGTTAAATTCTGGAGATAGTCTTCATGGTTGTTGGCGGTTGAGTTGGGTTGCTCGGCAAATTCTTAATATCTCTGCTCACTTGGAATTCATTTCTTTTGTGCATATTCCTCGGGAGTGGAATAGGGTAGCGGATTTGTTAGCTAAATGGGCTTCTAAGTTTCAAGATGGTTGGGATGTTCAAAATTGGTCTCAACTTTCTTCCGATTGCTCTCAATCTCTCTTCTTTATTGAGAGCTGATATGTCTGAATAGCTTCTGCTTTTTCTTTGTATCATGAATGTTTTGCCGAGTTAATAAATTTTTACCCTCTTTTAAAAAAATTAGATCATAAGTTAAAATAATATATTTATGATCTAATCCTACTAGTAATAAAATATCGAGAGAGGTTGTATGCTTTATTTGTAACAATATTTTGGATAACAAGAATCTATCCAATATTTTGATATATGAGTTTACCCAATGCATTTCATATATCATGTATATTGAAAACCTGAAGGAATAGCATCTCAAAAGTCATTTTAATTGAAACAAGAAATAAAATATTAAATTTATTTAGATCGTTTAGGAATACCACCATTCTTTTGAAAAAAAAGGTAGAACTACATTGAAGTCACCCCAAATAATCCATAGAGCACAATTATAAATCATCATTATGTTTGAAAAAAATATGCTAAGGTCATTCAATATCTTTCACTAGGAGTAACTTTAGTTGGATTATGTACATTTATAACCTCAAATTTGATGTTTTTCTCTTTCTTGCAAAATAGTCCAACCCAATTTTTTACATCTAACAATTATCCATCCTATTTATGTTTGTCCCTTATTATTGTAACACTGTCAAGGGATCCTACAGAATAAATTGACAAACAATATTTCATCTTCCAAATCATATTAAAATAATCCTTAATTGCTTACTACTTGATTTGGTTTCTTGTATTTAAATAAACTATTTTTTAGGGTTCTTATTCATACCCCTAATATTCGATGATGCCATTTTTATTATCATTTTTTTAGTAGGATTAGCCCTACTTATTGTTAACACCTATGATATTTGATTTTGGATTCCTAAATCAATATCCCTTTAAGGTTTATTTTCTCTTTGTTCTTTCTTTTATGTCCTTCCTATTCTTTTTCCATTCCTATCAAAACTTTTATCTTCATCAATATCTTATGTTTTTCATATTATTTATAATGATACATATCTTCTAAAGGTTAATGTTGCCTTAGAGAATCTAAAATGCAAGGAATGGCCTTATAAAAAAATTCATCTTTATATTATCCTATAAACACTAATGTACAAGAAGGATCTTCTGTAGTAGTTACTTTCTTATGTTGTATTGGAAACACTAAATTTCCATGGATATCTTCTATATGAATTTCTTTATTATGCTACTTTTGAAACCCTAAAGCGCAAGGGATACACTTTGTACTACTTTCATTTTTATTGTGAGGAGAGGACTTTATGCTACTTAAGGAAAATGAAGATGTTATCAATATTAACATTTACCTCCTTCACCTCATCTAATTTAATATTTTCCTCCTCATATTTCCTCACACTTTAACTCCTAATTTTGAACTTGTACATTGTACTTCCTCATGCCTTGTATTGTTTTTCTTCTAATGGTTGATTTGAGTAAAAACTATAATGACCTTTATTATTTGATGATGTAGAGGGGATGTTTTTTTTGTTTTCTTTGGAGTGGAAAATCCTTGATTTGACCCAATTTCTACTATGATATGAACTCCTTGCTTCATATTGAAGTATGACTAATACCTAAATTTTTACATCTCTTTATCCATCACTTTCACTTTATAATATCTTTTCATGTGTCTAGTCTCATAACATTTGCAACATCAAAATGCAATATTTTCATAATCTACTTATTGATCTCATTCTCTTGATTTAGATTTAATATTAATAGACTACGGTAATGGTTTTGAAATATCCATGGCAATACATATTCAAGTGTATATATTATACCTTATCTCCTTAGTAGTTGGTCCCTCATAGATAAACTCCCCTAGAGTATTGCTAATATTCTTCAAAATATCTTTGTTGATAAGATGATAAGGAATTTCAAAAGACCTGATCCATATCAAAAGACTTTTAATAGTCTTAACATTCATACAAAAATTCTCACTCTATGGTCTTAAATATACTGCATCTTTTCCCTAAACTAAGGTCCACCATCCATTATTTTATCGTTGATTTTCAAGCTAGAAAATATTGTGAGGAAATATTTTTTTAGAAGAAAATTTATGGAGTAATTTGAATTCAATCCCCATTTGTACTTTGATCCAATTTTAAATCTTTGAGAAACCTAGCTAGTATCCATGGAACTTACATATTAACCCTATAATTTTAAGAACCATTATATCATGTTTGATCATCGCATCATTGATAATCACTTATGGCACAATATTTGCTACTTGGATAGGGTTTTACATAGATTCACTCTTTCTCTTATCCCTAACTAGGGAATTCATACTTCCAACTAGGGCATCTTTACTTCCAAATAGGGCATCCTTAATTATAGTAAATAATTTCAAAAATTACTTTTCGACCATGTTAGGTAGCCTTTCTTCATAAAAATACTTTAGTTTTTGCATTTCTTCCAACATCTAGAACAAGTAGCATGATTCTCGCACTTTGCTTCTTGGTCACACTTTCTTCTTGCTTGCACTTGCAAAACCTGGTTGCTTTATAAAATAAGAAAATGTGAGGCTTAATCTTACCTCATATTGATAAATGTTAAGGTTCACTCATATCCAAGGATCTTGTTAGCCAATATATTCTCCTACCATTTATCCTTTATTAAAAAAATCATTGTTCCATTAACAATGACCTTATGAATTTTAACTTCAAATTAATTTTGTTCACCTTGATGTGCTTAGTAAATTATTTGTAATGATTAGGGTGGATTCATTGATCATCTATGGTAAACTATAATATTTTATCATGGTACATGGAATCCTACTATTGACTTAAAAAAAGTAAATTATTTATTCTATTATATGTTGGTTTATCATCTTAGAATTTTTATTTTGAAATTTAGATTTTTATTTTAGATAATTATCTTAAATGTTATTTTATTTGTAATTAAGGACTTTGAATGGTTTTTATACAAATGCATAGTGTGAGATTTTAAAATAAAGTTAGTTTTGAGCAACTTGATTTTCCTTGACATGTAATAACATAAAAATAACTTATACACTTTTTATTTTATTTTTTGAACACTTATATGCTCAAACGAAGATATGATGTGTTAGAAAATACTTAAAATTAAATCTCTTATCAAATTAATGGGTATAGAAACTTCTCATAGAAGGATCTCTAAGTGGGATAAAATTATCCATACATACAATAATATGCATATATGTATATACATACACATAACACATGGTATTTTTTAAATTGAGCCACCAAAATGATATGATATGTTTGATGCCTTTGAAAATATCAACTATATTAAATGTAATTTTATAAATGGTGTCGTGAATTCTCATGACACTCAGGGTAGAGTCTCGCATTATCCAATTTTGTAAAAGGTGGCTCCTATGAAAAGCAAGCTATTTGGGAGTCCAAAGGAATGTGAAGGCAAGACTAGACATAAGAAAATATGGACTAAAATCCCAAGTGCTAAGGGGAAGCCAAATGATGAAGATGCAAACAAAGAAAAATAGATTCCTAAGGAATATTTCAGGAAAGGATGGGTGTATAATTTTGGTAACCATGCCCCCAAGGTTAGAGCTAATAGAAAAGTGATAAAACCAAAATTTTAATAAAATCCCAAGGTAATGCTATGTGTAAAATAATCAAAATCAGAAAGAGAAAAGACCTTGGCACATTTTTCTAAATAAATGTACAATAATCACAAGTTGGTGGTGATAACTGAAACATCAAATGAAAGCAAAGGCAAAGTCAATTGTGGGTGATGCCAATTGGATTGGAAAATGTACAAAAGGTAGAAAATAAAATTATGGTCATAGTTCGAGGAAGTACCCATCACAAAATGGTAGCCACCATATTTCAAACAAGCTACTTTCATTACCCAAGCTCTGATATTTTAGTAGGTTAAATTTACCTCACATTGTGTTGAGGTGTTCGATCTTTTGGGTGTGTGGTTCTTCTCCTGCAATGAAGTACAGCATTAAATACATCAATATAGAGCTTGTCGAGAAGTGATCATGAACTTGACAATATTAATTATAGGAGATCTTTGCATCTAATCACTATAGATATCCAACATGGGCAGTAAGGTCTTACCTCTAGAAGGACCAAGATCCTCTAGCATTAATGGATATAGATCTAGAAACCTTAGGACTACATGTAATCAATGTAGAAGAACCCAGGAAGGATTTTTGAAAAGGGGGTTTTGAATTTTGGGAGGTAAAGTTTTCCAATTTTATCTATAAATTATATTTTCTACATAGTTAAGGGAGAGAAAGAATGAAAGTTCCTCATGCCTAATATCTGGCCCGATTAGAGTTTTTCTCTCCTCTTATATTGTGTATTTATATGGACTCGAATATTGAGTCAATATATATAGACTCCTTCAAGACCTTTCATTGTGGCATATATAAGAGTTGTGGTTATTTACTCTCTACCCTATTTTTTATGTATGTGTAAATTTACATTGGAATATCTTGACTAGTATCTATCCCTTGTGTAAATTTCATAAGAAATACATTTTATATCATAAGATTGTGTTCATTTTCTTGATATGGGTGATTCATGTGTTCATTCATCCCATAAATGCACAAATAACATTGGTTATTCTTGGCACATTACCACCCTTATTCTAGGTTAGATAGGTTTATTGCTTTCCTTATAACCCTTTTCCTAGAAAGGATCCGATAGATTATGCTAGACTATGAAGAAGTGTGCCAAAAACACACTCATACAAGGATCCAACCATGGTAAAAAATCCAAAAAGTTATCCTTGTAAATTCATCCCATGCTCCCTAGACTTCCCAAAATATACGCCTTGTACAAGGTAAGGGCACTAGATGCACCCAAAAATCGTAGTGGGTGGTTACAATGTTAGAGCATGGACTGGAGCAAATCAGGTTCCCAAAATTAGAAGTTATGATGTTATATATCATAATAAATTTATATAGAATATTAAGTCATGTATTTTCATTATAAAAAACCCCATAATTGGGTTGGTTAAAATAAGATGAATGTTTTCTTAAATTATTTTCCTCGTAGAGAATAACAATTAAGTTAATTACCACGTGGTAATAAATGATAAACTAACAATGTAGATTCCATTCAACCTTGAATTAATCTAACTCATATGTTTTAAAAGTATTCATTCAATGTAAATTCATCCATATTTAAGCATATACATGCATTTGACCTAGATCCAATCTACTCAACTTATTTGGTCTTACTAATTATTAAGCCTTCCAAATTTACATCCTTAAAAGTATCCATAGATGCCATGAAGGGGATATGGTTCTATATTAGTTTTTAAATAACCTAATATTAGGATCCATCAAGACCTAAATTAAATATCCTTTATCAACTTTAGTTAATCTTATAAGTTGAGAATAGTCCATCATCTTATTTCCAAAATAACATGACTAGGATTATAACTAATGGAGCTTAGAATAGACATGTCATCGATAAGCTTTGTATAGAAGTTTCCAACAAAATATTTTAGACTTGTAAACATAATTTAAACCTTATTCTCTAGATTCCATGAGTAACTTATCATATTAAAGGGTGATTTTAATACCCACATCATAAGTCTTGCATCACTAGAATTATCATCAAGTTACTAAGTTTATAAAGAAAGGTTATGACATACACCTATCATTCTTGTTTCACAAGAAATAAAAACTTAACTTAGCCTTTCCCTATAAAGTAGCATTAAATGCTACTCTTAACCTCCATAGAGAACACACACACTTTCTCAAATTCATTAAGTCTTAGATGATGTCATAATCACTTTGATGTTTCTTAATAGATTCAAAAGATAATAGGAGATGCAAAATAGAAACTTGATTATAAAAACATAATGGCTTTGGTTTTTGAAGTGTGATCTTGTCGGCCTAGGTAGGGTTTGAGTGGTCTTTGTTAGTTTAAACATGGTTCCTAGCCCTGGTGGGCATGCGAATAATATTGGTATCACAAAAGGGAATGCATATGACAATGGTTCCACTCAAGCATCAAAGAAATTTTATCCTAAATATGGTTCATGAGGTAATTTTGCACCCCTCCATGTAGTTCTTCCTTTACCTAATTTTGACAATGCATATAAATGGTTAGAGTTATTTACCCTAGTTGGGTATTTTATGGGTCATATTCTCAATGAATCTTCCCTTTGGGATTGGGTGAATGCAGCTTGGAATCCTCATGAATTCAAGTTAGAAATGATTCAAAATCCTAAAAAGGGATTTTTCTTTTCTATTTCATGAAATATGCTCATGCTAAGAAAATTTACGAGCATGGCCCATGGTACATGCGGAGTTCATTATTATATTTTCAACATAGACCCGCAACTTCTCTATATCTGAAGAAAGGACTACCAAGGTTTCTATTTGGGTTGAAGTCCTCGGTCTCCTCCTTCCCCTTTGTCCTTTCTTAAGTCGCATAGTGGCTCCTTTGGGTCATGGCATTCTTGTCAAGGTAGACGAGCCTTTTCATGCACACCCATAGAAGTGTGTATACTTTGAAGTTGATATATCTTAGGACCTCAAGGAAATAATAGAGATCCAAGTTGGTGAATACATGATTTTATAACAGGTCTTATACATCAACTTGCCCAACACTTTAAATTTTTATCATTATTTTGAGCATAAGGTAAAATATTATCCTCTTATATCCCATAATAGGGACAAGCAGAGTTCTAACCCCTTGAGTGTATTGTTGTGCATACTCCTCAACCCAAAGAGGATGGTTGGATGATAGTGGGTGGGCATAAAATACATGATCTATGAACTCTAAGGATGCATATCCAAGGATAATTATGATGTTTGCATCAAATCCTATGGAGAAGGTAAAGGAAAAGGATAAGGCTAGTCCCCCACCAATAGAAACTACTAGCAAACAATATTCTCAGCCTCAATGACTTCACACCTTGAGGGAAACAACCTTGATTGCTTCTTAGTTGGTGGCTAAGACCATATCATCCTCACACTTCTCCTAGTAATAATTCAACACTTTCATAGCCTAAGGTGAGGGGTCATAGAGGAATATTTCACATGAGGTAAAATTTTTCATCTATCCAATATTTAATTGGGTAGCTTTATCTTAGAATCATCCAATAGCTATAGTGTGTTGAAGTACTTTGATGGTGAGGATATGCCATTAGAATCTTTCCTTTAATGAACTTCCTATTATGTAATATTTAGGATGTAATGGATTCCAGACAAAAGTTTGTAGTTTGTAAGGTTCGGAAAAAATTTCTAGATCTAGGAATTTTGTGTTTGCAAGAAGTGAGTCATAGTTTTTTTATATCCTTAGTGTGGTGCACCATTTGGTCAAATAGTCATTCTCTACTTAGAAACCATGATCCTAGACAATGTGGCACCACCACCTTTGTGGAAACACAATGGAGGCTCCATTTTATGGACCATAGTTGTGACCCTTTAAATAGAGTGTTATGTACCACATTCAACATTAATGATCATGCATTGGGGGTAATTAATATTTACACTTTTGTCATAGAAAGAACCCACTTCTAGCTTTGAATTATGAATTCATTGCCCTCTACCACATGGTTCATATTTGGTGAATTTAATATGATTGAAGCTATCATAGACAAAAAAGGTTGGACAGCTAGTGAAAGGGTTGCATGATTCTATATGCACCAAAAATTGGGGTTTTATGATCCCTATATTGGTGAGTGCCAACTACACCTCCCTTGTTACATTTGGTTCAATTTGCTAGTTGGCACAGATAGAATACTCAAACGGCTCAATAGGGTGAATTTTTTAGGGTAACCCACATTTAATTTTGGTAATTGTTTTGCTATCCCAATGGAATCAATGCCCAAGATTGTTCTCTCAAACCACTCCCCCATATAATAGAATAGTGGGAGGACCTTGATTAAAAGTCAATTCTATCTCAACACTTGTCTCTTTTGATAGCTAAATATATTCTTAGATAGCAAGGTGATGGATATGGATGGGAGCCTAGATCCACAAAACCTGATCTACATCCTAGTTGGGTTAATTCAATGGATACAAACCCCCTCCATCTACTGGAGCTACCTCAATGGCAACTTGAATGTTAGATGGTTTCTACCTTTTTTATTTAATGGATTTTTAGGTACTTTGTAGCTATCCCATGACCAACTATTATTGGAATGATGTTATAGTATAGGCCTTATAGGGTGTGCTTCCATGCCACCCACTTTTTTGAATAGTGTTTTCTTATTATTTGATTTAACAACATCAAGTCACTTTCAACCAAAAAAAAGATACTAGGACTTTGTGCAAACATGACCTATTTTTCTTTATGTATAAGGGAATATCAGTTGTCATTAATAGTCACCCATTAAGTTATATATTTGACCATTTATGGTGTAATAATCTTAACCTTTCATAAGTAACTATATTCAAGAATAATAAAAAGGACTATGACATCAATTATTTATTTGAGATCTCAATGAAAATAATCTATAACTCACTTGTTTTCTTATTTCTACTATTAATGATAATGTAACCATCGAAAGGGAAAGGTTCAATTTACATAGCCAAGAACTCATGTATATGTAGAATATAAGAAATTGTAAATAGCCAAAATAAAGGCTTATGCTTTTGTAAAAGAACCTTCACAATATTATAGTTAATTAAAAAGAGATAAATTGCTAATTTTCTAAACGTTATCTATTAAAGAATCTATAAAATAACTACAAATCTATAACATGAAACTCATCAAATAATACTTTCACATACAACTTAAAGTATTTACCTACAACCATCATCCCTATTAGAATATATGTGTTACCTTTACATTCCTTTGTAAGAATACAAGATAGAATGGGCCTTTGTACTGCACATGGTTAACTTGATTAGGAGGAGTCTTGATGTTTAACCCTCATGTTGTCTGTTGGACCTCCTCATGATGAGGAAGTGGTGTTTGATAAATGCCAAGGTTCTAATTTTGCTAAGCCAAGGTACTATCAAACTTGATGGCCCCTAAGTCAATTAGGTCTTGCACTATATCTTTAAATTGATAGCAGTTGCTAATGTCATGCCCATTCTATCAATTACAAGGTAAAATAAATGTTCTCTATATATTTTTCTATGCTTGGTAGGATCATTTGGTTTAACCTTAGGTAAGGCAAGCTGATTTGTGTCATACAACCTACGAAATATGGAAGTATATAATTCAGATAAGGGTATGTAATGGCAATTTTTTTGAATAGATTATCGATGTTGATGATTATCCATAGTTGGTACTATATTATGAACTTGTTGAGGAGAACCACTTGATTTGTTGCAATTGTTATTACATTGATTGTTGTTGTTGAGCCATGGCTGGTTGATTCATGACCACTTGATTCACTTGATTTGACTTAGATTGGCTAGAATAACTTTATTTTTATTGGCCCTTGTTCTACCATTATTTCTTCTTAGGGTGTATCACACCTTCTTTAATTTTTATTTTCTCAATTATGCTATCTTGGGCAAGAGCTTCTTCAAATGAGCTATATTGTTGCATTTACAATAACTAGGATATGGATTTTAAACAACTATTGGTGAAAATTTGAGTTAACTCTTCCATTGGTAGGGAGAATGGTAGTAACAACCCTCCAACGGTTGCCAAAATTATAGACTGACTCATCATCGAATTGCTTAAGATTATATAAGTTAGACAATATGATTTTCTTATGAACATTGAGGGAAAATATTTCTAGGAATTGGTTTACTAGTTGTTCATATGTATAAATGTTGTGATGAGGCAGATGATTATACCACTCCACAGTATCTCCCCCCAATGTCTAAGGAAAGGTTCTAACAATTAGAGCATCTTGAGATTGGATTCTGAAGCATGAATGAATAAATGTGGTTACAAGCTCTCTAGGGCCTTTAGTCCCTTTAAATTAAATTCTGACATAGTAAAATCTATCAAATTTAGTGGTGATGGTACTAAAAAGTGAATAGGTTGATTGATTAGCTACCTTAAGGTAGGCTTCTGGTTCATCATACTAGGAGTGTGATGTATCAAGCTATCAATCTACTATTGCATTGCCTAAATTTCAGGATCTTCCCCAAGTATGTGGAAGCCCTGAATTACTTAGTGATTGTGTATAGATGAAGTGGTAAACTACTGAGGTATGATAAGATGTTGATGGTTTGATGGATTAGATTGCATTTGATGACATTGGACTTGATGAGGGAATGATTGTGGATGATGTAATGGATATAAGGTTTGAGGACTGTGAATATGTTGAATTGTGGGAATGGAATGGGTGTGAGTTAATGGAGGTGTGGGGATGGAAACCATAGGAGATTGTGATACCCATGATGGATTTGAAGTAAAGAAGGTAGGCTAGATTGGAATAGTTTGGGGCTTAAAATCTACCACTGTATTTGTTATTGGTAATAAGAATGAACATCCTGATAACCCATGAGAAATTTTTTGAGATGTTGCTATGTTGTTTGTATAGAAATTTCTGAGTTATATGGTATGGGTGTGGTGTAAATGGATGAGGTGTGTGGAGGATAGGTTGCAATAAGGATTGCAATTGAATGGGGGACACTAGATGAAGTGGAGACTATCATTTGTGAAGCAGCATTGATGGTGGTGGTATAGGAGGATTGGATGGGAATATTTTGGCCATATGATTGTTGTGGAAGAGACAAGTTATGGGAAGGTGCAGATGTGTGACCACCAAAATGGCCTCACACCTATGATTCCTACTACGTAAAATAAACAAGAGATACAAAAGAATGCATTGCAATATTGACAACAAATTGGAAAGAAAAGAACGCTTTTATTCCATTTAGAAAGAAGCCAATTCTGGTTACAAATAAGTCCCTCTTAGGAATACCATTTTGATACTCTTATTATAGTAGGAAATGCATATGAAATCCCTCTCAAGTGTGAATGTGAGTCTCAAGCCATTCAGGATGACACGAACTGCTCTAGGGTGGAGTTGACCCTCTTCTTTGTGTTGAGGAAGAAATTAGATGATTGAGTCTCCTTCGAATTTGCTTTCTTGTGGTCAAGAAACAACACAAAAGCATTAATAGCATAGGCAACCTCTCATGATGAGGCCCTTTAAAGGATATAAACATGAAAATGCCATAACACTAATGAAATCAATAAAATGAACAAATCATGTTAGACTTATACAAAACTCATAAAGATTACTTGAAACATAGAAATGAAGAGTACTACTCTCTATCTAATAGACTAATTGCATGAAATGATGCATGGAAACAAGAGATTAGTGCAAAGTTGCTTAAATGGAAAGAACTCACGTAAAACCCTAATTAAACCGGTCAGTGTCTCTAAAACATGAAATAAACTACTAAAATGCTTAATCTAGTCTAATAAAGCACACTACAAAAGAAACAATAAGGAGATCTTTCACCAGTTGCAAACCACAACTCTGATGAGCGGTCTACACTGTACACCACAGCTGTCAGCCACGATGAGAAATAAAGTAGCTTTGCCCTACAAATATAGGGATGTGGGCTTGATCTTCCTTGTCCAATTGATGATCAAGGGTCATCTTAGTGTCCTCTAACTGGTTTGGTGGTTGAATTGCATAGTTGGGCCTTCGTTTGCCCGTATTTATGTTTCTTGGTATTCTAGCTCCTTAGGGCATCCATGACACAAATTGACATGATGCTTGGTGAATTGGTAAGTTAATGGCAACTAACTCTCTCAGTACACTCAAGTGAGTCTACAATTCGACAGGGCTTCGCTACTCTAATCTCTAGTGCACTCTCTAATAGTTTATCCTAATTCTTATGGGTACTTATAGGATTACCCAAGGGCTAGGGATGGCTTCATGGAGAAGCCAAGATCAAGAAGAGGTGGTTAGGACAGTTGTATTGTAAGCTTCCATCCTTTAACTCCCTTCTTCTATAACAAATTGTCATTCAAACCGATTGGGCTCGGATGAAGGCTAACTAAACTTCAGTTTAGACCGCAGGTGACAGTTGTGGCCTAGCCTATGAACCGCAGGTGTCAGCAGTGGTTCAGACTGTAAACCGTAGGTCTCAATCGCGGTTCAAACTGATTAGGCCAAGGATCCCAATTTGAGTGGTTAGAACCATTGCTCTATCTTAGATTCTATCCAAGATCATCCATATGGTCTTGTAGCATATCCCATATGAGTATTCATCATCGACATGACGTATTTTAGGTGTCTACATATGCCCCTTTTGAGATGCATTGTAATATCAAACAACGTGTGAGAAAAAATACACCACCTAAAATAATATCGAAGGTTGTATGATGATCATTATTCGGATCAACATTAGATGCCCCAGGTCCTGCAAAAAGAATGCACATCTTGGAATCATTGCTTTTAACTCTTTGGAGGCTTAATTTGAAAGGGTTTGCACTCGTCATCAGGCATTCGGGTAACTTTGGTGCTACACTAGGAGTTAGGCCTATATAATCGAAATTAGGAGAGCTAC
Organism: Wollemia nobilis; assembly: GCA_028583015.1. Lineage (NCBI taxonomy): Eukaryota > Viridiplantae > Streptophyta > Pinopsida > Araucariales > Araucariaceae > Wollemia > Wollemia nobilis. Next base: position 92,099 of record JAQPPZ010000415.1, read on the forward strand.
AAAATAACTTTCATATATTTTATTTTCCCCAAGTAAAGGGGTAAGCTTGTGATAGATTTTGACAATTATTCATAAGGACAAACGTAATTTTGACAAGATCAAGGGATCTAGATTTCAGGGATATTCTGTTGACTTTGATTATGATTTGAAATCATGACTACCCCCTCAAGATATGAGTCGATGAGGGTAATGACGATGAATGAAGCGACGAGGTCACTTGACCATTATGAATGATCTGAACAAACTTAGAATGTAGCATTTAATTACTTGGCTAGGCCTAGTTCAACTTATGATTGCAATTGTTAATAGTAATTGAACATTCCTATCCCATGGAGCGGTCGGGCTGTAATAGCCTTCTTAGGGAATCAAAATGATACAAATGCCAATTATATTTATGTTGAATCAATTTGTCTATGATCTGCTAAAAGAATGTCATAGGGGAAATAACATGAAATGCCTTGTTCCCATGGAGTGGTCCAGCCTTGAAGGCCTTCGGGATTGAAAAGAAGCACACCAAATCAACGATGACAATTGTACTCCAAATGTCCTTATGGTTATTTACTCATCTCGTTGGATTGCATGGAGATTCAATCGTTGCAACCACCAAGTGTCTAGGGTAAATAACTAAATATGAGGTGCATTTGGCCTTTTATTATTTGATTTTTTTTGGTTAATTTGAATTTTTAATTGATCCTGGTGCTTGAAAATCACCAAATTTGATAAATTGATTGCTCTTATTGAGATTTTGATCCATTAGGAATCATTAATTTATCATTTAAAACCTTCCCATGAAGGAAATTTAGTTCATTTAATGCCAATTTCAAACCGCGTGCACGGCCTGCGGTTGGTATTTCAAATTTTGGAAATTGTGGCTCAGGGTTGCGGTCAGTAAACCCTAATTTTGAGACTGTGATTGTCAGCTGCAGTCTGACAAAATTAGGAAAAGGTATTTAAATTTTCCCATTTGAAAAATTACATTATTATTCGTTGAAAGTAAGTGCAACTAGAGAGCTCTGAGAGGTGAGGAAGCATATTTGACATGAAGCACTGCTGAAACCACAACCTTCTACCTCACACACACATCTTGATGGCAGACCCTTCACAGCCTTCATTTAGTCGACGTATCGGTGCGGTAAAGGTAACTCTAAATCGATTCATCACACTCACCAGTTTAAAATGAACCACATTAAGTAATGGGTTAATTAACTTCACTAAATTACTGGTAAATAACCTCACAGTAGTTTTTAGGCTAGATTAGGGTTTAAATTTTTGGATGTCAGGCTAGGAAGTGACCCAAAAAATATCACATTCCTAGATTGTAGCTGGCAGATACGGTTCCCAATTTTTAGATTGGGGACCGCAGCTATCAACCGTGATGGGATTCAAATCCTAATGGTCAAAAATTTGACCGCTATGCAGACTACAGCTTTGACCCATGATTCCCAACTTTAGACAAATTTTTCAATTTTTATTGATTTTTTTATTTTTCTTGGTAATTAATGCCATTTATTGCACTTCTGAGATGCATTTTTTAATTTGTTTTTCAAAATTTTGATCATTTTTTGAATTTTTTTGTATTTTTAGCAATTTTTAGATTTGTGTCTCTTTTTAGGTCATTTTTTTAGGTATTTTTAGTTATATTTTCCCTTATGTATTATTTATTTTCATAAATTGACCTCTAGAGCCAGGGAGTTGGATATCCTACGCACCCTTCGCAAATAACTCACTAACCTAGAGCGGGAGTGGTTTAGTGTGGTTGGTTTTGGCTATGTGCTTGATCTACCGATGATCAGGATAGATCAGGCGTACATGACTACGTTGGCCCGATGCTGGGATGTGTGGACCAACATATTTCACCTGCCCATAGGTGAAATGACTATTACATTGGAGGACGTCTATCGGATCTTCAAGATCTTGATCAATGGTGATCCCATCACCTCCTCTCCCTTCTAGAGTAAGGAGGATGTCTTCAATGAGATCTTTGGTGACCAAAGCGAGGATACCCATGGCAGGGCTAATCATGGGGGCATCCACATTGGATATTGGTAGGAGAAGGGCATCTTCTCCATCTGAGAGGTCATATTTATGCATCTGGTCATTTAGATTGTTCTTCCAAACTCCTTGGGTGCGAGGATCCCCTAGAACCTCCTGGCCATTGTCAGGAGAGTTACACAGAGCTTCACATAGCATCCACTACTCTTAGCTTAAGGGAGCACTCTGTTGTATCAGTTGTACCGATAGTTATACCAGGCTACATGCAAGAGCTGAGTTGGCATCAACTATAACCTATTACTTCAAATCAGGGACTAGTAGCATATTAGGATCGAGTGGTCGACTGACCTACCACTCATCATCACTACTACCCCTAACACATACCAGTGCTATGTGGCATGATGGCCCTACAAGTAGGAGGGGTTCCAAAGTAGGTCCCACACTGGGGACGTGGACTACTACATCACTATATTTGCACAGCTTCGAGTGGATGATATAGAGTGGCATCTATACATGGATTTTCCTACATGGGAGGAGGTTGGTGAGTGACTACGCCAGGCTAGGAGAGATAGGTGGTTACCCAACTGCAAGACCGAGATCCATGAGTATCAATACTACTCATGGGTTTTGCCATAATTTGTGTTCTTATAGGATATTCCAATGTTGCCTACCATCTGTCGATGCCTGGTATTGGAGAGGGTTTTCCATGAGACTCAAACACCCTAGTTGAATGATCAAAAGTTTTATACTAACCAAACTAGACTTCTGAAATGTAAGGATTTTGCTAGGATAGGCCCTAACTGTTCATTATCCCTATGTGTGCACATGAATATATTATTATAAGGCACAAGCATACCCCGATGTTAGGCAGGATTATTTTAGTCCATTACTAATATTTGGGGTCTGTATATGTTTATCTAATCCTAGGTTTAAATTTTAGTTGGACTAAGCCACTAGGCAATACATGACACCTGAAGCTAGCTCTTCCACATTCAAACATTGGTCTTTACATAAGTGAGGTGCTAATGCATCAGATGTATCATCATGCGTAAGGTACAGTAGTGATGACAATTCCAAGGATTTAGGCTCGTCCCCTTCTTTTCTTCAATTTTTGGGATACTTGCTCATATATAGTTGTGCAAGGGATTTGATTCCACTTTGACTTTGAACTTTCTTTGGATCTTCATTTGATCTTCATTTGAACTTGCTTTCTGATCTTCATTTGATCTTGATATTTGATTTCTGATCTTCATTTGATCTTGATTTGAACTTTGATTTCTGATATTCATTTGATCTTAACTTTATAGAATTTACATTTGATAATTTTCATCAGAAACTTCCCTTTGGAGAATTTTGCTTTGGGGTAACTATTTCTGGGATATCGATTGAGGATATCGATCTATGATATCAATATGGGATATCAATCTGGGATGTCGATATATGATATCGATATAGGGTATCAATATTGAGAATTGATGTGGGATATCACTCTGGGATATTGCTCATTTTATCATAAGCAAGGGATTATGTGTAGGGAATAAACCTATCCTTTTACCAATTGCCAACATTTCCCAAACTGTTCGCACAGGGGGATAAGCAAGAATAACTCTTTTCACCTCTGGATACCCAATCCTGCTTTGTGGCTTTCATCATCCCCTAGTCCTTATTAGGATTGCTTAGTTAATTTATTAGTGATAGAATTCTAAAATGCTAAAGGCTATACTAACTAGACCTCTTCTACAAAAGTAAATCAAGCTTTCTATCAACTCTTGAGAAGACATCTAGGTATGGTTGAATGATCAAAAAACCCTAGTATATTCTTCATAGCAACATTATGGTTTGTGTTGAAAAATATAATTACTCACATGAATGATGGAATATGATAAATGTAGAGGTGCATGATTGAAGCACAAACATGGTGTCATTTTTAAGACTGACAAACACAATTCATTCTACTGTGGAATGCAATAGATAACGAATACCTATATGCAATGCAATGATGAAATTCATGTGGAACATGAAATGCAATGATGCAAATGAAATGTAAATATTTTGGATTTTTATGCTTTACCAATTTTTTTGGATTTTGAGCCTTTATATTTGACCAAACGATGAGTACATGCCTTTGGAGCCTTTAAGAGTGACCAAATGATGATAAAATGCCTTTGGGGCCTTTAAATTGACCAAGCATTTTTTAGGAACCTTAGAGCTTTTAGGTTGACCAAAGGGATTATGAGCACCTTTGGGGATTTTTTATTGACCAAACTACTCGTGAGGGAGCTTGGAGCCTTCTAGGATGATCGAGTGATTTTAAGCAAACCCTCGAAACCTTTGGGTTGACCAAGAAGTTTTTTAGAAACCCTTGGTGCCTTTTTGGGATGACCGAGCGGTTATAAGCAAACCCTTGAGGCCTTTATTGATTGACCAAAGGGCTTACAGATGCCTTTGGAGCTTTTGTATTGACCAAACTACTCATAAGAGAGCTTGGAGCCTTTTAGGATGATTGAGTGGTTTTTGTAAAACTCTCAAAGCCTTTAACTGACATGACCAAGCGATTTTGGGAACCCTTGGAGCCTTTTGGGGTTGATCGAGCAGTTTTAAGCAAACTCTCAAAGCCTTTTGCTGACATGACCAAGTAGTTTTTAGGAACCCCTGGAGCCTTTTACTATGCTCTCAAGCATAAAATGCCTTAATATGGATGATGTTGAGAGGTTCAGGCTCTTCAACACCCCCTAGCGAAGTTAGGTGATAGGTACCTGGACCAATATTTTTAGATATGATATAAGGTCCTAGCCAATTAGCCACAAATTTGTCTCGCATATCGGGTGGCAAATTAGAGTTTTGTTGGTTCTCTTTGAGCACAAGATCCCCAACCTCAAAGTCTCTCTGATGGACTTTGATATTATAAGCTCATTTTAGTCACTCTTGATAAACATGGAGGTGCTCCAGGGCATTCATGCGATGTTCATCAAGTAGCATCAGTTGATCTAGGCGAGCTTGTCGTGCGGTGTTGTCATTAATGAAATATTTCAATACGATGTTCAGCATTGGAATTTCCAACTCTAAGGGTATAATGGCCTCAGTGCCATATACTAGTGAAAACAAAGTTGCCCCAGTGGGTGTCCGAATGCTAGTCCTATAAGCCCATAATGCAAGGGGCAATTGGGTATGCCAATATTTGTGGTGTTCTTGTACCGTATTTTTAAGATGGAAACCACTATCTTATTTGAGGCCTAAGATTGAACGTTAGCCTACAGATAGTATGGAGTCGTAAAACTATGCTTGATTCTATATTTAGAGGTCAAAGCTCTCACAGTTTTGTTCTTAAATGACGTTCCATTATCCAAAACTATTTTAGATGGAATCCCAAAATGATATATGATATGCTTGAGTATAAACTCTATTATGCAAGCTCCAATAGTCATTGTTAAGGCTATTGCTTCCACCCACTTTTTAAAAGACTCAATAGCCATGATAATAAATGTATGTCGACCTGATGACAGTGGAGAGATCTTACCAATGAGATCAAATCCCCACTGATAAAATGGCCAAGCCGCTTGGATGGGTTGTAAGGCCTACGATGGCAAGTGCGTAAGATTAGCATAATGCTGACATTTGATGCATTTCTTGACATACACATTGCAATCCTTCTCCATAGTGGGCCAATAATAACCCATTTGAAGGATGAACTTGATGATGGCCATGCCACTGAATGACCATTGTACATACCATCATGAGCTTGTGAAATCACCCAAGATGACTCTTGGGGCTCTAGACAACGAAGAACTCCATCATAACCTCGTTGGTATAAAATATCTCCTAGCAAGACATATTTAGTCACTTTCTGCTTGAATGTGCGTCTTGCGACACATAATAATCCCTCTGGGATCAGACCAAGTTTAAGAAGTATTGGATTTGTGACATCCAGCTCTGATAAGCCTCAGCTTTGTCTGCCAATACGACTTTCTCCCCTTGTGTATTTACATGTGCAAATGTAGATTTGGAAACAACTTTGTGGTGAATGGTAGTACCACTCCCCGTCGGACTCTGAGAGGTTAATCACCCCCAAGGTGCCTTCTTTAGAAAGTCTTTAGCTCTGTAGAACCATTCAGCTTTTGGTTCCATACTAATCATGTTGATTGACATTTTATTATCAAAGGCTTCATGCTTTGTTATAGGATGCCAGAGCATTTTAACATGAATGGTAGTAAAATCGGTAAACAAATTTTGAGGTATTAAGGATCCCAAAGATGCCATGGTGTCTATGAATCTATTTTACGAATAAGGGATTGCCTCGATATCATACCATTTCAACTTAGCCAAATATGTAACAACTAGATCTTTATAAGCTTTTAGTATGGGACATCAACACTAAAATAGCCCCTTAACTTGGTTGACTATGAGCAAAGAGTCTCCAAATATGTTTAATATTTTAATATTCATGGCGATGGCTGTGTGGAGGCCCAGTAGTAGGGCTTTGTATTCAGTGTTATTTTTGATGCAAGGAAAGTCTAATTTGAATGACAAGGGCATTGGAGCTCCTTGCGACATGAAAAACACTATTCCTACACCACCCCCTTGCTTGCACTTTGAACCGTCGAAGAACAAGGTCATATTAGCATTATTTTTTGGTTCTTTAGATTTGAGAGCTTCGAATACAATGAAACCCGCGTCATCTGGAAGCTCAATGGTAAGAGGTCTACTATTTTGTAGTGGTGCCTCAGTTAGTTGATCAGCTATGACTTGTCCCTTAATGGACTTCTGGCTTATGAATTCCAGATCAAATGCTATCGATAGCATGATCTACTTTGCAGTACGTGTGTTATGATATGTCTTACTATTCATGTACTGCAAAGGATTTTGTTTTGATATCATATATGTCGTATGACTTAACATATAGTGTCATAATTTCCTTGTAGCGAACACTACTACTAAACATAGTTTCTCCACATATGCATATCCTAGCTCATAACTCACCAAGGTTCAACTAATATAATATATGGCTTGCTCTTTGTCTTACACATTATTTTGGGATAACATGGTCCCTAATGCAAAGTTAGTTGCTGATATATATAGCAAAAATGGTACATCTAGCCTTGGTGGAGCTAGTACTGGTAGCGTCACTAGATATTGCTTGATTTTGGCAAAGGCTACTTGATAATCCTCATCCCAATTGAATGGGACCCCCTTGTGTAGCAGTCGATTCATGGGTCGACATTTATCCGATAATTGAGCGATAAATCACTTTATGGATGCTACTTTACCCTGAAGGCTTCTTAATTCTTTAATATTTGTGAGGAGATGCATCTCTAGAACAGCCTTGACCTTTGTTGATTAAACTTCTATGCCTCACTTTGAAATAATGAACCCCAAGAGCTTTCTTGAAGTTATGCCAAATACGCACTTCTTAGGATTCAACTTGACATTATGGTCTATCATGTGATTGAATACCTTCTTTAGGACCTTCACATGCTCAGCACATAGTAATGACTTGTGATGAGGCCCAAAAATGCCTCATTATTGCACAATGTTTGACTCATTATTGCACAATGTTTGACTACCATATGATAAGTTAATTGCCAAATAGTTGACTAGAATATACTATTTGTTAAGTGTTTGCATGATTTTATGTTAGGAATACTATATCTCTGTTTTTGACTATTTTCAGCATTTTATGACTGATTTTGTGTGATTAAGTAGCAAGTAATAACATGCATTTCAATTAAAAAATGTGGTATGCTGATATCCATTAACTTCTCAATGGTTTTTAAATTTTTTTCTGCCCTTCAACTTGTTTCAAATCCACATTGAAGACAAAATTTTAGGACTGTCATAAATCTGGAAATCTGGAAAAAATAGCCATATAAAAATCAGCAAGTTGTCACTTTATAGGAACACCTTGAAGTTGTCAAGCAAAGCATGAGGATATGGATGAAATGAGTTTAGAAGGACTACAGAAGACATCTGACCTGTTTATAAGCATTCCCACATGGTCTAAATAGGCAGCAACAGGGTATAACAGAGCAGGGGTAATTATGCAGCACTGTTGCACTATTTCAGCATGGTTACTTGGTGAATGAAGTGTATAAATTTAGTAGCAGCTTAATGTACTCCTTTATGTTGATATTTTAATAATTTTTCCATGTTCTAATTTGATTGAATTTGCAAAAAATGCCAATATTCTACAACTGTGCAGCAGAACTAAAAAATGCAATAATTTACCATGTAAATTCCAGCAAGCTACCAATGAATGGCAAGGCATGAAATTCACATCCAAGGAAGAATGAAGACTATTGCAATCTGATCCTGAAGGCTAATCCACCTTAGAAATGCATCCAAAACCATTTGGATTCAACACAGTTGGTCATTCTAAAGATCTTCGGAATGAATACAATGTCTTCGAAATGAGAATTGCAGTATCTTCGGAATGATCCACTTATCTTCGGAATGAAAACATAATGTACTTTTTGACTTTTTGACTGACTTTTGGCGGTGGAAAATGGGATAATAAGGTTGATAAATTTAAAGAAAAATATCTTCCATCTAATTTTGTTTTCCTTGTCGTCCAAAGCCACCTTGCATGGAAAAGATCAATTTGATCCTCTTCTAGGATAAACCCAGAAAAACTACAGCATAATAGAAAGTTGTTTGCAAGATAGGAATGGCATATTCTAAAGTGGAGAATTATGTGTGAGATATTTCTAGACTCCTCCCATGTACTCCCACCACTGAAGATGCTTTCTAAGGGCCAATGACTACTACTGCAACACAAACTGTCCGGATTTGCATTTATTTCAGATCCAAAATTATTGGCAAATGACTGTAAAATAGCACATAGGCTGATTTGAGCATGGGATATATTGTAAATATTTATATAAATAACATAGCTCCCTCCTTGGTTGAGCCAGTTAGAAATTAGAATAGAGGAGAGTTTTCAGTAGCAGCAATTAAGACTGTACAATAATTTTCTGTAATAGTTTTCAGCATGTTTTGTCATCAATAAAAGTGTAGTATTTTATCATTTTATGTTCTGAGTGTTAATTATTTAAGGAGTGCTTTTCACCTCCTTCTAGATCAGGAAGTATGGGCCCACTTTCATATCTAGAAGGAGGGATTTTATGGCAGGTTTTAATCTGTAATTTTGCTACAGCAAAATTAATAGATTGCTTGCCAGATTTTATTTTCTTGTTTTTATTTTGTGTTGTGTGATTTATGTTTCGTATTATGTTTATGTACATCATTTATGTGTATGTCAGCTGACAAATTATATTAATAATTTTCCTTTATGTTTTCCCTGCTTTCTATTTTAGCAACTTTCCATTTTCAGCATATTTCATTTTGCTGTCAATTCCTATAGCAGAAGCTTGACGACCTTTTGTGGCAGGGCATTGACAGGTGTTTTAGAATAAGTTTCAATTCTACAAAAGTAGATTAGATTTCAATTCTGCAAAAGTAGATTAGATTTCAATTTAGCAATTTCAATTATGCAAGAGTAACTAGATTTCAATTCTACAAAAGTAACTTAGGATTTCAATTTAGCAATTTCAATTCATGCAATTGTAGTTAGATTTCAATTCTTGCAAACTTAGATTTAGTTTTCAATTCCTATAATTTATTTCAGTTTCCATTCTTCATACTAGGTTTAGTGTGACACAAAAAGGCTAAACCAAAATCTGCTTCACCAATAATTGCTTGAAATTTGAATGCCTGAATTGTACTCTGCCCTAACGTTCTATCATAGACAGCCTTGGACACCACCTCGGATTGATAAATTATTGAGATTAAATGATGATACTCAACGACACTCATAATTTTGGTGTCATTGTCGAGGAACATGGTGTTGTTAGAGGGTAAAAGTAGTCAAATAATTATTATTGTGCTAAGTTATGAAGTTCAACGCTAAATCTAAATGTAATAGCTGGTATAAATAATAATTATTGATAGTTGCATTTCAGTCCATTTAGAAAACAAGCAACCACCACCTTCAACCCAACCTGGACAGCAACCCCTATCTATGTAAGCTAAATCTATTAAAAAAAAAATCACAAAAACTTTTGCACAATAAAAATAGGAGTTTACAACTTAATGATGATCCTAGAGTTTTCCATTATTACTTAAATATTGTTAGGATTTTACCGCGCTAAACCGCAACCTAGCAATTCTTAGCCTACACAAACAATAGTTGATCTCATTAGAGGTGATCCTACCTGACAAGTAGTTGATCTGCTAAAGTTATACACTTCTTGTAATATTGTGCAAACCAAAAATATTTTTTTAAACCCAACCTATGATCAGTCTGAATAATACAGGATAGGCAACCCCTGTCTATGTAGCTGAATCTGGTATAAAAAAAAAAAACCTGCAAGAAATGTTATTGACTGCAACAACATCCAACTGTGCTCAAACAAGAACTTACCTGAGCTTGAAGAGATAAAAATCAATGGAGATATACAAAAAACCTTTAGTCCAAACACAAAAATTAGCCTTGGATAAAGGAGAAAAACTAGAAAAACTGCACATAGAAAATTTACTTCCATTTTACAAAGGGGTAAATTATGTCCTCATAGGAATGAAACAAATTGAAGTGCAACCAAGAAAATTCTTGCACATTATTAAGCTGGCTAACTTATAAAGAAAAATAAAAATTGTTGCTATTTTGAAACAATATTTCAATCCCTTTACATAGAATTACAGGGTATATCAAGATTTTATCTTGATGTAAGCACTTAATGTCTTTTGGGAATTGGTATTTAATTGTTTCAAGAATAGATTGACAAGATTTTGCAAACTAGGAGGCATGGACAACACTTGATTGAAGAAGTTTTCAGATATGGAGCAGTGCTTCTTTCTCCCATTGGTAATTCATGGAGGATGTTAGTGGTGAATGGACATTGCCTTCGGGTATACCATGCACCATTAACTAAGGAGGAGTTCTTGAAGGAGATTCCATTGGATGTACACATAATAGAAGAGAATTTCTCTTCAATATCATATTCAGAGTGATGATAAAAAGTCTGACAAAAAGAAAAAAAAAAGGGAAAAAAAATACAAGAAAAGCAAAAAGAAGAATAGTCTTGTTTGTGAACTTCCTTTTTGGGTACAAGCAAGACAAGAAAATTTGAAAAAAAAAAATTGCAGCAAAGGCATGTCCCACAAAATGGGATACATGAGGACAAGCATCAATTTCAGCAAGAAATAGGAACAATGGAGCCAATACTTCATTTCCAACAATAAGGAGGCAATGATGATGTAAGAAGATTCTTACTGGTCATCTAGTAAGGAAGGTTGCATCAATGTTGCAGGTTTCAACAGAAAGAGATGGTGTTTTCATACAACAATTGACATGTTTTTGCAGAATAAGGATTGGTCTTATCCAAATAAGAGAGAGAGATTTTCTCTCATTGAAGCACTTGAAAAAAAAAAAAAAAAAAGGACAGAAGTTGGTTGAAAACCAGAAATGGCAGCCTCTTCTGATGCAAAAATAAATAAATAAAAAGAGATGAAAAAAAAAAAGAGAAAAAAAAGAATGAATAATTCAGTAGTGAAAACCTTCTTGGAGGCGCTACTGAGTTGGCTTGCATGAAAACCGATTTTTTGACATGCATTGCCTTGTTGATCTACTCATCAGTGTTCCACCATTGTACAAATCTCACACTACACATGTGTTATGTTTATGTTTTCAAATAGCCTGCTAACAATCATCAAAAGCAGCTTGTAAGGTGCATGACCAATTTTCAGGACAGTAAGGTATGTGTTTCTTGCATTTAATTCATAGTAAACATTTAGCATTTAGTGTATGATAGTCGGTATTTGGCATAAACTATTCATACAATATTGACAAGTTGAAAAAGGAACATGTTCAAGATGTCAAGAAACACCCCCTTATGCCCTTAATTGCATAGAAATTCCAAAACTATGCAAAAACCTGATTTTGGGACAGACATGGCAACAATTCTATTTCAATTTGTAGGGAAAATTTTAGAAGGAAAACTGCAAGTTTATATCTCATAATTGTCTGATAAATTGGAGGATAATCAACAAAATGCACCCGAAGGTTCTATTTTAGTACTATTGGAATAAAACAAACAACATACAAAACAAAGAATAGCATCTAAACAAAAGGATGAAGAAGGGATTTTTTGATGTTATGGAAGGCTTATACACTCTAGATATGGACCCACAATAGAATCTGTAGCTAACTTTTGCATAGGTCATTTTTGCATTTTTTGAAGATCTTCGGAATGATAAATGCAGTCTCTTCAAAATGAATAGACATCTTCGAAATGAGAAATGCAGTCTCTTCGGAATGAACAGACATCTTTGGAATGAGAAATGCAGTCTCTTCGAAATGAACAAACATCTTTGGAATGAGAATTGCAGTATCTTCAAAATGAGCGGATCTTCGGAATGAGAAATGCAGTCTCTTCAGAATGAATAGACATCTTAGGAATGAGAAATGCAGTCTCTTCGAAATGAACAGACATCTTCGAAATGAGAAACGTAGTCTCTTCAGAATGAACAGACATATTTGAAATGAGAATTGCAGTATCTTCGGAATGAGCGGATCTTCAGAATGAGAATTGCAGTATCTTCGGAATGAGTGGATCTTCAAAATGAGAATTGTAGTATCTTCGAAATGAGCGGATCTTCGAAATGAGAATTGTAGTATCTTTGAAATGAGCAGATCTTCGAAATGAGAATTGCAGTATCTTCGAAATGAGCAGGATATCTTCGAAATGAGCAAAAACTGTACCAGAATTGCTAAAAATGCTACATAATAGCAAAAAGAGTAGGGTACATCAAATATTGAGGTTTATAAGGCTCTACCACAAGTAAGTACATCCCTCAAGCATTTCAAATAAAAACAAAAAAAAAATCAATTTTGTCCAAAAGGTGCAAACAACAAAAATAAGCATTCAGGCTGAAATGTTGTTAAGAACAGAAAATTCCATCAGTAGTAGTGCATCTGCCAAATACGGTTCCATAATAAGACTATTGCAAGATGAATCATATGATATCAAGCCTTTAAGAGGTACCTTGCAGCACAAAAACTTGTAGAAAAATAGAAAAAGTCATACATGTGCTTAATTGCAAAATACTTGATATAGTGCAGCAAGGAGAAATTTCTCGATTAGCAAGTAGCAAAAGATGTTTTTCATAAGAATAAAACCCGCATATTACTATGGCCTACTAAGATGCATGAGGGCATGCATCAGTTCAAGTTGGGGGGGATGATGAGGCCCAAAAATGCCTCATTATTGCACAATGTTTGAATCATTATTGCACAATGTTTGACTACCATATAATAAGTTAATTGCCAAATATTTGACTAGAATATACTATTTGTTAAGTGTTTGCATGATTTTATGTTAGGAATACTATATCTCTGTTTTTGACTATTTTCAGCATTTTATGACTGATTTTGTGTGATTAAGTAGCAAGTAATAACATGCATTTCAATTAACAAAATGTGGTATGCTGATATCCATTAACTTCTCAATGGTTTTTAAATGTTTTCCTGCCCTTCAACTTGTTTCAAATCCACATTGAAGACAAAATTTTAGGACTGTCATAAATCTGAAAATCTGGAAAAAATAGCCATATAAAAATCAGCAAGCTGTCACTTTATAGGAACACCTTGAAGTTGTCAAGCAAAGCATGAGGATATGGATGGAATGAGTTTAGAAGGACTACAGAAGACATCTAACCTATTTAGAAGCATTCCCACATGGTCTAAATAGGCAGCAACAGGGTATAACAGAGCAGGGGCAATTGTGTAGCACTGTTGCACTATTTCAACATGGTTACTTGGTGAATGAAGTGTATAAATTTAGTAGCAGCTTAATGTACTCCTTCATGTTGATATTTTAATAAGTTTTCCATGTTCTAATTTGATTGAATTTGCAAGAAATGCCAATATTCTACAACTGTGCAGCAGAACTGGAAAATGCAGTAATTTACCATGTAAATTCTAGCAAGCTACCAATGAATGGCAAGGCATGAAATTCACATCCAAGGAAGAATGAAGACTATTGCAATCTGATCCTAAAGGCTAATCCACCTTAGAAATGCATCCAAAACCATTTGGAGTCAACATAGTTGGTCATTCTAAAGATCTTCGAAATGAACACAATGTCTTCGGAATGAGAATTGCAGTATCTTCAGAATGAGCCACTTATCTTCGAAATGAAAACATAATGTACTTTTTGACTTGTTGACTGACTTTTGGTGGTGGAAAATGGGATAATAAGGTTGATAAAGTTAAGGAAAATATCTTCCATCTAATTTTGTTGTCCTTGTCGTCCAAAGCCACCATGCATGGAAAAGATCAATTTGATCCTCTTCTAGGATAAACCCAGAAAAACTACAGCATAATAGAAAGTTGTTTGCAAGATAGGAATGGCATATTCTGAAGTGGAGAATTATGTGTGAGATATTTCTAGACTCCTCCCACGTACTCCCACCACTGAAGATGTTTTCTAAGGGCCAATGACTACTACTGCAACATAAACTGTCTAGATTTGCATTTATTTCAAATCCAGAATTATTGGCAAATGACTATAAAATAGCACATAGGCTGATTTGAGCATGGGATATATTGTAAATATTTATATAAATAACACATCTCCCTCCTTGGTTGAGCCAGTTAGAAATTAGAATAGAGGAGAGTTTTCAGTAGCAGCAATTAGGACTGTACAGTAATTTTTTGTAACAGTTTTCAGCATGTTTTGTCATCAATAAAAGTGTAGTATTTTATCATTTTATGTTCTGAGTGTTAATTAGTTAAGGAGTTCTTTTCACCTCCTTCTAGATCAGGAAGTATGGGCCCACTTTCAGATCTAGAAGGAGGGATTTTATGGCAGGTTTTAATCTATAATTTTGTTGCAGCAGAATTAATAGATTGCTTGCCAGATTTCATTTTCTTGTTTTTATTTTGTGTTATGTGATTTATGTTTTCTATTATGTTTATGTACAGCATTTATGTGTATGTCAGCTGACAAATTATATTAAGCATTTTCCTTTATGTTTTCCCTGCTTTCTATTTTAGCAACTTTCCATTTTTAGCATATTTCATTTTGCTATCAATTCCTGTAGCAAAAGCTTGACGACCTTTTGTGGCAGGGCATTGACAGGTGTTTTAGAATAAGTTTTAATTCTACAAAAGTAGATTAGATTTCAATTTTGTAAAAGTATATTAGATTTCAATTTAGCAATTTCAATTATGTAAGAGTAACTAGATTTCAATTCTGCAAAAGTAACTTAGGATTTCAATTTAGCAATTTCAATTCATGCAATTGTAGTTAGATTTCAATTCTTGCAAACTTAGATTTAGTTTTCAATTCCTATAATTTATTTTAGTTTCCATTCTTCAGACTAGGTTTAGTGTGACACCAAAAGGCTAAACCACAATTTGCTTCATCAATAATTGCTTGAAATCTGAATGCCTGAATTGTACTCTGCCCTAACCTTTTATCGTAGATAGCCTTGGACACCACCCCGAATTGATAAATCATTGAGATTAAATGATGAGACTCAACGACACTCATCAACTTGGCCAACAAGTCATCCATATAATCCTCTAAGATCTTATGCATATAGTCATGAAAGATATATGTCATAGCCCGCTGATATGTGGCACCAGCATTTTTAAGGCCAAATGGCATAAATTTATATCAAAATGTCCCCCATGGTGTTATAAACATGGTTTTATGCTGGTCTTTGGGCTTAATACGAATTTGATTGTAACCAGAAAAATCATCCATTAAGGAGAGAATCTCATGACCTGTAGTTGTGTCTACAAGAGCATCAATATTTGACAATGGAAATGAATCCTTTGGTGTTGCCTTATTCAGGTCTCTAAAATTTGTACAGATACGGATCCTTCCATTAGGTTTTCCTACAGGTACCATATTGGATACCCATTTTGGATAGTTGATGGAGATAACAAACTCTATGTCCAATAGCTTTTGCAATTCATATTTCACCATTAAGGCTACTATTGGATGCATCTTTATAAGCTTCTATCTGACTGGCTTCTTTGATATATCTAGCAAAAGGTTATGGGTAACCAATTTTGGGTCTATACCTAGCATATCTTTGTAAGTCCAAGTGAAAATATTAGGTCTCTCTTTCAGTAGAGGGATGAGGGTGGCACGCTCATTGGGAGTGAGACTCTCTCCAAATTTAACCTTCCTTGGATTGGTGGGATCACTACTGATATCCACATCAAAGGTTTCCTCTACTAACATGTGTGATCCCTCATCAAGCTAATGATGCGGAGGGATAAAATGGATGTCATCTACTGGGTTTATAGGTTTTGCATTGGAAGCATCCTCAGAATGATAGACATCATAAGCATAGCCTAATGCAAAATAAAATAGTTGTAGCATCTCTTTGTTAGGGAAGAAATATTTAGGCTCAACAGGCGAGTCATCGTGATCCCAATCGATAGTATCTACATTCAGGCACAATGGCTTGGATGGATTGGTTGGATTGCAGATTGGAGTGGTCAAATCAATGGAGACCATATTTATGAAATGGAATTGATCTCCAGGATCACACAGATAAACTTCTACATCATCGATGCAGGTCCCATGCCCAAGATATGGCTCTAACGACAAGGGCACAAATGGGTCATCCCTATACGGGTTATGAATGACTGGGTCCTCCTTATGCACTGATTGCAATATAGGATCATTCGGCTCAATGAGCTCCATGTACATAGGTGGGTTGGGAAATACCATGTTATAAATCACATCGATGTTCAGTGGTCTTCCCCTAAGGTGAGGGTTGAGATTGATCTCTCTATGCATGTCTTCAATTGTATAAGGTGTGTTACGATGATGTAGGTAGGGAGGTCCAAGATAAGATCCCTTTGTTTTATCCTCATCATCACTGTCGTAATACAATCCTTTACCACTATCCACTAGCATGGGATGATCTAGAAAATATGACCCCATATAGGTTATCTTCTCATCACTATCATCACTATCTGATAAAATTGGGTATAAACACTATAAATATGATACTACCTCAAAAATTGGCTCAACCTCATTCCCCGATTTATTTTCGGGTGAGGTCTCACTATCCACCAAGATATCCTCATGATATGACTTGGGTGGTGCTATGGTGATGTAAGACACCATCTAATTATCCCTCTAGAACATAGAAGGATCAGGATGATATGGGTTGAAATCCACATTGTTCCCCAAACTAAGGTATAGGCGATCTAAAGATGCTACAAGCAAATCATCCTATCCTCGTATTTTCAACCCTAGCCCAAGCCTATCAGTTGCTAATTGATAATGCGGATCAAGCGGAGTCCTACGTGCTTGCTCAAAAATACCAAGGCCATACCCATGCCAATGATATAATTCAAAAATGTGTATGGCATATTTAGGGTTGGATAGGTAATGAACATGCATTATGAATGGTTCATCATCATCTTCATCCATAGGCATTTGAGTAGGAAGCTGATCCAACCCAGTGTAGATGAAGTTCATTTGATTGGATAGCTCTCCCAATGGTACTACTAATCCAACTGGAAAACGATGAGCATGGGGTTGGCCCATCTCTTGTGTAGTCTCTAAGATTGGTCCAAAGGTGACATTCTGCACAATATATTCACCTAACCCTACATTGACCAGATGAACAGTCACCCATAGTGCAGATGACCCTACTAACGATGCAGGCAAGGCAGGATGAGGTACCTCCTTGGCTTTGTCTTGGGATTCCTTTAATTCCATAGGAGTGGTAGCCTCATTGGTGACTGGTTCGGGCACATGCTCCTTTTCCTTTTTTCCCATTTTTGTCTTTAACTTCCTTTCATCCTGAAGTATTGTTGATGCAGTCGATTTCAAAGAAGTCGTTGTAGTGTGCTCAGATTTGTGTGATACATATGTCGATGGTTGAGCATGCACTTTTTTTTACCTCCTATATTCTTAACCAGTGATGTTGGCCGAACGTCTAGGTGCATTGATGGGAGTATGAAACCCCCAAGAAAATCAGCTAGGTTCACGAATTTTAAGGGTTCTTTGTCTAACATCACCATGTGAACCTTTTCCTCATAAATGTACTTTACACATTGATGTAATATAGAGGGAACGCAATGCATTTCTTGAATCCAAGGCCTCCTCAGAAGGATGTTATAATGCATGGTGCCTTTGATCACATGACACATCACAGGGATGGTCTTTAGGCCTACCTGAATAGGTAGGATGATCGTGCCAACCGTTGAACATAACACGTTGTTAAATGCTCTCATTGTGAATGTGGTGGGCACAATATGTGACTTGGGTAGCTTTAAAGGACTTAACACCTTGGTCATTATAATATTGATCGACGAACCAGTGTCGATCAAGACCATCTTGAATGATACGTGATTAACACACGTGATGATATGTAATAGCAGGTCAGTCGTATCTGTAGGAATCATTCTGATTTCATGATCATAGAATTGGATCGTAGGTTCCTGGAACTGCTGTATATATCCCACAAAATTAGTGAATGCTTGAGCATCCTGGGACTGTACCTCAATGCACCTTAGAATATCCATGAGATTCTCCCTATGCTTAGGGGCTGCTGTATCAACTCATAAATAGACAACTTCATAGGAGTTATCTAAAGGTTTTGGACCAACCTGCTTCACATGGTCACCACTAGTCTAGTTGATGGGCTTGGAATATTTTGAACTGGCTGTTGATTCGGCGTAGCTTGTATCTTGATGGGAGCACAAGGTTGATTTGGTTGCTTACATCTCTCATGTCTAGTAACAACATTAACCATGCCTACGAAACCCTAGGTAAGTGGTTCGACATGCACTTGGTTGACCTGGTCGGCGTTGTTACACGATGCCTCATGGTTTGGCAATGGATTTTTATAAATCCCCATGTTTTGGTTTTTGGGTGCCAGTAGATTATTTGACACTATAAGCTCACCTTTATCGATCATGTTCTGCATAATATGTTTGAAGGACCAACACTTTGACGTCATGGACCTTCGCATGATGGAAGATGCAAAATAGATCATCCTAATACTCCTTTGGTTTGGGCTGGTTAGGATTGACCAGTTTAATCTCAGGAAACTTGATTACCTTAGCCTCGCACAACTGATGGAATATCAATGTCAATGATTCCATCAAAGGCATGAATTGGCGATGTGGGCATTGTTCCTTATTTTTCCCCTATAATTATTCTTGCACTGCATGTATTACGTAGGAGGAGACTGAGCCTGATATTTATGCTTTTGTTTCCCCTTATCCTCTCTTTGGAGGTTTAAAACCACCTGGTTGACATGGGCCTGCTTGCCCTGATGTTTTGTGGAGCTCTTCTTGTGCCCCTCTTTCCTATTTTTGAGCTTCAAGTTGCCCTCTTGTAACTTGATATCCTCAATTACTTTGGCTTGCACTAAAGCTTCCTCAAATTTTTGATAATACTGCAATTGCAACAATAACGAGATGTGCTTAGCACAACTCTTCATGAACATTCAGGTCAATTCTATAGCAGGAATCAGGAATGGCAACTTTACCATTAGTCTCCTCCACCTCTTTTTGTACTCTAGGATTGGCTCATCATCATTCTGAGCTCGCACAGCCAAATAAAAAATATTATTTAGCTTCTTGATGCCAAAAGAAAAGTTCTCAAGAAATGCATTAGCCAGTTGCATAAAACCGATGATACTGTTCTTCTTTAGCTGATTAAACCCCTCTCGAGTTGTGCCTAAGAGGGTTGTGATGAATGTACGCAAAAGAAAGACATTATTTCTTGTAATCTAGAAGCATATGTCCAAAAATATTATGACATGATATTGTGCATCGTCATCACCTTTGAATTTATCTAGCCTAGGCATGTCAAAATGCTTAGGATATGTTGGAGTAGGCACCGAGGGATCCAAAGTCTCATTATGAATCTTTCTCAATGTCAGCTTTTGAGAAGTCATGCCTTACCTCTCGATTGCTTTCACTTTATCTGCCAAGGCCTTATGGACCTGTGAGGATAGAATGTCCTCCTCCCTAAGCTAACGTGAGGGTAGTCTTGGAGGTACATTCTTCCTCTATCAAGGTGGAATATGTTGCTCTTCCTCCTCCTCAACCTGGGAGCTTTCAGGATATCCATGATCGGCTCCATCTCCCTCTTCACATCATATTGTCTTTGCCTCTGATATTCAAAAGGTGGTGGTCATTATCTTTGTTGGGCACTAATATGAGTGTGAGCATCCCTGCACTCCTAAAGCATGTCGGCTTGTGAAAAAGCTTTCCTATGCATGTGTTCTTCATTCTTAGTGTGAGTGTATAAACCAGCCCTGGCTAGCCTATCCTCTTTTTCCACACGCTCCTTTTGGGCAAGGATGTGTTCCTCACGCATACACTGCTTATATAATATTTTTCTAATGAACCTTTGTGCCTAAATATTCTTGTCTTAAATGCGCAACCTCTCTAGGCGAGCATCCTCCAATTGATCTTGGAGGAGTTGTCATCTCTGCTCGAATACTAGTCTATGTGATCTATCAATTTTATCATTTGTAATAGGCCTCTAGTATGTGTACTTTGTGTGAGCAACCTTATGGGTTATGTACCCATCTTACTGATTTGTGATGCTTTTACCTTTGTTCGTGAAGATGGCATTGGCATCCTGCTGAGTCTTGTGTTGTGCGCCACCATGCATAGATGGTGGGTGTGAACCATGAGGGTGCTTGGAAGCCTTCCCATGTTCGCTGTTAGTCCTAATAGTGTTCCTGCTATGCTCACTCGAAGCACAAGTGGGTGAAGCTGAAGGCTTGTAGCATAATTGCTCGAGGACACTACCTAAACCATCCAACTGCCTGGATTGCCATCGCTCATGTGGTGGTGTACCATTGGCTTCCACCTTGGATATGTCAATAGTGATCTTGCGAGGTTCACCACGTGTGGGAGTGTGAATAGGCCCATTATTGGAAGTGGGTCTATCTATGCACACTTGAATGGGTGGGTCTCGATATCTTCTATACTCTGAAGTTGGAGGTGTGGAACCTCTTGTAGATCTATTATGTATGGGTAGAAACTTGACCCCTTGTATGACATATTCATCGATCGATATCGTGGATACACGTGCAATGTGATCTCGGTAATGGCTTCCAAGTGGATTTCCCTCATGTTGAGAGGCTCTATGCTCTATCCTATGTCTAGAAGAGTGTATAGAAGCTCCTCTATCAGGGGTATGCTCAATGGTTTCTAGGATAGAGCATAGAGCCTCTCAACATGAGGGTAATCCACTTGGAAGCCATTACCTAGATCACATTGAACGTGTATCCATGAGATTGACCAATTAATATGTCATATAGGGGACCAAGTTTCTACCCCTACATAATAGAAGAGTGTATAGAAGCTCCTCTATCAAGGGTATGCTCAATGGTGTATAGAGTGATCTTGCGAAGTTCACCACATGTGGGAGTGTGAATAGGCCTATGCTTGGAAGCGGGTATATCTATGCACATTTGAATGGGTGGGTCTCGATATCTTCTATACTCTAAAGTTGGAGGTATGGAACCTCTTGTAGATCTATTATGTAGGGGTAGAAACTTGGCCCCTTGTATGACATATTCATCGATCGATCTCGTGGATACATGTGCAATGTGATCTCGGTAATGGCTTCCAAGTGGAGTACCCTCATGTTGAGAGGCTCTATACTCTATCCTGTGTCTAGAAGAGTGTATAGAAGCTCCTCTATCAGGGGTATGCTCAATGGTGTCCCCTCATGTTGAATTGTCTTCGTTGATGCTCATAGAATGACATCCGAGAAGCTCATATAGGTGAGGGTTTGACACATCGTGTCATGAATCTGTTGGGGCTTGGTCAATGGCATCAGGCTTAAGCCTCTATCGACCTCCTCGTGTCTCCACCATTGTGCACCTAGTGTGTAGATTTTATATTGTATTATGAAAACAAGGTATACAATGGTGATTATCTTGAATTAAATTTTAAATGTGAGACCTAAACTATTTGATGTTGTTTCAAATTTATTATATCAATAAAGTACTCTTATCGTGTTTGAAAGCTTGTTGTATGATAATCTCAATTTAATTGGCTTTCACCTGTATACTCTCCGCTTGACAACTTGGCTATGAACTCCAAGTCACGTAATCCAACCTATAATGTGTGGTAATGAAACCCACACATGATCAGGGAGCACAGATCCTCCCATATCCTCACCCATTTTTCCCCAGTCAGCATTATACCCTCCAAAGAGAATACATGCAAATTATCCAGGGTACGAAAGATTCTTGTATCTGGTATTGGTCTAGTATCCAAGGGTACATAGGATTTGAGCCAATGGATGTAAATCACCCCCACCATTGTTGAACCCTACTAGTGGTTGGATGTCACTCCCAACTCACTAGCGTTTAATTAAAATGTGGTGTGTGTGGTTCTTTTTAAATTTCATAAAAATAAATATGCATAATACAACACTTAAGTGATCATTTCCTACATGATATGCATAAAAATAACGTTTCAAAAATTTAGAGAGTATGCATGCTATGTCCTACATGACCTTTGTACAATGCGAGTTTACAATGTAAATGGCCACTGATTGGACCTCAAGCATGCAAAACTACCACACAACTTATTCTAGAACACTAGATTCTAGGGCAGACTGCAATTAGAGGCCCACTATTCGTAGCAGTGCCTAGCCAAAACTCTGAAAAAGAAACCCTAAGGACCTAATTCATTCTCATGTTCCTTTTATCCTTAATTTAGATTTCAATTTTTCTGTTCTGGGAAAACACATAATCAAAATACAGAGATAGAGAATTTCATAAGGGCCTACATCAGCTCCCACCATAATAGCCTACTGTGACCACCAAAATAGCCTCACACCTATGATTCCTACTACATAAAAGAAACAAGAGATACAAAAGAATGCATTGCAATATTGACAACAAATTGGAAATAAAATAATGTTTTTATTCCATTTATAAAGAAGCCAATTTTGGTTACAAATACGTTCCTCGTAGGGATACCATTTTGATACTCTTATTATAGTAGGAAATGCATATGAAATCCCTCTCAAGGGTGAATCTGAGTTTCAAGCCATTCATGGTGACATGAACTACTCTATGGTGGAGTTGACCCTCTTCTTCACGTTGAGGAAGGAATTAGATGATTGAGTCTCCTTCAAATCTGCTTTCCTGTGGTCAAGAAACAACATAAAAGAATTAATAGCATAGTCAACCACTCATGATGAGGCCATTTAAAGGATATAAACATGAAAATGCCATAACACTAATGAAATCAATAAAATAAACAAATCATGTTAGACTTATACAAAACTCATAAATATTGCTTGAAACATAGAAATGAAGAGTACTACTCTCTATCTAATAGACTAATTGCATGAAATGATGCATGGAAACAAGAGATTAGTGTAAAGTTTCTTAAATAGAAATAACTCACGTAAAATCCTAATTAAATAGGTCAGTGTCTCTAAAACATGAAATAAACTACTAAAATATTTAATCTAGTCTAATAAATCACACTGCAAAAGAAACAATAAGGAGATCTTTCACCGGTTACAAACTGTAGCTCTGATGAGCGGTCTACACTATACACTGCAGTTGTCAGTTACAACGAGCAATCAAGCATCTTTGCCCTCCAAATATAGGGTTGTGGGCTTGATCTTCCTTGTCCAATTGATGATCAAGGATCGCCTTGGTGTCCTCTGACTTGTTTGGCAATTGAATTGTGTATTTGGGCCTCTGTTTGCCCGGATTTGCATTTCTTGGCATTCTGGCTCCTTAGGGCATCCATGAAACAAATTGACATGATTCTTGGTGAATTGGCAAGTGAATGGAAACTAACTCTCTCAGTACACTCAGGTGAGTCTACAATATGACAGGGCTTCATTGGTCTAATCTCCAATGCACTCTCTAATAGTTTACCCTAATTCTAAGGGGTACTTATAGGATTATCCAAGGGCTAGGGATGGCTTCATGGAGAAGCCAATATCAAGAATAGGTGGTTAGGACAGTTGGATTGGAAGCTTCCATCCTTTAACCGTCTTCTTCTAGAACAAATGGTTGTTCAAACCGATTTGGCTCGGATGAAGGCCAACTGAACTTCAGTTTAGACTACAGGTGACAACTGCAGCCTAGCCTATGAACCATAGGTATTAGCAGTGATTCAAACTATAGACCATAGGTCTCAATCGTGGTTCATACTGATTAGGCCAAGGAGCCCAAATTGAGTGGTTAGAACCATTGCTCTATCTTGGAGTTTGTCCAAGATCTTCCATATGGTCTTGTAGCATATTCCATATGAGTAGTCGCCATCGACATGATGTGTTTTAGGTGTCTACAAGATGATACCTCAAAAATAGGATTGGTATACACATGGTTGAAGCTGGAAGAATGTGAGTTGGCAAGTTCTTACTGAGAAGAAGGAATATGCTTAGGTGGGCTATTGATTTACTCTAGAACGGGGTTATTGGATCTTAGATAAGCTCCAAATTTACTCATATATGTAGGTGATGTTAGGGTTGGTGGGAGATGATGACTTAGTTTTTGGAATGTGGGTATTGATGGATCTATGCAACACATTTGTATTTGAGGTATGCATAGTGTGTGAGGGTCCTACAGATAAACTAGAATAGCTTATCTATATCACACTTACAAGATTAACCACATAAGTGGTAGGGAAATATGTGGAACACTCCATAGATGAAGTGGTTTGGCTAATAGAGGCTTGAATCAAAATATTTTCTTGGCTTCAAGTTGAAACTGTAAGCTAATGATTCAATTGGAGATGGTGAATGTGTGGAATGTATAGAAAAAATACAATGGAAATCATACAAAATCAAACAAGAAACTCAATCCTATGTTTTGCAATAGATTTTTTTTTTTTTGTGGTTTGTGTGCTATATTGTGCAAATATAAGCTAATATGCAAGGTGGAATATAAGGCTAAATAGAAAATTAGAACCTTTCTAGTTATGAAATCCAAAAATATTGCTCACAGATTACTATGGTTTCTATGGGGTGATATTATGGATGGAGATGAATCCCACTATCGCCAATATCAAACAATGGTTGGTGATGAAATCCAACTCCCTGTTGTTAAATGTGTGACGTTCTGAGTGTGTGATTCATTTTTAAAATTTTTGTTATCTATGGTGTTCACTCAATGATAAAAACACCCTATTTCACCTGTCTAAGCTAGAATCCAAGGACATCAACACCAATTTCCTCAAAAGAACTTAGGGTACACCACTTAAAATCCACCCTGAATCATCAAGTGATTCCAATAGAGGGAGTGTACTCAGGTATTATGAAATTATTCCAAATTAGAAAAGCAAAAATGGAAGTATTTAACCCTAATATGCAGTTGTTTATTCTTTTATCATATCAATTGCAAACATCATACAAAATAACAAGTGAAACACCATAAAATAGCAAAAATTTGAATCAAATGTGATGATGCAAATGCAACTCTACCCTATATGCAGACTATATGAAATATGAAAATATATGAAAATGCAACTACTTTTTAAAATTAAAATAATACATTTTACTAATAATTTTACTATTAAAAAGCAAAAAATAAAAATAAAATGGAGTTTGGGTTTGAACCAAGCTTACCAGGAAGCCTACGTATGTCTTCCCCAACATCCTGAACACAAACCAAAATCTCCTGAAAGTTGACCAAAATCTCTTGAACATTGTAGGGCATACCTTGAACGTTGTAGGGCATCCCTCGAATGCTACAGGGTATCCCTTGAATGCTAAAGGGCATCTGTGCGACCACCAATCAAAATTTACTATTCCTAGAAACCCTAGTTTTTGTGATTTTCATGTGATCAAACTTTTGGAAACCTATAAAATAGAAATAGAAATATAAATTAATGAGAAGGTAAATTAAATTGAGGAACCCTTTGGGGATCCCACCATGATTGCCATTTTGTAAAGCAAAAAAATGACAACACTAAAGCAATAGATAATAGAATCAACACAAAAGCTTATTGCACAATTGAAGACAATATTATTGATATTATTATAGGGGGGTCTTGATATCCAATGTTACAATATGATGTTGTATTGATACAATGATTATAAATCTAGGGTTTAGAAACCCTTATTCACAAGTGAACATATGGTGTCTTATGCATCGTCTTTTTCTCCAAACAAGTGTGTAGATGATCTTGTGTATCTCTATGAGACCACCCTAGCTGCAACAACTTCCAAAAATGTGGTTCCTGCACCTACAAATCAAAAGCAACATAAAATGGTTAATATCACCTATGAGGGATCCATTGTGTGAGGTCCTCTGAATAGTAAAAATCTACAAACCCTAATGCTACAATGTTAAACTGTAAACTAAATGCAAAAACATAAAGTAATACAACAAAATATCTTACCTTGTCAAGAAAGTGGATGTGATTCTAATTTGTGCTCCTATTTTTGTGTTTAAAATTTGCATAAACACCTGGAAGCATCCAAGGGCTTACATACTATAAATATGCTACAAGAAACTCCCAAAGGTGTTTGGTGTTGACTACAAATGTCAAATAGAATTCCAAGAATGTTCAATAGTGTTCTACGAACTCTAGGTGGTGTTCACGGGTGGATGGGAGTGAGGCAGAACTAGATCTAGTTTGTGAGGGTTTTACAGTGGTAGAAATGGAAGGTGTGATGGCGACGGTTAGGGAAGAAGATGATAGCAAAATAGGTGGAAAAATATTTGAATTTGGGACCTTGATTCATCAAAATAAATCATCTTTTATAATCTACCCTTGAACATGTTAGGGTTTCGACGACACCAATGGGCAACTGAGATTAAAACATGAGGAAGGGTGAAGATTAAACTTGATTACATGACATGGATTAATATGGATGGGTAGCTGATATTAAGTCATGGCAAATGGCTAGGATTTATTCACATAAATACGTATATATTTTTTAAATATATAAATATTAATATAAAAAATTAATATTTAAGTATATATTAAATAAATGCATATATATAATGAATGGCTATTATTTGAGGATACGAATGGATGACAAGTGGCTATATTTTGGTGTCTGTAGTTATTATAAAACATTTATCCATAACTATGGAAATATTATCGCACCTCTGACCACTGTCACCAAAAAGGATGCTTTTTTTTGGATTGAAGCTACTTCCCAGGCCTTCCAAGCCCTCAAAGAATCTATGTGTTCTACTCTAGTTTTGGCTACTTCTAATTTTAGCAAGTCTTTTCATTAAGTGTGATGCTTTCACCATATGTATTGGAGTAATTTTAATGCAATATAATCACCCATTGACCTTTGAAAGTAAGCAACTTTTTAAAAAAATTGGGATGGTCCACTTAAGAGAAGGAAATGATAGGTATTATTTGTTGAGTACTTATTTTATCATTAATACTGACCATAGTAGCTTGAAGCATTTCTTAGAATAGTGTCTCTCATTCCCTAAATAAAATAAATGGATGACCAAACTCTTGGGCTATGGTTTTGTCATTGAATATAATAATGGTAAGGAAAATGTGATGATGCTTCATCTCACAAATACAAGGATGATGTGGCTATCAATGTCATCTCGAGTCCTTATTTACAATCGATTTATTAACTTCAAGAAGGTTGGCTTGTTGATTCAGATACTACTTAAATCATTCAAGATATGAAAATTGGATCATCATTGCATTCTTGCTTTTCATCCTCTAATGGAGTTCTTTGTAAAAAATATCATATTTATATTCCTCAATATTTGACTATTAATTCAAAGGTTCTCCAATAATTATATGCATCTCCTTTCATAGGATAGTCAAGATTCTTGAAAATACATCAGTGGGTGAAGTAATAATTTTCTTTAAAAAGGGAGAAGCAGATGTCAATATGTTTATGGCTGAGTGTGAGGTATATCAGCATAACAAAGGATAAATATTTAAATATCCTAGATTGTTGCAACCCTTGTCTATCCCTATTCTCTAATAGGAGCACATATTCATGGATTTCATTAAGGGCCTTCCCAAATCAAAGCATAAAATAGTTATCTTTGTGGTAGTAGATCACCTTTCCAAGTATGTTCATTTATGTGCATTACAACATCTCTTTTCAGCAAGTAATGTGGCTAAGGTTATTGGCCAAAATATGCAGTCCCATATAGAGAATCCATTACTCGATGAAAAATGTTGAATCACTCTTTAACCTAAAGCATTATGCAACCTAGATTTCATCATCTTCAATCTCAATAAATTTAGGAGTTTCTCATCAAGTGGTAGGACCTTCCAAAATAAGATGCTACCTAGGAGGCCAAGAGCATTTTACAGTCTTTTTTAGTTTTGAGGACAAAGCTTTCTAAAGGAGGGAGCCATGTAACGGTCCCAATATATCTTTTTTGGCTAATTATTTTTATTATTATCTCAAGCCATAGATTTAGTTAGTCAGCCCTTGAGAATTAGTGTTAGGTTATTATTGATTTCATCTATAAATAGGAAGAATCTTTTATTAGTTTGGATGATTGGATAATTCAAATTTAAGTTGCCTTGGTGCACATAAGAGACTTCTTCCCTTTCAAAGCGGTTATGATATTTTTCCCTCTCCAAGTGGCTATGGATTTGCTATTGCATTAATTTATTTCCAAATTTGATATTTGCATAATGTTTGGGATAATTGAATCTAAAATTATTACTATTTGCATACTATTAATTATAATTCAATATTGAAGCTATGTTGTGTATATTAAATATTTATGCAATATTGTAATAAAATATGGTAAAGAGTGACTATGAATAAGATAAAACATCTTGAAGCAAGAGAAGGTCATTTGTAACAAAAATTGTAATGAAAAAAGAAAGTAGAATGAAGTTTGTCTCTTGTGCTTTAAATTTTTTATGGCAATTAAATGATTCAAGTCAAATTAGGAATGATCTAGAAAATAAAACAAGTTGAAGATGATAATATTGTTTATCACTAGTAAGAAGAGATAAGTCCACTAAGGAGAAAGTGAAACCTAGAGGAAAATTGTTTTAGAAATCCAAAAGTAATAAACAATTAAGATTGACAATATTAAATGTGTTCATAAACACACACATACATTATTGAAATTATTACACATGACAATAACTAGGATTTTTATTTTATTATTTATGTTTTACATGGTGGGTTTGAATATTTAAAATTTCATGCTAGGATGATAGTTGCATGCATTCCAACATTCTAAAAACTCAAAAACTTAGAAATAAAAAATAAAAATAAAAATCATCTTGGCAAAGTTCAAATTTTGGAATCAAATGGCATTAGCTCAATTGGTTATATTTCTCAAGTTTCAAGGAGGAGAACCAAGTTCAAATATTGCAAAATGATAAATGCATAATTGTAAAATTATTGTAATACCACTATGTGGTCCTAATATAATAGGGGTGGGGCCTATTTCAATCCCATATAACCTATTGTAAAAATAAATTTTTAAATTTCAGAAGACAATTGGCCTGAGTAAGATTTGAGCTCTTAATGAAAATGTTGTCAAATAATTGATTAATAAAATGTTACAGTTTGAGGAATATGAAGAATATATTTGATAGAAAGGGAAATAAAGAATATTTTTGATAGAAATGCAAGTTGGATATAGTTTAATTGACCTGATAACAAATGTAATATTATGTTATTTTAATTGGAATGGCCCCAAATATAATCCAAATATATCTTATTAAAAAAAATTGTAATACTGATGTTTATAATTTATCACCATTAATATATTATTTAGAATATATGAATATCGTATACAATAGTTATATCTTTAATTAACAATTAAAATAAAAAGTATAATATAATTTATTTAGTTGAGAATGAACACAGCCGATGTTCTTATTATTAATAGGACAACAAATTCATTACAATATTGTGTTTCACATATTGAAACTATAATAATATTATAGTTCTCCATTTTGCTACAAATTGGGTATTCAATGTGTAAGTTCATATTATCTATTCTCATTGTAAAACAGACATACATGCTAATAACAAGTGACTTATTTATGTACTTTACAACATAAAGAAGAGGTTTTTACCAAAATAAGTTTGAGTATTCTACTCTATCTACTACTTGTGACCCTCTTACATAGGCATCATGGCCAAGCTTCCACAAAAATAAGGAAGAAATGTTAAATTATTACTAAGATTTTAGCAAATTAAAGAAATCTATAATTTAACAAAACAAGTTTAAACTCCATACTTCCAAACATCTATTTTCTATTCACTATACATTGAGTGTAGATATAAATATGTTAACTTATGAATCTATCATTTATGATATGGTAGGCATATTATTGATAAATTCAAAATACTATTAGTCATCAGTATCATAAACATTTCAATTTACATTAATAAACTAAGGAAATAAATGATAAATTATGACTAAAACTATAGTCAATTAAAGAACTCTACAACTTTTTAACAAAATAACTTTAAACTTAATACTTCCAAACATCTATTTTTGTTTACCATATATTGAGTGTAGATATAAATAACTTAACTTATGACTGTATCATTTATAATATGACAAGCATCTCATTGATAAATTCCAAATGCTATTAGTCATCAGTAGCATAAAAAATTAAATTTACTTTAATAAACTAAGGAAAAAGAATATTTATAGCTTATATATGATTGCATTATGATCGTTTCAAATGTGATTCTATTTATTTATGTAAACTCCAATATAAATTGTGCACCTATAATTGAATATCTTGTAGGGCATTCTTAACCATAATTCATATATTAGATCATATGCTAGGAACCTTTACTATTTATAAACATATTGCATCCAAATTAAATATTATATAACACTAGCTCTTCAAAAAGGTTATGCTATGACTATGGTTCAATTCATTGGAAAACAATGACATCAACATATTATCTGGGCAGGATGGTGGATTGTTCAAGAATCTATTAAACACATCATCATAAGGAGATGAACCCTATATATCCTACCATCCTATAAAGATATAGACTTTTGCATTAGAAAAAATAATACCAATATATTGCTTGGAAAATATGGTGAATAATGTAGGAATATACTAGATGTAATCCACATCTTGTTGGTATATAGTCTTGTAAGGAACTTCATATTGATAAATTCCACCTATAACAAATAAATGTTATACCCATATTATCTTGACAAGTAGAGCATAATAGATTATAAGGATTTTAACATCCATGAGGTCAAAAGTATTCTATGGGATAACTTTACAAAAAACTATAGTTACTATTCATTAAATATGACCCAATTATTTATGTTTGTGTAATGTTACCCCTTGGCTATTTATTTTTATGATGAATTATCCTACTTTCTCTACATTATCCTCTTGAAATAATTCCTACATATTCTATACAAGAAATCCCTATCTATTTTAGCCACTATTTATTATAGTTATATAATTTATTTTAGGAAACCCTACATATTATAGCAACCATCTATTCTAAATTCATATTATAGTCTATCAAACCGTATACCTTGTTGCTAAATATTTTTTTTAATCTAACTACATATTATGCTATGTTAAACATGCTCTATCTATTTTAGCTAATCCTCTTTTATATTCTATTCTAGCTAGTCTTATTGCATATTCTATTCTAGTGAATCCAAGCTCTATTTTAGCTATGTTATATATTTTATTCTACCCATAAGCCTCTTTCTATCTACTTTATCTACATTTCCTATTCTATAAAACCCACCATATATATTCTCTCTACTTTTGTTATATATTTAATTCTAGTTAACCCACCATCCTCTTTCTAGAAACTCTAGTTACATAATCTATTTAGAAAAAATTACTATATCAACTCTACGTTTATAACAACATATTCTATTCTAGCAATCCCACCACCCTCTTTTTGGCTATATTAGTCATATATTCTATTTTGGCAAACCACATCTATTTACTATTATAGTAACATGTTCTACTTTAGCTATCTTAGTTGCATATTCTATTTTATTCTAGATAATTCACCCTTTTTTAGCTACTCTTGTTATTTTATTCTAGATAGCTAACCCACCATATGCATTCTACCTAATCTAGTTGTATATTATATTCTATAAAAACCACCACATATTTTATAGTTACTCTACATAAAAAATTTATTCTACTCTATTCAACACATACAATTATTCTAGCTACTCTAGCTATATATTCTACTACAACAAACCCATAGTTAGTTTTCTAACTTCTCTAGCTACATATTTTATTCTATTTTAACTAATCCACACTTATCCATTCTAGGAAACATAGGGTGAATATTTATTATAGCTAACTAACCCACACTATCTAATCAAGCTAACCCACATCATTTATTCTAGCTAACACACTAACTAAATAGCTAATCTAGATACTTTACATACATATTTATTCTAGATAGCTAACCCATCTTATGTATTTTAGATAATCTAGTTGTATATTCTATTTTATCCAACCAACCCTATCTATTCTAGCTACTCTAGTTGCATATTCTACTATAGTAAACCCACCATAAAATTTCTAACAACTCTAGGTACATATTCTATTATATTTTAACTAACCCACCTAGTTGCATATTCTATTCTAGTTTAGCTAACCCACTCTTGTATTCTATCTAACAACATTATTTATTCTATCTAACCCACTAAATAAGCCCTCACCAAATCTCATATTGCTAACCCACTAACTTTTTATTCTAGGCATAAGTTAATACATCCTTATATATTCTTTCATATGTATCTAACCCACCATACTTATTTGTTCTAGCTAATCTAGCTATCCCAACCCTATCTATTCTATATTCTAGTTATTCTAGTTAATTAATGCTACCTATGGCTAACCCAACCCTATCTATTATACATAGAACACATTCTAGACAACTCAAACCTCTCTATTCTTGTGAATATTAGCTAACCTACCAATTAAACCACCTCTATTCTAGATATTATGTATTCTAACCCAACTTTATCTATTCTATCTAATCTAGCTAACCCATCCCTATATATTTATCTATTCTAGATATAATTCCATTCTTATACACTCTAAATAATCTAGCTAACACCATCCTATATACTCTAGGTATTAGTTATTCTAGTTAATACATATTACCTACAACCAACTCATTAGTATCTACATAAAATATATTATAGTTAACCCAAACCTATATATGATTGTTAATCTTAGCTAACCTACCACCTAACCCACCCCTATTCAAGATACTACTAATTCTAACCCAACAATATCTATTCAAGCTAATCGAGCTAACCCAAACCTATATATTTCAAATGTTAGCTATTCTAGTTAACTCATGGTACCAATAGCCAATCCACCATGATCCATTCTACATATAATATATTCTAGTTAACCTAAACATATTTGTTTTATATGCTAACTATTTTAGTTAATCCATGCTACCTATAGCCATCCCACCCTTATATGTTCTACATACAACCTATTTTTACTAACCCAACCCTATCCATTCTTGCTAATCTTAGCTAACCAATCCCTACATATATTAGTCCATCCTTATCTATTCTAGATCTTCTAGATAACCCCTAAACTATCATACCTCTATTCTATATACTACCTATTTCCCAACCCTATTAATTCTATCTAATCCTACTAACCCTCTAGCTAACCTAACTATATCTAAATATCTATTCTAGATACCATCACATCCTTGTCTATTCTAGCTACTCAAGGTAACCCAACCCTATATATTCTAGATGCTAGATATTCTAGTTAATTCATGCTACCTATAGTCATCCAACCCTCTCTATTCTACATACAATTTGTTCTAGCTAATCCAACCCTATCTATGCTTGTTAATATTAACTAATTGACATAGTAACCCACCCCTATTTAGATTTTAGCTAACCCATCCTTATTTTTTATAGCTCTTTTAGATAACCTACCAACTAACCACCTATATTCTAGCTATTGCTTATATTCTAACTAACCCAATCCCATAAATTCTAGCTATTCTAACTAACCCACTAACTAACTCATCCATGTTCTAGATACTATATATTCTTATTCATCTAAACTTATCTATTCTATCTAATTTTTGGTCCATCATTATCTATTCTAGCTCTTCTAGTCAACCCACCAACTAATACATCCATATTCTAGATACTACCTATTATAGATAACCCATATCTATATACATATCTAATCTATCTAACTCATACTTGTTCTAAATCCTAGCTATTCTAGTTAATCTATTATTGTCTAGTCTGGCTCTTCTAGCCAAACTACCCCATCTAATCAAGTTGACATGCTACTAACTATTCTAGCTATAATCTATCTAGCCCATTAAATGAGATCCTAGCCAACTATTATAACCTCTTATTTTAAGTTGGGGCCTAGATAAAGATGTTTGGAGAATTATATTTAAAGGTTGTAGCTAAATATATTCCTACTTTATAGATTTATATAAAAGTTAGATCTCGGAGCGACATGGCATTAGTTGGCCATAGGTCTAGTAGAAAGATTTTATGAGTCTTTAAAAGGAAATATCACCAATGATGAGATGGGAATGAAAAACTCAACCTAATATATTTGAAGTAGTGCATGGCATTTGTTATGTAGGAACTCATTTTATCTATAAAAAACATAAGAGACATCTTGTTTGGAAGATCTATTTAATGGAGGTTGAGATTATTGAAGTTACCATAACTATTAATGCTCACATTTTCTCAATTTTTATTTTCTTATATACAAGAATACTTATTAATAATTATAATTTCTATAATTATGATAAAAAGTTATATTTTTGTAGGAATTTGAAGGATGAATTGAACTTATTGTGGGGAGAGAGAAGTGTAAAGAAACTGATGATTTTATTGTTGGATGAGGGAAAGAGCATATTGGATGGACAATCAGAGAATATGGTTTAGGAGGTGTTATAGAGGGTCATGGTAGACAAACCACTAGGATGGTTACATATTACTTGAGAATCATTTAGATTCCATTACTAAAAAATGAGTGATCGTTAAGGAGGGAGGTCACCAAGATTTAATGTGTAAGAGGAGCCTTCTTCAACCTAGCTAAATTTTAATAGTAAGAATAGATTATAAACAAGAAGAAATATATGTAGATGATATTGGTAAGGATGTTATTATAGCTTAAGAGGTATATATCTTTTACTTGTTTTCAACCCAACAATAATGGTCTAATGTTGTGCACTTATATTTGATGAAATATCATATCTATGACTATGTTATTATCTTTCAAATGTAAAAACTAGAATTAAATTTCAACTATATTTAAAGAGTGTTACAAGATTTCATATTTTATAAACTATTTGTTATCAAAAGCCTACATTTCCATCAAAATTCACATCCTCAATGGATAGCATATTTCTTATACTTTGTTATTCTTGAGATCTATCAAAGAAAAATAGTAATCAAAGGTGTGATGAAACCATCACAAGAGCCTAATAATTTTCACTCTTGTTACCTGTGGACTTAGTGAGAGTGGAACACCCATTGCTTTTTATTTTTTGCTTTCTGGAGAAAATAATAATTAGATACTACAATGTGTAGTATGATCAAGAGAAACTATGTAGTAGTGTGTACTTATACCTTATTTTTAAATCATTTTTTGAGAATCACCCAAAACTAGGATTTGACGTACTACTTATGAACTACATGTTTCCAATATTACCATGGCAAATATACAATTTGTATGATAAAGTATGAATTAGAAATATAGTAAAATATTATCATATCTTTTGTACAAACTCCTTTGCTTTTTTTAGTCATCAATTCTTAACTAGGAGAAATTACATACATTGTTGATTTCTTTATTTGAAAAGACATGTGATTGACCAAATTTTTCTTAAAGTCATATCATATTAACTAAGCATAATATATAAAGACCTTTCTGCATAGCAAATCAATTATAAGTTCTATCTCTTTGGGTTGTTTTTGTGTTGTTGTACCAAAAATAATTGATCAGTGAAATGCATCCTTAGTACCAATATTTTTATCAGCTATGCACAACCTATTTTATGTTGGAAATATGAGGATATATACCTGACTACCATACTATATTTATTTTAGATATTATACCTTAACATATATCTCTGATATTAATTTCAATCATCCAAATGGAGCTTACCTATAGTATGTTCTCTTGATATATTAACTAAATCATTCAAGTAAAATTATTTGTTTGGAGATATCTACATATTACATTATTAGATATTGCTAGTTTAAATGCATTAGTCATACACAAAAACTAAAGAGAATATTTTATTTGTTGTGACAAAACAAGTCAAATTTTGAGCTTTTGAATTACTCAAATATAGAAAAAACTTCTACCAAATCAAGCAAAGTGGCAATGGGTACTTGATGTCTATAAAATGACTAATTATGATACTTAGGATATTGAAACACAATTTTATAAAAATTTTAAAAAATCATTGTCATTCACATGTTACAATTACAAAATTTAAAATTATTATTAATAAGGTAGATAATATTCATTTGACATGATCAAAGTTGGTGGTACAATGTGTAATTTGAAGTCTCAAGTTTAAATTTTGAAGGCATCTTATACTTTGATATGATGGTGTGTGATTCATGGTAGTATTCATCAAGACACCGCTTTGTAGCACCATTTTAGAGGGTATTTCCCAGTCTTGTTAATTTGTGAAAAGAGTAGTGATGCTTCAAAGTGAATTGTGTGTGGTTTTATTTAAAATTTTAATATAATTGGTTGCCTTCATTAATATTTTAAATATTTTTTAATTTGGTAGAACTTAATTAATAATCTTATATAATTCAAGATAAACTATTTTGCCAGTTGTTTTGGTTTGAAAATTAAAGTTAAGGATATTTATACCTATTATGGAAATGTGGAGCATTGTATGAAGCCATTGTTTTCTCAATTTGCTCCTAATTAATGTTGTTATATAATTATTTTTAAATTGACACTCCTTAACATCATAAACTTGATAAATATTTTTAATAAATCTTGGTGCTTTTGATGTTACTACTTGAAGGTTATAAAATTAAGCGTGTATATGCCATTGTAAATCACACATATTGAGTATAATTTTAAGGGTAAAAACATAATAATAAACACATGAAACAAAAACCTTACATAAATACAAATTGTTGTGATGATAATAATATTTCAACTACGTTACTTTGAACTACCGTCAAAACCTTGATCTCTTTTATAGTGTAAATATACAATTCATAAAAATAAAGTGTGTATCATAAAACTATAACTATATACAACCATTAATATCACCCTATCGTTAATATTATTTATTGTACCTTCTTCTTGCTTTTTTACAAGAAAAAAATCATAATTTTATTTCAAAAGTGAAAGAAAATTACACTTCTCAGGTGCCTTAGCACAAATAGAAACCCAGATAAAAGTAGATTATTGGGATTCAAGATATAATTATAGTTGGGTATATCAAAGAGGAAAAAATTCCATCTTAAAAATAGCATGGGGTTAATAAGGATAAATAACCTTATATATCAATACTTAATCATCCAAACAACCTCCATGACCAAAACCTGGATAGAAATCAGTGAAAAAGAAACCAGCAGAAAATAAAAGAAACGGTTAGAAACTGCCATAAATATCTAATCAAATGAAATAGACCCATAATTAAAAAACCCAGAGCTAGCATAGAAACTAGGGATATGATATGTGGGTGAAAGAAGAAACTCCATCCTTGTTCTCTTCCATTTGCAAGAAACCTTCTAGAATCTGTTGACCTCGTTTTTATAACCTATCTACTTCTTGATTTAATTCCCTATAAACATGTGTAAAAGAGATATTTTTAAAAAGAGAAATCACCTCCAGTAGTTCATCTCCCACTGGTCTAAGCAGATTATTTTTTAATTGAGTAGATCTATTCATCCAATTGATGACTAGAGTGGAATCTCTAAAAAAATTTAATTTTTCACATTTCTCTCCACAACACACTTCATTAGCAATATCAATGCCTGAAACTCAATAAAATTGTTGGAACCTATTCCAATACCTACTTTAAATTTGATATAGTGGGTATATAATAAGTACATAATGCCTCCCACAGTACTAAAATATGACTGTCTCTGACTAGCCCCATCAAAAAAAACCCATGGCTGAGACTTTTCAATGAACAAATTATTTTCTTGTTTAGGTTTCTTATGTTTGTCAGACCCTTTATTGATTGAGACAAAAGTCCTCACCTGAAATATGACCTAAAATGGGGGAAGATCAGTCCACAAAGCATATTCCAAGAAGTTTTAACTCCACTTTTATTGCTTTAATCCCAAAGATTCCTACTCCTAGATCTATGATGGATTTTAGACCTATTAGCCTTTGTAATGTTGTTTATAAAATTTTGACCAAGGCAATTGCAAATAGAATGAGGAAGATCCTTCCTATGTTTATTGATGTTTGTCAAGGCAGTTCAGTCCCTGGAAGGTCCATCCTTGGTGGGGTCATAACAGTTCATGAAGCCCTCCATTCGGTAGTCCAGACTAAAAAACCTGCTTTTGCTCTCAAGCTGGATATGAACAAGGCTTATGACCGCATAAACTGGAGTTTTGTCTCCGCCATTCTTCAAAAATTTGGTTTTCATCATGAATGGATCAAGCTTTTGGAAGGATGTTTTATGAAACCTTGGTTTTCGGTCCTTGTTAATGGTGCTCCTCCTGGATACTTTCAAAGTAAAAGGGGCCTAAGGCAAGGTGACCCTATCTCTCCCATGTTGTTTATCATTGTGGCTGAAGCCCTTGGGAGGACAATCAAAGCTCACTGTAATATTGGTCTTATTTCAGGAATTAAAGCATCATCACAAACACGAGCGATTACACATGAACGGTTTGTGGATGATACTTTGTTGTTAACTCTTGCATCGGTTTTTGAGGCTAAGGTCATAAAACATATTCTAGAGCTATATGAGGATGCTGCGGGGCAAAAGGTAAATTTTTCAAAGAGTAAAATTTATTTCTTTAACACTCCCATTCGAGAGCGATTAAGATTGCTAGGATTCTTGGATGCTCGGTGTCTACTCTTCCATCCACATACCTAGGCCTTCCTTTATTTACGAGCGAGCTACCGATTCCATGTGGACTAATGTAATTGAAAGAATTCGAGAGGAAGTCAGTTGGATGGAAAGGGAATTTGTTATCTCAAGTTGGCAAGGCAGTTCTCACCAAGTTTTCCATTCAAAGCATCCCTGTCTACTTTCTCTCTATTTTTAAAGCTCCTACAAGTGTCTACACTAAAATTGAACAGATCCAGAAGAGGTTCCTATGGACTGGTTCCGAATCTAAGCGGCGCTTTCACTTGGTGTCCTGGGATAGGGTTTGCAAACCAAGGGAGTTTGGAGGTATTGGGCTAAGGAGAATACAACATTTAAACATGGCCCTCCCGGCCAAACAAGCATGGCGTCTTCTGACAAATGCAAATGCAGAATGGATTACTATAATCAGAAGAAAGTATTTGCAAGAAATTGAATTCTTAAGTTATTCCTTTCCTCCCAGGGGATCAATTTTTTGGAAATCAATCCTTCAAACTAAAAACTTGCTAAGCAAAGGGCTACGTTGGAAACTGGGAAATGGAAGAAACATTGATTTTTGGGACCACAAATGGTTAAAGGACTATCCCCTCTCTGCAGACCCCATCATTTCAACCCTTAGAGCTTGGACAATTGAAGTTTTTGGTACCAAAGTTGCAGATTTTATTACTTTGTCAAATAATAGAAGGGTATGGAAGCCAATAATGAATAATGATCTACCAGGGGCATCAATAATACTGGGAGAATGAATTAAAACAGTCTTTACTCCCTTATGGCATTCTTGAGGACCAGCTTATCCGGGAAGCTTCGGACAATGGGGAATTTTCTCATCAAGACTGCTTATCTGATGCTTATTGATAATGATGAACCTACTTTCCCTCACTTGGAAGTTTGGCCCAAAAGCATTGTTCCGAAGGTTGGGTTTTTTGCATGGCTGGCCATCCAAAATAAGATCCTCACCATGGATAACTTAATAAAAAGAGGTGTGATTGTTGTTAATAGGTGTTATCTTTGTATGTCTGAGTGGGAGTCTATTGATCATTTGTTTATGTATTGTAATTTTTCTGTCTCAATCTTGTTAGGTCTGTTACAAGTGTTTCATATTTATTGGGTCCATCCTCGGTCCATTTTTGACTTATTTGTCCAGTGGCCTTCCCCATTTTTGAATAGGCGTCTTAGGTATATGTGGAAGATCTGCCTTCATCACTACTTGTGGCGAGATATGGTTGGAAAGGAATCGTCGGGCCTTCTTGGATAAGGTTTCTCGGTCATCCTCTGTCTGTCAAAAATTTTAGCATATGCTAATGAGAATGCTTGTTTAGTGCAGCATCTAGACCTCCAAATCCTTTTGAAGCTTCATTAGGCCAGTCATTAAACTTACCTCTCACTGATGGCCTCAATCATCCTCAAGTCTGTCCTAGAACCATGATCACATGGACCCCACCCCCCCTAGGGTGGATTAAGTTAAATTTTGATGGGGCATCTAGGGGCAACCCAGGTGAAGTCAGGGCTGGTGGCTTACTTAGAGACCACAAGGGTGAGGTGCTTGTAGCTTTTGCGAGAACATCTTGGAGCTCAAACTAACAATGTGGGTGAAGCAAGGGCGGTTTGGAGGAGCCTCAAGGTGGCGGAGAATTATCCGGGGAAGCTGTTGGTGGAAGGTGATTCTCTTATTATTATAAATCTTCTAAAGAACACTAAGAGAGCTCCTTGGAGATTTGATGACTACATCCATGAAGCAAGGGCTCTAATTCATGACCGACATGAGGCCATAATTTTGCATACCTTCAGGAAGCAAACATGGCGGTGATAAGTCGGCAAATGAAGGCATTGTAGCAGAAAATTTGATCACGTGGACTGAAAATCTTCCTCATGCGGTCTCAATGGTGATAGATAATGAAAAACTTTAGATTGGAAGGCTCAAAGTGGATCAATGACGAGAAAATGGGGGCATTTTAAAAAAAAAAAATTTGAACCTTATAATGGATTTTGTCATATTTGTTTTTTTTGTTCATGTGACTAGTGTTTTTTGCAGCTGGTGGGGCAATGATATAGGTTTTTTATCTACAAATTCATGCATGGGAAAAATCTGCTTTGGCCTCAAGTATTTCCCAAGGTGTGTTTGGATTCGATGTCGCAAAAAGGCCCTAGCAAGAAATAACAAAGTGTTGGAGATCCATGACAATGAGGCACCAGACCCCACCATAATAGTCTTGGAGAAGATGACAATTTCATCGACCTCCAACGAGTATCAACCGATTGAAGAGTCCGTCCGGCCTCATCGGTGCAGTTGTTGATTTGTGTGATTCCTTAAATCTTCTGTTTTATAGCCAGCAGTTCCAGGGGCACAAGGAGTCAAAGGCAAAATCTAAATATGATGGCAAGAACGATGATAAGAAGTTAGATGAGGACTACAAGGAAGACTGCTTGGCCTCTTGGCTGTCCATTCTATGGGATGTTTTTTTTTTTGACCATATTCTATTATTTTTATATGGGCACAAGCTACTCTGCATGGTGCTTGCATGATTAGTTTTTGTCTTTGTTAGTTCTTTTTGCGTCTTTCTTTTTCGATGGCCATAATATTAGGCTTCCATAGTTTAGTTTGGTTGTATTCTAATGGAAGAGTAGGTCTTGGCCATTTTTGTTGTCGATTTAAACTTTTAGGGCTTGGCCTTTGTCCAGTTGGTCAGTGGACCCTATTTTGTAAAATGGTTTTGGGTCAACCAGTTAAAACCCGGTGTTAATTATAATATTCTCTTACTTACCAAAAAAAAAAAAAATGGGGGAATTAACTTCCCTTCAAAAATAGTTGCATTTTTTGCCAACCATATAACCCAATATATAAGACATGGTAAAGAAAAAATTATTTCAACTCTTTTTTAAAAACCATTATCTTAAGCATACCTCCACTATTTCTCCTTCCCAAATATTTTGTACTCTAGTTATCTGTTCAAATTCTAACCAAACCTGTTTAAAAAAAGGGCATTTTATTAATAAATGTGTGATGTTTTCCTCCTTTGATTGACACAACATACAAATTCTTGGACCTTGTCTGCTTCTCCTCTATAAAACTTCCCAATTCAAAGCCTTAATTCTCAAATCTAACCACATGAAAATAATTATATTTTTGGGGGTAAATAATTTCCAAATCTTCTTCCACCACCAAGTAGACCCTTGAGGATGAGGGTCAAAACTTGCTTTGTAACCAAGTCTAGCCCTATATTGACCCCCATATTTTTTGTATGCCCGACCAATAGTATCTGGTTCAACTCTCAACTTGATACGACCCTTATTAAGACTACCAATGTAAGCCTTAAAAAATAGCCTGCTCATCAGAATAATCCAAGACCTGAGCCTGCTTCCAACCTTGGGTCCAAAGACTAGAAGAATCTGATTCCCCCACCTGATGAAGAAAGTAAAAATCCTTATCTTGTAAAGAACTTATCATAGCTTTCGACAATAAAATGTTTTCTCCACAACCCAAAATAGAATCAACCCCTATTCTAACTTGTTCACCATTGCCCACTTTTCAAGCCAAATATTTTCCAATCATAGGACAGACCTGCATGAGTACCTTCCATTGAATGGAAACACTTTTAATGCTTTTCTATGGACTTTTGATCCAATCAATAAAGGTCCCTAGATAAACATACTTTTGTTCAATAATCTTCTTCCATAATCCTTCTTTGGTCAAAATCCTCCATAAACTTTTTTCTACCAAATAAGAACAAAATATATGGATATTTTTAAGGCCCCAACCACCTTCCTCCTTTGTCTTAGCAATACTCTGCCACTTAACTAAAGGAATGCCTTCATATTCCTT
This sequence comes from Wollemia nobilis, assembly GCA_028583015.1. Classification (NCBI taxonomy): domain Eukaryota; kingdom Viridiplantae; phylum Streptophyta; class Pinopsida; order Araucariales; family Araucariaceae; genus Wollemia; species Wollemia nobilis. The sequence continues at coordinate 134,930 of JAQPPZ010000415.1, forward strand.
GCATCGATTCCAAATAATATTGAAACAAATTTTTCTAATTTTCTCTAGAAATCCTTTGGGAATGAAGGCCAAGGAGTGCCAAAACATAGGAATGCCTCAAGAACCAACTTTAAAAGTGTTAATCTCCCACCAATAGAAAATAATCTATTACAGCAATGGTTAATCTTAAATTCAATATTCTCTAAAAATCATCCCCAATATCTCTTTCTATAAGTATTTGGCTTCAATACAAACCCTAAATACTTAAATAATTCCTAGAAATCTAAGAGATTAAAAGAAAAAAATTGATTAGATCATATTTAGTCTCTTGATTTAGACATTTAAAGCAAATAGAGGATTTTTAAAATTTATCTCCACGTTGGTAATAATATTGTAAGTGTCCAAGATTTCCTTCAACTTTCTAGCTTCCCTTAAATTACCATTTATGAAAAATAATACATCATCAGCAAATAATAAATGAGATAAATAACGGACCTCCACTTTAATCCCAAACAAGGATCCTACCTTCTTTGCATCTAAAACAACTCTACTCGATCCTTCAACAAGTAGCAAAAAAATGGAGATAAAGGACATCCTTTTCTCAGTCCTCTTGAGGGTCTAAAGAATTTGGAAGTTGATCCATTGATAAGAACAACAAAATATACAGAACAAATACATCCCATAATCCACTTTACTATTGGATAGCTAAAACCCACATGTAAGAGCATCAATCTAAGATACAACCAACTAGTTCTATCATAAGATTTAGACAAATCTAGTTGAAGGACCATTGTAGGAAGACTTTTGGTTTTAATAGAGTAAAGGCCCTCTTGTGCAAATCCTATAGCTTCAAAAATTTGTCTACCTGCTAAAAACACAAACTGCTCCTAGGAAATAACTTCAAAGAAAATCTTCTTCAATCTAATATCCAGAATCTTTGCAATGATTTTATAGATACAATTACACAATGAAATATGTATAAATTCATCAAAAATTTTAGGGTTCTTTTTTGGAATCAAAGCTAAAAAATTGGAGTTAAAATCCCCTAAAACCTAACCACTCAACCTTACTTCCTCCATTACTCTAAGAAGATCCTCCTCAACTAGGTCATAGAAACTAGGAAAAACTCCACAAGCCATCCATCAGGCCCTATACTTTTATCCTTTTTGAAATAAGTCAGGACATCTTTCAGTTCTTCCTTTGTGACCTCCTTCATAAGTAATTGATTGTCCTCCTCTATCACAAAACTAGGGAAGAAAGTAGTTAAATTTAAAATTTCTCCAATATTGACTCTATCATGTTCTTTATAGATAGATTGAAATGATTTTACTCCAAAATATGCTAACTCAGAAAAACTCCTACTGATAACCCCTTCTTCATTATGCATCTCCCAGAAAGTGTTAACCTTCTTCCTGTGATTAGCAAAATTATGAAAAAAACTTAGTATTTGCATCCCCTTTTTTTAACCATACAACTCTAATTTACATTCTCCATTTAGCTTTCCTCCACTTCAAAAATTTGTTCTTCTTAATTTTTAGTTCAACCAATCTTGTTTTATCCTCCTCTTTAAACAAACTAGCCTCATTTTTTTTATGAATTTTGAAAAACTTAAAATCTCTATCCATACTCTCATTTTTAACTGCGATCCAAGATGACACAACTCCTTTTACCAGCAAATTGAAAACTCATTGATGACCTGAAACTTTGGTCATAACCAATCCATTCTTTTTTAATCAGTTGTTGAAAATCTTCTTCCTCCAACCAAGTCGGATTGAGCTTAAAAGGACTGGTGGGTTTTTCCTCTTGACTTTCTAATTGAATAAATATGAGAGATTGGTCTAAGCCACCTCTAGTCTCAACGCATGACTGCTTTCTATCTATTTTATTGTATAATGTCTCTGAAATCAAAAATCTATCCAACCTCTTTGAGATCCTAGCTTTCCCAACTCTATTATTTCTTCACATAGGCATAAATTTTATTGGTTCCAAATAAATTAAACTAACTTCTTCAATCTTATGCTTGAATTAATCTGTAATTCTATCAAGTCTTACAGATTCTTCCCAAACCTCAGTTCTATTCATAGTAAAATTTATTCCCCACCAATGATAACTCTTTCATCCCTAACATACCTTTGGGAGAAAAAATCATCCTATAAGACATGCCTATCTTCATAGGGACCATAACAATTAATAACTGATAACCTCAAAACTAAGTCTTTAAAAAATAATTCTATCCACAAACCTGAAACCAAAAAGGAATAATTAATTAAGGATACTGAGTTCTTCTAGCCAGTCAAAACACCCCCTAAATTTTTTGTAGCATCTATATCCAAGAATTCCTAGTTCCTAAGCAATTTAATTAACCCTTAAATGACTTTTGTACCTGCCCCCATGGTTTTTTGTAGAAGGATAACATCCAGATTACGAATTTATATCATATTGGCTAAGGCAAGTCTTTTAGAGGGATTGCCAAGACCTCAAATATTAAGGGATAACAAGATCATTTAAACATCTTAGAGGGGTTTTATCCCACTCTAAGGACCCCTTTGATAGATTTTTGTTTACCCTGCTAAATTTCCCTCAAAACCTTCTCCTATGCATGAAATAAAAATTATTTCATACCTACTCAAGTAGTGAAAGATTCATTTATATGGTCCAGACCTAACTCTAACCTTCCAAAAATTGCACAAGTTCTCAGCTCAAATTTCCTTTTCCTAGAACGTAACAAATATCTGCAAGAGGAACCTGTCTCTAAAACATCCCCTAAAATAGATACGTCCCTAGAAGATTCACCTGATAGGTCATAAAGACTTCTCCCACTAGTAGAAATATTTGGATCACAATCTCTATTCAATGCGTTTGAGGTTGTCGATCCATTGTCCAAAATCTTAGAAAATTCTTTATCCTTGGAACTTCTCTTTGAATATTCATAAGGAAGTGTACAAGGTTCTTTATTACCTAAGTCTATATTATTCTCATGTATTGGACAATAATTATCATAAGGCTTAGATGTCTAACCAACAAACTTAATAGTATCGGGCTCCAATCCTTTCATAGTTTTCTTTACGATTTTATCTCTTCTCTAACAGCTTGTGAATAGTGAAATGGAGATAAATCTAGACCCAAAATTTCTTTCTCCTTCTCCGGAGTTTTGGTTCTAGGTTCAACAACATTATTTTTTCTTGTTTTTGCCAAATCAGGGAGCACTATTGAGCTCTAAAAAATAGGTATCTCTTGATTGTTGTTAGCTAACTTGAAATACCCACTAGTCATTTTTTTTCTCCTCCATACTTTCTATATGAAAGCTTGATAATATTCCTTAGCAACATGACCATAAACATGACAACGAACACATCTAAAATAAATCTTCAAATAATATAATATTTGAGTATGAATTGTATTCCCCATAACTATCTCCATACATTCCGGTAAGACTTCACTGATTTCCATATCAACCAAAATCTGAGCTATGAACCAAAAAATACTAGATTTGAAAGAAATACCTATATCCAAGGTTTTACCTAATGAGTCTCTAATTGCTTTCAAATATCTTTCTTACCATAACTCCATTTGTAGACCTAGGAACTTTACCCAAATTAGTATTTTATGAGTGTCGTTGAATCTCATCATTTAATCTCAATGATTTATCAATATGGGGTGGTGTCCAAGGTTGTCTACGATAGAAGGCTAGGGCAGAGTACAATTCAGGCATTCATATTTCAAGCATTTATTGGTGAAGTAGATTTTGGTTTAGCTTTTTGGTGTCACACTAAACCTAGTCTGAAGAATGGAAATTGAAATAAATTACAGGAATTGAAAACTAATTCTAAGTTGCAAGAATAGAAATCTAACTACAATTGCATGAATTGAAATTGCTAAATTGAAATCTAATCTACTTTTGCAAAATTGAAATCTAGTTACTCTTGCATAATTGAAATTGCTAAATTGAAATCTAATCTACTTTTGCAAAATTGAAATCTAGTTACTCTTGCATAATTGAAATGATGCTTGTAATTGAAACTTATTCTAAAACACCTGTCAATGCCCTGCCACAAAAGGTCATCAAGCTTCTGCTACAGGAATTGACAGCAAAATGAAATATGCTAAAGAATGAAAAGTTGCTAAAATAGAAAGTAGGGAAAACATGGAAAGCAAAATAAAAATGCGTAATATAATTTATTAGCTGACATACACACAAATGTTGTACACAAACATAATAGAAAACATAAATCACATAATACAAAATAAAAACAAGAAAATGAAATCTGGCAAGCAATCTATTAATTCTGCTATAGCAAAATTACAGATTAAAACCTGCCATAAAATCCCTCCTTCTAGATCTGAAAGTGGGCCCATAATTCCTGATCTAGAAGGAGGTGAAAAGCACTCCTTAACTAATTAACACTCAATAGAAAATGATAAAATAGCTGCACTTTTATTGATGACAAAACATGTTGAAAACTGTTATAGAAAATTACTGTACAGTCCTAATTGCTGCAATTGAAAACTCTCCTCTATTCTAATTCCTAACTGGATCAACCAAGGAGGGAGCTATGTTATTTATATAAATATTTACAACATATCTCATGCTCAAATCAGCCTATGTGCTGCTTTACAATGATTTGCCAATAATTCTAGATCTAAAATAAATGCAAATTTGGACAGTTTGTGTTGCAGTAGTAGTCATTGGCCCTTAGAAAGCATCTTCAATGGTGGGAGTACATGGGAGGAGTCTATAAATATCTCACACATCATTATCCACTTCATAATATGCCATTCCTATCTTGCAAACAACTTTCTATTATGCTGCATTTTTTTTGGGTTTATCCTAGAAGAGGATCAAAATTGATCTTTTCCATGAATGGTGGCTTTGGACGGCAAGGACGAAAAAATCAGATGGGAGATATTTTCCCTTAACTTTATCAACCTTCTTATCCCCTTTTCCACCACCAAAAGTCAATCAACAAGTCAAAAAGTACATTTTGTTTTCATTCCGAAGATAAGTGGCTCATTCCGAAGATACTACAATTCTCATTTCGAAGACATTGTGTTCATTTTAAAGATCTTTAGAATGACAAATTGTGTTGACTCCAAATGGTTTTGGCTGCATTTCTAAGGTGGATTAGCCCTCAGGATCATATTGCAATAGTCTTCATTCTTCCTTGGATGTGAATTTCATGCCTTGCCATTCATTGGTAGCTTGCTGGAATTTACATGGTAAATTACTGCATTTTCCAGTTCTACTGCACAGTTGTAAAATATTGGCATTTCTTGCAAATTCAAACAAATTATAACATGGAAAAATTATTTAAATATCAACATGAAGGAGTACATCAAGTTGCTACTGAATTTATACACTTCATTCACCAAGTAACCATGCTGAAATAGTGCAACAATGCTGCACAATTGTCCCCGCTCTCGTTATACCCTGTTGCTGCCTATTTAGACCATGTGGAAATGCTTCTAAATAGTTCATATGTCTTCTGTAGTCCTTATAAACTCATTCCATCCATATCCTCATGCTTTGCTTGACAACTTCAAGGTGTTCCTATAAAGTGACAGCTTGTTGATTTTTATATGGCTATTTTTTCCAGATTTTCAGATTTATGACAGTCCTAAAATTTTGTATTCAATGTAGATTTGAAACAAGTTGAAGGGTAGGAAAACATTCAAAAACCATTGAGAAGTTAATGGATATCAACATACCACATTTGGTTAATTAAAATGCATGTTCTTACTTGCTACTTAATCAAGTAAAATCAGTCACAAAATGCTGAAAATAGTCAAAAATAGAGATATAGTATTCCTAACATAAAATCATGTAAACACTTAGCAAATAGTATATTTTAGTCAACTATTTGGCAATTAACTTATCATATGGTAGTCAAAAATTGTGCAATAATGAGGCATTTTTGGGCCCCATCAGTATTCTCCTAGCAACTTCAGTCCTAGGATCAAAGCAATTTGTCCAAGCCTTCAAATCTAAAAATGAATATCCCCAATACCAAAAATCTCCTAGAATTTTTTGTGCATCTTCCTCATATCAAAAAAGGACACCTATCTATCCTCTAGAAAGTAAGTGAAATATCCTAATATTGGGACCCATACCTTCTACAACCACTCATTTAGTGTATTATTAGCTATTTGACATCCATGAAATATTCCAATAATGGCCTTCCTTGAAAACTCCAAAACTCGTTCCATCCTCAAGTATTCCCCAAGTACCATTTTGATCTTCAACCTTCTCTTTTTAACCACTTTATGTGCCTTACATACTTTAGTAACCAGAGTTGTATGCTGTGTTGATTTTAAGTTTAGACCCACTCCACTTAGGGCCTCTAAATCAAGAATTTTACCAACAAAACCATAACTAAACAAAGGAAACTTTATCAGACAATGTGAGTTTGAGTTGTTTGGAGAATACTCAAGTTTTTCTTCTCCACAATGAAATGCTTGCTCATTCATTAGACCCATCACTTGAGTAGAGTGTTCTAAGATACCTAAGAGTGAGCAGTTAATAGGACAACTGACTTGATCTAAACATTTTGATATAGACTCTCCTCTGTCCACTAAAGTCTGATAACCTATAGTATTATTTTGGTCATTCAAAAAACCTAAGGATACCTAGTTCTCAAATTATAAAACTTATCCAAAAATGGGACCCTTAGCCCTTGTAGTTGAAAAGATGTGTTACCCCTCAAAGGGGTCCTCTAATAAGTCCGAACAGTCCTCTTCATTCTCCATAAAAAACAAGAAATCAATTTCCCAAATTATACTACCATTTTAAAATATCAAATAAATAATATTTTTACTTTGCTACCCTAGCACTATTGTGGCACTGTTAAAATATTTTTACTTTGCTACTCTAGCACTATTGCACTTGCCTTCGTTGCCCTAGCACTACTATGATACTATTAAAATATTTTTACTTCACTACCCTAGCACTGCTACACTTACCTTCATTGCCCTAGCAATATTGTGGCACTATTAAAAATTGTTTACTTCACTACCCTAGCACTGCTACAGCACTATTAAAATATTTTTCCTTTTCTACCCTACCACTGTTGCGGTACTGTTAAAATATTTTTACTTCACTACCCTAGAACTTTTGCACTCGCCTTCACTACCCTAGCACTATTGTGGCACTGTAAAAATATTTTTACTTCATTGTCCTAGCACTACTACACTCACCTTCGCTGCCCTAGCACTGTTGTGGCACTATTAAAATATTTTTACTTTTTTGCCCTAGCACTATTGTGGGACTGTTAAAATATTTTTACTTTGTTACCCTAGTACTGTTGCACTCGCCTTCACTACCCTAGCACTACTGCTGCACTTTTTAAAAAAATTACTTCATTTCCCTAGCACTGCTACACTCGCCTTCGCTGCCCTAGCCATTCTTCTTGCTTGTCACCATGATATAATATTTAAACAAAATTGAAACACTTTTTTTAGAGCATATTCTTTTAATTTCAATTGTACCTTCCCTATTGCCATCTATGTATCCAACCAATATATAATAATGAGATGAAGTGTTAAAAACGTAGAAACTATATTCATACCTTAATTTGTGCATTAATTCATGAGAGTATATCTCACTTGGATTCTATAGAGATATTGAAACTAAACTCACATAGTCCATTCCATCAAATACGATCCTTGTACTACCTAATTAAACTTCTTTTAATTGTAAGATAAAATATAGCATATCAACAAGTTTATAGTTGATCAAGAAATATATTGAGTGGTATGTGAATAATGGAATTGTATAAATTTCTAGTATGATGCTTTTTTAAACCCTAACCTCTTACTTTTATCATAAATGGTAACCATTTGTAACCATTGGCTTGGACTTTTTTGTGTTCTAGAGATTCAAAAGCAAAAAAAAATTGTTGATGTGAGCAATAATTTCAAATCTTGAACTGCTATTAATAATCTAGTTGATATAAAGCAAATTAAATAAAATATATAAGATTTAAAAGAGGCATAAACCAGTCTATTTTTTACTTTTATGCAAAATGTGTTGATTTAAAATCTATTAATAGATTGGAATACTTTTAGGGTATAAGGAAATATATCAATTAGCATTTTCCAATCCCAAGGAATTCCATTAGAAAGATATTAAGATCACATGAAAGCAAAAATTTTAAAAGTGAGTGATTACAAAGAAAAATATAGCATGGACCTTTTATGTGTGCCTTGTGTAAGAAATATCCAAAACATAAGGTCCTAACCTCTAATTTTTATCATAAGTGGTAGCCATTCATAACCATTGGCTTAGGCTTATTTATATTCTAGAGATTCAAAGGTAAAACTTTTGTTGATGTGATCAATAATTTCAGATCTTGAATTTCTCTTAATGATCTAGCTGATATAAATTAGATTATATAAATATATAACAAATAATATTTAAAAGAGGCTTCAACCATTCTATTTTTCTATTTTTATGCAAAACAATGTGTTGGTTCTTTTCCTATTGTTATACAAAACATTGTTTTGGTTTAGAATCTATTAAAATATTAGAATACTCAACCAAGTTAAGATATAAGGATCAATCAGTATTTCCTAATCCCAAGGATTTCCATTAGAAATATATTTGATCACATGAAAGCAAACTTCTTACAAGTGAGTGATTACAAAGAAAAGGATAGCATGGACCTTTTATGTTTATCTTGTGTTAGAAAGATCCAGAAACATGAGGTCATTGTTTCTTTATTATACCTTTGTTAAACCATTCCACTATATGAATTAATTTAATAGGTCCATCAACAACCAAAGAGTTGATGAAATATCAAATTATATATTTTAAATCTAAAATATTAGCAATGCTTACAATCATATTAATGTTTTTATTGTAAAATATTTACATTTTATAGTGTTCATTAGCAAAAATCTTGTGTAGAAAATGCATACTACCCCTTGGTTCAATGATTTTGACTATATGTCTAAAATGATACTCTATAAAAATGGAGTTAAGATAATAAATTTACATCAATTTATGGTTAAATAAAAATATCCATTTGTTTTAAGTGGGAGGACCCCATTTCAAATTCCTTGCTTCCTCCCCTCCAGTCCTGCGGATTCTCAACTAAGTAGATCTTGATGGGATCTCCCTATTGCATTTCTAGGACCTCTATGGGATCCTCCTAGAGCCTTCCAAGATGTGCCTTCCCATTTTTTATGTGATTACAATTGCTTGGCTAGATCAGCCCAAAGTAATGCACCTTACCAGGGCCATAAATTTTGCTCTGAGTGTCCGTTTTGCCCCGTTATTTTTTTAGAACGTGTAGAATTGCATGGAGAACTTAAAAATAATTTTCCTTTATGTTTGTGAGGAAAAATTACCTCTAAGATATCCAAAATTAACTTTTGATATAATATTTATATTTTGTAACTGAAAACTTATCATAACTATTAGTGTAGAACTAGAGTGGGGTTGTTATCTTGGGATAGTGGTTATTATTGAATAATGGGTGCATGATTCTATTTTGGATGTCATCCAAGATATTTTTTTAGGGTTACTAAAAATAGCAAGTGAGTTGCTAAAAATAGAAAGTGACTAAAAATAGTAAGGAGTAGCGTAGGCTAGGTTTTTATTTTTCGGGAGTATAAGGAGTGGGGGACTCTATTGTAAGGGGGTATGAATTCAGATATGAAAGGAAGCATTTGCAAGTTTCTTTTATTGATGTATTTTGTATGATGTCTTGTCTTGCAATTTTATCCTTGAAGTCCATTATTGGTCTCCCGTAGTGAATTTCCATCAATTGGTATCAGAGTGGGTGATATCTCGCTAGTGTAAAGAAGATGAATAGAAGAGGGAGAAGGTGAGGTATCTATGTCCAAATGAATGAGCATATGGAGGATATACATGTAAAAATAGCATGGTTTATTGGTGTGATTAATCACATGGTGAAGGCTCGCACCAATGTGGACCCAGATCTAGGATCTGATAATGAGAACGTGTCTAAGGAAGGCAGATCTGAGGATCATGTGGAAGAAGAACCAAAACATTTTGAAATCAGGCTAATTTAAGCCTTGGAAGGACTTAAAGGAAGTCGATATAGAATCAAGATCGAGGTTTTCGAGTATGCTAGAGGGTTAAAACCAAAGGAGCTAACCGATTGGATAAATAGTATGGAGAAGTATTTTGAAATGAGTAATCTAGCTGAGGAAAAGAAGGTGAAACTCACATGCACAAAGTTGAAAGTGTTGGAAATTTGAGTGATTTTATGTTTTCATTGATGTCATATGGATCACATTGATTTTTGGTGGCCAAAGCATTTCATATATAAGCATTTATGATATTTTGGAGAGCATGGATATATATAGGGTTTTTGTGAAAACCAAGGCAGACAAAATAAAAGGTTTTATTTAAAACCATGGATGGCAATTTGAAATGGGTTTTTCTTAAAACCCAGGTTGGCTTTTTGTTTCATCAAAAAAGGTGCCCCGGTGATGGAGATATTTAATTTTAAATATTTAAATTTTAATTTTAAATTATTTAAAATTAAAATTAAAATTTAATTTAGAGCGTCGATGTCAAAGAAAGGACAAGGCATAAAACTAATATTTAAACTATAGCACTGACGTCAAATAAAATGAGGAGGACATATATACATATATATATATATATATATATGCCCAAAGTCTCAATTTATTTTCCTAAGTGCTCGATTTGATATTTGGATTTGAATGGTAAAAGAGCATGCGCATCATGTGTTGAAGTGTGTGTGAAAAGGGTTTTAAAAGGCTTACGATTTTTGCGTTCTTTGAAAATACTATTGTGGATTAAAGCAAAAAGTATAGGCCTCCTTCGCCTAGTGGTTCATGCCCTGTGTGTGAAGTAGGAGATCTTGCGTTCGATTCTTGTCGAAAGTGTTTTGCTTTGTTGAAATGCGTGAAGCACATTTTATTTTTGAAGGGCGCAGATATTCATAGCATAAGGTTTTTTTGTGTGCTCCTTTTGAGCACGTGAGGGTGTGTGGCCCAATGATAGGTTGGATGTGGTTAAGGCATTGAGCAAGGAAGGTCACGAGATCGAATCCCGTCAGCGACAGAAGCAAGTTAATAATTTTAATATATTTTATTTTTCTAAAGTTGTCCTAGGAGGAATAAGGATTGTGATGCATGTTTAGAAAAGGAGAGATTTATGATGATTTAATTTTTGAAAGTATATCATATTATATATCATTGGAAATATTATTCGAGGGCTATTTGATTAACTTGCTTAGAGGGAGAAATAAGGTGTGTGTAAAGAGATATTTCTGATTTTATAAAGAGGTTCAAAAGTGAAGGTTTCTTTGTTCTTTTTCAAAAGAGATTAATTCATTTATGAAGTGACATGGTGTATGTTATTGAGTAGGAGTAATAAGGTGTTATTTGGATGTTATTGTTGTGTTATTAATCAATATATCTAACCCTTGTTGAAAGTTGAAAAAGAAAGTGTGTTGAGTGAGACAGATTTTGTGGACAACCAAAAGGCTTCTTCATATTCATAAAAGGTATGGGCACATTCTCCTATTGATTTTTTATGGTGGTTGATTTCTGAAATATCATTGGAGAGAAAAGGATTAATTGTGGTTTCATTTTCGAAAGTAGTTGGTTGAATGCTTCAAGGTTTTCTAGGTTGAGAGTTGCTATTAAATCTTGTTTTATAAGCATTGTTGTTGAAGCCATTAGTTGTGTGAAAAACCTGAGATAGGGTTTGAGAAGAACATGAGTATCATTGTGTGAAGACAAGAACACAACACTTAAATAATAACAGGAAATAAAATAACACAAGTAAATACAAATATTGCACAAATGGATGTATTCAATAAAATAGGGGGGAGCCAATGAACTCCTTTGTTACAATTAGTACTCAATGTGAGTATTTGATACAATAATTTTAAAATGGCACAAGGGTTCTCTAAAACCCTAGCAATAACAACAAGTGTCTTCAGATTTTGTGTGTCCTTGCTTCCAACACATTGAGTGGGCTTCGAGTATCTAGTGTGGGGCCACTCCAGCTTCAATAGTCGTTCAACAATGTGTAGAACTTGCAGATTTGCATACATAAAAATAGAATAAGGGGGTTAGTAATACCTATGAGGGCTCCACAGTGTGAGACCCTCATACATAAATAAAACCCTAGTTAACAATGAAGTCAGAAAGTATGCCAGATCAACAAATTATGAGATAAAATACATTCAAATAAGATATACCTTACTTTCATTTTGTTGTTGCATATGGCATGGTGTAGCAGGCTCAGATTCACATTTTTGTAGTTGCAGCAGGCTCGGATGCACACTTGGTAGGCTCTGATGTGAGCTTCATAGGCTTTGGTGTGCACCTACGAGATACAGCAGGTTGTGGAGAGCACCTACGGTATACAGCAGGCTCTTGTGAGTGCTTCGTAGGCTCTGCAGCGAGCCTCACAAGCTCTGGAGGTCGCCTATGGGTTAGGGTATAATCTACATAAGCAGATCTAGAGGATGGTGATGAATGTAGTGGATGGATGGGGGTTGTGACTATGATGGAGGATGAATGGGTGATGGCTAGAACAGCATAAGTCTTATCAGTGAGTTATGACTTCAAATTTTTAGGATTCTATGCTAGGGCTTCACCAATAATTCCTCCAAGGTGCAATGTCTAATTCTTAAGGTTCCAATGTTTGGGCATTTGCAAAATACCCTTATTTATAATCCAACCTAGGGTTTTCTTAGGGTTTTAGCCTTACATTTTTTATCATGTGGCTAATATTAAATTAGATCCTAAGGTTGAGATTACTTTTTGAATGTGACATGGATTAATGAATATGAACGGGGAAGATTAGAATGGATCGGACAGTTGTGGTTAATTGAGTTTATAAATATATATTTTATAATAAATATATTATAATATAATATAAAATATTATATTAAATATTAAATAATATTAAAATAATCCCAATTAGGCTAGGAAATGGCAAGAAAGGGCTAAAATGGTGAAATGGATGGCGATAAAGATGGAATTGGACCAAATAATTGGCGGGAAGATGTATGGTGGACAAGTGGGTGGTGGGAAGGTTAGGATGGAGGATTAGTGGCTGTAATTTGGTGTCTAAAGATGTCCCTTTTTGTACCATGTTGCGTGAAACACAACACGGTGCAAAAATACAAGACACCTGCTTGGGCTATGGGCGTAGAAGCAGCTTCTCTCTATTGTTGGATTTGCACACTAATGTTGAAGACAAAAGAATAAAGAATTTTTGGAATTCTTGTAGCTTACCCCCTCAATTGGTGAATGAGTTACGAATGTATCTCACAAGCCAATTGAAATTTTTTGTGCAAATAATGAATGATGTAGTGAATTTGTGCAATTGATGAATGAATGGTGTGAAATGCAATGTGATTGTGGATGATATGAATGATGTAAAATGTTATACCATTTTTGCCCCAATGGTTGAGAGGGGGATTTTTCTAGTGTAGATGTTCATGTGAGATGTATCCCGTCATGGGAGAATCATAATGTAATGTGGTTGCCCCATACTTTGGGTTGATTCGATGTTGTTTAATAAGTTTTCGTAATGCCATCATTGAGTATGCAAGATATGAATATGTAGGCTGACTAATTCAACGCAGGGGTTGGGTATTGATTGTGGAAATTTCTTTGCCAATTCCATGATGGAACCAATAAAGCTTATCGGTGTCCTGTATTATGACTGTTGTCAAGTGAATGAGTGTTTGAGATTTTGGTTATCCATGTTTTCATGCCCCATGGAAGAGGACATCAATGACTGCCTTTTAGCAAATTGTTCTTGGCAAGGTTGTATTCCAAATTTGAGGTGCCAAATATGATTATGATCTTTGACAATGAGATAATTGAATTTAATCATGGTCAAGTATCCTTATTGTATATTATTCATCTTACCGAATTTGCATGGATTGATATCGTTGCAATCGCCAAGTTTATAGAATGACCTACTAGATACAAGGTTCGCTTGAATACTGGATAGATTGTGGATGAGATGATTGATGAAAATGAAAGATACTGATGAAAGAATTCTTGATGGATGGTTGTTACGCTTTCGCAAAACTTGGTATTAGTTGATGTATGATGCTTCTTTGAGTTGTTCATTTTGCATAGAACTGAGCTATTTATTGATCGAATGAACCCCAATTTTTGTGAAATTGTGTGAGATTATGCAAAATATGATGTAGAGTGATCAGATGTAAGTTTTGTGAAAATTTGGATTGTTTTACTGCCTTTTGTGCCTTGATTTGTTGATTTTTAATATTTGATTTGTTCTTGAAAATTATGCAAGAAAAATGATTTTTGTCTTCACAAAATCTAATTTTATGATATGCATGATGTGTGGATGAAATTTGGTGAAATTTGGAGGAGGTATGCTACTATTTTAATTGATTTTATCTTTGTACCATTTTATTGCCAAGGGCACGGTTGCGCCTGTAGTGTCCCGCAGGCGCACAGGTGCATTTGGGTGCACCAGTAGGCGCCCAGCTGAGCCTATGAATTTGTAGGCGTAGACCTACACCTAAATGTGCTAGGGAAAGCTATAAATAGCTTTTTGAGTGAATCGTGAGGCTCACTTGTGCGTTTGGTACTTTGAGAAGCTATGTTTGAGGGGTGGAGTGGGTGTGAGAGCTTAGTGAGGCTAGCGAGGAAAATCACGCGAAAGCTATGGTGATGAAGGGATTGAATGTGGTTGACTGATCTAAGGCACCATTTGCCTCGATAATGTTGAAAAACACTTTTGTCACTTGTGCATTTATTATAAAAAAAAAAAAATATATATATATATATATATATATATATATATATATATATATATATACATATATATATTTGTACAAATATTAATGAAATTGTTTGTTGCTTGCAGCTGAGGGATATTGAGCCTCAACATCGCTTCTCTCCTCTTGTTTCGAGGATGAGGAAGAAGCTTTCAGAGGAGGAGTGGGGGTTGTTGGGGAAGGTGGGCCTGGAGGGTGTGGTGAGGCTAGATGTTGTGAGGGCCAATGATGGGTATCTCTCTGCTTTGATAGAGAGATGGGATCCGGATAAGGGGATGTTTCAACTGTCAACTAGGGAGTCTACCGTTACACTTGAGGATGTATACCATATTCTCAAGGTACCGGTAGAAGGGGAAAAGGTGGTGGTTGGCTGGGACAAGAAGGTCAAGATGGAGAGGATGTTTGGGGATCGATGGCAAGAGGCCCGGATGGGATATGGTGGGATATGCTATTTGAGTATGTATAAGGCAAAGGAGTTGGATGCACTCCCATATTTTATTATGTTCATGCTAGCAAACATAGTGCTACCTAATAGCATGAGTTGTAGGTTCCCTTGGAACCTATTGGTTTTGGTGAATGATTTACTCATTGACCCAAAGGTGTATGTATGGGATCTTGCCTTATTGGCATAGCTGTATCGAAATCTATATGAGGTGATTCAAAGATAGAGGAAGGGAATTGGATGTAGATTCTTCCTACAGTGTTGGGGTTGGGAGCATTTTGTGATAGCTCGGCCTGAGGGGTTGCCATGTTTGATATGGCAAATGAGGTAGCCCTATGCTAGGCGATGGTGGAGGAGTTGCAGCCAATTCAAGAGATTCACAACGACCAGTGGTATAGAGACATGTGGTCAGGGTTATCTCAGGCTGATGATGTATTGATGTCATGACGAGGAGCCTGATGGGATGGTGATGGGGAGCAACTACATCAGGTGAGGTAGATTCAATGGTTGGTTGGGTAGAGGGATGAGGAGGTAGAGTACTTCCAATACTCATGGGTGTTGAGGCAATTTGGATTGCCTCTTGGTGTGCTAGATAAGCCAACGTTGTATCGATGTCGGTGAGATGAGGGGATGTTTTTGTGTGTAGAGCCATGGTGAGTGGTAATTGAGGATGACGAGGAGATAGAGATCCCTAATGTATATTATGCCAAGGTGACTCTAAAGTATGTACCGTGGTTTGGTGCCCAACCAGTATGGGTACCAAAGGTGGTTGGGGATGATGCAACAGTTTTGGGGTCTAGGATGACTCCAAAGAGGATGAGGCCTCAATGATCGATGAGTTGGAGGTAGTCTAGGTAAGCAGCCTAGCAGATCTAGAGGTGGGGTTGGTAGAGGGAGAGGGGGAAGGTGATGAGGATATGGGTGAGATCTATGAGGTGGTTAGGCTACAAGCAGAGTTGGAGTAGCTTCACGAGGAGCGTAAGACCATGCTTGAGACTCATAGGGAGTCTTTGGCTACTATATCTTGGCTAGAGATGAAGCAGGAAGTGGTGATGGATAGTGATTAGGTGGCAGTTTCGAGGCTTCAGGCAAAGATTTTGGTGAAGGAGCGACGACATCAGATGGATTTGTGACATCTTCAAGCTAGTGAGGCATATGTACATTCCTTGGAGGATGTGTGTATGCAACACCATATTACATTGTCGAATCCTCCTTCTTCTATGGTCGAGTCATCTAGGCATACAGAGTCTAGGCAAAGTACTAGGTCGAGGGCTCCTACTAGGTCTTAGGAGTCTTCTCCTGGATAGTAGTCTTAGTGCTTAGATGCACTATTTTGTATATATGAGCCTTGGTGCTCCATTGTAGACTTTTGGAATTGATTATATATGTGATATTTATATATATATATACATGGCGTTTTCATATATATGTGTTATCTCTTGTGTGGATGCTTTTATGTTTATTTGATTAATATTTTATGCATGTTTATGAATAATGTTTGAATATTATGGATGTGTAATGCAAGCTAATAATGATGTATATGCCTAATGTTTTATATGAATGATGTATGCAAGCTATGTGCTATGGATGCTTAATGCAAGTAAATCTATGATGAATCTAAAATGCAAGCTATGTGATGTGTTATTAATGATGATATGTTATGGATGATTAATGCAAGTAAATGAATCTAAACTATATGGGAGGAATGCATGTTGTTCGAATGATCTTTTATAGTTCAAAAATTTTACTGACCATTTTTGTTGTCCATTGTTTGGCTATCGGGGTACCAAATTTGGTGGTATTCTGCAACTTGACTCACTATGAAAACGTGGTTATTTTTATGTAGGAAGATATGGATGTCGATATGGAAGAAGATATGGATGTTGATATGGAAGAAGATATGGATGTTGATATGGAATACTAAAAAAATTTCAAATACTCAATCATACTAGTATTATCAATCAAACTCACTAGGGTTGTCTAACTTTCTTTAGGACCAATGTGTGTGCAAGTGAGGTTCATATACCAAATCTTGAGTGTGACAATGACCTTATCCAATCAAGAACCAATGTGTGTGCATGTGAATTTCATTAACCCATTATGAGTGGATTTAGGCATGACCTGTTATGGATATGACCTGATGCTAGCCTATCCTTATGTGCGTTCAGAGGTCTCCCTTTTTGGAGGAGAGACATATCACCTGGCATGATCTTACTCCACTACCAGTCAAGTGTCTATAGCCCTTATGGATATTCACTCCATAGTCCTATGGGATTGATATTTTAGGCCTTGGGGATGACTACCCATATCCTTGTCAAGGATGTGTAGTACGATCCTTACAACTTTAGGGCTCAAGGATTTTTGGGATTTTATTTGTTAATTTTTGTGTAGAGCTTTGGGGAATCATATTCTCAATCGAAGTGTGATAAGAATTTTGACCCTATCCTTACTACTCTATGTTTTTGCGATTATGTTTGGAGCAATGTTGGTAGTGGTGAAAACCACTATTTTTGGACTATGTTGCGTAATGGGACAAGTGAGGGATACCTCCTTTTCACCTCGAGGTACTAGCCAAGGATGGTACTAGACCCCCCTATCTCATAATTTTTTTAATATGTGATGTAATGTGAATGGTTCAATACTATTTCGTGATCGATTAGCGATGCTCAAGATTTTCGTAGTATGTAAATTGTGTTTTGGTCCTAAAAAAAATTGGACATCCATTTGGAGGTTGTTTGCTACCCTAATAATGGCTGAGTGACTAAAAATATAGGCTTTTGTGCTACGTGATGTGGTTGACATATGAATTTTATTAAAGTTGCATGAAGGTTTAAAACTAGGTACCCCCAATCGTTATGACTTGACTTTTTGTTTCATGGTCATATCATCATTACTATATCATATCTTTAAACATAGGATGGGATGGATGCAAATGTATATGCCTAATGCAATGGAGTGGTGATATTCAAATGGAATTTGTATAGTGCAATGGAATATGTATGATTTAATGTATGTGAATGCAACAATGCATGAATCCAAAAAAAAAAATGCATGTCAAATGCCTAAATGCAAATGGAATGTATGCAATGTGGGAATGCCTATGTGAATGATTTTTTTTTTTGTAAAAAACCATGTATATAGACATATAGTGTGTCACTTTTAACAATAGAATGCCTAGCCAAGTACCCCCAGACAAGGAAGAGCTAATACCGATGTCAAAAATCAATACAAATGTGTGTCACTCCATTAAGCTTGTGAATGGGTACTAGGCCTAAGAGCCAGTCGTAATAGTCTAAGCTGTCATCTAATTCTTCTTGCTTATCATTGCCTAACTCTGCCTGAAAGACCTCAAGACTGTTAGTGAAAAGTGACAGAGGTGAATGTGGCGGATGGATGGGGGATGTGACAGTGATGAGGATGAATGGGTGATAGATGGAATAGCAGAAATCTTATCAATGAGCTAGGGCTTTAGATTTTCAATATTCTATGCTAGGGCTTCAAATTTTTAGGATTCTATGTTAGGGCTTCACCAATAATTCCTCCAAGGTGCAATGTCTAATTCTCAAGGTTCCAGTGTTTGGGCATTTGCAAAATACCCTTATTTATAATCCAACCTAGGATTTTCTTAGGGTTTTAGCCTTACACTTTTGATCGTGTGGCTAAGATTAAATTAGATCCTAAGGTTGAGATTACTTTTTGAATGTGACATGGATTAATGAATATGGACGATGGAGATTAGAATGGATCGGATGGTTGTGGTTAATTGAGTTTATAAATATATATTATAATAAATATATTATATTAAATATTAAATAACATTAAAATAATCCCAATTAGGCTAAGAAATTGTGAGAAAGAGCTAAAATGGTGAAATTGATGGCAGGAAAGATGGAATTGCGCCAAATAATTGGTGGGAAGGTGTATGGTGGACAAGTGGGTGGTGGGAAGGTTAGGATGGAGGATTAGTGGCTGTAATTTGGTGTCTACACATTATTATGTGAAGAATATTTTATTAGCATTATTGTTGAAGTCCATTGGTTATGCAAATAACTTGAACTTGAAAAGAACATGAGTATCATTGTTATGTGAGATTTATGGTTGAGCATTGTTGGAAACATTTGAGTTGGTTGATACATGCTTGGACTAGGGTTTGTAAGAAATAGTTGTTCCTTGTGGTAGTTGGTTGAGAAGAGTTGTTTGAGCCTAGTCAAGTGATTGTGTGACGTGGTTGTTCAATTTCCATAAAACAAACTATTCTATATTTTAGATTTGAGTTGATATTGATATTTGAGGGTAGAACATATTGAGTCTCTAACAATTCTCTTTATGTTTCTATAAGATTTATTTGAGTTGAGATTGAGATTTGAGGATAGAATATATTGAGTCTCTAACAATTCTCTTTATGCTTCTATAATATTGATTTGATTTGAGATTGGGATTTGAGTATAGAACATATTGAGTCTCTAAAAATTCTCTTTATGCTTCTATGATATTGAATTATTGAGCAAGTTCTTGGTGAGCTTGCTAGAGTAGATTTGAGCAAGTTCTTGGTGAGCTTGCTAGTGCAAATTTGGGCAAGTTCTTGGTGAGCTTGCTTGAGTAGATTTGGACAAGTTCTATGTGAGCTTGTTGAGAATATTTGGACAAGTTCTGTGTGAGCTTGTTGAGTATATTTGGACAAGTTCTGTGTGAGCTTGTTGAGAAGATTTGACAATTTATATGTGAGATTTTTGAGAATATTTGGATAAGTTCTATGTGAGCTTGTTGAGCAGGTTTTGAGTGAACCTATTGAGTAGGTTCTGAGTGATCCTATTGACAGATATTTGGAGCTGACAAAGTACAGAGGACAGAGTCTCAATGGATATAGATCCAGTAGCTAGGACATTTGAAGACAGATCTGAGTGAGGAGTCTTCAAGTGGAGAGAGATCCACCAGTTAGTGCAGCAGAGAGACAGAGTCTTCTAGAAGATCACTAGCCAGATCATAAGGGGAAAGAGTTCTCATGTGGAAGAGATCCACGAACTTGAGATTAGGGGATCAACATCTCCTTTGGACAAAGATCCATAAACATTGTAATTGGGAAGGATTCCCAAAGAGATTGATTGAGAAAGTTTTAGTAAAATATTTTCTCTATGGAGTAGCCCACATTGGGTGAACCACGTAAACTATGGTTTCTCTATTGTGTATGGTGTTTTGTGCATTACTTTATTACTTGCTATTGATATTGTTGTCTATACACTACATAATATTGAATTGAAAAGAAAATTAAAAAGTGGTCTTATACCATTCACCCCCCTCTCAGTATAAGTTTGTGTTATTCAATTGGTATCAGAGCGGGTTCCTTCGAAAAGACTAACAGCTTGAGGGTAGATTCTACAAGAACACAGATGGCTTCACAGAATGGATCATCTACAAATAAGGATCCACTGTTTGATGGTAACAATTATGCTTTCTGGAGAATTAGAATAAAAAACTATTTGATATCACAAGGATATGATGTATGGAAGATGGTTGCAAAAGAGTATAAGGTTGAAGGTAATCCCGAGGCATATAAGACTATCAGGATATTGGTTGAGATCAATGTAATGGAAATAAATTGTATTCTGAGTGGGCTACATGAGACAGATTTTGCAAAGGTAATGGTATGTAATTCAAAAAATTAAATGTGGACCAAGTTGCAAAATACCTATGAATGAGATTCCAAGGTAAAGTTGGCAAAACTACAAACTCATAGAAAAATATTTGAGGAATTGAAAATGGAATATTCTAAAGATATTGCATAGTTTTTACTTCGAGTTGATGAGATTGCTAACACCATGAGAGGTCTAGGATTTGAGATGAAAAAATAAGATGTTACTCAAAATGTTTTGAGATCACTTCCCATGAAGTATGATGTAAAGGTTTCAGCAATAGAAGAAACAATGTATATCAACAAGCTAACAATGGAAGAACTACAAGGAACTCTCATGGCTTATGAGATGAGGAGAAGTAAGCATCAGGTTCCAATAAAATAAATTGCATTCAAGGCCTTAGAGAAAAATAAAGGGAAATTTCCAGAGATAGATAGATATTCAGATAATGATAAGGAAGCTAACTTCACAAAAGGAAAAAGGACTTAAGAAATTACAAGGATATGAAGAAAGTCAGATGCTACAAGTGTGGTTATTTTGGTCACTATGCATACAAGTTTCCACATGAAGAAAACAATGATGATGAAAAATAGGGTCATAGAAGAAAAGAATATGGAAAGCATAAACATGACAAAGATGATAGATACAAGCAAAACAGGTATGAGAAGAAGAAAAGTTTTCGTAAGATAAAGAAAACTTTCTACATTGAAGAAGCAAGTGATGGTTCAATTCACAGCAATGAATACCAGTCATATCAAGAAGAATGTACATTCTTTGGAATAAGTGAAGAAAGTCAAGAACACCTATTCCTAGGTATTGAAGTTAAATAAGAGGATACATCTATTGAAGAAAGACATGAAGAGCTTGTTATAGCCATTGAGAAAGAAAATAGGTACAAGAAGGGTCTAAGAATACTAAAATCCTTCATATGTAGAGATTTTGGGCATTTAGATGATGATTGCATGTACTACAGCAATTGTAACAAGGAAATTTTATTTATTGAAAAAGGAAGCAGTAGTTCCAGTAATAGTTCTAACAATAGTTCTAGTGACAATTCCAATAGCAGTGATGATGAAGAAGAGGAATCCATAAAACAAAAAAATAAAATTAGGAGATTGAAAAGGAAAATCAAAAGGTTTGAAAATAAGGTTCATGAAAATGAAAAGGTCAACATAATGCTTAACCAACACATTCAAGATTTGGAAAAAGAGCTTCAAGAAACAAAAGAGCTTGGCATAACTATTTTTGAGCAATTGAAGAAGAAGAAATAAATATGTAATCAGTTAGAAGAAGAATATCAGAAATGTTTGGGGACCTACATTAATGAGTTAGCACGATTTCAAAGAAATTCAAAAACTCTGGATAATTTTTTAAGTTTACAACGAGATCCATTTATAAATACAAGGCTTGGTTATGAAGAAGGGAAATCAAAAACAAATACACAGGGACCTCTATTTATATCAGGAGGCTTTGTTTCATAAATATATAAGGAAGAACCGATCCCCAAAGAAAAGTAAGTAGTAGAAATGGATACTTGCATTTAAGAGGCTATAGAGATGTGTGCCAATTTACTATTTGACACAAATGAAGAGAAATAAGAGGAAGGTTCCAAAGCACCAAAGGTCTCATAATTTAGGTTTTGGGAATCACACTCAAAGAGAAAGGAAGTTCTAAAAGATGAAAGCAAGGAATAACATAAGATTTATGAAGAAAATTCCAAAGTTCCTATGGCTCCAAACATCTAGTTTGGATCTTGTTTTGAGATAGGTGAATCAAGTTCAAAAGGAAAATAAATTCTTGAAGAAGAAAGCAAGGAAGAAATTAAGGAAGAGGATTTAGATGCTACAAATAACATTCAAGGATACAATGCACAAGTAAAATATGATTACAAGGATAATGGTCAAGAAAGGTATGAGGAACCAAGGCATGGACAAAAGGCTTTTCAAGGATATTGTTTTTCTTGTAATGGATTTGGACACAGGGCTATACATTGCAGGATCCATGGATCAAAGAAGTTTGATTTTGCTAGAAGAAACTTCAAATGAATAAGGTATGGTTTTTAGGTACATTACTTCTTATGCAACAGGATTGGTCATAGAGCTTCTCAGTGCAAAGAAAATGAGAAACATGGTTTTGGTTTTAGAGCTACACAAATTAGAAGTCATGGTCATAATGGTCATGAAAATAGAACTTCACAATACAAGGTTCAAGAAAGAAATGGATATGGAAATTATTTCAAGAAAGAATTCAAGATATGGGCACCATCAAAAGGCTAGAATATCATGTGTTTTAATTGCAATAACTTTGGACATATTGCAAAATGTTGTAGGATTCAATTCTAAACAAGTTCAAGACAAGAAGGTCAAACAGGTTCAAGAAAAGAAGATCAAGTAATTCATCAAGAGAAGGATATCAGAAAAATATGGAAGGAAGTTGACAGAGGAAAGAAACAATGTAATATGGGAGTAAATGTACTCCCACCCCAAAATTAATCACCTCAATAGAGAAGGTGGTGAGGGGGATAAGCTTAAGATTCATATCTTTTAGCCCCATAGGTGTCCCTTTTTCCATTGATGTCAAAGGGGGAGATATTTGAGTAAGGGGGAGAGCATTGAGTTAGGGGGAGCAACCTCCAAAGAGAGCATTGAGTTAGGGGAGAAGCCTCCATAGAGAGTATTGAGTCAAGGGGAGCAGCTTTGATTCTCAGAGATGGTTTTTATAGTGATTGTGGTGATTTACAATAGAGGTGTTGCCATCAATGACAAAGGAGGATATTGTTAGAAATTTGAGTGATTTTATGTTGTCACTGATGTCACATGGATCACATTGAGTTTTGGTGGCCAAAGCATTTCATAAATAAGCATTTATGATATTTTGGACAACATGGATATATACAGGGTTTTTGTGAAAACCAAGGCAGGCAAAATAAAAGGTTTTATTTAAAACCATGGATGGCATATGTGAAATGGATTTTTCTTAAAACCCAGGTTGGCTTTTTGTTTCGTTGAAAAAGGTGCCCCGATGATGGAGATATTTAATTTTAAATATTTAGGTTTAAATTTTAAATTATTTAAAATTTAAATTTAAAACTAAAATTAAAATTTAATTTATAGTGTCGACGTCAAAGAAAGGAAAAGGCATAAAACTAATATTTAAATTATAGCACCAACGTAAAATGAAATGAGGAGGACATATATATATATATATATATATATATATATATATATATATATAATATATATATGCCCAAAGTATTGATTTATTTTCCTAAGCGCTCGATTTGATATTTGGATTTGAATGGTAAAAGAGCTTGCGCATCGTGTGTCGAAAAGGGTTTTAAAATGTGTGTGAAAAGGGTTTTAAAAGACTTACGATTTTCGCATTCGTTGAAGATACTATTGTGGAGTAAATCCAAACGTATAGGCCTCCTTGGCCTAGTGGTTCATGTGTTGTGTGTGAAGCAGGAGGTCCTGCATTCGATTCTTGTCGGAGGTGTTTTGTTGTGTTGAAACGCATGAAGCACATTTTATTTTTGAAGGGCGCAGATATTCGCGGCATAAGGTTTTGTTGTGTGCTCCTTTTGAGCATGTGAGGGCATGTGGCCCAATGGCAGGTTGGTTTTGGTTAAGGCACTGAGCAAGGAATGTCACGAGATTGAATCTTGTCAACAACGAAGGCAAGTTAATAATTTTTAATATATTTTATTTTTCTAAAGTTGCCCTAGGAGGAATAAGGGTTGTGATGCATGTTTAGAAAAGGAGATATTCATGATGATTCAATTTTTGAAAGTGTATCATATTATATATCATTGGAAAGCTTATTCCGAGGGCTAATTTATTAACTTGCTTAGAGGGAGAAATAAGGTGTGTGTAAAGAGATATTTTTTATTTTGTAAAGAGGTTCAAAAGTGAAGGTTTCTTTGTTATTTTTCAAAAGAGATTAATTCATTTATGAAGTGACATGGTGTATATTATTGAGTAGGAGTAATAAGGTGTTATTTGGATGTTATTGTTGTGTTATTAATAAATATCTCTAACCCTTTTTGAAAGTTGAAAAAGAAAGTGTGTTGAGTGAGACAGATTTTGTGGACAACCAAAAGGCTTCTTCATGTTCAAAGAAGGTATGGGCACATTCTCCTATTGATTTTTTATGGTGGTTGATTTCTGAAATATCATTGGAGAGAAAAGGATTAATTGTGGTTTCCTTTTCGAAAGTAGTTGGTTGAATGCTTCAAGGTTTTTTGGGTTGAGAGTTGCTATTAAATCTTGTTTATAAGCATTGTTATTGAAGCCATTGGTTGTGTGAAAAACCTGAGATAGGGTTTGAGAAGAACATGAGTATCATTTTTATGTGAAGAATATTTTATTAGCATTGTTGTTGAAGCCCATTGGTTATGCAAAGAACTTGAACTTGAAAATAACATGAGTATCATTGTTATGTGATATTTGTGGTTGAGCATTGTTGGAAACATTTGAGTTGGTTGATACATGCTTGGACTAGGGTTTATAAGAAAGAGTTGTTCCTTGTGGTAGTTGGTTGAGAAGAGTTATTTGAGCCTAGTCAAGTGATTGTGTGAAGTGGTTGTTTGAGTTCCATGAAACAAAATATTCTATATTCTAGATTTGAGTTGAGATTAATATTTGAGGATAGAACATATTGATTCTCTAACAATTCTCTTTATGTTTCTATAATATTTATTTGAGTTGAGATTGATATTTGAGGATAGAACATATTAAGTCTCTAAAAATTCTCTTTATGATTCTATAATATTAATTTGATTTGATATTGGGACTTGAGTATAGAACATATTGAGTCTCTAACAATTCTCTTTATGCTTCTATGAGATTGAATTATTGAGCAAGTTCTTGGTGAGCTTGCTAGAGAATATTTGAGCAAGTTCTTGGTGATCTTGCTAGTGTATATTTGGGCAAGTTCTTGGTGAGCTTTCTTGAGTAGATTTGGACAAGTTCTGTGTGAGCTTGTTGAGCAGATTTGGACAAGTTCTATGTGAGCTTGTTGAGTAGATTTAGATAAGTTTTGTGTGAGCTTGTTGAGCATATTTGGATAAGTTCTATGTGAGCTTGTTGAGAAGGTTCTGAGTGAGCCTATTGAGTAGGTTCTGAGTGAGCCTATTGACATAGATTTGGAGGTGACAGAGTACAGAGGACAGAGTCTCAGTGGATAGAGATCCAATAGCCAGGATAGTTGAAGAAAGATCTAAGTGAGGAGTCTTCAATAGGAGAGATATCCACTGGTCAATACAACAGAGAGACAGAGTCTTCTAGAATATCACTAGCCAAAGTAGAAGGGGAAATAGTTCTCCTGTGGAAGAGATCCACGAACTTGATATTAGGGGATCAACATCTCCTTTGGATAGAGATCCATAAACATTGTAATTGGGAAGGATTCCCAAAGATATTTATTGAGAAAGTTTTAGTAAAATATTTTCTTCGTGGAGTAGCCCACATTGGGTGAACCACGTAAACTGTGGTGTCTCTATTGTGTATGGTGTTTTGTGTATTGCTTGATTACTGCTATTGATACTATTGTCTATACACTGCATAATATTGAATTGAAAAGAAAAGTAAAAAGTGGTCTTATATTTTTCACCCCCCTCTCATTATAAGTTTGTGTTCTTAAGAAAGGGCATGCTTTAATTTGGTAGGATCATCTACATATTGAATGACATAGGAAAGAAAAAAAATATCAGGGCTTGGGATCATATGAAGAAGAATTTACAAGAAAATTTTATGCTTTTAGACTATTCCCAAACTTTATTTCATAGATTTCATAACCTTTTATAGAAGAACCAAAGTATCAAGGACTACACCAATGAGTTCTACAAGTTATCTATTCATGTGGAGCATAACGAGACCGAAGAGCAAAGGGCTATGAGGTATGTAAATGGCCTAAATTATGTTATTCAATATGAGTTGAGTATGCATCATACCCTTACCATCTTATCAAAATTTGGGGTGTTGTGTATCTAGCTCATCAAAGGGAGAACCCTCAAATACAGAGAAATAGGAAGAGATAGAGCAAGGTCATGGTACCTACCAAAGAGGAAGAGGAAATAGGGGAGGTCAAGGTAATGGGGGAGGTTGAACTGGGAATGGATCATGGAATCCATATACCTATTTTAGATGTTGTGAGGAAGATCATAGAACATTTGAGTACACCCACTATGATGTTGAAGAGAGAAATTAGGGAGGATCGGCTAGAGTCAACCTGGTTGAGGAAGAGGACGAAACTAAGATAGAATTTATTGTAAACGTGAGCAAAAATATCATGATAAAGAGAACATTGATTGTTCCAAATAAGGTAAAAATGTAAGTGGATGAGGGTCATGACGAGATGCACATCTAGAGGAAAGGTATGCAAAGTAATCATTGATGGTCGTAGTTGTGAGAATATGGTCTCTAATGTAATGGTAGATAAAATGAATCTAAAATGTGAGAAGCACCCACACCCCTATTGCATTTCATGGATCAAGAAAGGAAATGAGGTGACTATTGATAAGAGATGTTTAGTAAAATTCTCAATCACTAATACTTATAAATATTAAGTTTAGTGTGACATGATTCCTATGGATGCATGTCACATACTATTGGGGAGGCCTTGGCAGTATGATAGGAATACCATCCATGATGGGGGTTGAAATACATACACCTTTTGGAATGATGGTTCCAAGGTAGTATTGTTACCTCTTCAGGAAGAAGGGCAGAGCGAGAGTTTTTTGACTGCAAAGGATTTTATCATAGAGGTACAAGAATCTGGAGGTACAAGAATATGGTTGGTTCTATGCATTGACGACGAAGAAGATAGATGTAGAGGAGGTTCCTATACCAATGATAGCATCCAGGTTGTTAAAGGAGTATGTTGATGTCATACCAAATGAGTTACCTAATGGGTTACCACCGAAGAGGGATATTCAGCATCACATTGATTTAATTTCTAGGTTAGTTCTTTCGAACCAAGCAGCCTATCGATTGATCCCAAACCAAAATTCAAAGTTGAATAAAAAAATGACAAAATTTATACAAAAAGGATTAGTAAGGGCGAGCATGAGTCTTTGTCCAAATCCTTCCCTGTTAACTTTGAAGAAGGATGGCTCATGGTGGATGTGTGTAGATAGAAGGTCCAAATATAAAAATAATATTAGGTACAGGTTTCCAATACCTAGAGTGAATGATATAATGGATTTCTTAGCGAGGGCTAACTACTTCAGTAATATTAATCTATAGAGTGGTTATTATCATATCAGGATTAAAGAGAGGGATGAGTGGAATACTACTTTCAAAACTTGAGATGGGTTGTACAAGTGGATGGTGATGTCATTCGAGTTATCAAATGCACCCAGTACCTTTATACGGTTGATGAATCAAGTGCTACAAAAATACATTAGTAAGTTTGTGGTTGTCTATTTTTTTGATATCTTGATTTTTAGTAAAAATGAAGAAGAGCACTTACACCATGTGAGGTTGGTGTTAGAGTTATTACAGAAAGAGAAATTGTATGCTAATTTGAAGAAGTGTAGATTTCTTCAAGAAATTTTAGTGTTCTTGGGCTTTGTAATTTCCAAGGATGGCATGAAGATGGATGATAAAAATATGAAGGCAATTCTTGAATGGCCTATTCCAAGGAATGTTCATTAGAAACTTTAGTAGCATTCTTGCACCCATAACAGAGTGTACGAAGAGGAAAAAATTTGTATGGATAAAAGCAGCAACTCAAAGTTTTGAACTCTTGAAGAAGGTTTCAGAAGCACTTATGCTAGTAGTACCTAATTTTAGAAAAATATTTGAAATTGACTGCGATGCTTCACATATGGGGATTGTCATTGTGCTAAGCCAAAAGAGGTGGACAGTAGTTTATTTCAATTAAAAGTTGAATGAGGTAAGAAATAATTACTCCACTTATCATGTAGAATTTTATGCAATTATGTAGGCGCTAAGGTATTGGTGACATTATTTTTTATCCAAGGAGTTTGCGTTGTACACTGACCATGAAGCCTTAAGGTATGTCAATTCTCAAAAGAAATTAAATAGTAGACATGCCAAGTGGGTCTCCTTTTTGCAAGAATACTCATTTGTGTTGAAGCACAAGTCTGGTAAGCAAAATAAGGTTGTTTGTGCATTAATCAAGAGAGTACTATTGGTAACCACCATGGAGAATGCAGTGGTAGGCTTTGAGGGGATTAAGGATTTGTATGAATCTGATGCATATTTTGGAAGCATTGTACAACAGTAAAAAACTCCAATTTTGGATGAGGTTGGTTGAATATTTGTTGAGTATATTATGGAGGATGGCTATCTGTTTAAGGGAAAACAGTTGTGCATACCTTTTGGTTCCATGTGAGAGAATATCATTCGTGATTTGCATAGTGGCAATTTGGTAGGACACTTTAGCGTAGATAAAATAGTTTCTCTTATGGAGGAAAATTACTATTGGCCATGATTGAAGAGAGATGTAATTTGATTTGTGTCCAGATGTAGAGTGTGCCAGGTGGCTAAAGGCCATGTACAAAATACAGGGTTGTATACACCCTTACCAGTTCCCCTAGGATCATGGACTAACCTGAGCATGGATTTTGTGTTAGGGCTACCCCGTATTAAATGAGGTAAAGATTCCATTTTTTTTGTAGCAGATAGGTTTTCTAATATGGCTCATTTTCTTGCTTGCTAGAAAACCAATGATGCAACCAATATTGTAGTGTTTTTTTTTATGAAGTGGCGAGATTGCATGGATTTCCAAAGACCACTTCAAATAGGGATGTTAATTTCTTGAGTCATTTTTAGTGGACATTGTGGAAGAAACTAAACACAAAGCTACAGTTCAATAGTACTTATCATCCACAGACTGACAAATAAACCAAGGTCGTGAATTGGAGCTTGGAAAACCTTCTGAGGTGCATAGTTGGTGAGAAGCCATGACAATGGGATTTAGCCATGTTGCAAACAGAATTTACATATAACAGCTCAGTGAACCACTTGATAGGAAAATCACCATTTCAAATTGTTTATGGATAAAACCCCAGGGGTTTTCCATATTTGGTTGAATTACCAATCCATGAGCATGTTATTGATGATGCAGAAGCATTTGTTGAACATATACAATAATTGTAGGAAGATATCAGAGACAAGTTGCATAATAGTAATACTAAGTACAAAAATGATGTTGATGTGCACATGCATGTCCTAGTATTCTAGGTTGGGGACATGGTGACGGTTCACCTTTGAAAGGAGCAATTTTCCAAAGGGGCATATAATAAATTTGAAGTGAAAAAAATTAGCCCTTGGAGGATTCTACAGAAAATGAATGACAATGATTATAAGGTGGAATTGCCAGTTGATCTCAATATTTCACTAGTTTTCAATATCTCTTATTTGCATGAATTTCATGGTGATATTGTAGTTTTTGAATAGGCAAACACCATATCTTGGGATAATCAAATCCCTAAGAAGAATAAGGAATGCATTGCACAGGTCCTTGATAGGAAAGTGATCACCACATGCAATGGCAACTATAATAAATACTTGATACAGTGGGAAGGTTTGTCCTAGGCCGATAACACTTGCATTTCCATAGAGGAATTGAAAAGGCTTGACATTGAAAATCTTGAGGTATTTTATCAGTAGAACTCACAGGAGTTGAGTTCATTTTCAACTAGAGGAGAATAATGCACCTTTCCAAGGCCATAAATTTTGCTCCGAGTGTCTGTTTTGCCTTGTTCATTTTCAAAATGTGCATAATTGCATGGAGAACTTAAAAATAGTTTCCCTTTGTGTTTGCAAGCAAAAAATACATCTAGGAGGCCAAAAATTAACTTTTAATGTAATTTTCAATTTTCAAAACTGAAAAAAAATTATAATAACTATTAGTGTAGAACTAGAGTGGGGTTGCTATCTTGGGATAGTGGTTATTATTGAATAATGGGTGCATGATTCCATTTTGGATGCCATATGAGCTCTTTTTTTAGGGTTACTAAAAATAGCAAGTGAGTTGCTAAAAATAGAAAGTGACTAAAAATAGTAAGGGGGTAGCATAGGCTAGGGTTTTTCTTTTTGGGGAGTATAAGGAGTGGGAGACTCTATTGTAAGGGGATGTGAATTCAGATAATGAAAGGAAGCATTTATAGGTTTCTTTTACTGGTGTATTTTGTATGATGTCTTGCCTTGAAATTTTACCCTTGGAGTCCATTGTCGGTCTCCTACAGTGAATTTACATCACAAAGTTTTTTTCCTTGGTGTCCTTGGGTAGTGGCTAGCTTTCGAATGGCTTGGCTTAGGATCTAGAGCTACAAAGACTATTCCAATGGATCCTTTTGGTCTTCGAGGGGACCCCATACATTATCATTGTCCACTGGAAGGTTTCCTCTATTCCTCCTTGGAGTTTAGCTTTCAAAAGGAGGCTCTTGATTTCTTATTTGTCCATGGTGTTGCAGCGTATGGTTTGCTCTCTATATTTTTCTTGGTATTTATGAGGGCCATAGTTTTATCATTCGCATTTGAGTGGCTCTTATGGTTATTTTTGATATCGGCCTTCAAAAATGGGTTCAAGATCTTTTGATCTCCAAAAGTGGGTTTGAGGCTTGCTCATGGTATTTTTCTTGGTCTCTAGGAGGGCCACATTTTTATCGTCTGCAATTGAGTGGCTCTTATGACTATTTTTGGGAGGGGCTTTTAGAAGATCTATTTTTATCTATCTAGGGTTTTATGTGGCACCTCTCTGCTACTTCTTTTTTATCTTCAAGATGAGCCCTATGTTTCTCGTGCAGAAGCGAGTGAAGGAGTCTATGAATCTATAGACACCTAAAAGTCATACATAATCACATGTAGGCATGTGTAGGCACTTTTAGGTATGCATAGACATATGAATGCATATGTAAGAACTTTTAGGTATGCGTAGGCACCTGTAGGTATGTGTAGTCACATGTAGGCATGCGTTGTCACCTATAAGAATGTGTAGTTGCTCGTAGTCAAGAAATTTATAAAACTACACTAAATCATGCCCAAAACACCTCCTATTCACAAAAAGGGTATCTATAACCCCCTTTAGGTCATCTAAGCCCTTTCCTACACCTAATTAGGGTCCCCATGTGACCATCTCCTCCAAAAACCCTAATCATGGTAATTCTAATTCTATTTTGAAAGTCACTTTACCACTAAAGTGTACTTTATGGTCTAAACATGTTTAATTAGGGTTAAATCAAGATTAGCCTTAATATTATCCTCACATATGTGTGCACCCACCATTTAGTTAGGATATTTCTAAAATATGCCTAACCTAACCTTAAATTAACCTAGAATTTGTCTAATCATGGTTGATCCTAACCCTTGCTCACACATGTGTGCACCTAAGATATTTCTTCAAGGCACATGAAGGAATGACTCACACTCCACCTCATCACCCTAACTTCACCATGGTAGAACTTAACCCAGGGTTTATGCCACCTCACAAAGAACACCTCGCTCCCCCCTAGCCTTGGCCCACTCTATAAATAGATGGGCATTTTCACCATGAAACTCTCTCACTCTTTTGGATTACTTACCAAAACTTTGTAGAAATCACTCTAGAATATCTTCCATCACTTCAGCATCCATCAGACATTAGATAACAGTGCTAGGATACCTTCTATATGGAAATCAACAAAAATAGTCAACCATAATAAGGTTTGCACACTGTCGTGCGAACCCGAGAAGAGGTTCACACACCATGATGCAAACTTGGTGTACAACAACCCTACAGCTACATATTAGGTAGGTATCTCATGTTTACAATTTTTACAGCATTATCTCTAGTTTTTAGCATATTTTATTTCATTTTAAGGTCATTTTTGTTTGTATGAATATGGGGTCTGATCTATGATATATCTCCAAACATATTAATCCATTTTTTTAGGCCCTAATAAGTATACAAGATATCTCCAAGCATCCAACTGGTGGCACACATGCAAAGAAGCCCACCTACATTGAAGGTACTAAAAAGCATTAGCAAGTGCATCTACATTCATATTGAAAAGAGAAATATTTCTTGAAAGAAAGCCTATTTTGTAACCCCTTTTTTGAAATCAATAAAAAGAGCATTTAGCATATATTTCATTAGTTTTGAAATTGGTTTTCATGATGGCTTTAGCACCACTCCATTATATCATGAGAAAGAGAGAAATATAGAAGGAAATGCATATTATTAAGAATAGAAAATTGATACATTCGAGTAAGGGTATGAGACCATTTATGTAGGAAGATAGGTTCCTTGGCCAACACTCTATCTAGTTGTGCAAGGGACAACTTGCACATATACAGCTTACGCATTTATTACATTGCATAAAGTAACTAGATAACTTCCCCCTAAAGTAATCTAATACCCTAAGTATGTATATTGGAAGGTACATTTACATGACCCAAATGATGTAATATACTCTATTTTTAACACCCCCTGTATTACATTATTTGGTATGAAGTTCTCTTGAATCACATAGATGATCTCTAAATATTTGAAACTTGATTTTTTTAAGTGCTTTTGTAAATATGTCTGCCAGTTGATCTTCTATAGGAACATACTTGAGGATTATTATTTTTTGAAAGTGTTCTCTGATGAAATGACATTGGGTTTCAATATGCTTTGTTCTTTCATGTATGATTGGATTCTTGATCATATTCAGTACTCCTTGATTATCATAGAATATCATAGTGGGAGTTTTTTTGATTTCCATGTCAAATAGTATGTATTATAACCATAGAGCTTCATAGGTTGTATATCTTGTTGCTTGATATTTTGCTTTAGTTGATAATTGTGCTATTATATATTATTTCTTGTTGTGCCAAGATATGGGTCCTAATCCAAGATAGAAGATATAACCTGAGGTAGATTTCCTGTCATCAATAGATCCAGCATAATTTACATCTAAGTATCCTTATAGGAAAAAATATTTGATATTCTTCATTTAAGTTAATCCATAGTCTATAATCTTCTTGATATATTATAATATTATTTTTGTAGCTTTCCAAAGACTTTCTCTTGGTTCTTGCATGAACTGTGAAATATAATTTACTATAAATGTTATATTTGATTGACTGTTTGTTAAGTATAGAATACTTCCAATCAACTAACAATACATTATTGTTGAAATCAATGGTGTTTTATCATTTTGGATAGTTGAATTCCTTGTTCCATTGGTGTATATTTGGGCTTACACTCTGTCATTCTATATTTTTCAAGAAGATATTTTGCATATTTTTATTGAGTGAAAATTATTTTATCTTTTCCTTGATAAATCTCTAGTCCACAACAGTAGTTCATTAGTCCTAGATCTATCATTTCAAATGTTTTTTCTAGATCCTTTTTTATATCACTTATTAACTTTTCTGAACTTCTAGTAATCACTATGTCATCAACATATACTATGAGGATCAAGATATTATTTCCAATATTCTTGATATATAGACTAGGATCTGATGTACTCCTTTTGAAATTATGATGTAATAGATGATTATTTATCTTGATGTTCCATGCTCTAGGAGCTTGTTTCAAGCCATATACATATTTATTCAATTTGCATTCCTTACTTTCCTATCCTTAAATGACAAATCCTTCAAGTTGTGTCATATAGACTTTTTCTTCTAAGACACCATTAAGGAATGCATTTTTTACATCCATCTAATAAATTTTCCACCCCTAATGTGTTGCTAGCACGTAAACTATTTGGATAGTAGTCATTCAAGCTGTTGGTCTGAATGTTTCTTCATAGTCAATTTTCTCTATATGAGTTACCCTTTGGCTACTATTTGAGCTTTGTATTTATCAAGTGTTCCATCTTCTTTGTATTTGATTTTGTAAACCCACTTGCATCCCACTATTTTCTTTTTTGGAGGTAGGTTTACTAGATCCCATGTCTTATTCTTCTTGAGTGATGCATATTCAGATTTCATGGCTACTTTCTACTGTGAGTCTTTCAGTGCTTAAGGAGTTGATATTGGTTCCACTGTGTTACTTAGCATTCCTCTATTCATTATGGTCATACTGCGAGTTTGAGGTCCTATAGAGGTAAGATCTGGAATTCTTTCCATATTTGATTCTCTGAGAGTATCTCTGAGTCATATTGATTCTTTTCTAGGCATAACTATTGATGCTTCTATGTCTTGTTCTTCTAATTTTGAATCCATGCTCATTATGTATTCTTCATGTAGATTTAGGAGAACTTTTGTGTTGCCACTAGATTTTATCTATGTTGATTTTAACTTTTTCATCAAAGATCATATCTCTACTACTGTAGACTTTCTTTGTATATGGATATAGCATTTTGTACCATGTAGATTCATTGTAATAGCCAAAAAATATCCCTATCATAGTTTTGTCATATATCTTAGTCCTCTTTTATTTTGGAATATGCATGTAGTATTTGCATCTGAAGATCTTTAGTCTTTCTATGTTGGGATTTTTTCCTGACCATGCTTCTTCTGGTATAATATGCTTGAGTACTCATGTTGGTAGTCTATTTTGTATGTAGACTATTGTGTGTACTACTTCAATCCAGTATTTGTGATCAAGTTGTGCTTCTTTTAACATACATCTTACCATTTCCATTATTTATCTATTTTTTCTTTCTACAATTCCATTTTGTTGAGACGAATATGCTATAGTAATTTATCTTTAGATCCCATTGTCTTCAAGAAATGAGTCAAATTTCTTAGAAACAAATTCTCCTCTATCTGAACGAAGTGCTTTTATGGTCTTTCTTGATTCTTTTTCAACTTGAAGTTTGAATTTTTTGAAATAGCTAAATGCTTCTGATTTGTACTTCATGAAATATACCCACATTTTACTAGTATTATCATAAACAAATAAATGAAAGTATTTATGTCTTCCAATACTATCAACTTTCATTGGTCCATATAAATTTTTATATATTATTTCTAAAGTATGTTGAGCTCTATGTCGATGAATTTCAAAATGAATTCTATGTTGTTTTCCTCCTACGCATTCTGGAAATACAATAGTTTTTGGAGATAAATTGGGTATTCCTTATACCATTTGATATCTGAATAATTCCTTCATTGATGTATTACTAGTATATCCTAGTCATTTGTGCCAAGTTTTGAAGCATTACTGAAATAGCTAAGTGAGTAGTAGTATCTAGGACAAATAGACAATTTTTATACGATCCTGATGCTATCATTCTTCCCTATCTAGAGATGTGATATTGCTTTCTGCCAATGAGAACCTTGAACTCAATAATTAAGTCTTGATCCATGAGTTGATAAACAGAAATAAGATTGGTTGTTAATCCTGGAACATACAATACATTTTTATTATACCTCTTCCATCCTTAAGATTTACTAGAATATTTTTTATTCCTTTTACTTCATATGTTTTGCTATCTACTACAACAACTACTTTTTCATTGATCTTCTTCAAAAAATTGAACCAATGTATGTTTCTTGTCATATGCTTACTTGCACCTGAATCTATATACCAATACTCAAAATTGAATTCAAGCTCAAGAAATTATAAGAGAAAGTAGAAATTAATGGAAAGGATACGGATTCTTATGTGAAAGAAAAATAATTACTTTCGGATTATCATAATGCATTGAATAAGGAGGAGTCATATTGGTTTTAAAAATCTAGAGAGAAATGGCTCAAGGAAGGATATAGAAATACAAAAACTTTTCATTCTATAACAAAAATATTTTTTTTCTATTTGTCATATCAAAAATATTATAACTTGAGATGGAAGAAATATTGAGGACGAAGAAGATATAAGGAATGAAGGAATTAATTATTTCAAAAATATTTTTTCATATTCTAGGCAATATAAGGAGGCACAAGAAAAACTTTTGCAAAATATTCCATCAATTATCACTCATGGAAAAAATGAAATCTTGATGAAGAAGATATCTATGAAGGAGCTCCATGAAGCAGTTTTCTCTTTCCATCCTAACAAGGCACCTAGCTCGATGGATTTCCTATAATTTTATTTTTTTTAAATTAGGATTTATTGAAGAGTGATATGTTAGTTGTGGTTTAAGAGGTCCGAAAAAGAAATACTATAATAAGTGAGATCAATGCTACTTTTATTACCTTGGTTCCCAAGAAAGGTGACAAAATATTTTGATAATTTTTGTCCAATAAGCCTTTGTAATGTGATTTATAAATATCATTTCAAAAATTATAGCAAACATGTTGAAGGGTATTCTAGGGTATCTTATCTCATAGGAACAAGGTAGATTTGTTCATGGTAAATAAATTCTTGATGGTATAATTATTGCACAAGAGGCCATACATTCTCTTCATTCCATGAAAAAACCAGGTATGCTTTTGAAATTAGATATGAACAAAGCATATGATAGGGTTTCTTGGAATTTTCTACATATTCTTAGAAATTTTGGCTTTGATTATAGTTGGTGTGAGTGGATTAAATATTGTTATAGCATTGCAAAATTTTCTATAATCAATGGTTATCCTATTGAGTACTTTAAGTCATCTTGTAGACTTCATAAAGGTGATCCACTTTCTCCTTATTTATTCATTATTTTGATGGAAGCATTAAGGAGAACCTTTCCAAAGGTAAGGGTATTCAAGTTGCAAAAAATGGTCCCTTTGAATCTCATCTTCAATTTGTTGATGATACTTTTTTTTTGGGCCATCCCTTAATTAGTGAGGCCATGGAGTTTAAATCAATATTATAATGTTATGATAAGGCTATTGGATAGTTGTTAAATACTACAAAATCTAGGTTTTTTCATTAACACTGCCCTATATTTACAACAAATTATTGTGAATATTTTAGGGTTTAAAGTTGAAAATTTTCCATCAACCTACCTGGGTATTCCTTTATATGATAAAGGAAATATGAAGGAGCTTTGAATCTCTTTTTTGGATAGAATGAAAGCTTGCTTGGCAGGTTGGAAAGGTAAGTTCTTAACCATGGTAGAAAGGCTACAACTCATAAATACTACATTACAATCCATTCCTATTTATATGATGTCACTTTCAAGACTACCAACAAGTATTGCATTAGAAATTGATAAAATTCAAAGAGACTTTCTATGGAAAGGTTGTGAGGAAAAATTTAGGTTTCCTCTTTGTAAGTGGGATAGGGTTTGCAAAGAAAGGAATATTGGAGGAGCAGGCTTGTAGAATTGCAGACTTATGAATTTGGTATTAGAAGAAAATCTTGGGTGGAGATTATTTAGAGATCAAGGAAAGAATTAGGTAAAAATATTACTTCAAAAACATATAGGTTCTCTTGATGTAATGAAATTATTTAGGAAAAGAACTCTACCCAAAGTATCGTCAACATGGAACTTCATATCAAATAGTTTGCAATTGATAAAGAAACATATTAGATAGTCAATCAATGAGGGAAGTTATACAAATGTTTGGTCTAATGCTTGGTTGGAGTCGTATCCTCTTATATGTGACTCAAAATGAAAACCATTGGCTCAAGTGTGCCTAGTGATGAGGCCCAAAAATGCCTCATTATTGCACAATGTTTGACTACCATATGATAAGTTAATTGCCAAATAGTTGACTAGAATATACTATTTGTTAAGTGTTTGCATGATTTTATGTTAGGAATACTATATCTCTGTTTTTTACTATTTTTAGCATTTTATGACTGATTTTGCGTGATTAAGTAGCAAGTAATAACATGCATTTCAATTAACCAAATGTGGTATGCTGATATCCATTAACTTCTCAATGGTTTTTGAATGTTTTCCTGCCCTTCAACTTGTTTCAAATCCACATTTAAGCCAAAAGTTTAGGACTGTCATAAATCTGAAATCTGAGAAAAATAGCCATATAAAAATCAGCAAGTTGTCACTTTATAGGAACACCTTGAAGTTGTCAAGCAAAGCATGAGAATATGGATGGAATGAGTTTAGAAGGACTACAGAAGACATCTGACCTATTTAGAAGCATTCCCACATGATCTAAATAGGCGACAACGAGGTATAACGAGAGCGGGGACAATTGTGCAGCACTGTTGCATTATTTCAGCATGGTTACTTGGTGAATGAAGTGTATAAATTCAGTAGCAACTTGATGTACTCTTTCATGTTGATACTTGAATAATTTTTCCATGTTCTAATTTTTTTGAATTTGCAAGAAATGTCAATATTTTACAACTGTGCAGCAGAAGCTGGAAAATACAGTAATTTACCATGTAAATTCCAGTAAGCTACAAATAAACAGCAAGGCATGGAATTCACATATGAAAAGAGATGAAGACCATTGAAATATGATCCTAGGAGATAACCCACTTGAGAGATGCAGAAGAAATCACTTGAAAAGTACATATTTTTTCATTCTGAAGTATCTTCGGAATGAACAGATATCTTCGAAATGAGAAAACACAGTGTCTTCGAAATGAGCAGACATCTTCGAAATGAGAAATGCAGTATCTTCAAAATGAGCGGATCTTTAGAATGAGAATTGCAGTATCTTCGAAATGATAATTGCAGTATCTTCGAAATGAGCGATCTTCGAAATGAGAATTGCATTGTCTTCGAAATGAAGCCACTTATCTTCGAAATGAAAACAAAATGTGTTTTTTGACTTATTGACCGATTTTTGAAGCTGGAAAAAGGGAAATAAAGGTTGGAAAAGGTAAAGGAAAATATCTTCCACCTGGCTTTGCCGTCATTGCCGTCCAAAGCCACCATTTATGGAAAAGATCAATTTTGATCCTCTTCTAGGATTAACACAGAAATAACCTACAGCATAATAGGAAGTTGTTTGCAAGATAAAAATGAAATATTATGAAGTGGAGAAATATGTGTGAGATATTTTTGGACTCCTCCCACGTACTTCCACCACTGAAGATGCTTTCTAAGGGTCAATGACTACTGCTGCAACACAAACTGTTCAGATTTGCATTTATTTCAGATCCGGAATTATTGGCAAATGACTATAAAATAGCACATAGGCTGATTTGAGCATGGGATATATTGTAAATATTTATATAAATAACACAGACTCCCTCCTTGGTTGATCCGATTAAAAATTAGAATAGAGGAGAGTTTTCGATAGTAGCAATTAGAATCTGTATAGTGATTTTTTGTAACGATTTTCAGCATGTTTTGTCATCAATAAAAGTGCAGTATTTTATCATTTTATGTTACGAGTGTTAATTAGTTAAGAAGTGCTTTTCACCTCCTTCTAGATCAGGAAGTATGGGCCCACTTTCAGGTCTAGAAGGAGGAATTTTATGGCAGGTTTTAATCTGTAATTTTGTTGCAGTAGAATTAATAGATTGTTTGTCAGATTTCATTTTCTTGTTTTTATTTTGTATTGTGTGATTTATGTTTCCTATTATGTTTGTGTACAGCATTTGTGTGTATGTCAGCTGACAAATCATATTAAGCATTTTCTTTTATGTTTTTCCTGCTTTCTATTTTAGCAACTTTCCATTTTCAGCATATTTCATTTTCTTTGTCAATTCCTATAGCAAAAGCTTGACGACCTTTTATGGCAGGCATTGACAGGTGTTTTAGAATATATTTCAATTCTTCAAAAGTAGATTAGATTTCAATTTAGCAATTTCAATTCTGTTATTTCAATTCTGCAAAAGTATATTAGATTTCAATTTAGCAATTTCAATTCTGTTATTTCAATTCTGCAAAAGTAGATTAGATTTCAATTCATGCAATTGTAGTTAATTGTTAAATTCTGTAATTTAGATTTAGTTTTCAATTCCTGTAATTTATTTCAGTTTTCATTCTTCGAGACTAGGTTTAGTGTGACACCAAAAGGCTAAACCAAATCTGCTTCACCAATAAATGCTTGAAATCTGAATGCCTGAATTGTACTCTGTCATAGCCTTCTATCGTAGACAGCCTTGGACACCACCCCGGATTGATAAATCATTGAGATTAAATGATGAGACTCAACGACACTCATCACCTAGCATGTAAAGGTCTAAAGGTCAAAGATTATGTTATTATGAGCAAAAACTCCAGATCATGGATTTATTTTAGTAACCTGGTTGAAGGAGAGGAACTCAAACAAATTATAGATAAACTTCAAAAGATGCTTCAAGAGTTTTATTTATTGATTTTTACACAGAAGGATGAGTTAGTTTGGAATTTATCAAAGGATGATGGATACTCAGTCAAGTTGGGATATGAATATTTAGAACAATCAAAATTTCTTTCTCCCAAAGATTTTTCTTGGAAGAATGTTTGGTCATTAGAGGCTCTCCCTAAGGCCTCAACATTTCTTTGGATAGCGTGTGAAAGTAAGATTCTTATAGGAGAAATTCTACAAAGAAGAGGATATTATAGACCCTTCAGATGTGCCTTGTGGGAGAAGGATTTAGAAACATCAAACCATTTACTTCTTCATTGTTCGTTTTCTTACACCATTTGGGGTTATTTTTTAAAAATATAAAATTATATTGGGTAGCTCCATCAACATTGAAAGAGTTAATAAAATATTGGATAAATTATTTCAAAGTTAAAGAATTATGTATTCTTTGGAGGATTGGCCCTGCCATTATTTTTTGGAACCTATGCTTTAAAGGAATAACAAAATTTTTAAAACAAAGAATCTTACTTTGATCTATAGTAAAATGAAAATATCCAAAAATTAAGTTTATCAAAATTAATTTAAGAAATTCAGGAAAAGTTTGGGGAGATGATGTTTTTTTAGAAATAGTGAAGGCAAAATTCTTGTCACTTATTCATAATCATACAAAACTTCAACTAACAACTATATAAAGGCTAGGGCACTTGGATTAAAATTGCAGGAAATGTATTTCAATTGAGGGGACTCACAAACTATCATCAATGCTATTAACAAAAAAGATGCGGAGATTGGATAAAAAATAATAATAT
The DNA here is from genome assembly GCA_028583015.1 of Wollemia nobilis. Taxonomy (NCBI): domain Eukaryota; kingdom Viridiplantae; phylum Streptophyta; class Pinopsida; order Araucariales; family Araucariaceae; genus Wollemia; species Wollemia nobilis. The sequence goes on from JAQPPZ010000415.1 coordinate 176,597, forward strand.
TGTTGATGTTCATCATCTATTACTAAAGGTAATGTCCTAGAGTGTGAGCATGTTATGGTGTTGATCTTCATTCCGATGAAATTCAAATTTTAGAAGGTAATTGGCCAAATAAAATTTTATATCTTAATCAAAATGTCAAAAAACTGATTGTGAAAACATAGCGCTTCCAAGAAGCTGAAAAATATATTTAAGAAAAAAATAATAAAAAAACATGATAAAAAAATATAGTGTAACAAATATAATATTTTAGTATTTTTATAAGAATGGTCCCAATAAAAAACACATATAACTTATTAAAAAAATAAATGTATTAAATATCTTAACTAGTAATCCAGGTAAATAAAATACTCAAATAGATATTTAAAAAAATTAAAGATAATGGGAGACCCATGTGAAATTAACACCTAATCTTCATCCGGGGTTTATATGATGTTTGGAATAGATGATTGTGGTTGACATTTCTGAAGGTGTAGGTTTGACACTTTACGTTATACGTGGCATTTATGAACATGGAGTTGCTTTCAAGAATGTATATAAGTGAGACATCATTGTGAGTCTATCAATCGAAGGCTTAACATCCAATTGAAATATTTGTATATATCAAAGTTGTTATATGTAAATAAAATATTTAATAATAAGAGGTGAAAATTAATTAAAAAATAATATTAAATAGTTTTTAATATATAATAATTATAAGTTTATTGTAGTGATAAAGGTTACGGGCTTTGAAGAGGTTTAAGGTTTGAAACCTTATTTAATATGAGGGGACCAAGATCTTCATAAAAAAAACTTTGATAGCTCATTTGAAGATCAAAGTAGTATTAGCTCAATAGATTAGATAATGAACCTATTAAATATCATCTTTATCATAAAAAATATTAATTCAATAATAATTAAGTCAAATAGAATTATACTAGCTTAGATATAAAGGATGTATATCTAAAAACGCAGAGAGTTATCAATCTCGAGGCACCTATCTCATTTCTTGGGGTGTGATCTCCAAGATAGGTACCTCCGGATTGATAACTCTCGGTGTTTTTAGATATATATCCTTTATATCTAAGCTAGTTTATCAAACAGTTGCAACGGTTGGTTAGTCGGCTGTTTTAGTTTAGATATTTTAAATGTTTGCAGCGGCGGTTGGTTAGTCAATTGTTTTAGTTTAAATATTTTAAATGTTTTTGTTAATGTCGACTTTTTTAATAAAAAAAAATATTGTTTACGACATGACATGTATGACCTCTTTGCCTCCCACCCCCATGTCTGTCATTGTAGGAATGCCTCTTGGCGTAATGGCGTAATTAAAAGTTTTTCTTTTACATTGCTCATATGGGATTGAAGTGGACCTCATTTATATTACAATATCACTACATAATAGTGATATTACAGTGATATTCCAAGGCTTGGATATTATCCAAGATAATATTCCATGCTATACATACATAATATCCCAACGTTGTTGTAATATCCCTACACTTCAATTCCATATAACCAATGAAAAAACAGCTTTTAATATATTTTCATTTGACTTAATTATCATTGAATTAATATTTTTTACAATAAAAGTAACATTTAATAGATTTCTTAAGAAAAATTGTGGTTGATTTACATCGTTTTAATGTTTTATTTAGAAATTTGAGCAATGTAATCTCTTTTACATTTTACAATAGTGCTAAGGGCTTCTATTTTTGTCAGTTTGTTGGTTTTTTTTTAATAATATTAAATAATTTAATTAAATCGTGTAGGTGTATAAAGGGTGGGTGTATGGTGGTTTTATGTTAAATTCCTTATTGTTTAGTATAACTCTCAACTTTACAAAAGGTCATAGTTGGGGAGAGACTTACTAAGGTCATAGTTGGGGATAGACTTGCTAACCCTATACGTCGATTAAAGATTTCCCATAATAATCAAATCAAAAAAAATATTAAACAATTTAAATTTTTTAAATTATTATTTTATAAATAAAATATCTTCTATACCTTAATTCTATTCCCTCTGTTTTACCTTACCAAAGTAATTACCAGATATTTACCAAGGGATTGTAGTGGCAACAAGCCTAAATAACTGCCCTGATCAAATAGATAATAAGGTGTAGTTACAAGTTAATCAAAAACTTATTTCATTGTTTTTGCGGGGACATTTGGTTAATAATTTATTTTGATAACCTCGATTTAAATGAAAGAATGTAACTTCAATTTTGATATTATTAAAAAAATTAGTATGCATGTAAAGTTTTTATGTTAGAGGGTTGAGGAAGAGGGGCTCTTTAATAACTTAAATCTTAATCTTAGTTATGTTCTTTTCTTATCTTTTTTTGTAATGAAATTCAGTTCACATCACCTGTCAAGAGGGTGAATGAATTGAAAATAGATTAGAACTTTATTCATAGTTTTTAAATAAGTAACTTGTATTTATTATGCATGAGAATTGGAAAGTTCAAGATTAGTTTATGCATTCAATATTTAATTTTTTTTTTTAATTTATACGGTGGAATCGGTAGTCGTAGCTGCTACGAATCCGGGTAAGTTGTTCGATTTTTATGGCCATCACAGTATTTTGCGATGTTCATTCCAGAAGCCATCATACAGTTTTTTGTGCAGGTCGCCCCTATAACCACCATGCCACAATCATTTTAAACCTTTTACATCGCTAAAAGCACCAGGAAAGGGACAAGCATTCAGTTCGACGAGGCCCGAGATTTGAACCTTAGACCTTCGTCCCTTACGGGATTTGGTCGAACGAATTGTTCTACACATTGGACCTCATTCAATATCCAATTGTTAGACCAAAGATAAATTGATTTTTTTTTATGTTTTTAATTTTTACATACAGAGGTTTGATAAAAATTAAGAAATTGTGGAGGGAATTAGATGATGTGATTCCGGTTTATGTGAGTAGATATCTAAATAAAGTGGCAGGCTTCTTGGCTAAGATGGGTGCTAAGAAGGAGGTAGGGGTTCAGTGGCATGGCTATTGAGGATGAGAGGATTAGGTAGGTTGGTGAGCAAATCCAGTGTTTAGCTAATTTGGAAAACCATTGTAGAAATATGGTTTAGGAGATTTGGCTCCAATGCAGATATTTTATTTTTGTAAACATGTGTTCTTGTCGACTAAGGTTGGGAGGAGTCTCATTCCAACTTGTAGATGATCTTTGTTTTAATATAATTTTTTCAAAAAAATATATTTTTTTTATTGATAAAAAAAAATGAGTTAAAGGGCCCCGAACCTTTACACAGAGCTCGAAAGATATACAAGAAAAAAATAATATAAGATCATACAAATGCAAGATAGTCCTACCTTAGTTAAACAAACAAACCTGGACTAAACCTGTTGATGGAGAAGCTGAAATAATATTCCTCCCGCTATCCTTCTATTTAACATGGTTGATGCAATGCTCAATGCTTTACATAACTGATAAAGAAACTGCTGACAATAATGTAATTTAGTGTGCTCAAATCCTTCATTGCATGATCCCAATAAGTATTATGCTTTGCTCTGCCCTCTTTATCTGCTAGCTTCATTATCAATTCTTATAATCTCTTCCAACTCCATGGGGGTATATGACCAGACCTTGAAATATTCACCATTTTATCGACAGCTTTGTTTCCCTCTCTATAACTATGTTTAACTTGACTTTCTTCTAGGTTTCCCAAAATAATCCTTGCATCTGTAATTATTTGAAAAATACTAGAATTGTTTAACTCCTCTTTTTGAAGGAAAGTTATAATATTCTTGGAATCCCCCTCAAGAACAATTCTCCTAAAACCCAAATTCACTACAACTCAGAGGCCTCTAAGCATTGCCCTTGCTTCAGCTTGGTGATTTGTGGTAATTCCTAGATCCTCAACATATGCAATCACTACCTGACCTCAGTCATTCCTAAAGAGGCCTCGATCACCAACATGACCCGGGTTACCTTTTACAGCTCCATCATAATTATATCTAATTATAAGTATAACTTTCAAAAAAAATACGTGAAAAAAAATTATAATTATATTTAGTTATTAGTTTTAAATGAACAACTAAAACTAATAAAGTGAGTTTATCCCCGAATGATTTGTTGTTGACCTTGCTGATGATGAATCGATAGTGTGTAGTTAAATTTGTGAGAACTTGCGAGAGCTTGAGAATAATTATACCTCAAAGGAATCAATTTTTTGACTGTCACACACTCGTAGCTCCATTCCATTGCAGGTTGTTTGTGGTTTGGTTTACGATGAGCTAAGTTTTACTCCCTTAAAGGTAGGTGTCTTTTTGAAACTTTATATTTGTCTGGGAAGGGAAATCAAAGTCGAGGTTTTTTGCATATACCACAAAAACCAAAGCAAGAGTGATACACAAGTAGAAAAGCAAGGGAAGCAAAGTTCGAGATTGGCTTACCATTGACGTTGTTTCACTGTTTAAGATTATGATATTTTTTTCTAGAAAAAATCTCATCTTTTAGAAGTCATATTTTTGCAAAAGGTTATCCGATTCAACTAATCATTGGACCAACTTGTGTGAAATTTGAATAGCTTTAAAATCAGTTTACATATGAAGGAATCCGAGCAATATTGAGGGATATATGATCCTATGAAGTCAATCGTAAAAAACAAGGGCAATGATAATTTTTTGAATCACAAAAAATAAAATTGCAAATATTTTTCATCTAGGGTATGATGGGAAGAGCAATGAAGGGCTAGGGCTTCAATGAGGCAAGACATTCTATCTAGACATAGAATTTTTCAACTAAGTTTTTTTCCCTTCTTTATCTTAGAAATTTTGCATGCAAATTATTATATTTTTTATCAAATATTATATTTGTTATAGGATATTCTGATAAATTTCAAAAAAATGAGTTTTAGTTTCCTTTTCATTGATCTATTTATAGTTAAATATTTAGAATCGTCTCTAGTATTAGTGAGGGCACCTTAGAGAGATCCCTGTTGCTCCAAGATAGAGTGATTTTTGGTAGATTTAATGAGTATTGATCAAGGGCTTCAGTCTTGAGAAAATGGATTGATAGGAATTGGAAATCTCTAGAAGTGATTTTATCCTTTCTTTCCAAAGGTTTCTTCCTAGCCATTTTTTTTTCTAGGGAAGAAAGAGAAAAAATCCTAAAAAGGTGTCCTTGGTTTATGGGAAGAGCAAGACTCTTTTTTACCCGTTGGTATGAAGGCTTTTCACCTAAAAATATAAATCTATTCCTTATGCTAGTCCGAGTTAGGATGTTTGGGTTGCCCATTGAATTTTAGAAAATAGATACCTTCAAGGCAATAGGCAACACTCTAGGAGAATTCCTTGATATTTTAGATACTATGAAAGATGGATTCTTGGCTATTTATACTTGGATATTGGTCATGATTGATATTATGGATATCTAAAATATATCAACTCGAGGAGACTCCCAAAAAATGCCTCCTTTCCTACCCTCACAATCCATTCTATCAGCCCCAGGGCTAAATCCATCAATTTCTTCAATAAGGGGGCAATCTTCTACAAAATATTCCATGTCTGGCATAACCATCTCGACCCAATATGATCACATTTTCTCGACCATCTTGACCTGATATGGTCGCTCGAAATAAAAAAATAAAAAATCAACAATCAGCTAAACTACCTATCAACATCGCGTCTGAATTTGCACCGACGTCAATCATTAGCACCTGCCACCTACAATCACCTGTTGGAAATAGTCAGCTTCCATGGCAATGGTAATCAAGCTACCCTTGATTGCTCCCCATTTTTCTCACTTCCCTCATGCCAAGAGTCTTATAAAATGGCACCTCCTGCTGCAAAAGAAAGATCTAAAAAAATTAAATTCAAATGCCACGAAATGCTAACAAAATAATTTTCCAGGTCCTCTTGCTGTAAAATCGATGCCACTGGATCGCTATCTAGAATTTAAAGTTGCATTCCTTTCCCTCGCACGATTACTCACACTGCTCCATTTATAATCTACACTCACTCACTCACCTTCATGCTTGCAAAAACTCGTCATCAAAACATCGTGCATCATCTTGAATCGTGTTCAAATCTGGTTACATCGAAGCACAAACCTGTGACAGCGATCATCTCACTCTAAGATAGTCTATAGACAGACACCATCTTGACTCGAGATGATCTCAATAAAGTGACTGGTTTCCTAGTTTTCTTTGCATATTATCTTAAATTTGCTCATTTATCGTTCATGTGTATGTTTAGATCTCAAAATATTACATGCATTTATATGTTTTCCATTCAGTCTTGCATTTTCAAATCAAATACGGGTCCAACCTCGATGTACCTCATATATGTTATTTATTCATTGCTATTTTCTTTATGCGTAGGTTACAGGATTCGAGGATAGCACAAGGATCTAGATTCGTTCCATGGTGGTCCCAAAAAACCTTCTCCCCCAACAACATGCTGGTACAAAAATCTTCACATTACACCCAAAGACACTCTTTCTGATAAATAGGGGAATCACATCCCTCTTGTATCTATTGTATCATTGGTGAAATCCTCTCGAGGGGATTATTTTGTAACACTTTGAAATATTAATACAAATTAATATAAAAGATTCATTTTATTGGTTAATCATTATGTTTCGTTCTATCTTGTTTTGGTGCAAATTTGCGTTCTTCAAATGGTGATCACGGTGGGATCTTTGGGTTACCCTTCATCATTTGTTGTTTTGTTGCATTAGCAAAATGACTAATTTTTGCTTGTTTTTGGTGATTGTAGGTACTCATACTTAACCATCTCTACTCAATATGGTCCTTGTATCGAAATCATCACAACTCGAGATGGTCTTTGATCAAAGTCAAAATAGTCACATATCTACAAGTCTACATCAAACGAAGGCTTTCAAGGTTAGGGTTCATGCTTTCTTGTCATTTTTCTTTCATATTTTTGAAAATATATATATAGTGTAGCTGCATACATTCTAATTTTTAAAACCTATTAGACTATAACCATATTAGGTCGATATGGACCCCTGTCTGTGATCATATTAGGTTGAGATAGTCTCCTATCTATGATCATCTTAGTAAGAGACAGTATCTTCATTTCTTGATTCGTTGTCCTCCATTGTTGCCTGTTAAAAGATAGATCATTATTTAGAGAAAATAATACATTTTTGCTTCATATCTTGCATCGTTAAAATTATTGTGTGCTCTTTGTTTTAATTTTTGCAAATAAAATAAACTCACACACACACACAGTACTTAAACATTGACAAGTTAGATTTCATCACCAAATGTCGATAGTAATCGCGTGACGTGGGCCTTCATCTCCCACCATGGATTGGCCCCCTAAAATCCATAGTATCCCCCATGAGAGTTCTTTCGTATTTCATCATCTAAAATCCCCCTACTTTTGGGTACATCCCAAAGTAGGTTAGGTTTAAACACCCTTTAACCATAGGGCTTAATAATTAGTGGAATGCAGTTGTCATTCTTATCCAAGCTTGCTTGAGGGTGAAGTGAAAGCCTATTTGGGAAAGTAGAAGGATTTAGATAGCATGGCCATTTCTTTGGAGGGTTATTTTATTCCTATAAGGATATATATCACCTATCTATAATTCTAGGAAGCTATATTGACTGTTTGTGTCACATTTTTTGACAAGGGGTTGTACACAAGCTACATTTTTTGTAGAATTCATTTCACCCACCTTAGTCAGGAATAAGATTTTAAAAAAGCTCTTCAAAAACACATAAGGAAAATCAAAAACCAAAATAAAAATAAAAAATAGAAATAGAAGAATAGATTTCACAAATAAACAATAATATTAACGATAAAACAAAATTGTTTGTTTGCTTTGCTTTCTTTGTTTGTGTAGATTATAAAGTGCACACAATTTGCCTAGCTTATGGTTGTGAGTAAGTTCAATATGCCCAAACTGGATAAGTTCAAAGGTGACAAAGATGCACAAGAGCATGTAAGTAGCTTTATAAATGCTTGCTTCCATCTTCAAGATAGTGACTCCCTAATGCTCAAAATATTTCTCATAACACTTGTTGGGGGTGCTTTGGAGTGGTACAATCATTTGCCACGTCATAGAATTTACACCTTTGAACAATTGGCCAATATATTTTTGGAATGCTTCTCCTTTAGCATCAAGAAAAAGGCTACCTTGACTTATACAACCTTCACCAATTTGAAGATGAGCCAATCATGGATTATGGTAACAGATGGAGAGAAGTCATCACAAAATTGCCCTTCACCTTACCCATTATGGAGCTCACTCGCATGTTCACTAGAAGTTGCTCAAAACAAATCTCACTCTTACTGCAACTTCAACAATATCAAACTTTTGAGGAAGCCCTAGCCCAAGCAAAGGTCATTGAGGACATCAAAATTCAAGAAGGAGACATCAAGATCTAAAAGAAAGAATGGCCTAACAAAAATTCCAAGGGAAACCAAACCCAACCAAAGGTAGCTCCTATGAATCAAGTCATTTTGAGTGCCCTTGGGCCCTCGAATCAAACTCCACCACAATAACCTAACTATCAGGCTCAACCTCCACTAGCTCAATACAACTCATCAACCATTACAAAATCAACCTCCAACTCAACCACGTCATCCACCTCACCAATACACACCACTATCGGAACCCTTGGTGAACATCTTTCATCGATTGTGTGAGGCGCAAGCAATTTCCCTCCCTAAGATTCACCCACTAGATCCAAATCGACCAAAATCAAAATCTTATAGGGAGGATCACTACTACATCTATCATAGATAAAAGGGTCATGATATCCAATCATGCTACTCATTCAAGAACTTAGTGCAAGACATGATCGAATGATAGGAAATTCAAATTGATAACCCTCTTGCCTCTTCCAATCAAAACATTGGCATCTACCAAGATCCATTACCTCAACATGGAGCAACCACAATACCTACCATTACAATAGAACAACCTAAGTAGGTCAATCAAGTGCATGCCACCCCACCTAACCAAGGTTTTGTGGGAATGATAAACATTGTGACAAGGAATCAAAGATACCCAAATCGACCCACCCAACCAGTGGATCCATCCAATATTCCTTCAATGTCATAGGCACCTCCACGATCAAATCCAATCACTCCTTTACCTCACCCGGTACTTACATTGAGAAATAGACTTACTCAAAGTCTCAAAATAGCCTCAGAAAAACTCTCCATTTATGAGCTAATACAACAATCGACTCCACATCGTGAAGCTCTAATGGAGATTCTAAAATCTATTGAATTGCAACCACAAGATTCCAATACTTTCACCAACTTTGTGGGACACATTCAAAATTGCAAAGAACCTATAATAACATTTCATGATCATGAAATCAAGACAATACCTATTGAAATACCTGATCCACCACTACATATCATGGCTAGTGTGGATGGGATTACTTACAAACGTGTCTTGATTGATACAGGCTCTTCCATCAATATCATCACCACTTTTACCCTCAAACACCTCAATCTTCCACCATCACACATCGCATCATCCACCTTCACCCTCCATGCCTTCAATGATGCCTTGTGTTCCACTATTGGGACAGTGGTCCTTCCTATTCAAGTTGGACTAAAAATCATTCACACACTCTATCATGTCTTGGAAGGTGCCATGCAATATAACTTGTTGCTTGGTCGACCCTGGATCAGAGATATGAAGTGTGTACCTTCCATATTGCACCAAAGCATCAAATATGTGCATGAAGGTCAAGTTCATTGTGTCCCCATAGATTTGGAACCATTTAAATTTTTCCATATGGTTTCACATCCATATGAGTCCACCTTACCATCCACTCATTTGGACATTCAACCTAATCACCCCATCAAACACTCAAATCATCCACCAAAAGCCTCCATTCCTTCATCATCACAACCATCAATCATCAACTTCCATGGGAATCCCTTCTAATCCATCAGATCCTCCCATGAGGAACCCATCAAAAGCACCAATGTCATCCCCATCACATGAACCCTCACCACCTACTGCATCCACATCTCAATCATCCATTCCACCTCCCACACCTTCAATCTCAACCATCTCCACAACATCCACCCACACTCATCCCATTCCTAAGGAAATCCTCTTCGCTATACATATCCCATCACAATCCACAATTCCATCTTCATCTACCCCTCCTCCACAAGTCATAATCCATATGACTAATCTAAGCCTTGGGGAATATTTAGTGCAAGATGTTACATTCACCCCTCTCATTGAGTCAATCAGAGACTTTGGTAGACCTTGCAATGCATCACTACCCATAGGTACCATCATCCCCCTTGGGTATTTTCTGAATCAAATAAATTTTATCTATGGAGGTATTGATACCTCTACGGACACACCTCTTATACTAGAAGAGGAAGAGTCATTTCTTGAAAATATTGACTATCTATCAAACCCATCCTTTTCTTTGTGATACTTTTATCACTACCATTGGCATAGAAATGGCCTAGGTCACTACGAGCAAGGTCCTTGAACCCCTCTAGAACCACATTATCAATTGTCGATAGATAAGTCAGGATTAGGATACTCCATACGTATGCTTGATGAACTTCTTGTAGATTCCCTTTAGTGCCTTAACCTAGGCCTTGAGGAGGACATAGATGGCAATGAGTATGCTGATCCTAGCCATACTCATTTTCTTAGCGATCATCTTCAAATCACCATGTTATCAATGGATAATTTTGACTCATCTGATGAGGAGTCCGAAGATAATTTCGATGCACTATCCATTACTTCAGATAGCTCAGAGGAGGATTCCTCCCCCATTGTCCCTATCATGAATGTAGATGAGTTTTATCTTTGCCTCTTCCCTAGGAAGCTCCCCATTTGGTGATAACTTCTTCCACTAGAGGATCCTATCATCCCCATTCCACCTCGATCACACCCTATCATCCCAATTCCACCTCAACCACCTCCTATGCATTTTTTCCACCATAGCATTAACCATCACCTTCCACCCAAGAATGAAGGTCATCCACCATCCATCAACATGATCTCCATTGATCTCACCACTCCACTTTTCTATCCAAGCAACCCTTCACAATATTTACCCCTCGATCCTGAGGCTATCGATTTTGATCAAGTTGCTCTTCCACCATCACCCTTCAAGTTTCTTCCCTCCGAGAACATGCTACAATCATATCATATTTCATCACAACCACCCTTAGTAGTTCTCCAAGCTAAGATAGAGTCGAATGACACATCTAACTCCTTTAATCCAGCTGATGATATTCATCTGATCCCCACTCCTCATCAATTGGAAGAGGGATCTCACATGTTAATAGAAGAGACCATCGATATTGACATCAACACTGATCTTGAACATCCTCAGATTCTTAAATTGGGAAAATATCTCTTAGAGATAATATGTTACATTCACCACTCTTCTAACAGAGTATAGACAAGTTTTTTCTTGGTCATACAAGGACATGCCTGGTCTGGACCCAAACTTAGTGGTCCACAATTTAATGCTCAATCCAATGATCAAGCCTATCAAGAAAAAACTTCAAAAACTACATCCAATGATAGCTCTAATGATCAAATATGAATTACAAAAATTGTTGGATGTAAGCTTCATCCAACCCATCAACTATCCTGAATGGGTTTCCAACATGGTACCTATTGGGAAGTCGAATGGGGGGTTCACATATGCATAAATTTTAGAGATCTTAACAAAGTGAGCCCTAAAGATGAATTTCCACTCCCTAGCATTGATATGCTCATAGATGCAATTATAGGTCATGAAATGCTTTCCCTCATGGATGGTTTCTTGAGCTATAATCAAATTTAATTCAATCCTGATGATCAACCCAAAATGACTTTTACCACACCATGGGGGACTTTTTGCTACAAAGTCATACCTTTTGGTCTCAAAAATATTGGTGCTACTTATCAGAGGGTAATGACATACATTTTTCATGACTACATGCATAAGATTATCAAAGATTATGTTGACGATCTACTAGCAAAGTCTTTATTGTATCAATGACCATATCGATGTTCTACATAAGGTCTTTGATCACCTCTTGGAGCATAACGTTCGATTGAATCCTAAGAAGTGTATTTTTAGTGTAACATCTAGAAAACTTTTAGGCTTCATCATTTCTAAATGAGGCATCAAAGTTGACCCAAACAAGGTCAAAGTAATCTTAAACATGCCTCCCCCCACCAATCTTAAGTAACTTCATAACTTACAAGGGAAGATACAGACCATTCAATATTTCATCATGCAACTATCAGATAAATGTCAATCATTTAATCATCTTCTACAAAAGGGGGTAACTTTCCATTGGGATCAAGATTGTCAAAAGGTCTTCGAGGATATAAAGTAGTACTTGGTTTCTACACCAGTATTATCTCCTCCTCGACTTGGTGCACCTTTTCTATTGTATATCTCAACCATTAACTTTGCCTTAGGGACTATGTTGGCCCAAAAGAATAAGGCTAATAAGGAGCAGGCCATCTATTACATTAGTCACACCTTAGTCAGTTACGAAGTCAAGTATGCTTATGTTGAGAAGCTCTACTTAGTAGTGGTTTTTACCACTAAGAAACTTTATCATTACATGATCAATCAAACAACTTATGTTATCTCCAAAGAGAACCCCTTGTGGTATATGATGAGTCATACATATCATAATAGTTGCACCACAAAGTGGATCATGCTTTTGATAGAGTTTGACCTTGAATTCATTGGATAAAAATCTATCAAGGGTCAAGTCATCACTAACCAATTAGTAGAAGCTCCTCTTCCCAATGATAAGCCTCTTACTATCGAACTACCGGATGATGCAGTCTTTGCATTATCAAACTTGGAAGAACCAGATGAGCTAAAAAACAAAGTTGATCTCACACTATTCTTTGATGGTTCTAAGTGTGAACAAGGGGGTGGTGTCGAAATCATGTTCTTCACACCACAAGGGACTCCTATCCCCCTTTCATTTAAGCTTGATTTCTCATGTACCAACAACAATGTAGAGTATGAAGCCCTCCTTTTGGGTCTCCAAATAGCTCTCGCCATGGGTATCAAGTGACTTAGCATCTTTGGTGATTTTGAGCTCATCATCAACCAAGTCAAAGGGATTTATCAATGCAAGTGCCCAATCTTAAAGAAATACAAGATCCTTGTGGATAAATTGCTTGCAAAATTGGAATGGTATGACATCGAGGCTATCCCTCACTTTTCCAACCATTTTGTGGATACAATGGCTTCCTTAGGATCCCTAATTTTGTAAAACCCTTTTGATAATGTCACAACCATCTATGCTAAAACTCTCAATCAATCCATACTTTTGTGAGATATTTCTATAGGAGAGCAAGATGTCCACCTAGTACAAGCAGAACCATATCAAGACTAGTTCTCTCAAATACAAGATTTCTTGAAACTTGGTAATCTCCCTTCTAGATTGTCGCATGCCACAAAATGCACATTTAAGCAAAAAATGACTCGATATATTTTTCTAGGAGACATACTATACCATCGAAGCTATGATGGTCTCCTTCTTCATTGCTTAGAACCCCAAGAATCTACTTGGGTCATTTCTCAAGCTCATGATGGTACTTGTGATGGCCACTTCAATGGCATGGCTATCATGAAGTGCATCCTTCGAATGGGCTATTATTGGCCTACCATGGAATAAGATTATTGTGCTTATGTCAAAAGGTGCATCAAGTGTCAGCATCATGCTAATCTATCGCACATACCTTCATAAGCTTTACAACCAATACATTCGTTGTGGCCTTTCTCGCAATGGGGCTTTGATTTAATTGGTAAAATTTCACCCCCATATTCAAGCTACCACACATTCATCATCATGGCAATTGAATACTTCACAAAATGGGTTGAGGCTATTCCCCTTACCACTATGATAGGATCATACATCACAGAGTTCCTACTTCATAACATCATCTATCATTTTGGTATTCCATCTAAGATCATTTTAGATAATGGGCCACCATTTAAAAATAAGGATGTTCAAGCTTTGTGTACAAAGTATCATATTCAAGCATAACTTTTCAACTCCTTACTATCCATAGAGTAATGGGTAGGTTGAGGCCTCAAACAAGATGATTATCACCATCCTTAAGAAAATGGTTAATGATCATCATAAGGATTGGCATCTTCAATTACCTCTAGCACTATGGGCTTATAGAACAAGCATTCGAACACCTACAAGGGCAACCCCATTTTCATTAGTCTATGGCATTGAGGCCATCATGCCCTTGGAGCTTGAAATTCCCTCATTGTGCATCTCATTACAAGAGTTCATCGATGATGACGACATGCGATAGGCTCACCTTGATCAACTCACTCTTCTTGATGAATGATGCATTAATGCTCTTGAACATCTTCATGTTTATCAAGATCACATTAAGCGAGCCTATGATACAAAGGTACATCTTAGAGAATTTCAAGTTGGTGATCTAGTGTTAAAGGAGAACCAACAAAATTCTAACTTGCCTAGCCATTTGCATGATAAATTTATGGTAAATTGGATAGGCCCATTCATCATCACACACAAGTTGGGATCAAGAACTTATCGATTAGCTACACTTGAGGGTGTCGAGGAACCTAAACCACTTAATATTCTCCACCTGTGAGTATTTTATGCATAAAAATAAAAATAAAACAATAATAACAAAAACACAAAAACATAACACAAAATTTCATACCACCATCCACCACATTTTTCATTACACACCATTAATGCATTGCATATCACCATGTATTACACTTTGCATTTGATCATCATCGCTTATTCATGAACTTGGCTAGTCGCATGTTTTATCGCATTGCATTAGGCATTTTGTTTGCCATAGTTGCATTCATCTCATCTTTCATTCAACATTTCATGTAGCATCACATTTGTATGAGGGTCACTTATCTTGATGTAATCTCTTTTATCTTGGGCATACACCCCATTTCATTATTCATACACATTCACATTTCCATGTTGTCTACCCACCTCTTGCTCGCTCCTAAGTAGTTGTTGTAAGGTGTCTAATATGGTCTTTCAGTCATTCAACCATTCCTATTTTTCTTTTAGATTTCATTGCAAACCATCTTGATATCTGGTGATAGGATCTCGCTTTGGTCATACTTTGTTTATCTCAAAATCCCAACACATTCTCACAATCTTAATTATGATTTTGAACAAGGAAATATGACACTACAAAGTAAGTCTTACCTCTTAAGAAAACAATTTTCCTTGCTCTTCCTATCATGTGCATGGTCTAAAAAGCTAAGAATTGACAAAAGGACAAGCTCATCCCCCTCAATAAAAAATAAAATCCCTTTGCTCCTCCACAAAATGAGCAAAATCCCAAAAACAAAAATCCCCTTTCTCCTCTACAAAATGAGCAAAATCTCAAAAAAAATCCCTTTGCTCCTCCACAAAATGAGCAAAATCCCAAAAAGCAAAATCCTTAAAATCCCAAAGAAAAAGAATAAAAGAGCTTGAATCCCTAGAATTCTTAGTTTTTGACAACCATGGGGTAATCTCCATCGGGGCTATAGATGCCTGATTGGTAGTGGAGTAGCCTTATGCATGGTGACATGTCTATCACATTAGTGACCTTATTTTGTATAGACCAATGTCAGCTTGTGGTTGAGCTAGCTTTTGATGGCTTGCATTCAGAGTAGTTAAGTCCAACCAAGTACAAAATCAAGGTAATGAACTTCACTATGCACACACAGGGATATTGAATATCTTGGTCTTCCTAGAAGATTTTTATCTTTCAAATTCTTGCATGGTCAGTATACAACTTTTGATTAGTCAACTAGGGTGTTTGAGTCTCCTAAAAGCCTTGTTGTTCCCTTGTAACTTCTCGTTGCTCATCATCCACTACCTTGCATGCTTCTCCATTTCATATCTATCCTCACTTGGCTTCCATTTCAAGTGTATGCCCTTGATAAAATTATTTAAATCTTGATTTGTGACTCTTATACATTCTTTAGTGCTTACAATTAATTTGTTCATTGCATCTCAAATTCATTCGTTATGTTCCATTATACAAACATACATTCATACTTTGCATTAATTAAGTTGTTATGTGTCATTAGTACATCATAGGCATACCTACTTCTATGCATACATAATAGCTCTATCATATCAAATCATTCATTCATCTAACATACATGCATCATCATATCTATAAGTCTAGGTATACATCTATACTCATCTATCATTACATTCATTCATCCATAATTACACATACATATGCACAATAAAAACCATAATAAGCATCAATAAAAATCTCATATATATATATATATATATATATATATATATATATATATATATATAAATATATATATATATATATATAAATCAAAATGATCAGTACATCAATAAATACAAAATACCTGTAGGTTACAATATAGTGGGTCCTTAGACCTCACATCCAAAAATAAGCTAACAAGAAATCTCCCTCCTTAGGCTAACCCTACATCCCAACTCTCTCCACTACACTTAGCCTCATCTCTATGATACTACTTGGCTCTAATGGCCCCTAACATCTGAGAGGTACTCAATGGTACAAAACATGAAACAGGAGTTACCACTAATGGATCCCCCGATGCCCGACTACATAAACTTTACTAATACTAAGACGACATCGACCATGATGGTAGCACCCCATCCAACATATCAACCTCATCCTCCATCCACGTCACATACTCCCACTTTGTTTGTAGCAAGTGTAGTATGTGATCACCCTAGCATAAATTCGAGTGACCTCTACCCATAGCCTGGTAACCTCATATGTAGCCTACCCACCTGTAGATGATTGACTCTGTCCAACTATCAAACCTACCACCTAATTAGAAGATATACTATTAGTGAAGCTATGATGGTCTCCTTCTTCATTGCTTAGAACCCTAAGAATCTACTTGGGTCATTTTTCAAGCTCATTATGGTACTTGTGATGGCCACTTCAACAGCATGGCTATCACAAAGTGCATCATTCAAATAGGCTATTATTGGCCTATCCAAGAATAATATTATTGTGATTATATAAAAATATGTTTCAAGTGTCATCATTATGCTAATATATCGTATGTACTTTCATAGGCTTTACAACCAATACATTCATTGTGGCCTTTCTTGCAATGGAGCTTTGTTTTAATTGGTAAAATTTCACCCCCATCTTCAGGCCACCACATATTCATAATCATAGCAATTGAATACTTCACAAAATGGGTTGAGGATAGTCCCCTTACCACTACAATAGTATTGCATATTGTGGAGTTCCTAATTCATAATATCATCTAGTATTTTGGTATTCCATCCAAGATCATCTTGGATAATGGGCACCATTTAAAAATAAGTATTTTTGAGCTTTATGCACCAAGTATCATATTCAACATAGCTTTTCAACTCCTTACTATTTGTAGTGTAATGGTGAGGTTGAGGCATTAAACAAGATTATTATCACCATCCTTAAAAAAATGGTTATTGACCATCATAAGGATTGGAATTTTCAATTACCTCTAGCACTATGGGCTTATAGAATGAGCATTTAAACCCCTACAGGGGTAACCCCATTTTCATTAGTCTATGGCATTGATGCCATCATGCCCTTGGAGCTTAAAATTTCTTCATTGCGCATCTCATTACAAGAGTTCATAAATTATGATGTCGTGTGATAGGCTCACCTTGATCAGCTCACTTTTCTTAATGAACGATGCATTAATGCTCTTGACCATTTTCATGTTTATCAATATCATATTAAGCGAGCCTATGATACAAAGGTACATCTTAGAGAATTTCAAGTTGGTGATTTAGTGTTATAGGAGAACCAACAAAATTCTAACTTGCCTAGCCATTTGTGTGATAAATTTATGATAAATTAGATAGGCCCATTCATCATCACACACAAGTTGGGATCAAGAACTTATCGGTTAGCTACACTTGAGGGTGTCGAAGAATCTAAACCACTTAATATTCGCCACTTGTGGGTATTTTATGCATAAAAATAAAAATAAAACAATAACAACAAAAACATAACACAAAATTTCAACTGCCATCCACCACAATTACACAACATTAGTGCATTACATATTACCATGTATTACATTTTACATTTGATCATTATCTCTTATTCATGAACTTGGCTAGTTGCATGTTTTATCGCATTTTGTTCGCCATAGTTGCATTCATATCATCTTTTGTTCAACATTTAATGTAGCATCACATTTGTATGAGAGTCACTTATCTTGATGTAATATCTTTTATCTTTGGCATACACTGCATTTCATTATTCATATACATTTACATTTCCATGTTGTATACCCCCCTCTTGCTCGCTCCTAAGTAGTTTTGTAAGGTGTCTAATGTGGTCTTTAAGTCATTTAACCATTCCCAATTTTTTTTTAGATTTCATTGCAAATCATATTGGTGTTTGGTGATAGGATCTCGCTTTTTTTTTGGTAATTAAGGATCAATTTCATTGCAATCGGGTTTTCAAGGTTGACCCAAAACCTTTTACAAAATCAGCTCTGAGCTGTTTCGAAACAAAAAACAAATAAGAAAGACTATCTTAGGCAAAAAGAACCCAACAGAAGCCCCCAACTGAAATAGCTACAAGCACACGGCCCTCAGCATTCACCAACCCTCACCTCCACGAATTCGTAACAAGGTGTGAAAAAGAGACAAGTCCAGCCTCCCCGCGATTTCACGACAAGTCGTGAAAATGTGACATGTCGCGATTTCGTGACAACCACTGACCAACAGCAACCTTAGCCAGAAACTCCGCGATTTCGAGACAGGTCATGAAAATGCGACATGTCACGATTTTGCGACATCAATTCACCCTCTGCTTTGGTCGTACTATGTTTATCTCAAAATCCCAACACATTTTCACAATATTAATTATGATTTTGAACAAGGAAATATGACACTACAAAGTAAGTTCTAGCTCTTAAGCAAACAATTTTCCTTGCTCTTCCTATGTGCATGGTCTAAAAATTTAGGAATTGAAATGTGATAGGATCTCGCTTTGGTCGTACTATGTTTATCTCAAAATCCCAACACATTTTCACAATATTAATTATGATTTTGAACAAGGAAATATGACACTACAAAGTAAGTTCTACCTCTTAAGCAAACAATTTTCCTTGCTCTTCCTATGTGCATGGTCTAAAAATCTAGGAATTGAAAAATGACAAGCTCATCCCCAAAATAAATAAATAAATATAATAAAATCTCCTTGCTCCTTCACAAAATGAGCAAGTCCAAAAAAATCAAAATTCCCCTTGCTCCTCTACAAAACGAGCAAGATCCTAAAACAAATCTCTTTGCTCCTCCACAAAACGAGCAAAATTCCCAAAAAGCAAAATCCTTAAAATCTCAAAGAAAAATAAGAAAAAGAGCTTGAATCCCTGGAATTCTTATTTTTTGACAATCATGGGGTAATCTCCATTGGGGCTATAGATTCCTTATTGGAAATGGAGTAGCCTTATGCATGGCAACATGTATGTCACATTAGCGACCTTCTTTTGTACATACCAATGTCAACTTGTGGTTGAGCTAGCTTTTGATGGCTTGCATTCATAGTAGTTAAGTCCAACCAAGTACAAAATCATGGTAATGAACTTCACTATGCACACATAGGGATATTGAATATCTTGGTCTTCCTAGCATATTTTTATCTTTCAGGTTCTTGCATGGTCAATATACAACTTTTGATTAGTCAACTAGGGCGTTTGAGTCTCCTAAAAACCCTGTTATTCACTTGGGACTTCTCATTTTTTGTCATCCACTACTTGCATGCTTCTCATTTTCATATCTATTCTCATTTGGATTCCATTCAAGTTTCTGCCCTAGATGAAATTATTTAAATCTTGATTTGTGACACTTATAGATTCTTCGGTGTTTGCAATTAGTTTGTTCATTTACCTCAATTTTATCTGATTATTTCATTATTTCAACATATATTCACATTTTTCATTAATTAAGTTGTTGTGTCATTGGTACATCATAGGCATACCTAGTTCTATGCATACATAATAGTTCTATCATATTAAAAATATTTATTCATTTAACATACATGCATCATAATATCTACAAGTCTACGCATACATCTATGCTCATCTATAATTACATTAATTCATTAGTCATTACACATACATATGCACCATAAAAACTATAATAAGCATCAATAAACATCTCATATATATATCAAAATGATCAGTACATCAATAATAAAAAATACATGTGGGTTACAATATAGTGATTCCTTAGACATCACATCCAAAAATAAGCTAAAAAGCAAGCTCCCTCCTTAGGCTAACCCTACACCCCCACTCTCTCCACTACACTTAGCCTCATCTCTATGATACTTCTTGGCTCTAATGGCTCCTAACATATGAGAGGTACTCAATGGTATAAAATATGAAATAGGAGTTACCACTAATGGATCCCCTAATGCCCCACTCCATCAACTTCGTTGATACTAATATGACATCAACCGTGATGGTAGCACCCCATAAAATATATCAACCTCATCCTTCAACCATGTCACATACTCCCACTTTGTTTTATAGCAAGTGTAGTATGTGATCACCCTAGCCTATAGTCTAGTGAACTCTACCCGTAGCCTGGTAACCTCATCTATAGCCTACCCACCTGTATATGGTTGAGCATGCCCAACTATCAAACCTACCACCTAATTACATGAGCCTCTCCATATCCTCTTGAAGGCTTTAGACCTAATATCATAATATATCCCTTTCTTCCTCTCATTCCTACCACCACTTCATATCTCATGTTCAATGGTTCTGCTCGACATTATGCATTATATCCTGCTTAGTCCACTGACCCTCAAGGGTACAAACTTGCTCTCTCAAAGTTGTGATCTACTCCTTTGGGTCCTCCTCATCCTCCTCATATCCTCCATCACTCCTCATAGGTGCCTCTACATCCTCTATATATTCCTAAGATATCCTTACCTCTCGCTCCACTCGATGATGCACTTGTTGTTGTAGTGGCTCCTCGGTTTTGCTAGCCTCCTCCTTTCTAGTCATTGTTCCTCCCTGAAACTATCAATCAATCCACTAAGTATCATACTCTGGTGTGGTCCCAAGATCCTCGACATCTATGTTTATCAAGGCCTCATCAACCTCCTCACTCCAAGGCTTAACTTGCAACCATGTTAACTAGATCTCGCTCTCCCTTCTCTTGTACACCACTACAACATTAGGAAAATCCTACCTCATCCTAAACTATCGGGTCGCTCATGAGTACTAAAATTACTCATGCTCTATCTTGTATTGTCTATTCAACCACCTACCTCATCGTACTCACCTCAATTTCTCAGCCTCCTTAGCCTAAGTCGATCCTTCCATCCATGGTCTCCATATCATCTATCATGGTTGTAATCCAATCCATGTATCTGCATAGTGCTAAACAATACTCTGATATGGCACCATCGCATCGCATATGATACATTTGTATCTATCATATCCCTGTACACCTCCCATGGCAACCCAACAAGCCTATTCACCTGAAAGTGCTCTCATCCCTATATCTACGAGAGGAATTTGTACCCTAAGCCCAATCGACCTCACTAGTGAATCTCATACAACTCCTTGTACAATTGTGCAAGAAAATTGGAGCTCCACACCATAATCCTAGGCTCCTACACCAAGTCCATCACAAGGTATAGTAGGTTTCATGGTAACCTCATACCTAAATATTCTAATAGAATAAAGTTAGACATCATCAATGTAAGCACTATTTATCTAGCTATATGTAGACATATCTCAAATCCACTGCCTACTCTCACTCCATCACTATCAGCATCGTAATCCACATGTCACTAATGCTCTCGATAAACTCATTGTAGCATGGCCTCTCTCATGAATTGCAATAGTAACTATCTGCTCTCCCTCTATCAGGATATGTAGAATATGGTACGCATCCTCTAGAGTAATAATGATCTCTCTCATAAGTAAATAAAAAGTATTATTCTAGCTATCCCATCGATATATCAAGGCCATAAAATAGGTTTTGTTTGCATGTACTGACTCAAATCAAGTCGTGTGTTATAGTTCAATGGCCTTCAGCCACCCCTAATCATCTCCAGACAGAGCGTCACATGTCATTTTAAATGTATTCATAAATCAATGATAGACTCTAAGAATTTACCACAAGCACAAAATAAAACTTCATTCAAAAAATATAAATCACAACTATCTTGAGTCAAGACGATCACAAAAGCAAACCATATCAACTTGAGACAGTCACAAAATAAAACCATATCGAGTTGAGACGATCACCAAATGAAGCCATCTTGAGTCGAGACGGTCACAAAAAGGAATCGTCTTGACCTAAGATGACCTCCATTTTACATAAAATAAAAGCAAAAACAAAAAAAAATAAAAGAGATAAGAGAAGAAGAGGAAAAGCAAATGCAAAAAAATAATATCTACCCATCACCCCACCCACATTTTCATTCACCTAATGCTACCACATTTCACCCATCTCGCCCATTCATTTATTTTTAATTTTTAAATTGGTTCATTCCATTAATAAAGAAAAATTTAGGATTTTCATCCTTACCTTTCTCGCACCAGCTCCTCCACTCGTGGATGCACCCATTGGGTCCATTATGTCAGTCGAATCATATTTTGATAGCACTTAGTTGCAAAAAAATTGCTCTCCTCCTCCTCCTTTCACTTCTCTCTCATCCCACACGGTGATAATAACCCTTATTCCATGAAATCCAACTTTTATAATTTTACGCATGTGTGGCCATCTAGGATGGTTGCATGACACAATGTGACTATCCACGATGGTCATGTTTTTGCAAAAAATATATATATAAAAAGGAACCATCTTAGGTTGATACAGTCTTAGAATTTTATATTTTCCCAGGGCAACCATGCTAACCATCCCACTTTTATCAAGCGCTTTATCGTTGTCATAATTTTACATCTCCTCCATCGACTATCGCTTGAAGGGATAGTCAATAACTACAAAATTTGTGTCTCAAAATTAAGTCAATGATCAAACACTTGAAAGTGAAAGTTGCGTTCATCCAAGAATCATTACCAAAAACTATCATACACCCTTATTGCTGGGACAAGAGAAAAAAAAAATCAATTAAACAAACACTTGGCATACCAAAAGCCTAAAGCTTGTAGACTAAAAATGTTTACCTATGACTGAATGGTTACCAAAATCAAATCAAATTCATCAATTTGTTGGAAGTAATGATTCAACGATGTGCATCCTTTCCACAATTTGGGCATCTCACATTGACTTTTATTTTTAGTCAACATCATTCATCAACTCAACCATTTTAGATCATCTATTTTTTCTCCACATTATTCTTACGCATAAAGCGTCCCAAAAAGGGGTATTTGTAGACACCTAAAATGAATCATCTCAAGGAGACTCCCAAAAAATGTCTTCTTTCCTACCCTCACAATTCATTCTATCAACCCCAAGTTTAAATCCATCAATTTCTTCAATAAAGGGATAATATTTTATATAATCTTCCATGTCTAACGTAATTGTCTTGATTCGATATGGTCACATTTTCCTAACCATATCAATCTGAGATAGTCACATAAAATAAAAAATAAAAAATTAACAGGTAGCTAAATTGCCTATCAACATTATGCCTAACTTCGTATCGATGTCAATCAGCAGTGCCTACCACCTGCAATCACCTGTTGGCAATAGTAAGCTACCATGGCAACAAAAATCAAGCTACCCTTGATTTCTTCCTCTTTACCTCGCTTATCTCATGTCAAGAGGTTTATAAAATTGCACCCCCTATTGCAAAAGAAAGATCCAAAAAAATTGAATTCAAATGCCACGAAGTACTACCAAAATAATCTACCAAGCCCTCTTGCCATAAAATCAATGTTGTTGAATCACCATCTAGGATTCAAAGTTGCATTTCTTTCCCTCGTATGATCGCTCATGATGCTCTTTTTATCATCCACACCCACTCACTCACCTTCAAGCTCATAAAAACTTACCATAAAAACATCACATGTCATCTCGAATTCTATCCGGATCTGGTTACGCTAAAGCATAGGCCCGCAAAAAGGATTATCTTGCTCTAAGATAGTCTGCATATAGAAATTGTCTTGATCCAAGATGGTCTTGGTTAGGTGACTGATTTCCTAGTTTTCTCTGCATGTTAGCTTAAATTTGGTTGTTTATCTATCTTGTGTTAGTTTAGATCTCAAAATATTACATGCATTTATTTATTTTCCATTCAGTCTTACAATTCTAAATCGAATACAGGTCCAACCTTGATGGACCCCGCATATGCTACTAATTTGTTACTATTTTCTTTGTGTGCATGTTATAGTATTTGAAGATATCACAAGGCTTCGGATCCAATCCGATGCAGCGGTCCCAAAAAACCTGCTCCCCCAACAACGTGCTAGCACGAAAATCTTCACATTGCATTCGGAGACACTCCTTCTGATGAATTGGAAATCACATCCCTCTTGTATCTATTGTATCATTGGTGTCCTTTGAGGGATTCTTTTGTAACACATTGAAATATTAATACAAATAAATATAAAAGATTCATTTATTAGTTAATCATTGTGTTTCATTCTATATTGTTTTGGTGCAAATTTTTGTCCTTCAGATATAAGTAAAGCTTTACCAGAATCAATCATTTTTAAGTATGGAAATAAGATGTGGATCCACACTATCGATTATAAAAATATATCTTTTAGATGTAGAATAAGTCATGAGGTGGGGCATATTGAGAAATCATACCCTAAGAAGAGCCCAACATAATCATATGTAGAAAAACGTAAGTGAAACTTACAAACAGTTATGGATGAAGATGGTTTTCAACTTCCAAAAAATAGATCTAAAAAATGAAAGAAAATAAATAGTATAGACCAGTAAAGAAGGATATTGGAAGAAATACCAACTCTTTTAAGGTTTTAGCCAATGAAAAAAATACATCAAAACTTAGACACAGTACAACATGTTCAACATATTAACAAGGAACCGTCTATTCAGTATGATACTAATTTAATGAAGAATATTCTTGATGAACCTAATAAATGTATCTCGTTAGATTTTGAAGACTCTCTTGAAGTACCATGCACCATTCAGGAGAAAAATTTGGTAAAGAAAGCATAGTTTTAGAAGTTAATACCTCTGCCATTAATAAAAAAATACCAAAAAATGAGTTAGACTAGTCAAAAGCTTTTGTAGTAGAGCTAGGAGAGGATAAATATGATGAAAAACAAATTTGTGAAAGAATATTGAGGAATAGAATAATAAGATCTACTCCTGATATAAGCAAAGGCAAAAATAGGAAACCCCTCAAATTATCAAGCAAGATCCAGGGAAGTAAGAGCATACATAGAGAAAGGAACACAAACTAAGTTGGTTGAACTTCTCTTTACCAAACAACAAAATGATATTGGTAATACGCAGGCGGGGCCAATAGACCTTAATGATACATGATTATCATTGCATAGGATATAAGAGGTGCTAATACCCTCTCAAAATAAAGGTGTATCAGGGACCTATTTAAGTAATAATCATGATATTCTTTTTAGCCAGGAAATTAAAATGATAAAATAAGAAGTTTCAAAAACTATAAGAATTATGATCAAGTTGTGAATGGGATTCTATAGATTCTAAAGGAGCGATAGTGGGAATTCTAACTTGTTGAAATCCTTCTAAAACCTCTTATGTAACCATTCATAAATCTAGGCATTGGATAGCCTCTTTAGTCACTTGCTACTTTACAAATATTTGTTTCATCCTTATCAATGTCTATGGACCTATAACTCAGTCAGGTATATTAGAAGTTTGGAGTGGGATTGAAGCCTTTATGATAAGTAAATACCAAGAAATCCAATTCATGATCATAGAATATTTTAATGCCATAATCAAGCTAGATGAAAATATTAGGGAAATTAGGAAATTAACCCAAAGTATGGTATATTTCTCAGCTTTTATTCAAAACAATAATCTATGGGAGTTTGAGTTTAAATAAGACAACTATACATGGACCAACAACAAGAGAAGTTAGAACTTAATAGCATAAAACATAAACAGAAACATACTCTCATATCATTAGCCAAATTAAGGAACTTATTTTAAAATAATATGTTAACAAGGATTGGTTCAGATCATTGGCCAATAAGAGTTAAAATGGTGGTAAGTGAATTCAAAAAATATCATATTTTAAATATGAGTAGATGTGGGAATACCATCCTCAATTTGTTGATATGATAGCACAAACATAGAATTCTTCAGAAAATGGTGGGTTGTATGCTCTTCCAAAACAAATCAAATCTATATCCGCTCATGTAGAGGATTTGGAGAGCAAGTGGGTAGTTAAAACTCTCTAGTTATGGAGAGGCCCAGGTTCAAATCTCTCCCCTCACATGTTGCGGATATGTTGTATATAAAAGGTTCTTCATCAAAAAAAAAACTTAAAAATTTTAAAATCCGCCCATGTAGAGGAGTTGGAGAGCAAGTGGGTAGTTAAACCTCTCTAGTTGCTGAGAGGCCCAGGTTCAAATCTCTCGCTTCACATGTTGCGGATATGTTATGTAATGGTTCCCTCGTGGTCACAGTCTGTTTACCCCTTGTGGCCACCACCAAAAAAAAAAAAAAAAACAAATCAAATCTATGATATCTAGATTAAAAGAATAGAACAAGAACACTTTTGGAAGTATTTTTTAGAAGAAAGAAGAACTAAAAGATAAACTTTCAAAATTCTAAAAAGGTGATCATAATAATCCAAGCTCGGAGGAAAGGGATTTGCTTAGTGAATATCATAATATTTTGAGTAAGGAAGAGAAATTTTGGAGATTAAAATCAAGACAAACTTGGTTAAAAGGAGATAAAAATACAATTTTTTTCATAAGATGGCTATAGTATAGAGATCAACATCTAGAATTAGTAGAATTTTTTTAATAGAAGAGTTTTGGATTGAAGATCAAAGTGAAATTAGAAAAGAGGTATAGTATTTTTATCATAATATTCTAGGATCAAAGGAGACTGAAGTTCTTAATGATAAACTACTTCAAGATGTACCTTCAGTTATAATGAATGAAGATAATAGGAAATTGATGGAGCCTATTACTGTAGAAGACGTTCATTTATATTTTTCTCTTTTAATAAGGATAAATACCCAGGTCTATATGGGATCTTTGTAGCTTTTTACCAACATAATTGGGATATAGTGAAGGATTTTTATTGGTGGCAGTGGAATAGTCTAGGATAAAATAATACATACCTTATAAAATAAATGAAACATATCTTACTCTAATTCCAAAAAAGAAGGATGTTGAATTGTTTGATTCTTTTACACCCATAATCCTATGTAATATGGCATATCTGATTATCTCCAAAGTGATGGTGAATCAATTAAGGCTATTGTTAGACAAAATTATTTTAGAAGAGTAAGGAGGATTTGTAAAAGGGAGACAAGTTTTGTATGGGATCATAGTAGCTCATGAAGTTATACATTCTACAACTTAAAGCAATGATATTAAAACTTGATATGAGTAAAGCCTATGATAGGATTAAATGGAATTTTCTTTTTGTAGTTTTAGAAAAGTTTAGATTCAATAAAAAATGGGTTAAATGGATTAAATCTTGTGTATCTACAATTTATTATTCAGTGTTGGTCAATGGGTTAGTAATAGAATATTTTAAAGCCAAGAGAGGCCTTAGACAAGGATATCCTCTATCTTCTTATTTTTTCATTATTATGGTAGAGTTTTTAAGTAGGAACTAAAATAAGGCTTACAAATATGGAATTATAAGTAGACTTAAGGTTAGTAATAACATCGACAACATCACCCATTAATAGTTTGTATATGAAACAACCCTTTTTGGAAGGGTAAATATAAATGAGACCAGAACTTTGAATAATTTTTTAAAGGAATATGAAAGAGCTTCGGGGAAAAAAATTAATAGGAAAAAATCCAAATTTTACTTCCTTAACACTCCAGCTAATATCAAAGTAATAATTTGCAGGTTACTTCAAATGGAGGAAAAATTACTAGCAAATTATCTAGGGATGCCTTTATTTGAGGGGAGAATGAGGATAGAATTATGTATCTACTTATTAGTAAATTTCATAATAAACTACCATATTGGAAAGGCATATGGTTATAATTAGCAAGAAGAGTATAGTTAATTAATTCAGTATTACAGGCCATTCCAACATATTATATGGCATTGTATACTATATCAAAATCAGTTGAAAAAGGTTTAATCTATATTATACGATCCTTTTATGGTTAGGTTTACATGATAAAAGGATATTTCCTTTGGTGAAATGGAGCAAGGTGTGTGATGATAAAACTAGGGGAAGTCTCGATTTAAGAGTTCTTATAGATGCAAACTTACGTCTTAGGGGAAAAGTAATATGGATATTGTACAAAGAGAGTCAAATACAATGAATAAGAATTCTTTTAAGTATGTTGAACCTAATGATCCAATTTTAATATTTATTGCATTCTTTTTTCCAATTTTTTATGCTCTTTGGAATGGTTTAAAATATATATTTGATCTAATGATTAAAGGTTTAATATGGGTGGTGGAAACTGGAGAAAAAAATCTATTTGGATGGATACTTGGTGTGATAAAAAACCACTCAATTTAGATCCAATTTTGAAACCTTGGATGAGATTGCTTCAAGATAAATATGGTGATAGGGTTTCAAATATTTTGTACAAGGATCAAGAAGGAAGATACAAATGGAAAGAATATTTTTTTACAAGTATACAAGACATTGATGCTAGGAGGAAATTGAGCAGAAAGATAAAAACTATGATTGTTCTGAGGGGAGCCAAGGATAATTTTATTTAGGAGTTGAATAGCTTAGGAGGATACACAACAAGAAGTGGATATAATGTAAAGCACCAATAAAATAATAATATCACTAGAATATGGAGCGATATTTGGGATAGCCCAAACATTCCTAAAGTTTAAATTTTTATTTGGCTAACAGGTCATAGAAGAATTATATACTAGGATAGCCTTATGAAAAGGGGTTTCATGGCCCTTTTCAATGTGTTCTTTGTAAAAAGGAGGAGGAGAGTATAGACCATTTCTTGGGACATTTTCAATAGTCTGGAAACTATGGCAATGGATTCTTAATATGTTTCGTAAATGCATGGTGATGAATAGTAGAATTAAATATTGGTTAAAGCAATGGTAGAGCACTTATAAATGAGGATTTACAGATTATATGAGATATAGTAAAATATATAATAACTCTGGATTGTATGGCTAGAAAGGAATAGAAGAATATTTAAATGAGAGGAAATAAGTTTAGAGGTAATGGAAAGGAAGATATGTTTAGCCATAGAGGAGTCTAAACCAACCCTATAAACACATCCAATCCCTAATATGGAAGCATAGAGCCTTGATAGATGAATTCAAGTCATTAAATGAAATTATGATGTTGGGTACAAGATAAGCAAAAAAAGGTAAAGAATATAAAGTGGAAACCACCAAATGTGGAGTTGGTTAAATTGAATTTTTATGGAGAATCTAAAGGAAATCCAAGACCAATAGGAGGAGGAATAATTAGAAATAATAGAGGAGACATTTTATCTCATTATGCTTTCAATAGTGGATTTAAGAAAAATAATGAAGCTAAATCTTGGACGGTTTTAGAAGGGTTAAAATTATGCAAACAAATGAAATGGAACAGAGTATGGATGGAAGGTGATTCTCTCATAGTAATAAATGTAATTTAGAGAAAATCAAAGGCACCATGGAATATACAAGAGATAATTATGGAAATTCAAGATCTTGTTAAAGAATTTAAAGAAATCTTTTACACTTACATTAAGGGAAGGAAACAAATGTGCAGATAGGCTAGCCAATAGAGGGGTTTAGATTGAGGATTGTGAAGTTAAATTATCCTCTCCATGGTTAGAGGAAGTAGTAAGTTTAGTTGAAGCTGAC
Source organism: Wollemia nobilis (assembly GCA_028583015.1). Taxonomy (NCBI): domain Eukaryota; kingdom Viridiplantae; phylum Streptophyta; class Pinopsida; order Araucariales; family Araucariaceae; genus Wollemia; species Wollemia nobilis. The sequence goes on from JAQPPZ010000415.1 coordinate 206,495, forward strand.
AAGAAATTATTGGCTGCCTGATTCAATTAATGATTAAGATTTACTTTAATATTTTTCATTGGTAATATTTACTTTATTTTATAACAATAATGTATTTTCATATAATCTATTTATTATAATTTTATGGTTGCACTTGTGTTTCAAGAAGGAAACTATAAATTCAGATTTGGTAAAGCAAACTATGATAGTGCAATGTTATTGAAATATTACTCTACTAAGATGCAATGCATAGATAGCAGAGGTGAAGTTTTGGTATTGTGAAGGTTGTTATAGAAAATTGTAAAGAAGGAAGCTAAATTCTGGAATAGTTGTATTCATACAAAAAAATTGAAAATATCCAGAAAATAAAAATCAAGAATTCAAATATTTTATGTAAAATGATGTAGATTTCTAGCTATATCGTCTCAATTAAGATGAGAAGTGTATCTATTTGTAAACTCTCAAGCTCTAAAAGAAGAGATTTGTAATTTATCAAGGGTGGGGGACCTGAGTACAAACCCTTATTATCCAACCAAAAAAAAAAAAGTTTTAAATGAAATATTATATCTATCAAATGGAATTAGTTCAACTAGATTGATTCCTCAACTTTTAAGGAGATGAAGGTTCAAATATTACCAAAAAATGCATACGTAATTACCAATATTGTTTTAATACCACCCTGTGGGAATAATGTAATGTAGGTGGGGCCCATTTCAATCCCATAAAACTAATTTAAAAATTTATATTATATCTAATCTACAATGACACCATCAATTTATCAAATATATTTAGTGGAAGAGAACATTTATACCAAATAAATGTATAAAAATTAATGTAAATGAAGATTTGATGCAGAAGCATCCAACTGGAAAAAGCCAACCAAAAAAAGCAAAAAAAAAATCAAGAGTTTGACTGATCATCCTCTATATTAAGACATTCATACAGAAATTCTATGGTTAAGGTATGAGTGGATTCAATTGGAACAGCAGCGAGTTGGTTAGCTATAACCTGTCCTTTGATGGACTTTTGAACAATAAAGGTTAAGTCAAATTCGCTTAAGGTGAGAACCCATTTTGCTGCTCATCCCAATAAATAGGGTCTACTCATCAAATAACGTAACATATTGAATTTTACTATGACAAATATTCTTTGACTAAGCATATAGTGATACATATTACAATCCACAACTCATGTGGTAGATGCCTTCAATAGACTCTTAAGATCTTCAAACTACTCAAGGGCTTATAAGGATGCCTTAGAGGACTAGATAAGTGATAAGCATGCAACTGGCAGTGCTATATTTTGAGATAGCTAGATGATTTATGTTTTTAGAAAACTTTGAACTTTTAGAAAAACAAAAAATAAAAAAAGTTGGAAACTTTATGCAAAGAGAAAAGCTTAATGCATATCTAGAAAAAGGATGGATAAGAATGCTTAGTAATCACTGATAGTTTAACCAGCATGCATAGCTAGCAAGTCTTTGATTTTTATACTTATAAATAAGAACCTAATGTAGAGCATGAAATGATATTAGAGGGGATCCAAATAAATTGGCACTTTATGTAGTACTTGTAGGAGGTTTCGTATATAAAGCTTTAGAGGAAGGAAAACGATACTTTGTGCAGTGTTTGTAGGAGGTTTCTTATGTAAAGCCTCAAAGAAATAAGAAATTGGTAGTAGTGCTTGTAGGAGGTTTGTTATTTAAAACCTTTAAGGAAGAAATTGGCATTTTGTGCAGTGCTTGTAGGAGGTTTGATATGTAAAACTTCAAAGGAATAAATTAGCACTCTATGTAGTGCTTGTAGGAGGTCTGTTATGTAAAACCTTTGAAGAAGGAGATTGGTACACTAAGGATTGTTTGTAGATGTGTGATGCTCTATGAAGAGCAATAGTATAACATTTGATGTAGTAGTTTTTTTTCAATGGATTATATGGTATTGAAATGGGCCCCACCCATACTACATCATCACCACATAGTGGTATTACAACAAAGCTTGGATATTATCCATGTATCATTTGGAAATATTTGAATCTAGATCTCCTCCTTGAAATGTTGAGGAATCTAATCGGTTGAGCTAGTACCACTTGATGATGTGGCAGTTGAAATATAATAAAAACAAAATTTTGTGTTTCATGTGTTATGTTTTTATGTAATTCGTCCTTGTAGTTTATCTATATGCAGATTAAAGTGGGTTCTCTATTTACTATTTTTCTATGTGGTGGCATGAAGATGTTTGAGCAGCTAGGAGAGGTTGTTGTTTAATTGACCCCCTCTTCATCGTTGCATCATTTTTGTATCAAAGCTAGAATATTTATGAGGACGTGTCAAATGAGAGATTACACAATAGGAGAAGGTGAAGAGGATGTTCATTGTATTCTATGCGAGGAGATTTGATCCTCCGAGGAAGACTAAGACAATATAGTGAAGTTGACCTTGTGTATACAATAAAAGATAATGAAGTTGACCTTGTGTAGACAATCAAGCTAGAGTGGTCGTAGCTTGGAAAAATACTTCATGAGTTGGAGCTCATGAAATATTTTTGTTACTCGAAGAGTATGATGCAAGAGCATCTAGCTGGCAAGAGTCAACTAAAAAATGTAGTTGGAGTTTTTTATGGAGGATTGGATAAGTGATAAGCATACAACTGGAAGTGCCACCTTTTGAGATAGCTAGATGATTAGTGATTTTAGAAAAAGGACTTTTTTTTATTGAGTAAATACTTCTTATACATATACATATCCGTCATGGGGATTGAACCCGAGTCACATCACCTATAATGCAAAAAAGGAATAAATTGGAACTCTGTGTAGTGCTTGAAAGAGGTTTTCTATGTTAAACCTTGAAGGAAGAAATTATATTTTCTGTGTAGTGCTTGCAAGAGGTTTGTTATGTAATACCTCAAAATAAGGATATTGGTACTCTAAGGAGTGCTTGTAGACATGTGGTTCTCTATGGAGAGCAATTGTGTAATATTTGATGTGGCAATTGAAATATGATAAAAATATAATTTTGTGTTTCATGTGTTATGTTGCTATGTAATTTGTCCTTGCAGTTCATCTACTGCAGATTAAAGTGGGCTCCCTTTTAATTATTTTCTATGTGGTGGCATGAAGATGTCTGAGCAGCTAGGAGAGGTTGTTGTTTAATTGACCTCCTCTTCATTGTTGCATAAATATTATAGCTAATCTACAATGACACCATTAGTTTATCGAATATATGGAGTGGAAGAGAACATTTATACCAACTAAATGTAGAAAACATAATGTAAATAATGTCCAATTACATAATATAATAGTGTTATACCTAGAAATTATCCCTATTAGTATGGAAATATCTAGACAAGGAGAGGTTATTTATTGTTCTCTATAAATTTTGATAATTACATTATAATAAACTAATAACATGGTAAATAAATTACATATGAGAATGATTGAGAGATATTTAAAACATTTTTTTATCAATGTAACCAAATATTAAAGGGGTCATATATCAATGAAATATAGCTCAAAACAGGAAAAAAACAAAACAAAACAAAAATAAATAAATTTACTCCCTAAAATATGGTAAAGAAACACCTTTTATTTTATCATATACTGAATCTTGTCATAAGTCTTTAGAGAAGACTTGAGAAGCAACCAAAAAGAAGACAATAGATTAACTATAATGTGAGCTTTGATATAGAAATATCTAATGTCATAAATTATTTCTTAGAGTCAATTGTCAAAGAGTAGAAGGTGTAAGAGTGATTATAAAAAAGATAAATTATCTCCATCCTTCTAAAGAAAGATAAACTAATATACTTGTAACAAATATTATAATGAAAAAAGGATGTAGTATCTTGTGCTTTAGATTTTTCAGGGCAACAAAAAAATAACAAGTTAGAGTAGTAATGATCTAGAAAATAAAAGAGGTTGAGGATGAGAATATTGTTGTCACTTATTATAGTCTAGTGGGATAGATTGCATTGCATCTTATTGTGCCATACATATCATTTACTAAACAGTTCTAATGTTTCTAACATGGCTATATGATCCTTGCATTCTAAAATGTATTTATATCAGCATCATTTGTAATAAAGTTTCATTATAGTATGAGAAGAAAATAATTATGCTTGGCTTTCTATTGTACAACTCTGAAGCATAACTTTTATGTGCCACAAACTAGTTCTGGAAGTCATCCTTCATGCCACCACATCCTAAGCCCTATGGTGCAAATATTTTTCTATCCTAATCAAGATTTATGAATAGCCTAGTCTATGGTATATTTTAATAAAATACCAAGCATCATGTCATTCATCTAGCATCTCATCAATAAATTTAATATAAATTTTGTTCTTGATTATAATTGTATTTAATCCCCTAAACTGAGTACATAGATGACAGGGTCTATCCTTTTTCTAGCTAGTATAACTAGTGCCAAGAATAGACTCTTATTAGATTTCATAAACAACCATTTAGTTTTGATCTCATGGTGATGTGAATAACTATTTGGATTGATATTAATTAGCAATAATTTATCTTGATTTAGATGATATGCTTGATCTCTTTTTTTGCAGTTAACCCTAAAAGCAATTTATTACACATAATTATATATTTATCAATAATTTATTTCATTTCAATATTTCGTAAATTTGATAACACCTAATTTAGTAATTTTTAAACCAATCATTTAGTTTTTATCTTTTAGTAATTATTTAACCAATCATTTTGATATTAATTGGCAATAATTCTTGCTTGATTAAGATAAGAAGCTTGATCTCTCTCTTTCTGGAGCTAACCCTAAAATAAATTTCTTCAAAATGATTCTATTTTTACTAATGATTTGTTTTATTTCATTGTATATCTTCTTATGTTGTTGGTATAGAATCTATTACATAATATTAAACAACCATAGATACTCCTTTCCTAACAATAATTTTAAATTTTGTATAATGACACTAGCTATGAAAGTGGAGTGTCTACGTAATTTTTACCTTGTTATTTAAAATTAAAAATTCTTTTTTTGAGATTGTATGTGAAAATCCAATTGAAGTTAATTATTCCATTCCAAGTATTACATCCAATTTGTCTAATGAAATGACATAAAATCTACTTTGGTATTTATATTTTATCATATTTAGCTCCACTTTGTAGCAGTTTGCCTTGTAAACTAGGTGATTACCTTTTGGAATTGATACATCAAGTTATTTTTTTGGGTAAATAAATAGATTTAATATTCTCACTAAGGCTAAATCCATAAAATTATGGCATATTTTCAAAGTCATTCAAGACAATAAGTGGTTGGTTTTTATATATCGTTTATAAGTTTGTGGATGTTAGATTATTGTTATCATAGTTATGGATAGTATAGGTTTGCTTTGTTCTAGTGGAGGTCCTGCTTCTCTTTCAAAGATATCCTCACTACTAGTATCACTTGTATTCCAACTTTATTCTTTAGGACCTTTTCCTTCATAGTTATATAGCTTTCTAAAATCTAACCCATGAGGGATACCATAGTGGTAAGCCCTTGGGTTTTCATTCAAAGACTCAAGTTCAAACCCTAGTAAGAGGGGACTGAAACTCCTCATAAAAACCTATGCAAACTTAAATTTTTATCCCCAAAGACTTGGTGGATTGGTAATATGTTAGGCACTTACCAAGAGGAGACTTAGGTTCAAACCTCAAGGGCATACCCAATCGGGGCAAAGGTAGTAGTCTGACCTAAGTTCGTTGAGTGTGTGCCAGCTTGATGATAGTGGTACTAACCCTAATCCATCGGGGTCTCCTTCACTTTGGGTTGTGTTTACCAAGGTGAGATAGGGGTTATAGTGGTAGAACCATGATTTGATGCTATGATCAAAGGTAATGTGGCTTGACCTTATGACCAGTTGTTAAAAAGGAAAGGTAACTACTAATTCCTCCATGTATCAAAAAAGTATAGTTTTTTTAAATCTTTAGGTTTGAATATTTGGAAGGATATTTCTTCTCTTTGTTTGTATATTTTTTTTTTAATTAGGATTTCATTGATGTGGGGTTTTATACTATGTTGATTCCAATATTTTATCTTTCTTGATTCATTGTATGCTTGAAACTATGGATTTTGATTCTTTTTACAGGTTTTATTTTCATAATTTTTAGCTAGTCTAATAGCCAATGGTAGATTAATTCATCATTGTCTTGATATTCATATTTTACATCAGGTTTTAATCCACCCACATAATGTTAATAATTATTTAAATTTTGAGGTGTATCCATTAATTGATCTTCTTTATCATAGCTAGATCAATTTATTAAAATAATCAACATCTAAAGGTTCAAATAATTTCTTAAAATATTTCATAATTCTTATCCATGATTACATAATTCTTTTTGTCTTCTCCTACCACTAGGTATACCATTTTTGTACTTTTCCTTCTATATGTAAGGATGATACTTAACAGTATTGTCTTCAATATTGGAAGGGTTTAACTCGAGATCATATTTAATGCTTATCATATAATCAATATCTTTACAAAAAAAATCACTTTTGGTTAGGTAGTTTGATTCTAACATTTTACATGATTAACTAGTTATGTGTTATAACATTGATCCCATTGTTGCTAATTATTAGTGATTAAATTTGAGAGGTCTAATTAGGATTCAACCTTTGGACCACAAGAAGTGCTTGGCAAACTTGAAAAGTTATTTTTTTTGAGCAACTTTTAAATGCTTGAGTTGAGTATGTCAATTTCTTCATTTGTCTTCTTGGCCTCTCTTACATATAATCCATATCTTAATCAATCTTAAACATGTGTAATTCAATCGCTTTTATTTTCTCTTGAAACATTACATGATCGTGATGAGTTTTGTTAAGACTATTTTCATGAGGGAAAGCTTATCATTGTAAAGTGACCACTAGTGACTCGAGTTGAGCATTACTCATTATTGGATTCTTGTTAATTATATGCACTCCATTTTTATTTTATTTACCAAGAAAACTCATGAGGAAGTAGGCCAAAGTAAATTTTCCTTTGTTTTAGCTAATTTGGGTTCTAATAATATCAAACTTGGATGGGGTTCTATGATTTTCAATGTTCTTATATATCTATATTTGGTAGAACGCAAACTTTGGTGTTGAAATTTCTTTACATGAGCCATGTTTCTTTTTATTTTTTAAGCAACCACTAACCCAAATAACAATTCATAGGGTTAAAGCTTTTAGGATGGTTGGTATAGTCTCACAAACAACTTATTGATCAATCAACATTACAACTTGATGTAGCATTTCAATCATTGTCTTCATATTTATCTTAAAAAGTAAAAGAGAATAATTTATCAAGATATTAACTTCTCCTCTTTTCAAGGTTTTACAAAGGATAGCATGGAAATTCACTCGCCATTTAGTACCCATGTGCCATCCTGCATAGTATTTTCCTTTTGGTTAAATTTGGTGTTCCTCATCTTTGAGTTTCACACAAAATTAATTGATTAGTTTACTAAACTACAATATCATCTAGTCTTGTTAGTGTTTCCACTAAGCACATGAATCTCTATTACTAATGTGCTTAAGCATAATATGTTGTTAGCACAACATGCAATCCATAACATAATTAAATGCAATATGTTGTCAACATAATGTGTCATCTCGAAGATAACATTTAATGTCTACATGTTTTACTAGTAAACCAATAAGTTTGCTTGACAAGCTTCATATGTATGGCATATTAATAATGGGTAACAACATTAATTATTAGAAAAAAATATAGTCTGACTATTTTTGATACACAATGTTACAACTTGTGGTTGTGTAATGACAACAAGAAATAATAAGATGATGGTGGCTACAAAAGTATTTTTCATAAATTATATTGTCTAAGTGTACATAGAAGTTTTCAAAATTTTGCTTCATGAATTTAATATTGATGTTGCTTCTAAAAAAATTTGGAAATATTATTAGAGACAATGTTTTTCAAAATAATGACAGAAAAGTTCTACTCACTTATTGAAAATCATGTAAAACTTATGCAGATGCTAAGGCATTTCTTTTAGGGATCAAGATTGTCATTAAGAAAAGGATGCAAATGTATTTTATTTGAGGAGGATTTATAGATTATTATTTATGCTTATAAATAATAAATATGGATATTTATCATTGCTTGTACGGTATCAAATTGAATCACACCTATCTTACACCAGGACCAATTATTGTTGTAATTTAATATACTATGTAGTGGTATTACAATTAAGCATACATCACTGGCAAAATTTGAACTTGGATCTCTGCTTTAACAGACTGGGTTTTTAACATGCCATTTGTTAATTTTTAAGGGTCTTCCATGAGTTGGAACTTTGGCCTACAATGTGAAACTTCTTGTTTTCCACCACTTATTCCAAACCCATGGATAAAACGGATGTCAATATTATATCAATAATATAATTATTGATAAATGTAGTATCTTGAAGATATAGGCATGCCTATAGAGAAGAAAAAAATGTGAGATAATAATAGTTGTCTTGAACTTTGACTAGGAAGAAATTCAATTCTAAAAGGTAGTTGTCTTCCAAACCCATGGATAAAATGGATGTGAATATTGTATCAATAATAATAAAACAAAAACTTATTTAAAATAATAAAAATAAAAACAAATTATATGCACTAATTATTGATAAATGTAGTACCTTGAAAATATAAACATACCTATAAAGAGGGAAATGGGATAAGATGATTTATAATAGTGGTGTTGATATTTGACTAGGAATAAATCCAACTCTAGTATGTAATTATCCAGGGAGATTCTATCTTAATGAAAAAGATATCGATAGAAAAAGTAATGGCTTAATAAAGAAGATGGAGATAGAATAATCTTTAATAAAAATACAAGCTAGAAACTATTCATTCAAATTCTATTTGGATTGTTCTAATGATAGATATTATGTTTTGATACTTTGATGGTTATGGCACTAATAGAAGGCACGTGTAACTTATATATATATATATATATATATATATATATATATATATATATATATATATATATATATATATATAATTTTATTGAGGTTAGTGTGAGAAACTCCTATGATTGACGTTCAAGGTTGGGCATCCCCATCCCAACCATGACCTCTTATAAGGGTGAGAGCTGATCTTATCAATAAGAGCCAAACACACAATCATACACACCCACTCCCTCACACATTCACCCACACCACTTGTTTGAACCTTGGACCTCCCGAAGAAGAGACAAAGCCCGAACCATTGTGTTGTCCCCTAGGGACATTTATTTTAGATAATGATAGTATAATTTGAAATATTATTTTTATTAATCTTAGTTTTTATCTTTTATTTAAAGAGGCATCAAATTCTATTGTTCAAAGAACTATAAAGCAATAACAAATATGATGATCTTGACTCAAGTTCAAATTTTTGCATTGTAATGAGCACTTCTTTATAAGATAACCCATGATAATATCGTGTAAGTGCAATCATGGTGTAACATCAATAAATCAATAACTATGTTTCTATTAATAATTAATAAAAAACATCAATTTTAAAGAAAGATGTAGAATATGGTATTTTTAAAAAACAAAGTGTCAATCCCTTTATATGAAAAATAATCTTTCTTGTTTATTATCCATGTATCATTTTGGCAAGATTCAAACCTAGGTCTCCTCTTTGAAATGTTGAAGAATCTAACCAATTAAGCTAATGTCACTTGATTATAGGTCCCATTCATATTACATTATTATCACATAGTGATATTACAACAAAGCTTGGATTTTTTTTCAAAATTATATTTAAATGTTGTTCTAATGGTAGATATTATGTTTTGATACTTTGATGATTATGGCACTAATAAAAGGCATATGTAACTTATTAAAAATATATATTTGGATATCTTCTAATGGTAGATATTATGTTTTGATACTTTGATGGTTGTGGTACTAATTGAAGGCACATGTAACTTATTTTAAAAAAATAAAAAGAAATATTAGATGATAATATGTTTTGAAATATTATTATTTTATTTTTTATTTAAAGAAGTGTCAAATTCCTTTTGTTCAAATAACTATAAAGCAATAGTAAATGTGATGATCTTGATTCAAGTTTAAATTTTTGCATCGTAACGAGCACTCCTTCAATAAGATGACCATGATAATACCACATTAATGTAATCACAATGTAATATCAACACAGTAATATTACAACAAAGCACAAATATTATCCATGTATCATTTGGCAAGATTTGAATTTTAGTCTCCTCTTGGAATGTTGAGGAATCTAACCAATTAAGCTAATGCCATTTGATAAATTTTTAGAGTAAAGCACGTGTTTTTGAAAGAGGCCTTGGTCCTCTTGTACAAGGGTTTAAACTTGATCTCCTCGATGAAAACCCAAAGACATACCTCTACAGGTTTTCAAAATTTTGAAGGTAAATCATGGGTTTTTGAAAGGTGTCTTGGTCCCCTTGTATTGGGGTTTGAACTAGTGTTTCCTAGATGAATACCCAAAGACATACCACTACAGTATTCCTCATGGGACTTCTTGTTATAGTCACCTATTGTGCTTTCAATTGACCTTCCCATCATCCATTTTAATCAAAAATTTGCATTTGCAAACCTTATGTAGAAACCAATCATTACATTACAAGGGATCAAAGAATTATATGGTTTTGTCAATGGAAACAAAAAGCAATGAAATAATATTTTTTAGATGTCTATTCTATAACAAGATTTGTAGTAGAGATAAATATTTATTTACATACTATGACAATTCTATGTTAACTTTGATTTATTTATATAACCATCTTCATCTCAGAAATGACTCTTCATCCTATCGTGTTAGTTTTCATCATTTCCATAGCATTTAGGCAACCCCATGAAAAGAAGAACTTGGAAATCTTTCAATGCATAAGATCAATTATACAATGGAGTTTCAAGTGAGAGATTAATCAATTATGTTCATAAATTTAAAATTTGGTTAACTAATCAATCATCACCCTTGCCTTATTCTCAATCTTGAATATTAACCTTATTTGTGATTAAATGTAATTAAATAAAGGCTTCCCACACCACTATCTCTATCTTAGTCCCCACACAATTGAGGAACCTTCAAATAATAGTGTACTATTAATATGCAATTATGAAGTCCCTAACAACATCAACTCCACCAAGAGAGTTATTGGTCCCTAGCTAAGAATATAAGAAGAAGAAAAAAGTTATAGAAGTACATTCCAAAAAGAAAAACATATTATTGTTAAAAAATGGTGCATTAAAAATGTGTTAAAAAATAAATTATCTTTAACTTTAAAAGTAGCATCGTCATATTCTTCAACATCAAACAATGAAATTCTAATAAAATTGATTCCTTTGTTATTAAAAAATAACATGAATTTTAATTTCAAATAGACAAAGTCTTCATCAATATAATATCCAAAAGTTGAGAAGAATCAAGCTAATCCTAATATTGCAATATTTAGTGCTTGTAATTCAACATCTAACTTTCACACTTCTGATATTCTTGACTAAATTATGCATACCAATGCCAATTTTCTTGACCAATTTTTCCACACCAATATTAAACTTTTACTCATTAACTCTAAACTCAAGCTTCATACCATTCATTTACATTTGCTATATACATATTAGAACCAATATTACTCCAAAACCTATATGACACCGTTAAAAGAAAATTTGTGTTAAAGATCTATCTATTTGAACCGAGATATCTCAAGCTCTTATTCCAGATATCAACAATCTCAAATATTAAATTTTTTAAAAGGCAATATCTTTTAAACATAGTGTTCATCCTATTTTATTTAATTATAGAAATTTTTTCTTATTACAAAAGCAATAGATGATAGAGGATCAAAAATTATTTATTAATACATATGTTATTTTTCATATTAATGTTTTTTTTGTCATAATATCAAACGACAGTCTTTCAAACTTAATAAAAATATTGCAAAAGCATTTTCTTTAATATTCTTTTGATTATTGTTGCGGTTTTGATTTAGATATGATGTAAGGTGTTTGTAACTCTTGAGGAGTGTGTTTGTTGTTCGATCAAATTTTATGAGCTTAATTGTTTATCTTTTATTAGTCTTGTATATAAGGGTTGGGACCCTTTCAAAAACCCCTATGATTACCATAATAAAAAATTATTTTGACAAAATGTTGTCATGAGCAACAACTATCTTTTTTTGGGGGGGGGAATAAATACACTCATTATCAAATGTTGTTTACAAAAGATAGATGGCTATTGCTTGCCTTAACTAAATTTCTAATTTTACAAACCTCAAATATCTTGGTAACATAACAATAGCAAATATAATTTCGCATACTCCTACATAATTGCACACCATAATATAATATCAAACAAATATTTAGTCACGATGTAAATAACTTGACCATTCTCCTTCACCAAAGGAAATAATAATAATAACAATAGTAATTGTACTAACTTCACATGATATATTTGACTATAAAATTCAAATACAATTGTTAATTTGATTGTGTATACAAGCCTCCATCTAAACTTATGCCATAAATTAGAATGGTAACAAAGTCTTGTAGAAATCAATCCTAACATTGGTATAATAACCTGGTCTAATAAAAGGCAAGGCCCAACATGCATTCTAGAAAGAGCAGATAGGTTTTTGTTATTAAAGTTTCTAAGCAATGGATATATTCCAACAAACATTCAACAATGTAAGATCAAATCATTGGCCGATGTTGGTGGAAGTGTGGAAGACCAGACCTAGTCATGCTTCTTTTATATTCCAGCTAATATGGTTTCGAGATAGTAGTTTTTAAGATAAGGTTCAGCAATGGTGGCAGGAAGGTAAACCCAGCATGGTACGAAGATGTATACTTTTGTTAGGAGGCTTCAGTACCTCAAGTCCAAATTGAGAATATGGAATTGGAAGGAGTCTTCTGACATAAAGGAAAAGAAACAACATATCCTACCCGAACTTGAGGACCTAAATGTGTTGTGGTCTACCGGAAAGGACACCACTTGCATTATAGGTGATGTGACCCGGGTTCAACCCCACGACGGATATGTATATGTATAAGAAGTATTTACTCAATAAAAAAAAATACAAACAAATGGCACTACTAAGATCCAAAGCGAGGCTAGGCTTACTGCTCAATTGGAGGAATGGGACAAAAGAGAAATGATCCTATGGAAACCAAAATCTAGGATCCAATTGCTCCAAGATGGAGATAGGAACACTAGCTTCTTCCATAAATTTCTCCTAACAAGGTGGTTGCACAATTTCATCTCATCCCTAAAAACAACAATGGGTGATTCAATACACACATGGGATGGGATGAAAGATATAGCAAGAGAATTTTACCCAACTCTTTAAAGTAGAAAAATTGAACCAAGAGGCACCGCACGAAGTACTCCAAGAATTCCTTCTCTCATCACAAAGGAAGATAATGTAACTTTGATTGCCCCAATTACTGCTAACAAACTACAAGTAGTTTTCAAGATGCAAAAAGGTAAAACTCTAGGTCCAAATGGATTTCCCATAGAATTCTACCAAGATTTCTAGTATATCTTTTAAGGAAGAACTGTTGGGAGTGGTAGAAGAGGCTAGCATAGCAAAAGTGGTGCTCAAAGAGGTGAACAAAACATATATAGTGTTGGTTTTGAAAACCCAAGAGTCTGAACACATCTCTGGCTACCAACCAATAGCTCTTTGTAATGTCCTATATAAAACTATCACTACGATTAGGGCAAAAAGGATCAAACCTCTTCACAAAACTATTTCTCTAAATAGGGTGGTATTTTGGAACACAAATCTTGGATGAGATAGTATTAGCTCAAGAGGCCATCCATTCTATGTAGGTATAGAAAATACTCTCCATGTTTATTAGGTTAGACCTATCCAAAGCTATGTTTGTGATGAGACAATTTGGATTCTCAAGAAACTGGGTAGAACAGATCAAGGGATGTATTTCCTTAGTATCCTACTCGATTCTTTTATATGGAGCTCCTACCCAACTATTTACAACTTCTAGAGGTATCAGGTAAGGAGACCCCTTATCCCCATATTTGTTCATTATATTAGTTGAATGTCTAGCCAAAACATTAGATAAGGATAGGCAAACCAAAGCTTTGGAGGGAATAATAATAGCAACTGAGGCTAAACCAATTGCTCACCTTCAATTTGTTGATGACTCTACATTATTAGGAAAAGCAACAAGAAAGGCCTCCAGATTTAAAATGATATTATGACAGTTCAAAAAAGTGATTGGACTTATAAATGAAGAAAAATCAAAGGTCATGTTTTTCCATTGCTCACCTAGGCAAGAGATAATGTTATTGGATAAATTGAGATACAAGGCATTTCTTCAAATCACCTACTTAGGAATTCCACTACCAATTGGGAGGCAAAAAAAGAAGGGACTTGGCTGTTAAAGAGAGTGAAAGCCAAATTGAGAAAATGGACTAATAGGTGACTTTCTACATGAGGTCGAATGACACTGATAAAAACAATCCTCAATGCCATACCTATTTATATCTCCTCAGTGCTAGCTATCCCCAAGGCAATTCTTAAAGAATTGAATCAAATAAGTTATAGATTCCTCTAGAGTGGAGTCAAAGAAGATGGAAATGGGCACTAGTGAAATATGATACTTTATGCCTACTTAAAAGGGAGGACTAGGAATCAGATCAGTTGTCAAGAATGACAAGGCACTGACGGCCAAGTTATATTGGAGATTGCTAAAATCCCCTAAACAATTGTGGAATCAAATTTTGAGGACCAAATATGCGAAGAATAAAACCCCAATAGAGCTTATCCAGTTTTTGCTTCCTAGCAGAGAATCTTTTGTCTTAATGTGATCTAGATGGAATTTAGAATATGAGAGGATGTGATCAAGGAAATATTGTTTTGGATTATCCATAATGGACAGAAGGCTAACTTTTGGACAGACTCATGGGATGGTCATCCTTCTCTAATAACTTAATTCCCAACTTGGAGACCATTGATGGAGAATATACATAGAAACAATTACGTTAAGGTAGCCAAATACTGTAAGCTTCAAAGAAAGCAACGAATCCCAATAGAGGAGTTGCCAATCGAAATCTTAGAGGATCAGAGAAAAGAAATCTATATGACCATCCAGACAAGATCACTCTCATGGTCTCAAGAGGAGGATACCCTTGGATGGAGCAAGAAATATTAGAGTGAATATGTAGTTGCCTCTAGATACTAAGGCCTCTACTAAGTACCTCGAGCCCGTTAAGTGATATATTTATGCAGCTATGGGCACAAAACCTTTGGCCCAAAGTAAGATTCTTTATTTAGCTTCTACTTCATAACAGGGTGCTGACATGGTAACAATTGATGAAAAGATGGATGCTTTGACCTTTTAGATGTGAGATGTGTTGGGAAAATGAGGAAACAATCTCACCTTTTTATAAAATGCCCCATCACAACCAAACTATAGAAACAAATGGCAGCTTTGCTAGGCATCCACTGGTCCATTCTATAGAACAAATTTGGAGGGAGTGGCCTAAACGAGAGGAAATGGAACAACCCAATCACCACATTTTTTGGGTGGGGATGATTCTTCTATGTAATTTGTGGAAGGAGAGAAATAATCATATCTTCAACCAAGAGTATAGAGATAGCCACTTCGTTTGGCAAAGGATCACAATCGATGCAGTAAGACTCAATCCAATACTTGTTAATAGAGTCTTATAATCCTAACCAAAAGTGGATTGAGATGATATCCATATGACAAGTGTCTCTAATGATGGTCACATCAAAAAAGGTAACCCCAAGTCACGCACAAGTTATCAAATCTAGGAATTGGAAACCTCCTCCAAAGGGACTAGATAAGATTAATACAGATGAAGCCCTAAGGAGAAATCCAAGAACAGTGAGTATGGGGGAATAGGCCACCTCTCGAATAGTGCCATGTTTTTATCTTTACAAAAAACTTAGGTATCTTATCCAATAAGATAACAGAGGGATGTATCATCCTAATGGGATT
Source organism: Wollemia nobilis (assembly GCA_028583015.1). Taxonomy (NCBI): domain Eukaryota; kingdom Viridiplantae; phylum Streptophyta; class Pinopsida; order Araucariales; family Araucariaceae; genus Wollemia; species Wollemia nobilis. The sequence continues at coordinate 222,443 of JAQPPZ010000415.1, forward strand.
ACATGAGGCTTTGAAGGTGAGGTGGAGAAAAATTCACGTGAAATCAAACTCCCAAATTATGATTAACCACTTAAAAGGACCATGTAAATATTGGAGAATACAAAGATTACTTGAGCAAATACAAATGACCCTACAACGCTTTGAGACAATGAAGCTCATACATATCTAGAAATATTGGAGAATAGTCTCACATATATCCTTGTTGTATCCTTGATTTACATGGTTTTAAAAGGACCATGTAAATATTGGAGAATACAAAGATTACTTGAGCAAATACAAATGACCCTACAGCGCTTTGAGACAATGAAGCTCATACATATCTAGTAAATATTGGAGAATAGTCTCACATATATCCTTATTGCTCTAGATTTATATATCCTTGCTTTACATGGTTTTAAAAGGACCATGTAAATATTGGAGAATACAAAGATTACTTGAGAAAATACAAATGACCCTACAACACTTTGAGACAATGAAGCTCATACATATCTTTAGAGATCAAAACAAGGTAGCAAATACGATGGCTAATTGGGCACTTGATCGAGGAGACCTCGCTTACTATAGAGACCGCTCCCAAATGGTGGCCTCAACAAACCAAGGAAGCTTTTTTTTCATTCTTACCATTGATGATAGTACTGCTTGTTGTATCTAGATTTATATATCCTTGCTTTACATGGTTACTCTTTTTTTGCATAGATAGTTGTAGTAGATTAGATGTGAAAGAGAATAGTCTCACATACTATGTTAAAACTTGGCTTAAAAGCCTTCAATCCTAAAAAGACACGAGATGTAATCTAATTTTTAACTAATTCTTTTATTACTTCTTTTTACCAAAAGTAAAAATGAAAAAAAAGAAAGGAAAACAAGCATTATGCTTACAGATTCCAATTTTCTCACAATCATGTTCTTTGAACCTCTTTTCTGAAGCATAGCCTCCAAATAAGAAAAGGATTACTCTCCCTTGGCCAAGGACAATATGATCAAGATATCCTTACCATAATGCTACAAAAGCTACGAGAATCAAAATAAAGGCCTCAAATTGCTAAGCAAGATGGCTTCATATTTGTTTTGTGATACTATTATACCAACTCTTAATATTTCTTCTTATACAATCTTCTGCACCATTGGATAGTTACACGATATTACAAACTGCATGTGTGATAAGCTCCTACCAAGAAAGACTTACAGATTCCAATTTTCTCACAAATACGTTCTTTGTACCTCTTTTCTGAAGCATAGCCTCCAAATAAGAAAAGAATTACCCTCCCTTGGCCAAGGACAATATGATCAAGATATCCCCACCATAATGCTACAAAAGCTACAAGAATCAAAATAAAGGCCTCAAATCGCTAAGCTTTGTGATAGTATTAGTTTGAGGCCTCAAATCGCTAAGCTTTGTGATAGTATTATACTAACTCTTAATATTTCTTCTTATACAATCTTCTGCACCATTGGATAGTTACACGATATTACAAACTGCATGTGTGATAAGCTCCTAAGAAGAAAGACATCTCTTTTGGTAAAATATCTTCCATTCACCAAATGCCACATAATCTCATTTATGAACCTTCAAACCCCTTTGCAATGTACAGTGACTTTCATGCAAAAGATATAAATTCAGATAAAATATCTTCCATTCACCAAATGCCACATAATCTCATTTATGAACCTTCAAACCCCTTTGCAATGTACAGTGACTTTCATGCAAAAGATATAAATTCAGATATGGAATCAAGACTTGAAGAGAGATGACTACTTCATTATCCTAGAAGCTCATGAACTTAGCCTAATTAAATCAATATATACAGAAAAAAAATAAAAATAAATAAAAGAGAGACATTTATGAAAACCTTTGCCATGATGGTTTTATACATGCAAATAATTAGTGGAGTGATTCGAGTTAACATCATCTGCATAAGCATCAATATCTTTCAAACACAATATAAGGGATATCGGCAGAGAAACGGAAATAAATTATCGTGAGGAACAATGCAAGCCTCACTTACAATAGATCTTAGATCCATACCTGGTGACTGAATCACCCAAGAGATATGTTTTACCATCTTGGCATGAAGGCATTAAATATCAATCACAGAGTAACCCTGAACACTGAAAATAATATTGCAAGATTTGTCAAGTTTACCATTTCCCAGAAAATCTGCTTGATCTTGGGCTCCAATTTTTTTAATCCAAAGCATTTAAGGAACCATTTCCTCCTAAGAAGCCATTGGTTTCTCCTGATTACGGACCAAAACAATTCATATCTTCATTGTGATAACCACATGCTTAGAACCATCTCACTTCCTTTGGAAGCTATCATACACTGGTTATGCTGAGTAAAAAGTTATCCAAAAATACGTTCAGCAGAAACAAATCCACCCATAGTTCTTCATTGCAAGACAATCACCATTGTTGACTGCATGCTATGCAACATCAGTAGCCTTTTTTTCAATCTTCAGAAACATAATAAAGTTCCATCCAATTGGTGAACCACCCACTATGTGTGTCTCTTGGGGTGTGTCATCCTTTTGACGTTTGTTGCTTTGGTTGTCCATACTCTCACCAGCAGCAGGTGGGCCTTCTAATGGCCTTTTATTCTTTCCCAACAGACAAGTCTCAGCTCTCAGCTGTTTGCACAATTCCATCATCGTTCTCATTCCTGAATACAAAAGACAAAAATATCAACGATTGTAAAATAATCTACTGAATAGTAACTTTGAAAAGGAAAGAATATTGAAGGGCCAATCTTGCAAAATTGCAGAATTATGAATTTGGCATTAAGGGCAAAACTTGTTGAGATTGTTCAAAGATCAAGGAAAAAGTTGGGTACAAATGTTACTTCAAAAATATATAGGTTCTATGGATGTAATAAAACTGTTCAGAGAAAGAACCTTAATAAAGGCTCAACAAGATGGAACTTCATATCAGATAATTTGCAATTGATTAGGAAACACATTATTTGGTCAGTCAACGAGGGGAATTCTGCAAATTTTTGGTCTGATGCTTGTTTAAAGCCTTATCCTCTTATTTCTGATCCAAAATGGCAATCATTGGCTTGGGCATATTTACCTTGTAAAGGTCAAAGATCAAAAATTATATTAATGTGAGCAATAACTCCAAATCATGGATTTCTATTAGCAACCTAGTTGAAGGACACGACTTCAAACAAATGGTAGATGAGCTTCAAAGGATGCGTTCTACTAGCCTATTTTTAAGCACAAGGATGAGGAGACTCAGCCAAGTTGGTACATAAGGATTTAGAGCAATCAGAACTTCCTACTTCCAAAGATTCCCTTAAAAGAATGTTTGGTCACTTGAGGACCTCCCTAAGGCCTCAGCATTCCTTTGGTTAGCAGTCCAAAACAAGATTCTTACAGGTGAGAGTTTGCAAAGAAGAGGATATCATGGACCGTCCAAGAGTGCCTTGTGAGAAGGATCTAGAAACATCAGTTCATTTACTTCATTGTCCCTTTGCTTAAACTATTTGGGGCTGCATTTTTCAAAAATATGAAGGTATATTGGGTAGCTCAATCAACATTTAAAGAGTTCATGAAATGTTGGATTAATTGTTTCAAAACTAAAGCATTATACATCTTGTGGAGAAATTGTTTGTTTGTTGAAATTTAAAAGAACTTTTAAAAACGAATCTCAAAATCATACTCAAGCTTGGAATCCTATTATTGCCTCTCTTGCAGAATGTTTACAGACATGGTGCTCATCATGGGAAGTCTCAAGTGCAGATAAAGAGGCGCTATCTCCCCTCAGTTACAAAATTCGAATACATGGAAGGGTTATCTGCAACAATGGAGTTAACAAGAAAGATCTGCTTCGATCTATGGTAAAATGAAAACATCCAAAAGTTGGGTTTATCAAATTAATTTTGATGCTATTTCAAAAGAAATCAGGGAAAAGCTGGTGGAGGTGGTGTTTTTTTAAATAATGAAGACAAATTTCTCTTCAATTACTCAAAATCATATGGAATTCTCAACTATGTAGAGGCTAAGGCACTTCTTATAGGGATCAAAATTGCCACTTAAAAAGGATGGAAATATATTCAATTGAGGGAGTTTCATAAATTATTAATGCTATCAAGAAAATAGATGGGGGGATTTGATAAAAATTAACATTATTTCTGATGTCCAACTATTGTTGAAGAAAATGTCATTATATCTATAGAAGGAACACGGATAGCACATAATTTAGTCAATCTGTTGAGAAATGTAGCTCAGACAGGAACTTCTTGCACAGGCTTCAGTATGAACGTGCTAGAAGTGGTTCGAGACATTTCGAATTCTATTTTGAAATTCACTTAAGTGATTTTCTATTTTTAACCATACATCTCAAGATAAGATGAGATATAATCTTAGGGTTACTTTTCAAGGATAAAAGGAGAAGGTCAAGAGTGTTTTACACACAGAAAGAAAAAAAGGTGAACAGATTGCTGAAGGAGAACTGCAAGGCTATTGTGCAAAGGTGAAGAGTGATTTGCTGGCCAGAAAGGCAGCAAGAGAGCAGACTGTCCTGTTGTAACTGTAACCTCCTCCATTATATAAAATATGCAGGTTCTGTAGTATATTTTCCGCTGTTCATTCTGTTTATTTTTCCAGCCATCTATGTGACTGTTGTATGTTTAAAATAAATTCATCTCAGATCTGATTTTATTTAGAAATATAGGGCAGCAGTTATCTAGGGTTAGGAAAATTTACACAATCTTGGTGTCGATCTTTGTCTTGGAAATTCAAATTTTAGATGGCAACTGGTTGAGTGAAATTTCATCTCTTAATGAAAACAATGTGAAGAAACCAATTGCGGAAACATAACTATTTAAGGAAGATGAAAATTTTCTTAAATAAAAGGACAAGCCGGATATTGTTTATTGACTCAACGACAATGTAATGTTTAGTTATTTTGCTGGGGGTGGCCCCCAAGAGAAGCCAAACGTAAATTTTTTTTGAAAAGAGAAAAAAAAAAATTATTGTATAATAACCTAAAATACAAATTCTTCCCTGGATTTCCTTTTGTGTCCTCTCACTCTGCTGATTTCTTTTTCTTTTGCATCCTTCTTGACGTGCTCATCACATGAGAGAGAGAGAGAGAGAGAGAGAGAGATGGCTGAACCGGTCAGGCTGGACCAGGGAGAAAATGACAGAACTTGAGACAGGCCACCTCTGACCTTCATTTTGACTAAACTTTCGACATTATCCTTTTTGATATTTTAAACTGTTTTACATAGTTGAGAAAATCGGTATCGGGAGTCAATCGGCTGGGCAATAAGACGGGAGTTTTTCAAAAATCGGCAAAAAAAAAACCGAAGAAAACGAATTTTCTTTTTGATTTTTTTTTTTTTCATGCATATTACAATGAATTAACATTATGCAAATCAGATATTGCAATAAAAACAACAATTCAAGTCAAGACATCATACAAGGCTCGAGCTTTAAGTATACATTTTCATTGAAAAAAAGCTTTTTTCATGCATATCAGAATTTTTCAGGAAAAAATGGGCAAGATCAGGAGAAAATCGGCTAGCCTGTGAATCGGGAAAAAAAAGGGAAAATCGGGATTTTTGCAGATTTTCTCAACTGTGCTGTTTTATGCCAACATTCTATACTGAATTTAGTAGAACTTTTCCCATAGTATATTTTGATAAAGACCTCTTCAAGCAGTAATTTAAGTATGGATTTGAACAACGAAGGGAACAAATCTACTTAACTTTTCAAAGTATAATGTTCTTATGAACACTAGGTTGTAATCCTATTTAAAACATTAACTAACCTACAAGAAGAGAGTACTGAGGCAGGCTGATGACATAAAGGCATTAAACACAGGTTCTTTCTTACGAACAAAATGCTAAGCGTCAACACCATAATCTTTGAATTTTCGCACTACTGGCAAATACACAAAGGATCATGGATGACTTACAACTCTCCAATGCAAGGATTTTGAACCAGAATTCTCCAAGAATTCAAAGCAGACATATGAAGACTTCAAAAACGTTGGGGATTGCTTGGCAATAACATCCATGTCATGGCAAGTTGTGAAAAAACTTAGAGAATAATCATTCTGTGAAACATTAATGAAACATTTGGTCCTTACATGTGGATTGGAAAATACATATAAATGATAGTGACAACAACAATGATGCACCCTAACGTCCTTTCAGCCAGCTTAGTTCATAAAACCTATCAAATGTATCTATCTAGACACAATGATTTTTGCAAGTATCAGGTGTTACAACAAGTTCTCACAAGTTTTGTTCAATTGTTCTCCTTTAACATCTCACAAACAAGTTTATGATTACAAATGTCTCTGTAATAATAGTTCCACAATAGGCAGGATAAAAGGAAATGTGTTGCATCCTCCACTTCATAGCAATTGCATGCCCCTTTACTGGTGTTCCTATGGACTCTTTTCTGAAGATGATGTACCACTTTCAATATGTGTATTGTGTGCATCAGTATACAATTTATACAATAAATTGAATTTAACTCCACCAAATAGTGGCTACAATGAACAAATTTCCATAATATGAAAAATACATTTAATACATTAGACATTCAAAATAAACAGCAGCCCAAAACAAACTTAACAAGAGGTTGAGAAGCAGCACATCAAATGGCTAGAAAAGCATAAAATTATTTTTCCACTTAAAAATGAAATGACAGATTAAAAGTAGAAGCTTTTCTCAAATCACCTTTTTGAAGTCCTGAAATTATGAAGGTCATATTCTATAGGAATACAGGCTAGCACAAACAAGTTTTTCAGGCATTTCAAGACCATTTCTAAGAAAGGTGATATGGCTCACTCTCCCTTTTCTTTTTTGCATGACAATATGGGAAAAAGGAATTCCTCCAACATATTTGCCTTCTAAATATTATTCTTGGAGCACACAACACACTAAGGAAGAAATGTGTGAGAATATTAAAGAACTAAACCCTGTATTAAAGATCATAAAATGATTCTTCAACCATAGGCAATCATCTCAAAGACAATCTCTCACAACGAAAGAAATGCAATGATCTGATGAAGCGGAAATGCAATGATCTGATGAAGCGGTAATGAGGTTTTAAAACCAACCTGAAATTTATTAAATTCCAAATGTTTAAATAGGCAACAAATGTGCCCAAAATACATAACCATACGCCCATATATCGTATGAGGACGAATAGAGAGGCAAGCAATCAAATACTAACTAATCCTAAACAATATCTAACTAATAGTTGTAGGATGCCAACTAAGACATACGTGAGGATACAACTCACGTGGATTATTATCCAGAAATAATATTAAACCTAGGAACTAGCTAAATAATAAACTAAGCCTAGGTACTAACCATAACATGAACGTGATGCCCTCATTATACTTCCCCACTCAAGAAGCATTGGACTCCAATGCTTTTAAAATAGGAGTGGAAGGGTGAGTCACCAAACGCTGCATACATATCTCATAACCGGGCAGAAGAAGATCGCAAAAGCCTCGAGACGCTGGTGTAGAGAAACAACGTCGAGAAATCACTCCCTCACCAAGTGAAAGATTAGGACAAGGAGGAAGTGCCTCTTGCAGAAGCTGCGGAGTCTGCTGAACATCGAGAACCTGTGGGCGCGGCATTCAAAGAGGCCACTAAAGTGCACGAGGTGGAACAACAGGAGGAGCACGAAGAGCAAAAAGAGGAGGTACTAATGAAGGAGGAGGAAGAACCTCCTTTGTAACGGAAGCACAAATGTCCTTAGGCCAAGAGACTAAGGCAATCCGAGCTTGTGAAAGATTTCAAATAAGAAAGCTCTTATTCTTATGATGCATGGTGTATGTTTTGTGAAACGCATCATACCTAGCCCGCTTATCATATTGATAGGGCTGGCCTAGAATCATGCCACAATAGTCCATGGTAGTCACGTCACAAGTGACTCGATCCACATAGTGTGGACCAAAGGCAAAAGACATAGTACAACGTTCTGTGATTGCAGAGGTCGAATCCTCATCCTTCCATCCAAGTGAATATGGCGAAGGATGGGGTTCGACAGGCAATTTGAGCTTGACTACGGAATTAGCAATGAGATTAGTTTGCGATCTGTTTCGAAAATGCAAGTCACAGAATAGTTGTGTAGAAGATGTGCTCTTGTGACAAACAAACTGTCACGGTTACGTTTGTGGTGCATGAGGGTCACATGGTTGAGTTTACCCTAAAGTTCTTCATAATCCCTAGCCTCACTTCCCACCTCAAGGGGCCCATCTTGTGGTGCCTCCTTTACAAGCAAACTATTCTTCTTTCTAAAGCACTCAGACTTGGTATGCCCTCATATTTTACAATGATTACAAAACTTTTTTCCATTAAAAGAAGAGGAAGAAGAAGAAGAGGGAGAAGGAATAGAAGGAGAAGACGTTTGTGCCTTTGTTGATTGTTGTGGCTGTTGTTGCAATTGTTTGGGCGCTTTGGAAGTGTCGGAAGAGTGAGATGCACTAACTTAGTAGCAATTTTCTCCTCTTCAAGTTGTGCTTTATTGTACACTTCATTCAAAGGGGGGCAAGGTGTATACTTCAACTCCCTAAAGAGTGGATTTTGCAAGCTACTTTTAAATTTGTTGTCGAGTTTTGGAGTTGTGTCGAAGATTCCATTTTAAAACCTCAATTTGTTAAACTCTCCAATGTAGTCTTGGACACTCATGTGGTATCCTTGCCTCAAACGAAGCCATTGGAAGTCAAGATCTTCAACAAAATTAGAAGGATAGAAGGTTTCCTTCAATGCTTTCACTAAGTCATCCCAAGTGTCAATGGGATCCTGAGTGCTTTGGCGGTCCTATATCAAGACCTTGGCAATGCCTGAAAGCTTGAGCTTGGCAAAGGAGACTTGGTCGTCTTTGTGAATTTTGCTATAGTCGAACCAGGTATCCATATCGAGAATCCAACTGTTTAGAATGTCTAGATCTCAAGACCCATCATAAGATTTGACCTCGCATTTGACTTGATTGCGATAGTCAGGGGCTAGACTAGATCCACTAGGCCTAGTTATATTTTGAACCTTATCAGCCAAAAGGCTAACAACTGCGGCTATGGCGGCCATTTGTTCCACCAAATCAATAGCTATTTGTCCCCTGGTGTAAGCCAAGAGTGCTACCAAGTTGTCTCACAAGGCAATCATCAGCCAAAAGGCTAACAACTGTGGGTATGGTAGCCATTTGCTCCACCAAATCAGTAGCCATTTGTCCCTTGGTGTAAGCCAGGAGTGCTACCAAGTTGTCTCAAAATGAGTACAAAAGTTTGCCTCGCAGGGCAATTACAATGGTGCTATTTTTCAAGCACTTACAATGAGCCAAAAGGCTTTACAATCTCTTGCCTTGTAGGCAATTAAAAAAAGCTTTTCCCCAAGCTTTGGTGAGGTGTAAAAAATGTGCAAAAAAATATAGCCTTCTAGGCTTTTACAATGCTTTGCCTTGTAGACAATTACAAAATGTTTTTGTAAAATAATGCTAAAGGTGTGAAAATTGCAAAAATTATGAAATTTTAATATTTAATTAAATTGACTAAACAATTTAATTAAATTTAATTACATTAAGTTTAATTTAATTTAAATTATGTGACCTTAGCAAAAAAAAATGTGTTCGGGCGTAATTACCCTGCACGCGCAAACCAGTAGTCAACAGCACAATACAATGCAATCACCAATTTGGAAACCGGTGGATCAGCCAATGGAAACCCTTCAGTTCACGCGCCCTCCACCAGGCTACCACATGGGCAATGAAACAAGAGCTTACAAGCAACCCCGCACAGAGGCAATCGTGGCCATCATGTGGTGGTCGAATAACAATTAGGGCCTTCGCCCTTTTAAACTGGTGGTGTTCTCGTGGCACCAATGTGGGATATCTATCGTAGGAGAAAAACAAACAAAACTTGAACCACACAAGACGCCAAAAACTACCAATCAAATCCCACCACGTGTCGACCTCGATGTGGCAGATGATGAAGTTTCTAAAGTTCTAGGGAATGATTTTTGCTGTCTGCAAATGTCCAACTCGGATTTTCCCGCCGAAATGCGAAGAATGTCCCACCAAAATGAAATGGATTTAAATTCTCCTCCGCAAGTTGGCACCAAACAAAATACCCCAAAATCAAAACGATTGTCCGTCAACCATCAAAGCATGTAATCGACAGTCCTCCCTTGCGCTTGCATTCCCGCACAACAACCAATCGTTGATTTGAGATCGTCGAAAATCTTCGACGTGCGAAATCCTTTCGTGGCTCGACGAACAAAAGTAGATAACAAAAAATTAAATTAATGCATCAAAAATGTTTCAACACCTACTTCTGCTATGCACAATGAGACCAACATAGCCAACTATTCCAAACTTGAGAAAACGATCACCCCACGACATACGCAGGGGAGATTATCGGAGCCTACGACACACGCAAGGGGTCTCTCCAGAAGTTTAGCCGATGCACAAGCTTTCATTGGGTGATGCTCGGCTGTTGACTGTAACGTCTAGCAAAACTTCATCACTTGCACAATAGTCCCACATGTGGGACGCGAGGGCAGCAAAAGCGTTTTAAAAGAAAAAACGCTCCCTTCAATAGTTGACCACCGCTTGGTGGTCAGGTTAGCTGATCTCTAGTCCGCTACAGAGCGTTCTTTGTGACAAGCTCGTGGTCTCCTCCTTTGATCGCCACTTGTGACCATCGCTTGCTACCTTGCCGGTTTGTTGACCGGACTATTTGCTACCTTGCGGTCTGTTGACTGCCACCGCTTGCCACCTAATGCGTTTGTTGACCGTCGTCGTGCGGAACCGGCCACTCTTCGCCTAGGCCACAACCTTTTTGACCAAGCCAAGCGACTATGAAAAGGACGAAGCAACGAAATTCGAATTCACCAGTAAACGAAATTTCAAATCGTTTCTCGCTACCAATGAAATGGCTTTGAGTCAAGCTAATTTTCCAACTAATCACCAAATGGAGCGATCGAAATGGGGTAATTGAAATTCCAAACTCGAATTACAAATTGCCAAGTGAGCACAAGATCGATGCTCTAATACCAATAATGAGGTTTCAAAACCAACCTGAAATTTATTAAATTGCAAATGTTTATATAGGTGCCCAAAATACATAACCATACGCCCATATCCCGTACAAGGACGAATAGGGAGGTAAGCAATCAAATACTAACTAATCCTAAACAATAGCTAACTAATAGTTGTAGGATGCCAACTAAGACATACGCGAGGATACAACTCACGCGGATTATTATCCAAAAATAATATTAAACCTAGGAACTAGCTAAATAATAAACTAAGCCTAAGTACTAACCATAACATGAACATGATGGCCTCATCAAGTGGCCTAACATAATTGTAGACAATCAAATAAAATATAAAGTGGAAGCAAAGAACAGAATAATTTATCAAATGGTATTAGTTCAGCCAGTTATATTCCTCAACTTTCAAGGAGGATACCCAGTTTAGAATCTTACCAAGCGATACATGCATAATTGCCAACTATGTGGTCATGATATAATACATGTGAAACCCATTTCAATCCCATATAACCAATTGAAAAAAAAAAAACATAATGATTTATTTTCTATGAAAGAAGGCCTGTCCAATATTTTCTAAGGCAGTGATTATAAAACTCAAGTACAGGCTGACTAAGCCTTTCAATTATAGAAGTCAGTAAAGTATAACTAGAATGACAAATTTGGGACTGGGACTAGTGAGTGTATCACAAATAAAGGTGCAGACCAGGCAACAGATGCTACATCATCTCAGGTAACTACACAAAATCTATAAAACAAACATATAATACAGCAGACATCTTAACCTAAAAGAAAAGGTATAGCCTTCTGCTGTAGACAAGAAATGAACTTCATCAGAACTTAAGCATAAGCACTGGAATCTTTGAAGGTTCTTCATACGAGGACAATTAGGTGAAAATGCTTGACAGTTTTTAATTTTAATTGTGTGAGAGCAACACATGTTATCTTCACTCAAACCCAACAAGACCAATAGGGCTTGAAGAGGAAGTATTTACAAGGCATGGATTTCAAGGAGTGATTCCCACCAAGTAAAACTTGCTTACTTCAACAAGATAACAGACCGAAAAGACAAAAGGATAAGAAGGCCACTTCCACTAAGAAGATCAAAACTAATACTAAGTGGACAAATATAAAATGGAAAGCCAATTTAAGGAAAAAGAAGAATTTTCAATTGTAACGCATGTACATTTGGAGAAAAGGAGTACAAACAATAATGGTTCCTTCTAATATCATTTTAGTTGTGTTTACATTCACCACATTTTGGTCATCGGTGGGTATTTGTCCATGAATTTTTTCCTTTGATAATTCTTGTGGAGAAAATACAGAACACTTTTTCCATTGTACAATAATCATGAATGAACATGCACTTATTCTTTAACAATGTTGGCAAATAGTTTATAGGCATTGGGCATTATTCCTTAGTTTCTAATTGAGAAGAATGGAGATTATTAATCATGACAATTTGCTCTATAAAGTAGATCGTTTGTGATCCAAGCGTAACAGGGGTTACTTGGGTCATGACACCAAGCTTACATAAATGTTTGTGCAAAGACGAGCCTCTGCACCTTGGCACCCACTTGGACATTCACACATCTTATTCTAACATGGTGCCAACACAGTGCCTAATGCCACCCTCAACGATACCAACTCCTATCCTAGATCTAAAGCCAAATCCTATGGCACTAATGCCAGAGCACAGAGGGAGACCATGCACCAGCGCCTAGCATCAACTTCAAATGCTAGTATTTCACCAGCAAAATATTGACATGCACCATTGTCAGCATTTGTTCAACAACTAGCAAATTAGACTATTAGATCACTTTGCCACCTGACATCACAAAATGACATGTAAAGCGTTCTGCAACTGCTTTTCAGATCTGTTTCTTGTACATGTTAAGGGGAACCATTTCAGTTCTTCAACTAGTTTTTATAACTGTAATGTACCGGGTTGTATATAAGCCAAATCGGGCATAATTTAGCTCCTTTTCGATCTTTGTTTATTTCCTATAGGCAACTTCTCTAGATCAAGATAGGAACTTAGCACTATAACTGTCTAGCATGCACATTGCAGCCCAACGTTTACAACCTGCAACTTACAGTGTGGTAATGCTCCCGCATTTGCATTATCTGTAAATAAAGCTTTCCATTTATTTACATACTTCCTGATTTTTCTGCATCTTCCTGATCAACATCCTGCCTATTGTATCTATTTATCATCCTACGTGTGGATGATTGAAGAGATAACTTGTGCTCCATTCTACTGCACAACTATGAAGCATCATAACTCATCTGGCCTCACAAGCCAGATTGAGTTGTCCTCCATGCCACCATCCTAGGCACCATCCAGATTGGTATCAGATCATTCTTTCATTCGTTTTGCAATAACCAACATTTGTTCTTGTAGTGAATTCTACCTGATGAAAGCCTTCCAATAAGCTTCATTGCTGAATGTCTACTAAATACACGCTCATGGTATCAAAAGCATCGTATCGTACCAAGTTCCTTATTTGAGTACTTTGAAGAAAATCATTCACATGATGGCCACTCCTACAAAGTCATCTTCTATAGAAATCCAAAGTCGATACATCAAGAAGCTCATTCGAGATGTGCATTGGATGAACAAAGAAACACTCTATTGGAAGAGTTTCACAATCTCATGATTCAAATGGGATCATTGTTAACAGTTGCTTCCATTCCTGCACCCTTCCAATGCTACAACCTACTCAAGGCATAGACCAACATCCACATGGCTATCTTCTCACACCAGATAAATGTCGAAGAGTTGGATACTTGGCTCTAGCAACGAGAATCTTATTACTCTACAAATCATTTCATTGGCATTGATAAAACCTCCTTCACAACATTGAATACGTCCAAGTCAATTTTGTGTTGGTGTGAAGCCACCAACATCAAGCTTTGGGGAGGACAGAGATCCTGTCAGCATCTAGATGTAAGTTCATAGAGCTTGTGAAAGCTCATTTCTACCCTCTCAATCACAATAACAAAGAGTATATGCATGTTCAAAAATTATGCCAATGCCATGACCAATCCAGCAATTCACCGATGAGTTCAACGAGATCCTCGCTCACCGGCACATTGACAACGACAAGAAACATCAAGTGCTCAAGTACCTTATTGCATGCCTTGAGTTTCTCCCTATTGGCAACTTGGCACAAGCCTTACAATTTTTTACTACATTGAAGAAAAAATCTCTAGCAAAGCAAAATGGTCGTGCTCCTTTGTCACACAAGACTCGGTAGGGACCAAAGCAAAAGTAGCATGTACCAAAGTCCCTTAAGGTGCCACAACTAAAGGGTCCTATAATGTAACAAAAACCAAGGTCACCTTATACCACACAAGATAAAGGGATATAGAAAATGGGAGGCAATCGTTGCAATAATCACAAGACACTCACGATGATACTGACTATAGAGATCAGCATAAGTCTTTAGCGGTCAGCCCAATGTTAATGACTGCACCAAAGCACCAAAATGCAAAGATGAGGTAGATACTACTTGCTAGTGATCAAAGAAATAGCAAAACCTTGACCTTAGATGCCTCTGACAAACAAGACCGCTTGTTTCACTCCCATTGTTGGGTTAATGGCATGTTGCTCCACATCATCATAGATTTTGCAAGTGAGAACATCACTCAAGACACAGTCAAGTGATTGAGTTCCAAACTACAACACATCCCTAGCCCTATTCCCTCAAATGGATAGGTCTAGGAAATTTGTTTAAGGTTGAACGGATGTGTACTTTTGAGCATGGAATCAACTGCAATGAGGCACCATTGGATATTTGTGATGTTCCACTCAAAAGACCCTATGTCTTTGACCACCAAGCAACCTATCGATCTTACCCTCGACAATGATCCTTGCAAGTCAAAAAAATAACATATCACATTTTGAGGTGCCTTCTCAAAACAATGTAACTCACATTTCTACCAAGCAACGCAATAAGTTGATTTCTCGTGCTGAAATGTTTGTCTTTAAGGTCCACCTTAAGGCCCATCGTGTGAAGAAATTTTCCTCAGCCACAGAAAACTTGGTCACTTCTACACAGTCTTAGCAAGGGGGTGCATTATTACAGCCATAATGATATGTTCAAGGACTCATAGGGAGTCCCACTCCAATGTTTTGTCAAAAACCAAAATGGCTTGCTTCTCGATTCACCAAAGTACGAGACTAACTAGGGAGTACGATAGGAGCGAAGAATGGACCCTAGAGCTAACATGGGGCCCACAAGGGAAATCAACAAAAGAAAACCACACATGGGATAATTCCACACTCACCACCATCGAGCGATGCTCCCACAAGAGAGGATGGAGCATACGGTTGGGCCATAATTCGCTCGTTTGAGGGTCTAGGTCATGGTTTGAAGGAATCTGGCAGCTAGCAACAACCGCCCAAAAGATTCATCCGAGGTAAGAAAATCTTTGAAAATTCTTTCTTTTCAAGTTGAAACAAGGTTTAGAATCTAGATTAGGGTTGTTTGCAAATAATTTTGTGATTTGTCAATGTTTGAACTCTGAAGTTTAAAACTTTAAACCCTAAATCCTAAACACTCATTCGAGCAATGCAAGAGTGCTCGGTCAACATTGATGCTAGGTAACCCTCATCGAATTATTATTTATTCTCTTTTGATTTTGTTTTAAAAATAATCTCAATTTACTATTTTACATGTGAAATATTAAATTTCTTTTTTTGTTGTTTCTACTTTCTAGATTTATTGTGGGACAACTTTGGTGATTTTACGCCCAATTTGCAACGCATAGCCATCAAAATCTTATCTCAACCATGCAGCGCTTCAAGTTGTGAGCACAACTGGAGTATGTTTGAGCACATACACTCCAAGAAGCACAACAAACTTACACAAGAAAAGTTGAATGATCTTGTGTTTGTGCATTACAACCTTCGTCTCCACCAAAGAACTTTTGAAAAAACAAGTACTCAGCCCATTAACCTAAGTAACATTGATCCATCATCTGAATGGATCACAGATGCAGTGCAAGAGCAACAGGAGGGGCTTCTCTTCTCCCTTGATGAATTACAAAACTTTGAAGACCTAGCGGAGGAGATAGCAACCAAGAAGCAACAATGGCACGTCAACAAAGAGAGACTAGGTCTTCTACTAGGGCAAAGGAATTGCAAGACACTAGTGACTAGATAGTGGAGCCTATTGAGGCATTTTGACACATTTTGTAATTTGTACCTTTTCATATTATAATCGATACAAGATGTACAAGATACTTAAAATTTATCTTGATTTGAAGAATTGATATACAAGTCTAGACTTTGTTGTCTTACTATCAATAAAGTTGACTTGAATCAATCAACACATTGACATGTTGTCATTTGATAAATCCTTGGACCTTGATAGTATGGTGATCTTGGAGCCACATAAGGGTATAAGTAGAAAGTTCCATGATATCCTCCTCATGTTCAACCTCATCTATTTCAGTTGGTTGCTCCTGCTACAATGAGTCTTCATCTTTTAATATTGTTGCTTCTTCACCTTCCACTTGAAAGTGAAAACGTTCTTCATAAGCCTGATCTTGAGGATGGTGAGAACAACATCTAAAACTGAAGAATCCTTGGGAGCGCTCGTTTCTGCGATTATTGGAGGACATCCAAGTGTTGAAGTCGCGACTAGGTCGGGAACTGGGCTCTTGGAGCTTCACTTCTACCGCCAAAGCTATAAATTTAGCATCATTGAGGGTATAGGACTCAAGCATGTTGACTTCCTGCCAAATTTCATCCTTAAGACCATGGCAAAAGGCCAAGACCACCGATGTTGGATCCAATTGGTAGGTGTAGGTGAGAAGACTTGTGAACTCTAGGCAATACTCCTTAATTGTTCTTGTTTGCTTCATTTGCATCACAAAAACCACATATGATGTGGAAGATCCTTTGTCAAACCTGCAAAGGAATTGTGCTTTGAAATCAAGCCATAAAAGAGGAGACCCTAGTTGGCGAAGCTCCCATAACAACCATTGATGAGTATGGGTTTCCAACTTAGTTCAATGAGTATGGGTTTCCAACTTAGTTGTAGCTAATGTAACATGACCTTCAAGAACATGGTGCAGACGGATAATGCTATCCATCTTGGCCAGCCAGCCACCTAGGTGGAACAACACTCTCAAAGGTGGGGATGTCGATGTGTGGAACGATAACATCATGATGCCAGTGATAGAGATTAAAAGCATCTCCTGCAGAGGAATCTAGATCAGCAGCAAAGCTTGATATGTAACCACCCATACCTGGAAGAGTACCTCTAGTAGCATAGGGAATTGAGTGACTGCCATAAGGATCGAGCATGTTGACTTACTATCAAATTTTATCCTTAAAGCCATGGCGAAAGGTTGAGACCACCACTGTTGGATCCAATTGGTAGGTGTAGTTGAGCAGACTTGTGAACTTTGCACAATACTCTTCAATTGTTCTTGTTTGTTTCATTTGCATCAGACGGACTACATACAATGTGGAAGACCCTTTGCCAAACCTTTGGAGGAATCGTGCTTTGAAATCAGGCCACAAAAGAGAAGACCCTAGTTGGTGAAGCTCCCATAACAAACATTGATGAACATGGGTTCCAACTTAGTAGCAGCTAATGGTGACACGACCTTTTTTACGAATATTTTGCAAACAGATAATGCTATCCAGCCACTCACATGGATCACCACCCTCAAATACGACGATGTCTATGCGTGGAACATGAACATCATGAGGCCAATGAGGGAAATTAGAAGCACCTCTTGCAAATGAATCTAGATCAAAAGCAAAGCCTAAGATGTAAACACCCATACCTGGAAGAGTACCTTTGGTAGCATAGGGAGTTGAGTGACTGCCATAGGAAACTGGAGGACTATAATCAGATGGCAGTTGTTCAAGAACACTTGATTCCCTTGTATTTGGTGCCTAGTGAATTCCCAGTGGTTGTTGGCCAACGACTTGTTGAGACCCATGGACAAGGGGATGTGTAGCAGAGGTCATTTCTTAGAAGCTTTGGATGTCAACTAAGGCATTCATAATGGAATCAACCACTCTTTCTTGTTTCCTACGATAGGTACGCAAACCAAATTCAATAGTATCGGGAATAAGATTACCAATTGGAGGGGTAGCAATAGGATCAATAGGGGGGGGGTTATTGGGAGTTGGAGAGAAAGGAGTGGTGTTGGGAGGAGGCAAAGCCATGGCATTTAAGGAAGAAAGAAGATATTGATCAAAACTATTAATATTTGGAGTGTTGTGATGCTTACCAAGAATTCTAGGTTGGTGCTTCTTTCTGCTTATACGCACATCCTTTGAATGACCAATGTATTACAATTGATCATTGATTCGCAGCCAACCAGTAGGAGCAACAAGTTCATTTGTACAATAGGAAAAAGCAAAACCAAAAAAAAAATCCTTTAAGCATTACTGAAAAACTGTTGTGAGAAATACCCCTTACTTTGATCAACGTGAAGAGACGATTGCCAAAAGATAGGTCTCCCACAAGGGTCAAGACACACTCAATTTTCGAAAATTTGTTGCTAGAAATCTCCTTGTTTTTTTAATAAATCAAGTTCAAGAAAACTAACTAACAACAAACTCACAATATTATAGAAGAAAAACGCATTGGTAGATGAACCGGAAAAAATTGACAAATTTTACCAGGAAGCAAGAAACAATATTGTTCGACAGAGGTTTTGCAATGGTTCGTGCACCCTTCTATTGCAAATTTGAACCTTTGTTTCCTTCTTGGAAGTCAAAGTATTTAACCAGTTGAGCTCATGCCATTTGATTATTGTCATTGTACTTATTAATAATGCTATAAACATTATCAAATGGCAATTGCTCAACCAATTAGATTCCTTGACATTTCAAGGAGGA
The DNA here is from genome assembly GCA_028583015.1 of Wollemia nobilis. Classification (NCBI taxonomy): domain Eukaryota; kingdom Viridiplantae; phylum Streptophyta; class Pinopsida; order Araucariales; family Araucariaceae; genus Wollemia; species Wollemia nobilis. Next base: position 241,333 of record JAQPPZ010000415.1, read on the forward strand.
GACCCAAGTTCGAATCTTGCCAAACGATACATGGATAACATCCAAGCTTTGTTGCAATACCACTATGTGGTGATGATGTAATACGGGTGGGAACCGTTTCCATCCCATATAACCGATTAAAAAAATGCTATAAACGTTATTGAATCTACCATCTACAAGAGTGGATGTATACCTTAATGATGCCATAGTTGGAAAAATCGCAGGTTTCCCGTGATTTCTCATGCAACTTGCAAGAAAATTCAGGCTACAATTTTTTTTAACTTTGACACCAAGAAAACTAGCGACGATTTTTGCATCATTTTCTCATCAAGTTCTAGCCAAAAACTCAACAAATCTCACGTTCTATGGTAGAAACACAAATCATGTTTTTAAATGGTGTTTTGGCCCCATTTTGCCATTTGTTTCTTCTTCCTTGCATAGAAGGAAATCTTCTCAGAGGTCAACCACCAACTTTAAACCACGTTCGGAGATCGAATCGACGAATTTAACACTATTCGAAATAGATTTCATTCATTCCCAAGATATTTCAAAGGTAATTGTTATTTTGGGACAAAATCTAGGGTTTTCTTAGGGTTCTTTCAATGTTATATTTTTGTTTGTTGTTCCTAAAGCATGTAGGCTAGACCCTACAACATTTGTTCAGTTACTTATTTCTTTTTTCCCCGTTGGAAAAAAAAGATGAATTCTTCAAGTCCAACCCCAAATCCAAGCCCAAGAAGGGACCCAATGTGGAAACATGGGATTAAAGGGAACTTGTCGAATCAATTGTTTTGTAAACACTGCAACAAGAACATGTGAGGTGGCATCCATCATCTCAAATATCTTTTGATTGGGCAACTAGAGCATGATATGGACCCCTACCCGTAAGCAGATGATATAATAAAAAATGATTTGAAGGCTTGGATGTGCAGTAAGGAGACAAACAAAATAGAGCACAATAGAACAAGATTTGCAATTGGACATAGTGTAGGGCCTTAGGCCTCTTTTTATGGTGATGAAACCAAACTAGAGGATGTTAGTGTCGTCGTTGAAAAGTCCATTCTTAGCCCTCACATGTGCAAGGTACTAGGAGTGGGAGGAGTCCAAGTGTTGGCCAAGGCTCAAACACAAAACAAACAACCCTTCAAAATACCACATGGGGGAAGGAGAAGACAAAGGAAGTAAGAACTATGGTGGCTAAGTTTTGGTATTACTAAAGTATTCCCTTCAATTGTGCAAACAAACCCTATTGAGGGCATTGAGTGAGGCTGGTAAAAGGGTCAAGCCACATTCAACAAAAGGTTTTGGCAAGCCATTGTTGGAGGAGTGTGTCATGAACACACATGCTCTTGTAGAAGAGCAAAAGGAAATATGGAGGAGAAAGGGTTGCAGCATTCTCTTTAATGGATGGACAGATGCAAGGAACCGCATGCTCCTCAACTTCATGGTGGCTTCGGGTGGATCCAAGGTCTTCCTCAAGTCAGTTGATGCCTTCTGAGAGGTGAAGAATGCAAAAATGCTATTCATTTTGTTGGAGGAGGTCATGTTTGAAGTAGGAGTAGAGAATGTTTTCCAAGTTGTGACAGACAATGCAACAACATGTGTTTGCAGGTAGAATTTTGGAGGAGTACCCTTGTATTTTTTTAAGCCCATGCCCTAACCATTGCATTGGCCTCATGCTTCAAAACATTGGCAAATTGACACGAGTGAAGATAGTGTTGGAAGAAGCAAAAAACATTACACAGTTTATATACCACACATGGGTGCTCAGTTTTATGAGGGAGCATAATGAAGGGAGGCACATTCTTCACCAAGCATCATTGATTTCACCTCAAATTCCATCGCCTTGCAAAGTCTTCTACTGGCATTGCCTACTTTAAAGAAAATGTTTGTGACCAACGAATGGTATTCCTCACCATTTCATTCAAATGAGATGCGGAAGCGAGTCTGGAGGCAAGTTTTTGATGATTCATTTTGGGTGATTGTGCAAGAATTTCTCAAGGTAATTGGTTGTTCATATTTTAAATCTTAATTTACACTTGAAAATTTTGCCCAAAAAATTTTGGTCAACTTTTTTCTAAATTTAACTAAAAATTACAAATTTTTTATTTGTAATTTTTAATTAAATGTATAAAATAAATTACAGCAATTAATTTTTACTGATTAATTGTAGGTGATAGAACCTTTGGTAGGGGTTCTTCACCTTGCAGATAGTGAAAAAATAGCAATGGGGTATCTGTATGAGGTAATGGATAGAGCAAAAGAGGTCATCAAACACTATTACAATGAGCAATCAATGCACGTATTAACCCATTTAGTGTATCATTGATAAGAGATAGGCAAGGCAACTCCATCAACCTATTCATACAACAGGTGCTTCTTGAACCCCAAATTCTTTTACACTGGCAATCTTAATGCCAATGAAGAGGTCCAAGGGGTTCTATACTTGAGCTAAGAGGATGATAGATGACCTCGCCAAGTATCACCTTATCTTTGCTAAGTTGCAAACCTATAAGGGGGCTCATGGGAGACTATTTTCATCCTCCTGTAAAAAATCAAGGTCAACCTTACAACCAAGTAAAATATTTAATCTTTTGAACATTTTTCTTGTGGTTTAAATTTACGACACAATTACAAATGAAAGTTAATAATTTGAAAATAAAAATAATATTTTTTTGTAGATTAATGGTGGGAGGATTATGGTTCAAAAAACACCTAATTTGAAGAGGATGGCAATCCACCTCTTGTGTTAGCCTTGTCGCGCTTCTAGGTGGCCATGCAAATGGTCTCTATTTGATATCATACACACCAAGAAGCGCAATAGGTTGACCCAGGAGCACCTTAATGACCTTGTCTTCGTACAGTACAATCTTTGACTTCACATAAAACAAGTGGAGGCGAATGAATCCTACGAGGCAATTGACTTAGATCAGCTAGATTCACTAAGAAATTGGATTGTCAAAAGTCTGTCAAAAACTAAGTTTACTACAAAGGACATCGAGCCACTAGAGGCAAAAGCGAAACATTTGAGAGTACTATATGAGTTATACCATGATAACCCCATACCTAAGGAGCCTCCTATTCGACCACGTCCAAAGGCAAGTCCAACCATCTAGTTCGGGGTGGAGGATGGGGGAAACAAAAAGCAATTTAAAAATTGCTTTATATTTTGAAATTTTGAATTTATATGATATATTTGGTCAAATTTCATGACCAATAATTGTAATTGTACTCTTTTTTATGAATATCTAATATAAAAATCAGCTTTCTAGCTCCCCAATTGTTCTTTAATTTTTTTTATGTCAAAATATTTTCTTATTTTTTTTCTTTGCCAAATTTTTGTCAAGTTTTCCCGAGTAGTTGATAAAATATCCAAAATTGGAGTGTCAAGTTTATCCCAAGTTGTGATTTTTCCAACTATGAATGATGCTTTCAAACATAATATATCGAACACAGACAAGATCCATGTGGATTACTCTTGCAATTGTATTGAAGTGAATTGCAAATAAATTACAAGAAAAATAAAAAATTTATGTATGTAATCTACTTTTCTCTTTTCTTTTCTGAACTATAGATCCTATTGGGTCTTTTGTGGACAAAAATAAAAATATTTTATTTCCCTACTACTATAAAATAAAATAAAAATAAACACTGATTGTAATGTTGAATTAAAAATGCTACTAAATATGAATGAGGATAGAATTGTGGAATCCAGTTATAAGTAAAGTTCAGAATAAACAATCAAATTACGATAACTCAACCGACTAGATTCTTTAAAACTCATGGAGGAGACCCAGGTTCAAAACTTGCCAAACAATAAAAAGATAATACCCAAACTGTCGTAATACCATTATATGGTGATGATGTAATACGTGTTGGGCCCATTTCAATCCCATATAAACAATTGAAAGACCAAAAAAAAATCAGAATAAACTACCGCCATGGAAAGGTAAATGGTTATCATTAGCAAGAAGAGTGCAGCTAATTAAATCAGTCTTACATGCCTTTGCAACTACTATATGCCCTTGCATACCAAAATTGGTAGAAAAATGTTTAATCTATATTATGCAATCATTTTTGTGGTTAGGACTACATGATAAAAGGAAATTTCTTCTGGTGAAATGGAGCAAGGTGTGTGATGATAAAACTAAGGGAGGTCTTGGTTTAAGAGTTCTTACGGATGCAAACTTAGCTCTAAGGGGAAAAGTAATTTGAAGATTGTACAAAGAAAGTCAAAGACAATGGACAAGAATTCTTCTAAGTATGTTGAGCACAATGACCCAAGCTTAATCTATAATGCATTCTCACTACCAGATGGTTCTGCACTATGGAACAGTTTAAAAAAAATCAAATGATCTAGTGATTAAAGGTCTAATATGGGCACTGGGAACTAGAGAAAAAAATTCTATTTGGATAAATACTAGGTGTGATAAAAAACCACTCAATCTAGATCCACTTTTGAAACCATGAATGAAATTACTTCAAAACAAATATGGTGATAGGGTTTCAAACATTACGTATAAGAATTAAGAAGGAAGATACAAATGGAAAGAAGATTTTTATCAAGTATACCAGATATTGTTGCTAGGAGGCATTTGAGCAGAAGGATAAGCTGATTTGGGAGTTGAATAGCTCAGGAGAATACATAGCAAGAAGCAGATATAATGTAAAGCACCAACAAAATAGGAATACTGCAATAATACAAAGAGATATTTGGGATAGCCCAAGCATTCCAAAAGTCAAAATGTTTGTATGGCTAATAGGTCATAGGAAAATTTTATCCTGGGATACCTCAATGAAAAGGGAATTTTATGGCCCCTCACAATGTGTTCTATGTAAAAAGGAGGAGAATATAGACCATCTCTTGGGACACTGCTCAATAGTTTGGGAACTATAGCAATGGATTCTTAATATGTTTGGTAAATGCATGGTGATGAATGGCAAAATTGAAAAATGGTTAAAGCAATGGCAAAGCACTTTTAAAAGTGAGGCGTTATTGACAATTTGGGATACATTGAAAGACACAATACTTTGGACTGCGTGACTAGAAAGGAACAGAAGAATATTTCAAGGAAAGCAATTTAGAGGTAATGAAGACAAAGATTTGTTTAGCCATAGAGGAGTCTAAAGCAACCCTATCAACTCACCCAATCCCTAATCTTGAAGCGAATAGCCTTGATAGATGGAGTCAAGTCATCAAATGGAATTATGATGTTGGGTACAAGAAAAACAAAATAAGGCAAAGTATATAAAGTGGAAACCACCAAAAGCAAAGTTGGTCAAATTGAATTTTGATGGAGCATCTAAAGGAAATCCAAGACCAGCAAAAGGAGGAGGAATAATTAGAAATAATAGGGGTGAGATTTTGTCACATTATGTTTTTAATAGTGGATTTAAAACAAATAATGAAGTTGAAGCTTGAGCAGATTTGGAAGGGTTAAAAATATGCAGACAAATGAAATGGAATAGAGTATGGATGGTAATAGTGATAAATACAGTTTTGAGAAAAGCTAAGGCTCCATAAACATACGAGATCATTGTGGAAATACAAGACCTTGCTACAGAGTTTGAAGAAATAAGGTTTACACATGCGTTAAGGGAAGGGAACAAATGTGCAGATAGGCTAGCCAATAGAGAGGTTTTAATAGAGAATTGTGAAGTTAAATTCTCTTTTCCATGGTTAGAGGAAGTAGTAAGTTTAGCTGAAGCTAACAAGAAAAAATTGAAAGAAGCAAATTTAAAATAATGTTTCAGAGGACTACAAAATGTTTCAAGGGATCCGTTTATAGATCAATGCATTAGAGGAAACTAACAATCCAAATTTGATAAAGTGACTCAATTGAGATGACAACTGAATCTGTTTGTAAACTCTCAAGCTCTAAAGGAGAGAGTTGTCATTTGCCAAAGGTGGAGGACTCGAGTACAACCCCTTTTTCTCTAACAAAAAAAACTATAATCTTATTTTATTCTTCAAGTTCAAAAATATCCATATATTATGCATATTTTCCCTTGATTCTAGGCATTGGTAATGTTGATTGTCTAAATCAAATTAAGATTAAAATTTACTTTAATGTTTTCCATTGGTATTATTTGTTGCATTTTATAACTTCAATGTGTTTTCATATAAACTATTCATTACAGTTCTTGTGATTACACTTATGCTTCAAGAAGGAAACTAACAGTGTAGATCTCGTAAAGTGGACTATGATAACACCAAGGTTCCACGAGCTTGGGGGACGGGTTTTGGGGACAGCAGGCCGATTTTAGGAGACGGCTGGGGGATGTCTGGGGGGATGGCTGGTATAATACTAAATTTTTTAGAAATTTAGAATAATCTACAAATTCTACACACAACAAAAATGAAAAATACTAATAGTAATACTAAAAACATAAAAAGTATGCATGTTCTTAGAATCATATAGGATATTCATATTGATATTACTAAGTGCAGCCATTTAATTGTTTCAACTTTCAACAGATTTAACTTGAAGGTTCAGCCAAGGATCAAGTGCAATCTGCCAATCTCTAACAGTTAACCAAATTAGTTGCTATTGCTCAAGTAATGAATGCCACACTGTTCAACTTTTAAGTTTTAACATTCAATCTCCTCTTCTCCATTCTTCTCAAAACCACTACCATTGGATCCGGCTCAAAAAGAGACTTCTAACGAGTATAATTATGTCCCATTCTAACATCGTTTGGTCCCCCAAAATGCAGAAAAAACTGCACATGGGTCTAGTTGTCTCAAATTCGCAGTCGTCCCAGTACAAGGCGCGAATTCGTAGTCGTCCCAGTACAAGGCGCAAATTCGGCATGCCAAATTCGCGGTCATCCCACTATGGGGTGCGAATTTGGCAATTTTGGGTTTTTTCTCTTGAAAAGCCCAAGGTTTTGGTTGATCTTTGTAGCGTCGGCTCTTAGCCAAGTTTGTTGTTCGTTTTCCCGCCTAAAACCCCTCCAAACCTCCTATAAATAGAAGAATTTGACTCCCTTTTTCATCCCATCTTAGAATTTCGAAGTGATCTCTCATAGCAATTGCAAGTTCTCTTAACGCTCTCAAGAATTATTGTTTTTGGAATGCTCTATTGTTGCTTTGCTTTTGTGCTTCTTGTGATTAGTTGCTTTTGGTGAACAAGTGGAGTCTTGACGATGGGAGAGGTCTACCATTTTGGTCGCTACCTTCACTTTCTCATTGCTCCTTGTTTTCTCCACAAGCTAATCAGGTTTTTATTGCATTATTAGTCTCTTTAGATGATTAATTTTTTGTTTTGCATTGCATTTTGCATTTTGTAGATTCGAAAAAGCTTATGAACCAAATTCGCACCTGGTCCGTACAAGGTGCGAAATTAGTTACTAAGGATTGGGGGCACGTTTCTGCACACAAAAACCCTAGCTTACTTCTTGCATACTTCATTTCTATCATATTCATTCTATCTGCATTTTGTTTTCATTGTTTCATGTTTGTTATATCTTGTTTTGCTCATTCCAAAGGTCAACAATCATTTTCATTTTTAAACGGTTAGCTAAAAGGACTAAGGGGGCTTGACTATTGTGCCTCCAAGCTTAGTCACAAAGCGGCCTAAGCAGGCCCCCAAACACTTATCAATTTTTCCAAAGGTTTTAAAGTTGTTGGACGTTACAAGGCACGAATTGGTGGGTGCAAATTCGGTCACGGGGTGAGAATTTGGCTAGGATCAACTGTCGGATCAAGTAAATGTTTCGATAGATCTTTTAGGGTGTTTGTTGTATGTTTGTGTTCATTTCCTGTTCGTTTCTATTCCAGATTTAAGATCATAAGAAAAATAAGGTATTTGGTTTCATCTTTAGGCATCAAAGAAGAAAAAGCATATAGATTTGCATCTAGGTTAATGTTGTTTGTGTATCTCTTGCGCCTTTGGTTGAAAAGAAAAATTTTGCTTTCTTGAAAAATCATTTCTAGGAATAGCTCTTTGTTTGTTTGCATTGTTGTTTGCCCTGCATTGTTGTTCTTTAATTTTTTATAGCTTAAGATTTTAGAAGACCAAACTTAGGTGCTTGTTCAAATAAACACATCAAACCTTCCATCCCAGACTTGGAGTACTTGTTCAAATGTTTGGTCTTCTAAAATCTTAAGCTATAAAGAATTAAAGAACAACAATGCAGGGAAGCAAACAAGGAGCTATTCCTAGAAATGATTCTTTGTTTCAATGAAGACTAAACCTAATTTTGCAAGAGAGCAAAATTTTGCTTTTCAACTAAAGGCTCAAGAGATACACAAACAACATTAACCTAGATGCAAAGCTATATGCTTTTTCTTCTTTGATGCCTAAAGATGAAACCAAATACCTTATTTTTCTTATGATTTTAAATCTGGAATAGAAACAAACAGGAAATGAACACAAACGTACAACAAACAACCTAAAAGATCTATCAAAACACTTACTTGATCCGGTAGTTGATCCTAATCAAATTCACACCCCGTGGCCAAATTCACACCCACCAAATTCGTGCCATGTAATGTCCAACAACTTCAAAACCTACAAAATAGCTTCAAACCCCTTGGAAAAATTGATCAATGTTGGGGGCCTCCTTAGGCCACTATGTGACTAAGCTTAGAGGCAAAGCAATCAAGCCCCCTTGGTCCTTTTAGCTGACCGTTCAAAAATGAAAATGATTGTTGACCTTTGGGCCGAGCAAAATAAGAGATAACAAACATGAAACTATGAAAACAAAATGCAGACAAAATGAATATGATAGAAATGAAGTATGCAAGAAGTTAGGGTTTTTGGGAGCGGAAACATGCCCCCAATCCCTAGTAACCAAATTCGTGCCCCGTAAGGGGCGAGCGCGAATTTGGCTCACCAAATTCGCGCCCTGTACAAACCGGGTGTTAATTTGGTTCAAAACCTTTTTCTAATCTACAAAATGCAAAATGCAAAACAATCTAAAGAGACTAATAATGCAAGAAAAACCTTACTAGCCTATGGAGAAAGCAAGAAGCAATGAGAAAGTGAAGCTAGCAACCAAAATGATAGACCTCTCCATTCGTCAAGACTCCTCCACTTGTTCACCAAAAGCAACTAATCACAAGAAGCACAAAAGCAAAGCAACAATAGAGCATTCCAAAATCAATAATTCTTAAGAGCGTTAAGAGAACTTGCAATTGCTATGAGAGATCACTTCGAAATTCTAATATGGGATGAAAAAGGGAGTCCAATTCTTCTATTTATAGGAGGTTTGGAGGGGTTTAGGCGAGAAAACAAAAAACCGACGCCACAAAGGTCAGCCAAAAACTTGGGCTTTTCAAGAGAAAAAACCCAAAATTGCCAAATTCGCACCCCATAATGGGACGACTACGAATTTGGCATGCCGAATTCACACCCCGTACTGGGACGCCCACGAATTCGAGACAGCTAGACCCATGTGCAGTTTTTTTGCATTTTGGGGGACCAAACGATGTCAAAATGGGACAAAATTATACTCGTCGAAAAGCTCTTTTCGAGCCCAATCCAACGGTAGTGGTTTTGAGAAGAATGGAGAAGATTTGATGGGGAAAAGTTGGCTCAAAGATGACCTTACTTTTTGAAGCAATAAATGCTCAATTTTAGGTCTTTAAACGGATTTGGCTTGGTTAGTTAGAGGGTTGATGCATGAGGGTGAATTGATGAAAAATGATGAAAAGTGGGTCAATCTTTAATGTCTACAATAAGACCCCTAAGAAAAGAAGTATTAGGGAATTGGCAAGTTGTTATAGCCATTAGCCACCATATTTATGGAAAGGGAACCAGGTTGAAAGATTTTTTAGCTATTTGCGGTGTTGATCTCTGTCATGACAAAATTCAAATTCTAGAAGGCAACTGGTAAAGTGAGATTTTATCTCCTAATGTAAATGATATCAAGGAGTTGATCGCAAAAACTTCGCAATTTGATGAAGATGAAGAATATATTTGATAGAAAGGCAAATGAAAAATATATTTGACAAAAAAGGCAAGTTGGATATAGTTTAATTAATTTGACAGCAATGTAATTAGAGAAATGTAACATTTTGTTATTTTGATGGGAATGATCCCCAATAGAAGCCCCACAACTTATTTTAAATAATAATAATTGGTAATTATCAAATGGCATGGGCGCAAGTGTTTAAGTATGTGTACTTTCAAGGCGAAGACCCAAATTCAAAACTTGCAAGACAATATAGACATAATTGCCAAATATGTTGTTGTAATACCACTACATGGTTGTTGAAATACTATGGTAATTATTACATAGGAAGTTTATGGCCCTTGAAGGAACACTCTTTGCAACTCCGTTATTTTTTATATATGAGTTTATAGCTTGGTTTCATCTTTCACTTTATATTGTCTGTTTTTCTTTTTTCTTTTTTTAACATAATTTAACAATAGAACCAAATTTATTGTGAAGCAACAGAAAAGACAATCATGAATAGCATCTCAGTGCTAAATCAGACCCACTGCGGCTGTCAATCATAGCATGTTCATGTTTTGCCCCAGTAACATATAAAAGGTTAAGCTGTGGCTCTGCATTTATGAACATGTGTGCACACATCTGCACTTCCCCAATATAGGTAACGCGGGCACACAGTATTCCTGTGGAGGATGGGATGGGAAGGGATTGCATATCTGCCAAGTTTGCATTCTTCCACTCCTATTCATCTTTCCTGCTGTTTGTATCCATTTTATGTGGTTCGATATTTTTCGTTCTTGCTGACTACCTGCTTTCTGCTGCACATTGTCACAACAAAGGCATTTTAAGGTAAAATGTACTCTTTTATAATTTTTCTATAACCAAAGGCCGGACCAGTCCATCTCATCGAAATAATCAAGCCAGACCACACTTGGTCCACATCCGGCCAGAACTGGTAACATTAATTTTGATGTTGTTTGCTCACCATATTAACAATATATGTTTCAGACAATCAACAGAGCTCCAACAGGTTCAAATACTGTTTCTTTCACACAAGTATACACTGCCAATCTACAGGAGAAGTAAAAAGTTGAGAGGCTGTTGGAATTCATCTGTTCTGGCAGAGGTCCCTCGAGCATCTATGTTTTAGATGGTTGGCATGATGCAAACAAGAGGCCATCAATTAAATCAATACAGTGTCTCCTTTGAGATTGTATTTCTTGAAAGTAGTAAATGCTACAGACAGGAGGATTACAACCAATGGATTGTTATTACAATTATGGAAGCAACTGAGATTGCAGCCGTTTCAAATATCATGCAAGTCATCATGATACACAAACATGCACCTGTAAAGCAGCTAGTATAATCATAGAGAACTGATACTAACATATATTTTAGTACTCATGTGCGGCTCAATTGCTGTTTAGTTTCCATAAATAAAGAACAGATATGAAATGGACAAGAAGAACAATCATGTATTACATACTATTTCTATGTCACTTATTAAACCACAAGCATCATTTGCTTCCCTCTATATTTACCTTGTGCCGTCTGTCAATGATTGTGCAATCATAGTTGCAGAGATTTTCTGTGTATGAATGAGAGATTCATATGCAACAAAATGGGTAATAATTTAGCAAAAATTCTGTTACATAAAGAAAACACTAGATTGTTTAAAACATAGTGCATCGTTGTTTTTAGTTTCTAAATCCGACAGTACCAATGTAATTGACAAAATAAGCTGAAGCTATTCAAGTTGGAGCTAGTGAATCAAAATTTACTGCTTTTGGTCAAAGCACAATGGAGATGTATACATAAGGATATTGACTCTTTACCCATAGAAGCAAAAAGGGTATGATTTCTCTCCTTGCTTAATAAAAAGAGACCATTCACGCAATTCCATTGTTCACTGATGTAATTTTTTCACAATAATTAATATTTGATTTGGAAAAAAAAAGATGACAGGATTCTACACCTAAATACAAGTAAATGTACACTTTATCGGGCCAGTCAATACCTTTACATATTTCCAACGCATGTCTACTATTGCGATAATCAGGAGTTTTGAGAATCTGCAAAATACAAAATGAAAAGTGATGACAAGAATTAATAATGACTGCATATAGCCAAATTTTGAATACAAATCCCAACTAACATCTATCCAATAGTTTCTAAGCTTTTCGCAAAAGGAGTCCTTATGCAAGAATCCTACTGGCTTTTTCATAGTAAACTACAAATAAAAGTTTAATAGAAGATAACTGATCATTCTTCATTTAGACAGCAAATCAATGGAAAATACATGGTGATAAATTAGTCGAACAATAGAGCAGGCTAAAGAAAGAGTACTATAATGAATGTGAAAATAGTGATTTGACATTTTCATAAACCCACAATAATTGCAAATCACCAGTTGCAGTTGTCACAGCACCACCTAATAGATCTTGTTACTCCCATACCAGAATAGTATGCATCCCCACAAAAACAATGGAAACATGAATATCAAGTTACAATGAAATAAAGAGAATTTATTAATGTTTGTGTAAATATTAATTGGTAATTTGCTTTGACAAAGGACAAATAAAAAGACATTGTTGTAGGTCTCCTCCATGTGTCATCTGATTGCCTACACATAATTAAATATTGTTTTGCATAGAAGAAATATTATTTAAAAGGATTTAGATCCTTATAACATTCAGCAAATTTTTTGTATGACAGGAAGATAATCTTCATATCTTTTACAATTCCTCCATAATCCCCACTTTGACCCTACCAAATTAGAGCTGTTGACAATAGCCAAGACATAGAATATTGCAATCTTTATCCTGACAAATCATCTTATAAAGGTGAGTGAGCATTATAGCCCACAGTTACAAGGAAAGACTTGGCTATATCAAAGAACGGCAATTTAAAAAGGAAACTAAGACCAGATGTGCTATGGATGGAATTGTTGGTAACGAATCTGCCACTAGGATAGGATTTTAATCTTATTGCGCCCTAGATTAGCCCAGCAGATTGAAAGGCCGGAAGGAAGGGATGCCTTTCGGGCCAATCTCCGGAGAAGGTCGGCTCCTATGCTTTCTTAGTAATGAGGTTTAGCTTAGATTGCAGGAAAGAAATTATAAAATGCAGAAAGAAACATAAACATGCTTGTTTCGGGTGGGGAAGATAAGCAGCACAGCAACTAACCAATCACTATTACCAACAACAATCAAAACAATGTATGTAGCAAGAACTATTAGAGTTATTCTATCCTATGTATCCTTTACTTTAGTATTCCAGATACACTTAACTACCAATACCGATATCCAAAAGTGCAGAATAGCAGTAATCAGCAATATAAGCAACATGAGGCAGAAATACTTAATAAAGGCAGCATACAAGACAAAGACAGCTAATAGAGCCAAATATACTTTGCATTCAAAAGCAAGTGCACATCTACAGAAGTTCCTTAGCAATATATCCCCCTTCCACACTTGTACAATGAAATGAAGCTGCTGCTATTTATAGCAGAAATAACCCCCCCGATTACATTTTGGGCACAAAACCCTAAACCTGACAAAAGCTGACAAAAGCGGCGAAAAGCGGCTGATGCTTGACCTCTGCAGGCAAGGAGTGTACTTGCAGCAAGGGCCACCTAGAAACGTAGCAGCTCCGTGGTAATCTGGCAGGTGAAAAATCGAGTCTGGTTAAATGGTGGCAGGTGCGGCACGATCTGGCTCTTCACGCTCATCTATTGTACTTGGGTGGCACACCTTCTGTCACATCCTGACTCTTATCCCGAGCCTACACACTTGTCAGCATCTGAAACTGTTGATGAAAGAGGGGGTATGAAACTTAGAAGCTCATTCATTGTCTTCTTATCCCGCCCGACAGCGCACAAAAACGGAGAGCAGTCAGACGGCGCAAGCTGAAAACAGCGCAGTCGGGCAGACCTCCGTGCCTTAGAAACATTCCAATGCCTTCTTCCTTCTTCGCCCAAGTGCGCACCAAGACAGGCGCACAGTCGAACGGCGCAGCGCAGTCGGACGGAGTCCGACGCTTAGTCATTTTGTTGTTTTCTCGATAGGCATCCTCCCACTGGCGCACAACTGGATGAGCGTCGCCCGACTTCGCTGCGAAGTCGGGCGGGCTCACACTTAGAACATTTTCTGTTGTTTCCTGAATATGGCCGCCCAAGTGCGCACCGATCTATGGGCACCGCCCGACTTCGCTGCAAAGTCGGGCGGCCCCAACACTTAGTCGATTTCTTGGCTGCTTTCTCAACATGACCCCCAAGGTGCGCGCCGAACCCCGGGCACCATCCGACTTCGCTTTGAAGTCGGGCGGCCCCAGTATTTAGCCATGTTTTGGGCCTTTCTTCATAAGACCGACCAGGTGCGCACAGGATGATGAGCGTCGCCCGACTGCATTGCACAGTCGGGCGGACTCCACACTTAGACAAATTTTTAGGGAGATTTTGCCTTCTTGCAGAAAACACTAAAAACATGAAATGAAAGATGGGGAAACGAAATCTGACAGTTGAAGGGAAGAAAGGGCATGGAGAAGAATGGGGGAGAAGAAAGAGGGGAGGTAAAGCAGCAAACTTACAAAATTTTCAAAATTTGGCACCCCGTGCAAAATGTGGCAACAAGAATCTATTTAGGCAAAGCTTAGATTTTATTTTGAGCTCAGCAAACTTTCAGTTTTCTTAGTAAATAAGTTTTATGTGAGAGAGGCCAATAAAAGTATGGACTGCATTATTAATAAGTCTTACATGAAAGAGGCCAATATTCGAGGAATGAATAAGATCCCTTAAAAAAGGTATTAAGAAATTGTTAAGTTGTTATAGACAAGATATTTATAGATATGGAAACTGGGCAGCAAATATTTTAGCCATTCGCGATGTTAAATTTCATCTTGACAAAATTTAAATTTCGGAAGGCATCTGTATGAGTGAGATTTTCTCTCTTAATAAAAATTATATAAAAAAATTGATTGTGGAATCTTAGTAGTTTCAGGATAATGGAGAATATCTTTGATAGAAAGGCAAATGGAGAAAATGTTTGGTAGAAAGGCAAGTTGGACATGGTTCAATTAACTTGATAGAAATATAATGAGAGCGATATAATGTTTTTTGTAATGTGACCCCAATAGAAGCCCCACACAGCTTATTTATAAAAAAAATGATTTCCACATTCTTAACTTTAATTGTGCATGAAAGCTACTAGATAAAATATTGAACCTTTTAAAGATGAACACGACATCCACATGAAAGACAAGTACTTGACATGAAGAAACCCTCTTGGGTGGAAAACTCCACACTTGTACAGTGAAATGAAGCTGTTATTTATAGTAGAAATAACCCCCCCGATTACATTTTGGGCACAAAACACCAAACCTGACAAAAGCTGACAAAAGCGGCGAAAAGCGATTGATGCTTGACCTCTGCAGGCAAGGAGTGTACTTGCAACAAGGTCCACCTAGAAACATAGCAGCTCCGTGGTAATCTGGCAGGTGAAAAATCGAGTCTGGTTAAATGGTGGCAGGTGCGGCATGATCTGGCTCTTCACGCTCATCTATTGTACTTGGGTGGCACACCTTCTGTCACATCCTGACTCTTATCCCGAGACTGCACACTTGTCAGCATCTGAAACTGCTGATGAAAGAGGGGGTATGAAACTTAGAAGCTCATTCATTGTCTTCTTATCCCGCCCGACAACGCACAAAAACGGAGCGCAGTCGGACGGCGCAAGCTGAAAACAGCGCAGTCGGGCGGACCTCCGTGCCTTAGAAACATTCCAATGCCTTCTTCCTTCTCCACCCAAGTGCGCACCAAGACAGGCGCGCAGTCGGACGACGCAGCGCAGTCGGACGAAGTCCAACACTTAGTCATTTTGTTGTTTTCTCGATAGGCATCCTCCCACTGGCGCACAACTGGATGAGCGCTGCCCGACTTCGCTGCAAAGTCGGGAGGGCTCAGACTTAGAACATTTTCTGTTGTTTCCTTAATATGGCCGCCCAAGTGCGCACCGATCTATGGGCGCTGCCCGACTTCGCTGCAAAGTCGGGCAGCTCCAACACTTAGTCGATTTCTTGGCTGCTCAGCGAAGTCGGGTGGCCCCAACACTTAGTCGATTTCTTGGCTGCTTTCTCAACATGACCCCCAAGGTGCGCGCCAAACCTCGGGTGTCGTCCGACTTCGCTGCGAAGTCGGGCGGCCCTGATATTTAGCAAGGTTCCACGAGCCTGGGGGACGGGGGGACGGGTTTCCGGGGACGGTGGGGGACGGCAGGCCGATTTTAGGGGACGGCTCGGGGACGGCTGGGGGGGACGGCTAGTATAATACTATAAAAATTGAATTTTTTTAGAAATTTAGAATAATCTACACATTCAGAATTCTACACCCAACAAAAATGATATTTCATATTACTAATCAATTATGTAAGTGCAGCCATTCATATTCAGATTAGTTACTAACACATAAGTGCAGCCATTCATATTCAGATTAGTTACTAACACATAAGTGCAGCCATAATTGAGTCATTTAACATTTTCATATTCATATTAGTTACTAATATGCAGCCATTTAATTGTTTCAAGTTCAACAACTATAACTTGAAGGTTCAGCCAAGGATATCAAGTGCAAACAATGTTCAAACAGTCATCATTTTAAGTAATAACAGTCATCATTTTTTCAGCCACCAATGTTCAAACAAAGACTGTCATTTTTAAAAAATTTCAGTCACTAACTGTCACTAACTGTTCAAATTTTCAGTCACTATACCAAAAGAATTGGTATTGTTTAAATAAACCTCCTTTTAGTCTTGTAATGATGGCATTATAGCATAATTCCAA
The DNA here is from genome assembly GCA_028583015.1 of Wollemia nobilis. Lineage (NCBI taxonomy): Eukaryota > Viridiplantae > Streptophyta > Pinopsida > Araucariales > Araucariaceae > Wollemia > Wollemia nobilis. The sequence goes on from JAQPPZ010000415.1 coordinate 258,049, forward strand.
AGACCCTTACCATAGGTCCTTGGGGATTAGACCCCACAAGTGAATTAGTTTAGTGTTGGCTTTGGTGGGGAAATTTTGTAAGCATGAAAGTTTGATTTTAAGTAAGGGACAAGAACCAAATTAGGGCTAACCTTATACAAATCAATATAAAGCAACTCTTTTCTTGCACGCCTTCATATTGGAACCCTAAGTTTTGGTGAAAGAGAGAGTGGAGGTCTGAACCATCACTGCAAACTAGCAAGAGGATGCAATGACACTGCCTCATGGAAGCCATGCCCTAATCAAACCTCTGATTTTGCTGACTTCTTGCAAAACCCATTTGTGGATTCTGATTGAAATGAGAGGGGTACATGGAATGAGATGGATTTGGTGCTGGAAATGCACCATTTTTGGTCTTATAACAGTAAACCCTCGGAGGTTTGGGACACCGGCAAAAAAAAAAGAGGAAGCGAGACAGTGAATAGAGAAAGCTTGTGCAAATTTTGCCAAGAACATCTAGGGTTTTGTTGCAAATAGAACCAGGTACTATCCTTGGTTAAATTATTTGTTTACCATTCATGTTGAGATGGAAAAAACTTGTGTAGAAAGAGTTTTTCATGCTGCTGTGGAAATAAGTGAAGTCTTCTATTTTCACTCCTTGTTTTGTTAGGTTTAGGGTTTGATGGGGGTGAGACTCAAAATGGGTCCCACCCCTTACCATTTTTTAAGTTAATTTTTTTTTTTTTCCCCCTTGGGTGAGGATGCCCAGCCGTGGGGGACGGTTGGGCCCCATGGGGGACGCTCAGACCGTCCCCGGGGACGGCTGGGCATCCCCAGGGACGCCCCAAAAAGGGGGACGTCCCGGGACGTTTCCCAGCCGTCCCCCAAAAAGGGGGGCGGGGGGAAACGTCCCCCTTGCCGTCCCCCCGTGCTGGGGGACGCGGGAAACGGGGGGACGCGTCCCCCGGGGGGGGACGCATCCCCATGGAACACTGGTATTTAGCCATTTTTTGGGCCTTTCTTCATAAGACCAACCAGGTGCGCACAGGATGAGCGCCGCCCGACTACGCTGCACAGTCGGGCGGACTCCACACTTATACAAATTTTTAGGGAGATTTTGCCTTCTTGCAGAAAACACTAAAAACATGAAATGAAAGATGGGGAAACGAAATCTGACAGTTGAAGGGGAGAAAGGGCATGGAGAAGAATGGGGGAGAAGAAAGAGGGGAGGTAAAGCAGAAAACTTACAAAATTTTCAAAATTTGGCACCCCGTGCAAAATGTGGCAACAGGAATCTGTTTAGGCAAAGCTTAGATTTTATTTTGAGTTCAGCAAACTTTCAGTTTTCTTAGTAAATAAGTTTAATGTGAAAGAGGCCAATAAAAGTATGGACTGCATTATTAATAAGTCTTACATGAAAGAGGCCAATATTCGAGGAATGAATAAGATCCCTTAAAAAAGGTATTAAGAAATTGTTAAGTTGTTATAGACAAGATATTTATAGATATGGAAACTGGGCAGCAAATATTTTAGCCATTCGCGATGTTAAATTTCATCTTGACAAAATTTAAATTTCGAAAGGCATCTGTATGAATGAGATTTTCTCTCTTAATAAAAATTATATAAAAAAGTTGATTGTGGAATCTTAGCAGTTTCAGGATAATGGAGAATATCTTTGATAGAAAGGCAAATGGAGAAAATGTTTGGTAGAAAGGCAAGTTGGACATGGTTCAATTAACTTGATAGAAATATAATGAGAGCGATATAATGTTTTTTGTAATGTGACCCCAATAGAAGCCCCACACAGCTTATTTATAAAAAAAATGATTTCCACATTCTTAACTTTAATTGTGCATGAAAGCCACTAGATAAACTATTGAACCTTTTAAAGATGAACACGGCATCCACATGAAAGACAAGTACTTGACATGAAGAAACCCTCTTGGGTAGAAAACTCCATTGATAAGATCCAGAACAAATTCCATTCCTTCTTCAACACCTTTTGACATAATTAAAAAGATATCTGTTAACATTAGAATAACACACAGCTTCCCTAATTGCAAAAAATGCTATAGTGGTCTCTCCTGTTTCCTGACTGCTTCCCTAACTCTCTTTGAAATGACCCTTATAAGAAGTTTGCATTTTGATTCTTCAATAGTCACTTCATCCGTGAATAAATGTGAAGCATTTTTTGTTGGTCAACATATCTTCTTTTCTTCCCATCTTGACAAGGCACTGATAAGGCATCCTAAATGGTGCCTCTAATCATATCTGGATTCCTGGATTAGGAGGAAACATTAACCTGGCCAAAGTTGAATGACGCATTTTGTCAATTTCCGAACTTCAGATCATTTGTACCAGAACTTCCATGAGTCATGTCCAACCTGAAAATGAATCATCCTTCACCATTTTTCTCTTTGAAAAACTATTTCTTAATCATTTGGGGGAATGAGCACTCCCTATGAACATTTTAATGGGAAAGGGGAAAAGATGCTTGGGGACAATACATGCCTATGGGGCTTCTACATTGACCTACCACTTGGGACAACTCTGCTCCTACCCCCAAGAGACACTTCTTGCTCTTTTTGTTTCTCCCCCTTCTTGATTTCCTTTCCTTTTCATTTTAACCTGATCCATTTTAGATCACATGTGCGTACACTTCATGTTTTAATGATTTTTCAAAGTGGTTTCAGCATTGAGTTGGTTTACACCGATGCATTGGAGGTCACTTCAATTGTTGAGTTTTAACTCTTATCTAAGATATCCTTAGATGCTTACACTGGATTGTAAGATGTACTTGGCATTGAAGCATAAAAATTTGGTAAAAGCAAATGTTGGATTAAGAGATGTCCCTTCCTGTTAGGTTAGGTTATCAAATCAAACCACCATGTCGTTAGACAATGGTCCCACAGAATATTTCTGAGCAGATATCACTGAAAGACTTTAGGAATTTTAAGCTGGACAGACAGTCCATAAACACCTCAATTCTTAGAAGTGGCTGCTGAATGCCGAGAAAGTTTAGACCAATATCATGCATCCATCTGACAAAAAAAGCCGTGACATAGATGAGAGAAGCTTCTAGCCTTCCCCTGTCCCTGCTGAAGATTTCGTGCAAGAAAAAAGACCACTCCAGTCTTTAAGAAAAAGATTCTATTTTCTCCTTTAGCAATAGAATTTTGTTTGCAAAGAGTTACCTGCTCCATGAAAATAGGAGCAGAAGCCCCCTCCATTGGATCACTGCCTTACTTTGAATTTTTGCTTTCAATTGTTAATTGTGATTAGAAGTATAAAATAATCAATCACATCTAACTTTTTGAGGTAGTTTACTTTCATTATATATTTATATAATTATCTTATTAGCTGAACCATAGTTGGAAAAATCGCAACTCTTGATAAACTCGGCATCCCAATTTTGGAGATTTTATCGATAACTAGGGAAAACTCACATAAAAAAAAGAAATTAAGAAATTTTTCAATTTAAAAGAAAAAAAAAAAACATTTTAAATAAGAATCGGAGAGCCAAAATCAAATGGCATTAGCTCAACAGGTTATATTCCTCAACTTTCAAGGAGGAGACCTAGGTTTCGAATCTTGGCAAGCAATACATGCATAATTGCTAAATAGTGGTAATACCAGTATGTGGTCATGATGTAATATAGATGAGGTCCATTTCAATCCCATATAACCAAATTTAAAAAAATAATTGGAGAGCCAAAAAGCTGATCTAATAGTAGATGTTCTTAAAGAACAGTACAATTACAATTCTGGATCATGAGATCCAACCAAATACATCATACAGATACAAAATTTCAAAATAAGAAACAGTTTTTAAACTGCTTTTTGTTTTCCCCTCCTCACCCTTGAACTAGATGGTTAAACTTGGCTGTGGACAGGTGAACGAACTGGAGGCTCCTCGGGTACGGAATCATCATGATATATCTCGTCTTATCCTCTCAAATGTTTTGCTTCCTCCTCAAGTGCCTCAATGGCCTCTGCAGTAAACTTGGTATCTGAAGGACTCTGAGAAGTCTAATCAGATAGTGGATCTAATTCATCCAAGTCAATCGCTTCATAGGATTCACTTGCCTCATACTTGTCTAGTGCGAAGCCAATGATTGTATCTCTGAAATCTCTAGAAAACGAATAAAATCCCCTCTAAATGATGTAAAATACTCCAATTTGACCTCCAAAAGTGGTTTAAAGTTGGTGTTTGACCTCTAAAAAAATTTCATTCACATCGGGAGAAATGAAATGAAATATTATTTATGTCCGCAGTGGGCCAAAAAAAGACCCAAGGGACTATAAGAAGGACAATAATGACTGCTAGCTAGCAAGCTAAAAAACCCAACAAAAAAAATAACTAAGATAAATACAAGATGAAACCCGACAATCGGGCCAAAGAGAAAGGGAAAAGAAAAAGGAGAGCAAAGGGAGGGAGGGCTACAATCCAAAAGAGAGGAGTGCACACCAAGAAGAACGGAAAGGGAGGAGAGGGAAGACTGCAGCCCAGGAGGGACAAGCTCCAAGAACCCCCAAAAACTAATCTCTCCTAACAGTCGAGGTCGAAGTACCGGAGCTGAAGAAGTCCATGATATGTCTCTGCCCATTGCTAGTTCGGAACCCTGACAAACTGTGGGTGCGCTATCTAGTGACCCTGCTTCTGTCCAAACTGGATGATATGGGGCATTTCCGACCAAAGTCACCTGGTTCATCGGAGCTGGCGAAGTATGTTGTGATGAGCCAATGTTGAGGAGGGTGAGATCCATTTGAAGAACTTTTATGTCGAAGCTAAGTTATCTCCCTAAGAAAGAGTGTGAGACACCATTGGTCCGGGTATCTGAAGAAAGTAGAAACAGATTGAGAGTTGTCCTTGAAAAGGCAATGGAATCTACGCCGGATCTCATAATAAATGAGACAACAAAAAATAAAGTGATGAAGGGTTTCAACTTCACCTAATGAGCAAAACAAACAAAACCGCTCCTCCATCGGCAGATGGTGATTTGACTCAATCCAGATTTGGTGAGAACACACCCTGAGTTGCCCAATAGTGATCCGAAGACTATGCATTGTGTGTTGTTGAAGGTATTATGGAGGAACTATTCTGCCCTCCTATATTTGTAAGAAGTGTTCATGGTAGAAAGACAGAGTGGGGGAAAGAGGGGCAACAGGAGGGATCCATGTGCATCTGGTGTACTAGAGACTAACATCCTACCAGATCTCATGGAGTATCTTCTCCTTACTAAGCTGAGAGAGGGGGAGAACCCCCAAAGAATAAGGGGGGAGCCTGTCTATCCGTATCTGAATGCTGGCCAAGAGGGCAAAAACTTGAAAATACTAGCTCCTCCGACCTCCCCAAGAACTCGGAGAGAGTTCCATCGAGGAGCGAAGGGCAAGGTAAGGGTACTACCTGCAACCCGCAGGGGTATCTCCTAAAGTACGGATCCTATGAAGATAACCGATAATCAAGAAGATAATCTCAAGCTAGAGAGGAGAAGCCCCAAACTCTACCAGAATAATAGAGCGGGGGATTGTGCCCTTGCAACGAATGAATCATCGAAGAAAGAGTGTCTAGACTCGTTCAACTCGTGACCACTCAGTCAGGCCAAGACTAGGACCCCAAACCACTAACCCATAAGTAATAGTTGGCTTGACCAAGGCGTCAAAGATCCTCATCTTCACAGGTATATCCTGAAAATGTGCTTTGAAGCAATTCCTCTCTAGCAAAGACAAAGCTGCATACCCCTTACACACCGGGCCTAGGTGGCAGGTTTCATACCAAAAGTGGGACCAATGGAAAGAACCCCCAAGTACACATAAGAGGTGGTGATCTCGATCTCCTGGCATAAATGGGGCCAAATTTGCTTTTAAAAACTTTGTTTACTGTTTTCGGCTGAGTTTTTGGCAAGCAAATGGTGATAAATTGCAAAAAAATTGCCTCAAGTTGGACATTTTCTTGGCACCAAGAAAATTTAAAAAAAAAAACGCCCCCTGCAATTTCTCACAAGTTTCACCAGAAATTGCAGGAAACCAATGATTTTTCCAACTATGAGCTGAACTTGTGATACAGTACAGCACATAAAGAAGGAAGAACTAGCCTAGAGATGATCGATAAAGATGAGAGCTCCACAAGGTGAACGGTGCGCTAGCTTAGATATCTATTTGTTAGATTCTGGAGGATCAAGTTGGAATTTGACAAGTTTTCCATTATCACAAAACTATCCACAGGTGTATCTTGATCCAGAAATTTGACTGGTCTCTTTCTGCCATTTTCATAAATTATGTGTTTTCATAAAATACATGTAACACTTTCCAAAAACTTAGTCCAGAGTGTCATGGTTAAGAAGCAATGCAAAGATCAAATGGTATTAAGTGGTTAGATTCCTCAATATTCAAGGAGAGACCTAGGTTCAAATCTTGCCAAACGATACATGGATAATATCCAAGCTATTGTAATGCCACTACATGGTGATGATGTAATACAAGTGGGACCTGTTTCAATCCCATATAACCAATTGAAAAAAAAAAAAAAAAAAAGCAAGGCAAAGCAACTGCAATTATGACAGCTTTGGTTCAAGCTTTGTAGTGTATGCTCTGTGTTGAAGAAACCACATTAATCAGATGAGGTTCAAGCTTTGTAGTGCATGCTTTGTGTTGAAGAAACCACATTAATCAGATGAGGTCAGATGCAACTCCTACGTAAATTTAGCAGAAAAGGAACCCCTCAGGCATTGCTAGCCAAAAGGTGTTCTATGCTTGATGGTGCATTCCACTAATGGCTAGAGACTGTTACAATATACCTAGCCACAAAAATCATTTCCAAAAATGGAAATTCATCTTGCAAAATGGACAAAAATGGCCCAAGTAAAAGATGGAATGTTGGGAACCCATGATCCAAAAATAATGAGCATTGCCTGCCTAGCTAGAAGGATATTATTATCCTTCACAAACCAATGGATGTTATGAAGCAAAACATAAGATAAACAAACTGATGGCACAAAAGCTGGATTTGTAGTAAAAAGAGACATCAGAAAAAAAAACAACGGCTCAATGTTATAGGAAGATATGTTCAGAAGCATCAATTTCACCGTTCCCCATTTAAATATTTATCACAAAACCACAAAATGTAGCACAAGCCTCTGAATTATGGACAGCTAAGTGGTTCACTAGAAAGCAAAAAAAAACCTAGAAATATAAACGTTGAGATCAGGTAAGAAGGTACTATATTAAAAGAAACCTTACATAAGGAAAAAAATTTCATTTGTTAAAGGGACAAAACCAGTGAAATATGACAATTCACAAGATTCATAAAGTAAACTATCTTCTTAGTTTCCATTATGAAAGCTACACAAGACTTTGTGCGTTTGCAAATGGAAAATGCATCAAATTAAGGAACTTGTACCAATATCAAATGGAAAATGCATCAAATTAAAGAACTTGTACCAATATCAAAGCCCCAGCAAACTCTTTGGTCCATGTGTGATGAGAATATCATGGCATAACGTTTGGCAATAAGTCCAGCTCCAATAGTTAAAAGCCTCATATATCAAAGGTAGCTCACGCAAGGCACTTCTTGACGAAAAAAAAAAAAAGTTGTGTGGAAATACCTGATTAGATAGGATATATGTAGGCCCAAGGATTACAACTTGTTTCATAAGGAATCAACCCAGCTCCATAGTCTCACCCAGTTTTATTTTTTTTGGTTCAATATAATGGTTGAAATGGCCTCATCCTTAGTAAATTATTTCCACAAACCACGTTATTTTATTACAACAATTTGTGTTACAACATGCCGCTTATCACGGGAGTGTCCATCACAATGTGGGGATTTACACTTGGGTTATGCTAACAAGGTTGCTCTGCAATACACTTGGGTTATGCTAACAAGGTTGCTCTGCAAGCCTTGAACCTGAAAATAATGCTTCTCATATTCGGGAACAAATTGTTTAGGTTAACTAAGGCAGATTTTAGAGATATCATGAGAGTAGGCTTGGATACTAGATTTGAGGTCCATGCATTGCCACAAGTTCAACCCCTACCTCCAGGTATCCTCATCGCTTTAAAAGGTGCCCGAGATCGAAACCTAAAACGCACCGCTCCCCACTGCTTAAGGCACCTAGCAAGATTCTTTGCCCTACCCTATTGAGCACAACTAAATATTACAAACTGTCTGACAAAAATGGAAAAGCAGCAAGTGGGCATACGGAACTCCTCTTGCAAAGTGAAAACACCCACCACGTCAGAGGCTTATGTGGGGTAATCTTAATAGAACCATACCAAACAACATGGAACCTCTGTCATTTTGCGTTTTAGTACTCTGGCCAAACATGGGCATCTCTTCTGGACATGGCCAATGTTGCTACCCCGGAATGCAATATGTGCAATCTCCCTATGGGAACTCACTGCCGGCTTCACATCACTCGAAGAAGGGTAATTCTAGGACTGAATCTGTATGTGGCAGGAAAATCCCGCTCCTAAGACTAGGATTTTTTTTTTGTTGACTCACTCCCACACCCCGCCGTGGTTTGAACTTGATCTCCTAGAACTCTGTTTTTCCTAACTACCCATCATGGAAGGAGGGAAAAAGGCGCTCTTATAATGTCAGCCGGGCAAAGAAAATCAATCCAAAAGTCCCAGATTCGAAACTGGGTGATCTACTTTTCCCCAATATCCATTACCACTTAAAAATCAGGGTCCAGATCAAAACAGCAGCTAAAAAAATAATAGATCTCCAGAAAATTATTTCTCTCTTCAGACGAACTTTTGTTTCTAGCGCCAAAATTTTAAACTTCACATGATCCCATCAAAATGCAAAACCCTACGCGGCAAAAATATGAAGTAACAATTTTTTTGGAAAATTATTTCCACCATACCTCAGACGAGGAGACTCGAACCCGATAATTCACTCACCATCAAAATGCAAAACCCTACGCGGCAAAAATATGAAGTAACATTTTTTTTTGGAAAATTATTTCCACCATACCTCAGACGAGGAGACTCGAACCCTTGATAATCCACTCACCTCTTTATCAAGATCTTATAACCTAAACAAACAAAATTAAATACAAGAGTTTAAAAAAATTTACCTCGATGAAGGCAGGACGTAGGTCTTTAAGCAAGGTGCGAATCTGAACATACTTAGAAACGTGAAGGTCCACATTTTCTGGAGCACCGACCTTTCGCCTTTTACGCGCTGAAGAGGCTGCAGTGGTTGCTACTGCTGCGCCTCCTCCTCCTGCTACTCCAAGTCCTGCTGGAGGTGGTGGCGCCTTTGTCGGCTTCGGTGTCAGATTGTTAACACTACGATTTGGCTCCTCCATATTTCTTCTTTTTCTTAAGTCAAACCGCAATCCTTGCCTTCATGCAACCAAGTCCAATATCCAAGCTTTAAATAATTTATAGGCCAAGGGGGACATGGAAAGTCTAAGGAATATTCTTTTTTTATATGGAATTTTTTATAAATTTTAGTGAACCGATCCTACTTTAATTAAATTAGGGAAGTTATTGGTAAGCATTTTTGTTAAAGCGAATCAACCTACTTTAATTAAACTAGGAAGGTTATTGGTTAGAATAAAGTATGAGTTTTTGAAAAGGGTTTTATTTATTTAAAGGCATATTTTTTTATACATAAGAGTGTTGGTTACATTCACACTATTTTTTAAGTAAATGCTAAGTAAGGGTTGCTATTAATAAGCTTATATCACCTTGTTAGCGTGAGATGGACAACTGGTTACTCGGATTCATATTAACGCCGTCAATTTGACGTGCACTCAGAGGATTTAGATTAGACTACTACCTTTATAATAGGCATGCCTCCAAGGTCTGAACCTAGGTTTCTTCTTAGTAAATGTCTTGCTAAAGAGATAATTACCAATCCACCTAACCTTTGAAGGCTAAAACACAAAGACATTACTACTATAATATGCTTATAGGATTAAAAAACTTAAAATAAATATAAAAATTTGTTTTTTTTAATAAAAATATAACCCATAGGGAACCATAGAAAAGCATTCTTAGAGTAAAAAATGGCTCTAATCTTTGATTCCTTAAACTCTTAGTAACAATCCTTTAAGTTCATCTAAATTATTAGGTTGAAACCACAAAGAGACAATGTGAATTATCATAAATGTTAAGCAAACTTTTTATTTATTTTTTTTTAGACTTTTCATAATAACACTCTTTTTTTTGGACGATTTTGTCAAGAAATTTTAAAGAATTTATCTTTTAAATTTTAATTTTTTAATAAAATTTATATAAAAACTTATTTTAATAGTGGATTAACCATTTCATAAAAAAAATTAAAAATTATATCCTCTAAATTTTTTTAATTAAATTTGTACAAATCTATCAAAATCGTGAGGTTGAATTACATGAAATCACAAAGCTTGAATCTTTAATTTCTTGAACTTTTCATAAAATCACTCTTTTGAGGACTTTATCAATAAATTTTAAAGAATTTATCTTTGAGATTTTTAGTTTTTAATAAAAATTATATAAAAGCTTACTTTAATAGTTGGATTAATTACTCCATCAAAAAAAATTAAAAAAAAAAATTGTAGATTTTTTTTAAATTAATTTTTTTTTATTCATAGAGAAATCGGTAACTCCATGGATGGGTTGTCTTTATAAACCCTAAGTTCGTGGGGTAAAGCGATCTTGACTTTTCAAGGCATCGAATTGGGGTAGCCAATCGGTAGTCATTCGATCGCTACCATCTAGCCTATCCCCTTCTCGGTATGCAATGGTTTGAACCTTGAACCTCCCCAAAGAGAGGTCAAAGCCCTAACTACTACACCATCTTTACAAACAAAAATGTTTAGGGTAAACATAATATTTTTAGAGGGGCCTGGACCTCTATCAACAAGGTGGGTATAGGAGGAATGAAGCCTTGTCTGCCTCTACCAACACATAGGACATTCTTAGCTATGTCGTATATCTGCAATATGAAAGTAGGAAGAATGGAACCTGGGTCGACCTCTACCAACATCCAAGACTTTCACCAACTATTAAAATTGTACACATCTATCAAAATTGTGAGGTTCATTCAAATAGTTGGAATGAAGACATGAGACCAAAGAAGCATTATAAAGTTAAGAGGACTTAAATGTAAGGTTCATTTAAGTAGTTGGATAGGTTCATTCAAGTTATTGGATTGTGAACATGAAACCACAAAAAAGTACCTTTGAACTTTGTATGTTTTCGTAATATCCTTTACTAATCACTCCTAAAAATTGTAAAAAAAATTAGAGAGGGTAGGGCAATCTTCCAAGGATGTCCCTAGTTTGAATCTACATCCTATCAAATGCACATTGGGTACCTAAAATCCAATTGATAATGTTGGTGTGGGTAGAGCCAGGCACGACTCCCGGATGATTTCGACGATGTAGAACTCCTGATCGTAATTTCTCAAACCAAAATAATCCCAAAAAAAATTATTAAATTCAAAAAAATTAAAAAAAATTATTTTTGAATTTTAATTTTTAAATTAATTCTTATAATTTCATTTAAAATTCGAGGTTCTCTTAAGTAGTTGGATTGTTAGTGTGATACAAGGTTTAACTTCAGGTTGACTCGTTAAATTGGTTAAAAAAGTTTACTAATTTCTTAAAGTTCACTAGTGCACATTGAACTTATAAGGTTATTATATGGCCTTGTTATATTGTGCAAATCCACTATGTGTGAGGAGAGGTTCTTGTATTATACTCTACCCTATACCTCTTATCTAAAGTGCTTAAGCCTTTATGAGGTAAAGGAAGTTTTATAAAAGTAAAAATATATATAGAATATATTAATATTAAATTTGGTGTTAAAAAAATATTGTGGGATATGTATTAGAGGGAATAATAATTTTATTATTTATTTTTTTTATAATTTATTAATAATAACTTTTAAGGGTTAGGTGGATTGGTAATTGTAGGTGTGATTGGGTACTTATCAAAAAGAGACCTAGGTTCAAACTTTGGGGGAAGCCAACCCTTTGCAAAGGTAGTAGTCTGCTTTGAATCTTTTGAGTGTACACCAAATCAACAACGATGATACGAACCTCGAGCGTTTTCATCTCACGCCAGGTCAATAAAAACGGGACGGATAGGTTGGTTGGGAGCAACCCATGTGGTTTGAACCTTGTGTTGGCAGTTACTAAAAATAATAGATGTAACCAACTCTTCTATGTAATAAAAAAATTCGTACTTTGACTCTTCTTCAGAAGGTCCAAAGTTCAAACCACGGCGTGGGCGAGTGTGAGCAGGTGGGTATGTGGTGGTTGTGTGTTAAATTTTCTATTGATAAACATAGCTCTCAAATTTACGAGGGGTTATGGTTGGGAGGAGACTGCTTAGCCCTGTGCATTGGTCGTAGGGGTTTCTCACACTAACCAAATATATATATAATATTTAATCATCATGGGACTTGATTTCAACTAGCTAATATCTTGACTTTCAAAGATAATACTTAGGTTCATATCTTCCCAAATTACATATGTATAGTAATTAGGTTATTGTAATACTATTATGTGGTCAAGGTGTCATACTAGTAGGGTTCATTTGAATTCCATATAATTAATTAAAAAATAAAAATAAAAATTTAATTTGAGTTTAAAGAACTTGTCTTTATCATATATCTTAAAGGTTTCTTTATCAAGGGTTTATTTCACATTTTCATTCTTTCATTTGTATTGCTCCTTCCAATGGCAACATATCCTTATTCCTATTTATATGTTGGTTATATGATGTGCATGGGCTTACATCTATATCCCTTACTATTGTTTATGAATTACACAAAGCCTAAGATAAAGTCTTCTCAACATTTTAATTAAGATATGAATTATTATATTATGTTATTGCAGACATCAAAATCTAGTCATTTATCATCCATTTGTATCCTCAAAATATAGCTAGCTATTCATTATATATATATATATATATATATATATATATATATATAAGTATTAATATTTTATATTTATATTTATATTTATTTAATAAATCTATATGTATTTATGTGAATAAATCCTAGCCATCTGTCACGACTTAATCTCAGCCACTCATCCATATTAATCCATGTCACATGCTCAAGTTTAATCTCAACCCTTCCTCATGTTTTAATCTCGACCACCCGTTGGTGTCGTCGAAACCCTAATATGATCAAAGGTAGATTATAAAAGATGATTCATTTTGATGAATCAAGGTCTTGATTTTTGATATTGCAAGGTCCAGAAGTTTAACATTTGAGAGCATCCGAGCATTCTATCCATTCCCAAACCCTAGACATTTTGTTACCATCTTCCTCCCTTGTCATCACCATCGCACCTTTCATTTCTACCATCGCAAAACCGTCACGAACCAGATCTAGTTCTCCATCACTCTCATCCATGCCCGAACGCCTCCCAAAGTTTGTAGAATGTTGTTGAGCATTCCTAGAATGTTGTTGAGCATTCCTGGAACGTTGTTGGGCATTCACAATCCTCCCAAAGCACTTCTAGGCATTTCTCGTAGTTGATTTGCAGTCCACAAGCCCTTAGGTGCTTTCGAGCATTCGCACGACTTTAGAACACAAACAGGAGTATAGATCAGCATAACAATCATTTTCTTGACAAGGTAAGATATCCATTTGCATTATTTACGTTTTTACATTTTGTTTATAGTTTAACATTGCAACACTTAGGGTTTTATAGGTTTTACCATTCAAAGGGCCTCACACAATGGAGCCCTCACAGGTGCTATTAACCCCTTTTGTGTTATCTTTTATTTGCAGGTGCAAAAACTACATTTTTGGAAGTTATTGTAGCTAGGGTGGTCCCGTAGGGATACACAAGCCCACCCACACACTTGTTTGGAGCGAAAGATGATGTAAAAGACACCATATATTCATTTGTGAATAAGGGTTTCAAAACCCTAGATTTGTAATCATTGTATCGATATAAAATCATATTGTAACATTGGATATCAAGGCTCCCATGATAATAATATTAATGTTATTTGTCTTCATTGTGCAATATAATATTTTGTGTTGATCTGTAATCTATTGCTTTGGTGTTGTTGTTTTTCTACTTACAAAATGGTGATTGGAAAGATGAGTGGGTGGAGATGGATGGCTTGGAATGTGAATTGGCTAGGGAGAATTGGTGAAGAATTGAATGGGTGATGATGAATTGGCAAGTTAAGAAGACACACTTGTCTGAGGTGCTACGGGATATTGGGTAGTCTGTTGTTGTGCATTCTGTTGATTGGTACGTTGTTGAGCTCGGGTGACTACATGAATATCACCCACAAAACCTTGGTATTTTTTCACATGGTTAACTTGATTAGGAGGAGTTTTAATGTTTGACCCTTTTGTTGTTGGTTGCACTTAATCATGATGAGGAAGTGGTGTTTGATAAATGCTAAGGTTTTGATTTTGCTGAGCCAAGGGACTATCAAACTTGATGGTCCTTAGATCAATTAAGTCTTGCACTATATCTTTGAATTGATAGCAGTTGTTAATGTCATACCCACTTTATCGATGATAAGGGTAAAACAAATATTCCCTATAGCTTTTGCTACGCTTGGCAGAATCATCTAGTTTAACCTCAAGTAAGGCAAGCTTATTTGTGTCATACAATTTATGAAATATGGAAGCATGTGATTCAGACAAGGGTGTGTAATGGCAATTTTATCAAATATATTGTCGCTATTGATGATTATCCACAGTTGGCACCATGTTATAAAAAATTTTGGGGTGGGGGAACTACTTGATATGAAATTTGTTGTGGTTGTTGAGCCATTACCGACTGACTCATAACCATTTGATTCACTTGATTCGACTTAGATTGACCAGAATAACTTTCTTTTGATTGGCCCTTGTTCTGCCATTCTTTCTTCTTAGGCTTTATCACACCTTCTTGAATTTTTATTTCCTCAATTATGCTAGCTTGGGCAAGAGCTTCTTCGAATGATCTATATTGTTGCAATTGCAATAACTAGGAGATGGGTTTTAAGCAACTCTTAGTGAATAGTCGAGTTAACTCTTCCATTGGTAGGGAGAATGGCAGTTTTGTGATAATGGCCCTCCAACAGTTGCCAAAATCATAGACTAACTCATCGTCAAATTGCTTAAGGTTTTACGAGTTAGAAAATGTGATTTTCTTACGAACATTGAGGGAGAATCTTTCTAGGAATTGGTTTACCAACTATTCAAATGTATAAATATTGTGATGAGGCAAATGGTTATACCAATCCAAGGCATATCTCCCAAATATTTGATGAAAGGTTCTGAGAATTAAAGCATATTGATCTTGGATTATGAAGAATGAATGAATAAATGTGCTTACATGCTCTCTAGGGTCCTCAATCCCTTTAAATTTATCAATTTTGGAACTATGAAATCTACCAAATATGGCTGTAATGGTACCGAAAAGTGAATGGGTTGATTGATTAGTTGCCTTAAGGTAGGCTTCAGGTTCATCATACCAAGAGTGTGTTGTATCAAGCTATCAATTTGTTGTTGCATTACCTGAATTTTAGGATCTTCCCTAGGTATGTGGAAGCCCTGAATTACTTGATGACTGTGAGGAGATGGAGTGACGAAATAAAGGGGTGTGATGATATATTGATGGTTTAATGTATTAGATTGCATTTTATGGTGTTGGGCTTGATGAGGGAATGATTGCGGGTGATGGAATGAAGATGAGGTTTGGGGACTATGAATATGTTGAATTGTGGGAATGGAATGGGTGTGGACTAATGGAGGTGTGGGAATGGAAACCGTAGAAGATTACAATACCCATTATGGATTTGAGGTAAAGAAGGTAGGATGGGTTGGAATAGACAGGGGCTTAATATCTGCCACCTGTATTTGTTGTTGGGGACAAGAACGAGCGTCTTGTTGACCCATGAGCAAATTGTTGAGGTGTTTCCATGTTTGTTGTATAATGATTTCTAAGGTATATGGTGTGTGTGTGGTGGTAATGGATGAGGTGGGTGGAGGATAGGTTGCAATAGGGATTACAACTGAATGGGAGACATTGGATGAAATGGAAACTGGTATTTGTGAAGCAACATTGATATGCGCTTCATACAATGGATTACCATAGGTGGTGGTATAGAAATATGGGATGGAAATGTTTTGGCCACATGATTGTTGTGGGAGAGACAAGTGATGGGAAGGTGTAGATGACACCTCAAAAAGAGGATTGGTATACACCTAGTTGAAGCTGGAAGGATATGAGTAGGCAAGTTCCTACTGAGAAGGACTATGGCTAGATGGGTTATTGATTTTCTCTAGAATAGGGTTAGTGGATCTTAGATAAGCTCCAACTTTACCCATATCTATGTAGGTGATGTTAGGGTTGGTAGGGGATGATGGCTCAATTTTTGGAATCGTGGTATTGATGGCTCTATGCAACACATCAGTATTTGAGGTATGCACAATGTGTGAGGGTCCCGCAGATAAACCAGAACAACTTGTATGTATCACACTTACAAGATTAACCATAAAAGTGGCGGGGAAAGATGTGGAACACTCCATGGATGAAGTGTTTTGGCTAATAGAGGCTTGACTCAAAATATTTGCTTGGCTTCGAGTTGAAACCATAAGCTAATGAGTCGGTTGGGGATGGTGAATGTGTGGAATGTGCAAAAAAGATGCAATGGAAATCACACATAATCAAACAAGCAACTCAATCCTATGTTTTGCAACAGATTCTCTTTTTTTGTGTGTTTGTGGTTTTGTGTGTTGTAATGTGGAAACCTAAGCTAATATGCAAGGTGGACTCTTAATATGGATGGCAAATGAGAATATTTCTGGTGATGAAATATAGAAAGATTGCTCATGGGTTACTATGGTTTCTATAGGACGAGATGATGGATGGATATGAAGCCCACCGCCACCAATCTCGAACAATCATTGGTGGTGAAATCCAAATCACTGTTGTTAAATGTATGAAATGTAGAATGTGTGATTTATTTTTAAAAATTATGTTATCTACGGTGTTCACTCAATACTAACAACACCCTATTTCACTTGTCTAAGCTAGAAGCCAAGGGCATTAACACCAAGTTCCTCAAAAGAACTTAGGGTACACTGCTTAAGATCCACCCTGAATCATCAAGTGATTCTAGTAGTGGAGGGTTCACTCGGTTCTTCCACCCTAAAT
This sequence comes from Wollemia nobilis, assembly GCA_028583015.1. Classification (NCBI taxonomy): domain Eukaryota; kingdom Viridiplantae; phylum Streptophyta; class Pinopsida; order Araucariales; family Araucariaceae; genus Wollemia; species Wollemia nobilis. The sequence continues at coordinate 275,156 of JAQPPZ010000415.1, forward strand.
CATAAATTAATTCCAACAGTGGAAGTGTACTCAGGTATTACAAACTTGTTTCGGATTAGAAAAGCAAAAATGAAAGCCTGTAGCCCTAATATGCAGTTATTTATGCATTTACCATTTCAATTGCAAAAAACATAGAAATTAACAAGCAAACACCATAAAATAGTAGAAATATGAATTAAATGTGATGATGTAACTACAAAAAATACACAAATGCAAGTCTATCCTATATGCAGACTATATGAAATATGCAAATGCCTAGAATGAAAAATGCAACTACTTTTTTTTTAAATAGAAAGTAGATGTTTTCTTGTTAATTTCATTGTTAAAAAGTAGAAAAAAATGGAGTTAGGGTTTGAACCAGGCTTACCAGGAAGCCTACACATGTCTTACCCACTATCCTAAATGTAGATTAGAGTCTCCTAAACATTGTGAGGCATCTACTAGACTCTACAAGGCATCCCTCAAACACTGTAGGGCATCCGTGCGACCACTGATCAAACTCTACTGCTCCTAAAAACCCTAGTTTTCATGATTTTCATGTGATCAAACTTCTAGAAACTTACAAAATAGAAACAAAAACATAAATAAGTGACAAGGTAAATCAAAATGAGGAACCCTTTGGGGTTCCCACCGTGATAATCAACAGAATGAGCATGACATTAACAACTGCTATCAATTTAAAGATATAGTGCAAGACCTAATTGACCTAGGGGCCATCAAGTTTGATAGTCCCTTGGCTCAGCAAAATCAAAACCTTGGCATTTATCAAACACCACTTCCTCATCATGAGGAAATGCAACCAACAATAAAAGGGTCAAACATCAAGACTCCTCCTAATCAGTTCAACCACGTGCAAAACACTCTTGAACCAAATATAATTTCACATCTTAAAAACATCTCGTGTCAAAGAGCGTTAACACTATACTTGATTTGAACCTTGAAGTGAAAAGGGTAATCCTTGCTAGTCCCATCATGCAACATAGTCTATAAAAATAGTGGTTTTCACCACTATCACAAATTTCAAAATAAAAGATAGGTTAGGGAAAAATCCCTAAAAACTCTAAATATTTTACACATCACACACCACTGATCATTAGGTTGTAAGGATCGTACTACATTTCCAATCAGATGGTTAGGTAGTCATCCCCAAAACTTAAGTGATCAAAATTATTGGACTATGGAGCTAGTCTCCATCGGAGTTGTAGATGCTTGATTAGTAGTGGAGTATGCTCATGCGTGATGACACGTATCTTTTAAAGAGACCTCTGACTGCACATATGAACAAGCTAGCTTCTTGGTCTCATCCATAACAAGTTTACCTAATTTACTCAAGATGGGTTAATGAACTCACTTGCACACATTGGTTCTCGATTACCTTGAGTCACTACCATATTCATGATTTGGTAAATGAATTCATTGCACACACATTTGGTCCTAGAGGAATTAGGCAATATTTAGTGAGTTTGTTTGATACCACTAGTATGTCTAAGTCTCTGCAAACAATCAATTTTCCATATCAACATCCATATCTTCTTCCATATCAACATCCATATATTCTTCCATGTCAACATCCATGTCATTTCATGAGTCATCCACCTCATAAGCCACCAATTTTGGTGCCGCTAATTAAACAACAATGCTAAACATGGCCAAGCAAAATCTAAACTATGATCGTTAGAACATTTGCATTCCATAACTTGCATTAATCATCCATAACACATTACCACTTGCATTAATCATCCATAACACATTACTACTATCCATTAATCATTCATATACAAATGCATTCCACAAAAAGCCTTCACACAAACACATAACACAAAAAAGTAAAAGCCATGTATATATGTATAAATATCGCATATACAATGAGTGCCCAAAAGGTTACATACAATGGAGCACCAAGGCTCATATACAAAAAGTGCATCTAAGCACTAGTTAAGTCCTCCAAGAGGACCCCTATGACCTAGAAGGAGACCTAGACCTAGAGCTATGCCTAGACTCGCTACGTCTAGCAGTCTCAGATATAGATGAGGTAGGAGGATCTAGAAGTAGAATATGATGCTCCATCAACCTATCCTCCAAAGACTCAATACACCTCTATCAAGATTGAAGGTATGCTATGTCAACATTATGATGATGCTCCCTCTCTAGAATATCTACTTGGAGCCTCGTGATCCACTCATCTTGAGCCATCACCATCACATCCCACTCTACCACCTACTACTCCAACCTCATTCAATCCTCCTCGATCTGACCTGAAGACCCATATAGAGTCTCCTCCACATAATGCCCATCTCTGTCATCTCCTCCACTCTTTAGATACTACCTTATTGCACCCTTTGCCCTCCTCCTTCAACTATTAGATCGAAGGTGCTTCTATCACTTAAGAGCCTCATAGGTCTCCTCAACCTCAACCTCATCCCCATCTCCACCAACTACTACTAGAGTCGATGCCCATGGTGGTTGTGCAACGAACCATACATCATACTTTGTAGTAGTCCCTACATCATCCACATCGGGGAGATCTATCTCCTCATCATCATCATAAGTCTCCCTCCATGCCTCAACACATGGTAACCTTATCTCCTTTTGATACCTCCTATAGAGCATTGTCTCATTAGGAACCCTCTAACTCAATCCAAACTATCAAAGTACCCATGAGAACTAAATATACTCAACCTCACTCCAATACCTCCCAACCACCAACCTAGCCTACCTAAACCTTCATAGCTGCTCTTCGTTGCCTGTCCACCTAGCACCCTACCACGACCTCCATATCATTCGGGCAGATGTCAATCCAGTCCATAAATCCTTGTACCACTCGCTCATCTATACAGGATGACTCGACTGTACCTCCTTCACCATCGCCCATCTCCTAGCATAGGGCCGCTACCTATCCTACCCTACAACTGGTAGATCCTCAGGTCAAGCTATGCTAAAATGCTCCCATTTATAGCACTACGATATCAAACTACATTCCAATCCCTTCCTCCCTCACCTCCTCACCTCATAAAGCTCTCAATACATTTGCGCCAATAAGGCAAGAGCTCATGCACACACCTGTGGTGTAGTGATCATATCACTCACCAACCCTATAAGGCTCCAAGGGAACCTACAATCAGTATTGTTTGGGACCATGATGTTGGTCAACACAAACATTACCAAAGTTGATAGGTCATCCAATATCTTCTTCACATACATGGACAAGTACAAAATGCCCCACCATGTCACTGCCACACTTTGCTAGCTGTCACCAAATATCTTCCTCATCTTTGTTCCTCGATCGTGTCCAACCTCAACATGAATCCCATCCATCAAAAGCTTGAGGATGCAATGTACATCCTCAAGTGTAATGGTAGCCCCTTTAGTGGGGAGCTATAAGGTCCACCTCTCTGGATCCCACCTCTCTGCCAAGGCATAGAGGTACCCCTTTTGCCCTCACCACATATATTTGGGATACCTCCACTAGCCCCATAGCCTCCAACCAATCTCAATCCTCACCCCTCAGTGCCTTCCTCATCCCAGGGATGAGAGGTGAGAATTGATGTCGAGCCTCCAAAATCCTAAGCTTCAATACAACACAAAACATTTGTTGTTAACACATGTTCATAATTAAAAAAAGAAAGAAAAAAACATTATTTTTTTGCACAAAAATAAAAAGAGCTTCCAAGAGATACTTACATGGCCAAACTGTACTTCCACTTTAGTCGCACCTTCCACCACCATCGCTTCTGCTCACCTGACTTCACTTCACTCCACTCCACTCCACCAAATTCTCCCAGATGCAGCTTCACAAATTCATAAAAGCATAAATGAGCTCTATTTTTGCCTTGTAGGCTATTTATAGCTGCTTCAGGCACCTTGAAGCACCCATGGGCGTTTCCTGGTGCATTGAAGTACATTGAGGTATTTGCAAAGCACCCAAAATCGATGGGTGTTTACGCATGCAGTAAGCACCAACCAATGTTTGGCACCAAAACTACCAAAAAGAAAAATTCAAGGTAAAACAATGGCTTACCCCCACCAAATAACTCCAAATTGCATTCATGTATCCATCTCATCATATTATCAAATTTTATGAAGGTCCAAACCGATTTGGATGCATAATTCTAGTTTGCACCCAAAATAGCATAAACTCACTCATGAAATTTAAAAGTGCTCCAAAATGATCCAAATTTTCACAAAATTCCCATAGTCATCATTCTCATCATCAACGATTCATTAACACATCATTTCCAATCATCAATCATCACATTCACACATTTTCCAAGTTCACAAAAATTCAAGTGAACCTCGTATTTAGTGGTTTATTATATCTACTTGGCGTTTGTAACAATTTTCATCCATGCAATTTGGTAATATGAATAAATTACCATAAGGACACTTGGGCATCTTCATCATCCACTATCTCATTGCTCAAAAACAACATCACTTTTGGTACTTCACATTTTGCGTGAAACCTTGCCAAGAATAATTTGCACAAAAGTTATCATTAATAGCCTAGTTTGTGAGGCTTAAACATGGACAAAATCACATTTCATCATTTCACATCTCCTTGATAGTCATCATGGTGACTGGCCTTAGCTAGGGTAATTAGTTTCGATCATAAAAATTATATGACAATCACTAGTTGGCCCTTTGAAGTTGACTCTTTTTATTTTTACATATTCATATTTGCATATCAATGACACTAGAAGGCACATTCTTTAGTAGCATCGAATCACCCCAAATTTGGGGCAACCACATTTGGTTTTGACTTTCCTACAATGGGATACATATTACATGACGATGGCATATACACTTGGCAAAAACCCCTTTCTCTGTTAGGGCAAAAACAAAATCAATCACTTGCATTTTCCACCAACCCCCTTTTCACCGTTGGGGCAAAAACAATATCACATTTACATCATTCATATCATCCAAAATCATGCCATACATTTCATACAATCATGTGCACTCATTTTTCAATTAGCTCGTGAGTTTCATCCGTAAAATCATTCACCAATTGATGGGGTAGGCTACGCAATCAAAATTATTTTATCTCCAAGCTCATGTCCACATCCCAACAAAGTTGCTTCTGCATCAGGTCAAAGCGAGTGTTTGGTGTTTTTGCACTGCATTATTTTTCATGCAATGCAATACAAAAAGGGGTATCTGTAGACACGAATTTCTAGCAACTTGTCGTCCATCCAGGTATTTTCGCCACTTGTCGTCCATCCAGGTATTTTCGCCATTTTTACCCATTATTTACATATGTTTATATATATTTGTTTAATATATATTTGAATATTAATAATTTATACTATATTTTTATATAGATTTAATAAATGTATATATATGTGTGAATTAATATTAGCCATCCATCTTGTTCCAATCCTAGTCATTCATCTGCATCAATACACAAATGTCAAAACCCTAATGTGCCCTAGGTGAGATTATCAATAGGAGTTATTTTGATGACTCAACCCCTAAGTCTTTTGCCTAAGTTCCCTAAGTCTTTTGCCTGAGTTTTCCCTACGTCCTGAAGTTGAGTTCCTTGAGCATTTTAGCCCTAAGTCCTCAAGCTCCCATAACCATCCGTTTTGTCCATCATCGCCCTCACCCCTACATCCACCGGTGCATCCATCATCGTATCTCTCACGTGAAGCAACATAACCTGATTCAGCTCTCAAGCACCCCTCTACTACTCTCGAACATCCACTTTCTATTCTTGGGTGCCTCTAGGCGCTTTCCACCATCCTCGAGCACCCACAGATATTTTCTACTGCTATCGAGCATCCATGGGTGTTTCAGACCCTAGTTCTATAGATCAACGAACCCTCGGGTGTCTCTAGGGTATATGCGCACCATTTTCTTGCAACAACGACAACAACAGATAAAAAGTGACAAGTTCACAAGGTAAATCTTTTATTGTTATATTAATTTCCATATTTGCATGCAGTATTGTTATTTGATAGTTAGGGTTTTTATTGATTCCTAAGGATCTCACATAGTGGAGCCCTCACAGTTATTACTAACCCTCTTTTATCATATAATTTGTGCATATCTAGTGATATACAGGCATTGTACAATTACTTAAGCTGGAGTGGTCCGGCCAATGGATATATGAATCCCACTCACTTTTATTGGGAGAAAATATGTGCTTTGAAGACACCACCAACATTGTTGGCTAGGGTTTCGAAGAACCCTAGCATATTATATTTATTATATCAAAGAATAAACAATGTAAACCCCTATTTGGGGCACATTTGATTGTATTGAGATCTATTGGTCCGACTTTTATACACACCCTGTGAAGAATGAGCATGAAACTCTGATAACACTTATACGGGATAAATCCCACTCACTTTAGGATCTAGCTGGTTATCCAAGGTGTGAGTTACAGAGTCGGGTCGAATGTCAATTCACTCTTTTCCGCTTCTGGAATAGTTTTCAATATGGACTGTCTATTACCTTACAACGGGCTCTGAACTTGTTCAGTAATGTTTAGAAGTTGTCACTTGTTGACAATCAGATTTAAAATTAATTCTTTGATCTAGCTCTTATGGGTCAGCAGATTTAAATAAAAGACAAATTTAAAAGAAAATAAAAATGGATCATTTCACGATAAAACAAAGAGGGTAGGGTAAGGCAGAAAGAGAAGTTTATCAAACTTAGCTGTAAAACCAAAACTACCAATTTTATTTATACTATCAGCTTCACAACAGAACAAATCAAAGAAGAAAGTGTCCAGCTTTCTAAGATCACTTTCTACTAAGAGCATAAGGCAGAGATGGAACAGATCTAAAAGAAAATTATAAACAGAAGGGAAGTCAGTTAAAATTGGTATCATTCACCGGCAGCATAGCTCACACGGTGAGGACAGAGCAATTAGAACAGACTTGAACCTTAAATCTGTGATTTTCCCCTAGCATACAATAGAACAAATGAAGCCCAACAACATATTTAATCTTGATAACACAGATTCACAACATATATTTAATAAACTTTAAAGAAACGGATAACAAAAGAAGATGAACTTATCACAATCTGCAAAAGATTAGGCTCCTGGCCATGCTATCACCAAAAACAAAAGCACATCAACTCCAAGTCCAGAAAATAAAGTATTTAACAAAATTTGCAAGAAATTGCTTCAATAGCCTTTTATTTCTAAGTTTTCGCCTCCTGCGATTACATTTAGAAGAAGTATTTATAGACTCAGGACAGACCCTGATCTTTTCAAAAATATCTTCTTCTCAAACCCTAAATCTTATCATCTTAAACCCTAGGACCCGGGTTTTACAATATAAGCTCTTTTAAAACAAAGTCTTGATAAAACTTAACCACTCCGCAACTCGGTGCGAGTCACTTGCCATAAATGGAGAAGATAGAATTCGAATGCCACTTGCATTCACCCGCAACCGTGAGTAAATGCCCTCATTAATTCCCTCGGGTAATCTGGATGAGTCACCACTTCTCTGACATTTCATCTCCGTAGAGCCATCCCTGAGTTGAAAATGTCTGCAAGCCATTAATTCTGCCATAAATTTTCATTAAATGCATCCATCGGCAAATTCCGGTAACTGTGTGCAGATATTTTCATTTTTTGGCCAATTCCGACATACTCCATTAAATGGGCAGCTGCTTAGTCACCGTAAAGTCTCTTTGCGGCCAGATCTATAAAATTTGGATGAAACAACAATTTTCGGCATCTTTCCTTTCAATATGGCTAGTCTTTGATTAATTTGCACTTGACTTTGTCTTTATGGCCATTTCTCCGTTATCATGTAAGTGCCAGATGGCTTCCTGCATGAAAGACAAACAAGGATTAGCATTTTAAAATTATTAAATCAAAAGCTTAAATATTAAAATGAAGCCCTAAAGTTCACTTGCATGTCGGCTCTAATCATCTGATACGTGGCTTGCAGTGTCTTGACACGTGTCGCAAAATCGTGACACGTGTCCATTTCAAGTTGTCTTTTCATTTTCGAGCTCTTTTTTGTCCAAGTCACGAAAATGCGACATGTCACGATTTCGCGACATGTCATGAAATCGTGACCCTCCTGCGCTTTCACTTTTTCTTTCTCCTCGAAAACGCGACATGTCACGAAATCGTGACCCTTCCATGCCTTGCACTTATTTCTCTTCTTGCTTTCTCTTTTGTTCCTTGCCATCGGACCATGTCACGATTTCGCGACATGTCGCGAAATCGCGACGTCCTACATCTCACATGCTCCCTCCTCTCGAAATGTCGCGATTTCACGACATGTCATGAAATCGCGACTTACTTTCGACTTGTCTCCTTTCTGCCTCCACCTCTCGTGAAATGCGACATGTCGCGATTTCGCGACATGTCGCGAAATCGTGACCTTTCAATGCCTTAGTCGATTTTTCTCTCTCAGCCGCAAAAATGCGACATGTCGCGAAATCGCGACGTTCCGTACGATCTTTCTCTCTCCTAATCTGTAGCGATATCGCGACATTTCCAAAATGAAATGTCGCGATATCGTGACATTTCCAAAAATGGAAATGTCGCGATATCGCGACATTTCCAAAAATGGAAAGTGTCGCGATATCGCGACATTTCCAAAAATGGAAAGTGTCGCGATTTCGCTACGTTTTTCTGACTTAGCGGATTTTCTTGAAACCTGTCGCGATTTCGCGACATTTCCAAAAATGGAAGTGTCGCGATTTCGTGACTTTGCCAAAAATGGAAAGTTTTGATTTTCAATGAATTTATCTATCTGTTTTCTGCATTTTTTTCATACCGGTGAAAGATTTTCTTTATCCATGAATGATTCTAGCATGTAAAAAGTGAAGTCTGAGATAACAAAGCCAGAATGCAAGAATACTTGGATACTTTGACACAGGCAAAACTTGAAGAAGAAAGAGGCAAGTAAAAATTTGGAATTAAAACCTGAAAATCATCAAGAGGGTCCCTACTGCAAAATGAAAGCTCAATATTTTCAAAGGATGGAAATTCATTTTTCAGTGGGGGTGTGTTGCTTCTCAACAAATGGCGATATCTGCGGGTAAAATAGTAGCATTATTTTAGAACCCAGGACTCTAGTTTCAAAACAACATAGACCATGCATCAAGCCTTGCCACAGATATTCTTCAAAATAAATTGACTACTAACTGATAGTTGTTAAAATTTCCCAAGGACATACTAGGCTGAATCATTTAAGGAAGATTTTTGATGTGCAATTACAAGCGTATAAAACTTTCTTCAAGAATGACTGGATCGAATGTTGAACTCTGGATTGATCAACTTTTCTAGATTGTAAAAAGGGGAAACCGAGTAGAGCTCTGTTTACTAGTTTAGCCTTTTACAACCCCGACAGAGTTACCCTTTAGATTTACACGACCCAAATTTACAACTGTAAGGTAGAATCTACAACTTGGTAGAAGAAAAACATCTTTTGAAGTCTTGGCTGCCTCTTTCATTATATAACTCTTTTTTTTTTTCTTTTTATCTTTTTTTATATATATATATTGGAAATAACAGAGTGCCAATTCAACTTTCATCTCTTTCTTTTGAAATACATCAACATCTGAAAAGCCTTAGAAAGAATAACAATTTTCTTTTAATATTTCATCAATCTGGAACTGCTTCGACCTAGGCACCGATAGCCTCTGTGGATACTCAAATAATTACATGAATCATAGTCCCCTCTTATAACCAACTTTTCTTGGATTCCCTGGGAGTTTCTCCAACCAAACAGCATAGCAGTTTCTTTATAATTAAAACAAGCGTGGCAAGCAAGACACAAAATCCAATCATCCTTCCACTGTTGTTCTGACTAAAAAAATAGTTCCACTGTTCAGTTCAAACGGACTATCTCACAATTATGATAATGAACAACTGGATTGATCGGACTCAGAATAAAAACAATTTTTAGAAGGCTGACTTTTTCATTGATGCTCAGGCAAAGGTTAAAGAACAGAATTTTAAAAGCTAAAGAACTTTGTACAGACTTCCAAGGATAAACACAGGCCTTTAAGAACAAAATAAAAATAAAACTGCACAGACTTTAAAATAAAACACACAAAACAACCAAAACAAAAACAAAATAAAACGTACAGACATAAAGGAAATAAAATAAAACAAGACAGAGCTATTTACAAAGGAAATAAACTGCACAGACCTTTAAAAAATAAAATACAAAATACGAACTTTAAAATAAATAAAACACAGTACAGACAAAATAAAACACAACAAAATAAAACTAAAAAAACAAACGAGACATTTAAAATAAAACTAAAAGTAAAGCAACAAAAAACAACATTTAAAATAAACTAAAATAAAATAAACTTTAAAGCTTATTTACAATGTATACACATGTTACAACTTCTTTGTGACTCAAAAAAATGTAGCAGATGGAAAAGCAGAGAAATAGTGCCTTAAAATTTTTTTGACCATTTGCAAGTAAATTTAGAAAAATTACCTTTCAGGTCCTGTTGACGAAATGCACTCCAGACTATGCTTCCAAATTTTTTGCTACCTGGGAAAGACTTGTGTTTACCGTCTTCCCTCTCTCTCTCTTTTTTTTATTTTTATTTATTTTTTATGGATCTTGTCCCACTGAAAAACAAATCTGCAACTCATTCAAATTAAACAAATCATATAATAACAAATCATATGATAACATGTTTATGCTTCTACTTGAAGGGTTTGCAGAATTCTTTCAAAAGGACGGAATGTAAAAACCCCCAGGATCAAATACCTTAAAGCCTTTATAGACCCAGACCATCACATCTTCAGATTTATGTGACAACTCAAAGAGATCATATTTTATTCGTATGTCCTGGTTCTTAACAACTTGAACATTTTGTGGTTGCTCTACTGCTTCAATATCCAAGACTTCAATTTTTATCCCTCTAGCAGAATTCTCATAATTTGCTTTTTCACCTGAGCCTTGCTTAGATTTAACCCCATCAATGTGTAATGTCCAAACATCATTGTTGTGATTGATTAGAGCTGTAACTGTTCTCACCTTCTCAGCTGCCAAATTATAAACTCCAATATTTACATCAACATGATTTACAACCTTTTCTTTGATATTATGTTCAGTAGTTACAGGCTTATATTGAGACTCTTTACCTATTCCAAGTTGGTTGACCACATTCACATTTACTATCTTTTCCTCCTTTTCTTGAAATTCAATAGGTGGTCCAGAGTAAGCTTCAATCAAGTTATCCTTTTGTTCAACAATCGCGGGCAGCTCATGGAGGGTGATGTCAGCTTTAATTTCCTTCATATCCTCAATGATGTTATCCTCCTTCTCAGTTACTTCTGCATAGTGATATTGAATCTCATTTTCATCATCCTCTGATGAGGAAGGATCATTATTAGGTTCTGGACTCTCACATCTCAAATTATAACTGTCCCTTTTGAACTGTTGAAAATCTTGCATTTCATCCATAGGAGTCTCTACAAGACTTTCTGACTCTTCGAGAAAAGTGAAAGAATCTGAAACCCTGGTTGTACTATTTTTGGATGAACCAGAAATATCAATATTTCTTTGATTTCTAGGGAAATTTAACTCACCAGGAAAAACTTCAGATTTGGGTAATGCTAGATCACAAGTGTTTACTTCAAGCACTTCCACTTTGAACTTGTCAGAACCTTTCTCTATATTTTGCACATGCTGAGTGGATGTCACAGTTAACGGAGTTTCCTTGGGTAGAGCATGACATGTTGGCACTAACTCATGATGTGGAATGGGATCCGAAATAGGCATGTTATGTGTAACATAGGATATCAAAGGACTGCTCAGAATTTGAGGTCCTAACTGTCTTTCAAGAATTAAAGCTTCTTTATAAGCTCCTGCCAGGGTTGTGATATTGATGTCTCTCTTGAGGAAAATAGAGGTCACCGAATCCAATGCATTCTTATAGATTTCTAAGGCCAGATTTGCATTTGGGATGTAATGACCAGTCATTCTACCATAAGCTCTTTGGAACCTCATATTGAAAGACCTGACGACTTCTCCCGACTCTCTCTTGATGTTGGAAAATTGTTGGTATAACACACTGGGGTCTATCACTTCCCCAAATTGTGATATAAAAACTTTCTCTAGGTCATTCCAACTGGTAATAGAATTGCTAGTGAGATTTAGAAACCAGTCATAAGCTCCCTCCTGGAGAGTGAACGGGAACAATCTGCAAGCAACATCTTCATGCTGTATATTTAACAATTTCAAAGCATTCTTGAATGCAACCAGATGTTCTTCTGTTGTCCTTGTCCCATCATGTTTATATCTGGGGAGATATCTTTCCGGATTTCTGGGCAGGTCATGGGCTATACCCGAAATATTCAAAGCAGTGGAACCCAACCAATTTGCCATTACTACTTGATTGACGGTGATATTCTGAGTTGTAGTTGGAGTAACTACCAGTGGTGATAAAACTGTTCTTAACAAACTACTGAACTTGGCCCCTTTTTTTGGCAATTTTAAATATTGTACTGACAACTTACAATACTGACCGGAGTTCAGTGGGCCTTTTAAATGTTGGTGTTAAGTTCCGCTGTTCAGGCAAAAATTCAAACAACAAAATTTTAAAGACAGAGGAGGAGGAAAATTGGCTACCGGACTTTGGATAAAATACATTTGTCAAGTACCACATACGCTGATTTCTCAACTCAAGCACTAAGAACGTAAGTTCGGGCCCTCCTTCTAGCGCCATTTTTAAATGTTGGTCCGACTTTTATACACACCCTGTGAAGAATGAGCATGAAACTCTGATAACACTTATACGGGATAAATCCCACTCACTTTAGGATCTAGCTGGTTATCCAAGGTGTGAGTTACAGAGTCGGGTCGAATGTCAATTCACTCTTTTTCGCTTCTGGAATAGTTTTCAATATGGACTATCTATTACCTTACAACGGGCTCTGAACTTGTTCAGTAATGTTTAGAAGTTGTCACTTGTTGACAATCAGATTTAAAATTAATTCTTTGATCTAGCTCTTATGGGTCAGCAGATTTAAATAAAAGACAAATTTAAAAGAAAATAAAAATGGATCATTTCACGGTAAAACAAAGAGGGTAGGGTAAGGCAGAAAGAGAAGTTTATCAAACTTAGCTATAAAACCAAAACTACCAATTTTATTTATACTATCGACTTCACAACAGAACAAATCAAAGAAGAAAGTGTCCGGCTTTCTAAGATCACTTTCTACTAAGAGCATAAGGCGAGAGATGGAACAGATCTAAAAGAAAATCATAAACCGAAGGGAAGTCGATTAAAATTGGTATCTCTCACCAGCGGCATAGCTCACACAGTGAGGACAGAGCAATTAGAACAAACTTGAACCTTAAATCTATGATTTTCCCTAGCATACAATAGAACAAATGAAGCCCAACAACATATTTAATCTTGATAACACAGATTCACAACATATATTTAATAAACTTTAAAGAAACGGATAACAAAAGAAGATGAACTTATCACAATCTGCAAAAGATTAGGCTCCTGGCCATGCTATCACAGAAAACAAAAGCACATCAACTCCAAGTCCAGAAATAAAGTATTTAACAAAATTTGCAAGAAATTGCTTCAATAGCCTTTTATTTCTAAGTCTCCGCCTCCTGCGATTACATTTAGAAGAAGTATTTATAGACTCAGGACAGACCCTGATCTTTTCAAAAATATCTTCTTCTCAAACCCTAAATCTTATCATCTTAAACCCTAGGACCCGGGTTTTACAATATAAGCCCTTTTAAAACAAAGTCTTGATAAAACTTAACCACTCTGCAACTCAGTGCAGTCACTTGCCATAAATGGAGAAGATAGAATTCGAATGCCACTTGCATTCACCCGCAACTGTGAGTAAATGCCCTCATTAATTCCCTCGGGTAATCTGGATGAGTCACCACTTCTCTGACATTTCATCTCCGCAGAGCCATCCCTGAGTTGAAAATGTCTGCAAGCCATTAATTCTGCCATAAATTATCATTAAATGCATCCATCGGCAAATCTCGGTAACTGAGTGTAGATATTTTCATTTTTCGGCCAATTCTCGACATACTCCATTAAATGGGCAGCTGCTTAGTCACCGTAAAGTCTCTTTGCGGCCAGATCTGTAAAATTTGGATGAAACAGCAATTTTCGGCATCTTTCCTTTCAATATGGCTGTCTTTGATTAATTTGCACTTAACTTTGTCTTTATGGCCATTTCTCCGTTATCATGTAAGTGCCAGATGGCTTCCTGCATGAAAGACAAACAAGGATTAGCATTTTAAAATTATTAAATCAAAAGCTTAAATATTAAAATGAAGCCCTAAAGTTCACTTGCATGTCGGCCTTATTTATCTGATACGTGGCTTGCAGTGTTTTGACACGTGTCGCAAAATCGCGACACGTGTCCATTTCCAGCTATTTCCATTTTTGGGCTCTTTTCTGTGCAAGTCGCGATTTCGCGGCCTGTCCAGCATCTTGCAGTTTTTCTTTGTTGCTGTCGTGAAATCGCGACAGCAACCGCCCTTGGCACTTCTTTGTCTTGGTTTGCTTTCTCTTGGTTTGTTCCTTGCCCTGGACTCGTCGCGATTTCGCGACATGTCGTGAAATCGCGATGGTCCGTACGCCTCGGCCCCCCTCACCGAAAAAGGTCGCGAAATCACGACATGTCACGAAATCGCGACGGTCCGTAAGCCTCGGCCCCCCTCGCCGAAAAAGGTCACGATTTCGCGACATGTCGCGAAATCGCGACCTGCTTCCGACTTGTCTCCTTTCTGCCTCCACCTACCGCGAAAATGCGACATGTCGCGAAATCGCGACCATTTCATGCCTTAGTCGATTTTTCTCTCTCTCAGCCACGAAAATGCGACATGTCGTGAAATCGCGACGTTTCGTACGATCTAGCTTTCTCTCTCCTAATCGGTAGCGATATCGCGACATTTCCAAAAATGGAAGTGTCGCGATATCGTGACATTTCCAAAAATGGAAAGTGTTGCGATTTCGCTACGCTTTTTGGACTTAGCTGATTTTTTCAAAACCTGTCGCGATATCGTGACATTTTCAAAAATGGAAGTGTCACGATATCGCGACATTTCCAAAAATGGAAAGTTTTGATTTTCAATAAATTTATCTATCTGTTTTCTGCATTTTTTTCATACCGGTGTAAGATTTTCTTTATCCATGAATGATTCTAGCATGTAAAAAGTGAAGTTTGAGATAACAAAGCCAGAATGCAAGAATACTTGGATACTTTGACACAGGCAAAACTTGAAGAAGAAAGAGGCAAGTAAAAAATTTGGAATTAAAACCTGAAAATCATCAAGAGGGTCCCTACTGCAAAATGAAAGCTCAATATTTTCAAAGGATGGAAATTCATTTTTTAGTGGGGGTGTGTTGCTTCTCAACAAGATCCACCGACATTAATAATATAAGATCTATTTCATTGTGCAATCTCTTGTATCGCTGCTTGTTCATTTTATGTTATATATTTGGTGTTGTGTTTTTGTATCTACATGATGAAGTAAGCATATTTGCCTTAGCTGACTATTGTTGTTGTGGAGGTTGAGAAGCTCCATTGGATTGTGTTGCAAGCTTCTCTTTTGCCAATTGTACATGATTAAATGCTTAATCCAAGGTTTTCAAGGGAGTATATTTCAACTCCCAATACAAAGGTTAAAGAAGCCTACTTGTGAATTAGGACTTGTGTTGGATCCATTACTTGAAGCAATATTCTTAATCACTTGAATTGAAAGACAACCTAGAATGAGCATATTATAGGTTTATCTCAACCTATACCATTTGACCATGAGATCATGTTCGTAATTAGAAGGATAAAATATATCTTTCAAGGTTTGAACCAAACCATCCCAATTGGTGATGGGATTTTAGCCCTCTTGTTTTTTCATTATGATAAGTTTGGCTAAACCTATCAACTTAAGATTTACAAAGGGAACCTTCTCCCCATTTTCAATCTTAGTATAGGAGAACAACATCTCCATATTCATTATACAACTATTAAGGACATCTGGATCCTGAGATCCATCAAGTGTTTTCACTTCACATTTGGATTTAGTTCTACTATTATTACGGTAGATCTTGACATCTGGAGAACCTTGAACTATGATGTCTTGGACTTTAGTGGTCAATTTTTCCACTATTTGAGCCAAATTAGTCACTTGTTCGATGAGATCAAATGCCATTTGGAAATGGGTATAAGACAGGAGTGACTACCAAATGATCCCAAAAGTACAAAAGTTGTGCTTGTGGGCAATTACAATAGTGCTAATGTTTCAAGCACTTACAAAGAGCCAATAGGCTTCACAAATTTTTGCTTTTCTTAGGTAATTACAATAGTTTCCCAACTACAATGTCTTTGTGAAGAAACTACAATAAAGCTAGCTACCATAATTGGCTTAGAAAAATAAATAATTTAGTACATGAAATTTTAACTTTACAAGAGGAATTACAATTGTTAAATAATACAAGCAACTTGGTAAAAATATTTTTGCCCTCGAAACTGTTACATAATTGATTGTTTATTGTATATAAAAAGTTATATATTCAATCGATGAAAACAATTGAAAATAAAAAATATAATTGCTTGTTATATTAAATTAATTAAATAATTAATTTTATATTTATCCCCTTTTTGTTTAATAATGCACGAGATAAAAAAAAAACACCTTCAATCATGCATGCCCAAAGTTCACCTACTCGAAGTCAAACTACATTGGGATCAATTGAAGTCAATAGTTGATAGGTCAAAGTATAATAGAGACAGAGTCAACAATCTGATCGCCATGTGTATGCAATGCTAGCGCTAAACAAACGATAATTTAAGGCCCCACATGGAGGCGTCCTTGACTATTGATTGGTGGTCACTTCACTAAGGGGGCCTTCACCCTCTTAAATTGTAGTGAGGTTCATCCCATAATCAATGTGGGATAAAGGAGGCCCACTAAAATCAAATGCAACCTATTCTCTTTTCTTGCCAAAACTTGCATGATAAAAATAATCGAGTCAATGTCGTGACTACCAATAATATTTTACCACATGTCAAAGAGGTCAGATTTTGATGATTCTCAATGTAAGGTCATGGTGGTGCCACATGTCACACTATGATTGGCAAATATGTTAGGATATGAACTATTACATTTGATTGGTTGGAATATTTGCATGACTTGTTGGGCTTGATCAGAATCTACCTCCTATCGATTGTTCTATGTGGATGAGCATGATATCCCACCATGGTTTCATTGTCTATCTGATGACAAACATTTGCAAGGGAAGGGAAAGGATCATCCTCACTTATCCTAACCATGTAGGCATCTCATGGTTCACTACAATCCTTGTAGGGGTTTCCTCTATTGGTAGCTAATCAAATCTCCTATTTGGTGTGGCCTACAACGATCCAAGCCGCACTATTTTCTATGCCTATGGTTATCCTAGCCATTGCAAATTAAGGGCATCTTATTATCCTATCATATTCTAGATGACATTTTCAAAATGGAGGTAAACTAGATGTTTTCCTTTTGAGAACATGAATTCAAAGATCCTTGTAAAAAATGCAAGCAACCATCACATGCAAGTTGACATTGCAATACCATCATTCTTCGCCTTTGCCAAGATCTGAGATATTGGTGTTCATCTATAGTCAATAAAACTCCCCAATCTATCAGAAAACAAGTAATGTGCTTTGTTTTTTGAAAGGTATTTCTATGAAGCCTTCACCACCATGAGGGAGTAAACTCTAGTCAGGTTACAACACAAGTTGAAAAGTGGAATTCAACCATTCCCAATGAGTTGGCACAGTCATTGTGTTGCCCTCAACCAAAAGAAGAGGAAGGGTGAGGTCTAATAGCTTTAGCAGTAGACCAATATCTTTTTCTATTCAAACCCCTCCACGTATACCTGGGTAGAACATGTATAAGTACCAAGGAGTCTCTATCCTGGTAATGCATCATCAGTTATTGTTTTCCTTAGACAACAGGCCATCAGAATAACTAACTTGCATTTGAGAAAATATAGTTAGAATTAGCAAGAATTCCAATCTAGCTGGATACTTGGTATTTCATGGATCAACCATGAGATCACAACTCATGGTGAATACTCCAACTCTCTAGAAATCCTAAACTTCTATGCTCGACTCAATAAGCAACAAAGTAAGCACTAGATCAAGATTGGTGCTCTGATACCAATGAAATGGTTCAAGCTGAACTAATCTCTAGTTTATTGAAAGGAGGAATAAATAGGCATTGAAAATTCTAAAATTATAAGATGCAATATATTCCATATCCTCATGAATGCTAATATGACATTATTTGCTAAGATAATAATATTTATCTTAAGCTAATCTAAACACTAACTTAAGGTAACTTAAGTGATCGACTAACTTAGGATTGTCTAGAAGCCCATGTGAGCATAAGGCTCATGAATTATTAAGAAAAAATAAATCTAAATAGAAACCTAGGAGCTAATAAAATAAACTAATCATAGGTAATGTCATTGTATGCCCTCATCATAACCAAAGCAAATTATGATGAGCTAATAAATGTTGTAGAGATGATTAAGAATGCAAGAGTGGAGGTTACATTACAACAAGTAGGTTGTATAGCTCACTTTCATTGCCAAGGGGGATTCGATGATGATGTAGCAACAAAATTTATGATAAAATAGCAAGATTGTCATAGTTAGGTGCATGATTTGGATATAGACATGTCAGAAGTTGTGATAGTATGGGTGATGGGTTTATGTGTAGAAGTAAAAAGATATTTTTGGGAGGTATGATGGCCTTAGAGTGCACATGATATATTTTTATTGTGATGGGGGTATAATTGTTGCGAGGTCTTTGAATATGGAATGATGGTGAGAATGCCCATTACTAGAGTCATATGATGTAATTGCTCTGTATGTGTTAAAATACTTTACAGGTGACAAGATATTTTCAATAGTTATGGGACATCACTTTAGGTTTTTAATTCATGTAAACCAAGGGAATGAATGAGAGGAGTATAAATGAAGTATACCATACTACCTGTCATGGGTGCTAGGGAGCATGGGCACTCGTTATGAGTGGCATGGGACAATATGAAGTTTGTCACACCACAATTTGGTAAAGTTGTTGACTATGGATCATTTGAGAGATATTGAGTTGAGATACTTGGTTGGTAGGGGGATGTAGTGTTTGAGTGACATGTCGAAGAGAGTTAATACAAGAAGTTGACCAGACTAAAAGATGAGAAAAATGACAACAAGGGAGGTGATGACAAGAGAAAATTTGAAAGGGAGGGGTAACGTGAGGATACACTTGATGGAGAATAGAACATACTTTAGATGGAGGTCATAGAGGTTGAGTCAAAAAGCTTAGAAGAATGAAGGAGATAAGCAACAATGAGGAAGGGTGAAAGAAAAATGTTAATAAAGGAAGAAAGCATGAAAGAGCAATTATGAGGTGATTAATAGAGGATCATTAAATTGGAGGTAAAAATACAACATTGGAGAGAAGAAGTTGAGGCACAATCAATAAGGACAAAAGGGAAAGCTTGATGAGATGCCCGAGAGTAAGAGAAGAAATAGGAAATTGGGTTAGGTACTTCATGGGAGCTAGGAGTGGGAGCAACTACCAGGCAGGTGGCTTGTAGAATAATCATCAAGACTAATTCAATAGAGATGTTATCACAACTAGTAGACTTAATGAAACAAACCATGATAGTGGTGGTGAATGATAAGAAACAAGAATTTGAGAAAGTAGAAATATGGCTAGAAGAGTGCATAGGGAGGCTATTTAAAGCCATAGACTAGAGAGGAGAGTGGAAGAGAAGGAAAAGGACATAGAGAATTTGAAGGAATAAAGGGAGGAGATGCAATTAGATATGGATCAGACGCAAGCACAAAGAGGGATGTTGAAATGGTTAGTTTTAGATTTGTTGATGTGCACAAATCCACCACACATTTATGAATTAATAATGAAGAAGCATTGGTTTTATTAGACTCAAGCTACAAAATAGACACACCAAAATAATTCTATGCTATGTTTTTCAACAATATCCCCAAAGCATCAATATTTATTATGTGAGATGTATGTGCACAACATGTAATCCCAGGTAATGTAGAGTGGAACCTAAAACCATATATGGATTATGTCCAATTGAGGGCATTAATGTCCACAATAGTGGCTGAAGTAGAGGTGTGCAAAAAAAAAGAATACCATTAGATAGAGCAACATATGAGACTATTGGTGTAAGGGGAACACATAGTTCCTAATGTGATTATGACAAACTTTTGAGAGATGTTGGAAAGTCCACAATATCGATAAAAAGATTCTAGAGGGTCAAAAGATTTATGTATAGCGGTATGAGGAAGTAATAAGGATATTTGAGCAAGGAGTGCTAGACGGGAGTTGGTTGTAGTGTGCCCTAGAACCCAAAGTGTTATTAATATGGGAACATATATTCACAATTAATTGGATGGTAGTTGTAACCAGGGGTCAACAATTAGCATGATAGTTAAGATATTTGAGGTCGGGCTATATTGGATTGCGTTTCTAATTTTTCTTCTATGGTATCTAGTACCTGCTTGCTGAGGACCATTGGTTGCCATGATAAGGGAAATCATTGAGGAATTTGAGTAGTACACAGGGTCGGATGGATTCGTGGGAAGAAAAAATAGGCTATGGAAACTCGTACAATTTTAGTGAATGGATTGAGGATAATTTATTGGTTTGATGTAATGGAGCAATGATGGTTTAATAACAATTGTATGTAGGGTGATGTGGGTTTTAATGGGCAATGAATGTTAAAATTCATATGATAATAAATATGAATCATATGATATTTTGTTAGGTTTTGACATAATGTCTAAATGTTATAACAATAAATGTATGGATAAAGTTATGAATATCTAAAATGATATGCATGAATTGATTTGGAAAGAGAAATGCTTTCGTAGGAACCATAGTGTAAATGGGTAGGAATAGTGTTAGAAAGAAAATAAAAATTAAAGTGACAAAAATAATAGTGTAAAAAGATTGAATAAAGTTAAAAGACAAAAGATAACTATTCTATTAGACGATAAAAAAGGCAAGAGAGTCACAAAGGATCACAAAACACACACACACATAACATTATAGAATTATAAAGAAGAGTAGAGAAGGGTGTGGGGAATGAAAAAATAGTCAAAAAAGCAAGCAATAATGATAGAGGTCATGAATTGGAAAAAGACAAGAATTCAAATGATAAGATAGTTGAATTGTTATGAACACATGATGGTGTGTACAAATGTAACTTGTAGAGTGGGTGTAAAGACTAAGGGAGATATAAAGAAGAGAGTGCCATAGGAGGAGATCCAGAGTAGACAAGTGGATGAATGTGATTGTGATCTATTAGAAAGAATGCCATTGACAAGACACAAATCACAAAGAAAGGAGCAACCATCAAGAAGTTTAAATGGAGGGAGAAAATGGTGAAGGAAAGAAAAGGAAAGCAAGGAACAATGATAATAGGAGAGAGAAATCAAAGCCTATATTTCTTAAAGGTGAGGAGTAGGAGCAAGAATATACAAGAAGGGTCTATAATGTTAGAGACAAGGGGAAAGAAATCCCATCGATAGGAGCCATATAACATCGTAGAACTGGAAAGATGTCCAAAAGTGCAAAGGATTTTTGAATAGGAGGGATGGATAGAGTTCTATTGAAGGCTTACCAAATTTTTGAAGGGGATCACAGAAAAATTTATCACAAATATAGAAAATGGTCAAATGAGGGTTTTGGGAACAAAGATAACAATGTCACAAGAAGTAGTGGCTATGGTTATAGGGTTATCGGAGGATGGGATGGAACACTTTTGGTAGCCATTGAATCTAACTCATGGGTTGGAAATTTTGCTAGGAGATGAGGGACAAAGGATTCAAATGGTGCATGGAGAGATAGTCAAAGCATCTATGTCAACTCCATACAATGCAGTAGCCCTATTTTACTTGAAGTATTTAACCAACATTGAGAGATATTCAGTGTTGGTAGGGCATCATCTATGATTTTTGATACATCTAAAAAGAGGGAAAAAAGGTAAATAATATAGGATCAACCTACCATACTACTTAACATGGTTGATGGAGCTTGTGTGTGAATAGTATCACCAAAGTGATGATAAATAAGTGTTAGCACACCAAGGATTAATGGCCTTGTTAGTTGTGGATGTGGTGGGGCTATGAGAACCATCAAGGAGTGCATTATGAGCATCAACTAACGACTAACCATTAAAAAGGTAATAGAGAGCAATGGTGATGAGATAGGAGAAGTTAAAGGACCATAATGAGAGGGTTAGAAGAGAGGCAAAAAACAAAAAAAATAATAATCACATAAGGATGAGAGGGAGTAGGGGATAGCAAATGATCAAATACAATAGATATATTAAGAAGCATACAACTACAGTTGAAGACCACTCAATAATGGATGAAAGCACTAGAAGGTCAAGTCATAGAATTGTGACAAAAAATGGCCAAGTTACAAGGAAGGATGGATGAAGGTTGGGAAGAGGAAGTGAATTGATTAAGTAGTGTGGGTGAGGGAAGTCATAGAGGTATTCATATCCCATCAGTAGAGTGAGCTAGAATGAGTATGAAATTAGGAGGAAGAAACATTGGGGTAGGGATAAGTCAACGAGAAGTGATATACAACTCAATGGAGGTATTAGAGAGATGGAAAGGGGTTTCTAGCCATGGGGTGCCAAAAAAGGGGAAGGTAAAATTATGGGAGCGTCAAAGAAGGTTCAAGGGTAGATGAAGAATAAGTGGCTTGGAGCATAGAATAATCTCAAAGCATGGGGGTGACACAAGTCGTTCAAAACATGAAAATGAATCTGATGGCTCAAAGCATGAACGCAAAATAGGTGACTTAGAACATGGAGGCTAGTATGATGGATTGGAGCACGAATGCAAAGTAGGTGGCTTAGATCATGGAGGTGAGTTTGATGGCTTGAAACACAAATGTAGAGTGGGTGGCTCAGAGCATAGAGGTGAGTCCGATGGCTTAGAGTACAAATGTAGAATGGGTGGCTTGGAGCATGGAGGTGAGTCTGATGGCTTAGAGCATAGAGGGCTCTAAAGGAAAGGGAAAGGAAAGAAGTGTCAAGAGGGAAGAAAGTCCTATAATTAGATTAAAAGGAGCAAAAATTATTGTGAAAGTAAGAGGAGAATAAGAATATAAAAGGGTAGAGGACAAAATAGAGGAGGAATATTGGAATGATAATGTGAAAAGGATGAGAGTGGATGGATGAATTTTTGTGGTTGAAAGTAAGATAGGAGATGAGAAGAGCATTTATTAGGTTAGGGATAAAGCAAGGAAGAATCTTCGTTGACTATTCATGCAATGAGTCATACATGAGTTGCAATATGATTAGCCTCGATGAGGAGAGAAAAATGATGCAAATAATGATGTGAGACTTGGAGATAAGTGAGAAAAATGGAAAGCAAGGGTGAAAAAGAAGGGTAGCACACCAAAGCTAATGAACTCAAACATTCAAGTGACAAGAATGATGAGAGAGACAACAAATAGATAAGTGATGACGAATGTAGAGGATGGAGGAAAAGTCACAAGGATTACTTAGGAATAACATGAGAGGATCCTGAAGCAAAAGGAAGTTGCATGGCAAAGGCAATGGGAGGATCATCAAAGGTAAACGGAGTAGTTGCAAGAGGAGCAAAAGGAGTTGGTGTGACTGTTGGCATTTTTGCCACATTGATTTTCATTGATTGAAGTATTAATGTTTAAGTTGTTGCATATTTAACTTCTATACTGGCTTGGATGTGGTTTTGATGAAAAAAGGAGCAAAAAGACTAAGTCCAAAAATTGTCGCGATTTCGCGACGTGTCGCGAAATCGCGGTCAACGCATGCAGCTAAGCAAAACCGTCGCGATATCGCGACGTGTTCTATTTTCGCGACTTGCAACGAGCAAAGGAGGGCGAGCGACAAAATGTCACGAAATCGCGACAAAAAACTCAGCCGACGACTTAAACTCAAAAGTTGCAGCGATGCGCTGCACGTTCCAAAATCGCGGAGCATTGGTGCAAAGGGGAGTCTGAGCTCGAATGTGCAGCGATTCGCTGCACCTATTAAAGAAAGCACTTAAACTCAAAAGTGCAGCGATGCGCTGCACGTTCCGTTATCGCGGCCGCTGTGGTTTCAAAAGGCTTAAGTCAAAAAGTTGCAGCGATGCGCTGCATGTCTCAAAATCGCGGGACGGTTGTCAAAGGGATAAAAGCGCAGCGATTCGCTACACTCTTGGGAAGGAGCACACAGTGAACAATGCGAAAGGGGGGTTTTTTTTGGGGGGGTTAAGTAACGGCGATTCGTTGGTTCGAGACAAGGCCAAACAAAGTAAAAGTTGCGACGATTCGCCGCATGTTCCAAAATCGCGATAGCATTGTTGCAAGAGGAGTCACAGAGGAGAAGATGGTAGCGATGCGCTGCACCTTTTTAAGAAAGGGTCCTACAGGGTGAAAGATGTCGCATTTTCGTAATTTCGAAGGTTGTAAAGAGTCAAAGTGCTAAAAGTGTAGCGATAGCGCTACACGTTTTTTCAAAAGTCCTTCAAAGCAAAGACGTCGCATTTTGCGGTTATCGAAGCAAAAACCGATGTGAAAGTTGTAGCGATATCGCATAAGCATTTTTGCGATTTCCAACAGCCAAAGGTGTACGACACAAAAAGACGTCGCGTTTTCGCGACCTGCGACAGTTTCCCGCCAAAGCACAGTATGAACGCCCGATAAGTTTTTTTTTGATTTCCAAGGATTAAATGCTTGCCCGAATTTAATGTTTTGCGGATTTCCCATGCGGTCAAGGTTGAAGAAGCGTCCAGGCCACCAAAATTGAAGATTTTATTTGTTCGAGGCTGTTGTTCGTGGGTTGTTTCAACGGTTTCATGCACATGTTCAAAGACAAATTTAATGAAGGTGACCGCTGACGTCTAATTGCATTCAATTTTGTGGTGCTTCAAGGCTGCGATTAAGGGGATCATGTGCTTATTTTCGGTGGCATAATTGTAGATCTCAAGAAGGTCGGTGGCAAATATTAAATGCTGCAAAGAGGACGGCCCTCTATAAAAACCAATGTAAACCTCATTTGCAGAGGTTGGGAGTTTTCTGCTAGAAACTGAAAGTCATTTGCGGGAATAAAGAGTTGGCTTCTGATTCATCGAATAGCTGTTTGGGTGACTTTCCTTTCTGTTTCTTTTGCATTTCTAATAGAATTCATATTCCTTGGTTGTTGTTATATTCGAATTCTGTATGTTGGATTTGAATCTTGCTTGTAAGGGTATAATTCCTGGAATGTAATATTGGAGGGATTATCTGCATATGGTTGTGCGAGAATCAAGTTAATAACTTCTATTACTTGTTGTTGTTGCACTGTAAGTTTTATGTTGTTGTTCTCCCGATCCTATAACTTCGGCTACGGTCATATTTCTATTTCTTTCTGCAACTTTTAATTTCTTTCCAGCAACCCTTATCTTTAAACAGAAATTTAGAATAGTAAGGGGAACCAGCCCACTCTGGAGATTGGTCTGGGAGCCATTTCTTGCTTCCAGCCTTTCAATGTTGGCCGGGTCTAGGGCGCACTTGTAAAATCCTTTCCTGTGGCAGATTCGTGACCAACAGTTTTTGGCACGCCCGGTGGGACAGATTTCTTCTGTTCTAAAAGACCCCATAGTGTTGAAGGTTTAATGTTCGCCTTCATACTAAAAAATTAGAGCATTTGGTGACTCTGCTGTACTCAGGAATCTCTGAACGTGGATGCAGTGAAAGCTGTACTTCATGATCACGAGATCACAGTCCAAGAAATTTGGAGATCTTGTCGAGTTTTTTGAGCTTGACGGTTCAAGAAGTGGTGAGCATTCTAGGTTAGTTTCTCCATCCCTTCCATCATCTGCTACACAAATCTCTGGTATTGTTACTAGTGTTTCATCTTCCCAACCATATCCACTAGTTCCAATGGCACAATATCCTCCACCCCCACCCAGGAAATTCTTGGCATGGAACAGCTCTGGAGCATTGAACTTGCAGGCTCAGAATCCAGTCCCTCAGGCTGCTCTGAAGGCTTTGCCAACTTATGATGGTACGGGTAAGACTGCATATGAACACATAAATGATGTAGCTTCTCTAGCGGCCATCCATGATATTACTGATGAGGATGTAATGGTGAAGTTGTTGGTATGCTCTTTGAGAGGTAAATTGCTATTTTGGTACCGAACGTTGCCACCAGGCACTGTAACATCGTGGGATCAGCTAGGAGATCTGCTAGTTAAAAATTTCCATGAACAGTCGACCCCTTTTCATTGTTAAATCAGTTTACTGTAATCCAGAGGCACCCGCAAGAAGAGATAGCTGATTTCAACGTTCGGTTTACCAGAACCTGGCACAGAATTCTTGATGGTCTTCGGCCTGCTGATGAATTGGCTGCACTGTACTACCTCAGAGCGTTCAACACAGATATCGGCTGGGCTGTTAGGCAGTCCAATGTGACAACATTTCCAGAGTTGTTTGAGCAAGCCATAAAAGCAGAAGCTGATCTGATTGCTATAGGGAGACTTCCTCCAAAGGTAACTATGCCTATTATACCAGATTTGCCTCAGTATTTACATTCTGGTTCACTTTCACAGCCCATGCCATCTATGTATCCCACCCCATCATGGAGCTCTAAAGCACCTCAAATTGCGCCTGTCCCAGCTCCTCAGTTGCCTACTTTAGCTCCTCTGCCGCTTCCTGCACCCAACACTCAGCCATCTCCCATTTCCACTTCATTTCCAGCTTTGCTTGCACCACCAGCTCCTTTGCCATTGCCAGCACCTCCTGCACCTGTGAACCCTGATCCTTATACAACATTATTGCAAGAGGTAAAGTCTGCCAATTCGGCAATTAGGGCCATGGGTAACAAGATTACACTCATTGAGAGGAAGCAAGCTGAGAGAGATTTCCAGCCAAGGAGATTTCAACCTCCTGCAATTACTAGAGACCAAGCTGCCTCGACTAGTAAAGCACCTGAAAAAAGCTTAACTGCTTTGGTAAATGAAGATCCAGCCCTTGCAGACAGAATGTATTGGTGCTCGACCTGTAATGACCCTCATGGAGAGGATACTTGTATGGTCCATCTCGAATTATGTGCAGACATTGGCTGCTAGTTCTTCGGGTGGACAAGTTAATATGATTTCTGAAGCTGGTCATAGTTTGATGTCTCCAGTGGAAGATCAAGTTTCAGTTCTAACAAGGACTGGAAAGAAGCCTGTGACTGTTGATCCCGCGGACTTAGAACCGTTAAGAGTGCCGACCGAGGTGAAGAAGCCAGTGAAAGCTCCTGTGCCAGTTCCAAAGTCTGATATGCCTATTTTGCCAAAGGATCCTGTTTCTCACAGAGTTCAAGGAAAAGCTGCAGCTGCACCAGCAAGATCAGAAGCAGAGGAGCAAGCTCGAGAAAAGTTGAAGTATCCCTCACTGACAAAGAGGCTAAGGGTGGAAGCCACACAACAGTATCGAACCAGATTTGAACAACCTGCTGAAAAGAAGGACTCGTCGCAGTTGCATACAACATTGTTGAAGAACTAAAAAAGACCCCGGCTAAGGTAAGCCTCTACGATGCTTTGCAGTTGCCTGGTCAAGTAGATTTATTACAGGAATCATTAAAATCTGTAAAGGATAATGAAAAAGGTCCTACCCAGACAAGTGTATGCTCAAACCTTAACCACCTCTGCTATCGGGAAAAATAGACCACCTCCATTTTATTTATCATTGCAAATAGAAGGTTGGATTGTGCATAACCGCATGATTGACTCTAGAGCTGCTACAACTGTCATGCCCAAGGGAGTTTGTGAAGCAATGGGAATGGAATATACACGGAGTAGTCCCGGAGTTCTGCAATTGGATGGTACTCCTGTAAAAATAGTAGGTGTGATCAAGGATGTTCCAATTGTTCTTCATACTATGCCCCAAATTACTGTTATCCAAGAAATTGTTGTGGTAGATCTAGAACCCTACTTTAGTATGTGTTTATCCAGGGAGTTTACCGCAAAGTTGGGGGGTTATCTCGGCACTAGATTATTCTCATTTAGAAATTCCTTTCAAGGGTAGACCTCTCAAGATTCAGAATGAAAAACCTTCCCCTTTTCATATCGAGAAGTTGGAAGAAGCAGAAAAAGACATGCAGTCTGTCCACATGCTTACTGAAGAATCCGAGGATTCTGTTTTGATGAGAGAAGTTTTAGATAATCTTCAGTTGGATGATCAGTTTTCTATGCTTAATTTTAATGCTATGTTGGAGACTGAAATCGGCTGTTATGCCATCCAAAAGCCTGAGAGTGATACAAAGCAAGAATTTTCACACCAAGTTGATCAGAATGTTGTTATAGACCAACTATGGCAGCTATATTTTGACGGAGCTAGATGCAAGAACGGTGCCGGAGCAGGTATTGTTTTGATTTCTCCTTCTGGTATCCAAAGAACATATTCATACCGTCTTACATGGAGTTGTACTAACAATGCTGCTGAATATGAAGCATTATGTTTGGGTTTAAAGAAAGCAAGGAAGTTAGGAATTGAACAGCTCAAGATTTTTGGTGATTCTGAGCTTGTTGTAAACCAGATCACAAATAGGTGCATTGCTAAGCAGCATTACCTTAAAGCATATCGCAATCAGGTGTGGGACCTCTTTGAGTTTTTTACAGCTCTAAACATTCAAGCTGTTTCCCGAGAGATGAATAAACATGCAGACCTTTTAGCATCTCTTGGAGCCAATTTTTCCCCTGTTGAACAAGTAATGAAGAAACCCAAGACAGTAAGGATGGTATACAGGCCCAGTGTGCCCGACAAAGAAACTTTCTGGCAAGTCTTCGAAGATGATGAGCAGATTGTCAATTTCTTGATTCATGAAGCTGCTACTGTTGAAGGGAGAACTTTGGAGCACGAAGAAGCAGAAGGTCTCATTCAATTACGGAATAATCACATTCCGAAGGGTCTTATAACTCTGGAAAGTTTATTTGATCAGCACGATAGATCCAAAAAACATCGGCTCGAGATTGACAAAAAGGAGTACATGGAGTTAGAGTTAGAGCCTAATAAAGCGATTAAGGTTGGAACTGATTCTACACCAGAAGAACTGCAAGAGATCAAGCACCTGTGTGAGGAGTTTTCTGATATTGTAGCTTGGAGCTATGAAGACTTGAAGGGCTACAATAAACAGATTGTGCAGCATACAATTGAATTGGAGGAAGGAGTCAGACCTTTTCGACAAAAATAGCGACCTGTAAATCCAAAGATTGAGATGTTGATGAGGGCTGAGCTTGTTAAAATGCTGCAAGCTAAAATTATTTATCCAGTTAAGCATTCCACTTGGGTTGCCAATCTGGTCCCGGTTCGAAAGAAGAATGGAGACATACGATTGTGTGTAGACTTTCGAAACTTGAACCGTGCATCATTGAAGGATCATTATCCTTTGCCACGTATAGATCAAATACCGCATGTTGTGGCCGGAGCTCAACGTTTTTCTCTGTTGGATGGATTCTCTGGATATAACCAGATTTGGGTGAAAGATGAGGATCAGTACAAGACAACATTTACAACAAAATGGGGCACTTTTGCTTATCAGCGAATGCCTTTCGGACTATCAAACGCTGGGGCTACCTTCCAAAGAGCCATGGACATTGCATTCAAGGAATTGTTGAACAAGATCATTGTGATATATCTTGATGACATGACAGTATTTTCACATAGACGGGAGGATCACTGTTCTCACCTGAGACAGATTTTTGAAAAGTGCAGGGAATTTGGGATTTCCATTAATCCAAAGAAGTCAGTGTTTGCAGTAAAAGAAGGTAAGCTTCTGGGGCATGTAATTTCAGAGGATGGGTTAGCAATAGATCCAGCCCGAGTTGAAGCATTAAAGAAGTTGTCACTCCCTGCAAACAAAAAAGAACTGCAGTCTTTCTTTGGACAGATCAATTTCATTAGGAAATTCATTTCTGATTTTGCCCAGGTTGTAAAACCTATGACTGAATTGTTGAAAAAGGATGCAAATTTCCAATGGACAGCTCGAAGAAAAGAAGCATTCCAAGAAATCAAGGAAAGAATAGCACAGGCCCTATTCTGATTAATCCTGACTACTCGAAGGATTTCATTTTGTATGCAGTTGGAGAAGAAGAAAGTTATGCTGCGGTTCTTACACAGAAAGGAGACGATGGGAATGAAAGGCCCATTGCTTTCCTTAGCCAGGTCATTCTACCTCATGAGGCAAAGTATAACTTCATTGAAAAATAGGTGTATGCAGTTATGAAATCCCTTAAGAAATTCAAGCATTTTATATCTCAGAGCAGAACAATTGTTTATGTGATTCATCCTGATGTAAGAAATTTCATTCTTCAAGGAGAGTTGGGTGATAAACGTGCTGGTTGGGTCACCAAGATCCAAGAATTTGATGTTGAAATTCATCCAACTAAGCTAGTGCGTGGTAAGGCTTTATGCCAGCATTTGGCAAAAACGGCAGCCTCTGGTATAGTTGAACATCAAACAGAAAATCTTGCCAGTGATGACAATTTGATGAATTTCTTAATTCAGGAAAAGGATTGGACAGAAGACCTCATCGATTACTTCACAACTGGTAGATGTCCTTCACAGTTGAATGCTTCACAGAGGAGGAGATTTCGTCTGCAAGCTCTTCGGTATGTTTTGTTATCAGAAGGATTGTTTTTTAAGAATATTGATGGTGTTCTTCTAAGATGTGTTAAAGAATCAGAAAAGGTTAGGCTCTTGGAAGAGTTTCATTCTGGTCTATCAGGGGGACACTTTGCTGGAAGACCGATGGCTTTGAAGATAATCCGAGCTGGTTATTATTGGCCGACCCTATTTTCAGACGCTTTCAAGATTGCGCAAGCCTGTGACAAATGTCAGAGATACACAGGAAGAGTAAGGAATGCAGCACTGCCTTTGCATCCAATTCAGGTTGAAGCACCCTTTCAGCAGTGGGGGTTGGATTTCATTGGAATTATTGATCCTAATTCCTCAGCTGGACATAGGTATATTTTGACAGCTACAGACTATTTCACAAGGTGGTCCGAAGCTATCCCAACAAAGGTTGCAAATCAGACTGTGGTGATATCTTTTATTGAAGGCTTGACTACTCGCTTTGGCATTCCTGATGCCATTATTACAGATAATGGGACCCCATTCATTGGAGCTGAACTAGTTGAGTTTGCTAACAAGTATGGTATTTTCCTAAAAACATCTTCCAATTATTATCCACAGGGGAATGGCTTGGCAGAGTCAACAAATAAAAATTTGCTCCGGATTTTGAAGAGGTCTTTGGGAGAAAACAAGAGATCATGGCACCTTTTACTGAATCAAGTTTTATGGGCAGATAGAATTTCAGTTAAGAAGTCCATCAAGACCTCACCCTATGCCCTAGTTTATGGGAAAGAAGCAAGGTTGCCTGTTCATCTTGAGTTGCCAGTATTGCAGCAGTTGCAGGCTTTTCAGGACGATGAAACAGATATCAGTTCCTTGGATATGCGGATAGCTCAATTGTTGCAGTTAGAAGAACAACGTTCTGAGGCATATGAAGAGTTTTTCAAACACACACAGGGTATGTCTAAGTGGTTTTGTAAACATTCTGCAGATCGTCCACTCAAAACAGGAGATTTGGTGTTAAAATGGAACGAAAACAAAGCTAAACCTGGGAATCACAAGAAGTTTGATGCTTTATGGGAGGGTCCCTTCCGCATTACCAGCACAGGTGCAGCAAATTCGTTCTACCTCGAAGACTTGGAGGGCAACCCACTTCCAATTTCAGTAAATGGCTTTCATCTGAAGGCCTATACTTCATGAATTGACAGTTCAGTATAAGTTTGTATATAGTAAAAAAAAATATATATATATATATATATATATACATGTTTTGCTTTTATTTATCGCCTTGGTTCTTGTTGCTTACGAGCTGTAGGTGTCTTTTGTGTTTTTGTGATTTTCTCCTTTCCCAGCAGTTGGTGGCTTTCCAGAAAATTCTTCTTTTCCCTTCCCTCTTTTCCCCTCTTTCCTTTCTTCATCTTTCTCCTTCTTTTTTCTTCTGCAAATAAAAAAAAAAAAGTAAGCCACGACTGTTGTTTCTTTTCCCCATTCTCATTGTTCCCGTTCTTTCTTATCCCTTTCCTCTAAGTTCTGTCTTTTTACGCATTTATTTACAGTCTAGTTCATTGTCATTCCACAGCCTTCATATTTCATTTCCATTCCCTAAGTTTATTCACTTTAATTCCACATCCATTGCAGCTGGTAGTATGGCAGCATTCTGTTGCTGTGTCCACCACATCGCTTTGTCTCTATATCGTTTCATTATTATCATCATTCCATTTGCATTCACCGCCTGCGCAATCGCAGGAGCTCACTCCATTATCTCATTTCATTTCTTTCATTCCATAATCGGTTATATGCAGGTTCTTTCAGCTTTTCAGCAGAAGTATTGCAGCAGTCCCCTGAAATGTATCACAGCAGCCGGCCTCCTGTTCTAGTATGACTCTGTGCCCAATGGATTCAGGCCTGGATCCTTGCATACAGCGAGCTGTATACCCCGCGAGCCGCCAAGAATGTTGGCATTTTTGCCACATTGATTTTCATTGATTGAAGTATTAATGTTTAAGTTGTTGCATATTTAACTTCTATACTGGCTTGGATGTGGTTTTGATGAAAAAAGGAGCAAAAAGACTAAGTCCAGAAATTGTCGCGATTTCGCGACGTGTCGCGAAATCGCGGTCAACGCGGTCAACGCATGCAGCTAAGCAAAACCGTCGCGATATCGCGACGTGTTCTATTTTCGTGACTTGCAACGAGCAAAGGAGGGCGAGCGACAAAATGTCGCGAAATCGTGACAAAAAACTCAGCCGACGACTTAAACTCAAAAGTTGCAGCGATGCGCTGCACGTTCCAAAATCGCGGAGCATTGGTGCAAAGGGAGTCCCCATTCACATAATTAAAGAAAGCACTTAAACTCAAAAGTGCAGCTGCACGTTCCGTTATCGCGGCCGCTGTGGTTTCAAAAGGCTTAAGTCAAAAAGTTGCAGCGATGCGCTGCATGTCTCAAAATCGCGGGCGATGGTTGTCAAAGGGATAAAAGCGCAGCGATTCGCTACACTCTTGGGAAGGAGCCCACAGTGAACAATGCGAAAGATGTTGCATTTTTTTGAGGGGGAGAAAAAAAAGGGGGGTATCGCGACCGTTCGAGACAAGGCCAAACAAAGTAAAAAGTTGCAGCGATGCGCTGCATGTTCCAAAATCGCGGTAGCATTGTTGAAAGAGGGTCACAGAGCAAAGGATTGTAGCGATTCGCCGCACCTTTTAAGAAAGGGTTCCGACAAGGTAAAAGATGTCGCATTTTCGTAATTCGATGGTGGTAAAGGGTCTAAGTGCTAAAAGTGTAGCGATATCGCTGCACATTTTTTGAAAAGGTCCTTCAAAGGCAAAGACGTCGCATTTCGCGGTTGATCCGAAGCAAAACACGAGTGGAAGATGTAGCGATATCGCGACAGGGAGGATTTTCGCGGTTTCCAATAGCCAAAGGTGTACGACACAAAAAGACGTCGCGTTTTCGCGACCTGCGACAGTTTCCCGCCAAAGCACAGTATGAACGCCCGATAAGTTTTTTTTCGATTTCCAAGGATTAAATGCTTGCCCGAATTTAATGTTTTGCGGATTTCCCATGCGGTCAAGGTTGAAGAAGCGTCCAGGCCACCAAAATTGAAGATTTTATTTGTTCGAGGTTGTTGTTCGTGGGTTGTTTCAACGGTTTCATGCACATGTTCAAAGACAAATTTAATGAAGGTGACCGCTGACGTCTAATTGCATTCAATTTTGTGGTGCTTCAAGGCCGCGATTAAGGGGATCATGTGCTTATTTTCGGTGGCATAATTGTAGATCTCAAGAAGGTCGGTGGCAAATATTAAATGCCGCAAAGAGGACGGCCCTCTATAAAAACCAATGTAAACCTCATTTGCAGAGGTTGGGAGTTTTCTCGCTAGAAACTGAAAGTCATTTGCAGGAATAAAAGAGTTGGCTTCTGATTCTTCGAAGCGTTGTATGGGTGACTTTCCTTTCTGTGTCCTTTCTGCATTTCTAATAGCATTCATATTCCTTAATGGTTGTTCTATTTGAATTCTGCATATTGGATTTGAATCTTGCTTGTAAGGGTATGATTCCCTGGAATGTAATTTTGGAGGGATTATCTGCATATGGTTGTGCGAGAATCAAGTTAATAACTTCTATTACTTGTTGTTGTTGCACTGTAAGTTTTATGTTGTTGTTCTCCCGATCCTATAACTTCGGCTACGGTCATATTTCTATTTCTTTCTGCAACTTTTAATTTCTTTCCAGCAACCCTTATCTTTAAACAAAAATTTAGAATAGTAAGGGGAACCAGCCCACTCTGGAGATTGGTCTGGGAGCCATTTCTTGCTTCCAGCCTTTCAATGTTGGCCGGGTCTAGGGCGCACTTGTAAAATCCTTTCCTGTGGCAGATTCGTGACCAACAGTGACATGGAAAGGAAAAGGGTCAAGAGATAACTACCCTCCAGGTAGGGGTAAAAGAGACGCAAGAGAAAATGACAACTATGGGGAGCCTGATATCTGATTTTATAGAATGCAAGTGATTGATGCAATTGTATTGTTTGATGCTATGAGGTAGTTCCTATACCAAATAAGTAGGATAGTCTTGAGGATGCCTTGGAAGCTAGAAGGGCTAGAGGAATTCAGAGACCTGTACTACTTGATTCCATCACATCACCAAGATCTATTGTGCAAGTTGTATTTGCACAACTATGTAGTGTTGGGGGGACAAGATGGATGACAAACCCTATCATAGGGGAAGTACAATTGTGGGTTTTCCTATCAAAAATAAAAAAATAGATAAATAAGGCAAGACAAGTAGAGGTGTACAAGGTTTGAGAGAAGACAAAAGGATTGATGGTATGAGTGGAGAATCCCAATCTAAAGGAGATACTCAAATACTATAATGCTATAATGAGAGATGACCAGTGTGCTACTCGAATGACCAAGTTGATCCAAAAATACTTGTAGTGATTCCAAGCTATAACCATAGAGCTAGGGGAGGAAATGTCATAGGGGAGCCTAAAGAGGTTTGAAAAGCTACCTATAGCATTGTGAGTAAGGGATCCAATTTCAACACCCAACTAGGTAGCAACATGAATAAGAGTCACATGGTTAGCAACAAGTTTTCAGGAGCATGGGCTAGCTTGGATAGGGCTAATATTCCAATATCCCTTATTGTGGTATATGGTACTGGACTATTAAAAATATTTTAAGGTAGAATGGGATATATGTCAAATGATTATGAAAGCAACACTATGTTCTATGAATATTACGTAGGGGTGGATGCCTCAATGATATAAACATATATTTTCAAAGGTTAGATAGCGCAGTAGTGGATCGAGGGTCATAAGAGAAGGAGAAGGCAAGATATGTAATTTGTAAGATGAGAAGTAAATGAATAAAAATGATGTTAATGTGATTGTAATTATTGGTAATAAATGTGAGTGTGTTTGATGGTTTGCAAAAGGAATGTAAATGTATGCATATATTGTAAAACTTGCAACAAACATAAGCATTAGCAAAAAATACCTATAAGAAATTAAACAATGTTAATAATAAGCTCACCCAAATGGGTGTTTTATAAGTATGCTCACCCAACTTGGTGTTTCATAAGTATGCTATGCTCACCCAAATGGGTGTTTCAAAAGTATGCTCATCTATATGGGGGTTTCAAAAGTATGCTCACCCATATGAGTGTTTAAGAAGTATGCTCACCCTGATGGGTGTTTCAAAAGTATGCTTACCCAAATGGGTGTGTTAGAAGCATGCTCACCCAAATGGATGTTTCAAAAGTAAGCTCACCTAAATGGGTGTTTCAGAAGTATGCCCACTCAAATGGGTGTTTCAATAGTATGCTCATCCAGTTAGGGGTTTAAGAAGAGTAAGAGAAAAGAAAATTTTACCCCTAGTAGGGTTAGCATAGGATCATGCTTTGACTGATGAGTTTAGGGAGGAATTTCATCGGGTCAAAAATTTATAGAGCAAAAGAGACCGATGAAAGGGATACTCCTTGAATTCATCAACAAATCATGATGAATAGATACATGATGAAAGCTATAATATAGGGTCTGCATTGGCAAATGTTTTCAATAGATAAAAGGAATGTGTCAAAATATAAAAAAGAGAAGATATATAATAGTGAAGACATGTGTGTTAGAGCATTGTACATCACCATTGTCTCCTAAAAAAACTTACAACACAAACACAAAACCAAATGGATAAACATAATATGAATGTAAGAAAGCTTACATAAGTAGCTATATTAAAGAAATATAATGAGTGGGAAAATAACTATTGAACAATCAATAAATGAATGATAACTTATGCTAGTGATTAGTTTTTTTTTAATTTACATGGTGGAATTGGTAGCCACCATGAATCCGGGTAGGTTGTTTAGTTTTTATGGCTACCATAGTATTTTGTGTTGTCCATCCTAGAAGCTGCCACATGGTTCTTCACGCAGTCCACCCCTTTAAAAGCCATGTCACAATCATTTTAAACCTTTTACACTGCTAAAAGCACTAGGAAAGGGACAAGCGTTCAGTTCGATGAGGCCCGATATTTGAACCTTGGACCTCCACCCCTCTTACGAGGTTTGGTCAAACCAATTGGTCTACACCTCGGACCTTGCTAGTGGTTAGTTAAAAAGAAATATATAATGTTTAGGAACCCAATACGTAAAACAATTATTCTAATGGATCAAAATATTGAAGAGTAAGCTAAGGTATCAAAATATGACCGTGTTGATTTTAGTGATGATAAAATGGTAATATCAAGGCCTCAGGCTACCCTCCAAATTCCAAAAGATCAAGATAATCAATTCCAAAAGGAAATTTAGTGGATATTTAAGTAAATAAAATGTAAAAGAGATATTATAACATGCAAGATGTCAATGAAGAAAGTGATGCATAAAATGTTATGGAATCTAGAAGAAGCTAAGGTATTGAAATATGTTCGGACCTCTACAAAGGAGGATAGCTAAATATTGTGTCATTAAGACAACCCCTCCTCCATATTCCATAATATTTTGAGGACCAATCACACAAGTAGCAGGAATAATTATTAAAGAAAACATAATGTAAATAAATGAGTGAGCAAAACGACTCTTAGTAGAGTGAAATATAGAATAAGCCAAGGCATACAAATGCAACTTTAGTACATGATGGTATTTGAGACATTGGGTCCTCCAAATTTTAAATATCAAAAGAATCAATCTTAGAGGAAAGAAGAAAATTTTGTCAAGGAGGTCTACTAGCTCAATGATCTAGTGCATAAAATGCATTGCAAGTACTATAATTTACTAGCTAGAATCATTATTGCCTCATTGCAAAGGCTCCAAGATATTTAAGGAATGAACAAGTAATTGTGCAAGCAATAACATGAGCAAGCAATCATGCATGATGAAACATAGGGAAAATATAATCAAGCATTATATATTCTAAGATGCATTATATTAATGGGTTCTTTTAGCTCAGTTACATCAAAAGTAGATAAGCGATATGCCCTTGAGGCAAAGGTTGTAATAATGACAAAGGGCCCATGCCAGTTAGGTTTAAATTTACCTTTAAGGTCATCTTTAGCATGGGATTTCTTATGGTTTTTCTTAAGGACTAGGTCACCAACCACAAAGGAGCAATATTGTACCCTCTTATGATAAGCTCATTGAAGATGATTGTGATAGACTCTTAGGTGTTTTAAAGCATTTACACAATGTTTGTCAAGAAATTCTAGCTAGGCAAGATGATCAAAATATTACTCATCACCGACAAGGGAGTCCTATAGGAGAACCTAAAGGTATGGGACCTCAAGCTCAAAGGAAAAAAAATGCTTCAAAACCATACACAAAAACATAAGGGGTTGCACTAGTCACTGTATGAACACTCGTACAATAGGCCCAAAGAGCTAGATATAATTAGATATACCAAATGCATACATTCTTATTAATAAGCTTCTTGATAATATTAATTAAAGTTTTATTGGATGCTTTTGTTTGGCCATTACCTTGTGGGTAACAAGGTGTAGACCATTTGTACATAGAACAATTTTTTTAACATCTTTATTTTTAATAAAGGGTACCATTATTTGAGAGGATTATGGAAGGGATACCATAGTGGAAAAGGATCTTGTTAAGGAGAAATTTGAAAGAGTATAAATACATGGCTTTGAACCACTTAGTGAAGTATTCATTAGTAGTAATGATAAGCTTATGACCATCAAAAGAAGACATGTTAATTTTACCAACAATATCGAGACTCCACACAAAGAAGGGCCAAGAAGTAGTGATGGGTTGGACATCTTGAGTAGGAGCATGGACCAAATGATCATGTTTTTGACATTTCTCATACTTATTAATGTAGTTGTAGGAAGTTTTATTTACATTGGGCTAATAATAACCCATTTGAAGAAGCTTATAGGTAAAACTTTTGGCGTTCATGATGATCGAGGCCCTCAAGGATAGAACCACCTTGAAGGAACACAAAGTGAGCATATTGTGGTTCCTCAGGGGTAGAAGTGTTAATTGAAAGAACCTCAAGGGGTGCTAGACTAATAGAAGTGGTATCAATATCTTCAATTTGGTGAATAATAATAACATCCTATTCATCCTCAAGTTGTAGTAGTATTAAAGATGTTGCAATAGCCATCGCATCCACATGTTGATTACTAGAATTAGGAACAACCTAAATGATGATTTAATAAATGTTGGAATATATTACATTATTTGGCACATGCTAATGTACCACCATGGGTACATGTTTGGATTAAGAGTTTGTCTTAGATTAGAATTTGAGTATTTACTTTATGCAATGTAATAAATGAACAAGTATTATTAGAATGTGCAATGATGTAAATGTGCATGTTGTTCATGTGTACATGAGTCATAGAATAGAAATATGAAGAGTCATAGGTAGGTGAAAGACCAAGAGATATATCTCATTATATATAGGCCTTGATAGAGTGAGAGACAAGAATTTTGGTGTGCACAAGGTAGAGTAGTAGTAGATACAATGTAGAGCATGTATGTAATATGGAGTGTTTGAGACCTCCATTTTAGAGCAATGTACTATTTTCATGAGCTTTCATTAATGGCATATTTTTTAGTAGTTATAGAAGTTTATCATGATATTTACATGCTTAGTATATTGTCTTTTTCATATATTTAATATTGCATGCTCATTTTACACCTTGTGGTAGTTATTTCATTAAATATACAACTTCAAAAGTTAAAAATGGTATCTGAGCCACAACGGAGATTGATAGGAGACAGGGAGAGCCACAAGAAGATTTAGAGGAGATAGGGAGATTTCATTTTCAAAATTTTTGAATTGTTTTTTTGGCTAGAGTATTTCCAAAGCGTTGAAGAAAAACTCGTAAAGACTAGGACTCAACATTGATTTCACTAGTTTGACAAATCAACTAATGAAGTTCATTATTTTTAGATTCGAAGAATTTGCATTATAATATTCTAATATTTTTTTGTAGAGAAGAGTTGATTCAAATAAAGTTGAAAATATTCCTACAATAGCTAGGAAGAATATCTTCTTTATAATTGATCTAATACTTGAAGCAACAAGTCAAAGATTGAGAAGAGAGGAAGAGGTCAAAGGAGCCCTATTGTATATTGAAGATAGAATATTGAGGAGACTCAAGAAAGAGATCTCCATAGAATATTGAAGATTGAGGAGAACCAATAAGGAGGTCCTCATAGAAGTTTGAAGATTGAAGATACTAGATTGAATGAAGAAGAAAACAACTCTAGAAGGAAGGACCCAAGATAGAGGTCCCATTGAAGAACTTTCAAATTTGTAAGATAGAAGATAGAAGATTGAAGATAGTAGAGGACTACGAAAAGTCCTATTGAATATTTAAGAAGTTGTAGAATTTGAAGACCTAAAAGAAGAGGTCTCAAGAATATTTGGAAGGAGAAAGGAGGTTAGAGAAGCCCTCTTGAAGAAATTGAAGAAGTGGCCATTTGAGGATATTTGAAGAAAGCTCAAGGGAGAATATCACAAGGAGTAGCTCTTGAAAAGAAGTATTTGGGACAATTATCACCATTCGCCAACAAGCCCAAAAAGAAGAAGGATTTGGCAATAAGTTTATCAAATTTTGGAAAAGATTTTTGAAGATATCAAGACATTCAAATTCTTAAGAGGCCAACGAAAGAGGCTAGATTTGAAGTCAAAATTTGACAAGAATATTGGAGGATAAAAGAGCTATAATAGATCACTCTATTTGAGAAATTTGAAGATTACCATTAAAATTTTGAAGGTTGATTTTCGAAAGAGAAGATTGCTGATTTTGTAGTAGAAATTGAAGAGTCACAAGAAAACAAATTAAGGTGACTAATAGCTAAAATTTGAAGAAGAATTGGGCATATTTTGAAGGGCCCTTGAACAAAAAATTGAATAATGGCTTCACAACAAAGAAGGCAACAATTTGAAGAAGTTACAAGAGATTATTGGGCAGCATTAGGAGAGAAGAAAGCTATGAATTAGAGAATCTCAAGGAAGAATTGAGAGCAATTTTGGATATCAATATAAATGTTTTTGGAAATAAATATTAAAGCTACTGATTGGAGGAGTTTTATAGCAAATCTAAGAGATTTAAGGACAACAAAACGAAGGAAAAATTGGATGCATTAGAAGCTAAAAATTATAGAGTTTAGGACAACAAGAGGGCAGCATTTTGGGCAGCACTAATAACTGAAAATTTTATTTTGAGAGAGCACAAGTTGAAGGATAATTGGAGCCACAAAAATCAGATTTTTAGACAACAAATTATATACTAAAAAGCAAACAAATTGGGAAGCAATTAGAGCTGCAAAATTGATAAATTTAAGGTAACATTTGATTAGAAAGGAGAGTTGTAAGATTGACAAGTTTAGGGCAGAAAAACAAAATGAATTGAAGCTACAAATTTCACAAAATCGTGGCAGCACATAGGTGAACCAAATCACCAAAAATACTAGCTACAAAAGGAGGCCAAAAGGTGTGTAAAAGTGGTGCTATGAAAGTTAAATTTTAAGGTATTAAATAGTTCATTTTAAGGTTTTTGAAAGCACCATATTAAGATTTATTTAAGGAGAAAAAACTAGTTTTATTTAAGTATCTCCAAGCCAAGGAAGGAGATTTATTTATTATCTTAAAATTTGCAAAATAAATTAGCAAAGGTAGAAGTTAAAACTTGCTCAAAAAAGGAGTGATAAGTAGGAGAAGCATATGTTGTGTTTATAATTTAAGTGTAAATTTTTCTAAGTCCTATTGAGCAAAAGAAAGAGACTCAATAGTGAACAAAGGCAACACAAATTTCTAGTATCTAAAGACACCAAGAGGTGTGCTAAGTATTGAAAAGCTTTTGGTGAAGGCAAGTTATCAAAGGTGTAGAAGAACTACCATAAGCAATGCCATCATATTGAAGGAGATAGCCATTTACACCAAGGAAGGTAACGTAGAGCAGTGATAAAAAGTTATTTTTCGACCAACATAGAGCATTGGAAACTATCATTAGATTGTAATGTTGAGCCACCAAGGTTGCACCACTAATGTGAGGAGAAGAAGAATAGTCTCACTGCCACTAATAACATCACAAGATATGACATACGAACATATAAAATCAAAGAGCAAGCATTGAAAAGATAAAATGTTCAAGAAGAAGGAATTAGGGTAAGGTGAGCATCACAAAATATAAAGCAAGCTCTGTTACAAAGGAATCATCGAATATTGAAACTGCCATAAGAGGATAGTGTTGAAGAAGTGACAACCAAAAGAATCTTAGTGGATGTTGGTAAGCTAAATAGCATAAAGGAGTTTTGAGTGTTTGAAGGCTAAGCAACAAGAGAACCAAAATTAGGGTGAATAAGGTGCATGATAAGGAAGGTCAAGCATTATAGAAACCATCTACCACATGGAGGATGCTGCATATTCCATTGGAGAAGAGCAACGTTCCATTTACAATGTTCAAGGAGTTATAATAAATTCATACCCACAAAATATAATGCTCTTGCCATGAGTTATGCAAGATAAAGTTGGGTAGAGCACCACGAGAAATATTTCAAAGAAGTACAAAGACTTTTGGTGCCACTTGGCACTTGATTCTTAGAACACCAGTTATGATTGAAGGAAGGTGCAACATCTAAAGGGCATATATTAATGCATGGTCTGAAAATAGCGTAGGTACAACGAGGAGAGTGCATGGAAATCAAACTTGAGAACCTTGAAAATCTAGAAACATGTAGAGGAGAGTCAAACTTCATAAGGAAAATTGAATGAGAAAGGAGACACATTAATTGTATCAAGAGAGAAGTTTGTTTTGAGTGTAGGTTATAGAGTTGAAGTAAGTCAAATTTTGGTGCATCTCACATACAATAAGGTAAGAAATATTTAATTCAAAATATTTGCAAATATTAAAGGAGGTATAAGGCATATTTTGAGGATAAAATTAATTAAGCTCTCATACTTAAGGTTATTTGAATAAAAGGAGAAATACTGTGATAAATTATAACCTGTTAGCTTTTGATGCAGTATGCAATGGGAGATAGCAATCACAAGATGTAAAATAATATGAAAGAAAGTAAATCTGTGAGATGACTGAAATATGCTATAAATAGAAATGATGAAAATGAATACAATGTAGCTATGGAGGAAATGGACACTCCATGAACAAAGCTACTAGACTACATTGCACCCATCACCAATATATGGTGATCTACACAGCACTATGCTACTACCTACGAATATGCTCTGAGCTTCTATATTCTACTTGTTACAATGAGGCCCTTTTTATATAGGAAGATAGGTTCCTTGGCCAACACTCTACCTAGTTGTGCAAGGGACACCTTGCACATATACAACTTGCACATTGACACTTGTGCATTTATTACATTGCATGAAGTAACTAGATAACTTCCCCCTAAAGTAATCTAATGTCCTAAGTATGTACCTAGGAAGGTACATTTACATGACCCAAATGATGTAATATAATCTATTTCTAACACCCCCTGTATTACATTATTTGGGTATTGAAGACTTTAGTCTTCAATGTGG
Source organism: Wollemia nobilis (assembly GCA_028583015.1). NCBI lineage: Eukaryota > Viridiplantae > Streptophyta > Pinopsida > Araucariales > Araucariaceae > Wollemia > Wollemia nobilis. The sequence continues at coordinate 318,260 of JAQPPZ010000415.1, forward strand.
ATCTTCTTCCATTGGATAGTGGAATTTGTATTCTCCTTCATTGCTTACTGTGATCAGGTTCAGTAGGTAATCTGTGTCTTCATATGATGCAAAGTAAGTTGTAGTTGAAGGTCCTTCTTTCAATTGACTTTGCATTGTATTCCTCCTTTATCTACTTCATCTTCTTCTTCTTCTCTAGCTTTGCCTTTGAATCCGGTCTTTGTGCTTTCATAGGTGGTTGTGTTGCTACTTGGTTCTTGTAAGGAAGATTCTCCTTTCTTGTCTTCAATCTGTATAGAAGCTTCTGAACAACCACTTAAGCCATCATAATAAGATCTTGAATTAGTAGAACTTGAAGTACCAATGTTGCATGAGGATTGAAAAAGTTTTCCTAGATACGATTCATTTAATTTTATCTTCTTTTTGAGTAGTTCTATCAATCCTTTTTGTTCTACATTTTCATCCTTGTAATGTTTGTATGTGAGAAATGCCATGTATAATATGCTCACAAAGTCTAAGGAAAGTGAAATGTCACTTTTTCCATTGTCAATAGCTTCATTGAGATGGGCTTGAAGATAACATTCCATAGTATCAAAGTTATCTTCTAAGGCTTCACTATGAATTACCTTTGAAGTTAGGTCTAACATTCCTTCAGATTTCATGAGTAGATTCATGATCCCAAGTTTTATGGCATTGGCCTTCTCTTTTCTGAAGGAATTATTAGTGTTTGTTGTGTTTTGAGAAGTAGACATCCTTATAGCTCCCTAGTTTTAGATATGGTAGGATATAACTCCCTAATATATAAGCTTGATTTGATAAAACCTTTATTAATCCTTAGGTTAGTAGGCTTCCTTATGTCTCCCTAGTAATGAGAGTATATACACCTAATGGAATTTTAGGTTTTGTAGAAAGCTTATATCTTCCCAATTATATAGAACTTGATAATATTTGGTAGATGCTATTATTATCAAGTTTTGTAGAATGCCTTATGACTCCCTAGTGATTTTGGAATATGATATAGTGCTCTTGTAAAATGTAGTTCAATTTTTGGTTGATTTTGTAAAGTTTTGTAAATATCAAAAATCAACTTTTCTAACACCTTATTACTCCTATTGAACTAAGCACTTTTCCAATTTTGAAGAGGTTTTAATGTTGGATTTCTTTTGTCCCTTTTGAGAAATTTTGAGACAAGAATATTATAAATTTCCAACCTTAGAAAAAACCTTAATAACCTCTTTTAATATCCCTTAGGATTTGATTTTAGTGTTTCTAATTTTCAATAACCTAATTTGGTGTTGTAATCCTTATAGCTCCCAAATATAGAAAATTAGAACACAATAATATTTGCAAATATTATAAATTTGATTTTTCCAGTAGTAACCCTTATTTCTCCTAGGTTTATTTTGCAAATATTATTTTGATTTGTTATATTTCACCCTTTGATTTTTGCTTTCAATATTGATATTTTCTCTAAGCTTTGACCTTAGTTTACAATCCTTATATCTCCCTAAGAATGAAAGCAATATTAAATAAGGGTTATTTCTTACCTTTCAATGTTGTATTACCACAATGTTCGATGCCTTTTTTGTTGTATATGACAACAATGTATTGTTCTCCTTTGGCACTAAAAACACTGTCCAAGCTTTGGAATCTCCTTGCCTTCAATGCATGAACATTGGTGCTTCAAACTATGGGGTCTTTGACCTCCCTTGACCAGAGATTTTAATGCTCTCTTCTCCTTGCTTCCACGCTGCACTTTGGCTTGCCTTGACTGTGCTATGAATGTGGACTCCTTGGACTTGGGCACCTTTTTATGAAGGAGGAATCTTGGACCTTGTGACAAGTGTCACAACCATTTCTTATGAGCACTTGAGAGAAGTAGAGATGCCTCTTGCCACTTGTAAACCTTCTGTCAAGTCTGAAAGGAACATTATGTTCTAATATGAGCACTCATTCTTTTCCATTCCAAGTGTCTCTTTTCTTTCTAACATTCCAACCTCCTTTGTGTAACGCTCCTTGGTCAATCTTGTAATGGATGGGTGCTTGTGTGAGAGTTGTTAGGGTTATCTTTAGATAACAAGTGTCATCACCTCCTTGTGCATGAGTCTTCTACGTAATGCCCTCTCAATGTGCCTTGGCAAAGCTTCTTATTAGCAATGTGCCTTGGCCAATTCTTTATTTGTTGTGAACGTTCGATGAGGTGGTTCCAGCTAATGCTTTTGGAGGCTTTTGAGTAGCTTTTGGTGGAGCTTTGGTGGTGCCTTGGTGGAGCTTTGGTGGTGCCTTGATGGAGCTCCTTGGACGTACATGGATTGCTATGATTTCCCTCATTTTTTAAACCTATTTTGTATGCTCCTTTGTAGATGAGATTACCTTGGATGTAATGCTCTTTCTTTACTTTGTATTGTGTCTTCTTTTCTTGCAGGTTCGATCATCCAAAATGGAGGAATTGTGAGCCTTTTGAGAGGCTTCCTTTGCTATGCTTGGAGTGTGCTAGTGTCTAGATGTTTTAACCTTGTATAATGTGCCTTTATGGCACCTCAAACTCTGCCTTATCACCTACGTAAAACAACTTAGAATGGTGCAACAATATGTAATAATTTTGGGATATAAAAACACCCCTTTTTGCACCTTTTTGCACTCCTAATTTTCTGATTTTATGGCAGATTTTTGGAGGGATTTGAAGTGGTCTTCTTGAATATGCAACTCTCCTTTTTGTTGGGTAATTTTATGAACACCAATCTTATAATAGGCACTTTTGTAGATGCAATATAGCACCTATAGTGCTTTGAATTTGAGACTCACCAAGTCTCAATTTGAGGTAATCCTTTGCTGATTTTCTGTGGCTATTTTCTTCTCCAAAACTTGGAGGATTGAGCTATTTTTGGTGGCTTCCTTTGGCCACTAAAAGTTGCAAATTTTGGTGCACTAATGGTGTCTTTAGACACTTGATGCTAATCTGATTTTGTGCCTTTCTCAAGAACACAAACACTAAGCTTTTTTAGAGTAATATAGTAGTGCAAATGAACCCACTAATATTTCACTTTTAATGCACTAAAAATCACACCTTATCACTCCAATCAACTCTCAAAATAACTTATAAGTGCACTTAATCAATTTACTACAACTAATCAAGAATAATCTGAAATGAATCTTCAAGAGTTATTCTGCAATTTCACTACAAACAAAGTTGTAGGAACTAGTCTTCTTTTTCTTTCCAAAGTAGATATTTGGTAGTTGATAGATAGTTGTAATTTTGTAATCTAATCAACTCCAAAGCTAATGTGCAAATGAACCTTAAAAGGAACTTTTCCTTTTGCACTTTTGAAGACTGTAATTCAATTTTCCTCTTTTGCAACTCTAATCCAAATTAAGGTGCTTTAACAAATCTGATAAGTAATCCAATTAATGAATCTACTTGCACCAATAGTTGCTTACCTTTTTGAAAGATTTTGTAGCTCTTTTGCAACTTCTATAGAGGATGTAGATCTTGGTGTCTAAGATCACCAAGTTGCTACTTTGAGTAGGATCTTGTTGCTTAGTTTCTTCTTCACCAAAAAGTGGTCTCAAACTTTCTTTTACGAGCCTAGGTTTTGATGATTTGATCCTTTAAGCAATATTCTCCTTTTGTTGTAGATTTGGAGAAGTCTTTATCTCTAAAATGGTGCCTTCTTGCTGTGAGAGGTAATCTTCAAATCTCTTGGATTTGGTAGGCTTCTCCTATCTTCAAGTCTTCTTGTCAAATTCTGACTTCAAGTAGGATCTTCTTCTCAAGATTCTGAATGTCTTGAGGTCTTCTAAGATTTGGCACTCCTTGCCAAATTATTCTTCTTCTTTTGGGCTTGTTTTCGGATGGCGATAATTATCCCAAATATTTCACTATATTCTATAGTGAATTTCTCCAATGAGTTCTCCTTTGATGATTTCTTCAGTAAGGCTCTCCAAGCCTTTTACTAGATGCTCATTGAGACCTCCCCAAGGTCTTTGATCTTGCAACTTCTTCTGGTCTTCCTTGAGACCTTTTCTTCAACCTTCTACTCCTGGAAGTGTTGGTGGTGAGATCTTCTTCTAGATCTCTGATTCTACTGCTTCTAGATTCGAGCAAGACTCTCCTAGTCCTTCTTCTTCTTCCAAGACTAGAAGTTCTTCAATGAGATCTTCTCCTGATCTCTTTACCTTCAATTTTGCTTCAGGTGTTGGATTGATTCTGAAGAAGATACTCTTCCTAACTTTCTTGTAGGAAGTTTCCCAACTCACTGAATCTCCTTTCCCTACAACAAAGTATTAGTACTGAAATCTTAATCTACTAAATCAGATACTCTCTTCTGAGTCTTCTTCAGGATCAAGGCTTCTCTTTTTATAGAAGGCTTCTATGGCCTTTTCTTTAGTATCAAGGCTTATGTGGCCTTTTCTTCAGTATCAAGGCTTCTATGGCCTTTTCTTCAATATCAAGGCTTTTATGGCCTTTTCTTCAATATCAAGGCTTCTATGGCCTTTTCTTCTGGATCAAGGCTTCTATGGCCTTTTCTTCTAGAACAAGGCTTTTGTGGCCTTTTCTTTTGGATCAAGGCTTCTATGGCCTTTTCTTCTAGATCAAGGCTTATGTGGCCTTTTCTTTTGGATCAAGGCTACTATGGCCTTTTCTTCTTCTATGAAGTTCTCAATCTAGCAATGGAGATATCTAGTCTCCTAACTTCACCATGACTCTTCTCCAGAAGTCTTCTTCCATAGTATTATTTTCTTGCACAAGGAACTAATATCTGCACTATGAAGGCACGCCGACCTTCGGGAAATGAAGTTGAAGTCTCCTAGATTTCTATTGTAGGAGGTGTCCCAATCATCTGAGAATTAATTTTCTACAACAAAAGAAACTTTGGGCAATAGTTAACAAATTCCAGATATCCTGAATGATCTTCACTAGTTGATTTGTCAATCTAGTGGATTGAATGTTGAGTCCTAGTCTTCATGAGTTTTTCCTACAACTCTGTGGAAAGACTCTAGCCAAATGTAATCTCAGTATTTTTGGAACTGAGATTTATTTTAGTCCTCACTTGTGGCTCTCCCTAATTCTACCACCTAGACTCTTCTAAGAGTTTTTGATAGTGGCTGGTCCAACAACGCATCAAGTTGACAAAAAACTTAGGCTCAATGATAATGGTGGTTTTCCTATTGATCTACTATGGCTAGATCTACCATGGCTCTGATACCACTATTAGCTTTTGATGCAGTATGCAATGGGAGATAGCAATCACAAGATGCAGAATAATATGAAAGAAAGTAAATCTGTGAGATGACTAAAATATGCTATAAATAGAAATGATAGAAATGAATACAATGTAGCTATGGAGGAAATGGACACTCCATGAACAAAGCTACTAGACTACATTGCACCCATCACCAATATATGGTGATCTACACAACACTATGCTACTACCTACGAATATGCTCTGAGCTTCTATATTCTGCTTGTTACAATGAGGCCCTTTTTATATAGGAAGATAGGTTCCTTGGCCAACACTCTACCTAGTTGTGCAAGGGACACCTTGCACATATACAAGTTGCACATTGACACTTGTGCATTTATTACATTGCATGAAGTAACTAGATAACTTCCCCCTAAAGTAATCTAATGTCCTAAGTATGTACCTAGGAAGGTACATTTACATGACCCAAATGATGTAATATAATCTATTTCTAACATAACCTTAGATGAAATATTGAATGCTTTAGAAGATATTTGAAGTGAGAAGCATTGAAATTACTTTATTCAATTTTGGAATTCATATTGCATAAAAATATTTGCAAATAGATTAACTTGGAGGTATAAGGATTACTACACAAAAAATATTAAATTTGCAAATACATTAGTTTTCTAAATTTCCAATTAGGAAGTTATAAGGAGTTCAAAACTAATTTAGAGCTTTGAAATTTAGAAACTATATTATTGAAAATTGAAAGAAATACAAACATAGAGTTTTTGAAAAGTTGAAAATTACATTTGGTATTAGTATCTTGCTCAAATTAATGAGACATAAGGAATCCAACTTAAAGGTCTTGAAAATAGAGAACCTTATCAAAACTTGAAGGTGCATAAAAGTTATCTTTATATTTCTATTCATAAATAGGGAGAAATAAGGTGAAGAATTGAAGTCAAATATTAGGGAGACAAAAGGGATTCAACTCAAAATAAAGCTAAGTACTTTATCAAAACCATATTACATTCAAAACATTTGGTAGATACAAGGTATTCTACAAAATTTGAGAAATTGAAAAGATCTTATCAAATTTGATTTTTCACATTCAAAATACTTGGGAGTTAAAAGGAATACTACCTAGAGATTTGAAAAATTAAATTCTTGACAAAACCATTGTTTGATAATTAGAAATTTCAAAGTATACTACAAAAGTTGGAGAATTAAAAGTTAGTATACTCAAATTCAACTCAAAATCTAGAAGTTGAAAATATTGGGAGACATAAGGAATACAACAATAAAACTATTCTTTGAAGACAATAATGGATAAGTTAGCAAGAGGAACATATCATCACAAGATATACTATGAAAGGATTCAAGACCAAAATTCATACAATACTCCATATCAAAAATGCAAAATTACTTCAAGCACAAGTTCAAATGAAAAAGATATTTGGTTTATTGATTCTGGTGCAAGTCACCACATGACAAGAAATTTGTAATGGTTTGATTGCCTTGAAGTCACTAATAGTCTTAGATTGAAAATTGTTGATGGAAAAACCTATCTTATACATAGATATGGGTGTGTAACACCCAGTACATTATTTCCAAAACTTTTGTTACATGATGTAATGTATGAACCTGGATTAACATTAAATCTTATTTCAGTAGCTAAGTTGGTAAAGAGCAAAAGGATGCTTGATTTTAGATATATAAATAGAGTCAATAAATACTTCATCATAAATAAAAATGAGATAGAAGCTACAAGATCAATCCACAATAATATATATGCTTTAGACTCAATTAATATTTCATAAGATATTGTTGTAGTTCAAAACAACACTAATGGATTTTTTGAGGAATAAATTGCAGGAAATGAAAAATCTACTTATCATAGAAATCGAGAAAGAAATTGAAGATATATAATGAGAAAGATGAGAGGACATCAATACTTTGGATTACTTAGCCATTGAAGATTATAACATAAAACATAAATAAAAACTAAGCAAATTGCAAATGGTACAAATCAAGACTCTTGCTCTCTTTCTTCCTCATATCTTTAGTTTCATCTAATGTTAACACAGTCCAATGTAATGGTTATGTGTAACCTTCATCAATAATGCTCCACAAATGTTTTCCTTTTAACAAAGTCCTCATTTTGATGCTCCAATATTCATAGTTTGATCCATTCTCATTGTCTCTTGCCTTGCTACAGGAGCAAAAGTCTCCTCATAGTCTATGCCAAAATTTTGTGTAAAGCCTTTGGCAACCAATCTAGTCTTGTATATCTCAATGGAACCATCATTGTACCTTTTGATATTGTAGACCCATTTGCAGCCAACATATTTTCTATCTTTGGGTAGTTCACACAATTCCCAAGTATCATTATTTTCAATAGAATGAATTTCTTCATTCATTGCATTCATCCACAACTTGTTAGAAGTAACATGTTCATAACAAGAAGGTTCAAAATCATCAACAAATTTTGAAACAAGAGCATAATTAACAATATCACCTTTGGGGTCTCCATTGTCTTCATCTTCATACAAGTGCAAATTCTCAAGCCTTTGCAAGACTTGGTTCATTTATTGATGCTGGCCTCTTGTAAATCTTCTATTGAATTTGGTGTCAATTATTTGAGATGGTAGATGATACTTCAATAATATCTTTCTCTTCACATTTGTAGCTCGTGATGGAGGTGCAGAAAAGCTTGTAGGAACTTCTTTTTGGCTTGCTCTTGGACTTGAAGATGAACTTGTGGATCCCATGTGAGGTGGTGACCCAAAATAAGTGCTTCTATACAAATAATTATTTGTAGAAACATGGTTGGGATTAATACTTGCTTGGCTACTTGGAACAATCTCTTCAAACACATCATCATCAACACACAATTTTTGAGACTTCCAATTCCCCCCTTCATAAAAAATTGCATCTCTAGATACAATAATTTTTCTAGAATGAGGATTAAAGAATATATAGGCCTTAGATTGCTCACTATAACCAATGAAAATAATCTTCTCACTCTTAGCATCAAGTTTTTTTCTTTTCTCTTCATTCAAATGCACAAAATCAACACTCCCAAAAACTCTGAAGTGTAGTACATTTGGCTTCTTTCCAAACCAACATTCATAAGGAGTAATATGCTCTAGACTCCTAGTAGGAATTCTATTAAGAATATAATTAGTAGTTCTAGTTGCTTCAGACCAATAAAATGAACTCAAACCTTTAGTTTGCATCATATATCTTGCCATCTCCACCAAAGTCCTATTATTTCTTTCAGCCACCCCATTTTGTTGAGGTGTGTAGGGGTTGGTATTTTACCTCTTGATGCCAAACTCCCTACAAGACTCTTCAAATTCATTAGAATAAAATTCACCTCATCTATCACTCCTCAAACATTTGATGGTATGCCCATTTTCATTCTAAACAAGTGCTTTAAAATATTTGAAGCAAACAAAAGCCTCATCTTTATGCTTAAGGAAATAAACCCAACAATATCTTGAAAAATCATCAATGAAAGTGAGAAAATAGGAAGCTTTACCAATACTTTGAGTTGGCATTGGTCCACAAATATCACTATGAACCAGTTGAAGTGGATATTGGACCCTCCATGCTTCATATTTAGGAAATAACCCCCTTGTTTGTTTACCAAGAGCGCACCCCTCACAAATCTCCTTGGTGTCTTCTACTTTTGGTAAACCATACACAAGTGGTGAAAGCATCCTCAAACTATAAAAATTCAAATGCCCAAATATCAAATACCATAGCCTACTTTTATCTTCAATACCCACACAAGCAAGTTCTCCCCCTTGCTTAACAAACCTCAATGGAAACAATTTGTTCTTAGTCATCTGCACTTTTGTGATCAAACTTCTATTCTTATAATAAATCTTGCACATTTTATCATCAAAAACTAATTTGTAATATTTTTCTAACATTTTCCCAATGCTCATCAAATAATTATTTAAATCAGGTGCATAATAAATATCTTTTAACTTCAATTTACCTCTTTTTGTAGGAACCTCCATGTCCCCTTTTGCAACCACCTCCAAGCTCTTCTCATCTCCAAGGTTGATACTTGAATGATAAGAATGGCCAAGAGAAGAAAACAACTCCTTCTTGCAAGTCATGTGGTTTGTGCACCCACTATCAAGGATCCATGTCTCATTGGTGAAAATTTTTGGTCTATCATAGGAGAGAAATGCTTGCTCTTCATGGAGCGCTCCATCTTCATTTGAGTAGAATAATGTCTCATATTCAAAGAAGTATTCCTCTCCATAATTTGATGATCTATTAGAGGATTGTTTTAGCCTACAATCCTTCTCAAAATGGCCATATTTGTTACAATGATAACATTGAACATTTCTCATGTCTCTACCTCTACCTCTTCCTCTTGCATTTGATCCTCCTCTTGAGGCATGGGTTTGATGATCACCTTCAAAATTTTTATCTATGCCTATTCCTCTACCAAATGAGCCTCTTATTCCTCCTCTTACATTTATGCCTCTTCCTCTAGAGCCTCTTCCTTGTCCTCTTCCATGTGCATCATTTCATTTTATAGAAAAAGCTTGTTCTTCACTAGAACTGGCTTGTTTTTTCTTTTCTTCTCTCTTACGAATTCTTTCTTCATGAGATGTAAGAGTACCAATTAATTGGTCAAGGTCCATGGTGAAAAAATCCTTGGAATATTCAAGCATAAGGGCAAAATTATCCCATTTATCTATCAAAGTTCTGAGAAATTTCTTAATTACAACTGGTTTCTCCACATCTTCACGAAGAGTGGATATTTTATTTACCACTGCATTTACTCTCACACAATAATCTCCTACATATTCATTATCTTGCTATCAGAAGTTCTCAAATTCTCTTCTCAAGGTATGAAGATTGACCTCTTTCACTTTATCATTTAATTGATAATTTTATTTCAAGGCTTTCCAAGCCTCTTTTGCAGAAACACAATTTGCAATCCTTGGAAAAATACTCTCAGAAAGAGCAGATTGCAAATGGTACAAAGCAAGATAATTCTTGCTCTCTTTCTACCTCATATCTTTAGTTTCATCTGATATTAACACAGTATAATCTGATGGTTCAGTGTAACCTTAATCAATAATGCTCCACAAATATTTTTATTTTAACAAAGTCCTCATTTTGATGCTCCAATATTCATAGTTTGATCCATCAAACTCTGGAATTGGAAGCGAGTTTGAGTTGCTTGCCATTAGAACAATATGCAACAACAAACTGAAATCTCCAAGAAATTTTAAATTAAAAATTCAAGAATAACCCATAATATTCAAACTCAATAACTCAATCTACCAAGCTCTGATACCAAATGAATATTATAACATAAAACACAGATAAAAACTAAGCAGATTCCAAAACTGGAAAACATAGTAAAAACGAAGAAGTTGCAGTTTTTAGAAGACAAAATGAAGACCTTCCACTTATCAGAATTACATGAAATTTATACAACTTAGAGATATAAATAATTTCAATAAAATATCCAAAAATTAGTGGAAAAGGACTTGTAAATCAAAATTTATAGCCTATAAAAGTAGGCTACTAACCACTTTTTCTAAAAACAGGACTGCATAGAAAATATCAAGGTTGGAGCTACGTTTTTCATTTTTCACTCTTCCATTCAACTTCTCCCTACCCACAAAATATTAAAATAATGTGTTTTGACACTATTCTACCCTAATACAAAGATTCTAAAGCTGTTATAAGAAGTGTAACAGTCGATAGCTGTTACAAAACTGAAATATTCCTAAAAACACATATTCTTTTATTCTACAGTTACAAAATAGTGGACATATTTATTTTGATTTATTTTTGCTGAATTGGAAATGCCACATGGTCAGCATCATATTACAAAAGCCATCCATATATTAAAGAAGAATATGAGGAACTTGATTCAATTGAAGAACATTTGAAAGATGAAAATCCATATTGAAGATTAAAGTCTTCAATAACCAAATAATGTAATACGAGGGGGTGTTGGAATATGTTACAATATTTAGTACATGTTAATGTACCACCATGGATACATGTTTAGATTAGGATTTTGTCTTAGATTAGGATTTGAGTATTTACTTTATGCAATGCAATAAATGCACAAGTATTATTAGAATGTGCAATGATATAAATGTGCATGTTGTCCATGTGTACATGAGTCATAGAACAGAAAGATGAAGAGTCATAGGTAGGTGAAAGGCCAAGAGATATATCTCATTATATATAAGCCTTGATAGAGTGAGAGACAAGAAATTTGGTGTGCACAAGGTAGAATAGTAGTAGATACAATGTAGAACATGTATGTAATATGGAGTGTTTGAGACCTCCATTTTAGAGAAATGTACTATTTTCATGATCTTTCATTAATGGTAAATTTTTGAGTAGTTGCAAAAGTTTCTCATGATATTTACATGCTTAGTATATTACCTTTTTCATATATTTAATATTGCATGCTCATTTTACACCTTGTGGTAGTTATTTCATTAAATATACAACTTCAAAAGCTAACAATCAAAAGAGTGTATAAGATATTCTATAATGGCCTTATAAGACTTTAGTTTGTCATATTGAGTTTGATAGATATTGTTGACCTAGTTAATGACCAATCGAGAATCACCAAATATGGATAAGACTTTGATTTTTAAGGCGAGTTCTTCATGAAGACCCAGGCTTCATATTCAACAATGTTAGTATGAGAAAACTAGAGTTTAAACAATAAAGGAATGAATTGTTGTTGTAAAGTTTTCAAGATAATGCCAAATCCTACACCTTTAGCACAATGAGCACCATTAAATAAAATGTCCAAGTGTCAGGTGGGTCAACCTCAATGAAGCAGATAGAGTCATCTAGGAAGTCAATAACTAAAGGACAATTATCTTTCAAAGAAGAGGCTGCTAATAATTATACAACGACGTGGCCCTTAATGGACTTTTGATTAATAAAATTAGAGATCAAATTCATTAAGAGAAAAAAAGTATTTAGCGATCCATCTAGACAAGCGAGGTTTGGAAATTAAATACCACGAGTGATTTATCTTAGTAATGACATAGGTTTTGCATGTAATGGATCTTTCGGGTTGTAAAGATGATAAGGAAAAACTTCTCTATGAAGATGTAGTGGATTTTATAGCTAACTAAGGTGCAGATGATGTAGTAGATGGCACTCTCATGGCATTGATCATCAAGTTGTGCCAATATAGCACCTAAAGAATGAACAAAAATAAACATGTATAACAAGAATGGTTTGAGAGGATCAGGTGAAATTGGAACAAGTGGGGATAGGAGGTATGTTTTTAAAGCCTCAAATGTTGCTTGGAATTCACTATCCCAAATGAAAGCACTATTTTTATAGGAAATATTAGAGAATGATTGACATTTATTGACAATTTGGATAATAAATATCCTAAGAGATTGGATATTACCTTGAAAACTACATAACTAGGTTAAGTTCTTAGGGGGATTCATGTTAGTAATTGCCTAAATTTTAACCAGATAGATTTTAATACCCTAATGAGTGATAATGCAACCTAACAATTTACCCAAGGTGATGTTAAATATACACTTTGTAGCTTTAGGTAGATGTTGTAACCTCTCAGGCATTAAAAGATGCATTGAAGATCATGGGTATGATCTTCGTGATTAGCTAGTCATCCAAGAAGGTTGTCAATGTAATCCTCAATTATATAATGCATCATATCATGAAAAATACATATCATAGCTTATTAATATGGTGGCACTAGTATTCTTTAGACCAAAGGGTATGACCTGCTAGCAAAACATGCCCTAAGAAGTACAAGGTAATTCTGACCTAATCCTCAAGAGTAATCCAAATCTAATTATATCAAGATAATCTATCCATAAGGAATAATAGTCCACAACCAACAATAAACTTGAACTACTAGGAAAACCATATATTTGAAATTGATGGTGAAAAATGTTACATGTGTTTTATTTTTACAAAAGTGCCTTTTAAAGGCTACAAAATAGGTCTTCCATTAGGGAAGCCCTCTTTCAATAAAGATGGTCAAACAACTATAAGTATTCTCTTTGTATTACTCGAAATGAGTGGGCTAATTGCTTGTGGGCCACTGTTAGCTACGCGGGTCCTTCAAACCTACATAATACTATAATAATCATTAGATGTGTTTGGGGGTCTATCTTATTTAGACCCATTGTAAACTCTTGATCTAAGCTAAAACATGATAAAAGGGATTGAAATAATTGAAACTTGAAAAAACAAGGATGCTAACCTAGTTTTGTGAACTTTGGTAGAGTTTTGGTGTGGGAAAAAGTGTATTTTCTATAGATTTGTAGCCTAGGGTATGAATACTTGATTCATACCTATCTCTGTGAATATCACTATGTTTTCTAGAAATAGAGCTTGGTGATGTAAAGGTCTTATTGATTCCATTAGAGCTTCTGCTCCTCATTGAACCACATCCTGAACCTATAACTTTAACAACAAACTATAAGGTAAAAGGGGATGTTGACATGTTCATGTGGGTATCCATGGGGGTTGATAGTGAGTGATGGTATATTGCACTTGGTAGTCTAGGTTAATTTTAGTAGAGTTTGGGTATGTGAGTGAGTGTTGATCAAGATGGAGAAAATGAAAACCTATTTATAGAATTTGCCATGGTTAGGGGGGTGCTAAGGTGTCCTATGAGGTGTCCCCTAAGGTGGTATGGGGTACCATTTCTAGGATCCTATCCTAATATTATTTTATAATTCTTTTTTCTTATGTAATGACCCACTTACAACGTGGGGGATCTCATCTATAATTTTATTTTGTAATATTTTGTAATGTATGTGGTAAGTTAGAATCCTAGCCAAGTGGGATAATGCTATGTAACCATTATCAATATTATAACCAACGTTTGGTAGAAGATTCTATCTTGAGTGGCATTTTGCATGTAATCTAACTCTTGAGCTTAGGGTTAGAGTTGCATGAAGTCTTTCTTTAAAAGCTATGAAGCCATGTACGAATGTATTTTTTTGCAAGTGAATGAAATATTGTCGAAGATGCCTATGATTTCATATTTATTGTGAGTGTTTAATTCTACATTTACTTTCTACATTGTGATATTGCATGAGTTCCTGCATAATTTTAGTATTTTATGTGAGTTTTCTTAATTTTAATAGTAGGTTCCTAACAAGTGGTATCAGAGCACTTTTAAAGGTCGAGTTCTACTATGATTGTGATAATTCTTGCCCATCCGTTCGACCTATTAGGTATGCTTTTATTATGTTTTTCATTTTCATTTTCCTTTACTTAAAAAGCAAAAAAAATCCACAAAAACCAAAAAATCCATTTTTTTACAATAGTTGACTAGGTTAGAAACCTTGTGTTGGAGGTTTTAAAATATTGTGAAGGAGCTATCATTATTGGCTAAGCTAGATAGCCCATAAAGAATGTAGTGAAGTGAGGGGTGATCAAGTTCTAATACCCAGGTCTCAAACAACACTTGCACATGGAATTGAGCTCCCATTCATCTTTGGGTGTATCGAGAGACCATTTAAGCTTAAAATTTTTTTTATCCAATAGAAAGCTTTTTGGTCTTGTATTATCCATAGTCCATGAGACACAACATCCTGGATGATTACCTTCTCGTATTGTTAAAGAGGTAGATAGTGTGCTCAAGGGTATGTGTGGAATCCTCCTTGGGTAGTGGCCTAAAATATTGGTCCGAGCACTATTGTTTGTCATTGTGGTATAATAAAGGGCCTATGGGTATTACATACTCCTCTACCTAGCATACCCTGGTTCTATCAAAACTTCATCCTACAAAAATAAAAACCCTCCTATTCTACTAAACCTGCATTTAAAACCCACAAAAGTGAGCATATGAAGAACTTCCTTATTACCTAAGAACAAATATTTAAATGCACCGAACAATAAAGATAGAGTCTACAAGTGTTTGTGAGAGTCAACAATATTTTAGTACCATCCAGGTTAGTGGCAGTAATAGTCAAGTCAGTAATAGTAACAATCTGGTTGATAGTAGCAGTAACAGTTTTATGTATCGATCAGATACTACAAGTTGTTAGTGTTAAAAATAAAACTATCAGTGTTAGTAACTACATAAAATAGAGAATCCTAAGGTCAAGGAAGTGAATAGTTTCAGTAACTGTAGTGCAAGGACAAGGACATGATAGTGACATGGGTCAGTAGAAAAAACGTACAGGCTAGAGATAGTTGATCCAGTACCCAACTTTTGAACCATATCTATAGATAAACAATTGACCATACCAGTAGACTCATCAAAATAGAGGATGAAAAAAGTCCAAGGTACCAAAAATCCATGTTGTGGGTTATAGCTCATTATGACCATATTTTTGAGTTGATCATTTTTATATAACACCCAAGCATTTTTTTGGACTCCTTACTAAAAATAGTAACTCCTAAAACCACACTTCTATTTTTAGTAATTCAATAAAAGAGGTTCAAGACTATCCAAAACAATTATTGATACTCGTGGATATAAAAAGAGATAGATCAAACCACCTCATTATTGAAATCCCTAAAAACACCATTGATAGCATGCAAATAGCAAATCAAGCCATGATGATAGAGCTCCAAAATTTTAGAGATGATTATGATACCTCCAAAACCTGCCTAGAAGAACAACTTGCAGATGTTGAGTCCAAATTGCAAGGTGGTCCAAGCAAGTATGAGTACCGTACTGAACAATCACATTTTGATAGAGGTAAAGGAAGAGAAACTGATGACTCTCACCCTCTCTATGATCATTATCCTACCTTTAAGATGCCTAAATTAGACTTTTCTAAATTCAATGATAAGGATGTGAATGGGTGGTTATGTCGTGTTGCTCAATTTTTTAAACTCCACGATGTCCCTATATATTACCGAGTTCAAATGGCTTCCTCCAACTTGGAATCTAAATATTTACAAAGGTACCAATGGTTACAAAACACTACCCTTGATACTTCATAGGAAGACTTTGAGTATCAATTACTCACTCACTTTGGTCCTAGTGAGTATGATGATTTTACAGGAGCATTGACAAAGTTGAAATAAAATTTGATAGTTTGATATTACCAAATACAATTTGATAAATTGGCCAACAAGACTAAGGGATTGAATGAAGGGTTCTTTATGAGTTATTTCATTCATATTTTGAGGGAATAGCTCCAAGATGAGGTCATGATGTTTAAACCACAATCCATGATGTAGGCTATCAAGTTGGCTCGTTTTGCTAAATCCAAAATTTTATCTTAGAGGCGGATATCTAAATTTCAACAGACTAGACCCTCATTCCTTCCTAGATTCCAAAATTAGAATGAACAAAAACCTGCTACATCCAAAAATTTGACTACCACAAAAATGGATGTGTGATGCACCCAAGGGTTGTGCTACAATTGTGATGAAAATTTTACTCATGGGCATAGGTGCACCTAGAAGAAGTTGTTCCTCATAGATGCTGATGAGCCTGACACCAATAACCAAAGTGATGATGACATGAAACCACTAGAGGAACCATTCCACCCATAGGAATAAAGCTAAGAAGAACCAGAGGCTAAATTTTTTGTTCATGCTCTTGCTGGTATTACTACTCTCCAAACCATGAAAGTTATGGGTTATTTCAAAGGCCTATGTCTTACCATATTGATTGATTCTGGTAGTACACACAACTTTATTGATCCTAGCATTGCCAAGCATACAAATTGTTACATACATACATGTAATTCCTTTGAGGTTATGGTAGCTAATGGTGGGACCTTACCTTGCAAAGGTAAATATTGTAATGTTAAGGTAAAAATTGGGGACTATGAGCTCAAACAATATATGTTTGTGCTTCAACTAGGAGGATGTGATATCGTGTTGGGAGCTCAATGGTTGGGCACATTAGAAACCATCTCATGGAAATTTGCTGAGCTCTAAATGTAATTTTCACAGAATGGACAGTCCCACACTCTCCATGGTGCAAAAGCAGGGCCTTCATAGATTATCAGTTCAAGTTAGATGGAGAAGTTAAAAAATCATCTTGGGGTGTGTTAGGAACCTACTAGTAAAATTAAGAAAACTCACAAAAAATACTGAAATTAAGTAGAATCTCATGCAATATCACAATGCAGAAAGTAAATTCAAAATTAAAAACTCTCACAATAAACACTGAATCACAAGCCTCTTAAAGGGGGAAACCTTCTTCAATATTTTATTGACTTGCAAAAATATACACTCATGCATGGCTTAATAGCTTTTAAAGAAAGACTTAATGTAACCTTAACCCTAATCTCAAGAGTTGGCTTATATGAAAAATACCACTCGAGCTACAATCTTTTGCCAAGCATTGGTTACAATATTGATAACGATTACTTAAAATGACCCCACTTGGATAGGAGCCTAACTTGCCACATACATTACAAAATATTGTGAAATAACATTATAGATGGGATCCCCCATGTTGGAAGTGGGTCATTACATAAGCAAAGAGAATTACAAAATAACATTAGGATGGAATCATAACATGTCCTTCCCCTTCAAAATATTTATCCTCAAATTTCAAGATGAGGAAACTAGTGTTGGAGCTGATGGAGAGACTCCCATGTAGCATATTCTGGATGGAGTCCACACCACTGAATAAGGACCTTAGTAATGGTGCGGTTGTGGAGAGTGTGAGTTCGATGATCCAATAACTATTCAGGCTTAAGCAAGATAGAACCTTATTCATCTAACTCTAGGAGTGTGGATTGAACCTATACTTGAGTGCCCACCACCTGTTTGAGAGAGGAAACATGAAAAATAGGTTAGAGCTTGGATGTAGGTGGAAGGGCCAATTTGTAGGCTATGACACAATCCATTGTAAAACCTGGTAGGGGACATAATATTTCATAGCAAGTTTTTGAAACCTACGAAGCTTTAGGGATAATTGTTTGTATGATTGCAAGCGAAGGAAAACCATATCACCCACATCAAATTTATGCTTGGAACAATGTTGGTCAGCCTATTGGCACATATGATTCTATGTTGTATCCAAATTCATCTTCAGTTGATGGAGGACATCAGCATGTTGACTGAGAGTAATGTTGACTGCATGGGCCCTAGAGCTACCTGGAATGTAGGAGGAAGGCATGAGTGGAGGGTGCCCATAAACTACCTCGAAAGGGGTAACCTTGGTTGTTGTGTGATAGGAAGTGTTGTACCACCACTCGACCAAAGGAAGCCACTTCATCCATTACGTAGGATGATCAAAGGTAAATCAACTAAGTAGATGTCTAAACATTTATTGACAATCTCCATCTGACCATCTGTTTGTGGATGATAAGCTAAAATAATTTTGAGTTGAGTTACCTGCAACTTAAACAATTCTTGCCAGAAGTGACTAGTAAAGGTTGGATCACAATCAGACACAATGGAGATGGGCATACCATGAAGGTGAAATATAGAATCAAGAAAAATTGGACAATGATGGAAGTTGTGTAAGGATGGGAGAGGAAACAAAAGTAAGCATACTTCAAAAGATGATCCACTACCACAAAAATAACGGATTTACCTCCAGACTTAGGTAACCCTTCAATAAAATCCATGGAAATATTGGTCTAAACCTAGTTAGGAAAGGAAAATGGTTGGAGAGTGCTTGGAGAATGCAACATTTCCCCTTTCATCTATTGATAGGTATCACAAGTTGCCACAAAATTTTGAATACCTTTTTCATGCCCTTCCAAAAAGAAGTGTGCTTAAGTTGTTCATATGTTTTGAGGAATCATGAATAGACGGTATATGTGGTAGCATGCAGTTCCCTCATGATAAGTTCTCAAAGGGATGATGTGTGGGGAACACAAAGGCATTGGTGGTAATATAAATCATGGCCATCCCAAGCATAGCCAAGAAATGAAGTTGATTCAGTGTGTAGAGAGGCAATTAATATCTGCAAGCTTGAATTTTGAAGTACCTCATATCGTAAAAAATTAATTTATTGTGGAATGGGTGATGAAATGGTGAATAGCATACTGTGATCCTCAAATTGATGAGAGAGAGCATCAACCACAATGTTCTCCTTGGACTTATTATAAGTGATATAATAATCATTGCCCATGAGCTTAGAAGCCCATTTTTTTATTCAAGGGTGGTAACCCCTTGCTCCAAAAAGTATTTGAGACTTTGATGGTTAGTTTTAATAGAGAAATGATGCCTAATGAGATATGGTCACTAATTGGTTACCGCATGCAAAATTGATAGTATTTCCTTAGCATAAGTGGATTTTTTTAGATTATGACTAGAGAGTGCTTTACTAGTGAAAGCAAAGGGTCTCCATTATTGCATCAACACTGCACCAATACCGTGGCCAAAAGAATTGCTTTCAATGATAAAGGGTTTGGAGAAATTCGACATGGCTAAAACTGGTGTAGTGGTCATAGCATGCTTCAATTATAGGAAAGCCTATTTAGTGGGTCCCATCCAAGTAAAAGAGTCCTTCTTTAACATGGAAGTGAGGGGAGCTGAAATTTTACCATAGTTACAATTTTTTTATGATAATAACCTGTAAACCCTAAAAATCCTTGAAGACCCTTGAGAGTGTAAGGTTTCGGCCATTCATGAATCACCTGGATCTTCTTGGGGTTAACTTTGATAACATCCTTGGTGATAATGTGTCCCAAATACTCCACTTTTTTCAACCCAAAAGAACACTTGGATCACTTAGGATAGAGTTGATGTTATACCACCAGTTGTAGAGTCTGATCCACATGAACAAGATGCTCTTCCCATGAGTGACTATACACCAAAAAGTCATCAAAGAAAACTAGGATGAATTTTTGAAGGAATGGGTGAAAAATGTTGTTCATGATGCTTTGATAAGTGGAAGGAGCATTAGTCAAGCAAAATGGCATCACCAAAAACTCATAGTGATCTTCATGAGTATGAAAATTAGTCTTGGGAATATCCTCATCCTTGAACCTGATTTGATGGGACCTAAAGCGAAGGTCTAATTTGAAAAAGTACATAGTCCCATGTAGTTCATCCAATAATTCATCCACCAATGGAATAGGAAACTTATCCTTGATGGTAAGTTTATTGAGCTCATGATAATCTATACACAACCACTAGGACCCATTTTTCTTGTGCACCAATAAAATTGGAGAAGAGTAAGAACTGTTTCTTGGCTGAATGATGTCGAATTTTAAAAATTCCTATACTAACTTCTCGATTTCTGACTTAAGAGCATGGGAATATCGGTATGGTCTAATTTTGGGCAGTGCATTGCTGGGAAATAAGGGAATAGCATGGTCATGAGAGCGATGAGGCGGTAATTTTAATGGTTTAGAAAAAATAGAATTGTGCTTGGCCAAAATAAGTTACAAATCTATAGGAATGGAATCCTCCTCAGAAGGGTAAGGTTGGATTATAAATATTTGAGCTATGACACCTTCTAACAAACTATTACACCAAAACTATGAGGTGGTAGTGAAAGCATGAATACACTAGGATCCTAACATTCCCACTGACTTCAATACTAAATTTTGGACGACGTGCTTGACTCTCCATCCACTCCCACATGGGGAATATAGCATGACAAACCCAAATTCCTGTCCACTCCATGACTCAAACTTGGGTGGGTGCTTTGATACCAAATGTAACGAACCATTACACCAAAACCTTGAGGAAGTAGTGAAAGCATGAATACACCAAGATCTTCACAACCATACCTCATGAATGAGTTTAAGTGCGAGAATCCCTCACTCATATACATGTCATAAATGAGAATGGGGATGTGGAGTGGAGTAAGGGTCAAGTACTAACCATAGTAAGGTCAATCATGAGTTTAGTGTTGACTTGGATGAGGTGGAAGATGACTCACCATGCCTCCCATGCTTTGAAATACAAAAGTATCCAAATATCATTTATGATTTTTAATGCCCAAGAGAATGTGAAATGGAGCAAGGATTAAGTCCTAATTGTAGTAGGATTAACCATGAGTTTAGTGTTGACTTGGGTGAGGTGGAAGAATATGACTCACCATGCCTCCCATACTTTGAAAGACAAAAGTATTCAAATGTCATTTATGATGTTTAATGCACATGGGGATTTGAAATGGAGCAAGGGTTAAGTCTAACTAGGGTTAGGTTGACCCTAAGTTAAATGTTGACTTTTGTGGCTTGACCAAGATTGAGTTTGATAGAATAGGCTTAGGTGGAAGTTAGACTAGTCAAAAGGGTAGACTAGGTGAGGTGGCCATAGGTTAGGTTGACTATGGTTAAGCTAGGATGATGGTCACATGGGGACCAAAGGTTAAGTGTAGGAAAGGGCTTAAGTGGCCAAAGGGAGCTTATGAATAGTGCTTTTAATAAGTGAATAGTGTTTTTAGGCTAATATATGTAAATTTTATGGGTTTTTGCAAATTGACCAACCGTGATGATAGGAGAAGGGACAACGTGATATTTTTAGGTGTCTTCATTTGCATTTTTTTGTATTGTGTTGTGTTAAGACACAGTGCAATGCAAAAACTTATGATACTAGATTGGTGGTTTGATTTTGAAGAAGAAGATGAATTGTTGATGGGTGCTTAATTGCTAAAGAAGATAGATTGGTTTATGATTTATAATGAAAGGGGTGAATTGATGATGGATTATTTGTGATTGATTATAGTTTTTATAATGTCACAATGATTTCTTTGAGAGAGGATACGTAAGATTGTCTTGCTTTATGATCAATGTGGGGTGCCTCAATATTGCTAGGGATGAATGTCTTAGAAACTTTACCTTTGAATGATTGTTGAGCTTAATTTAATTTGGTAAATCTTTAAGCCCTAGGTAGATTTTTGTCAGGTAATTCACTTGAGAGTGGTATTACAAACGCCAATTAGAGGAAGGTAATCCATGATTAATCTATATACTTAGGCATTTGGATCCACCAAATATTTGTTTGAATTAGAGTTTTGTCGAGAAGAAATATTTTACTTTTTGTTTGTCCTAGAAAATAAGGGCTTGTGATAATCTTGGGCAAAAATTATGGGACAAATGAAATATCTCAACTTGAGTCTTTGATTATTGATCACACATAAGGTGGATTTTTTGTTATTAAATACCTACCCCTCAAGTGATGAGTTGATACAGAAGACGATGACAAATTTCTTGATTAAATGGATATTGATGGATGGGATTTGAATAAAATGGAAACAAAATGATAAACATAGCTATGTGGGAGTATGTAGGCACAATTTTTGACTAGAAAATTAGATTCGTATGGATGGGTGTGAATCAAAGCATTCATACTTTTCTGTACGAATGTTGTGGAGTGTGCTATATAAGTGCATTCATAGGGCACATTTGTCATTTGCATCATGCAAAGGAGTTAGATGAAGAGAGGTGTGAGGGTGAGTTTGTGAAGTTGAGTGCTATTGAATTTTGGGATCGAAGTAGTGAAATGATGAAAGGTGCATCGAGTTCTAGTGTTGGAGGGCGTGCAATGGGGGTAAGTAGATTTTTGTCCTGATTTTTGTGTTTTAAGATTTAAAAAAAATTAACCATAGGGAACAATTTCTTAGTGAAATGAAATCACAGAGAATGAGTAAGGTAGTTAGCAGTGTATGGGGGAAAAATGATGACATTTTTTTTTGTGCATGATTGTTGTGTTATGTATTTTTCAATGTACGTGTATGTGTTTTATGCTTTTTATGATTTTTTTTGGAGATTTTTTGTGAGGGGGGGGGGGTGGTTTCAAGTAAATGGGTACCCAAATCTATGCTTGTTTCTTGATTCACATGGGTCTGTCTATAAGAATGTACGAACTATACAGATTCGTACGGGTCTGTACGAATGTACTATTATTTTTTGATCTTGTGAATTATTGATATTGAATGTGCAATATTGATGGATGTATGCAGGTTAAAAAGGTGCAATCGTGATATCAATTTCATTCATTATTGGATGATTTAAGATAGGTATGGCTACCAACAGATGGGAATTGGTTGTGATATGTGGGATTTTATGGGCCAAGGGAGATATTGATTGTTCATACTAGTCATGCTTATTTGTTAATATAATATGAGCGATGGGACCCAAATAGGAATACCTTTCATTTCTTGATAGGGGAAATGATGATCACCTTGGAGGATATACATCAAATATATCAAATTTCGATAGCTAGGGTGATGATTATGGCAATGCCTAGTAGGGCTTAACGATATGGGATATGGTAAAGAGCATTTAGGGATAGATGGGAAGCAGTGGATCATGAGAGGGGAGTTTCCTATGAATTTTATTGTTAGAGTAATGCTTTGTAGAATAGACATGCAATGGCTATGTTGTTGATCATGAGTTGCAGATTACCATATACTTTATGGGTTAGGTTACCCTAGAATATTATTGGTGTGGTATGTTATATGGTGAAGCATTAGATCTAGTTTGCATGGGGAATAACATTTCTAGGACAACCCTTTAAGGAACTTCATTCTTTGAATATGATGCAACAATCAACATTGAGTAACAGTTTGTTGTTACAGGTGTGGGCCTGGGAACACATAACCATGATGAGCCTGAGGGGTTTGACTCATTAGGTACATACACTAATGGGATATGATGTGCTCTATGCATTATAGTGGCAAAATTACATGGAGTTATGAGTGAGGCAGGCTCATGAGGGTGATGAGTTGTATTATCAGGGGAAGTTTGATGGCTTGGTTTGAATGGATATTACTTGATGGCCATGGAGAGGAGGATCAGTATGGATAAAGGATGTGGTAGAGTTAGAACAAGTTAGAAATGGTAGATGCATCAACAGTCAATATGTTAGTAGGTGGAGTTCTTTTTGTACTCAAGGGTATTGCACTAGTTTGGCTTACAATAATGAGTATTAGATCCTCTAGTTGTGATTTAGAGGATGAGGGGATATCATGAGGCACAATCGAGAGGGAACCATTTGGATACTACATATGACGAGGTTATAGATATACTAAACATGGATGATGTGCATACCATACTAGAGTTTGATGTATGATGGTCAACTCAGAGGTGAGATCTAGGCATAGGAGTGGTGGATGGTTCTAGTGAGGTAGCGAGAGGAGCAACATCAAGATTAGGATGTACCACAAGTGACATAGAGGTAGAAATTGAGGACTCAAGGGTATGGGGAGGGAGTCCAATTATGGTGACTGATATTGAGAGGGATCTAGGTGAGGAGGAGTCACTTAGACGATGTGTGCAATAGTGGATGGATAGGGATGGAAACCCATATAAGGTGATGGTGAATGAGGTAGGAGGTATGTAAATGGGTAAGGTAGCACCAATGTATGATGTGGTGTGTGTGCCTATGGGTGAGGCAATAGGTGTACCTATGGGTGAGGCAATGATACCAGACACACAGGTACCATATTTTGACTATAGTATTAGTTTATAGGAGATGTTTATTGCTTTGGATGAGGTTGAGATGCTCATGGAGAGGGTGCGATATGTGGAGGGTTGGCTAGCTGATAGAGAGAGTACTTGGATTAGATAGTAGTTAATGATGGTAGAAAAGAGGGATGTGGTGCTAGTAAATAGGTAATGGTTGCAAGAGTTAGAGGTAACAGTGGTAGACAAGGATAGTTGATCTTCAACATGGATGCAAGAGAGGGCATCTCTAGTGGTAGAGAGGGATGGAGCGATAGTTGATTGTGCGATAATAGTACCCAAGAGAGATAGGGCTATAAGAGAGGCTTCTCAATTATAGTAGGATTTGGAGTTAATTAGAGCTATAGGATAGAGGACCATGGTAGAGATGATGAGGCTACAAGAGAAGTTGGAGAAATTGAGGGCATAGGGTGTTGATATGTGAAGGTTATAGGGAGCATGAGATGACATGGAGGCCTTGTATGTATAGGAGAACTTTAAGAGGGCTCATTTGGAGGTGGAGTTAGTATGGTGGGACATACCACTATTATCATATTCAAATTCTTGATCCTAATCTCGGTCTCACACGTTCTTGCAACGTAGTAAGAGGAGTACACCATTCATGGTTCTAGTGGTACCTCAAGTAGTGGAGCCCGCAACATGACAAGAAGAGGGATCTACCCCAAGTCATGGCAGAGATGTAGCACAAAGGAGGGCTAAGGATAATCCTAGTGGTCAAGAGGGGAGTGGAAACAATCTTGGTGATTAGCAGGGTTGACATATTTTTTAGAGTGATAATCATGCCAAAATTTTGTATTTAGTAGGGTTGACATATTTTTGAGAGTGCTAGTCATGCCACAATTTTGTATTTTTGATGTATGTATATGTGATATGATGTTGTTAGGCATGGTACGACATATATTGTAGCATCTGGGTACTTTTGAGTATGTACATATAATTTTGATAAATGATATATAAGAGGCATTAGTGGTTGTATGTGTGGGCATTGTGCAATGTGTTTTATTGATATAACATAAATATGATTATGTGTTGTTGATTTATGGTTTTGTGGATATATGAAATGACGTATACGTATTATATGTTGTGAAATATTTTTGAAAATAATTGAATTGTATGTATAACTATGAATTCCTAGGTATACTTTAGGACACATGCAATAAGATTTGGGGAATCTTAAAGAGTTTGCATTAATCAATGACAAGTAGTTGCACAAAATATTATCAAGATATGAGTCAAGCAAATGCGCAATGAATGTTATGAATGCAAATCTAATCAGATATTGGTAGGCAATGCAAGTGATAGATGAAAATACAACATACGATGCATATTGATCCTAGTAATTGAAGCTAACAACTAGATGAAGATGATGTGAAGCGCTAGTGAAGAGTACACTTGTATATTAGAAAAAATAGCTGTGGTGTTATCCATTTCATTGTTCCAAATATATTTGGGTGTTAGAAGAATTTCAAGAGATTCAAACATCCTAGTTTGAACAATCAAACTCATCTAGTAGTCGATCAATATCCTAAAAAAATCTAGACTATCATGACTAAGATCAAGCCTATCATGGACCATTGTATGTGAAGTGATGTTCATTTATCCATTTTGATTAAGGTTGGACTAACCAATTGTAAACTTAGCTGATTAAGCTAGCTAATCCACAAGCACACAATGGAATGTACAAAAGAAGGTTGCTAATGTGATAGACATGCCACCACTTGTAAGGTATGCTCCACTGCTAGACATGCATCTATAGCCCCAATGAAGATTAGTCCTGTGATCTATGGACCTAAAATCCTCATGGATTCAAGATTTTTGATAGTGCTCTTTTTCTATTTGTTTCTCTTTGTTTTTGCTTTTTCTTTTTGATAAGGATTCAAACCCCCCCTTTTTATAGCTTATCCTTTTATCAATCCTCAAGTTTGGATCATGCAAATGATAGGATGAGTGAGGTAACTTTTGCTAGGTGGCTAGTGTATGCAAGGTGTTGCCTTTCCTATGCTCAAAATTTACTTAGTGTTTGATATGTGTTTTGTCCATGAAATAACTCAAGTCAGCTAGGGGAAGCTTTGAAGTGCTTTAAAATTTGATAATGTTGGATATGGATGGAAAGTGGAAAGAAAAGGGAAAAAGGAAAAGAAATGTAGAATAAGTAGGAGAAGAAAGAAAGAAATGTAACCTATAAAGGTTATGTAGCTACTTAAATTTTGACCATACAACATTAACAGAAAATACAAAGAAGTAGAGAGGGAAATAGGAGAAGAAGAACCAAATAAAATGTATGTAGTTTCACAAAGCATGACCATACAACGTTTATAGGGAACCAAAGAATAAAAGAATAAGAAGAGAAGGAAGAAATAGAGATAGAGAGACATGAAGTGTAAGATACATTGCTAATAGATGGTGTTGGTTTATTTTTATTTTTATTATTGTTGTTATTATTTTTAAATTTTGTGTTTTTGTAATATCTAAGATTGTAGCTATAAAAAGTTAAGAACCTTGATGGATTTTAATCAAGCATAAAATGCATGAAGGTGTATGATGTTGAGGGGTTTGAATACCTTCAATATTGGTCAGGCGATAAGCTCTAGAACCAATTTTATGTGTGATAATATATGGATCCAACCAATTTGGTACAAATTTATCGTGTAGGTGGCATTTTTGGCTTGTATTTTATTTAAGGATAGGATATTTGATTTAGAATTTGTGTTTATGAGCCTTGTTATTGTATGCACGTCGAAGACTATGGGTTCAAGTCCCATCATGATCGCTATAATGAACTACTAGGAAAACCATTACTTTGAAATTGATGGTGAAAAAGGTTACAAGTGTTGTTATTTTACAAAAGTGCCTTTCAAAGGCTATAAAATAGGTCTTCCACAAGGTAAGCCCTATGTAGACACCTAAAAGTCGCACATTGTCCCTCTCCCCATTTCCGTGGTCAATCAATTTGCAAAACCCTCGAAAATTGCATAAATTGGCTAAAAACACTATTCATTAATCAAAATCACTATTCATCATCATTAGCCCCTTTGGGCTAGCTAAGCCCCTTCCTACGCTTAACCATAGGTCCTCATGCGACCTCATGCCAACTCAACTAAGGTTGAAACCTTTACCATGGTCAAAAAGTCAACATTTTGGTCAAAACATGCTTTATGGCTAATTACATGCTTAATTAAATCTAATCTTGATTTGATTTGAGCCCTCCACCTCACCTAGTCTACTTTGACTAGCCTAGCCTTCCACCTCACCTAGTCTACTTTGACTAGCCTAGCCTTCCACCTCACCTATTCTAGCCTATCCTAGCCCTGCCACCTCTCACCCAGATATTTCTCCACCTCACATCCCCCTGGGTCATAAATGCAAGATGGAGACTTTTGCACCTAAAAAGCAATTTTAAATCCTAAGATATTTCAATAAAGGTGATTATTAATGACAAATTGATATTTTTGGAAAATCATCATTACTTGTGGATGGGTGAGGGATTCTCTCACCCAACCCCACTTATGACCCAGGACACCTCAGGGGACACCTCTTTGGTGGACACCTCACCATTGCCACCTCATAGGGGACACCTCATCCCCTTTCTCTCACCTTGGCCCACTCTATAAATAGAAGGCCATTTTCACCATTTCATAACAACCAACTTTTGCATACCGAAACTCTACCGAAATCACTACTGCCATTACATCCATCACACATCCATCACACAACCATCATACGAGCATCACAATCAATTTGTCTCTTTCATAACACTATTTTGTGAGTGAGATAGGTTGATCATTCCATCAAAAGTGCACTTTCAGAAGCTGAACTAGACAAAAATCAAGTCAAGAACCACTCTAGGACATCCAGAGAAGCCATCTGAGAAGTCCGATCAAAAAAGGACCGGTTCGCACCCCTAAGGTGTGAACCAATTGGTTCACACCCCTAGAGTGCGAACCTCTGCAACAGGCACCAGAATCACCTGGATAGGTAAGAATAGCATAATTTACTATTTTATGTTGTTTTTAGCAAGTAATTTCATGTTTTGAGCACTTTTTATGAGTATTTTGTCTTCATAACTATGGGGTTTGACTGAGGCAGACCCCCCAATGCACTAATAGGATTTTGTAGGTTTACAAGTCCAGAAAAGCACAAGGAAACATCTCCAACAAGTGGTGGCTCATGAGCAAGAAGCCCACCTACATCGAGGAACCCAAAAAGATGAATCTTGTTGTCTTTGTACCACATCTAAGAGGGCTTCCTTAGGGAAGACCCCATTGTAGCCTTCAGGGCAAGATTGTAAAAGGATATCAATTCTTGTAACCCCTTTTATGATTATCAATACAAATATAGTAGATTATTTGATATTGAATGAATGTCTTAGCATATTTTTGATAGTTTCATTCTAGCACGCCCAGTGGGACCCCCACCAAGCATAAGCTTAATCACCTTCTAACAAAAAATTATGGTATATTTTGTATGGCAAGTAGTTGTCATATTTGAAGAACACCACAAACCAAAGCAAAAATGCCCTGAAAGACATCTCAGGCCAAACAAAAAAGGTTCATTGGTGCACCGATGAGCCTACAAAGAGAGTAGTGAGTACACACTTGGGCGTGTGAATTCCCCAATCTACCTCAAACTACTACTTGATACCCAGGTATTGGTTCAGACACCCACAACCAATGGCAAGGTAAGTCAGGGGAGGTTAAGAGCCTCATGTTCCCGGGGATTGCATGCCCCCATACCTAGACCACAAATTGTCTCTTGCCATGATGTATGCAAGGTTAAAGCATCCTTGTATTTTTGTGCAGCAAATCAATAGTTAATTTATTTTTTATAATTTATTTACTTAGGTATTTTGAAATATTTTTAATTTTTTTTATTGTTTTGGATTTTATACACCACCCTATTTACTCAAAAAAAAACCTTTAATATGAATTTATTTTTCCCTATTTTAAACTAATTCATTGAGCTAAATTCCACTTCACATTCTTGTTTGTTTAGTTAAATTTACATTTGCTTTCTAGATTAGCTTCAATTCCAGTAAATTTCCCTTCCAGTCATTTCCCTTCAAAACCAATTAATTAGATTTCCTTTTGAAAATCAATAGAGTAAATTTATTTTTGTGAAAACCAATTAATTAGATTTCCCTTTCAAAAATCAATAGATTAAATTTATTTTTGCACAAAACCAAGTAAATATATTTGCTTTGAAAAGGCATCATAGCATAGTTTATTTCGAAAAGGCATTTAGAGTAGATTTGCTTCTAAAATAGTATCGCACAAACAAACACCACACACTCACATCCTATTTAAACGGTGTAAGGAGTTGGGTTTCATCTCCAACATGAATTGGATTTCATCACCAATTCAACACCAGAGTTTAGTGAGGTCTGGGTTCTACTCTCCACTGGCTCACCTCCGAATTAGTCACCATAGTAGCCCCCTAGGTGGATCATTCCAACATTAATACCCGATCGGTCCTTCCCACTTTGAGTGTTGGTTATCCAAAATTCATCACTGGAAGGTACCTTCAAAGTGGGTAGTTTTAGAAATCCCCTTTACCATAGGGCTTTTCAAATAATTAGTGGGCACAACTGATCATTACTATGGATGCCTTAAACGTGAGGGTTAAGCGAAAGCATGGGTATGCCGGTAGCACCACATTGATAGTGTGACCTCTCTTCATGAGAGTTTATTTGACTCATTAGAGCATTTTGAGTCTCCCCCCTTTGGATACCATTTTACTGTACCTAATTCCATCTAGGTTGCCATTCACCTATTGGAAACATAGTTCTATTTTGTGCACCTTTGGGTGTTGCAAAAGGTTCTATGCTACGACATACCTAATTCAAAGTAGAAGTTCACCCATTACCTATGATTTGTTCCTAGGGCGGATACATACTTTCATAAAAACACACAAAAACAAAAAAGAAAGAACATTTGCTTATTGTTGAGTCTCAAAAAAGTGGTTACAACAACATATCAAATGTGCTATAACACACTTATCAGTTGTTCCATAGTTTCACTTCCACGCTTTACACTACATAATCTATTTTTAGGTGATTTGCACCCCCAGTGTGATTCCCCTACACTCAGACTTATTTCACATGATTCTATGTGAAAATCTAGCTTTCAAGCTACAAAACTACATTACACAGGTCTCCACAACACACAGAGGGTATCCACAGCATAAAATTCACTCTCTATCACTATTTTTGGTGGTTCGCACCCCTAGAGTGTGAACCAATTGGTTCGCACCCCTAGAGTGTGAACCTATTTTCTAGGTTCCAAATTTCACCCACAGGACACAGACACATCCCACAACACATATCTATCATCTATTTCTCATTTTGGGTGGTTCACACCCCTAGAGTGTGAACCAATTGGTTCACACCCCACCTATGTGAACCTATATTTTTGATACCAGATAGTGTCCCAGTCAGTCACAGGCCTTTCTAGAGTCCAAATTTCACATATTTTGGTTGTTACCACATAGTTGCACACATCATCATGCAAGATTCTCATATTATCCCTTCTTCTCCAACCACTCCATCAGGGCACTCAGAGATAGCCACCTCTACCCATTCTCATACTCTTTCCACTTCCTCACACAATTCCTCTCCACCTCCTACATCATCCTCTAGGATTTCATCCTATGATCATGTTGTGAGACATCATACTCCCATGGATGATCCTTCCCCTTTCCCATCTATGCATCATCATTCTTCCTACCATGCTCCTCCTCATTCAGGATCACATCTTCCACCTATTCTTCCTCCACCCCAAATTCCATTTCACATCACCCAACAGGTTGGAATTTCCCAACCTTATCGATCCCCATTTCCACATTCTTCATCTCATCCACCTCCATATTCTTCTTCATATCGATCATCACCCTCCACCACTGGCATTCATTCTCATCCTATTTCTATACCTCCATATCCTCCACCCATTGACATGCAACACATCTTGGCACATCTTGATACACTTGAGTTGCACATGAGCCACTGTCCATGTCATACATCTATCAATAATCCAATCATGGTGGGTCCCACTATTCCTCCTCCTCCACCAACCCCTCATCCTCAACAAATGGGCTCTCCACAACCTAGGCAAGCATTCAATCCATCACTGCCTAGTCCAAATCCCATTCAAACACAACATCCTCCACATTCTCCTCATTCTTCCACCACTCCTTCTGAGACTCTATCTCAAACCTTCCAACAACTACATCGCATAGGTCACTTAATTCTACCTGAGGTCAAATTGCTTGATCCAAATCATCCAACACCTAAAGGGTACAATGAGCACCAATTTTGTGTTTATCATCGCCAACAAGGGCATGATATCAACACTTGTCATATTTTCATACGTCTGGTCCATAACATGAGGAATGAGGATACAACACAATGAACCAATCATACTACTTCCTCACATAAGAATGGGGGTGCAACTCCAAATCCATTGCCCCATCCAGTACCACCACTACCACATGTTCATACTCCCACATCTATTCCCCCACCTCGGCAAGTTCATCGTGCCCATGACCGCACTTCTTATCCAAAGTGTTAGTCATCCCCATATTGTGACTAGCATTTCCCATCCTCTGAGGTGCTATCCTCCAACAACATAGCATTTCTTTCAGGTTTCACTAAGCACCCCTTCTTTCCTTGTACATATTCTATCTTCCTTACTTCTTCAATTCTTTCTTTCCTTCCTTCTTCATCACCCATATTCTTCCACTAGGGGGACTTTTCCTCCTCATCAACCATATGCTACACTTGGGGGAGCTTCTCCCCTACCACCTCAGCTTCTCCAATTAAGGAGATTCTCCTCCTTCCACCTCATCTCTCATACTTGGGAGAGTTTCTCTCCTTCCAATATATCTCCTACAATTGGGAGACTTCTCATCCTTACCAATCATCCTCTATATCTAGGGGTATTTTCCTTCTTTTAAACACCTCAACATATTTTCCTCTACTCCATTATCATCATCCCATCCCTTTCATCAATAATGCCACTTTTTCCCTTTCAAAAGGCCTAAAATTGTGCATTCATCACTTCTAGAAGAAGGGTCATATTTGACCTAAATTTTCACCCATAAAATCACCTCCAAATTTCTCAAAACTAATACCATTGGATCGGGCTCAAAAATAGCTTTCCAATGGTATAATATTTATCCAATTCTGACATCATTTGGTCATCCAAATAGCTAAAAACACACTAGGTCAACCAAAAATTTCCCCCCACGTTCCACGTGTGAACCAACTAATTCGCACCCCACCTATGTGAACCTAATTTTCCCATGGAATTCACCATTTTATGCATGGATCTTGCTATTTATGCTCACATTTCACATCTTCTACATCTTTTCACCTCTCATTTTTCATATTTTTCCTCATCTACATATCTGGAGGAGTTTCATCTCTCTCCAATCCATATTTCACACTTGGGGGGAGTTCATCTCCCTCCAACACTTCTTCTACATCTATCACCATTCATTTCCTTTTACCATCATCTTCCACATCTATGGAGGTTCATCTCCTTCCACCACATCTTCCAAAATTAGGGGAGTTTTTACTCCTTCCCAATATCATTCTCCACATCTAATGGAGTTTCACTCCTTCCCACATCATTCTCCACATCTCACAGAATATCACCTTCTTCCAACACATTTCAATCAACACATCCATCACTAGGCACTTCACAAGGTTACATCCTTTACCTTACCTTCACCTCTCACCCCACCACACTTCCATTCACTCATCATCTGTAGGTTCTAGTACAACCACCACAAGTACTAGTTTCCACAACCTACCACTCATTTCACTCATCAATCAATCCACCATATCTCATCCCACCACTCCTCATTCCACTTTAGCTAGTTCTAGTGTGACATCCATACACACTGGTCCTACCACTCACATCACATTCATCCATTGTAGGTTCTAGTACTACCACCACAAGTACTAGTTCCACAACCTACCACTCATTCCACTCATCAGATACTAGGGCATCAACCACCAATGCCCACCCCACTACAATTCCATTCATCCACCATAGGTTCTAGTACTACCACCATAAGTACTAGTTCCACAACCTACAACTCATTCCATTCATTTCCAATTGCCAAAAACAACATTAGATTAGATTTTGTGAGGAAGCATTCTAGCTTAGATTTATTTCAAAATGTACCTTTATTTAGTCCTACTTTCAATGCATTAGAATAGATTTGATTTCATGAGGACGTATTCTAGCTTAGATTTTTAAGTCTTTATTTTTATAAATATGGGGCTTGACCAAGGCAAGCCCCAAAATATTCTAACGCATAGGTATACCAATTCACACAGTCTAGGCTAGCATAGCCATAGCCTAGCATCACATTTGGGGGAATTTCTCCTCCTTACCACTCATTTCTTCCAACTGGAGGATCTCTCCTCCTCACCATCCATTTGCTACAACTAGGGGACCTCTTCCCCTTGCCATCCTTCTTCTAACATTGGGGGACTTCTCCTCCTTGCACTCCATCTCCTATCATGGGATATTTTTTTCCCTTTTTCAAATCACCTCATCCTCATTTATCACCTTCCCTATCACCTATTCCTTGCTTGAAGGGATAGATATTTCACACATATACGCTATCTTGCACATGATCAATCATCACACACTCAATATTGGAACTGACATTTGTCCAAGAACTTTGCCTAAGACTATCTTTAGCCCTCATTTGTTGGGGTAGACATGCAGCAAAAGGTCTCTTCTCCACAACATTCCAATCTAATCACAATGTGGTAAGTTACATACCATTGGATGTCGAGGGCTCATGTATGTCGACTATCATGAGTAGGACCCATCTATGGTTGACTAGCTGACCAAATCAAACCAAGCTTCAAAGCTTATCCAAGGCAAAGTTCCAAAGATATTTATCCCTTTCAAAGTTGGGGCATCTTACATTGATCATGATCGCAAGACCATATGGCATCTACTTCTTCAATACCATCATTATGACTCATCCACTTCCATCAATTCTTCATCACTAGGGGTTTTTCCTCCCCTCACCTACTTCCTTTCATCATTAGGGGATTTCATTCCCTTTTCAATCCACTTCAATGACTGAGGGAGTTCTCCTTCTATCTCATCACATTCTTGACTAAGAGATTTCATCCTTCTTCCACAACACATCTCACCACATCCTCATATCGCTCGCATATATGGTTGAGCCTCACAAATATTTGCTTTTTTCCCATGTCAAAGATTCTATAACATTAGGCATTTTCTTTTGGATTTGCCCCACACTTCTCAATGAACATCCAAACAAAGGGAAATCCATTCTTCATTGTTGGGAGATATTCTTTCTCAATGCAACCATGATGGCATCCTTCGACATTATCTCGAACCACACACAAACCCAACACTTCATTAAGAATCATCTTACACATGGGTTAGTATTGGCCTATACTGGAGCATGGTTGTTGTGAATACATTTTGCCATACATCACATGGCAACACCATGCTAATATTACACTTTTTATCATCTCAAGCACTCCAGTCGGTTCAATCTATGTGGTCCTTTTCTCAATGGGGTTTGCATTTTATTGATAAAATCCTCCCCACCCCATCCAACAATACTGTGGAGTATTTTACAAATTGGGTTCAAGACACCATTCTCATTCAAACGATAGGTCTTACAATCAATAAATTCATTACTTCACACATCACCTATCACTTTGACATCTCTTCCATGGTCATCTCTAATAAATGGTATGCTTTTCTAGACCAAGAATGTTTGTGCACTATGTGAGCAATTCAACTGAATTTACCCATCAAACCATATGCGCCATTCTTCATACAAAACCATTATAGAGTCATCACACTTAAGCTACAACTGGGGCAATAACATTTTTGAAATCTACTACCCCTAGAGATCGAGCTTATCATCATTGCGCATATCAATGCTAAAATTTATCAATGATGATATTGCTCATCTAGAAAAATCAGACCAGTTAACACTCTTGGGTGAACGTTGCATTTACATTATTAAACACCCACGCATTTGCCATGATTGCCTTTGATGTGCCTATCATAGCATGGTACATCCATGAGAATTTCAAGTCAGAGATCTAGTCCTCATAGAGAACCAAATAGATCACTAGCCAACCATGTCACCTTCATGATTAATTTACACCTAATTGGCTAGGCCCTTACATTGTTACACACACATTCGGTTCTGGGGCATATCACCTTGCCAATCTCAAACATCTTGCTGACCTTGAACCCATCACCATCATTCATCTCTGAGCACTTTATGCCTAAGCATTTTCAAGTATGGCTCACCATTCTTTGTACATACCATCACGACTATTACGAAAATACAAAAATTCAAAAACAATAACAACAATAATAAAAACAACAAAAACAAAACCATCCATTCGTGGTGTATGTCTACATTGCATTCTTCATATTTATCCTACTTATTTCTCCTTCTTCTATTCTTCATCTCCTTCCTCTTTGATCAATGTTGTATGGTCACGCTTCGAGCAGCTACATACCTTTGATTACCTTCATTTCCTTCATTCATCTCTCTTCTCCCCCTTCTTCTATGATGAATGTTGTATGGTCACGCTTCGAGCGGCTACATACCTTTCATCTTCCCTCTTCTCTTCATTTCCCTCTTTTTCTTCTCCTCTCTTCTTTTTTGAAACTTATCAATGTTGTATGGTCACGCTTCGAGTGGCTACATACCTTTGATAGGCTTCTTCTTCTTATATTTCTCTTCTTTTTCTTCTCCTTCCTTCCCTCATTCTTTTATGTTCTTTCTTTCTCCATCATTTTCTCATTTACACCATCACCCCTCTCCATTGTTTATAATACTGGGGCAACCTTGCATTTGCATACTCGCTATCATTC
Source organism: Wollemia nobilis (assembly GCA_028583015.1). Lineage (NCBI taxonomy): Eukaryota > Viridiplantae > Streptophyta > Pinopsida > Araucariales > Araucariaceae > Wollemia > Wollemia nobilis. The sequence continues at coordinate 354,689 of JAQPPZ010000415.1, forward strand.
AATTCCACATTGCATCCTCCACATGAATCCAAATTGCATCCATACATACTCATTGTGAATACCATACTTGGGGAATTAAAAATGCACATGCTAGCATACCAGTTTGATGCCCAAACCCATTTTTAGGAGATAGGATTAGAGAATTGTTTTGAATGCTTCACCCATAAACAATTATATAATCAACCACCATCCAAAGTTGGCATATTTCAAAAACATTTCCAGACTTCCCTTGGTTACCTTGCTCTCCTTCCTAGATTTACCTACACATCCTACACACTAATAACATTTTGGAAATAGGATTGGCTACACTGCATGTCGACTGATGCTTAGAAAAAATCACTCTACTCATCACATAATTCACATGATTTCTCTCGAACCGAAGGATTGAAAAAAGGACAAGCTACAAAAAAAAAGAGAAAAAGGGAGAAAACAAAAGCCAATGCCCACAAAAAAAAAAAAAGAAAGAAAAGAAAGAAAAAAAAAAAGAGAAAGAAATCATCATACAGGGGCAGAAAACAAAAGCAAAAGCCTCAAGAGTACTATCAGCTTGAATCCCTACATTCCTCAGGTCTTTACCAATGAGCTAGCTTATAGGCTAAGTTACCATGCAGTTATAAACCACCCTCTTCCAAAATGGTGAAATGAACATCACTTTACACACACAAATCCAGGATTGAGGTCTTGTTTACCAAGATAGCCTAGAACCTGTTCAAGAAGTTTTGCTCAGTTAGTCAATGGGTTTGATTACTTACAAACTGTAGTGTTCGAATCTCCTCACTACAACCTTCATATCCAACTTCCTTGGAAAAATGGAATGGATTACATCATCTGATTACTGCAACGATGCAAATGCTTTCTCCAAGCGATACTTCTACACCTCTGCATACTTACATTGTCATGTCTCATCCGATGCATACTACCCCAACACATGCATACATTGCATAGGCATTTACACTCCATATTCATATCATCCACTACATGTTTGCTTGTCTTGCATGCCTTACATGTTACTCAATCATTCACTCTCATCCTCATTACATCATTTCTAATTATTCTAATCTAAATGATACCATATTTCTTTCATACTCATATATTCATCTACATACATGTTATCATTCATATCACACACATCTACTTCTATCAATTCCTGCATCCATGCTATATTCATACATTCACATCATTCTCCTACACATATAGAAAAGTAGAATCAAAATGTCATACAACAAACTGCATACCCTTTTGGGTACCTCATCACATGTACATAGTGTGTATATATACTCCTTATACATAAAATGATGGTCATTTGGCCACCAACAAAAATATCAATCAATCATGTTGCTCATCGAGAGTCTCTCCACTCCCCTCTAAGCCATCAGGGCCTGATCCCCCACAACCCTCACATCATCCACCTCCTGATGCAAACAAGAAGCCTTCCCTATGAGCTTATCTCTCTCATCTATTCTAGCATCTAATGCTAGTCCATTTCTCTCATCTACTAATCACTTCACTTCCTCTAAGGCTATCTCTAGCCTCTCCTCCCACCTTGCCTCTTCGCTCTCCCTCCATATCTCTCTTCTAGTAGAGAAGCTCTAATCCACCATCCATACTGAGGTCCAAATCTCCCACTCCATCCTTTCATCCATCAATTCACCTACTCTACTTCCATTTTTGATTTCTCTACAGTCCATGCACTCCCTCTAACCATTCATACCAATTTCCCTTTTCAAAAGGCTTGAAATTGTGCATTCACCACCTTCAAAATATGGGTCATATTTGACCCAAATTTTTACCTATCAAATCACTTCCAAATTTCCCAAAACTACCACCATTGGATCAGGCTCAAAAATATCTTTCCAACGATATAATTTTTATCCAATTCTGACATCGTTTGGTCCTCCAAACTACCAAAACACTACACATGGGTCAACCAAAAAAGTTCACACCCCACCCATGCGAACCAACTGGTTCGCACCCCACCCATGTGAACCTATATTTCCTACTCAAAATTGCTTCATCTGCATTCCATTTCCTACAAATTTCATCCAATTCATCCATTTTTGCTAATTTTCACACAAAATTTTGCATTTTCCTTCTCAATCTTCATCAACCGTTTCATCGTCGATCTTCATCTCCTCCATCACCAATTCATCGCTTGAGGGGGTAGTCATCCAAAATCATCAAAAATCTACTTTGTATATGATCAAACAACCAAAACATCCAATCATGGATACAACAAATGCCTAAGAAATTTTTTGCTGAAGATTATCTCAAGTCCTCATGCTAGGACAAATACACAAGTGAAATTTCTCTTCTCAATCAAAACTCCAATCCAAAACAAATCAATGTTTGATAAAATCTCAAAATGCCTTTGACTATAGACACCTCATGGATTCCAATATTCATAGTGGTAGGCGTAAGACCACTTGTGAATGAAGATCCTAAAAGTTCTACCCCTATGGCTCCAACGATTTGTCAAATATTGTCAAAAGAGCTCATCAATCAATCAAAAGCAAAAATGGACAAAGGCATTTGTTCCTTCCACAATTGGAACATCTCAAATTGATCATAATGCAAGGCAATATTACGCCTCCCCCAAAAGCAATCATTACAATACTACAAAGTGTTGTATCCAATCACAAACCATTTTTATCAATGCGTCTCTCTCGCAATCATCCACAATTCATCAATCACAAATTCTTTGCCTTCCAAATCATCCCATCAATCCACATCATCAGTTTTTGTACTAAACCATGTTTTCACACAATCCAGTACAAAAAGGGGCAAAATGTAGACACCTAAAAGTCGCACATTGTCCCTCTCCCTATTTTCATGGTCAATCAATTTGCAAAACCCTCAAAAATTGCATAAATTGGCTAAAAATACTATTCATCATCATTAGCCCCTTTGGGCTAGCTAAGCCCCTTCCTACGCTTAACCATAGGTCCTCATGCGACCTCATGCCAACTCAACTAAGGTTGAAACCTTCACCATGGTCAAAAAGCACTTTATGGTCAAAAAGTCAACATTTTGGTCAAAACATGCTTTATGGCTAATTACATGCTTAATTAGATCTAATCTTGATTTAATTTAAGCCCTCCACCTCACCTAGTCTACTTTGACTAGCCTAGCCTTCCACCTCACCTAGCCTAGCCTATCCTAGCCACGCCACCTCTCACCTAGATATTTCTCCACCTCACATCCCCCTGGGTCATAAATGAAAGATGGAGACTTTTGCACCTAAAAAGCAATTTTTAATCCTAAGATATTTCAATAAAGGTGATCATTAATGCCAAATTGATATTTTTAGAAAGTCATCATTATTTATGGATGGGTGAGGGATTCTCTCACCCAACCCCATTTATGAGCCAGGACACCTCAGGGGACACCTCTTTGGTGGACACCTCACCATTGCCACCTCACAGGGGACACCTCATCCCCTTTCTCTCACCTTGGCCAACTCTATAAATAGAAGGCCATTTTCACCATTTTAGAACAACCAACTTTTGCATACCGAAACTCTATCGAAATCACTACTACCATTACATCCATCACACATCCATCACACAACCATCATACGAGCATCACAATCAATTTGTCTCTTTCATAACACTATTTTGTGAGTGAGATAGGTTGATAATCCTTCCAAAAGTGCACTTTTAGAAGCTGAACCGGACAAAAATCAAGTCAAGAACCACTCCAGGACATCCAGGGAAGCCATCTGAGAAGTACGGTCAAAAAAGGACCGGTTCGCACCTCACATGTGTGAACCAATTGGTTCGCACCCTAGGAGTGCGAACCTCTGCAACAAGCACCAGAATCACCCGGACAGGTAAGAATAGCATAATTTATTATTTTATGTTGTTTTTAGCAAGTAATTTCATGTTTTGAGCACTTTTTATGAGTCTTTTGTCTTCATAACTACGGGGTTTGACTGAGGCAGACCCCCCAATGCACTAATAGGATTTTGTAGGTTTACAGGTCCAGCAAAGCACAAGGAAACATCTCCAACAAGCGGTGGCTCACGAGCAAGAAGCCCACCTACATCGAGGAACCCAAAAAGATGAATCTTGTTGTCTTTGTACCACATCTGAGAGGGCTTCCTTAGGGAAGACCCCATTGTAGCCTTCAGGGAAATATTGTAAAAGGATATCAATTCTTGTAACCCCTTTTATGATTATCAATACAAATACAGTAGATTCTTTGATATTGAATGTCTTTTAGAATGGATGAATTGGAAGGGATAGTTACCATCTCAAATAGGCATGAACTAACAATGGATGTAGGAGAGACAAGGGTGGCATAATATACACCAGTAAGATAAAAAAGGTGGAGGATGTTAGGTGTAAGGAGAGACCAAATTTCTCTCTCATCCTCCTTACCCCATTAGGAATCATGAAGAGAGGTTATCTATGCAAAGGAAATATTAAGGAGGATCATAAACATCATTAGAGTTGGATGATGTGATAAAATATATAGGTTCAGTCTTGTTGGTGACGTAGTCGATCCCACAATGATCGACCAAGTTTCGGATTCTAAAGGATCCTTAATGCCTTATTAATTTCAACCAAGGTCCTTCCCAAGACACCCCATGTTAACAAAAATTTGCTTAGGTATGAGGTAATCAAGGTATAAATAACAAGATGTAAACTATATCTTGGGTGGAAATGTGTTTTCACCTCGTATATGCTCATAATTAGATCTACCAACACACACAAAAGAGCAACTCCCAATCTACACAATAGAACCTTTCATAATGGATCACCCATAGTCATGATATTAAGTAAATAACATGGCTATATTGAACACATGATGAATATGGATTTAAATGTTAATCAGCCTAGAAGAAGTAGATGATGAAGACCTAGGAGTAGGCACAATAGGCTAGTCTAGCAAGGATGTTTATGAGGTTGTAGCTTAAGGTACAATGGAAGATGTGAGTTGCAGAGAAGAAAAAAATATTTCTAGGATTAAGACCATATGGCAATAAGAAAATGGTTTGGAATCAATAGGGATATATACTATTTTACCTTTATATTCATATTTGAGACACTGATGATAGGTGGAAGGTATAGCTTGCATTACATGAATCCATGGTTGCCCTAAGAGGATGTTGTAGGAGGTTTCCTAGGGAATGAAATAGATCATGATGTCAAGCACACAGGGACTAATTTTGAAAGGTTAAGAAATATTACTACAAAATCCATATTTGCCACCATCAAAGGCTTAGATGATCAATTTTGACTTTTTCAAATCATGCTATGCTAGGCCAAGGTGATGGATACAATCCATATTACAAATATTAAGGTCAAATCCATTATAATGTACTTTTATTTGATAAGACATGTGATATGTAGAGAATGATCACTACGGATAGTTGATGCAAGAACATCAGTTTCCTAAAAGGATGTAAGGTGATGGCCTCCAAGGGTCCCAAAAACATTAGTGATGTCATTATGTGACAAGTATTGGGGGATCACTGACTCATTGAGAAGTTGGAGGAGCATGTCATGGTGAGTAGAAGATATTCTAAAATTTTCCAAGAGGTAAGTATTAGAAGACATACTCTTCAATTGTTGGCATAGATCAAAAGAGTTGGTAGGAGTTACGGGGATGACAATAGGAGACCTATCTAACATGGGGTTCTTGTATTTATTTTGGAGAACTATGGGAGGTTGAGAAGACAAACTAGAAGGTTGATATTTTATTGTTGTCAGGTGCCTACATGTATGGAAACCATACCAACCAAAATTTTATAGATCACATTATTAGCATCCCTTCAACTATGATTGAGTAGGAGATTTTAGATAATCCAAAGATCTTGGTTAGAGGAATAATATTGAACATTGGACTCATTGATGACAATATGATATGCATATATTATATTCTAGATAAGGTTATGCAAGGTATTACACCTATTAGTCTTGTGACTATTGGTGTAAAATCTACCTAGTCTATGGAATTGGAATGCACCCTAGACTTAACATTTTTGGATGAATGAGATTTATCTCAATTCAAATTTTGGATAAGGTTGACTCCTTGGTATGCTTGTAATATTAAAACAGAGTTTCAAGCTAAAGTTATAGAGGGAAAATTTATAAGAGAGTGAGGATAAAAATAAATGAGTAAATTATTAACAAGATATAGTGTAAAAACATTGGACATTACCATGTAATAATCTTACATAATCAATCTAGATGATACTTAACAGACCAACCATTATCAAGTGCAAAACATATTTATTTAATTTCAAGAACATACTTTAATCATTTCAAAGAATCCAATGAATAGCAACCCAACAATGATCCAAATAGCAGAATTCACTTTAACATAATAGAATAATCATAAAAGTGTAATAGAAATGACTTAAATAAAGATATATTCATAAAATCTGCAATGACACCAACAATAGAGGCCAAACAACTATTATTTTTCATTAATTGGTAGAAATATTACATAACAAATATCCAAGAAAATACTATAGAGTCGACCCTCTAATTAGAGGTGTCATGGCTTATTTATAAGATATATTTTGAATCTTACAACAAAATATTTACAATGGTAGTTACAGGCCTGTTATGAAAACAACTAGTAAAGAAAGCTCACGTTATTGAGGTGACGGTTTCAAATTTCATCCTACATTTGAATTTTAAATTTATTTGTAATCTGCTCCATTGATATGCAACTATCTTCTACAAGTGGCTAAACTGCTGTAACCGATGTGTTAGAGATGTCATTTTTGTGCCTTGATGGTACTAGATTGACTAGATAGATAACAATGAGGTAGTTAAGGTTTTGAAAGTGACCTTACAAGGGGACATGTATCAAGGCTAGGATTTTATTTTTCTTGAAGTATCACTCAAACAAATCTAGACTTAGAGATGCTTTGGGGATATCACTATTAGATATGTCTCAACTTTGCGCATTCCAACCTTATTCATTTTGGCTTTGGCTCTTTTGGCTTTGTGTATTGGCCCCTTTTGCATGATATCAAACTTGTGCATTCTGACCTTGTGCATCCTGGCCTTATGCATCTTAGCCTTATGCATTCTGGCCTTATGCATTTTGGCTTTGGTTCTTTTGACTTTGTGCATTGAATCCTTTTGTATGATCTTAGAATTGTGCATCCCAACCTTGTACATTATGACCTTGTGCATTTTTACCTTATGTATTTCGACCTTATGTATTTTGACCTTGGTTCTTTTGGCCTTATGCATTGGAGGTGATGATGTCATTGGTATCGATGTTTTGACTTTGTGCATTTTGGCTTTATGCAATTTGTGTATTTTTGGAATTTTGTGATATCACGTTGACATCACCACTAAAAAATGTTCAACTTCATGCATTTCAGCCTATTTTTTGTGAAAGTCTAGATCTAAGTTTTTTCAAACTTGACTTAACCAAGCTTTGGGTCATTTGACGTCTTTAAATGAATTGTTTAGAGAATTAAAGGTAGGATTTGGTGAAGCAAATTAGTGTGGGAAATTTTTTGACCTACATGCTTGGTGCCTTCTAGGGTTTTTTGCTTGTAGAAAAAGACAAACATAGATAGCCTTATTATTAGGTTATAAATTTATGAAGAGAAGGAACTAGAAGATAAGCTAACAAAAATTGGAAGTAGAATGACCATATTGTATACAATAATTGCTACAAGAAGCAAGAAAGGTAGGGATACTAAGAGACAAAGTGGTTGGAGTTGATGGAGAGATATACAAGCAGACATGATATGAGGAAGTGGAACAAAATGGAATAGGGGAAGGAAAGAAGAATGGATAGAGAACAAGAACATCTAATTATTGGTGTCCTTTGCAAAAAATGGTACCTCCATGAGCATATTATGCCATAGCTAAAATTTATTTTAGGTCCAGGCAAGTTGCCTTAGGTAAATATTCTAATAACTTTTAGTTCAAAGTCCATCACTATGCATGCTTCTTTTCTTCACAAAATTACATAAAAAATCCTCCTCTTTGTTGGAAACGTCAATGAAATATCCTAGGCCTTTAAGAATGTATATGATTATTGATAGAGATTAATATTATATTCTATAATATTAACTCTGCTCAAATGGATCATGTTATATTGCATTTAATACTCACACGGATCATGCGTATTAAATGTTGATTGTAAAGGAAGATATGCCTATAAATATATTTTTGATTAATGCAATTCCAAGTTTTCATTTGTGCCATTTTGTATCCTCTTTTAAGAGTATTTCCCACATTAATTATGCTAGTGAGTATCATGCTTTGGATCATTCGACCTCCCATAGTCTTATATAGAACTTGAGATGATAGCTATGCCAACTAAGTCTTGCAATATTGCATGATATTTTCTTTTGACTTGGCATTTTCAAAAAAATTAAAACTTGTGTAGAAATTTTTTCATATTCCATATTTAATATTTCTTTGCTAGCTAGGCTACTTTGGCTCAATCACTTTGCGTTTCTCTTTCATAACTAAGAGGAAAAAAAGTTATGTGGCATATTTTATGCATTATTTCTTGATCTAACATGTGCCATGTTGTGACATATGAGTACTTCTATTCCATTTGTTAGCTCTTCCTATCTTGTACATTGGGCTATGAAGTCATGGAAAGACTGATGAAAGAAATAGCAGATGAAAAAGGTGAGAGAGGTACTTTATAGGATGAAATAAGATGCATGATGAAATGGCATGATAGTCAAAGGGTAGGTATTGCAAGGAAAGAGTGTGGAAGGGATGATACCTAAGGATGATGAAACTTTTTTTCATGATTGTAATTCATGTTTTGTTCATTCTATGTCCTTAGCGGAAGCCCAGTCTAGTCAAATTAGAAGGGTGTTCATAGTTACACATATTTAAGGGTATGTTTTGGAGTGTATAACTGTGAACAACCATAATATTTGGTCAGACAAATTTGTGACCATTTTTTTGAAAATTTCCTTTGTTTTTATCTTCCCTTCATCCTAATAGATTTTGCAATTTGGAGGTAGCCTTAAAGATAGTATTTCTTTCTTGATAAGCCTACTAAGGATTCAATATTTGGCCTATCAAGCTCTTTGATGTCTCTTTCTGGTTCCCTTCCTCCATAACTTTACAAATATTTATTTGCCTTGAGTGGAAAAATGTAAACTAAAATATTATTTATATATAGACTCCTCAGTTTGTCAAAGGTATTGTTTGATCTGCTAATGTTAGCTCTCTTTTTATTCAACACATCATTGTTTCCAAGAAGAAGACTTTTAAGCACACCTACTACTTTTCCTTGCTTAATCTACTACTATAGTCATAGAGTCTACCTTTCACATCTTGTTTCATATGCCACTTGGACATTTTGTTGGCTAATCACCTTATTTTTCAAAGCTATGTATAGCCTTTATTTACTTGTGAGCTTATTTACACAAAAATATGGCATGTTTACCTACATATGGCAAGAGTAAATTCCTTACTTTATCCTTGGAATCTACAATTACCTGACCATATAATGCCAAATTTAAGCTTCTCCTCTTGATAGATTATTTGGAACTCAACTTCTATTGACCAATTTCAAACATTGATCAGGTTCTAATGAAATTTTATTTCCAAGGATCTTCTAGCTTTAGAAATTAGTGGTTATCATATATGATTTCTCTAAATGAGGTAAATTACGAGACTTTGATTTTTTGAGGATTGGACTACAAAATGTTATCTATAAAGTCTTGAGAAATATACTTATCATCAATTTGAAATTTATTCAAATTTCTCCTTTTGTTACACACCTACTTTCAATGGACCCCTTTTGACTCTTAGGCCAACATTGTTGTAGCTTGTGACTTGCCAAGCCTTGGAGCAATTCACAACCAACCATTATATCTGGCTATTTTTCTAAATATTTTTTCTCACAATCGTGGTTGCCTTACCAATTTTTTGCCATGCCAAATCTGGTTCTTCTTTTGGCCAATCAATTATTTCCATGCATGTACTTTGAGAAACCTTATTACCTAAATCTTCCTTTAGTTCCCCATATCTCTTAATGTCCTCCTAACTGCTCTAAAAAGTCTTTATACAAGCACATACCAAATAGAGGAGGTATGTTAGCAATTACTATATCTTGTAAAACCACTAGGTCTAGGCATCCATGTATCATCATCAAAATTTTCCTCATAAAATTAATTGCTTTTATTGATACCTCCTTAAACTAGACTGGTTTTGGTTCTATCTGACTATAGACTAGGCCCATGCTCTTACAAATTTCTTAAGGCATAACTATAATATCAGCTTCTGTATGTGCCCTTATAGGTAAAGATATAAATAAAAAGGGGTGGGCTAATAATTTTCCATGCTTAATGATGGTTGCTTTTCCATTAGATTCTAGGGACTGTCATATTTTATTGATTATTTTAGGGCTAATCTAACTAAATCTACCCTTTTAGACACCAAAAAATCCCTTCTCAAGTCCCTTTTGTCTCTCGAGGGGTCAATTTTTTCTTTTCTTGATAATTATAGCTTTGAGATTGGTTCTAGTTTTGGGGCTAACATTTTGAATAAGCTCTGGTATTTTTTGTCTACATCTTCTCTTTGATCTTGAGTCATAGACAAGAAATACATTTTTTTTATAAACTTTAATCGTTTGTAGATTTAGTTGTTATGTCCTAGGGTTTGGTGCTAGAACATATGACCGTAAATATTCTATTTCACTTTGTGCATTCAAATTCTAAGCATGCTAAGAACTATTTTCCATCTCTTCTTGATTACCAATAGGAGTTTCTTTCTCTATGAATGGTTGTCTCAAATTTATTATAAAAGCTATCATCTTCCATTACTAAAATTTTCTTTGGATATAAATGATGCTGACAACTTCCACTTATATAAGCTCTATTGGCGATGAAGAGTTGCACATAACGAGAATTTAAATTCTTCTTGTATTCTAGTATCATAACAACACACTATTTGGTCTTATATAGTAGACTTATAATGGTATTTTATCTTTACCTCTACTTGTGAGTGTCGTCCTTCCATATTATTGATTTCTTTAATCAATTTCTAAATCAGTGTCTTCAATCCCTATTCAGTCTAGGGTTATGTCATGTATAAAATGGGGGTGTATTATATTATGGAAGGGTAAGAAAAAAATGGTTTTGATACCTCATAATATGATGGACAAGGCATGCTTGGAAATTAGACTTATGGGTAATCTTGGGTGGTTGAACATATGGTGTTTCTAGGAGGAATTTTTTCTGGCTATGATGAACATATTTTTTGTAGTTATGGCTTTTTGAAAGATCTATGGGAATTTGTTTCTTTGGACTATTGAATCAAGAGGTTCAAGTTAGAGCTGAAGGTATGAATGTAATAAAGATATGCTTGAGCATGGGAGGGCTGAATTTCTTAAGGTATTATTTTTCAAATCCTTTTAAACCATGCATTAAAGTTGATGATGATTTTATGGGAAGCTCTTTAAATGGAGGAGAAATGAGTAAGCAATAAAAATGGATCTTAGGAATCATAAAATTCTATGATGAGATATTTGGCTATTTTGGCGTAAGTCATAATGCTCTTATCTTCTAAAGAATGGTGCCATAATAATACTTTACCTCTAAAAGGCTAGAAGAGTAGTCTAATCATGACATATTTGAAGGAGACGGGGAACAACAGGGACCTTACGAACTCTGCATTCTCATTAAAATTAAAAAAAATAATTACCAGCTTGAAAGCAACAGCCCGCAGGCTTTACAATGGCCGGTCTCGGCCTCGGCTCTATTCTATCTCTCTGTTCTACTTCTTCGCTCCAGTCCGCCGTCCCCCCGAAAACAAAAAAATTCCGTTTTCCTTAACGAGGTCCCACCGGTCCTCCCCGGCAATCAATGCCTCCACCTAATAAAAAATTTCACATTCAAATTCCCCCCCCAGGACGAGAATTCAAATTTTTTGCCATAAATGGGCCACCGCCCGAACCACCATGGAGCTTGCATTAATGGTTTTCCTGACCTGCAACCATCGTCTTCGTCAGATCGATCTCCTGTACCGTGGTCTCCTCCATAATGGCCATTACTTGCGTCTGTTCCATTATCTGTTCCTGTTACTTTGTCAATAAAAGAAAAGAAACACGACCGTGGCTCTCATCTTGATTCGATACACGTAGCTATCCACGTGTTAAATCTGACCTCCCCTGGTTGTCCGCATACATACTTGGATTTACCCACCTCTGTCCACAACGTTTCCAAAACACGTGCCCCTCTCCATAGTTTTGATACACGTGGCTGCCCACGTGTCCAATCCTGCCTTCTCTGGTCTTCGGTTCATTTTCTTTGGTCATGATTTTACTTGGTCGCGATATCGTGACGGGTCACGAAATCGTGACATGTCACGATATCGCGACCAAAAACGCTTCCTCAAGCCTCAACTCTTTAGGGTCGCGAAATCGCGACATGTCGCGATTTCGTGACCCCTCCCCTCTCTCTCTCAACCTTCTCTTTGCTGAAGCTCCTCGTAAATTTCTCTACCTTGCGTTGTCTTGTGAAAATGCCACGTGGTGGTTTCTAACTGGCCGTGATATAGCGACAAGTCACGAAATCACGACCAAAAGTGCCTCCCTTTGTCGTAGCTCTCTGGGGTCACGATTTCGCGACCCCCTTTTGCCTTCGTCCCCTTCTACGAGAAATGGTCACGATATCATGACCATTTCCGCCTCTACCAACTGCTGCAAGAAATGGTCACGATATCGTGACAATTTTTGCCCTTTGTCTTCACTTTTGTTCGCCTTGTCTTGCCGAAACTTACCTGTTCTAACTGCCTCAAGACCACGCCACGTGGCAACCTTCCACTGGCCGCGATACCGCGACAGGTCACGATATCACGACGGGACTTCTCCTCTCGCCATTGCCTTTGCCGAGTTAGCTTCATTTTAACTGTCTTTGTTACCACGCCACGTGGCAACCTCCCACTGGTCGCGATACCACGACAGGTCGTGATATCGCGATGTCGTGATATCGTGACGAAAACTCCCCTTGCTACTCTGCAGCTCTTGGGGTCGCGATTTCGTGACCCCTTTTCCCCAACTTTTGCCTTGGAAAAAAAACAAATTTTTGCTGAACTTAAGCTTTCCCCCTGTTTTTCAGAGCCTTTCTGTGATTGTTCTTTTGCCACCGGATGCTCCTGCATCAGACATCCGGGGTAAATGGAGAAGTGACCTTCACTTCTAAGCTGTTCGGTCTGCATCCTTTGCAATATTTCTGAACACCCATCAACCTTTACAACCTGCTCAAGTTCTGTTTCCTGGAAATAATTTCTGCCTTCTACTAGACAAATTCTGGCATTACTGCACACCTTCTCATCTTCGGTCTGCAATGGCTTCAACTTGTGTCGCACTCCATCTTTCTTCAAGGTGTAAGTATTAGCACGACCATCATGCACTGCATTCCGATCAAACTGCCATGGCCTTCCCAACAGCAAATGACATGCATCCATAGGGAATACATCACACAGGACTTCATCCTGGTATCTCCCAATATAGAACGTGACTAAACACTGTTCCCGGACCCAAGCTCTATGGTCCTTCCGCAACCACGCAATTCGATACGGGTGCGGGTGTCTCCTTCTCTCCAGCTGCAACTTAGTAACCATCTCCTCGAAAACTAAGTTGTCTGTACTTCCATTGTCGATGATCACATTGCAAACTTTGCCTGCACTTTTGCATCCGATACGGAACAGGCTTCTCCTCTGTTCAGATTTATCTTCTTCCACCAGCATGGTCCTTCTCACAATCATGGCTTCTCCCTTTTTAGCTTCTTCAGAATGCTCCGAGTCAGCATCTTCAACTGCTATAACTGCTCTGGCAGGACCCACTGGCCTCTTGTTTGTCCTTTCTCGGTGTTGTGGGCACTCAAATGCCCGGTGTCCTTCTCCACAATGGAAACATGTTCCATGAAATATTCCTCTTCCATACCCGCGTCCAGATCTACCTCTTCCTCTCGGGTAGTTATCATTCTGAACTTGCGGTTTTGGGTCTTCATCTTCTTCTTTCTGACCTCGGCTGCTGCTCTCTTCTTCCTTCTTCTCTTCCTTTCCACCATTCTTTCCTCTCGGTTCTTTCACTTTCTGCTTGCTTTCAAACCTTCGGTTCAATTTTCCTTCAACCTTTAAAGCAAACTGGTAAGCATCTTCGATGGTGTTTACCCGAACCAAGCTCAACTCCTCCTGCACACTCAATCTCAACCCATTAATGTAATGAGCCACCTTTTCTTTGTTGGCTTCTAAGTGTCCGGTTCTGATGGAAATTTTATAAAAATCCTCCATATATTCTTGAACTGTTCTGTTCATCTACCTCAAGCTTTGCATTTTATGTAACAGATCCAGCTCATAGTCAACAGGGATGAACTGTCTTTTTAATTTCTCCACCATTCTGTCCCACCTGGTAATCCGTTCTTTTCCTCTTTGGTTTCTCTCAAGCTGTACCCCATTCCACCAAATGCTAGCATGACCCTTCAGTCGGGTCTTAGCAAATTTGACCCGATTAGGGTCTTCAACTTCTTCGTATTCGAAGTATTCTTCTAATTCATTCACCCAGTCTATCAATTCCTCTGGGTTCAAGTTCTCGGAATACATGGGAACCTCTAACTTCGGCCTCTTCCCGATATGGGATATGGCCTTGTATAGCCGGGCCTGTGCCGGGTCTACATCTTCCTCCTCTTCTTCAAACTCATTCTCCTCTTCCACCTCATCCTCACTGTCTGCATCCCTTCCCGGTTCACGTCCTCTGCGTAGCTCTTCTTGTAGGGTCTGGACTTGCCGCTGCAAAGCCCAAAAATCTTCCACTGCCATGCCTCTGCCACCCATCGGGTTTCTTCTCGGAGGCATCTTCTTTGAACTCAAGCCCTCCCACACGTCCTGGTACAACTGCCTCTCTCTTTCGGCGGTCTATTGTACGCTCAGGAGCTACGGGCTCTGATACCACTGACGAATACGGGAAACAATAGGGACCTTACGAACTCTGCATTCTCATTAAAATTAAAAAAAATAATTACCAGCTTGAAAGCAATAGCCCGCAGGCTTTACAATGGCCGGTCTCGGCCTTGGCTCTGTTCTATCTCTCTATTCTACTTCTTCGCTCCGGTCCGTCGTCCCCCCGAAAACAAAAAAATTCCATTTTCCTTAACGAGGTCCCCCCGGTCCTCCCCGGCAATCAATGCCTCCACCTAATAAAAAATTTCACATTCAAATTCCCCCCCCAGGACGAGAATTCAAATTTTTTGCCATAAATGGGCCACCGCCCGAACCACCATGGAGCTTGCATTAATGGTTTTCCTGACCTACAACCGTCGTCTTTGTCAGATCGATCTCCTGTACCGTGGTCTCCTCCATAATGGCCATTACTTGCGTCTGTTCCATTTTCTGTTCCTGTTACTTTGTCAATAAAAGAAAAGAAACGTGGTCGTGGCTCTCATCTTGATTCGATACACATAGCTGTCCACGTGTTAAATCTGACCTCCCCTGGTTGTCTGCATACATACTTGGCTTTACCCACCTCTGTCCACAACATTTCCAAAACACGTGCCCCTCTCCATAGTTTTGATACACGTGGCTGCCCACGTGTCCAATCCTGCCTTGTCCGGTCTTCGGTTCATTTTCTTTGGTCATGATTTTACTTGGTCGCGAAATCGCGACATGTCGCGATATCGCGACCAAAAACGCTTCCTCAAGCCTCAAATATTTGGGGTCGTGAAATCACGACATGTCGCAATTTCGTGACCCCTCCCCTCTCTCTCTCAACCTTCTCTTTGCTGAAGCTCCTCGTAAATTTCTCTGCCTTGCGTTGTCTTGTGAAAATGCCACGTGGCGGTTTCTAACCAGTCGCTATATCGCGACATGTCGCGATATCACGACCAAAAGTGCCTCCCTTTGTCGTAGCTCTCTGGGGTCACGATTTCGTGACCCCCTTTTGCCTTCGTCCCCTTCTCGCGAGAAATGGTCGCGATATCGCGACCATTTCCGCCTTTGCCAACTGCCGCAAGAAATGGTCGCGATATCGCGACCATTTCTGCCCTTTGTCTTCACCTTTGTTCGCCTTGTCTTGTCGAAACTTACCTGTTCTAACTGCCTCAAGACCACGCCATGTGGCAACCTTCCACTGGCCGCGATACCGCGATAGGTCGCGATATCACGACCCGTCGCGATATCGCGACGAGACTTCTCCTCTCGCCATTGCCTTTGCCGAGTTAGCTTCGTTTTAACTGTCTTTGTTACCACGCCACGTGGCAACCTCCCACTGGTCGTGATACCGTGACAGGTCACGATATCACGACGTCGCGATATCGCGACGAAAACTCCCCTTGCTACTCTGCAGCTCTTGGGGTCGCGATTTCGTGACATGTCACAAAATCGCGACATGTCGTGATTTCGCGACCCCTTTTCCCCAACTTTTGCCTTGAAAAAAAAACAAATTTTTGCTGAACTTAAGCTTTCCCCCTGTTTTTCAGAGCCTTTCTGTGATTGTTCTTTTGCCACCGGATGCTCCTGCATCAATATTCAAAGACAATATTGTATATAGTAGCTAAAGCCACTACATCTTGATAATTCTCATAAGTTATTTTTTGCTACCATTATAAATGGAAAGGGATTTTAGAGTGGCCTTTGGGATTTCATAGAGGATTGAGATATTGAGGGGATAGATGCTATCCCAAGATAGATAGGATTATTAGCCATGAGAACTTTCTTGTGATAATAATATCCACATCATAGAGTTTCCAGGTGAATATATGTTCTCTACTTATGAGGTCAAGACTATTCACCACATCTTGATCTCTCTAGGTATGTGATATGAAAAGATATAATCCATCCCACCAGGTGTGCCAAAAATAAATCATTGGCACCAAATTTTCCTATTATATAGAATTGTAATGCACCCTAGACTTTAGACAATGATTTTGGATGAATGAGATTTCTCTCAATTCACCCTCCAAAGAAGATCGACTCCTTCGTACACTTGTAAACTAAAAAAAGGGTTTAAGCTAAAGGTAAAGAGAGGGATACATTAGAAGAGGGTGAGGATGAAAATAAAAGAGTAAATGGTGGGCATGATATAGTGTACCAACATTGGACACTACCATGTAACAAGCTTACACAATCAATCTAGATGATACTTAATAAACCAACCATTGTCATATATAAAACAAATTTATTTAATTTTAATTACATACTTTAATTATTCCAAAGACTCTAATGAATAGCAATCCAAAAATGATCCAAATCATAGAATTTGCTTTAACAAAATAAACTAATCATAAAGTGTAACATAAATATCTTAAATTAAATATATATTCATAAAAATCTACAATGACACTAGTAATGGAGGCCAAATAGCTATCACTTTTCATTAATTGGTAGCACGATTACATAGTAAATATCCAAGCAAATACTATAGAGCCGATCCTCTAATTAGAGGTGTCATGGCTTATTTATAAGCTATATTTTAAATATTATAGAGAAATATTTACAATGGTAGTTACAAGTTTGTTATAAAAAACTTGGCAAAGAGCTCACATTGCTGAGGTGGTGGTTTTAGATTTTGCCTTGTGTTTGAATTTTGAATTTGTGTGTAATTTTCTCCATCAATAGAAACTATCTTTTGCAAGTGGTTGAACTATTGTAATTGATTTATCGTGGATATAATTTTCATGCCTTGATGGTGCTATATTGACCAACTAGAAAGCACTAAGGAAGTTATGGTTATAGAAGTGACCATTCAAGGGGACACGTACTGAGGCTAAGCTTTTATTTTGCTTGAAGTGATGTTCAAAACAAATTTAGACTTAGGAGATGCTTTGGGGACATCACTCCTAGATATGTATCAATTTTGTGCATCATGAACTTATGCATTTTGGCTTTGGTTCTTTTGACCTTATGCATTAGCCCCTTTTGCATGATCGTGGCTTTGTGCATTCTAGCCTTGGTTATTTCAACTTTGGTTCTTCTAGCCTTATGCATTGGAGGTACTGACATCACTGTTATTGATATTTTAGATTTGTGCATCCCAACCTTGTGCATTTTGGCTTCATACAATTTGCTTATTTTTAGAATTTTGTGATATGGTACTGATGTCACCATTGAAAATCATCTAACTTTATGTATTTCAACCTGTTTCTTAGGGAAGTTCAAATCTAAGATTTTTCAAACTCAAAAAACAAGCTTTGGATCATTCAATGGCTCTAAATGATTTTTATAGGAATTAATGGTAGGATTTGGTGAAGCAGATTAGTGTGGGTAACTTTTTGACCTATAGTGACCCACCACTCAATGGAATTTACAACATTCATTAGGATTATACCAGTTAGGTGTGCCTTGCGCTTGGCTATGAAAGGTTGATTAACTTGGCATCAATGAGTTGACCAAAGATGGTGGACAAAGGCAATGCTAATTTATTGAACTTTCTATTGGGTTTTTGTTGCTTGGCTAGAGTGATCTTTTGGGCTGTAGGGGCAGTTGCATTTGCATTATTTGCCTAACGAGTGTCTGTAAATTCATTACCCATGACATGATTATTTCTATATTGATTCTTAGGCTTATCTTCTTCTTTCAAGAGTTTTATTTGACCTCTACATATAAGAACAATTTTGACTTGCCTAGCAAGATTGACTGCAACCTCAAAAGTGGGAATGGATACAATTTCTAAATGGTAGGATAACTACTCATGTAAACTATGTATAAAGTATTTAAGGTCTTTAGGTGGAGGAATACCTTGAATCTTTCCTACAAGGACTTTCCATAGCTAAGAATTTGGTAAAAGGATCATCCTTTGCTTGTTTGATCTGGTAAAGGCCATCAATAGAGATAAAATCTTTAATATAGACAATGAAGTACTAGATAAACTATTTGGATAATTGAAAAAAAATCTTTATGGACTAGTGGGATTACAAAAAATACATTTCTAAGATCCCACTCCAAGGTTGATAGGGAAAATTTATAGGAAGACAGACTCATCATAGGTAATAATGGCATATGTAATCTTAACATTGAACATGACTAATAGGATCATCTAATACTCAATAGAGAAATTCGAGGTGCCTCAATGTTTTTAGAGGAAGGTTGGTTGGTTATGGACTGATCTAAGGGTTCATTGGAAAACTCATCAAAGAAATATTGATGATTCAAAGAAGTGCCATGGATGGAAACATATTGTTCCTTTATCTGCTCTCCTTTAGCCTAATATCTTGAGTTAAGCTGAGATGACTTTGGGGGAGGAGTGCTTGAGAAAGGTTGCAATAAAAAGGTATAGCTCTAGGGAATATAAGGAAATGATACTGTAGGATGGAGAGAAATCATATTCTTTACACTAGAGAGAAAAGTATTGGTAGAAATAGCTAGCATATAAAGGGAGTTAGGTTTTGAGTAAGGTTAGATCTACATGGTTGAGTCATAGGAACATGTAGTTGAGGAGCACTAGGTTGATATGCAAGAAGGTTATCTTCAAATAATTGGATATCAACATGTCTTGTGGGTATGCCATAACAATGAGCAAAAGGAATAACTTGGGTTTGGTTTGTGTTGGTCTAAAAATATGCCTAAGGATTAAATATGCACCTTCAGATTTTGATCAAAATTGGAAGACCTTGAAGGAATGAAGCTTCAAGTGTTAATATTCAGAGTAGGTTTATTCCATTAGATCTTCATTACCTAACTACAACACATGGGGGATGAAAAGAGTGTAGAGAGAAGAGAAAGAAATATAGCTATACTTATAGGTATTTAGATTTAGCCACATCAATAAATATTATGTATGAAGGATCGTGTGATTTAGACATTTATTAATTTTATTAATAGACCAACTAGTTATTGCTATGTATAGAATGCCTCAATTATTTAAATAATAAAACACCACATTTCTCATTCTAGAACTAGAGAATGAAACTACTTAGAAATACAAAAAATAGAATTACTATTACTTTCATTCAACTAGCAAACAAAAAAAATGATCAATGGTTTATACATATATGTTTTGCAAGAATTTGAACCAGAGGCCAATCAACAATCCAATATTCTATTTCTCAAAGGCACAATATATTTTCATACATTGTAAATTGTAAAAGCTCAAGAGTTAACCACTAGAACCTACTACATTCTAGTATATATAGCTTTTACAATCTATTTTATTACTTTGATTTCTCATTGCTTTAAGAGAGTGGATGTTTTTGTGTTATATCTCCTACTGACTTGCACATGTGCTTGGCAACACACTTGTTGTAACCAACTGGTCATGGCTTGCTGATGTGGTTTGATTAGTCTTCATCTAAAGGAGATATGACCATGTTATCTACATCTTATTCTTAGGATCTTTCAACATTTTCATTATGTAACTTATTCTTCCATGATCATCCATTCACATGAGCATTAGTGAGTGGTCTAGTTGTTAGGATTATATAACAACACACCTCAATCATTTGATATGCTATTAAAGTGACTGCCGACTCCTTAGATGGCATCGAACATCTAAAGATCTACTTGCTAGCCTTATATCGAGCATCAAATTTTGATTCAATCTTGTTGTTGAGTATATTATTATAGTTGTTGGGTGATGAAATTTGGTTTCCTTATCACTATTTGACTATCGAGTCTGAGGGATTTTATACGCTTCTACTACCATTGGAGGCATAAGATTTTTGATTCTTCCTACACTTGGCCAATTTTGTATTATGCCTATTTCCTATAGTGTGATGAAGATTCGATACCTATGCATATACTATGGGGTACAAATTTTTTTATGGTATTAACACTTAGTCAAAATTGCTTCTTCAACATCTACCAGGTGATGGGGATTTGGTACCAGCTTGTTACTACTAGATATATAAACCTTTGGTAGTATCGACACTTAGTCGATTTTGCTTCCATTTTTTCCTCGTCTGGTGATTGAATTTTGGTATCCATTCGTTATATTGCAAAGTAAAAAGTATCTAATGCATACCATAGCCAAGATTGATTCAATTTGTTCTTCACTAAGTGATAGGATTTTTGTACCCATCTGATGCTACTAGGGGTATAAAATATCCAACACCTTCTACACTTGGTATTTTTTGGCTTTGTTTTGCTCTCTATCAAGCGATATGTTTTTTGGTACCTATATATTGCCATGTGAAGTACTAAAATCCTGGTGAGCCTCATCCTTAGCAAAAATTGGCTTTCGTTGCTTGCTGTTGAGTGACAAGATTTTGGTACTTGTATGCTACCTTATGAGGTACCAAAAGTTTTATGCTTTCAACACTTAGCTATTTGCACTTTCATTGCTTACCATTAGGTGATGGGGTTTTGGTACCCGTTTGCTACTTTTGGTAGTACAAAAAGTTTGATGAGCCTCATACTTACCCAAAATTTGCTTTCACTGCTTGCTTCCAGGTGATGGGATTTTGGTACCCATCCACTACCTTGTGAGGTACCAAAAGTTTGATGCTCTCAATACTTAGCTAATTTTACACTTTTTTTTCTTACCACTAAGGATTTGGTACCCATCCACTTCCTTTGGAGGTACAAAAGGTCTGGCTAGCTCCATACTTAGTTGATTTTGCATTTTACATCTAAAAAATAAATGAATGTGGGTAATCACAAAAAATAATCATATTCTTGACGACTCACAAGGGATTTTCAATTGTGGAAATAAAGAAATTAAGTAGCCTATCCTAGACATCAAAGGTTGAAAGATCCACTAGTCAAGAAGGACAAGGGAGAAATATCGCATTTGGTACTTATTGCATGACAAAGAAAATGGTATGGCTTTATGAAACAATGACAACAATGAGGGGAGATATGTATAAGAAAAAACAAACTCATGCAAAAAGGAGGTAAAATTTTAAGGTGAAAGCGATGAATGACGATAACGATAGGGAAATATCATTATACAAAATATTATTATAAAAGGATGGCAAAGAAAATGGAAACTATAAACAATTTGTGGGGTTGAATAAACAAAAAGGATGAAAAAGAGAGAAAGATATGGTGCAAGGAGATACTACGAGCATGGGGCACCTCCATAAAAATGTATCTCTATGAGAAAAAATTGCTACAACTAATAATTGCTTTAGGTCTAGACAAGATACCTTAGGAAATCATCAACTCTATGCTTTCTTCTCTTTTTTACATAGTTGAGAAATAATTTATTTTCTTTATCACCTGCAATCACATGAACCTTCATTTTCCTCTTCAGGCTCATTCTCAACACTAAGGAGCACTTCTTTGGATTTTAGAAATAGGTGTGGCCTTATATAGAGCCAAGTATTGAGCTTCACATGTGCTATCTATAAATTATATCATGATTGAAATTTGGGCACCCCTTTTCAAATAATTTTGATCTCGTGTTACTTTAATGCTCACATGCCGTGTTTAATATCTCCTATCAAACTGAATCTTTTACAAATTCACTATTTTGTACTTTGCTTACATCATGCCTCCAAATAGAGTTGGTTATGACACCTCTATTACTTCATTTATTAGTTTTTCTCATGTCACTCTTGATCCTTACACCGTTTTCTGTCTTATCCATTGGGCTATAGAGTCATAAAAACAAATACTAAAAACTACACATTACAATTGCATAAGTGCAAAACTGTAGAAATGCAAAATTATTTTATACACAATTTTATTGTACATCACTCTTTTTTGGGGGGTTTAATGGCTTATTTGGTTGTTGAGACACTCCTTCCAAAGCTGCTTCTGATGACTCACCATGTTGTGTGATTTATTGAGTTGGTGGATTTGTAGGGATCTAAATATTTGGCACATCTTACGCCATGTATCCAAGGGAGGTACTAGAATCCCTTTGAGCTCACATAAGATATTTTACAGTCTATAATAATACCCATAAGGAGGATTTTTGTATCTTCTGTTCATTTTCTCTGACATGGTTAGAAGGTGAGAATGTTTGTGGAATATAGCGAAAACATACTCCACTACTAGTGGTTCTGGTAGTGACTCATTATCACTTTCATCTTGGAGCTACTGAACCAATAACTAGTGAATCTACTCTTCTTTATAAAATTACCTTTTATCATCCCAAAAACCTAGCAAACCAAGTGCCTTTATCTCCTTGGCAAACCTACTCATCTCATCAATATATTTTCTAAGGGAACATAACATTTCATCTCCTTCATGAATTAATTCAGTTCCATGGTAAACCTAATGATATCCAAGTCTACATTCTTCTAGACATTTGTCAAACTACTTATCCACCTGTTGAGAAGCAACACACCCCCACTGAAAAATGAGATTCCATCCTCTGAAAATTTTGAACTTCCATTTTTGCAGCAGGGACCCTCTAGATGTTTTTCAGGTTTTAAATCCAAATTTGCTTGTCTCCTTTTTTAAGTTGTGCTTTTTCTTGCATTCCAGCTGTGTTATCCAAGAATTCAATTTTTACATGCTAGAATCATTCATGCACAAACACAATCTTGCACCGGTACCGAGAAAAATCTAGAAAACAGTTGCATAAATTCATGAAAAATCAAACTTTCCATTTTTGGTAGTGTCGCGATATCACGACACTTCCATTTATGGAAATGTCGCGTAATCGCGACAGGTAAATCAAAAAGCAGCTAAGTCATGGAAGTGTAGCGAAATCGTGACACTTTCCATTTTTGGAAGTGTCACGATATCGCGACGTTTCCATTTTTGGAAACCATCGCAAAATCGCTGTCGACCGGAGGAGAGAGAAAGAAATCGTACGGAGGAGCGCGATTTGGCGACATGTCGCGAAATCTCGACATGTCGCATTTTCGTGGTAGGAGAGAGAAAGTGGGCTGCAGAATGGAAATCGGCTAAGTCGCAAACATGTTCCAAAATTGCGGTCAACGCGGTCAACGCATGCAGCTACTGGAACTGTCGCGATATCGCGACGTGTTCTAGAATCGCGGTTGAAAATCAAAAATTTGTACGGAGGCCGGGGAAGGTTGCGATTTCGTGACATGTCACGAAATCGTGACATGTCACGTTTTTGCGGTCGACGGGGGAAGAAGTTGCCGATGCGCTGGGGACGTCGTGATTTCGCGACATGTCGCGAAATCGTGACATGTCACAGAATCGCGACAGGAGAGAGAAAGTCCTAAGTTGACCAGAAGTGCATTCCAGCTATAACGGAGGGCATCCTGGGGTAGCGACACATGTCAAAGCGTGTATGAGACAGAGCAAGGCCGACATGCAAGCTTATTTTGCGGTTTTTAATCTGATTTAAATGTTAAAGCTTCTGATTTAATTAAAGTGCTAATCTAACTCATCTTTTGTCTTTCATGCAGGATTCCATCTGGCACTTACGGGACAACCAAAAAAGGCCACGAAGACAAAGTTAAAGTGCAGATTTGATCAAGGACCGCCATGCTAGAGGAGAAGATGCCGGTAAAAGCATTCAATGCAGATTTATTGCAGAATTGATGGCATGAAGATATTTTCAACTTCGGGATGGCTTTACGGAGATCAGATCTGAGAGAGGTGGTGACTCATCCGGCTCACCAACAACAAAATTAATGGAGGCATTTATTTGTAGCTGCGGATGAATGCAAGTGGCTTTAGATTTTATCTTCTCCATTTATGGCGGCTAACTGCACTGATTTGCAGAAGGGTTAAGTTCTATCTGGACTTTGATTTTAAATGGATTTTTATTGTAAAACCCAGGTCTTAGGGTTTAAGTGCGATAAGATTTAGGGTTTGAGCAAGATATTTTGAAAAGATCAGGGTCTGTCCTAAGTCTATAAATACAGATTCTAAATGTAATCGCAGAAGGCGGAGACTTAGAAATAAAATGCTTATAAGCAATTTCTTGCAAATTTTATGAAATCCTTTGTTTCTGGACTTGGAGTTGATGTGCTTTAGCTTTTCTGTGATAGCATGGCCAGGAGCCTAATATTTTGTAGAGTGTGATAAGTGTATCTTCTTTTGTTATCCGTTCCATTAAAGTTTGTTAGATATATGCTATAAATCTGCCATTATCAAGTTTAAATATCTTTGTTAGGCTTCAGTTGTTCTTTTGTCTGCTAGGGGAAATTGCAGATTTTAGGTTTAAATTTGTTCTAATTGCTCTGTCTTCACTGTGTGAGCTAGGCTATCGGTGAAAGATACCAGTTTTAACCAGTTGCCCTTGGATTTATAATTTTCTGCTAGATCTGTTTCACTCTGCCTTGTGCTCTTAGTTGAAAGTGATCTTAGACTGACTGGACACTTTCTTCTTTGATTTGTTCTATTGTGAAGCTAGTAGCATAGATAAAATTGATAGTTTAAGTTTTACAGTTTAAAGTCTGATAAGCTTCTCTTTCTGCCCTACCCTACCCTCTCTTTGTTTTCGGTGAATGATCCATTTTTATTTTCTTTGTTTGTCTTTTATTTAAATCTGCTGACCCATGAGAGCTAGATCAAGAATTCAAGTTAAATCTGATAAACAAGTAACAACTTCTGCAACTACTGAACAAGTTCAGGAACCCCCTGTAAGGTAACAAAGCGATCCATATTGAAATCTATTTCAGAAGTGGAAAAGAGTGAATAGCCATTCGACCCAACTCTGTAACTCGCACCTTGGATAACCAGCTAGATCCTAAAGCGAGTGGGATCCGTCCCGTGGGTGTCTCCGACGGCTTCCTGCCCATCCTTTCACGGGGGTGCGTATGAAAGCCGGACCAACAACCTAATTGGCGCTAGAAGGAGGGCGAGAACATATGTTCTTAGTGCACTTGAGTTGAGAAATCCGACTGTATGTGGTACTTGACAGAGTCTGGTATTTTATCTTTTGAATCCTTTTCCCTCCTCCTCAGCCAACAACCTAATTGGCGCTAGAAGGAGGGCCTGAACTCAGTTCAAGTATTGTAAGGGGCATAACAGCAACATTTGTAAGGACCCACAGTGAACTCCGAACAGTTTTGTAAATTGTCAGTGCAATTTTTGAAAGTTGTCAGTACAGTTTTTAAAATTGCCAGAGAAGACCTCAAGTTAAGAACAATTTTATCTCCACTGGCAGTTATCCAATTACAACTCAGAATATCACTGTCAGCCAAGTAATAATGGCAAATTGGTTGGGCCCCACTGCTTTGAACATTCCGGGTATAGCCCATGACTTGCCCAGAAATCCAAAAAGATACCTCCCTAGGTATAAACATGATGGGACAAGAACTGCAGAAGAACATCTGCTAGCTTTTAAAAATGCTTTAAAATTGTTGAATATACAGCATGAAGATGTTGCCTGGAGATTTTTCCCGTTCACTCTCCAGGAGGGAGCTTATGACTGGTTTTTAAACCTTACCAGCAATTCCATTACTAGTCGGGATGACCTAGAGAAAGCTTTTATATCACAATTTGGGGAAGTGATAGACCCCGAGTGTGTTATACCAACAATTTTACAGCATCAAGAGAGAGTCGGGAGAAACTGTCAGGTCTTTCAATATGAGGTTCCAAAGAGCTTACGGTAGAATGACTGGCCATTACATCCCAAATGCAAATCTGGCCTTAGAAATCTACAAAAATGCATTGGATTCGGTGACCTCTATTTTTCTCAAGAGAGACATCAATATTACAACCCTGGCAAGGGCTTATAATGAAGCCTTAATTCTTGAAAGACAGCTAGGACCTCAAATTCTGAGCAGTCCTTTGATATCCTATGTTACACAGAACATGCCTATTCCAGATCCCATTCCACATCATGAGTTAGTGCCAACATGTCATGCTCTACCCAAGGAAACTCCGTTAACTGTGACATCCACTCAACATGTGCAAAATATAGAGAAAGGTTCTGACAAGTTCAAAGTGGAAGTGCTTGAACTAAACAGTTGTGATCTGGCACCACCCAAATCTGATGTTTTTCCTGGTGAGTTAAATTTTCCTAGAGATCAAAGAAATATTGATATTTTTAGTTCACCCAAAAATAGTACAACCAGGGTTTCAGATTCTGTCACTTTTCCTAAAGAGTCAGAAAGTCTTGTACAGACTCCTGTGGATGAAATGCAAGATTTTCAACAGTTCAAAATGGACAGTTATAATTTGAGATGTCAGAGTCCAGAACCTAACAATGATCCTTCCTCATCAGAGAATGATGAAAGTGAGATTCAATGTCACTATGCGAAGTAAGCGAGGAGGATAACATCATTGAGGATATGAGGGAACTTAAAGTCGACATCACCCTCCATGAACCGCCTCGGATTGTTGAACAAAAGGTTAACTTGATTGAGGCTTACTCTGGACCACTGTTGAATTTCAAGAAAAGGAGGAAAGGATAGTAAATATGAATGTGGTCGACCAACTTGGAATTGATGAAGCTGTCTCAACATAAGCTCGCAACTTCTCAACATAATATCAAAGAAAAGGCTATAAACTGTGTTGATGCAGATATTGGAGTTTATAATTTGGCAACTGAGAAGGTGAGAACAGTTACAGCCCTAATCAATCATAACCATGATGTTTGGACATTGCACATTGATGAGGTTAAATCTAAGCAAGGCTCAGGTGAAAAGGAAAATTGTAAACATTCTGCTAGAGAGATAAAAATTGAAGTCCTGGATATTGAAGCAGTGCAGAAACCACAAAATGTTCAAGTTGTTAAGAACCAGGGCATACGGATAAAACATGATTTCTTTCGGTTGTCACATAATTTTGAAGATGTGGTGGTGCAGGTCTGTCAAGATTTTAAGGTATTTGATCCTCGGGGGTTTTTTACATTCAATCCTTTTGAAAGAACTCTGCAAACCCTTCAATTAGAAGCATAAACATGTTATCATATGATTTGTTATTATATGATTTGTTTAATTTGAAGGAGTTGCAGATTTGTTTTTCAAATGGGACAGGGAAGACGGTAAACACAAGTCTTTCCCGGATAGCAAATTTTTGAAGCACGATGCTGAGTGCATTTCGTCAACGAGGACTTGAAAGGTAATTTTTCTAAATTACTTGCGCATGGTCAAAATTTTTTAAGGCACCATTTCTCTGCTTTCCCAACTACTGTATTTTTTGAGTATGAAGGGAAGTTGTAACATATGTATACATTGTAAGTAAGCTTTGAAGTTTTTCAGTTTTATTTCTTTGTCTGTACAGTTTTAGCTTGTGCAGTTTATTTCTTTGTCAGTGCAGTTTTATTTTTAAATGTCTGTGCTTTTGCAGTTTCCCTTTGTTAGTTTTTGGTTGCTGTGTTTTTAGTTAATCCTTGCTGTCTGTATAGTGTCTTTTGTTTTAGCTTGCTTTTATTTTAGTCTGTACAGTCTTTTCTTCCTTGCAGTTCTTTTTCTTTGCTGTCTGTATAGTTGCAGTTTAGTTTATTTCAGTTGCTTTAGTTTATTTCAGTGCTGTTGCAGTTTAGCTTTGCTGCAGTTCAACAGTTTTAGTTGCTTTGCTTCAGTTCTTTTAGTTTGTTTCTTTTATTGCCTGTTCAGTTTTTATTTTCTTCCCTGCATTTCCTTTTCTTTGCTGTCTGTACAGTCTTTTGTTTTAGTTTTATTTTGCTGCCTGTGTAGTTTTAATTTATTTGCTTTAGTCTGTTCTATGCTTTAGTCAGTTCTGTGCTTTAGTCTGTACAGTTTTATTTTGTTTTTCTTTAAGGCCTGTGCCTGTCCTTGGATGCCTGTACAAAGTCCTTCAGCTCTTAAAATTTTGTCCTTTAAACCTTTGCCTAAAGGTCAATGAATAGTCAACCTGCTGAAAATTGTTTATTCTAAGCTGATCAATCCAGTTTCCATCCAGTACCCCATTCTGTTCATTATTCTAATTGAGATAGTCTTCTTACTCTGAACTGTAGAACTATTTTGTTATTCAAGACAAAGGTAGAGAGATGATTGGATCTTGTGCCTTACTTGCCACAGTTGTTTTAATGATAGAAAAACTGCTATGTTGTTTAGTTGGAGGAACTCCCGAGGAATCCAAGAAAAGCTGGTTTTGAGAGGGGACTATGATTTGTGCAATTATTTGGGTGTCACCAGAGGCTATCAGTGCCTAGACTGAGAAAATTCTGGATTGATCAAATGATAAAAGAAAATTGTGATTTCCCTAAAAACATTTCAGATATTGATATATTTCAGAGGGAGAGATATAAAAAAAAAGAGAGATAAAAAAAAAAAAAGAGAAAAGAATTACATAATAAAGAGGCAGCCAATATTAGATTCTGCCTTACAGTTGTAAATTTGGGTCGTGTAAATCTAAAGGGTAACTCTGTCTAGGCTGTAAAAGGCTAAACTAGTAAACAAAGCTCTACTCGATTTCCCCTTTTACAATCTAGAAAAGTTGATCAGTCCAAAGTTATCATTCAATTCAGTCATCCTTGAAGAAAGTTTTATACCCCTTGTAATTGCACATCAGAAATCTTCCTTGAAGTAATTCAGCCTAGTATGTCCTTGGGAAATTTTAACAGCTGGCAGTTAGTAGTCAATTTATTGTGAAGAATGTCTATGGCAAGGCATGATGCATGGTCTTTTTATTTTGAAACCAGAGTCTTGGGTTCTAAAATAGTGCTACTATTTTACCCACAGATATCGCCATTTGTTGAGAAGCAACACACCCCCACTGAAAAATGAGATTCCATCCTCTGAAAATTCTGAACTTCCATTTTTGCAGCAGGGACCCTCTAGATGTTTTTTAGGTTTTAAATCCAAATTTGCTTGCCTCCTTTTTTAAGTTGTGCTTTTTCTTGCATTCCAGCTGTGTTATCCAAGAATTCACTTTTTACATGCTAGAATCATTCATGCACAAACAAAATCTTGCACCGATACCGAGAAAAATCTAGAAAACAGTTGCATAAATTCATGAAAAATCAAACTTTCCATTTTTGGTAGTGTCGCGATATCGCGACACTTCCATTTATGAAAATGTCACGAAATCGCAACAGGTAAATCAAAAAGCAGCTAAGTCATGGAAGTGGAGCGAAATCGCGACACTTTCCATTTTTGGAAGTGTCACGATATCACGACGTTTCCATTTTTGGAAACCGTCACAAAATCGCTGCCGGTCGGAGGAGAGAGAAAGAAATCGTACGGAGGAGCATGATTTGGCGACATGTCGCGAAATCGTGACATGTCACATTTTCACGATAGGAGAGAGAAAGTGGGCTACAGAATGAAAATCGGCTAAGTCGCAAACATGTTCCAAAATCACGGTCAACGCGGTCAACGCATGCAGCTACTGGAACTATCGCGATATCGCGACGTGTTCTAGAATCGCGGTTGAAAATCAAGAAGTTGTACGGAGGCCAGGAAGGTCGCGATTTCGTGACATGTCGCGAAATCGCGACATGTCACGAAATCGTGACATGTTGCGTTTTCGCGGCCGACGGGGGAAGAAGTTGCCGATGCGCTGGGGACGTCGCGATTTCGTGACATGTCGCGAAATCGCGACATGTCGTAGAATCGCGATAGGAGAGAGAAAGTCCTAAGTTGACCAGAAGTGCATTCCAGCTGTAACGGAGGGCATCCTGGGGTAGCAACACATGTCAAAGCATGTATGAGACAGAGCAAGGCCGACATGCAAGCTTATTTGGCAATTTTTAATTTGATTTAAATGTTAATGCTTCTGATTTAATTAAAGTGCTAATTTAACTCATCTTTTGTCTTTCATGCAGGATTCCATCTGGCACTTGCGGGACAATCGGGAAAGGCCACGAAGACAAAGTTAAAGTGCAGATTTGATCAAGGACCGCCATGCTAGAGGAGAAGATGCCGGTAAAAGCATTCAATGCAGATTTATTGCAGAATTGATGGCATGAAGATATTTTCAACTTCGGGATGGCTTTACGGAGATCAGATCTGAGAGAGGTGGTGACTCATCCGGCTCACCAACAACAAAATTAATGGAGGCATTTATTTGCAGCTGCGGATGAATGCAAGTGGCTTTAGATTTTATCTTCTCCATTTATGGCAGCTGACTGCACAGATTTGTAGAAGGGTTAAGTTCTATCTGGACTTTGATTTTAAATGGATTTTTATTGTAAAACCCGGGTCCTAGGGTTTAAGTGTGATAAGATTTAGGGTTTGAGCAAGATATTTTGAAAAGATCAGGGTCTATCCTGAGTCTATAAATATAGATTCTAAATGTAATCGCAGAAGACGAAGACTTAGAAATAAAAGGCTTATAAGCAATTTCTTGCAAATTTTGTGAAATCCTTTGTTTCTGGACTTGGAGTTGATGTGCTTTAGCTTTTATGTGATAGCATGGCCAGGAGCCTAATCTTTTGCAGAGTGTGATAAGTGTATCTTCTTTTGTTATCCGTTCCATTAAAGTTTGTTAGATATATGCTATAAATCTGCCATTATCAAGTTTAAATATGCTGTTAGGCTTCAGTTGTTCTTTTGTCTGCTAGGGGAAATTGCAGATTTTAGGTTTAAGTTTGTTCTAATTGCTCTGTCTTCATTGTGTGAGCTAGGCTGTCATCGATGAAAGATACCAGTTTTAACCAGCTGCCCTTGGATTTATAATTTTTTGCTAGATCTATTTCACTCTGCCTTGTGCTCTTAGTTGAAAGTGATCTTAGACTGACTGGACACTTTCTTCTTTGATTTGTTCTGTTGTGAAGCTAGTAGCATAGATAAAATTGACAGTTTAAGTTTTACAGTTTAAAGTCTGATAAACTTCTCTTTCTGCCCTACCCTACCCTCTCTTTGTTTTTGGTGAATGATCCATTTTTATTTTCTTTGTTTGTCTTTTATTTAAAGCTGTTGACCCATGAGAGCTAGATCAAGAATTCAAGTTAAATCTGATAAGCAAGTAACAACTTTTGCAACTACTGAACAAGTTCAGGAACCCCCTGTAAGGTAACAAAGCATTCCATATTGAAATCTATTCTAGAAGTGGCAAAGAGTGAATAAGCATTCGACCCAACTCTGTAACTCGCACCTTGGATAACCAGCTAGATCCTAAAGCGAGTGGGATCCGTCCCGTGGGTGTCTCCAACGGCTTCCTGCCCATCCTTTCACGGGGGTGCATATGAAAGCCGGACCAACACCACCTAAGGGTACTTTCCTTTATTTCTTAGCATTTATTCGACTATCTACACTTCCAATATTTTTCACAACAAATCTTTCTTGCCTTTTCTAGACTCTTACGTTGCCTCCATAGACACCATGGTGGTTTCCTTTATTTTCTCTTTGAAAGAGGGAAAATATTGTAGGGTAACCCCTTTGATTTTTCCCAATAATGACTTCTAATATACTTGATCCAATCCTTCAATATCTCCTGGCCATGGGGTTTCTCCTTTTTTTATTGTAGTTTCACCTGAGTAGTAGCCAGGGCCTCCTCTTACTATTGGAGCTTATATTTTAGCCCTAATAGTACTGAATCTTGTTGTTGCATATTGCTTTTAGCCATTTGTAGATCCTCCTCTAGGATCTTAATTTTTGGATCTTTCTACTGTAATTCTTCCTCAAAAGGGGTATCATAAATGATCCTCTTCGTCTCCTTGATTTCTTTTTTAAGAGCATCCCGCGGTATGGTCGCTTTGCTCAATTTTAATTCTAGGGATTTAATATTCTTTTCAAGAGCTTTAAGTTTTTTGTCTGATTTATTGCCCTACATAAATAGTATATTAAATTTAGTGTGGAGGGCCTGGAGTGTCTCTTTTTTTGAAATTTTAAAGATATCTTGACTATGAATCTTTATCTAGTTGTCTTCTAGCCTCATTTCTGTAGCTACTTTATTGATGTTTGGGTAGGTAGTAACTTTTATTTTTTTTTGTAATAGGAAATACTGTATCATAGGTTAGAGTGACTGCTTTCTCTTCCCTTTATTTCTAATATTGCTTTTCTATCCATTTTTACTTGTTCTTATTAGAAATCAAACAACAATTTTATTCAGAACTGCAAAATTTATTTACATGTGATGGCTCAGATTAGCCAGTAACATATGAATCTAAAAATAAAATAAAATATTCTATGCCCAGATTAAATCAACTAAACTAAGCTCTATGCTAATTTATAATTATGCACGTTCTTCTGGAATGCCAACTTGACTTGCATTAAATCAAATAATGAAATAATTATAGCCTATAGTCTAACATTCCTCCTTTATTACAATATATGAAGTACATAGAGAGTTACGAAACAACTCAAATTTGATACATGCAAGTGCCTTAGTGAAAATATCTGTAACCTGTTCATTGGTGGGAATGTACTAGAGCTGAATCTTGTGCTTTATCTTAATCTCAAATAAAGTGACATTGAGTGTCAATATGCTTTGTTTGTTCATGGAACACTGGATTCTTGACTAGTTTCAAAACACCTTGGTTATCATAATTCAAGTGTATTGGAATATTATTTGGAAGACCTATAATTGAAAGAATGTGATATAACCATATCACGTCACACACTACTCCTTATGTGACATGATATTCTACTTCTATAGATGAAAGTGCAACAACTTACTACTTCTTACTATGCCAAGAGATAGGTCCAGATCCAAGATGAAATATGTATCATAACGTTGATTTTTTATCATCTATAGATCTAGAATAACCTGAGTTTGTGTATCCTTGTAAGAAGAACTTGTTATTCTTCTTGTATTCTAGGCCATATTCTACTGTGCCATGGACATTGTGTAAAATTTTCTTCATTGCCTTCCAATTATTGACCTTAGGTTCCTGCATTAACCTCTAAAGATAGCTCATAGCTAAGCTGATAACTGGCCTAGTATTAGTTAGATATATGAGACTTCCAATCAATCGTCAACAGAGAATTCCATCTACCTAAATAGATTTGTCGTATTGATATAATTGTAACCCTATTTCCATTGGAGTTCCTTTGGGCTTACAATATATCATGCAATATTTTTCAATTAGTGCCTTGAAATATTCCATTTGTGTGACCTTTATGTGGTTCTTTTTTTTCACAAATTCTAAGCTAAGATAATAATGAAGAAGTCCCAGATCTATAATTTAAAATGACTTCTTCAAATCACCCTTCACTGCTTCTATCATTTGTTTTGAACTGCTAGTGATAATTAGATCATCAACATACAAAATAAGTATCACTATTTTAGAACCAAATTTCTTGAAATAGAGATTGGCATCCCAGGGAATTCTATTGAAACCATGTTGTAATAGGTGATTGTTAATATTAATGTACCAATATCTCGAAGCTTTTTTCAACCCATACAAGGACTTATCAATTTGATCAACAACATATCCTTCAGTTTGAGTCATGTACACTTCTTCTTTGAGATCACCTTTCAAGAAGGTACTTGTCACATCCATCGGATGAAGCTTCCATCTTAACTAAGCTACCATTACACAAATTACATGAATGGTTGTCATATTTTCCATTGGTGTGAATGTCTTTTCAATATCTATACCTTATTTTTGAGCATAGCCCTTTGCAACAAGATGGGATTTATGCTTGTAAATAGTTCCATCTACCTTATACTTGACTTTGTATACCCATTTGCAACCTTTGGATTTCTTTCTAGTAGGTAGATCAACTAGATCCCATGTTTTGTTATAAGAGACATATGCTTTGCATCCATAACTACCTTCCATTGAGGTAAACTAAGTGCTTATTGCACTAAAGTGGGTTCATGCTTCACCATTGAGGTCAGGGTTATGCACAGTGGTGAATATTTGCAAATTGGGTGAATATTAAGATTTCCAAAATTAGAAATTGGAAAATATGAGGACCCTTGATGTCAGCCCATTCGCCTAAAATTTTTAGGACCAATTTTTTCTTAGGGTCAATTTGCCACAATATATATCCAAACATAGGTATATTTGTACTCGTTGGAAAGCTCTTTTTGAGCCTGATCTAATGGTGGTGTTTTTATGAAGTTATAAGGTAATTTAATAGGTCAAAATATGTCCCAAATATGACCTTACTTTTTAGGGCTTCAAATACCCCAAATTTTGGTGTGAAGATGATTGATTTGATTTGCTTAGGATTTGCCTTGATTTCGATTAGGATTCGCCATTTTTTTACAAGTACATTTCAAGTCCAACCCCTTATGCATAAACCTAATTGAGGTCATCAAACCTATATCTTCTTCTTCACTCTATCTTATTTTTCATATTCTGCATCTTCTATATATTCTACATCTTCAAATTCTTCTCTTTCTTAGCAAGACATACTTTGAGTACGTGGCTGATCTAAATTGAGATTAGGAGGTGTATCAAGTTTTTGCATCTCTTATTGTGCTTTTGTACCATTTTAAAATTTTCTTCTATTTTGCTCCTCAAATTCTAATAGTACAATAGGAGATGTATCTTTTCTAGATTTTGGTGTATCCAACTTGGGAGCTTCATAGAACACCACATCTCAGATTATATGAATTTTCCTGGTTATAGGATCAATTAGTCGATATCCTTGGATTCTTCATCATAACCAAGAAATATGCATTGTAGGGATTTCTCATCTAGCTTGCTTATTTTTTTCTTTGGAATGTGCATGAAGGCTTTACATACAAATATACTTAGATGAGAAATTGAGGGCTTTCTTCCACTAGAGGCTTCTTCAGGTGTGACTCCTTGAAGAGCTTCTTTTGGTGCTTGATTTAGGAGATACACAACTACAGTGATAGCTTTTGCCCAATAATGTTTCCCAATATGTGCACCTATGAGTATACATCAAATCTTCTCCATGATGGAATGATTCCTCCTCTCAAAAACTCTATTTGTTGAAGAGTATAGGTTGTAGTAAGCTATCTTTTGATTCTATATTTTGTGAGAAACCTTGAGGCCTCATTAGAGGTGAATTCCTTCCCTTTATCTGAGTAAAGGACCTTGATAGAATATCCTGATTCCTTCTCAACATGTTTCTAAAATTGCTAAAAATACAAGAAAGCATCCAACTTCAGTTGTAGAAATAAGACCTACATATTTTGAGAGTAATCATAAAAAAACAACTAAAAATACTTCTTTATACCACAATTGGCTAGAATGGATCAACATATATTGGTGTGGATTAACTCCAATGGTTCTTTGGCTCTAGAAGAGCTCAAATCAAATGGAACTTAGTGTTGCTTCCCTGTTAAGCAATACGAGCATACATGCAAAGTATGTGAGAGGTTGGGCAAACCTAACACCATATCATGTTTACTCATCTAAATAAAATAGCCTAAACTGAGATGCCCATACCACTTGTGCCATAATGAGGTAGCTTATTTTATGTTGGTAGCCATGGCAACATGAGAGGTATAAATGATATATAAAACAAACAATCCATATTTGGTAATGAAGCAACACTTATGTCCATCAACAAATTTAAAGTCAACCACCATATTTTTGTCCAAGATTTGGGGTATGGACAAAAATTTGTTGGTCAATCCTAGCACATAAAGGACCTTCTCAATTTTACATTGTCCATTTGGAAATGTTACTAAAACATCTCCTTCTCCTTGTACTTTGTAAGTCTTGTCATCGACAATTGTCATAGGTTTGTCTTCTTTAGCTTCAAATATGTTAAACCACTCTCTATCACCAGTCATGTGTTTTTTGGCACCAAAATCAATATACAAAACATGATATTTTTGTTTAGGATCAGTTTGAGTCATGAGCACCTTGTGTACTCTCTCAGAATCTGAATTTGATTCTTCAATAGCAATATTTCCTCTTTGTTACCTATTTCTTGGTCATGGTTTGAATTGCACCTTCTTCTGTAGTGGTTGCTTATTTTTGTCACCTTTGTTGGAAGAATTGAACCAATATTGCTTGGTGTCATGATTATACTTCTCACAAATGTGGCAGTACCTCTTTTTTTATTGAGGTGTCTTATGTGAAGAGGAGCAGTGTTAGAACCCTCAGAGGAAGATCCCTTCTAAAAATATACTTGTTTCTTAGCTCCAAAATTCTTGGAAAAAATATTGTGTTGGACATTTGGTCTCTTAGGTTATTATTTTCTTCTTCTTGTTGTAGTAAATTAACCAACTCCTCAAAAGAGACGTATATTGGACACTTGAAGGTAAGTGACAAGCATTCTAAAAGAATCTGGTAAAGCTCTCAAAATGATGGAGTTTAAGAGCTTATCTTCCACTTTTTCTCCCATTGTATGCAACTTGGATCTCAGATCAACAACTCTACAAAGAAAAACCTCTACATTTTCTCCATTATTCATGCTAAGAGTGTGAAGTTGGGATTGAATATTAAGAATCATGGCTTGATTCTTTCCTTCATATATTGTTGTCAATGTATCCCATGCATCCTTTGCATTCTCTTTTTCATAGATGTGTGGTTGAATTTCATCAACTATGGTAAGAACTATGATCATCAGTGCTCTTGCATTTGCATCATCATAAATGTCTTGTCCAAGATCACAAATATTTTGTCTTGTGACTCTACCAGTCACTATATCCCATAATTTTTTACCTGTAGAACAATCTGTATCTTTGTCTTCCATGGAGCAAAATTTGTACCTCTAAGTAGTTGTGATTTTGAAAAATATGATTTTACAATGGCCATTGTGAGGGTTCCTTATAACACCAAATGATCCCCCTTTATTTATACTGCTAGTTTGATATACCTGATTTGTTTGATATACCCGCTTTTCCTATAATACCCGATACATGGAATAAGTTGATTCCCTCAATATACGTGGTCGTACGCAAGGGAGAATTTATGGTACATGTAACAGATTGATCCATGGCACATAAGTAGTATTAAAAGGGATTCACTCTATCTTTGACACCTACTTAAAAATACTTCCACATTCATAGGGCAAGAAGACCCTTAAATACTTGGAAGAACTTAATTTGAGGATTTATATCGAGCGATAGTAATGAATAGGTTAAAAAATGGAGTAAATATCAATATTGGATTTCCTTATTTCTAATAGATGGTTTATAGGGAACAATAGCCCAAACATTGTTGTTGTAGCTATATTAGGCATTAGATATAATAGTCCAATCATGACAACATTACTTGTAAGTGTGGGCTAGAGGTAATATTTTTACCGAACATTGTCTTGCACAAAACTAGGGTATAATTTTGGGGTCTTTTGCTACCACAATATATATCAATGAATAAAACAAAAACTGAAATGCATTCATACATTCATCATATCCATAAATTTATGATATTTTTGAAGGTTTCGGATCCCACCGAAAATGCACCTTTTACAATGCCAATTTTCAAATGATTGTTGCACTAGGTGTTGATTTGATGTCTAGTTGCAAAAAATGATATTCACTATTTTTTTGCCTTGTTTTGTTTGTAGCAAAAACCAAAATATTTTGTGTTTCTCCTTTGTGTTGGTTTTGCAAAAAAAAGAGGTGTTTTCAGTTTTGTAGCCCCTTTTTAAAAAAATTGCATATAAGTTTAGTTAAATAAATTTAATTAATCAAACAATTGATTAAATTAACTAATTAATTAAATAGTCAACTAGTTAATTAATTAATTAACACAAAAAATAATTAATTAATTAATTCAAATAATTAAAAAAAATATAATGCAAAAATATTTAAGCATAAAAATGGTTTATGTGAAACCTGTGGGGGCATCGACTCCTCCAAATGGAACCAATCAGAACCGATCAACCATATCAACATCCAATCACTACAAAAGTAAATAAGCCTGATACTAAAACAAAAATGATTGACGAGAATTGAACCTGAGACTTGTCGATGAGCACCTTAATTTCTAGGCATAGACCGTTTGGGATGAACTGCTCGTTGAGATAAAATGAGCACAATTCACCTATTCAACCGTATCAAATATTGCCTTGTGCACTGGACCACACACGATCTACCACATGGTGAGCAATGATTGGATGGTATCCTGACAATGCAATTGATGGTTATTAAAACCTTAGGAAGATGTTTGATTTTTTTTTGCCTATAGATCTATTTTGTCTATGCAGATGAGGAGCGACTAATTTTTTTCTTCATCTATGCCTACTATTGATCAGAACTGAATCTACAATTAGAGCCTAGGATGCCTGATCTAGGGCCTATGACTATGGCGAATCGTGACTGGTTGTGGTTTGCTGCTACTTGACCTTAGTTTGTGGCCCTCTAGCTATGTGGTGGTAGCAATTGGGGATGCTAGATCCTGTGCTACCACTACATGGTGATGATGTGGATACACTGCACTCAACCTACTAATAGGGGATTTATTCTCTATTAAATTAAAAATAGGGGCTATGTGGTAAAATAATTTTTTTTTAACATCGTGTTAACCTAATCTCTCTCTACCACCAATGCCATGTTGCAGGATCGCTAAGATGAACACATGATCAGTTGGCAGGGGTAAGATTCAATACGAGGACGATGGTAGCACTCTAATACCATATTGGAAATCAAACAATAATTTTATTCAACACTAAAAAATTTCTTTACATGTGATGGCTTATATTAGCCAGTAATAAATGAATCTAAAAATAAAATAAATAAAATATTCTATGCCCATATTAAATCAACTAAACTAATCTCTATACTAATTTATAATTATGTACGTTCTTTTGGAATGCCAACCTAACGTGCATTAAATTAAATAATCAAGTAATTATATCCTATAGTCTAACAATCCTTCACATTATGGATGATGGAGAATACCTCCAAAAGTGGATCTTCAAAGGTGAGGGGGATAATATGGGTAGCTAAAAATACAGGTATTGGAGTCAATAGATATGATGATAACATGCTAGTTTGTATAGGGGTAAGGCTTTCTTGCATTCTTTGTTGCTTATAGCTTGTGGATGGAGGGGAAGAAAGCAGGGAAAATGGTAATGCTTCTGGAGAGGATGATGAGGGGTGCAATTTTGATGGAGGTTGTGCTATATCTAGGATAATTTCCAATGAAGAGGAGGATTGAGGGGATGAGGAGATAGGTTTAGGAGGCATACATTATCCTTGCGCTTCCCACTCTAGCTCCATTATATTGACGACTTCAGATTTGGTTGGTTAAATTACCACTTGGGTTCTTTGTATTTCTCCCCTCAACTGTTGCCTATTTGATTCATTTCTCTTTGTATCTGAATCTCCAAAACTTGGGAGAGTCTTTCACTTTTTTCATCATGCAACACTTCTTTGAGAAGATATATGGACTAAGTTGTTGAACAAGGCCTATCTGCTATCCTTTCTATTGTATAACCAACCGACTAAGATAATTTGAATTTTGCAACCTGTCCTAAAATCATCTGTTCAACTTTGGCTATAGGTTTTGGACTTGTCAAAATCACTTCTAGATGCTGTCCTCTTTGAGGCTGGGACTCTTCTATGCTAGCTTATTCTTCAAATTCATTATAAGCTACCAAAGCAAGTTTTAGGGGTTGAGCAACTTCCCCTATTTCTTTAGATTCTTCTATTTCTACTTCTTCAAACTCTTCTTTTGAGTCCCCAATTATTTTTACCTTTGAGAATATCTCCTTTTCATGCTTTATCTTCCAATTGATATAATTATTGTCAAACTCATCAATGAAATAATTATTAGTGTCACTTGGAAAGGCCTTATTTTACTTGTCCTGCTCACAACACAAGATCTACCATTCCTTTATTTTATACTCCTTCCAAACTAATTCATCCTCAAATTTTCCCATAAGCTTAGTACTTATCCATTGATATTTATTTTACTTAGGGTCAAAGATGTGTATATACTCAATAGTATTTTCTTTATGGTGGTTTCTCTTGCATTGTTTTTATATTGAAATCTATTTGTTGATTATCAATGAGATTCCAAACATTCTCAATATGAATAGCTAGTACATGCTCAAATGATAATGCTTTGTTATTCAAGATTATCAATTTGTCTTTAAAAATTCCTTTCGAATCATAATACCATATATGAGGCATGATAGGGAGCCTTAAGTCATCAATATTTTCATATAGAACCTTATACTACCCTTTCTTTGTCATTACTACATCCTTGAATTTAATGGGAGGAAGAAAAATGACCATTTTTTAACCTTAGAACCAAAATATCTTTCCACATGATCAACTTATCTACAAAAATATAGGTCAAATATCCAATTTGTAACATAATAAGGAAGCATATATGGGGTTCCTATGAAATCATATAGTCTCACGATTACCCCTTCTTTGAAAAATAAGTAATCACCCAATTTCCACTTCTTTCCTCTCAACCTATCCAAGGCTTTCAAGCTAAAGTGATAACAACTCCCACAAATTTCAACAAGTACAAGGCCCAAAAATTCTTTGTTGAACTATAAATATGGCGTACTCTCTCTAAGTGCATGCATCCAATCTACAACTAAACCCATGTGTCAATTGACCTCCTGCCTTTGTAATTCCATGCTATGCAACCTTTAAGGCATGTAAAATAGGAATAGTCATGTCAAATATGATGGGTAAGTGAATTTTTCACTTTGGCCCATTTTGAAAAGCTACTAGCGGGTTGTAAATGTTAGAGCTCAGGTATTATGCCCAATTAAGAAATATAGGAGCATATGCAGGCTGCCTGAAGTAGTTGAATTTGTTGGTGACCACATAAGCTAGGGAAAATTGATATGGGTATATGATAATATCTATTTTTAGCTCTAAAATAACCACCAACATAGAAAAAACCATTTGTATTAATGGTTTAAAATATCCTAGTTTTATAGTAGCTTCCATGTAATTATTCGAGAGTGCATCTAGTAGACCTATCAACCATTTTTCATTGTGGGCTTGGTAAGAAAGTGGTTTTGTTCCTCTAATATTACTGTCTTAGGGCTGACCTCGAGAACAATGTCTGCTACAAAGGCTTTAGTAATTTCCTCCTTTATGATCGTGAACAATTTCCTTAGCTCAGTATTGTGAACTGTTGTTGTGTCTAGGTCATAATATTTTGCCACTATCTTTACTAAATCTGAACACAAATGAACTGGCGTAGACATATAATGAGACAACAATGAACTCCATGGTGTAGTGTCTAGACATTTTGGTGAGATTCTTCTCCCTTTATCTCTTATTGCTTCCCTAATTTTTTTTAACTTTGATTTTATTATCAAAATTATGTTGTGGATGCTTGCCAATTTGTATTGAAGCTCATTGGTAGAATTCTACACCTTAGTGATTTTATTTTCTTGGCCCATTTTTGCACACCTACTCTTGCTAATTACTCTACAACAAATTTCTTCAAAATCTTTGGGCTTGCTTGTTCTCATTTTTCATATATGGAAACTATGCAACTTTTATTTTGATCTATTTTATAATGCTTAGCTGCAAGCTCATTTAGGGCATGACTGTTAATCCTTGCATGAAAAGGATTACGCATATAAATGAAATTTTGCTTAGGATTAGTTATTACTATAGTAAGTTATGGCATGTGGTTTGGAAGATCGTGTTGTTCACCAATGAAATCTGACAAGCTTTGCAATTTGGTAGCTTATGTGAGTTCAACCAGTTAATTAGGTACAATATTTCTTTTAAATTTTTTTGACAACCTTAGCTACCACTATGCTTCATGATTAGCTATCATAAAAAATGTAGCACAGTTCTTTTAAATGATGTGCCATTGGTCTATGTGGATGATGTTAGATGAAATTCTATGGTTGATTCAAAATCTTATGGGCCATTTAGGAACTTGGTGCAATTGAGTATTTTATGATGGTTGAGATTTTTTGTGTAGCTATTTACATATTTACAAGTCAGTTGTACATTTCCCTATGCATAGTGCTTTAGGTGCTAGCCATTTATTGATATAGGTAATATGCATCCTTCCAAACCTTAGAGCTCAAAAGTATTTGAGTCCCTTTTTTCTCTATTAAATATGGCCCAAACCACATAGATTCAAATTTATCATGTGCTTCTGACTTGGAGCCAAATTCCACATCCCACTTAAGTACAAGATCATCTTTGTTAAAATATTTTGGAATTGCTTTTTTGTCAAACCATAACTTGAAAACTAATTAATGCTACTACATATTATCAAATGACTTTTCATGTCTCTCTTCTAGTAACATTAATTTTACCATTATTTTTCAATTGGTTGTACATCTTTAGGATCAATTTTGTTGATAAATTTCAAAGCTGATAATTCTAAATTGATGGGAAAAATTGCTTTCTTCCCATGGTAAGTATTCAATGATTTTTCACTGTTATCATTTCAAACCATAACACTTGGTTAAGCAATAGATGCGAGCTTTGCAGGTTATTCTCAATGCTATATTTAATTATCTTCATTAGATTTTTGTTTGTTGATTATGCTAATTTGTTTGCCTAAGGATAATAATTAGAAGATGTATTTCAATATATACCATATTTTATTGTAAAATAAATGGTCTTAACACTAATGAAGTATCTGACATTATCTGAAATAGTTGTAGCTAGGATTCTGAATCTCGTAATCAATATTTTCAAAAATTTAATAACTGTATCTTGGTCTGCATGTTTGGTAGCTTTAGTTTTAGACAACTTAGTGAAATAATATGTTCCTATAAAAATATAATTGTGTCCTATAGATAAATTAGGATTAATCACCCCAATAAATTCCAACCTCTATTATTGGAAGGGTTCTTTTACAATAATACATTGAAGAGGCATTATCGGATGTTTGTTTTTCCCTATAAACCTTTGGCACCCATCACATGATATAGCTAATTTAAATGCATCTAAAAATATAGTAGGCTAGTAATATCTACCTCTGAGTATTTTTATAATCATATTTTACCTAAAATAATGACCACCTAAGAAGCCAACATGGAATTCCTTTAAAAATTCTT
Source organism: Wollemia nobilis (assembly GCA_028583015.1). Lineage (NCBI taxonomy): Eukaryota > Viridiplantae > Streptophyta > Pinopsida > Araucariales > Araucariaceae > Wollemia > Wollemia nobilis. Next base: position 398,196 of record JAQPPZ010000415.1, read on the forward strand.
TTGCTTTGTCAGGTTGTAGACACCTTAGCAGTACACCATAAAAATTTATCTTATAAATTATACAATCAATTACAACATAATTTTTAGACTAAAACCTATATCTGTGTCTCTAAGAAGCTATGCAAACCTCTAGGAATTTTTTAGATTCAAAATAGTGCATCAATTACTCAATCTAGATATCTGACCTTAAATGGGTATCTTTTGGTTGTGAAGTTTGTAGGTGATCTATCAACATATTTGCATTCTACAGTGTTGACTCTACTAGGTGCAAGAATAGTGCTTTGCCTCTTACAAGTTTGGTTGGATTGATTTCAATGTCATATTGTTGAATCTTCATTACACAGCCAACTCGCTTGTCAGCCAATTCTCCTTGAATTATGAAGTTTTGGATGTCCTAGTGCACTACATAAACCATTGTTTTGCTTTGAGATAGAAAATATCAACTTTTTCAAAGATTTCATCAAAGTGTAGACTTGATTTTCTATAAAATTATACCTTTCTTCATGATCATGTAGTGTCTAGCTTAGGAAAGCTATATGCTACTTATAATTTTCATATTTTTGAGTGAGCACAACTACATAACTCTCCTCTACTCTAAATGCATAGAGAATGAAATATTTAGAATGATTTAGATTGACTAACATATGAGCTCAAGCTATAGCTTCCTTAATATTTTGAAAGTATTCTTTTTGACATTCATCCACTTGAAATTCACATGCTTCTTTAGCATTTTTGTCATGGGTTTTACAATCTAAGCAAAATATAAAATAATTTTTTGCATGGAAGTTGATTTATCCAAAGAACAATTATAACCCTTTTTTATTTAGCGATAGTGGGAGTGACAGAATGGCTTTCACCCTAAGTCGATAACTAACCATTTCTATTTCACATGTCCTAGCAATTTTCCTTGCACAACAAAAAGTGATTTCTTTGGGTTTAATTAAATCCTAAATTATCTATATTTTTAGAATACCAATCGAATATGTTCAACATGCTTTTATTTTTGGTGAGAGAAGACCATAATATCATCTAGATAAATCACTATTTTCTTGTTTACTAGTTCTCCAAATGCTAGATCCATTACCCTATGAAAGGTGGCACTAGAATTGGACAAACCAAAGGGTATTTGTTGATATGCAAAAGTTCCCCAATTGATGGTGAATGCGGTCTTGTATTGGTCTTCATCCTGGACCTATACATGATTAAAGGAGGATCCATCCAAAAGAGAGAACCTCTTTGTTCCAAATGCAATGTGTAGGATTTGATCAATTTGGGGTAGGGGATAATGATACTTCAAGGAGGCCTTGTTGAGGTTTCAAAAATCTTGGTAGGGTACCTAGGAATAGAGATTTGGGGATATATATTATTATATTGTATAAGGGTTGGCATGGGCCACACATAAACATGGTTTTCAGCATGGCTCATCAGCATTAAGGAACTAGTGGACCCATCATTCAAGTTATCAAAACACAATAGCAGAAGCGTGGAGCCAACGAAGCAGATTTGGATACTCAAGTAACAAAATGGTGTACCAGCATCATCGAGTTTCACTTGGATGGATGGATGAGCGAGATTGGTACCAATTGCTAACATTGCTTAGCAAATCATACTATCAGGTTTCTTCATATGTTTCGAGGATGAAACATTTGTAAGGAGGGTGGCATGGTAGGGTACCTAGGAATAGAGATTTGGGGATATATATTATTATATTGTATAAGGGTTGGCATGGGCCACACATAACCCAAGGTTGATTGTATTATAATATTATATTATATTTTAATATAATATAATATTAGTAGTAGGCTCTCCAAAGTAGAATAAGAATATGGATATATAAAGAAGAGATATTTGTCATTGTAAGGACATTCATATCATTGAAGAAGAATATTATGTAATCGTCGTGGGCACGACGATTACATAATATTCTTCTTCAATGATATGAATGTCCTTACAATGACAAATATCTCTTCTTTATATATCCATATTCTTATTCTACTTTGGAGAGCCTACTACTAATATTATATTATATTAAAATATAATATAATATTATAATACAATCAACCTTGGGTTATGTGTGGCCCATGCCAACCCTTATACAATATAATAATATATATCCCCAAATCTCTATTCCTAGGTACCCTACCATGCCACCCTAAGATACGACATTTTGAAGTTAGTCATCCGAAACAAGGATAGTGACGAATTTCGCAGATTTTTTCTGGAAAAATGCCTCATCTTTCAGAAGCCATATCTTTGCGACAGTTAATTCGATTGAGGCGATTCTTGGATCATATTGTGCAAAATTTGAAGAGCTTTAAAATGAGTGGTCATATGAAGTAATCCGAGCAGTATTGAGGGAGATACAACCTTCTAAAGTCAGCCATATGGAACAAGGAAAGTGACGAATTTTCAAGTCACGAATTTTTCAAAAGACAATTTGTTTAGTTCGGGTAAGCAAATCAGTTGCACTTTATTTTGTTTGGAAGAAAAATTGCAGATGTAGTTGTCTTTGGGATTTTTAGCTTCAACTTGGTGGGAAGATATTTTTTTTCCATAAAACCCTAGTTTGCATTAGGGCATGATATTTATTATCAAAAAACCCTAGTTGCATTAGGGCATGAACAATGGTAATCCAACGTTTTTCTGGAGAAGATGATATTGATGCTCGAGAATGGTGGAAAATTTTTAGATCTCGATGTTGTAATGTCTCATGGGGGAAATCCTTGCTTGGTATATGTATTCAAGGGAAAGCTTTGTTTTTGTTGGATAAGTTTCGTAAAGAAAGGAATAATGAATACACTTGGGATGAAATAGAGCATGCATTCTTGAGTAAATGGGACCCATATTATGTAGATCACCTAAGGGATTTGATCGACGACTATGAAAAAGAAATAAAATTACTCAAGAAGAAAGAGGAAAATGTCAGGGAAGATAAAAAAGATGTCAGTATGCAGACAGAGGAAACCATACCTGTGGTGGAAGATAAATTAGAAAATGGACAAAGGAATTTGTTTAAATCTAAAAAGTCTATTTTGCAGGTTCATGGAAGCATTCAAAGGGAACAGGTTATTATTTCCATTGACCCTGGTAGCAGATATAATTTTATTAATATTGCTTTGGCTAAGAAGTTGCAAGTTCAAGCAACAAAAATTAAGGACATACAACTAGAGGGTGAGAATGTTTAGATTTTTGAAGATTTGAAGATCACCATGGATAAATATGTTTTACATTCAGATTTTTATGCTATTGAGATGGATGATGAAAATATAGTTCTTGGTTATCCTTGGTTCGATTCTTTGGGTACTGTTAACATTAATGTGCAAAAGAAGTTTATGAAGTTATGGTACAGAAAAAAGGAAGATAACATTGCAAGATATTTCTCAGCTTGAGGAGCAAAGATACAAGGAAAATCAAGAAGTGGTTGTAGAAGAAAAAATTGAAGAACATGAAACAGAATCCAAGAAGGCAATAGTAGCAACAGAGTCCATGAAATAAGTAGTGATAACTAATTCGGTGGAAATAACATTGCAGGATATTTCTCGGCTTGAGGAGCAAGGATACAAGGAAAATCAAGAAGTGGTTGTAGAAGAACAAATTGAAGAACATGAAACATAATCCAAGAAGGCGATAGCAACAATAGAGTCCAAGGAATATTTGATAGAAGAGCACAAGGACACACCAAACAAAGATAACATGAAAGAACAAGGTGTAGAAGAATTTAAAACAATGAAGCCAAAGGTTGAAAAGTCAACGAAGGTAGAACATCAAGTAAAGGTTGCACCATATCGCCATCCACACCACCATGAGCGAAAACAATTTTGGAGGCATGGTTCAAGGCAACAATATTATGGTTCTACATGTAATTAGCAGGGCACCAACTATGACAGTGTTTGGCAAAGAAAGCATAGTGATCATGGTTTTCAGCATGGCTCATCAGCATCAAGGAACAAGTGGACCCATCATTCAAGTTATCAAAATACAGTAGTAGAAGCGTGGAGCCAACGAAGCAGATTTGGATACTCAAGTAACAAAATGGTGTACCAGCATCATCGAGTTTCACTTGGATGGATGGATGAGCGAGATTGGTACCAATTGCTAACATTGCTTAGCAAATCATACTATCAGGTTTCTTCATATGTTTTGAGGATGAAACATTTGTAAGGAGGGTGGCATGGTAGGGTACCTAGGAATAGATATTTGGGGATATATATTATTATATTGTATAAGGGTTGGCATGGGCCACACATAACCCAAGGTTGATTGTATTATAATATTATATTATATTTTAATATAATATAATATTAGTAGTAGGCTCTCCAAAGTAGAATAAGAATATGGATATATAAAGAAGAGATATTTGTCATTGTAAGGACATTCATATCATTGAAGAAGAATCTTATGTAATCGTCGTGCCCACGAAGTGGCCTCTCATCTTGGGATATCTTGTGGAGTTATTCCTTCCTTAAGGATTATTATTGGTGTTGCCCTACCTTAAGGGTATTATCTATCTCTCTCTCATTTGTGGATTGTTATTGTGGATAATGTATTGTGGATGAATGATTTGATATTTTTGCATATTGGTGAATGGTTTATGTTAATAATAATAAAGTTATGCAACAAATCTATACACAGGCAAATATCGCTATTTTTCTTCCTTATCAACATAAAATTTGCTACCCATGTAGAGTGTTTAACTAGATATATAATTTTAGCATTCAAGAGTTTCAATAACTCCTACTTCATCATAGCCTCTATATTTGGGTTGATCGGTCATTGCTTTTGTCAAAAAGGTTTAGCATCCAATATGAGTTCAATACTGTGTTGAATGGTTTCTTTGGTATAAAATTTGAGATTATCATACGCCCATGCTATAATGTCACTAAAATATTTGCATAAGTCTAGAATTTGATTAAATTCATCTTCAAAGCAATGCACTCCTATTTTAAGATGCTTCCTTGGCTCAATATCAATTTCTTTATACCCTTGCTTATCAATTTCCATATTGTGAGCAACCAATCGATCATTGCTATTGTAGACACCTAAAATACATCATATTGAGGAGACTACCTATATGGACTCCTTGGAGACCATGTGACCCACCTTGGGCAGTCCTAGGGCTCAAACAATGGTTTTCACCACTCAAACAAGGGATATTTCCCTCTACAACCCTGGCTGTCCCTCTAAGGGATGACCTCCAGAGATTGTCTTACCAAGAGACGACCCCCAATTAGGGCCCTCCCACCTCAATATGGTAATTATAGAAGAAATATTAAAAAAATGAGTGGGATATAACTAGCAACCAAAACTACCAGTTAAACCCATGCATGAACTTACCATAATTTAGCACGTGCATGCGCTCGAATTAGAATAATCACATGATGAAATTAGTTTACATTGAGATTTCGAAGATAGACATTCACTTTTCTTAATGTGAACTGTCTCTTCACTTTTTCATGAACAAGGAGGTACTATTATTAGATTCCTTTCAAGGAATCTATATAATAGTGCTTACCTCTCATTCAAAATATACCAAGCTCTTGAGTTTCCAAGAAACGAAGTACTACCATAATTTCACCACAAGATTTCGCATCTTGAAGGGTTACCATTCTAGATTTTCAACCCTCTCACTATTGAAATCTATGGCATTGAGTTGCTTCATGGATTGAAATTGTGCTTGCATATTATTTGTGATTCAATATTCTTGCTTCTACTACTAATTAAACCCATCAAGCCGCTTCCACGAAGTGCACCAATTCATCGACCAAACCATGGATAAAACCCATGAGTCACTTCACATCAGCCATAAGAAATCACTTACTAGTTAGTAGCCATCTCACTCAGAGACGACTCACATATATGGTCATCCCAGGCTAAGATGACCCTCGGGCAGAGATCTATTTTCTTGTTTTATTTTAGTAGATGTTAGCAGTTTTTCTTTTATTATTTCTTATATAAGTTGTAATTTTATTCATGCATGCATCTATCTTTATTTCATTTGTTTATTGCATTTCTCATCATTAATACTGACCTTATCTCAAAAGGCTCCGCATATGATTTTAGCACTCTTTAGTTTTCTTGTGTGTAGACTATAGGTTTTACAAGGAAGCAAGAGTGCAAGAACTTGATATCATCAACCCTTACAATGATCATGAGAAACCCACTTCAAGATGGTTTGTGGGTGTGAGAGAGATCCTATAGAGTACACCTTAATATTTCATGATTGTATTCATTGTATCAAGACTTGGTAGCAAATCCCCTTAGGAGGGATCTCATTGTAACCATTTGAAAAGAATAGATTCAATATCAATAAATGGGCACCATTATTTTATAATCTATTTTATCATTATGGTTGTATCATTTATATATATTTTAGTATTTTTATTTCATTAGTTGGTGTACAAATTTTTCAGCGCTACAGTGGCGATCACGGTGGGACCTAGTCCTTGTTTTCTATTCATTCTACTAATTACTATCTATTTTTCTATTTGTAGGTTGCAGGCCTAATATACCATAGAGACAACCCCAGTTCAGTGATTGTCTAACCTAGATATGACCTCTGTTCAACAACCATCCCTAAGAAATATGACCTCGTATCAAAAAGCAAAAAAAAATAGAAAGCTAGATCTTTGTCAAACATAAGACATTAAGGTGAGTACATCTGATCTCTATTTTTATTTTATATAGAAATTTATAGAAAAATATTTCATATTATATAGCTTAGAATATAAAATGTTTACACTGTGGGCTTTGTCAGTGACCATATCTGGTCCAGATGACCCCTATCTGAGGCCGTCCCTAGTTTAGAAAGTCCCTTTCTATGGCTATATCTATGACATATGGTCTCTATTAGTAGATGTCTTTGTGTTAGATGCCTTTGAACCTATCATTTTTTTTCTTGCTTATTGTTGCCTGCTCATAGGATGATATTATGCAGTGTTCTACATTTATAAGTTCTATTATTTTGTAGAATTTATGAAACTAAAACATTATTTTTATGCATTAGTGAAATATCATGGAATGCTTCTTGCTTTTACTTTATTTTGCATAAATAAAAAGAACCCCACACACCATGATTTATTTTAACATCAATGATTTGGACTTCATCACCAACCATTGATCGAGACCAATGTCGATGGGCTTCATCTTCACCCATTGGCTCGCACCATAGAAACTATAGTTGACAAAAGTGAGTGGCTTTCTAGACTTCATGATCGAAAGGTCCCTTACTCTTGGGTGCACCCAAAATGGGAAGGATTAGTGAGCCCATTTACCACAGGGCTTTTGAAAATAATTAGTGGGATGTAGTTGTAATTATTGTCCATGTCATAAATGCATAGGTTAAGTGAAATCTAGACTTGGCCGATAGTAGGACATTAGACAATGTAGCCCCTTCAAGGGTTATTTTGTTCCCTTAAGGTTACCTTGAGCCATATCCATTAGGAAGCCACTTTTTTCCATTTGAGTTACATTCCCCAACAAGGGGGTGTGCTTGAACTACCTTTTAGTAGTTTTCTATTTTTTCACCCTTAGTGTTCATAGGTATAAGGGATTACATCAAAACACACTAAAAAAGTTATAGGGACTCACACTTAAAATTTAAATGAGATAATAACATTGTATCCTTGTGTATTGCTTTATTGTTTAATCAAGTCCATGGTAAAAATGTGCGATCAAGCTTGATCAAGGGCTAGTGCCACAAATTTTTTTTGAGGTATGGAACGCGTCTACATCAATCCAAAGGATATGGCCATTCCTGAATGGCTACCTGATTTTTATATAAAGTCTGACCTAGAGGAAATACCCATTTAGGATGTATTTTCCAATCCTCAGTATGATCAACTTGATGACCTCCATGGTCAAGATCCTTTCTGTGCTTACCCTAGATAAAATATTTAGCACGGAGAGGGTCCTACTAGGTCGATGCCATGAGTTTGTATTTTGACTCACTCTATAAACTAGTCAGAGCATGATCAGGAGTACACCCCATGGATGAGGTTAGATGATCAAGCCACTCTATTTTACTGTCCATGGATGAGTTAACAATATACCCATTTAGATAGGTATGACACTTATCGTCCTACTCATATAGCCATATCGGATCATACAGTCCTTGTTAATGAGGAGGTGGGAGAATTTTATAATCCCCATACTCATCAAGAAGAGTATTCTATGCAAACACGTCGTGCCTCTATGCCCCATGAGTACCTTGAGCTTACATTTAAGCTTGGATACGAGGTCAACATGACTTCCATCGATCATGGGAAATAGATAGCCAATCCTTCTGGGTTGTAGAGCAAATCAAGTCCCTTCATATTAATATGAAAGTTAATTGATCCCACACTACTGACCAACTAGATTAGAAACTTAGATAAAATACTGATAAAAAATCATTGTTGAACTAGTTATGGTTGGATAAACAATGCTTAGATGAGAAATATCAGTTGATTCAGTAGAGATTACAAGAACATAGGTTGCATAAGGAATGACTATATCAAGAGAGATTACATAAAGCATTTCATGAGGTGGTTCCTACACCCAGTACCAGTAGGTAGTAGGTCCATCAAAGGCACCTTGTGCACCACAAAAACCTATGACCTAGAACTAATTTGAATTGTCCTCCTCATGCACCCCCTCAATGCCATAGGCTCCAACAATATCAACCAAACAATGCTCAACAGGAGCATGAGACCTATGAAGACTTAGGGTCAGAGTATTAGGATTAGGGGTATCTTGAGTCACTTTATGAGAATATAGTTGATGACCACAATAAACCACTTCATCCCACTAAACATATTCCACCTCCCCCTCCTCGAGGGCAAAGGTGAGGAGATGAGATCATTTCATCTAAATCTTACAAGGCGCGTAATGAGCACATTAGATCATTGGAAAAACAAGCTTCAAGAATGGATTACAAGAAACCCATGCTGAGTCAACTTTACAATCAACCACTTCATCCTTCTATCCCATATCCTTCATATCTGGAGCATTTTTAAATGCCCAAGCTAGATAATTATAAAGGGGATGATGATACAAGAGCATGCCACTAGTTTTATGAACCTTTGCTTTCAACTTCAGGATGATGATGCCTTGTTATTGAGAACCTTCTTGATAATACTCTTGGTCCTAGCCCTAGAGTGGTATAATAATTTGCCAAGGCACAACATTCATAGCCTTGAATAGCTTGCAAACACATTCCTGGAACACTTTTCATTTAACATAAATAAGAAAGCAACCTTACCAATTTATACAATCTTCACCAATTTGATGATGAACCAGTCTTGGACTATGGTAATAGGTGGTGAGTGGTCATTTAAAAGTTGTAATTTACCTTACCTGTGATGGAGCTAACTCTTCTATTCACAAGGAGTTGTTAAAAGTATATTTCATTGCTATTACAACTCCAAAAATATCAGATATTCGAGGAAGCCCTATCTTGGGCTAAGGTTATAGAGGAGATTAAGATTCAGGAAGGGGAAATAAAACTTTGAAAGAAATAATGGAACAAAAATCCAAAAGGAAACCATACTCAATACAAACCATCAGTGGTTAATCAAGTTGTCTTGAATGTTCTAGGGCCTATAAATCAAACTTCACCATACTAAAACAATTATCAAGCCTAGCCCCCTCCTGCATAGTATAATTAGTATCAATAAAATTAGGGGCTAAAGCAATAATGCCACCCACCTCACAATTATATGCTAGTGCTTGAGTCCTTGTCATCACTTTTTAATCGAATTTGCAAGGCAAAGGCCATCAACTTGCCAAAAATCCACCCCTTGGATTCTAATAAGCCAAAAACTAAGTGGTATCAAGAGGACCTGTACTATCCTTATCATCAAAAAAATGGTCATGAAATTCAATCATGTTACACTTTTAAGAACAAAGTACAAGATATGCTTGACAAGAATGAACTTCAAATCTACAATCCTCTCATGGTCAATAATCAACAAATGGGTATATTTAAGGATCCACTACCTACACATGAGGTGTAGGTAGATCAAACTCAATAGGTCAATGAGATACGTACAACCCCACCTAATCAGGGATTTGTGGGGATGATTAATATTGTGACAAAGAACATGATGTATCCTAATAAAGCTGCACCACCTGTAGCTCTAACAAACATTCCTTCCATATCATAATATTTTATACCAATAAATCCTATCCAAGGTCCTCCACCTCACCCAGTGGTGATGATTAGAAGTAGGCTTACCTAAATTCTATGAATGGCATAGAAAAGACTCTCTATTTATGAGTTGATACAATAGTCATAACCACATAGAGAAGTTCTAATGGAGATTCTAAAATTAGTTGAATTACAACCCTAGGATCCTAACTCGTTTGTCAATTTTTTGGGGCACATTCAACATTGTAAAGAGCCTATTATCATATTTTAATATTGCAAGATCAAGGAAAATCCCACTATTGGGCCTGATCCTCCACTGCACATCATTGCTAGTGTGAATTAGATTCTCTATAAGTGGATCTTGATAGATATAGGCTCCTCAATCAACATTATTAAAACTGATTCACTACACCATCTTAGTCTTCCAACCTTGCACATTGTAGCATCTACATTCACCCTCTAAACATTTAATGATGCTTTATGCTCTACCATAGACACAATAGTCCTTCCTATTCAATTTGGGCTAAAGACTATTTATACATTATGCCATGTATTAGAGGGTGCAATATAGTATAATATATTGCTTGGAAGACCTTGGATGTGAGATATGAAGTGTGTTCAATCCATATTGCATTAGTGTCTTAAGTATATACATGAAGGGCAAGTTCATGTGGTTCATGCAGACCTTTAGCCCTTCAAGTATTGCAATGTGGTGCACCACCCACAAGAGTCTATCTTGCCAACCATCCATCTGTACATCTGACCTAATAACCCCATAAAAAGTCTAGATCGATCACCATAATCAACCATGGAACTTCCTCCATCTCTGCCATTGCCATCAGTTTCTCCTGATATCCCTTCTTCATCCTTGGATCCTTCGAGCAATAAAATGTTTAAGGAGCCAATTGAGGAGATCTTGCCCTCTATTTCCACCATTTTGGTAGAATATATTCCAACTCCTATGGATGAGGAAGAATCCTCTATTGCTATGGATAAGTTAGATCAAGCCACACCCCTATCATCCTCATCCACCCCATTGCAAGTCACAGTTCATTTGGCTAATACTAGACTCATTGAGTATCTAGTGCAGAATATCATATTCACTCCACTCATTGAGTTTGTACATGACATGGATAGGTCTCACTTGCCATAATTACCCATTGGTGCTATTGTGCCCTTGGGGGTGCCCTCGAACCAAATGAATTTTATTTATGGGGGCTTTGATGATTCTAAAAGTCTGTACCCTATGGAGGATGGTGATGATGAGCCATTTTTAGGGAATGCCAATTATTTTTCAAAGTTGGATTTCACCCTACGATAATTTTACCACTTCCATTGGCATGGAAATAGTCTTGGCGAGTATGAACAAGGTCTTTTAACACCTTACTAGCCATAGTTCAACTCCCTAAAAATAAGTTTGGCTTAGGGTACTCCGTGCGTATGTCAAAAGAGCTCCTTGCAGACTCACTCCAATGCCTTACCATAGGCTTAAAGGATGAGATTGATGAAAATAATTACGTTTATACAAGCTACATTCATCTGCTAGGAGATCATATTCCCATCATAATAGTTTCTATTGAAGCCTCTGACTCTTCCAGTGAGGCATCTAAAGAAGACGAGGATAAAAAAGTTTAACGTATCTTAGTCCTAGCCACATCAATGGCTTAGCGATCAGGTTTGCATAAACCCTCTTTTATCCTCTAGTCAAGAACACACTAGTGGTTGGATTTCTAATGGAGAAGAAGAGACCAACAAACAAGAAGAGCTTGGCCTAGCCAATGACCTTGAGAATGATTGGATTAAAGAGGATGATGGATCCAATCAAGGTCAAGATGACATATCCATTTATTCATATTACCATGAGTCTAATGTAATATCTATTGCTTTATATAGCTCAGAGGATGAATCAAATGCTATTGAGCCCCTCAATGATATTGATGAATTCTACCTTTGTCTATTCCTTGGGAGGAGCCCATTTTACGAAAGCTACTACCACCAGAAGATCCAGTCAGCCTGGTTCTACCTAGGCCTCATTCAATAATTCTATAGCATAGGGGTGTAGTATTCTTGATGGGAAGGTGGTTTCCAAGGGCTTATAATGATCAATTTTCTAATCCTAATCGATGGACCAAATTGTACAACCATATAGTATTTACAACTATCAATTTGTGTCAACAAAATAGCTTGTACGGAAACCAAATCGTATAGTGACGGAGCTTGTATGATTTCACACTCAACCAATATTTTAGATTCAGTTTTGCAAGCTACCGTGCATAGTTTTGTAACTAAATTATTTGATTTCTCAATGCTGCCAAATTGGATAAATTTCCTTTAATCGCATAAACTGCCAAATCAGGTAAGTTTCTTCTATACGATTTGTAAGAGCTCTGGTGTACGATTTATACAAAAAAAAAGTACAACCAAGTACCAAATTGGATATTCTACTAGACCAATCTCTCTTAGGTAGGTTTTGTGAAGGTTTCCTATGGCAATCAATCCTATTTCTACCAACATGCAAGTTACATTATCGGGGTTTGAGAGAGTTTATCTCCAATGGCAACATCCAAAAACCATACAACATCCTTCAATACATATTACTTGATATCATCATCATCATATATCATTCATTATATTCACACCAGTTTTGGTTTAATCCAATTCCTTCATAGTAATTCATTAAGTAGCAATAAGTCTAACGTAATATCCATTACTTCATCTTACCATGAGTCTAATGTAATATCTATAACTTTAGATAGCTCAAAGGATGAATCAAATGCTATTTAGCCCCTCAATTATCTTGATGAATTCTACCTTCATCTATTCCCTGGGAGGATGTCCATTTTATGAAAGTTACTACCACCAAAATATCCAATAATCCTAGTTCCACCTAGGCCTCATCCAATCATTCCACCTCCGCCTCAGCCACCTATGATGCACTTGAGGCCACCCATATTTGATAGGATCTTCCCACCCATGAATGGAAACCATTTACCATCCATCAACATGGTTTTCATTGATCTGACCATGCCACTCCATAATATGAACGACCCTTTAAAACCTTTGTACCTTGATCATGAGACCATTGATTTTGATCATGCCATGATTCTGACATCACCAAAAAAGTTCTTCCCTTACAAAGAAATATTACAACCATTTAATTTATCCCAAGGGCCATCTGAATATGTTTGTCAAGCTAAGACCAAACCTGATAAAATGATCAATTCTTCAAATCTAAATTACGACATCCATTTGATTCCTACACATCATCAACTTGAGGAGGGATCCCACATGTCATTTGAGGGAACAATTGATGTGAATATCAACACCAATCCCATAGTTCCTAAAAATTTCAAGTTGGGACACTGTCTATCTCCATAGGAACAAGCCATTGTCATAGTTTTAGAAAGAGAAAAGAGAGGCCTTTGCTTGATATTATAAAGATATGTCGGGTCTTGACCCGAGTTTGGTCATGCACAATCTAATGCTTGATCCAAAAATAAAATTGATCAAGCAAAATCTTCGCAAGATGTATCCAATAACAACATTAATGGTTAAATATGAATTACAAAAAATATTAAATGTAGGGTTCATTCAACCCATTGATTATCCTAATTGGGTTTCCAATATGGTACTCATAGGAAAACCTAATGGGAGGATTCACATATGCACATATTTTTGAGATCTTAATAAAGAAACTCCTAAGGATGAATTTCCCCTCCCAAACATTGATGCTCTAGTCGATGCAACTACAGGTCATGAAATACTATCCCTCATGGATGGTTTCTTAGGCTACAATCAAATTTAGGTCAATATTGAAGATCAGCCCAAGATAGCCTTTACCACACCTTGGGGGAGTTTCTATTACAAATTCATGATATTTTTCCTCAAAAATGTTGGTGCCACATATCAATAGGCCATGACATACATATTTCATGACTATATACACAAAATATTAGAGGATTACATAGATTATTTACTAGCTAAATATTTGTTGTCGATGTTCTAAGGAAAGTCTTCGATCACCTCATCGAGCATAATGTTAGACTTAACCCCAAGAAGTGCATCTTCAAAGTTGCATCTAGAAAAATATTGGATTTTATAGTCTCAAAATGTGGCATTGAAGTTGATCCTATCAAAGTCAAGGTAACACTTAAAATGCTTCCCCCTAACAACCTTAAGCAGCTTCGCAACTTACAAGGGAAGGTAGCATATATCTGACGCTTCATAGCACAACTTTCGGATAAATGTCAACCAATGAATCATCTATTACAAAAGTGGGTCTTATTCAATTAGGGTGATGAGTATCAAAAGGCCTTTGACAAGATCAAATAGTACCTGCATCATCACCAGTTTTAGCTCCACCTCGACCAGGTGTGTCATTTTTACTATACATATCAACTACTGGCTTTGCTTTAGGAACCATGTTGGCCCAAAAGAACAAAGCAAATAAGGAGTAAGCTATTTATTATATCAGTCACAACCTGGTTAGCTATGAGCTCAAGTATGTATGCTTTGAGAAGATTTGCCTAGCAATGGTATTCACCACTAAGAAGCTACGCCATTACATGCTTAATCAAATAATGTATGTCGTGTCTAAAGTAAATCCTTTGTAATACATGATGAGTTGCACATACCATAATAGCCATACTGCAAAGTGGATCATGTTGTTGATAGAATTTTACCTTGAATTCATTAGTCAAAAATCTATTAAAGGTCAAATAATTGATAATCAACTAGTAGAGGCTTCTCTTCAAGACAATCAACCTCTTACCATCGAGTTGCCCAATGATGTAATTTTTACATTATCAAACTCGATAGAACCTAAAGAACCTAAAATAAATATGATATGACTCTATTCTTTGATGGTTCCAAGTGTGAGAAAGGAGGTGGCATGGGAATCATGTTTTTCACACTGCAAGGGGCTCCTATACCCCTTTTATTTAAACTCAATTTCCTATGCACAAATAATAATGTTGAATATGGCCCTCCTTTTGGGATTTCAAGTAGCTATCACCATAAAAATCAAGAAGCTAAATATCTTCAATGATTATTTGCTCATTGTTAGCCAAGTCAAGGAAATCTATCAATGGAGGTGTCCAATATCATAGTCATACAAAGCCCTTATGGATAAACTACTAGCTAAATTAGAATGGTACAATATCAAGGCAGTACCTCGTTTATCTAATCATTTTGTAGATACAATGGCTTCCTTGGGATCCCTAATTCTGCATAACCCTTCAGATGATATTACAACCATTCATATCAAAACACTTTCACAATCAATGATTTTGTGTGAGGCTTCAAAAGATGAAGTTGTCCACATGATTTAGATTGAACTGTACCACAAACAGTTCTCTCGCATACATAATTTTTTAAAACATGCTTCTTGGAGGTATTTTATCCCAAAAAATTCTTTTGATAACAACACAATGATTTATCTTAAGGTTCTCTCCCAATCAAAATTCGTGTGGGATGAATCTCAAAAGGAACAAACAATTTATTCAATCGAAACTCAACAATATCAAGATTTGTTCACCCAATTAAAATAATTCCTAAAGCTTGGTAATATCCCTTCAGGATTGTTGTATGCTGCAAAGCAAACATTCAAACAAAAAGGGATAAAATATATCTTGTTAGGAGATATTTTGTATTATCGAGGCTATGATGGTCTTCTCCTTCGTTGTCTAGAGCCCCATGAATCTGCTTGGGTAGTTTTGCAAGCTCACAATGGTACCTGCAATTGTCATTTTAGTAGTATGGCTATCGCTAAGCGCATCCTTTGAATGGGCTATTATTGGCCTACTATGGAGAAATACTATTGCGCTTATGTTAAGAAGTGCCTAAAATATCAACATCATGCTAATATTTCATATGTACCTTCTTAGGTCTTGTTGAGGTGTGATTTTGTCAGGTTACGAAACCACTCGACAACTAAGAATTTAAATTCTCTCTTGCAAAGAACATAATATTTCTCCAAGGTTCTCACTTAATGTTTTATGTGTCATGCATAGATGTTTATATAAGTGTCTGAATAAACTCTTGGGTTTGCAAGTTTCTATTTACAAGGGGCCTGGGAATTAAGTAAATGATTTCAAGTTTATCATGTATAACATGCTTTTCACCAAATTCTATTATCCAAATGATAAAGTAAATCTACCTTATGATTAAGATCTATTGATGCAAACTTAACAATACCATTGATTAAAATGCTTTCAAAACTAATTTGAAATAACAATTTGCCTTAGCATTTTAATTAATGTGAAATTTCAATTACCTTAATAAAAATTAAAGTATGTGAAATTTCAAAATGATGATATAAACCCTGATTATAAATATTCACCTTTAAAACCTATGGTTTAATCAATGAATAGATTTTATTCATCTCCAATATAAAATTAACATTGAACTATTTGAGATAATGAATAAAAATAAAAATGTTTAACCCCAAAATCATAAGGTTTTAAAAACCTTATTAATCATAAATTCATAGGGTTTGCTATAAAGATTATTTATGAACTGTGAGTTCTATGATTTAAAATCAAGTTCATAAATGTACTTCCTTATTATATTTGTTTATTAAATATTTATGAAATCAAATATTTAATAACCAACATAATCTTCCAATGTAATGTTTGGATTTGTGCATAAATAAATTATACTTAAAACATGAAATCCAAACAAACTTTAATAAAATAAATCACTTCTAATTCTCAACCTTATTAAATCAAAGTTAGAACCAGAATACTTATTTATAAAACATTTTATTCATCCCAAATATAAAATCAACATTAAAATATTTGGAAAATGAAATAAAGTAATAATGTTTAACCCTAAAATTGTAAGATTTTCAAATCTTATAATTATAATCCATAGGGTTTTAATATAAAACTGATCTATGAACTGTGAATTTTATACTTTGAAAATCAAGTTCATAAATATGTTTTTCTCATATTATTTGCTTATTAAATATTTATGGAATAAAATATTTAATAACAAATATAATCCTCTCAATGTAGGGTTTGGATCGGTAAATAAATAAAACGGTATTTGAAGCATGAAATCCAAACAAATTTCAATAAAAGATATCAACTCTAATTCTCAACTTTATTAAATCAAAGTTGAAACCAGAGTACTCATTTATCTTTTATATATTTATTTATTTAAATATTAAAACAATTTAATATTTAAATAATAAATTATTGATAACCTAGTGTAAGGTTTAATTCTTATGAAATTGAACTAGGCTATGTAAAAATGATTTAGTATAAAATAAATAATCAAAAGTTTTATGATAAGAAAATAATATTCTATCTCGGACAAATGCCACAGACAAAACCAATCACAGAAACTTAAACCAAATCATTGTTTACCAGTATTCACACAACAGAACAATGACATGATGCAATCTTCAGGGGAATATTAATTATTGAAAATTATATTAAACATTTTATTTCAATTTCAAATACAGAAATACAGACTGTGCACATATTTGAATCCAAAATATTTAATATAACAATATTGATCTTACAATAAGCTTGACTTCTCTGAAATATGGACTTCTCTGTATCTTCTTCAAAACCTTGCTTTGGCTCCTTTCAACTCCTTTCTCCTCCTTCTCTGCAAAAAATGTCCGACCCTCTCTTTGGTTTCTAATTCTCCATTTATAACTTGAGAAATTCGTTCCTCTTGATTAGTTTGCTTTGTTCTGTCAGTTTTTAAAAAATGAATTCTTGAAACCCTAATATCAATAAAGCCTTTTCAAAGGATTTAATATTTCTCCTCATTGGCATTCAAAAATTAAAGTTATAATCCTGCCAATAAGACAAATATTAATTAGAATATAAAACATTTATAAAATAACATTCTTAAATATAATTAAATTATAAAGTTATAAAACTTTATAATTTAATTAATTTAAAATATATTTATAACATAACCATTCTAACTATATTAAATTATAAAGTTATAAAACTTTATAATTTAATTAATTTAAAACAAACTTATAAATGAACAATTTTAAATATATTAAATTATAAAGTTATAAAACTTTATAATTTAATTAATTTAAAACATGACATAACTAAACATAACACCACACACTAACAAAATAATCTAAAAAGAATTAAACCTACAAAACATATTATATTATGACACAACATAATATAAACCACATAAAACATGATGAATTTAATCAACACAACACAACAACACAAGGACATTAGAAAACCCTTAGGTAATGAGACAAAAATATGATGACAAAACATTTATAAAATAGTATGTAAAATGCTTATGCATGCTCATCATCAGATGGATGAATAACCTTGATTCCCCATCAAGATAACACTCAAACAATTTCTCAAATTTCAAGTGGGTCCCCAAATTTTGGGGTCATTGTGAAGGACGTCACAACAATGGTGACTCTACTAGTAAATGTCCCTGGACATTTCGGATTTAAAAACCAAACTCTAAAAACAACCAAAACCTAAATATTAAAATCATAAGCGTCAGTGATATCAAGAGAATGAGAATAGACCAATTCGACATGAACCACCAGAATCATCAACATCAGCTCAGTGTGTGCAAAGTGATTCATTCCATATCTTCTGAAACCATTCAACATTCCATTATCAGTTTCACATTTCAGACTATGAACAATTTCTCTTTGAAGGAAAACCTCCACCCGATTCTCTTCAGGCATTGCTCTACTGCCAACCGAGCATTTATAGCTCCGGTAGAGATTATCTGAAACTCCCAAATATTAAGTGGATGTTGCATTTCCTTTATTCTAGACATTGCTTCACTACAACTGAGCGTCTATAGCTCCGGTGAAGATTATCTAGTTCTTAGTAATATATTTGACTTTATTTCCAACTGTATTCATCATTTCATTTTTTTTATCTCTCATTTTTTTATCTCTCATTTTTTATCTCTTTTTTTTTATTTCTCATAATTTTTTTTTTTTTTATATTTGATAGAATGGTACTTTGCAACAAATCCACCTGCCACCTGGGTTAGAGATCAAGTAAGGCTGAAAGAGTATATAAAATATTTCACCCTAATTTGCAAAACTGACAACTTCATGCATCCAAAATTTCAAACGATATTCTTTAATGTGTTTGTGATACTCGTGGAGCTTTTGCAATACAATTCCAATATTTCATATTTCCTTATCTTAGTTCACATTCATGAAGACATAAACTAACATCTCATTTTTCTTTTTCTCCAGGTTTCACAGGTTTTCAAAATAGGTAATTTCATCCTATACAGTCCAGGATCAAACATAAACAAAACCAACAAATGACCAGTGTCTCAATCATAACTACCTTACTTTTGAAAAACCCACTTTGAAATTATATCAACTTGAATCACACTCAAAATCATGAAGCTCCAAAATTAGCAAAGTCAATTTATTGTTGTACTCAACTAACACAACAGTGCAAACATCACAACACATTAACACATCAAACTAACAAACATCACAAACAACAAACTATACAAAAAACAAAAACAAGAAAACAAAATCCAAAAGACTATTTACAAAAATATACATTATGTACAAGACACTACAAAATTTCTGCCATCATTTCCCTGGATCCCAAATACGATTAGCATACTTTAGAAAACATATATGATTATATGCATGACAAGTTTTATAAGAATCCAATAAAAATAAGATTAGGCCAAAAAATAGAAATTCTCATTTTGCCTATTTCATCCCACTGATTTGATTCAAAATTATAAGCAATTCCATGTTTAAGATTTGATTTATTAAACTTAAAAGTGAAAACATGATTTTCAATTATCCTTTGCTTATTCAAAAAGGTGTAAATTTCAAAATTTGATTCAAAATTTAGAACTAGGCTCCCCTTTTCAAATAGGAGATCTTGCAAATAAGAACCTATTTCTAAAAATTTCAAATTCAAGTCACTTTCAAAGTTTTTAAAGCAATCACAATCATTCAAGAATTGACAAGCATCTAGGACATTTGGTATAAGAAGATCATTAAAAATTTGTGCACAAGATTCACTAGTTGATTGCTCATGAATTTGATTAAGCATTTCAAACATGTTTTCCTTCATTTCATTTATGGCAAAAATTTTAGAAGTTGTCTCCAACTTCTTGTTAACAACATTTGACATTTCATCATTGATAGCATTAGCATCCAAAAACTTATCATGCAACCCATTACCTGAAAATTTTGTAACCAATGAGAAAGGTGAAGATTTTACCTCGTCATCTATACTCAACACATCATTATTAGCATTTACCAAGATTTGATGAGCATTTATCACTTTTTCCTTTTCTTCATGGTCTCCATCATGATCACCTTGTAGTTCTTCATCTTCATCAAATACCTGTTTGTTAAAGACACCAAAATTAGGCACCCAATTAAATGTATGCCCATCCTTTTCAAACCACAAATCTGATTGATCACAAGATGTGTTAAATAACAAATTTTCTTGATCAACCACCTGAGTTACTTTAGATAGATCAACATTTTCCTTTAGGTCATCACCAACATTAAATCCAAACCATTCATGTGAATTTGTACTCAAATTTTTATTAGTCACGGGTAAAAGAGATGACTTTACCTCGTCCTCATTATTAACAAATGAGTCATAAGAAACATTTACCATTTCTTCATTTTCAATTTCAGCAAGGTGTTCAATAAATTCATCTTCAAAGTGATTCAATTTTGGAACCTTCTCTATTTCTGCAATTGGCATGTCATTTTATGATTGTGTAGGAATTGTGAAATCTTCTTTTGAAATAGAAGTTTCAACATCCTGCATATCAAGTGAAACAGAAATTTTATCAGTAGAAGTATGAGAAAACAATGATTCACCATACATACCCCATCCATTATAATAATTATCTTCTAAAGCTAAGGGATGAGATTTTATCGTGGCTTTAGAAAACATGTGATTCTTTGATTGTACAGGAGTTGTAGACTCTTCATGTAAGATATCAATTTTAGCATCCTGCATATCAGATGAAGAAAAATTCTTATCAGTAGGTATAAAAGAAAAACATTCATCATATCTTCCCCAACCATTATAAAAATTATCTTCTATAGTTAAAGGGTGAGGTTCAACCATATATTTTGTGCAAACTTCGGATAGGTCTATAATTTCCTTTTCAAATTCACCTTTATCAATCACCTGAGATGAAGACCTATTGATTTCTTGTTGTATGAGCATTGTAGAATCCTTAAGTGACACAAGGCTTTCAATTTCCTGCACATCATCTGAGATAAGAACTTCTTTGGAAATTGTGAATAAAGTGAATAATTCTTCTTCATGATCTGAAATAACAAAATCATTATCTTTCTGAAGCACTTGGTGACATTCCATATTTTCTTTCATACCATATTTGGATTCATTTTCAGATTCACCTTCTTCAATAAATAATTCATCTTCAACTTCAAACAATTCATCTTCCTCAAGCAATAAGATTTTAGGATCAATCATTTGAACCATCATCATCGAGGTATTATTTTTTTGTAATCCCTTGCAATCTTCAATGAAATCACATCTATGATCATTCAATTCTTTAAATTTACCTATTTGAACATCACACTCATTATCCTCCTGAAACAAATGATGAAAATCTATCATTTCTTCTATATATTCTTCATATTCATTTTCAAATTCATTTTCTTTAATTTCAAAAAATTCATCTTTCTCAGATTCATCCTCCTCAATTTCAAAGAATTCATCTTCCTCAGATTCATATTTTGGTAAGACAAGGGTTTCTTCAGTGGGATCAATTTCTATATTTTGTTTTATAAGATCATCCCAATCCTCTTTTGTGAATAATGGCTCTAAGTCAGTTTCTACATTTTGATCAACTTGATCATCACAATGTTCATTGATGGGTATTGACTCTGAAACCTGCACCTCATTCTCAACATCTAAGGTAGTTGTGACATCTAAACTATCAATCTCAACCTGACTCATTTGTGATCTTTGATTATGAGTTTTAGGTCTAAGTCTGTATAGTTGTTCCATATTAACACCTTGAGATATCAATTGTTGTTCAAATGTTACTGCCTCATTGTAAGCTCTAGGTAATGATGTAATTTTAAGACCTTTCCCAAAAACATAGCAGTAACATGATCTAAGGCTCCCATGTATATTTGAGTAGCTCTTTCTTCTAAAATGATATAATGTGTTCCCACCTCGGTATACAACCTATGGAATTTATCATTAAATGATCTCATGGGTTCATTAAATATTTTTACGAATAGAGACAAATTGATTTAACATCATAACTGAATCATCCAACCTTCCAAAATGTTTGAGAAATGCTTTCTCTAGTTTAACCCAAGAAGTAGCATACCTTACAGGTAATTGTATGTACCACTTAAGCGCAACCTCATCCAATGGGTATGAAAATAATCTGCAAGGAACATCTCCCTGCATAAGTTGCAAATGACTTAACACACTCTTGTATCTCTGAATATGTTCCTTGGCTTGATCCACATCATGCCTAAATATGGGTAAACAAACTTCTACACCTTCAGGAATTTGATGAATAGGCATGTTTAAACTGCTATAATAATCACCTATCCAAGATGCCATTATTTTCTTTACTGAAGTAAGCGATGCCATTAGTGAACTTCAAAGAACACAAAATTTAATGCCAATCTTATTAGTCAAAGAAATATATCTTGCAACTAAGCATGAAATGACTAATCAATTGATAAAAAGATATGCATCAATTAAACCTTGGCATTAAATAACACCCTTCAATTTGTAATTTTTTTTTAAACTGAGATTTGAATGATTTCAAATGAAAATCAAATATTTACCTTTCAAGCCCTCCTTCTAGCACCAATTTGTTGAGGTGTGATTTTGTCAAGTTACGAAACCACTCGACAACTTAGAATTTAAATTCTCTCTTGCAAAGAACATAATATTTCTCCAAGGTTCTCACTTAATGTTTTATGTGTCATGCATAGATGTTTATATAAGTGCTTGAATAAACTCTTGGGTTTGCAAGTTTCTGTTTACAAGGGGCCTGGGAATTAAGTAAATGATTTCAAGTTTATCATGTATAACATGCTTTTCACCAAATTCTATTATCCAAATGATAAAGTAAATTTACCTTATGATTAAGATCTATTGATGCAAACTTAACAATACCATTGATTAAAATGCTTTCAAAACTAATTTGAAATAACAATTTGCCTTAGCATTTTAATTAATGTGAAATTTCAATTACCTTAATAAAAATTAAAGTATGTGAAATTTCAAAATGATGATATAAACCCTGATTATAAATATTCACCTTTAAAACCTAAGGTTTAATCAATGAATAGATTTTATTCATCTCAAATATAAAATTAACATTAAAATATTTGAGATAATGAATAAAAATAAAAATGTTTAACCCCAAAATCATAAGGTTTTAAAAACCTTATTAATCATAAATTCATAGGGTTTGCTATAAAGATTATTTATGAACTATGAGTTCTATGATTTAAAATCAAGTTCATAAATGTACTTCCTTATTATATTTGTTTATTAAATATTTATGAAATCAAATATTTAATAACCAACATAATATTCCAATGTAATGTTTGGATTTGTGCATAAATAAATTATACTTAAAACATGAAATCCAAACAAACTTTAATAAAATAAATCACTTCTAATTCTCAACCTTATTAAATCAAAGTTAGAACCAGAATACTTATTTATAAAACATTTTATTCATCCCAAATATAAAATCAACATTAAAATATTTGGAAAATGAAATAAAGTAATAATGTTTAACCCTAAAATTGTAAGATTTTCAAATCTTATAATTATAATCCATAGGGTTTTAATATAAAACTGATCTATGAACTGTGAATTTTATACTTTGAAAATCAAGTTCATAAATATGTTTTTCTCATATTATTTGCTTATTAAATATTTATGGAATAAAATATTTAATAACAAATATAATCCTCTCAATGTAGGGTTTGGATCGGTAAATAAATAAAATGGTATTTGAAGCATGAAATCCAAACAAATTTCAATAAAAGATATCAACTCTAATTCTCAACTTTATTAAATCAAAGTTGAAACCAGAGTACTCATTTATCTTTTATATATTTATTTATTTAAATATTAAAACAATTTAATATTTAAATAAATTATTGATAACCTAGTGTAAGGTTTAATTCTTATGAAATTGAACTAGGCTATGTAAAAATGATTTAATATAAAATAAATAATCAAAAGTTTTATGATAAGAAAATAATCCTCTATCTCGGACAAATGCTACAGACAAAACCAATCACAGAAACTTAAACCAAATCACTGTTTACCAGTATTCACACAACAGAACAATGACATGATGCAATCTTCAAGGGAATATTAATTATTGAAAAATTATATTAAACATTTTTTTCAATTTCAAATACAGACTGTGCACATATTTGAATCCAAAATATTTAATATAACAATATTGATCTTACAATAAGCTTGACTTCTCTGCAATATGGACTTCTCTGTATCTTCTTCAAAACATTGCTTTGGCTCCTTTCAACTCCTTTCTCCTCCTTCTCTCCAAAAAATGTTTGACCCTCTCTTTGGTTTCTAATTCTCCATTTATAACTTGAGAAATTTATTCCTCTTGATTAGTTTACTCCGTTTCATTAATTTTTAAAAAACGAATTCTTGAAACCCTAATATCAATAAAGCCTTTTCAAAGGATTTAATATTTCTCCTCATTGGCATTCAAAAATTAAAGTTATAATCCTGCCAATAAGACAAATATTAATTAGAATATAAAACATTTATAAAATAACATTCTTAAATATAATTAAATTATAAAGTTATAAAACTTTATAATTTAATTAATTTAAAACATATTTATAACATAACCATTCTAACTATATTAAATTATAAAGTTATAAAACTTTATAATTTAATTAATTTAAAACAAGCTTATAAATGAACAATTTTAAATATATTAAATTATAAAGTTATAAAACTTTATAATTTAATTAATTTAAAACATGACATAACTAAACATAACATACGAACAAACATATACATAACACCACACACTAACAAAATAATCTAAAAAGAATTAAACCTACAAAACATATTATATTATGACACAACATAATATAAACCACATAAAACATGATGAATTTAATCAACACAACACAACAACACAAGGACATTAGGAAACCCTTAGGTAATGAGACAAAAATCTGATGACAAAACATTTATAAAATAGTATGTAAAATGCTTATGCATGCTCATCATCAGATGGATGAATAACCTTGATTCCCCATCAGGATAACACTCAAACAATTTCTCAAATTTCAAGTGGGTCCCCAATTTTTTTGGGGTCATTGTGAAGGACGTCACAACAGGTCTTATGACTGATTTATTTAGTATGGCCTTTTTTCGTAGTGGGGTTTTTATTTAATTAGGAAAATCTCACCCTCGTATTTTGATCATCACACGTTTATCTTAAAAACCACATAATATTTCATTGAGTGGATGGAAGCTATCCCTCTTACCACTATGATTGGACCTCAGATTGTGGAGTTCATACTTCACAATATCATATGTTGTTTTGGTATTCCATACAAGATCATCTCGAGTAATGGACCTCCTTTTAAGAACAAATATGTGCAAGCTTTGACTACAATGTATAAAATTCAATACAACTTTTCCATGCCATATTATCTGCAGGTTAATGGGTAAGCAAAGGCATCAAACAAAACAATCATTACCATTCTCAAAAATACTGTCAAAGATAATCACAAAGATATTGGAAATATGAGCAAGTTTTGTTGTCATTGATGTCAAGAGGTTGATGTCCAAGTTTCATTGTCATTAATATCATCAAGTGGTTTTTCCACAAGGTAAGGAAGAGGTTTAAAGGAATAGGATATAATATTTATTTTTAAATATTATATGCCTAAAAAGGCCCAAAACAGATTGAAGACCAAAGGAAGGGAAGCAGGTTAAAAGGAAACCCCAAGGAAAGAGAAGCAATTTAAAAGGAATTAATAATATTATAATATTCTAGTTTTAGGTTAAGTTGAAGAAAAAATGAAGGCCAAGGAGTTATCAAATTATAAGTTCTCAAAAAGACCCAGTTGGCAGATTTTGAAGATTATAATTTAATTTATTTAAATTTAAATATTTTAACCATAGGTTAAAATTTAAATTTAAATAATAAATTAAGGTGCCAAAATTTAAATATCAAATTCAAAATTAATTTGAATTCCCAAAACCGTCGACGTTGGAGTGCATGGCATAAGATATATAAAAGGGGGTAAAGTTTTATTAAAAAACCATCCATGCGATTAATGCCCAAAAAGACAAAGTGATTTGTGCACCGAAGAGGAAGAGATTTTCACATGTGTTAAAAATTTTTAGAGGGCAGACGTGGCAATAAAGATAAGGGGAGTGCCAACTTAGGTCAAAGGTGCTTGGTAGCACAAGTGGTATCCGAGGGCTGTGTTAGAAGTTCACGAGCGCGAGGTCGCAGGTTTGATCGACACGATTGACTTTTTAAAGAGGGAAGGCCTTTGCGTGTGCGTTGAAATGGAGAAGGCAAAAGCTATAAGAGGAAGGTGATGCACCTTATTATTTTGTGAGGGCATGTAGCCCAAGCGGTGGATGCACTTTACACTAAGGTGCTTGGTGAGGCAAGGTTGGGTGTTCGAATCATGTTGAAGGTTTTTGTTGGGAAGAATAAAAGGTATGTGCTTCACATTTTAATTTGCCAAGGTTTTGATAATTCGAAAAGTGCATGGTGTTGAAATTAAAAGGTGGTTTATGAGTTGTTGAGGGAGATATAAGGGATTATAAAATTAAAATATTTTATTTTTTGATTTTTGTGGTTAGAATTTATGAGATAGGAGTAATAAGGTATGCAAGGAATATTATATCTTGTATTTTGAAATAGAGCTATATTGTGTTAATTATTTTGAGAGGAGAAATAAGGTGCATAAAGGAATTTATTGTGGAAGTGAATTAAATTGAATCTTTGCTAATTAATTTTTAAGTTTGGAGATTATAAGGTGTATTTGAGATTTAATATTTTTGTATGGTGAAATAATTTTGAGGGAAATATTTGAGTGAAGATTTTTGATATCTAACCATTGAGATTGGCAAAGAGGTTGATTGTGATTGAGACAAGTTTTGAGGTCAAATATCCATCAAACAAAAGGTATGGGCATATCATATTTGTGAGTGAAATAATGTTTGATTGAATGTAGTGAGATGCAAAGTTGGAGTGAAAAGGATTGTTTGATAAGCATTGTTGAAATGTTTGAGTGAGCCTTCATGTGCATGATTAGGGTTTGTGAAAGAGCATGAGTATCATTGTTATGTGAGATTTTTTGATAAGCATTGTTGGAAATATTTGAGTAAACTTTCATGTGCATGATTAGGGTTTGTGAAAAGAACATGAGTATCATTGTTATGTGAAGTTGAGAACTATCTTGAGCTAGGGTTTGTTGAAAGATCATGAGTATCATTGTTATGTGAAATTGGAAACATCTTGAGTCAAGAGTGAGTTGTTGGATGTATAGTGAAATACTTGGTTAGGGTTTGTAAGCAAGTTGTATTTCATTGAGTGGATGCTTTGAGTGAAGTTGATTGAGCATTATTGATTGAGAGTATTGGAGTGATAGTTCAAGTTTTGTGAAACAAATTGTTCTTTATTCTAAATTGATTTGAAGGAGAATGATAGTGATTGAGTGTTTTGTGAGTGTGAAACATATTGAGTCTCTAACCATTCTCTATATGTTTCTATAAGTTAAACAAGATTTTGAGTGAAACTTGTTTGTGTGATTGAAGAGGTTTTTGAAAGGATTGAGTTGAGTTGTGTATACAAGTTTTGCAATTGATTTGAATAAGCTTTTGTGAAAGCTAGTGAGCTGATTTAAGTAAGTCCTAGAGAGGACTTAAGGATAGAGTTAAGCAAGATTTTATGAAATCTTGTGAGCAGATTTGAAGTAAGTCCTAGAGAGGACTTAAGGACAAAGTTTAGCAATATTTTGTGAAAGCTTGTGAGCTAATTTGAGTAAGTCCTATAGTGGACTTAAGAACAGAGTTGAGGAAGCTTTTGTGAAAGCTTAAGGATAGATTTGTGTGAGATTTTGTGGAAGCTTACAATCAAATTTGAGGTAAGTTCTAGTGAGGACTTGTTGAGTAGATTTGAGGTAAGTCTTAGTGAAGACTTGTTGAGTAGATTGAGCAAGTTCTAGTGAGGACTTGTTGAGCGAATTTGAGGTAAGTATTTGAGAAGACTTGAGACCAGAGTTGATTGATTGATTTGTTCAAACCTTGAGTTAAGGTTTGGGGCAGATCTATCAGAGTTGATTTGTTATTGGATCAAGATTTGTGTTTAGGATTAGGGATATATTTGAGGATAGATATTGGTACATATTTGATGATAGATTTGTGCCAGATCAAATACAGAGATTGAGAAAATTTGTGCTAGATCGAAGGACAATATTTAGTGCATATTTGAGACAAATATTGATAAGATTTGTGCTATACTGAAGGACAATGTTTAGTGTATATTTGAGACAAATATTGAGTAGATTTGTGCTAGACCGAAGGACAATATTTAGTGTATATTTGAGACAAATATTGAGCAAATTTGTACTAGACCAAAGGATAATGTTTAGTGCAGATTTGAGATAGAGCTGAGAGTAAGCTTTGGAGGTGATAAAGCAAAGGATAGTAGTCTCCAATGGATAGAGATCCATTATCCAGGGCAATGATGACAAAGTATTTTGAGTGAGGATAGGAGTATTTAGTGGAGAGATATCCACAAGCCAGTATAGTGGAGGCAATAGTCTTCTAGAGGATCATCAGCTAGAGCATAGGAGAAGGAGTTATCCTATAGATAGAGATCCATGAAGCAACTAAGAGGATTGGTGTCTCCTGTGGATAGGTATCCATAAATTTTATTAGAGTATTGGTGTATCCTTTGGAAAGAGGTCCATAAATATTGTAATAGGGAAGGATTCCCAAGAGATCTATTGAGAAAATTTTAGTGAAATATTTTCTCCGTTGTAGCCCACATTTGGTAAACCACGTTAAATTGATGTCTCTATTGTGTGTGGTGATTTATGCATTACTTTGATTACTGCTATTGATATTTCTAGTGATATATTACATAATATTGTTTGGAAAATAAAAGTAAAAAGTGGTCTCATACGTGTTCACCCCCTCTCAGTATAAGCTTGTGTTATTCAAAATATTGACATCTTCAACTACCTCTTGCATTATGGTCTTACATAAATAGCATTAGGATGCCCACTAGGGAAACACATTTCTTTCTAATAAATGGTGCTGAGCCCATTATGCTCTTGGAATTAGAAATTCCTTTGTTGAGCATATCACTCCAAGAGTTCATCGACAATGATACTACGAGAAAAGCTCACCTTGAAAAATTTACCCTCATTTATGAATGATGCATTAATGATCTTGAGCACCTATGCATTTATAAAGATAATCTTAAGTGAGCTTATGATATAAAATCCCATCTTAGGAACTTCAAAGTTGGGAACCTTGTGCTTAAATAAAATCAGCAGAACTCCAACTTGCCACTACACTTGCAAGACAAATTTGTGGTAAACTAGTTAGGTCCATGTATCATCACGTAGAAGATAGGGCCTAGGACTTATAGGTTAGCTTCTCTTGAGGATTTTGAGGAACCTAAAGCTCTCATAATTCTCCATCTACGGGTATTTTATGCATGACACACAATGCATATAAAAATAAATAAAAAACAAAAACCATAAAAACATGAGAAAACATAAAAACAAAAAAATATTGCATTCTTATTTGCATTACATTCCATCATTCATTTCATATCACTATATTTTCTTTTGCATTAGGCATGTTCTTTCATTGCATTAGCATTAGGACTAGTTTTACTCTTACATGATAGGGTCTGGAACCACGTCCGTATATCTATCATCCTTCTTAATCAACCTTATCCATCATCATTTGTAGTTTTTATTATGAGCTTTTCCTTATTAATAGGTCCTTGTAAGATAGGGTAGATATTGGATGACCATAAACAATGATGTTTAGATGGCAACTGTCTATTTTACACACACCTTTTAGTTGCAAAAGATCATAGGGAAACCCCAGATTCTATATATCATTACTATCCACATTCCTCTTTTTTGAGTAACTATATTTTCAACACAACCAATATGTTGCTATAGGGTTTCCACTAGGGTTTTCAATCATTTAGCCATTCCTAGTCTTCTTTTCAAATTTTGTAGAAAGCTATTCTAATTTTTGAAGTTAGGGTCTTGCTTTGATTGTACCTTGCATATCTCAAAATACCAAACACAAATTCACATATTTAAATATGAGTTTGAACAAGGAAGGATGAAATTATGAATTAGTCCTTACCCTTAAGCGAAAGGTTTCTCTTGCTCATCCTATTATGCACATGGTCTAGGATGCTAAGAATTGACAAAAGAACAAGATCCCCCCTACCCAAAAGCAATGAAATCCCTTTCTCCCCACAAACGAGCAAGTATCCCTTAAAAAAAAGTGGTTTTCACCACTAAGAAAATAATTCCCCTTGCTCCTCATAAAAAATAAGCAAGAATCCCCAATCCAAGAAATCAAAAGAAAATGAGGGGGTAATGAGATTGAATCCCTAGAATCCTTAGTTATTCAAAAGCTATGGGGTAATCTCCATTACAAAAATGGACTTTATGAGCTGTCCTAGCAATGGAGTAGTCTTACACATGGTGATATGTCTGCCACATTAGCAACCTTTTGTATAGACCAATGTTAGCTTGCAGATGAGCTAGTTTTTGGTGGCTTGTATTGCCTAGTAGTATAGTCCAACCATGTCCAAAATTAGGATCAGGATGACCATAGGTTGATCATCATTACAACAATGGGCTCTAAGAGCCAACCTAGCAATGGGGTAGTATCATGTGTCATTAATGAACATCATATACACACATGGATATTGAATATCTGGGTCATCCTAGCAAAATTTTATCTTTCAGAGTCCTATATAGTCAATATACATCTTTTGACTGGTTAACTAGGGTGTTTGAGTCTCATGAAAACCATGTTGTTTCTCTATAGCACCTTATTGGTTCCCCCATCCATCATTCATAATTTTTATCATCTTACATATGGTTGGATTTCAAATGTATGACTTTTGTGAGAAGGTTAAAATTTTTTGGTGCTTACATTTAGGTTGTTTTGCATCTTAGATTCATTCATTCTATTTTAGCATATCAACATAAAAATCAAAATTTACATTATCATGTCATTAATACATAAATTCGTACATACTACAATGTCTAGGTATACATATAGCATCTATAATTGTATGTAATTAGTACATCACATACATACCTAGCTCAGTGCATACATAATAGCTCTAAAAAAAACATTCATCTAACATACATGCATCATTGTAGGCATAAAATCCACCTCCTAGAAGAAGAAGTGACAAGAGGATTTGCCTAGTTCTAACAGTTTTGATAATTTTGACAGTTTTGGCAAAATGTGCAAATCAGGAGTAAAACATACAAGGAGGAAGAAAAATGTACAAGCTGGAAGCTAAAATGTACAAGGTGCAATGAAATGCAGATGAAATGCAATTTGAGTTGTAATTGCAAATGAATTTGATAAATAATGTAATTAGACTTAGTAAAATGGTGTAATTAAGATTTCTATTATACATGGGTAATTGTGAATAATGAATTGCCTTAGGAACCACTTATAACAACATGGAAAGATGTTATATAAGATCCCCTTTCAATTTCGTAAGTTTGGTTTGGTTAGTGTGATTATTGAATGTATCTACCTGATTATTGTGTGGAATTACTGGTTTATTGTGTATCATTGTGAAAGCTATTAGTGATTGTAATATTCCATTGAGAGTAATAAATGAGAAATCATATTGCATAGTATTCTCTCATGCCATTGTATGATTTTGGAATGATGGATTAGTGTTTTGCAGTATATGATTATTGCATGTTACTTCTCTATGTTTGTGGATGGTGTTAATGCACTAATATGAAAAATGGAATTGAATCACCATTGGTGTGAGCCTTGGGAATAATTTATGAGGGATATTTATGTATTGGAAGCTATTGTATGATTTTTGGAGATTTCCCTTGTAAAGAACTCTCTCAAACCCTACAGACAGAACTTGCATATTGGCAAAGATGGAGTAATTGACATTTTAGAACTTTTTAAAACTTGTATGAGAGATATTAATATAGAAGAGTATCAAAATTGGTACCTTTATGAAATTTAATTTTGTACAAATCATACACCAGACGTGTTACAAATTGTACAAGAAAAATTTACCCGATTTGGAAGTTTAGGTGATTAAGGAAAAATTACCCAAATTGGCAATATTGGCAAATTGAACAAATTAGTTATAAAACTGTGTACGGTAGCTTGTAAAATTGAATATAAAGGATTGGATGAGTGTCAAATCATACAAGCATTGACACTATATTATTTTAAAATGTACAGTGGTACAATTTGAATCCATACAAGCTGTTTTACGATCACATATTAATTATTGTGGAGACTGTACGATTGTACAATTTGGGTATTTGAAAAATAACAGTGAGTTTATCATTCCAAGCCTCTAATAATAACCTCAAAAATGGTAATACTACACCCCTATGCTAAATTTGACACCATTTATGTAGTTGGATGGACCCATTACCATTTGATAGGTTATGCCAAAGTGTGCTCCATTTGGCATCGTTGCCTTATCGAACTTGGCATTTTTGTTAAATCGGGTCAAAATAACAAAGTAAGAATATTAAAAATTTGGAGGTGAATGATAGATACCAGTGTGCAAATACATAGGAGATGCGAAGTACAAGAGAATATTCCAGTGAGAAGGAGCATGAGAATTTCTCAAAGAGGGAATGCAAGTAATTCTGACCATAGTACACATAAAGTAGATATAGAACAAGTTTGGAAATATGACAAAGGAGATTTTGAGATGCTATTGATAGGGAAAAAAAGGAGGTACCAGAACCACCTAACATAGAGGAGCAAGTTGACATATAAGTAGTGCATGCAAAAGGAGAGTGGATGGTGACACTTAAGAAAGTGATGGAAGGGTTGCAAGGGAGTGCAAAGAATGGGAGTCTGGCACCAGGGCAATAGAGTGTGGGGTCTTAGGAAGAAAGACCAAGACCACCTCCCTCACATCAGTGAAGGAAGTCACAGAGTGAAGATGCACATGATTTTGGTCAATGGCTCATGGGATAGTACAAGATACCTTGAATAGAAATGTTTGATGATGAGCTTAATGAAACACCCCCAAGGAGGAATCAGATAGAGATTCCATGGGACATCTCAAGTGACGAGGATGATTCACCAAAGATAGTTATGAAGGATGAGAAAAAAATATGCCCACCCTTCATGGGTGTAAAGAGGAAGGTTGTCACTAGTGATGCAGTTTGTGACACTCCTCACAATAATCAAAGAGGCAGAATATGGTATGACATAGATGATGTTGGCATGGAAGATGTTGACATGGAAGATGTTTTTATGGAATATGTTGAATGGAAGATGTTGCTTAAATAGAAGGACCCATCATACAATCAAAATTACCTAAGGAAGAATAGGATTGTATGATTTGCAAGAGGGAATTGTACTTTTGCTGGGTGAAATTATACAGTTGGTAGAGATTGTATGATTTCAACTCAAATCATACAATTTGAGATCGTACAAGTGCAATCAGTGCAAGGAGAAATCATACAAAATGGAACCGTACCATGTGAAAGTGTATAGAGAAAAACCATACAAGGAGAAGAATATCCAACAGTGGTTAAGACAAGGTAGTTTGAGGCTAAGATTGAGTCATATAGAGCTAGAGAGAAACAAAATAGAGTTGATGGTGAGAAGTTTAAGTGGGTTGAGCAAAGAATCCCAAAGTGCCTACAAATTGTTTTTTGGCATGGACAGTGACGATGAGATGTTTAATAAAACATGCAAGGGACGCTATCCCTTGACCCTATTAGGGATGTTGTCCCTTGACCTTGCAAGGGGGATCCCACCCATTTGACCCTCATCATAGGTGGCAACAAATGTTGTACATCATGTTGATGATGTTATTCATCTTGATCATGTTTAAGGCCACAAGGTGGCATGAGCTATAGATTGAAGAGATACCAGTTGCAGCAGACTTATAGAATAGGCAAAATAGAAAGGAATATGATAAGTGATACCAGTAAGTTATTTAGAAGTTGGTTGAAAACCAACAATGGAAACCCCTTCTAAAGAAAAAGAAAAAGAAAAAGGAAAAGGAAAAGAAAAAGAGAAAAAAATAAAATTCCTTAGTTGTGAAAATCCCTCAAGATACAATTAGGAAGGAAGTTCGTTGAAAACTGGAAGCGACAGCTTCTTCAAGATAAAAAATGGAAAATTTCTCTAAGTGACATATCGTACAAGTCAGTTAGAAGTGGAAAAAGGCACAAGTTTGAAATCGTACAAGCAAAAATAGAAAAAGTATAGGAAAAATTGCACAAGGGAGATTGTTGTACGATTTGATTGTACAGTGTACAATTTGATCATACAGATGTACAATTTGTAGCCAACGCAATTAATGTTCACATGTGTGAAGTGATGAGTTATAGAGAAATGCGGGAAAAATATGAAATTGCATGTGAAAAGTAGGGAGTTGTCGATCATCCATGTAAAAGAAGATAAAATTGCATGCAATGAAGGTAAAGTGGCACAATTTTAAAAATTGAACAGTTAGGGTTTTGTAGCAATTTAAAGATAGGATGCTTGAGTATTTTTTCAAACTATACAAGGGTAAATTCAAAATTTTGAGGAGAGTGAAGGTGAAAAGCATGCAAACAGATAAAATCTTCTACATGGGCATGGAAATTCATCAATAGAACTACAGATTGCATGACCCATTTTTAAATTTGCACCAAGGAGACTTTTTGCATTCAAATAAAATTAATCGAAAGAGGAAAGCAAGGGTTTTGAATCCACTAAAAGAAAATTTTGAATTGCAACTAAAGGAAAGTGAGGGTTTGTAGTAGAAGGCTTAAAATAAAGAAATAAATTATTAAAAATGTCCACCCAAAGTTCAAGGAAATTGCATATTGGAGTTGGAGTCAAGAAATTGCAAGAAAAATAACTCACAAGCCCTAGTTAGAGAAAAAGTGGCAAAAAAAAATTGTGGAAGGTATAAGCAAAATGGGAGATGATCGTACAACCCTGCAACATAGCTAGGAAAATTTGTTTTTGGAGAATTTGCGCCAAGTAAAGGAAAAATTGTAGATTTTCTCTAAAATTTCACTAGAAAGATAGATCAGGATATTTTGATAACTAAGTCGGTGACAAATCATGGAAATGGAGTGAAAAATATAAGTTTTAGGAAAATAAGGTTTTTAGAAGACATATTGTATGATTTGTAGGATAGATTGTACGATTTCAGGGAAAACTTGTGTGATTTCAAGTAGTTTGGAGGCCGATTTAAGCCTTTTCAAGAAAATCATACAAAATCATGCAAAATTATATGGATATGGCAAAGGTGGAGAGGGGCATTGTATAGATTAGTGTATTATTTGTAGTTGTTGAATAGTTTGAAGTAGTTTGAAGGATTGTATGATTTGGAGGTAGCTATATGAATAAAAAATGTACATGAATGGTTTGGAGGGTTTATTGTATGATTTACACTAGCATTGTATGATTTTTAGAGGACTTCAAGTTGCGTGATAGGTGATGTCTACAAAGCAAATATAACTAGAGGAATGGAAGGAAAATAATTTTGATCGAAGAGTTTGGATACCAGTTAAAAATAATGGCAGCTAACAGAGTGGAACAATCACTAGGACCTCTACACAAGAGGGAGTCACATCCATGGAAACACCAAGGGTGATAGTTTTAGTCCCATGATTAGTGTGGTAATTATTCTTGGAGGAGAGGAGGATATAGGTCATGGAGAGAGCAGAGGAATTGGAGGTTGATCGAAGGATACCATCAATGTTTCAAGAGGAGGAAATGGCATAGGAAAGAGCCTCAAGGAGGGAACTGCACAGTGAAGTCCATTACGTAGATTTAGAGTAGGATCTAAGAAGTGTATATAAGGAGGACCATGTTGATATAATAGGAATATCATTTATACAACATGGTGGAGATACATGCCAAAAGTGGTGGAGCAAAGAAGAAAATAAGAACCACCCATGAAGAAAAGAATTTGAGAAGGCTGGTGTAGCTATGATAGCATAGGTGCCACCACACCAGAAGATATTATTTTATAACTATCTATTGCATATTGTTCAGGCATACGATATTGCCAGTAGACTTGCCTATGTTAATGTGGGAAAACAATCAATGAAGGTAGAATTTATAGCAAAGTTATTCAAAAGAACATTTGGATCACCATAATATGGTACTAAGGTAGTCAAGAAGTTGCTTGATCCGATTGAGACATATTGCATCATCACTTCACTCACCAATGTAAAATCACTAACAAAAGCAAAGATCTCAAGTGTAGGAACTCGAGGGATTAAACAAAGCCAATTGATATGAAAGGATTGGCCATGCGCCATGAATATTGTGATGGCTCGACTGTAAGGAGAAACACGAGCCATAGATATTCTAATATGGATGGCTCAATACGTAGAAGGTATTACCAAATGAGTTCAGTATGATTGGGTTACCTATCTAGAGAGAAAAATGTATGACTTACTAACAAAAAGGCTAAATAATTTTGGGATGACTTTCAATGCCATTGGATTGTTATTGAATGCTATTACACAAATAAAAATTCATTTTACGGACTTGACAGAGCCTAGGAATATTGATGCAGGTAGGCCAACCATTCTACATTGGGTAAAGTTAGTGCCAATTTAGAAGGAGACTCCAGATAAGTCTCAAGCAAAGAAAGCACCTAAGCAACTTTCCACTGTAGTGCATAAAGATACTTATTCAGATGAGGACGTACACCATCAAAAAAAAATACCAAGGAATTTGCAACCTAAATTGGAACAACAAGTACTTAAACAATGATAGTAGGAGAAACCGTTAGTTCAAGAAAGGGAGAAAAATATGGGGAGTCAATCCAACCCAGTACGAATAAGAACAAGAAGACAACAATAAAGAATGACAAACAATCTCGTTCTGGAAAAATAAGCCAAGCCTATATAGGAGAATCAATAAGAGGAAGGACCATCAAGCTCAGAGAGACTAGATTTACACAATTGGAATTGGGTAGAGGTAGAGGAGATGGTAGAGTCCCCATAGATTTTGCAATCTACTAATCTTAATTTTGGAATCTTCTAAAATTTTGTATGACATAGAAGTGAGGCAAATAGTACAAGAAGTGATATCCACTACACAGGAAGTAAGGTAGAAAGCCAAGGTGGTAGTGGAAGCCTTAGAAGAAGAGTCAAGAGAGAAATCCCACTTTAGATTCATGATGGGAGGAGGCACTAATCAAACTAAATAGAGTGATGCACAAGAAGATACAAATGCATCACAATAATAGGAAAATACTGTTATTGAATAGTTCACAACAATGGAAGTCCAATAGAATCAAGAAGAAAAGTAGGTGATAGAAGAACAACATGTGGACTTGCCTAAATAGCAAAAGGAGGTCCAGGAACCCACAAGGAAACAAATATATCATCCTAAGGTTTTTGATATTGAATATGATGTGGAGGTTGAGAGAATTGTGGGACAAAATCCATCGTAGGAAAAGATAAACATAGAGAAATCACTAATGGATCTTGAGGAAATCTATGGTCACCACTTGGAAGAAGAGGAAAAAAAAACTCCTACATAGGAAGAACTATGGAGGATGTAGAAAAGCTACCTCCTAGAAATACCACAGTTATCAAATATTGAAACTGATGAGGATGCAAAAAGGGTAGAGGATCAGGCAGACCATTTCTTCTCTCAGATAGATAATGCCATGGCCAGTGCCAAACTAAAATTTTGTATTGGATTCATAGGAGAATTGAACCTATGGGAGGAACACATGTTTATTGAACTAGAAAATACAATAGAATGGGTGAGTAGCGAGGATCGTACAAGGAGAATTGATGAAATCCATGTACAACACCCATGGAGGTTACCCAGGGAAGAGGTAACAATGATGTTAGGAAGAGATGGCTTACCAAACGAAGTGAGAATCAACTACAGGTAGCATCCTTGGTTGTACCTGTATAAAGCTAATTATATGAATTATCCCTTGAATACAATAGATTTGGAACATAAGAGGGTCACCTTAGGCTTAGCTATCACTCTGAGGAAGTTGAACTTCCTAACACATTGGATAGAGTGGTTGAGCATAGGATTGGAGCAGATCTATCAGCTCAAGGAAGCTCCGAAATAAGAGATAGAGGCCACTCGAAAGGAAATGGTTATAATGGAGGAAGAATTGAATAAGATTTAAGCTGTGGTATAGGATACGTTAAAGAAATTGGAAGAAGAAATATTGAATAACATGGCTAGTTTTGAGGATAAAATTAGTTTACTAGAAGAGGAGAAGTGATAGGTATCACAAATGATAGAAGAAAGGATCAAGGAGTTGGAAGCTCAATTAATAACAAAAGAAGAATAGTTGTAGGCAAAGGATGAACAACAAAAAACATAGTTGGTTGTGAAATATGATCAACTGGCAGTAAAAGATAAGAATATAGAAGAGATTACAAAGGATAATAAGCGATATAATGATATGATCCTAGAGAAGCAAACACAACTAACGATTAAGGAGGAAATTATTCATGCTTTGGAGGTTGATATTAATCATCATATGAAGACCATTATAGACAAGAATGAAGAGTTAGAAGCAAAAAATTGAACAGAAGCACATTTAAAAGAGAAACTTAAAAAGAGTGATACTGAGTGCAAACAACAATTAAGGGAACTCCTGAAGACTACCGAGGAGACAACCAACCAAAATTATGTGAAATAAGTAGAAATGGGCAACTACACAACCAAGTTTTAGAATCAACGTGTAATTCTTTGTGTCCGACTGGAAGATAGTGAAGCATTAGTCAAAGAATATGAGGCCCAGCTGAAACAAAAATATGAGTCGATGAGGACATCGACCAAAGTAAAGGGGAGGGAAAATGCAGGCATCAAATCCACCTCCCAAAAGAAGGAGTGACAAGAGGATTTGCCTGGTTTTGAAAGTTTTAATAATTTTGATAGTTTTGGAAAAATGCACAAAGTAGGAGTAAAAAGGACAAGGAGGAAGAAAAATGTACAAGCTGGAAGCTAAAACATACAAGGTGCAATGAAATGCAGATGGAATCCTATTTGAGTTATAATTGCGAATGAATTTGATAAATAATATAATTACACTTAGTAAAAGTGTGTAATTAAGATTTTCTTTATACATGGGTAGTTGTGAATAATGAATTGGCTTAGGAAATTCTTGTAATAGCCTAGGAAACCATTATATAATATCCCCTTTCAATTTTGTAGGTCTAGTCTGGTTAGTATTATTATTGAATGCATCTACCTAATTGTTGTGTGGAATTACTAGTTTATTGTGTATCATTGTGGAAGTTGTTAGTGATTGTAATGTTCCATTGAGAGTAATAAATGTGGAATCATATTGCATAGTATTCTCTCATGTCATTGTACAATTATGGAATGATGGATTAGTGTTTTGTAGTATCTGATTGTTGCATGTTACTTCTCTATGTCCGTGGATGATGTTAATGCACTAATATGAAGAATGGAATTGAATCACAACTAGTGTGAGCCTTGGAAATTATATATAAGGAATATTGCATAAGGAAATACATCTTGGAAGCTATTGTACAATTTCTAGAGATTGCCATTGTGAAGAACTCTCTCAAACCCTACATACAAAACTTGCATGTTGGTAAAGATGGAGTAATTGCCATTTCAAAACTTACCAAAACTTGTATGAGAGAGATTGGTACAAAAGAGTATCCAAATTGGCACCTTGCTAAACTTTTAGTTCATACAAATCGTACACCATACGTGTTACAAATTGTACAAGAAAAATTTATCCGATTTGGTAGTTTAGGCAATTGAGGAAAACTTACCCGATTTGGCAATATTGGCAAATTGAACAAATTAGTTACAAAAATGTGTATGGTAGCTTGCAAAACCGAATATGAAGGATTTTTTGAGTGTCAAATCATACAAGAACTAACACTATATGATTTAGGATCATACAATCGTATGATTTGAATCCGTACAAGATGTTTTGTGGTTGCATATTAATTATTGTGGAGACTGCATGATTATACGATTTCGATATTTGAACAAGAACGGTAAGTTGATCATTCCAAGCCTTTTAAAATCACCTCCCCACTAGGAATACCACACCCCTATGCTACAATAATCATCAAAAACAACTTGGAAATAATCAAGGTATTGCACTTCCCCAAACCATCAATCAAGCAAGTAATCAATCTCCTTGGGGGTAATCAAGGTATCACACCTTACCCAAACCATAAATCAAGCAAGAAATTAATATCCTTGGGGGTGTTCAAGGTATCACACCTTCCCCCAATAAATCACATTATCATCAATTAATTTCTAGGCTCAAAAGGTTATGCCCTTTGCCTTGCAAACAACAACCAACACATCAAATGCTAGGTTCAAAAGGGTACATCCTTTTGTTAAAGGTTGCACCCTTTGCCTCACATTCACATCAATAAAATCAACTACTAGGTGCAAAAGGCTGTATGCTTTTATCAAAGGTTAAACCCTTTGCATTGCAT
Source organism: Wollemia nobilis (assembly GCA_028583015.1). Taxonomy (NCBI): domain Eukaryota; kingdom Viridiplantae; phylum Streptophyta; class Pinopsida; order Araucariales; family Araucariaceae; genus Wollemia; species Wollemia nobilis. Next base: position 439,055 of record JAQPPZ010000415.1, read on the forward strand.
TTAATTTTAATTCAAAAATCTCCAAAGGCACATCACCCCTTTGTTCACATCAATACAAAAAGCTCCAAAGGCACTTACCCCTTTGGTCACATCAATTCAAAAAAGCTCTAAAGGCACTTATCTCTTTGGTAAAATCAATTTATAGCTTCAAAGGCACCCAATATACTTTGGTAAAAATAATTCAAAAAGCTCCAAAGGCACCTAACCCCTTTGGTAACATTTCAAAATGCCCCAAAGGCACTTAACCCATTTTTTCACATCAGTTCACAAATTTTGAGTGAATCTCGTATCTAGTGCTCTACTCTATAAACTTGATGATTGCAATGATTGGTTATCCATGCAATTTAGTAGGATAAGTAAATTACCATAAGGCCACTCACAAAAAATAAAATAAAATGGGTCAAAATCAAAGTTGTAATGAGGTCATGAGCCCTCTACTTGTTGCAATTATCCTAGAAAACCCAAATCAAGTCATCTTGGTCAAGCGATTCATCGCTTCCATAATTTTTCCATTTCCTCATTGAATCATCACTTGAGGGGGTATTCATATAATTACAAAATTCATAATCAAATCAATAATCAAAACACTCAATCATGCAAATTGCATTCGTTCAAGAATCATTGCCAAAGATAATCATGTCCTTCTTGATTGGAATAAACAACAAGAAAAAATTTCAACCAAAATAAATGCTTGGCATTCTTGAAGCATAGGGTCTATAGACCCTTGTGTCTACCCATGACTAAAAAGTGTGCCAAGATCAAGTATACCTCAAAGCCATGAATCCTTGGCTGAAAGGTTTACTAAAACCAAGTTCTTCAACTTGTTAGAAGCAATGATTCAAAAATACATGCTCTTTCCATGATTGGAGCATCTAACATTGATCAAATTAATGAACATCATCAACCCTCAATTTAACTCTAGGTCATCTATTTTTCTTTGTATTGTGATTTCACACAACACATCCAAAAAGGGGTATCTGTAGACACCTAAAATGTGTCATATTGAGGATACTACCTATATGGACTCCCTGTAGACCATGTAACCCATATTAGGCAGCCCTAGGGCTCAAATAGTGATTTTCATCATTAAAACAAGGGATATTTCCCTTTACAACCCTAGCCATCCCTCCAAAGGATAACCTTCAGAGGCCATCTTACCAAGAGATGACCCCTAGTCAGGGCCATCCCACTCGAGATGGTCATGCCAGAAGCAAGATTACTAGTTAAATCCGTGCAAAACTGGTAGTCAAAATTACTAGTTAAATCCGTGCATGAACTTACATCACAATTTAGCACGTGCATAAGCCTAAATTAGAACAATTGCATAACAAGATCAGTTTGTATTGAGATTTCAAAGATAGGCATTCACTTTTCTTAATGTGAACTACCTCTTCGCTTTTTCATGTGTAAGGTGGTACTATTATTAGATTCCTTTTGAGTAATCTATATATTAGCGCTCACCCCCCATTCAAAATATACCGAGCTCTTGAGTTTTCAAGCAACGAAGTGCTACTAGAATTTTACCACAAGTTTTTGCATCTCGAAGGGTTACCATTCTAGGTTTTCAACCCTCTTGTTGCTGGAAGCTATGGTGTTGAGTTGCTTCATGGATTGAAATCGTGCTTGCATCTTATGTGTGATCTGTTATTCTTACTTCTACTACTGGTTGAACCCATCAAGCCATTTCCATGAAGTGCACCAATCCACTGACCAAACCACAAATCGAACCCAAGAGTCACCCTACATTGGCCATGAGAAATAACTTATAGGCTAGCTACCTACAGGAACGACCGTCCCACCCTGAGATGGCCTTAGGGTAGAGATCTATTTTCCTATTTTCTTTTAGTAGATGTTAGTAGTATTTATTTTATTATTTATTATATCAACTGTAATTTCATTTATGTATGCATATATCTTTATTCATTTATTTATTACATTTATCATCATTAATACATGTCTTATCTTGAAAGGCTCTGCATATGCTTTTACCACTCTTTAGTTTCTTGTGTGCAGACTACAAGTTTAACAAGGAAGGAAGAGCACAAGAACTTGATATCATTAGCCCTTGCGACGATCATGAGAAACCTGCTTCAAGATGGTTCATGGGTGTGAGAGAGATCATGTGGAGTACACATTAATATTTCAATATTTTATGATTGTATTCATTGTATCAAGATTTGGTAGCAAATTCCCTTAGGAGGGATCTCATTGTAACTGTTTGAAAAGAATAGATTCAATATCAATAAAGGGACACCATTATTTTATAATCTATTTTATCATTGTGGTTGTATCATTGCTATCTATTTTAGTATTTTATTTCATTGCTTGGTGTACGGATTTTTTAATGCTACAACTATCAAATAAAATCTCTAAGATAATAAGTCCTTTTAGGATATGATTGTTTTTCAACTGTATTAAATCACCTTCTTCATATTCTAGTAGATTGCTTGTTTCACTTGCATAATTCATTTCTATAATTTGTTCATCACTATCAAATATCTACAAAAATGTCTCTTTATCTAGCACTTATGGCCTATATATCAGTTTGATTGTCTTGGACCTACATACTATATTTGATGCTAGGCAATAATTAGCTTCAAGCGAAGCTAATGTATCTGTATGAGTATTCTATTATTTAGGAATAACCTTTATATTGAGTGATTCAAAGCATTCTAGCAAATCCCACACTCTATTTAAATAAACCTTAAGGTAATGTTGTTTGTTGTAGCAACACTATATAACCTGGTTAACAATTAGCTCTAAATATCTATGGATCAATAGTTTTTTGATTCCCATTTTTTAACTTTATTTAGGCCCAAATATATCACTTTATATTTTGTTGCATTGTTTATGTAGATCTAAGTAAGCCTATATAAGAAAGCATTTTATAACTCGATTGGTGATATTAGTACTATTTTAACTTCGATACCATTCTTTCATCTTACTTCATCAAAATAGAGCTTCCAAATTGTAGCTTGCTGTAGATTTTGTTTTACCATGGTTGGGGATTTCTTTTCATGTAGCTTTGTAATTAAACAAGTGCCAGTTCTAGTTTCAATCATGGCATTGAACTCCTTTAATGAGAACTAGTATTCTATCTACAATTCTTCCATGATATTCTCCATCATATCAGTTTCTTCAGTAATCATGCCAATTGTATTGGCTTGTTGATCTTGTTCTTCAACTCTCTCTATGTGATAGGTGGATGTATTTTCATAAAATATTTTTATTTTTTTTCCTTTGTATGGAATCTCCATGTGTTAATAATCAAGAGGTATATCCACCTAGTTTAGCTGTGAACTCCCTGGAGAGGCACATTCCAAAGTAAGGATCTAAGTCCACTATCACCACTTCTTGAATGACTATTATCTAGGGAATTTTTTGTAACACCTTTATTCTCATAGTATTATAGGATTACCATCCAATTGCAGCACACAAGTACTACTGTGCATATATTCCATACCCATTATCTCACATACAACTTTGGGCATCACTATTTTTGCTGCTAAAGAATCGATCATGCAGTTATGCACCATCCATCCTTACATGCATAAGGACAAAGAGAATGGTGATAACCTATTTTTTATTGTCCTCAATAAGGAATTTCCTTGAGTTAAATTGAGCTCCACTTAGTGCTTACATTCATGCTTGATGGATTCCAAAGAAGTGTAAAACATGTCAATTTACCCTAGAATTAGCAGGGCATCATACATGCTAGCTTTAGATGGTGTCTTCTTTTGTTCATCAACTATATTGAAACTAGAAGCTTTTGACTACTTTGTTTGCTCTTTAATAGATTCATTAAACCTAGTCCTATATTTATGAGCTACATCAATTCTATGTCATTTAGTTACTGAAGTATATCTAAGCTTATATCTAGCTTGCTTTTGGGTTTCAACTTATTTTACTAGGTTTTTCTATTCTTGAGCCAAATTTTGCATTGAAGATTGGCTTGACATGTGAGTGGTTTGAGAGTATTCCTTATTTGGTTGATGATTTTTCTTAAAAGGCACCCTAAAAAGGTCTGTTGGGGGTTTTTAATACATCCATAGGATGATCTATCATGCTACAAAAAAACCTACTACCAACAAGCTATTACAGGCTCTTGTCGACCTACCTTTTTAACTTGGGAATAAAGTTCTTTGATATTTTCTAGACAGGTCAAGTATGGTACGGATACCCTTAAGGTGAGCTTAAGTTCTTTAAGTTCATGCTCTTCCAAATTTATGGTGATGAATTAACAATTATAGATTTTGATTGAGCTTAAAATAATAATAGTTCTATTATACCTTATGTATGATCGGTGCTTTTATCCTTTGGGCTATTGTAGCAAGATTTAATACAATTTCAATGAAAATAGAAAGAAAGAGAGATGAAATAATCGGTGCAATTACATTCATTAAAATATCGTAATAAACGTAATAGCTGACCAACAAAAGAAGCATTCATTATGCATTCAAATAATGTAACCCATAAAAAATACACACACAAAGCTAAACATAGAAATATAATAGGAAAGAATCCTAGAATTGTATTAATATTTGAATGATATTACATGAAGAGTTGGCTTGGAATCACCATTTAACTCTTAGAAATATTAATACAATAAATATCCTCGTTCGAATATCATAACAAGGACCTTTCACTCTTCCATTCAAATATTGCAATAGTCGAGTCTCTAGACCTCTAGCTCAATAATCTACAAATATTCTCAGCTTCTTGGGCACTTTCCTATCAAAAAAATACATAGTAATGGGAGGAATGAGGAGATGAAAAGGAGAAAGAAAACAAAAGATATACAACAAAAAAGAACGAGCACTTGAGTATACCTCTTAGAAAAAATATGCTATGTCAAATCTTGATCCTTATTCTGGCTATAGACATCCTTATTATAGTTGCAGTAGATCTGTAACTGCCTAACCTGCTAGTATCTAAACCATCCACCTGGTGCCATCTCCTGCCTTATCACCAGTTGGGTGCTGTACAGTCTGTTTATCTAATTGCCTTAAAATATGTTATCAAAATTGGTCGAAGCCTAGCCTAGTTGTCACCACCTTCTATTTATTGCTTGTGGCTTTATTTATTTATCTTGAAGTGAGCTCTTGAGTATATTCTCATATATTTATCACTATATCCTGATGCTCATTGACTAAGAAGATGTCAGAATGTAGGTGTATTATCTTGAATTAGCGGCTTTATTCAATCGCATGGTGCTTGCCTAGGGATGCAAGGAAGCAAAGGTTCATTACAGGAACTTGATGCATCAGGCACTCTGTAACAACGGTGAAGGAAAGGGAATTGGAAGTACAAAAATTAAGGAAACTACCAACAAAATGGTACTTCCATAACTATACTCCATCAGAGTAACAATAAATTCACTATATTCCATTGGGCATGTGAGTCTTCTACGACTGGTCTTCTATTTTACGCCTCTTATTTCTTCTATAGCTGGTGACATGAGTCCTCTGGATGTGCATAATTCTTTTTCTATAGCTTTCTAACAACACACTTCAACCCATATCTGAACTATATCTTGGATTTTAGAATGAGTGTTGTTCCCATATAAAGGATGAGTTGATGTTGATTATGCAGTCAACTGATGATGGATAGCCAGGTCCTATTGATTTAAAAGGTGATTTGGTTTGCTTTAACTTGATGATTATTATCTTAATTCGATATTCTATTATTATTATGTGGTCTATAGGTTGTCCTATTTCTACTTGAAATATGAGAATTCACATTCTTTTGCTGTAGTACGAAGGATACAAAGTTTCTATCTAGACCAAGACAATCCATTGATTGTCTTATTTTATTTTACCACCTCATCCCTTATTAGTGAATCATTTTGTCATGTTTTTTTTCTCTATTTGGTGGCTTCGTGTAATCTAGATGCTAGAACCTATAGGGGGTGTATATTCATGTGATCTTTCGATTGGTTTTGAGTAACGTTAATCATGGTCGATTCTGACATAACACTGATCTTCTTTAAGTCAGTGATCCCTCATGTGTGCATGCCATCAGCTAGTCAACATATCTCATTTGGTACTATGTTGTGCAGGTACTCATAATCACTGATCCTGGTATGGTCAACAAGTTTGAAGTATTCTCTCTTCAGCAAGTCAGTTCATGCTGACTATGTGTTTTCAACCATCGACCTCTATTCAGTGGCTACATGATTTAAGATATGTTCATTATGTATGAAAAGCTATTTCAAATATATTCAAAATGATTAGTTTAATAATATTCAAATAACTATGGTACGTTCAAATTAGATCATGACATACCTTAATCAATGCTATTTTTTTACCTTTGATTGGCTGGGTTGATCTTTATCGTTGATTTCATTCGGTTGTTGGTATTTTTACAGTGAGGATGCACTCGATCATGGATAATTAATGCTCTCATTTTCTTAGCTAAAAGCTTTTAACGATAGTGCTTTGACCAAATAATCGATCGATCCTTACTATTGTTCGATTGATGGAGGCTTTTCTTTGGCCAACAAGAATTTTGCCTGGCATTGGGTGACCAACTTTTGTTTTTCGCCAGCCAAAAGAAATATCATTGACTTTTTGACTTTTTACTCATTTTGGCTGATGATAATATTTTATGGAGCGACCTATTTTATGTTCGATCAATAAATATTTTGGCTTGTTACTTACATTGGTCAGTAAAAAAAAGTATTTCTTTTGCGGTTGGTTGATCGGCTAGTCAGCTGCTTGTTTATTTTATGTCGATTGAAACGTCTTTCACCTTTGGTTGCTATTTTATTCTTGTCAACTGAAAAGGGGTGTTAATAGACTAAAATTTTTTGACCGATCAATATTTGATAGTAATTTTTATTTTATTGTCGGACTTAGAATTTGCACATTTACTTGCTTCGGCCCTTCGGTCCCAAAGATCAATCAAAACCTTTTATCGATTGATAAAAAACTTTTCTTGCTTGTAAAATACCATCAAATTTTCTATCATGGGCATCTATTGAAAATTTCTTTCAACATGATTTTAGTTCAGTTGATTACTCTCTTCTATCGACTGATTACTTTTACCGTTGGCCGAAAAAGTCCTTCTGTTTAGCTTTTGAATTTTTTTGATAGATACTTTCTGCTAATCAGTTGAAGGGTGGATTCTTTGGAAGAAAAATATGGAAACCCCTTAAATTTTAATAGAATGAAAAATTGAATTGCTTTAGGGGTTGGGGATATTTATGAATATATAACTTATCTTATCCTGGTTAACCTATCCCAAAATATGAACTTTTTAGGACCTTCAAATTTTATGAAATTATGGGTTCATTCATATTGTATCACTTTTAGCTACAACATAGGCTCTGACTGGGACATATGGTGAAAAAATGAGGTATTTGAGGACTCCAGACTCTTCAATTAATAACAAGACTATGATGATGAGGACATGATCTTGATTTGCCAGATTATTGTAAAAATAGGAAAATAGTAAAGAAACATAAACAATCTAATAAGAGAGCGATCTTTAATAAGATGAAATCAAAGATACAATTTTAAGAATAAATGAAACTTTTACTTTTGAAGTTGGATGCTCTAGAAATATCTTTAATATGGCTTCAAACAAAATTAATTAGAAATAACTACCACATCAAGCCTATACTAAATGTGTGTGCTAATGTGTTCTTTTATTACTTTCTTGGATCAGTTAGAAATTTCATCAATTTGAAAGGAGTTAGGCCTATTAATGATTTCACTCTCTTAAAAATTTTCACCTTGTCATTGCTCCACTACCAGTCAAGCATTTATAGATTTGATGGAGGTGACATTGATCCCGAGGATTTTCTCTACTATTAGTCAAGCATCTATATCCCTGGTAGAGGTTATCCAGATAGCCCTACGCACTTGCTCATTTTGCATTATTGAGATTTTTTTTTTTAGGAAGAATTTAGATAAATTGCAAGTTATTTGAGAGTGTGCTTTTTGGGTTAAAAATATATAAGGCTCTATTATTGAGTGTGCTTGTATTTAGCCTAACAACCTTATCAAAGTTGATTAGATTCCCTAATTTCTAGAAATATTTTTGAGATCATGATACTTTATGGCTTTGGCTTGATGTGTCAACATTCCCAATTTTCTTCTGTTGTATTCCAAACTTTATGAGATGCTTACTAGAACTCTACTTCCTGAGTTTTGTCAGCTCATTTGTATTCAATCCCAAATTCTCTTCTTTCAACTGACTAAAGATAAATCCATCATAGACAAGTAAAAACATAATAAGAGAACTTAACATCCTTCTAATAGTATAGAAACAACGAACATATAAGCAAACAAACTTAACATAAAAGAAACAACTGACATAAAATAGAAAACATTTTTTTTTATTACTCTTTTTTATTACTCATGCATGTCATAAACTATGGCAATGTTCTGCATGTCCTCCCTTTCTTTGTTAGCCAGATACTTAGCTAGACCTTGCCTTCTGATTATTTTCACAGCTTTGAATTCTACATCATACTGAAGTAATTTAACCATCCACCTAGTAGGGCTACCTATTGGTTCAGGTTGGATGAAAATATATTTAATAGTAGTGAAAGGGATATAACATATAACCTTGTTTGAACCAAAAATGCATTTAAAATATTCCAGTGCTTGAATTACAACATAAACCTAATTTTCTATCATTTTGAATCCCAATTGTGCTCCTTTAAGTCCTGCACTCATGAAATCTATAGGTATTTCATTATCTTAATAACCTTTCTAATAAAGTATTGCAACAATGGTATGTTCAAAATCAAATGAGTATATGTTGAAATTCTTTGAGTTGTTAAAGCAATTCAAGACCGGGGTAGTGGTGATAGCATCTTTGATTTTATGAAAAGCTTCAATATTTTCTTCAGTCCATTTGATGTCAATATTATTTTTAATCATGTTATTTATAGGTTGAGCTATTTTAGCAAAATTAGGCATAAATATTCTCACAAAATTGATCTTACCAAAGAATGATATGACTCCTTTCAGGTTTTTTGGGTGGGGGCATATTGGCAATAACTTATATTCTAGATGGATCAATGCTGATTCCTTTTTTAGAAACTATGTGACCAAGGAGTATTCCTTGTGTTGCTCCAAATATATATTTATTTGGAATCAAGGATATTCCAAATTCTTTGCACCTAGAAAAAACTGTAGCTAAATGTTCAAAATGATCTACGATTTTTTTTTGAAAACACTGTTATATCATCCAAATAGACAACCACTATTTTGAACATCAAACCTTTAAAAGAAAAGTCCATGGCTCTTTGGAAGGTGGATCATGTATTCATTAAATTCAAACGGTATTCTTAGATACTCAAAGGTACCCCAGGGGGTAGTGAAAGTAGTTTTATACCTGTCTTCAAGATTTACCTGAATTTGATTATATCTTGAAAATCCATCTAGTAATGACATTCTATATGAGACTACTACAACTTGTAGCAGCTATTCCATGCTGGGAAAGGGGTAGTTTTCCTTGAGAAAAATTTTGTTTAGGTTTTGAAAGTCAACACAAAGCCTAATCTCTCAATTTTTCTTCCTTACTGGTACCAAGTTTTCTATCCAGGAAGAAAACCTCACTTTCCTAACTATCTTGGCATCCAATAATTTATGAAATTCTTTCTACATGACTGGATATAATGTGGGATTGAATTTTATTTACTTCTGCCTAAAAGGCTTAGCATATTCCTTAAGAGGGATGATGTGAGTCATGAATTCTATTTTAAAAATTTTCAAGTCTTCATAACTTCAAGCAAAAGATTATTTTTTTTTCTTCAAAAAGCTAATGTACTATTCTTTTTTTGTTCTGGTAAAGCCTTATCAATTTTGACAAACCTGGGTTCTTCTTTTGTTCCAATTTTTACATCATAAGTTTTTATTTCTTTAAGGAGTGGTTTGTAATATTTATCAAAATCATCAAATAATATTTCTAAATAGACTAATCCTTTAGGTATCCTATTGGTTTTGAGTTGAATTACTTCAATTGGCTCACCAATAATGTATTTCAATTTTTATTCATCCTCCTCTTCACATATAACATCAAAATACATATTCTGGAGGGTCATGAAGTCTTTAATATCTACATCATATTGGAACACTTGTAGATATACAACATTTTTAGGCACATAATGTTTGTATACAGAGATGGTTGGGAACCTATCCATGTATTCAGTGTCTATTTTTGGACAATTTGAACCTGAAGCATTGATAGCTAATAGATCTACAATGTGATTATGTTCTATGGGAATGTATGAGATGTTAAAGACTAGGAACTTGTAAATTTATGTTAGAAATACAAATTTATATTGTTTTAATCTAGGATATTTTGTATGATACTTACCTTTGATCTATTGTATAATCAGTTCAATGTTTCTAATAATAGTCAAAAAAATTATCCTTAGTTCTTTAGCTTTTCTCAGACCTAACAGTAAGGCTTCATACTCAACTACATTATTGGTGCACAAAAATTCTAATCTATAAGGGATCCTGATATAGTTTCCATTAATATATGTTAAATTTATACCAGCACTTTCTCATATTTGAGAATTAGCCCCATCAAAGGACATGGTCCACATTTCTTGGGTAAGAATCCCATCGGATTCTGCATCTACTAGCTCTCTAGTTTTAGGGTCCATATCTTTCGCTTCAGGGACTTCGGCTAGGAAAGGGTTATGATAGACAAAGTACACTCCTATTTATTTATCTTCTACGGAGTTAACCAAATTAACCATGGTGTCATCTACTCTAACAAATTTTAGTTAGTACTTGTTAAATGGTTCTCTCATTAAAATTACATTTTATTTTTCTAAAATAGGGATTATGGCATAAGACCAATCTAATTGTATGGATCCACCTAACTATTTGACTTAATGTTTGCTTAACAGTAACAAGAAGAAAGGATCCATATCAATCAATGCAATATCCATAACTATGCCCTTATTAGAATTTTGATCTACGTAGACTAGCAAGCTAGTGATAATACCTACATAGGGTATCTGATACAGGGGAAGATTCCCTAGTGCAAATTAACCCTAGTTGGTCTGCTATATGTTTGGGAATGATATTATGGGATGCACCGCTATCTAGCATGTAGTTGTGAATGACATACCTTTCTCCTTCATCTAAATTATACATGAGTGACACATAAAATGGTCTGACAGATGAAGGGGTTCTAGTTTCATGATTGAAATTTTTGACAACTTTATAGAATTGAGTTCCTTTTTGTTTAATTAAGCCAAAAGCCTTAAAAACTTGTTCTCTATATTTTTAAATATTAATTAACTCACAAAAGGTAATATTAACCTTTTGTTTACTCAAATATGAACCAAAATCAAATTCCATTTTCTTAATATCTAAAGTTTTGGAGCATTATTCATGAGAGGGTATTTCATTTATTCCTATGTTTTCAGGGATCTTTTTGTTTTGATCTTTCTCAATGGATTGTTTTCTAATCTATTTGTTTAAATTCTTATCAGTTTTTTAGGAACAATCCTATTTCTCAAATTTAAGGCATTTGCTTCTAGTTCCTCCACCTCGTGTTGTTGGAACTAATTTTTCTTGTTTCATTTTATCATACCTAGTTTCTTGTCCTCTGTAGGATCTTTGTGTTTTCTATAACTAGGATTTTTGGGTGGTGATTCAAAGCCTATAAATACATGTCTTCTTCAAGTAACCTTTCTCTAGATTAATCCTTAAGGGTTCAACAAGCATTAATTCTAATATCCTCTTTGGATTCTGCTTCTAAGTCTACATGATGGTGGATGCCTAGGTAAATACCACAACAATCTATATTATGAGGAACATCATAGGATGAATAGTAATAAGGAATTTATTTTGCTAAATTGATAATAGGAATAGTATTTAGAACTAAATACAGGTCCCCTGTTTCTCTTTCTTTCCAATTATTTCCATTATTCCTATTAGGATTATTATTATTCTAGTTTCTATTAAAATTTCTCCTAAAAGGTGGCTAGTTGTCATCTTGTAGTTTGTCAGCCTGAGGATGAGAAGTTTTATCAGTGCTCTCTTTATTTCTTTCCATCCTGGACAACCTGTTGTTCATTGTATTAAACATTTCTATTACTTGATTAGTCAACTTCTCCATAGGATCATGTTCAACCCTTTTCTATAGGTTAAATCATACTTTCTTAGGCTTCCTATCATTGTATTCTAGAGAGTATGGTTTCATTTTCTACTGTATAACATATTTATTTTAATATATATGGCTTTATCCATGCACTCATCTATTGTGTTAACCTGTTCTTGTCTTAATTCATAGTTAAATTCTCTAGGGAAAGCAGTTTTATAAAAGTAGATGAAATGGACATCATTTGGCCTTAGAGCAGTGGGAATCTTATTTTTGGATTTAGAAAACATTCTATTGAAATCACTTACTAATTAATTTTATTTCTTTTTCATTGTTGCCAGATCTATCAATAGTGACTGTTCATTCTTCCTTTCACCAATTTTTTTTAGAAACACAGTTTCCATTTTGGTAAAATTAGCAATATCATTATTAGGAAGAGTATTAAACCATTCTCTAGCATCTTTCTCTAGAGTCTGTAAAAACAAATTTAACACTACATATTCATGTTCTACTTCTAGATTATCTAGAGCATACAAGAAGCTTTTAATGTGATCTTCTCCAGTAATTGCATTGTTTCCCTAAAACTTAGGTAAATATTTGTGTGCTTTACTGGGGATATTATGTAAATAAGTTGGTAATTGAAAAGGTCTATATCTATTAGTCCTCCATAACTGAATAGTTGGTGGGTTGGCCATTTGAATTACAAGAGGTGTTTTGATCATAGTAGAAGGTGTGTTAGTAATTCCACCGGGAACAATGGGAGGTGTTTCAAATAAACTCTCTACTATAATAATATCAGTGTCAACTTTTTGGAGATGAACTAGAAGGATTGGTTTTGAAAAATACCTTTGGATCTATTTTTTTTTAAATATAGCTCCTAAGCGGTTCTTCTCATTCATGCCAACACGTTCTTCTTCTTATTTTATTCTTTATAATATTTATGGATTTGTCCAATCAGAGTCACCAGCACAATGTGTGTAGAAGGAATGAATGCTTGATTGATATTAATCAACTTAAAATACTTTCGATCACTCAAGGTAAAAACTTTTTCAAGAATCAATAAAATCAAGAGAATCAAGAAAAAAATATAACTATTCTTGAAAAAAATTGGAAACTACGAGCATAGAAGGGAAATAGATTTAAAAATAATTTTAGATAAACTGATATTCAAATTCCTTTTTAAGCTAACTATTACCAATAAATATTTGTCATTAGGTTCCAAACTATAATGAAAATTACGCATTCGATCTTTGACAACGGTGCCAAAAAAATATTGGGGATTTTTCTTGCATCCGTAGGATGAGCTATCATGCTACAAGAAAACCTAGTGCCAACGAGCTATTACAGGCTCTAGTCAATCTATCTCTTTAACTTGGGAATAGAGTTCTTCGCTATTTTATAGATAGACCAAGTATGGTAAGGATACCCTTGAGGTGAGATTAAGTTCTTTAAGTTCATGCTATTCTAGATTTACGATGATGAATTAACAATTATAGATTTTAATCAAGCTTAAAATAATAGCAGTTCTATTATACCTTATGTATGACTGGTGCTTTAATCCTTTAGGCTATTGTAGCAAGATTTAACAACATTTCAATAAAAATAGAAATAAAAAGAGATAAAATAATTGGTGCAATTACATTAATTCGAATATCGTAATAAATGTAACAGTTGATCAATGAAAGAAGCATTCATTATGCGTTCAAATAATGTAACCCATAACAAAGACACAAAAAGCTAAACATAGAAATATAATAGGAAAGAAGCCCAAAATTATATTAATATTTGAATGATATTACATGAAGAGTTGGCTTGGAATCGCCATTTAACTCTTAGAAAGATTAATACAATAAAGATCCTCATTCGAATATCATAACAAGGAAATTTCACTCTTCCATTCGAATATCACAACATTCGAGTCTCTAAACCTCTGGCTAAATAATCTAGAAATATTCTTAGCTTCTTGGGAACTTTCCTATCAAAAACCTACACAACAATGGGAGGAATGAGGAGATGAAAAGGAGAAAGAAAAAAAAGGAGATACAACAACAAATAATAGGAACTCAAGTATACCTCTTAACAAAAATATGCTATGTCAAAGCTCGATCCTTATTTTGGTAGTAGACATCCTTATTATAGTCACAAAAACTTTGTAACTAATTGAACCACTTGTATCTGAATTGTCCACCTAGTGCCATCTCCTGCCTTATCACCGATCAGGTACTATATAGTCTGTTTATCTAACTACCTCAAAATATGTTATCAAAATTGGTCGAAGCTTGGCCTAGTTATCACCACATTTTATTTACTGCTTGTGGCTTTATTTATTTTTCTTGAAGTAATCTCTTGAGTATCTTCTCATATATTTACCACTATAGTCTGATGCTCATTTATTGAGAATATGTTAGAATGTAGGTGTTGTCTTGAAGTAGGGGCTTTCTTCAACCACATGGTGCTTTCCTAGGGATGTAAGGAAGCAAAGGTTCATTACAAGAATTTGATGCATCAGGCACTCTATAAAAATAGTGAAGGAAAGAGATTTGGAAGTACAAAAGTTACAAAAACCAGTAACAACACGGTACTTCCATAACTATACTCTATAGGAGTGGCAATACATTAACTTTCTTCCATCGGGGCATGAGAGTCTTTTGTGGATGGTCTTCTACTTTACACCTCTTGTTGCGTCTATAGTGGGTGACATGAGTCCTCTGGATGTGCAGAATTCTTTTTATATAGCTTGCTAACAACACACTTTGACCCATATTTAAACTATATCTTGGATTTTAGAATGAGTGTTGTTACCATATAAAGGATGAGTTGATGTGGATTATGCTGTCATCTAATGATGGGTAGCCAGGTCCTATTGATTCGAAAGGTGATTTGATTTGCTTTAACCTGATGATTATTATATTAATTTGATCTTTTGTTATCATTATGTGGTTTACAGGTTGTCCTCTCTCTACTTGGAATATGATAATTCACAATATTTTGCTATAGTATGCAGGATACAAAGTTTCTATCTAGATCGAGATAATCCATTGATTGTCTTACTTATTTTATTTGACCACCCCATCATTTTTTAGTGAATCATCTTGTCATGTTTTGTTTCTCTATTTGGTGGATTCATGTAATCTAGATGACAGAACTTGTAGGGGGTCTACATTCGTGTAATATTTTGATTGGCCTTGAGTAACGTTAATCATTTTTGATTATAACGTAACATTGATATTATTTAAGTTAGTGATCCCTCATGTGCACGTGCCATAATTTGGTCAACATGTGTCATTTGGTACTATACTGTGCTTGTACTCATGATCATTGATCCTAGTTTGGTCGACAAGTTTGAAGTGTTCTCTCTTCAGTCGATCAATCCATGCTGACTATGTGTTTTTGATCACCCACCTCTATTTAGTGGCTACGTGATTTAAGATATGTTCATTTTGTATGAAAAGCTATTTTAGATATCTTTGAGATGATTAGTTTAATAATATTTGACTAACTATGGTACATTCAAATCAAATCATGACATACCTTAATCAGCACTATTTTTTTTACCTTTGATTGGCTGGGTTGATCTCGATCGTTGATTTTGTTCTATTGTTGGTATTTTCACGGTGAGGATGCACTTGGCTGTAGGTACTTAATGCTATCTTTTTATCAATTAAAAGATTTTAATGGTAGTGCTTTGACAAAATCATTAGTCGATCCTTACTATTGTTCAATCGATGGAGGCTTTTCTTCGATCGACAAGAATTTTACATGGTGTTGGGCGACCGAATTTTATTTTTTGCCACTCAAAAGAAAAATCATTGAATTTTTGACATTTTACTCATTTCGATCGATAACAATGTTTTATGGAGTGACATGTCTTATGTTCAGTCAATAAATATTTTGACTTGTTACTTACATTGGTTGGCCGAAAAAGTATTTTTTTTATAGTTAGTCGATCGGCTAGTCGATCGCTTGTTTATTTCACTTCGAACAAAACATATTTCACCTTCGATTGTTGTTTTCTTCTTGTCGACCAAAAAGGGGTGTTATTGGACTAAACTTGTTCAACTGATCAATATTCAATAGTAATTTTACTTTTTTTTGTCAACTTAGAATTTGCACATTTACTTGCTTCGGCCCTTCAACCCCATAGGTCGACTAAAACCTTTTATCGGTCGACCAAAAACTTTTGTTGCTTATAAAATGTCATCATATTTTCTATCATGGGCATCGGCTAAAAATTTCTTTCAACATGATTTCGATTCAGCTAATTATTCTCTTCTATCGATCAATTGCTTTTATCGTCGATCAAAAAATTCCTATTTAGCTTTTGAAAATTTTCGATAGATACTTTCTGCTAATCGATCGAAGGGTGGATTATCTAGAAGGAAAATATGGGAACCCCTTAAATTTTAGTGGAATGAAAAATTGAGCCACTTCAAATGTCAAAGATATTTATGAAGATGAAATTTATCTTATCCTAGTTAACCTATCCCAAAATATGATCTTTTTACGACCTTCATTTTTTTTGAAATTATGGGTTCATTCATGTTGTATGAATTTTAGCTACAACAGGATCCATTGTTTTAGGATCAACTTGCAAATATTTCTTTCTTGATATTTCTAAAACTGCCACTTGCTCATTTGATTGC
This sequence comes from Wollemia nobilis, assembly GCA_028583015.1. Lineage (NCBI taxonomy): Eukaryota > Viridiplantae > Streptophyta > Pinopsida > Araucariales > Araucariaceae > Wollemia > Wollemia nobilis. Next base: position 455,776 of record JAQPPZ010000415.1, read on the forward strand.
ATCATAAAGTTATGATCCATTTTCCTTAGCATATTTACCTGCCATTTTTAAGTCCTTTTATCCTTTTCAATTACAAATTTCTACATATGCTATTGGTGCATCATGTAATAACTTTCACCTTGAGGATCATTACATGCTAAACACCAGTAATATGATTCAAAGGCTGAAGTGGGAAACTCAACTTCTTAATTGTTATACATTGTATTAAATTTTTTAGTAACTTTGTTGGTAGAAGTTGCTTGGTCCTTTATTACATATGGGAACCTTTAGGGTTGAAAGTTTCTCTTAGCTTCTCTCCTTTTCATAGAAGTAATTTTATTTGTTAGGTCTTTCATAGTTGTGGCCATTTATTGCAAGGTAACCATTTGAGAGTCTGGATCTAGTAATGCAGGTACAAGAGGAGGTGCTGGGAGTGTTAAAATTGTAGGAGATGCCAAAAATATCTAATACATCGGTTGCATTGGCCATATTAGAAAGTTTATGGAAAAAGAGAAAACTTGGTAAGAATATTTTGTTATAGGGACTTGTGATTGTTGTTGAAGAAATTCTAAAAATGTTAGCATTATAGTTTTGGGAGGCAATCTGCCTATTACAATTAAATATTTCTTTGCCCTTAATACCTCTTGGAAGATATCTGAGAATGTAAATACATTAGATTGACATATGACCATGCCTAAATATGAATTGAAATACTTTAGATAATAATACATCACTTGTTTATCGGTTGGCTTAAGACCATGAGGTACTCTTTACCATGTATGACTAAATACTATATTGAAATTCATTATTTCTGCATGTAGGTGCCTTTGTATTACAATAAACTATGTTAACAGAGAGAATGGATTAGCTTATTCATTAAATTATCACACTAATTTTCTAGAAAGTTGTGCCCATGAATTTATAATACGATTTGGTAGAGGTTTGTACCAATATAACACCTTTTTAAAAAATATTATCAACAACCTTACCATGACATCTTCTTCTTGGATATTATGTATAGCAACCAATGAAGCCACATGTTGGCAATGCTTATAAGTAGTATTCTTGGTACCATCATATGTAGGCTATTATTTAAGCATCTCTTAAGGGATAGGGTTTTGGTTAAGTAGATTTAGAGGTCCCATATTATTTTAGTTTGGAAAATTCTATGGATTCTAATTTTGATCCAGTAGTGGTGATGTGTCTAGAGGTATTGAGGAAGTGTAATATGTGTGATAAAGTTCTTTCAAAAGATTTAAAGAGGAAGATGATTTGGAATATGTACTGGAATATTATCTCCTAAAAGCATGGGGAAGTAATTCTAGGAATTCTATTTGTCCATATGGTCTTCTAGCTACTTATCTTGTGATCATAAGGTTTGGAAATCCATGGAGTAGCTAAATTTCTAAGGTTTAAGCTCAATCTTATGTATGTTTGGGTTCTCAAAATGAGAAGCATTGCCAAGTGATGAAAAATATCTACTAGAGTAGGATTTACCAAATATTTGATCTATCAAGATGGTAAGGTTTGGGTCCCACTAGGCATGCCAAAAATTATTGGTCTAAAAATATGCCTAAGATTGAAGTCTATGCCCTAATATTTTGACCAAAATCAAAATATCTCGAAGGAATGAAGCTTCAAGTGTTAATATCTAGATTAGGTTAGTTTCTTTAGATATTAACCACCTAACTACATCACATGGGGGGATGAAAAGAGTGCAGAAAGAAAGATAGCTAGACTTATAGTGGTACAAATTTAGCCACATCAATAAATATTATGTATGAAAGATCGTGTGATTCAGACATGTATTAAATTGCTTAAAAGACCAACTAGTTACTACTACTTACATAATGCCTTGCTTATTTGAATAATAAAATATTGCATTGCTCATTCCACAACTAGAGAATGAAACTACTTAGAAATCTAGAAAATAGAATTACTATCACATTCATTCAACTAGCAAAAAAAAAATGATCAATGGTTTATGCATACATGTTCTGCAAGAATTTGAACTAGAGGCTAACCAACAATTCAATCTTCTATTTCTCAAGGCACAATATGTTTTCATACATTACAAATTATAAAATATCAAGAGATAACCACTAGAACCTATTACATTCTAGTACATATAGCTTTCACAGTCTATTCTATTACTTTGATTTATCATTTTTTCAAGAGAGTGGATGTTGTTATGTCAGATCTCCTACAAACTTGCACGTGTGCTTGGCAACACACTTGTTGTAACCAACTGGTCATGGCTTGCTAATGTGGCTTGATTAGGCTTTATCTTAAGGAGATATGATTGTGTTGTCTACATCTTATTCTTAAGATATTTTGACATTTTCATTATGAAACTTATTCTTCCATGGTCATCCATTCACATGAGCATTAGTGAGTGGTCTAGTTGTGAGGAGTCTCTGATAGCACACCTCAACCATCTAACATGCTATGAAAGTAACCACCCACTCCTTAGATGACATCGTACATATAAAGATCTACTTTTTGACCTTATTTTGGACATGAAATTTTTATTCAATCTTGTTGTTGAGTGTCTTATTATAGCTGTCAGGTGATGGAATATGGTTTCCCTATCATTATTTGATTATTAGGTGCCAAGGATTTGATACCCTTCTACTATTGCTAGAGGTATAAGATTTTTTATGCTTCCTACACTTGGCCAATTTTGGATTTTACCTGCTCCATATAGTGCGATAGATATTTGGTCCCTGTGTACATACTATGAGGTACTAAACTTTTAATGGTCTCAAAAATTAGCCAAAATTGCTTCTTTAGCATCTATTGAGTGATGAGGATTTGGTATCAGCCTGAACTATTGGAGGTACAAAACCTTTAGAAATATTGAAACTTGGTTGATTTTGCTTCCATTTGCTCCTCATTGGACAATAGGGTTTTGGTACACGTTCACTATCTCGTGAAGTACAAACTCTGACACATCCCATACTTAGCCAAAATTACCTCCATTCTATTTTCATTGGATGACAAGATTTTGATACCCATCTAACATTGCTAAGGGTACAAAATATCCAATTCTTTTTACATTTGGTCATTTTTGGCTTTGTTTTTCTCTCTATTAGGTAATGGATTTTTTGGTACTCATCCACTACCTTGTGAGGTATCAAAATTTTGATGAGCCTCATACTTAGTGAAAATTGAATTTCATCGCTTACTGTAGGGTGATGAGATTTTGATACCCATCCACTACCTTTTGAGGTACCAAAAGTTCAATGCTATCAACACTTAGCGATTTTATACTTTTAGTACTTATCGTCAGGTGATGGAATTTTGGTATTCGTTTGGTGCATCTAGCGGTAAAAAAAGTTCGATGAGCCTCATACTTACCCAAAATTGGCTTTCACTACTTACTGTTAGGCGATAATATTTTGGTACCTACCATTGCCTTGTGAGGTATCAAAAGTATGATGCTCATCACTTAGCTAATTTCACACTTTTTCTACTTACCATCAAGGATTTGGTACCCATTCAATTCCTTTTGAGGTACAAAATATTTGGCTACCTCCATACTTAGTCTATTTTGCATTTTACATCTCGAAATGAGATGGATGTGGGTAATCATAAAAAATTACCAATACTTTATGGCTGTAGAGACAACATGAGAGGTAGTAGAATAAATATACTAGGGAATATATGAATGGGAACCAGTGGAAACAACCTGGCTCACAATCTCTTTAAAAGGGTTTTTGTTATTGTAGTGTTGCTCTTAAGGGTTAATAGTAGCATTGGTAGATGTTAACTACTGGTTATATTCTTAGGGTAGGCCCTGGTCATGCTCCTCATCCTAAATGATATCCATGAAGATATACCAATTCATCTTCACAAACTCATGTAGGTGATCTATCGAGGTAAAGATAATTCTATTAAGAATTTCATCATCAAGAGGAGTCTAGTGCTCTTACTAATATTCATTATAGGTAGGATTCTTGAAAGGCTATTCTTCCTCCTAAGTGTTATCGAAAGGTGAAAAAATAAAGGATTTTACATAGGACCTACTATGCAAAAAATAGTCATGGTCTTCCATGGCTATAATCTTTGGGAAAGGCTTACTGTGAAAGGTTTATGATGTAGACACAAAAAATTGACCCAATTTTAGTGGGTAATCTTCCTTATAACCTATAAGAGGTCCCTAACCCTTGCCTTAGGCAAGGGTAAGCCTATTTTCCCCTACCTTGCCTTTCTTTAGCCTTTTAGCAAAATTACACCCAATTACAACAGGGTGCAACTTCGTAGAAGCAATATCGCACCCCATCGGCATGGGGTGCAATTTTCCTATTTTAGGATTTTAATTTATTAAGACCCAAGTTTAACCTTTTTTAGCATGCTTGGCATCGACTTGTGTTTGTTTTACCGCTTCTTTCACCTCACTTTTTATCTATAAAATGAGGGGTTAATCTCACTCTTAAAAAAGGAGATACATGTGATCGATCTTAGAAATAATTAAGCTCAAAATTCTTATGATTGATTAGTGCTCACATTTTTACTTTCACTCTACTTCATGTTTCTTCTACAAGCTAACCCCGAAGTTAAAATTTTGGATTTGATCTTCTGCTACATTGATTTGGATTACTATGTGGTTTGGTGCGTGTTGTAGTTCAAAAGGAAAGAGAGTACCCATTTGAATACCTTGATCTCTTCTACCTACTTTTACATCATACATTAGGTTGTGCATACTTTGTTTCTTGCATTTATTTACACTTTACATTTATCTTTTATTTTTCATATCTCTGAAGAAAAATCACACCTTGTCTCTATGAGACATGACTTTGCTAACCCTAATTTAGTTTTTTCACTCACAGAAGCGAGATCACGTCCCATTCTAACATAGCGTGACTTCTACTGTAGTGTTATCATTCCCACCATCTACGAGGTATGATTTTACCCAAGACTAAACTAGGAGCATCTATCAAATTCTAATTGCATGAGTATTTTCTAAATTGCATTTAGGGCATGATAGCATAATATGTTTTCTACTTCTCTGCTGTTGCATTGTTATTTTATGATTAATTCTCTAAAGGTCAATTTTTACTTTTGTTTCCAAAGGTCATCTAAAAGGACCTAGGGGGCTTTATTGCTACGCCTCCAAGCATTGTTGTACAATGGCTTAAGAAGGCCCCTAATGCTAAACCCAATTTCAATCATTTCATAAGTTATCTTGCAAAAACATGCATTTATGATATAATTGGACAAGAGGCGCAAAAAAAAAAAGTCAACCACTGGTCTAGATAAGTGTTCTAATATTTTATTGGTTGAATATATGATCTGAGTATTGATTCTTAGGCATCTAAAAATGAAAAGCAATTAGTGTGCATCTAAGGTTAATATTGTACATTTATTTTGTGTCATTGCTTTAAAGGTTTTATGGATAAAACCCTAGGTTAGCAAGTATTCAAAGAAAGAATCATATTAGGTTAGCTATTGTATTCTTGCATTCTAATTTATGCATTGTCCTTTATCTTTTATAGCATAGATCTAGAAAGGCCAAAGTTAGGCGATTGCTTGAAAATTGAATACATCAAATATCTCGAAATCCTAAGGACTTAGAGCGAGTCCTAAAATCATTCCTAGTGAACCCTTCCCCTAGCACCGAGTGTAGAGAACAACATACCCTCGTGGTTCACCCCATAAGACTTTATATCTTTGCAGATCAAGTATTTTTGGTAATTATACATGGTAGGGCAGTTTCCCCCCTCTACATATTAGGTGAACCCAACGTGAACACCTCATTTATTTTGAAAACATTAAACAAGATCATTAATTCTATTTGAAAATTCTTAAAGAAATTAAAATTTGTGTGTTAATGTTCTCCCCTAACTATTTTCACTAATTTTGAATGGCTCCCTTCCTTAGAAGTTAGAGGAAATAATTAGAATCTAATTATGTTCCTTTGGAAGATGACCAGATTGATAGGAAAGACCCTAATGTAGGTCAAGAAGAGCAAGAAGAGGTAGATATGGAAACAAAAACTAATCTTTATCCTTATGCTGGACCCAATGGTAGCTTTACCTTCTCATCATTTTGTCATATTTGGGAATTTATGAAAGCTCATAAGGAGAAGCTATTGGAATATGTAGAACGATAAGCTCATATTGAAAAAGAGGATGCTACTCCTTCTCCTCCCATTAGAACTCCTATGCTTAATCATGATAATTCCACATCTCAACCTGTACATCTCAGTAATATGAAGAACCAAGTGACTTGTGCTACTACTGATACCACTAAAATTGGATGGAATCCATATGTTCCTCCAACTAGTAGTGGAACCCAAAATTATTTTCAATTTCCTCCTTTATATTCTAATGTCAATACTATTGCTTCTATTCCACCAAAAGTTAATATTCCATTCCCACAAGGCACCACATATAACAACAACCTTATCATGTCCAAATTAAGTCAAGGAAATATTGGGAACACACATAATTTAGAAATGCAAAATTTGGCAAATATAGTGAATTAGTTGGTTTCAAGGATGGATATGATTCAACCTTTGAGATTTACATAAAATTATAAGGAAACATGTAGTCAACCATTGGATCCTATTGTTTCTGCTAGACCTTATCCCAAGTAATTTTCTATGCTAGTTTTACCAATCTATAAAGGGATAGAATATCCAATAGAGCATCTAAGAGGATTCAGGATAACTTACCATGATCTTGTTTATGATGATATTCTTCTATTGATAATATTTCCAAATACTGGGGTTACATTGAAATGGTTTTATAGGTTTCCCAACTATTCTTTAAAGAGATTTGAAAATACTGCAGAGATGTTTGTCATCAATTTAGTACTTATATTGAAAAGGAAGTAACAATGAGAGACCTATATGATTTAAAGCAAAGTAAAGAAAGTTTTTCAGAATTCTTAGCTTGTTGGATAAGTTTAGTTGGTCGATTAAGATAGTCTATGTCTTAGAAAGATATTCTTGATATATTCATTAGTAATTTACAAGAACAAATATCATATGCACTAGAAACTACTACTGTTACCTCTCTTGATAAAGCAATTGAGTTAGCCAGAAAAGTGGATCAAGATATCATTAGAAGAGGTCAGCTTAAGAATAAAGAAGAAAAGTCTACTAAATCTCAACATAAGAGTAAGCATACAAGAGGTAATAATGATAGTAGGCCTATTAATAATTTCATTGATAGCCTACAAAATATTGTACTTTAGAAACCTCCTCAAAGGAATTTTACCAGATTTAATATACCTATGGAAGTAGTTTTGAAACAACTATTGGAAGCTAAGGCTATTGAAATAACTCCTATAAGACAACAAGATACTACAAATCATTGGTATAATGTAGGTAAACACTGTGCCTATCACAGAGTACGACATTGAAAAACTCTTGTAAGAGGTTGAAGCATGTGGTTCAAGATTTGATTGATGCTAGACACATTAATTTAAGAAATTTCTAAAATTCAAGTAATAAGGCTTCTATTCAACAAGCCCCAATGACAAATCAATATGGGAATATTCACGGATCCATTACCAAAGCATGATCAACAAGCAACCAACCAAGTGGCTCATAAAGATGATTTCCTACACCATAGTAATGTGGTTGGTATGGTTGGGGTAACTACAAGAAAGTAAGCTTAGAATAAGTAAGGATAGAGTTCAATATATTTTAAAGGAGAATCAGAGAAAAGATTCAACTACAAAAATTCCACCTATAGTGTTGAGACCACAGTCACAAATTTCATACTATCTTTAGAAGCAATTAGCTAATACTCCAACAAAAATACTAGTCTTAGAGATTTTGTAGACTTATCCTGATTATATAAATGCTTTAATAGAATTTTTAAAATAATAATATATTTCTCCAGACATCACCCTGATGCCATAGGTTCTTTTGGGATACATTATGTCTCATTATCAGATTATGATAAACCTTCCTAAAACTTACATAGAGATTCATCAATTTACATCATTGCACTTATTGGGGATACCCTTATCAAAGGAGTTTTTATTGATAATAGATCATCCCTCAATTTGTGTACATATCAATTATTTCATAAATTTGGGTTAAAAGAGGAATATTTAACAAAATTTGATATCCTTATTAAAGCTTTCAACAATAAGTCCTAAGAGGCTTGTGGTGTCATATCTCTTACATTAAAAGTGGGGCCTAGAATATTGAATACTCTATTTTATGTGGTGTCTTGTCCTGCATATTTTAATCTTCTTCTTGGGCAACCTTGGATTCATGCAATGAAGGCCGTCCCTTCTAATTTTCATCAATGTCTCAAATTTGAATTCAAGAATCAAGTTATCACCATTTCGGGTGATCCTCAACCATTTAAATTTTGTTCAAATATAGAGTTAGCTCAATCTAAATCTTACTATTTTCCTTCTATTTCTTAAGCAATTTATCCATGTTCCTCATCTCAAATTTTAGAGCATATTCAAAATTTAAAAGTGAGTGAGGAGTGTCAACCCTATTCTTCATTCTTGGATCATGATAATCAATTTCTTCAAGAGCCTCTTTTGGATCTCTCCAAGCTACCACCATCACCTCAAACTATGGGTTTGCCCCATAAGAAGGTTGATGTTGTACACATTGGCATGTGTACTTTTGTATTTGGAGGGGCTACCTTCAAAGAAAAGATTCATGGTAGCAACACATCTCCTAGCGAGCACTATTTTACTCAATGTTATCTCACTAATGATTATCCCCTTCCTAAGCAGATCCCATCTAGTATGGGATATGCAGGTAAAGGATTGGGACCATAATAGAAAGGTATTAAAGAACCTTTGGATGTTGAGATTTGGCCTGGGAGATGTTGTATAGGTATTATACCTAATAAAAATCAACATTTACCTTTTAAGGATGATGATCATCTTGTGACTTATGTAGAATATATAGAATATAAAAAGATTATAATAGATGAAAATAAAAGCATTAGTTGTGCTTCTCGTCCAAAGCTAATGTCTTGTAATATGGTTGATTATGTTTTTTTAAATATGACATTGCTTCTGTGCAAGAGAGTGGTGGATCTTTATATAATGTTTGTTTTACTAAAAATCATGGTGTTGTTAGAAGATGTGTTGATTATCATTCCATGGATGTCCAAAGAAGGTCCTTGGAAGAATTTTCCCATGATTTTTATCATAGAAAAAATGCCCTCCTTGGGGATATCTTCGATTCGATACCTCATGGTACGCTAATTTATTTTTATAAGATGAATGGTGCATTTAGGTTTTGCATTGATTTCAATTATGTATAACAAAAAAAATCTTTCATGTAGTTGCATTTGCATTCCCATTGCATCCACCTGCTTGCTCATATTGCATTGTTGCTTGTCATCCTTGCATGATTGCTTGACATCTAAAGAACACCTTGCATGATTGCCTATCATAATTGCATTGTTGCTTGTTCATGACTGCTTGCTCATATAGATTTTTAGGGATTTTACGATAATGGCATGTGATGATACCTAGTTAGGTCATAGATCACATGCATTGCACTTTTCACTAGGACTCTGATGCCTAGCAAGATCCCCCCTAGGGCCTCCCTTCATTTTTATGATTGCTTCTTCTCCTTCTATCAATATATTTATCATGATAATGCTTTCATTCACAAAGTATTTTTAAGATACCTAACTAAGATAGCACTTGCATATCATTTATTTACATATTACATCCCACATGGGATACTTATACATCCTAGTGGGTATTACATCATATATGATATTCTATCGAGTCATACTCTCTTTTGACTCAGTAGGCTCAACACTCCATTAAAAGATAATATCCTTGGTCAATTTTAGTAGACCTTGACATACATCCTAGCAGGTAAACACCTCATAATAGTCAATAAGGGAGAAACCACCCACAGTGGGTCAGAATTCACATATTTTTTTTTACACTACTACAAATGCTAAACCTATAGCAGGTCTAGCTCTCTTTCTAAAATAATATATGGTATCTAACTACACTGGTTCCTTGCAACCTACACTAGTTCCATGCTATGGGTTGTTAGTTCTCCTTTTAGATAGGTAACCTTTGGATTTTCTTCTTCTTATTTTCTTCCTCTTTCTCTTCCTCTTCTTCTTCTTTCTCCTCTTTTTCTATCCTCTTTTTCTCTCATCTTATTTCTTCTCGTTCTTTCTTTTTTTTCTTCTTTTGTTTGTCTCCTTCTTCTTTCTCTTTATCCTTTATTTCCTTTTGCATCCATCAAAATTCATATATTTTGCATTAAGATAGTTTTCATACATAAAAAAACATAAATAAAAACACATTACACACACAAAAAAAACAACAAAAGTAGCTATATATTACTCAAGAGAAAAAGAGTACATCATCCCCATGTTAGATTGGTCTATCACAATCCGAAATCGGTACACTCAACCTAGGGATGTACACCACAATACAAAAATTGGTACATCATCCTGATCCCCAGTACTCTCTCCTAGCTCTAAGAGCCAACTCCCTCTGGATCACCCTGAGGGGAAGACAACCTAGGCTATGACACGAACTACTATAATACTGATGTTGTCCATGATCGAGACCATGATTTGCTCGTTGATTATAGGGATGGAGGAAGTGGCATCCTATGATCTGGTGGGAGAGTTGCATAGTAATCCATCTCATAAAATATATCCCATTGAAGGAATATCTCCAACCTCTCTCCCATCCACCGTAGCTATGCCTGAAGAAGCTGCACCTCATCTCCTACCTGGATACTCCCAATGATAGCCATTCCCTCTACCATAGACCTTTGGTGCTCTTCATACAAATGAGCCATCTCTCCCTAGTTCTCTCCATATAGATGAGATGTATCCCTCTCAACCTCTATGGTGCTTACCAACCTCCATAAATCCTCTAGCCTCCTAGCCCCATCCACATGGAGTTGGACCATTTGGCTCAATAGAGAGGCTACCTATGATCATAGCTCCTCTATATTAATCCCCTCCTAGATCTTGCTAGCCACTACTACAGATGTGGAGGCCTCTCTAGGATCTCTAATATATAGCATCCCTATATGTGGGGGTATACCTCAACCCCCATATTTGGTACCTACTGCCTAGATGGTCTCCTCTACCACCAAGATCCAAACATGAGCCGGTCTCTATCTCAGAGTAGTGGGAGTCTCCTATGCCCTCTCTATGGCTTGGTGAGCTAACTCTTATAATGCTCACTACATGCTCAGGTCCATCACTTGGCACCTTTGTATTGATACTAGTGAGGAGATCCTTTGGGGCACAACTATATACCATCACCTATACCTGATAGCCACTCTTGCATCATCTACCCTCAGGTTGACATAAGGAAGATCATCCATATCCTCCTCAGTCTACCTACTGAGGTCTAGCTCATCTCCTACCCCTACTGTGTCCTAAGTCACCCTCTAGTACCAGGAGTCCCCCAGGTTCAAGAATCCTTGTAAGATCCTATGCTACCGAAGGACTCGATAAAATCTAAAAACCTATGCATCTCCCTTATTTTACCTTAGCCTATTGATCCTCCATATCGTGGATAGCTCTATCCTATCCTACACCCACCTAGGGTGAAGCTACCATGGCCTCTAGATGATATTCACCTCCCAAAGCTCATCAATCACTTACCTCACTAGTGGTAGGTTTCCTACATAGGCCCTTGTAGTCCTCTCCAAGTTCGGCTACCTATATACTATTGACCGCTCTGAGCTAGGCAGTGGGCCTGGTAGTCCTCCAATATTCGTATCGTGATGTACTCCCAACACCACACTTAGAGCAATGTCATACATACCAATCTTGTATACCACTTATACAAGACATTGTACAACGTCTTGTATAGGTAGGCCAACACATATGGACCCCATGCAAATCAAACCCTCTAATCATGCATGTCTGCCACTACTCCCACTATTGACCATGGTAAGTGTCGCCTACTGGTATGAAAAATTAGTAGCCCAACCACAACCCCAGAGAGCACAATGGTTAGAGGATCTACCCCATAGTGGCCCACTAGATCATCGACTAATATGGTGCTCTCTCACACCTAGTGGGTAAACCCTACTAAGAACTACTATAGTGTGGCTACCCATCCTTGTGGTTCATAAACCTCTATCCATTTGATAGGGATTTGAAAAATCTACCACACATCCTCCAATGTGATAGTGAGATCTCCTTTGGGTAGCCAAAAATTAGAGGACTCCGAGTACCACCTCTTTTCCAAGGATGTCAACATAGCCCTATCTATATCAATGTGAGGCATCCTCACTAGGTGGTCTAGCCCCACCACCTCTAGCCAAGCCATCTCCACTGACCCCAGTGTATCCAACTTTACCACCAGAGCCCCTGTACTCCACTTTCAACTCTCGAGGATGTTAGAGTTACTATGCTATAGTAACTATAAATTATTACCTCATTTGGTAATTTGTAAGATTCACCTAGGTAGATTTAATTTACCACATGGTAAAAAGTAGTTTGTTACTTTTTACCACTAGTTTTTACTATTTACTATTTACCTAGGGTTAGTTAGTCATTGTAGTCATTTTGACTACGTTAGTGGTTAGCCACCTTCAAGGGGGCAACCTAATACTTGTTAGTTAGCATGAATTAGGGATATTATTTCCTAAATATTTCTAAGGCTATTCATAGCCTATGTTGTACTATTTAAACCCTTTTGCATCTAATATATTTTCTAATGTTCATAATTGCATATGATTTCCTAATCTATCATTGGTATTAGAGCCTACCTGTGTGGGACCTACAGAGTGTGAAGTATACTTGGGAACTTGGAGTGCATCTGGACAAGGTAGATAGTGACCCATTCCATTTGGACTAGGGGCCCAAATATTGAGACTCAGAATCCACTAGATAGACCCACTTCTTGAGACAACACCTCTCTAGAGACTCAACATGGTTCTCAAGATGCAATACACTAAAACCTTCATGAATCCCAAGGTGGCTTGATAGGCAGGTATGGAAATATTCATTGATGCTGACAACAACCTACAAATATGATAGCCTATCAGACCTGATAGGTCCTGTCAGACCCACCTCATCGGGATTGGTGCAGTGCAAACTCTTTATAGGTGTTATAAACCCACTGAAGGGTGCTGACATCTAGAGAATCTATCTCCCTTTGATGGTAACAACCCACTAATGAGCATTGACAGCCAAAGATGCCGTCTTCCTCTACTAGTGACAGTTGATGACTCTTTGAAAAATTGCACCTACATGTTGAATGAGAACCACTGAACGCATTACCACCAAAAATATACACTAATCTACATGTCTCTTGAGATTTGAGATGGACTGGTGTGGCTACCAAGGTAGAACTACTGACGTGGTGAGACAACAGGAAAATGGTAGGATTGAAGAGTTGGCTAATGTGGTAGAATCCTACGAACTACTAACCTAGAGCTAACACACGATCGAGGCACTGATGTGGTATTGAGATGGTGAACGCAAACCCTGAAGTGACACCTGGTGAACACATGGTGTGGGAACCATGCTAAGCTGGATTGGCATGACAATCAAAGCTACTAATATGGTGTGGAACATTTGATCGTAGTTGATGTTGATGTGGCAACCTCCCTAACATACGTGTGGTGTTCAATGATTCGTGTTTCCTCTAGTAAAATATTGGTCAATAGTGGGTGATTTCCTGAAGGAAATCAACATAATAAGGGGGTGCTCTTAGTTTTAAAGAGCAAAAATTCATCCGCACAGTGGATGTGGGACAAAAGTCCCAAAGTTTTATTTAAAAAAATTGCCGCTTCTACACCTTAAAATAGGAGGTAGCCCTCCTTCGTTCCCATCGGGCTACCTAGCTCGACTAGCAGGAGCGGCTAGCCTTTGGGTGGGGACCCATGAGGTCATGAGTTCGAGCCTCGTCAGGGCCCCCCCAACCCTTTTTTTTTGCTAAAGAGGGGAAAATAAAACCAAGGTAAAGTTTATTTATTTTTTGTTTTTCAAATTTATTTATTTATTTTTAATTGTTTTTTTTAGTTTTAATTTATTAATCATTTAATATTATTTTATATAAAATTATTATTTTTAATAAAAAGTAAATTTTAAAATAAAATAATTTTTATTATTAATGAATTATACTTAAAATAATTAGAAAAATGCAATAAACTTAAAAATTAAAAGGGTTATTTTTTTGTAATTTTCAATCAAAAAGGTTTTTTTTTTCTCCCAAAAAGGGGATATAAGACATTTAAGAGCACCATTGTTTTTGCAAATTAGAAAGCCCTAAAATATTCTCAACCTTGTTAATTTTGCACAATCAAAGGGGGACAAAATCAAAGACATTTGATTCTTTCTTGCAAAATTGGAAAACAAGGAGACACAAAATTTTGTAAAATTCAAAAGGCAAAGTGTGCATTTGTTTTCTCCAAGGGGGGATATAATACATAAAATTGCACATTCTATTATTTTTGCAAAATTGAGAAGAAATTAAAGACCTTGGGTCCATAAAAGACACACTGGTTCTGGAAGCCTTTCAAACGCGGGTCGTGTGTCGACTTGACTTGAAAGGAGTGCTATTCTGTTAATTTTAAAAAACAAAGGGGGGAAGACAAGAAATTGTATTTCTTTTGCAAAATTGTAACACAAAAGTAAGGAGCACTAAAAACAAAAACAAAACTTGTTAAATTTACAACACAAAAAGGAAAGGCAATTGTTTTATGCCACATTCTTTGTAAATTTGAAAAACAAGAGAAGACATAAAATATCAAACACATTTTGTTGCAAAAGTTGGTAATAAGGTGTATTTTTGATTTTACTCGACACCTTTATTACAAAATTAGCAAATTAGGTACATTTTCAGTAGTTACCGACACCTAAGTGATAATAATTTGTGGGCAATCTTTGATTGATTATTGCATTTAATTTCTTGTTTTATGCAATTATAAGTCACAAAATCAAGAGCACTCAAAAACCCCAAATTTCACACTCAAAATTGTGTAATTCATTTGCACAAGTATAAGCCATTTGTAAAATTGATATTCTCTCCTTACAAACCCTAAAATTCACTCTTATTTGTTTGGCTCAATATCCTCAAACTAATTATTCCTCTTCAAGAGGATTTTTAGGTAGGTGCCATTAAATATATTTTTGAGTGAATTCTCTTTCACTTCTTATTTTTTTGGATTAAATATCCTCAAACTGATTATATTTCTTCAAAAAGAGTTTTCAGGTAGGTGCCATTAAATACCACTTAAGAATGAAAGAAAGATCATCTTAGTGCAAATTATAGGACCTTCATCATGACAACTATAAAAAAAACCTAAATGATACACAATTGCTTAAAGGTCCTAACTATTCAGCATGGAAAACTAAGATGAAAGACATACTGACTATAGAGGAAATGTGGGATTTAGTAGATGGTACTAAAACAAGACCCACATCACTAGGAGCATATAAAAAAGCATGGGATAAAAAGAACAATTGTCTTCTCATGTTGATCCTCCTAGCAACTACTGATGAGATCCAACCTCACATAAGTGAAGCTAAAAATGGTAAAGATGCATGGGATGCACTTTATACCATTTTTTAAGGCAAGAATAAATCGACTGTTCTAAACCTTCATACACAACTTCATGCACTCCATATGAAGTCAAGAGAATTAGTAGAACTATTCCTCTACAAAGTAGTAGAACTGAGGTCAAAGCTAAATTCTTTAGGAGCCAAAGTAGAAGATACTATTTTGACTTCAGTAATATTGAGGGCTCTTCCCAAATCCTATAAGATGATAATCACATCCCTTAATGTATCTCAAAGATGAATCGCCTTTGTGGAGTTAGTCAATTGTAAAAATGACAACCATGACACCAATCGGTGTTGGTTTAAAAACAAGTAAAACAAAAATGGCAAAGGCACATCACAAAAGCAAAACAAAGGCAATGTTTCTAGTGAAGTGTCTGACTCTGATTTTGATTCTGGTTTAGAAAAAGCACACAAAGTGCTCATGGCTAAGATAGTATTGTAAAGGGAAAATAAATTTGTCACCTTAAGCAAGCACCATTTCCTCTCTTTTTTTAGGCTTCATAAATAGCATAAGTTTTTGTTTGAAGTACTTGTAATAAAGGGGTGATTGTACCTATTTTAGGCTTCATAAATAGCAAGATCTCTTTGTTTGAAGTACTTGTAACAAAAGGAGGTAATTTTATGATGTAAAATTTGCCTGGGAGGCAATATTTGTAAAAGCCTTAACAAAGCTTCATGAGTTGCACATCTTTTTGCAATTAAGGGGGATAAAAAATTTCTTTTCCTACTTCGCACAATATTTTGTAAAAAGGGAAGAAGACTTATAAGGGTGAATTTTCCATAGTGACCGAAAACTTAGTCACACTTCTTTCAAAAATTTCATTACAACATGTTTTGCAACAAGGGGTGGGTGCATTTTGGCAGCAACCGAAACCTTAGCTACCTTATAAAAACTTTTGAAAAATCATATTGTAATCGAATGAACCTCGTATGTAGTGATCTACTCTAGTACATCTAGCGGTTGCAATGGCTGGTTACCCATGCAATCTAGTTGGATGACAATATTACAATAAGGAAATTAGTTTATATGAATACAAAGTGATGAATGACCTACTTTTTTCTTAGGAGTAGCCAGAGCATTGTGACAGAGTAAGAACTAGCAGATCAACATATTTTTTACTGTATTGGGGCAATTATATACATTACCCAAATAATGTAATAAGGGGGGATGTTAGAGTTACTATGCTACAATAACTATAAATTATTACCTCATTTGGTAATTTGTAAGATTCACCTAGGTAGATTTAATTTACTGCATGGTAAAAAGTAGTTTGTTACTTTTTACCACTAGTTTTTACTATTTACTATTTACCTAGGGTTAGTTAGTCATTGTAGTCATTTTGACTACATTAGTGGTTAGTGGTTAGCTACCTTCAAGGGGGGCAACCTAATACGTGTTAGTTAGCATGAATTAGGGATAGTATTTCCTAAATATTTCTAAGGCTATTCATAGCCTATGTTGTACTATTTAAACCCTTTTGCATCTAATATATTTTCTAATGTTCACAATTGCCTATGATTTCCTAATCTATCATAGGATACCTAGCTGCATCCACAAACAAATAAAATTTAAATCAATTTCATGAGTTAAAATAAAAATAATAAAATCCATAATTTCAAATCAAAACATAAAGTTGATCATAATTTTGTAATTCGCACTTCACAGTTGCTTGTGTTCCCTCTTTTCCTCTTGTGTTTGTTTCTTTTTTGTGCTTTCTCTTTTTTTTTCTCTCTTTCCCTTTTAGTTTTTTGGGAAATCATGCCCTCCATGTTAGGAGGCATGATTTTACAAAATCGCACTTGATTTTACCCAGGTGCAATTTCACTGCGCTTCATTTGGAGTGAAATCATGCCCAGGTCGAGTGCAAGAATCGTTGTCTAAAATGGAAAATTCCCTAATATTGCCCTAAAAATTCATGAAAAATAGAGGAAAATATGCATTAGGAGGGACAAATTTGGTACTTACCCACTCTCATGTCCCAACATCATCCCTCATAACCGCTGCTAGATGAATTGGTAACACCATTTATTTTTCTCCCCAGAGCCCTTTCTTTGCCAACACATGGTGAAAATGAATTAGGGGTTTACCCTTTTTCACCCTTTTTAGCTCTGTTTGTTATCCTTGATTTCTCCAATTTTTATTCTTTCTCTCTCTTTCTTCTTCTATGTCAGTTCTTTCTAGTTTTTTATGAGAGATGTCATCTTCATAAAAAATAGAGGGGGCACCCTGGCCTACAGAGGCATTAATGCCCCTAATACCTCGATTTGCATGCAAAATAAGAAAGTATCTAAAATGACACTATTTTTGCATCACCTCTTTATTCTAAACTAGCCATCCCATTTTTTCTTGCTATTTTCTTCCAGTGAGTGTGTCTACATTATTTATTTGACGCATTTACTTGGCCTTAAATTCATCAAAGAGGGGGCAAAATGTAGACATAGAAAATTGATCCACTTTTAGTGGGTAATATTATTTATAACCCCTAAGAAATCCCTAACCCTTGCCCTAGGCAAGGGTAAGCCTCTTTTTCCCCTACCTTACCTTTCTTTAGCCTTTTAGCGAAATCACACCCGATGACGATGGGGCGCGACTTCGTAGAAGTGATATCGCACCCCATCGACATGAGGTACGATTTTGCTATTTTAGGGTTTTAATTTATTAAGACCCAGGTTTAACCTTTTTCAACATGCTTGACATCAACTTGTGTTTGTTTTCCTACTTCTTTCACCTTGATTTTCATCTATAAAATGAGGGGTTAATATCACTCCTAAAAAAGGAGATACATGTGATAGATCTTAGACATAATTAAGCTTAAAATTCTTATGATTGATTGGTGCTTGCATTTTTACTTTTGCTCTACTTCTTGTTTCTTCTACAAGCTAACCTCGAAGTATGAATTTTGGATTTGATATTCTGCTTCATTTATTTGGCTTGCTATGTGGTTTGGTGGATTCATGTTGTAGTTTGGAAGGAAAGAGAGTGCCCGTTTGGATACCTCAATCTCTTTTTCCTACTTTTGCATCATCCATCAGGTTGTGCACACTTTGTTTCCTGTATTTATATATGCTTTGCATTTATCTTTTATTTTTATATCTTTGAAGTAAAATCACACCCTATCTCGGTGAGACACAACTTTGCTAACCCTAATTTAGGGTTTTTTCACACAGAAGCAAGATCACACCCCATTTTGATAGAGCGTGACTTTACCTATAGTGTTATTGCACCCACCATATGCGAGGTGTGATTTTTCCCAAGACTGAATTGGGGGCATCTATCAGATTCTAATTGCATGAGTATTTTCCAAATTGCATTTAGGGCATGATAGCATAATCCATTTTTTGCTTCTCTACTATTGCATTGCTATTTTATGATTAATATTCCAAAGGTTAATTTTTGCTTTTGTTTCCAAAGGTCATCTAAAAGGACCTAGGGATATTTACTACTGCACCTCCAAGTATTGTTGTACAACGGCTTAAGCAGGCCCTCTAATGCTAATCCTATTTTCAAGTGTTTCATAAGTTATCTTGCAGAAATAGGCATTTCTAATATCATTGGACAAGAGGTAGAAAAAGATAAGTCAACCATTGGTCTAGATAAGTGTTCTAATTATTTTATTGGTTGAAGATTTGATCTAAGTATTGATTCTTAGGCATATAAAAGTGAAAAGCATATAGTGTGCATCTAGGGTTAATATTGTGCATTTATTTTGTGTCCTTGCTTTAAATATTTTTTGGATAAAATCCTAGGTTAGCAAGCATTCAAAGAAAGAATCATATTAGGTTAGCTCTTGTATTCTTGCATTTTTATATTTGCATTGTCCTTATATTTTATAGCATAAATATAGAAAGGCCAAACTTAGGTAATTACTTGAAAACTAAATACATCAAACATCCCAAAATCTTGAGGACTTGGAGCGAGTTCTAAAACCATTCCTAGTGAACCCTTACCCCTAGCACTTAGTGTAGAGAACAACATACCTTCGTGGTTCACCCCATAAGGCTTTCTATATTTGTGTATCCAACCTTTTTGATAATTTTATGTGGTAGGGTAGTTTCCCCCCTCTACAGAGTATGACTAAACAATGGATTCAAGAAAGGTTGCGAAAAACTCGTTTAGGTGTTCACTAAAATATAGAAGTGACAACATACAAGGTAGAAAACTTGTCCTTTGCCTCTCTCTATCTCAACATGGATATGGTATACATATAATAACAAAGCATGGGGGAGACTTTAACAGATTATACATAGAATTTTGTGACTTTAATAACTTAGATTTATTCCTTTTAAGACTCATAGTAAATAGTTAATGCATAAAATAATAAGTTGGAAGAATATCATAATATAGTAAAATAAACATATATCTATGACCTACATAGAAATAAAATCATACACAATGAGTATTCAAATAATGGAACTTAGTATACCAACCTACTTAGCTTTGGATTGGTCAACTTCAATCCTTTGGTATGAATAATGTAGGTTCATTATCTACAAGAAAAATAATAGCTTGAACATTTATAGGGAATAATAAACAACATTAGTAGTTATGTGACTGCCATAATATAGACATGTGAAGCATATCCTTGGCTATACAACCAGCTGCTAGTTCCTCCTATGATGAGTGATAAATAAGCAAAAGATGACCAAATATGGAAGGATACAAATTAAAATATGCGAGATATAATAGTAGCTAGTAATGAAGCAATGTATGAAAAGGAATAAAGAATACATAGGTGAATGATCATATGATAGCATAATGTAAATCATTGGATGCCTATAAATGCGAAGTGCTAGAGATTCATCTTAATATTGTATATGGTCTACCGAAAAGTATGCCACTTGCATTATCGGTGATGTGACCCGGGTTCAATCCCCACGGTGGATATGTATATGTATACGAAGTATTTTCTAATTAAAAAAGAAGAAGATTGTATTATGATAATATTTTCTATGGACTCCAAGAATGATGTGATAACACTATAATTATGGGGTACTTATTTCTTAGTTAAGCAACTCATTCATCATAAACCACCTCTTATTCAAAAGAAATATTTATAAAGGAGGTTCAAGCCTTTCTCATTTTAGATTGTTATAGGAGACACATCACTTGAAATGATATATCACATACCTCAAATCATGGCTAGTGCTTTACAATGACTAAGAATGACAATTATTTTAGACCTTTCATAATGAATTGGTATGGTTGACTAGGATGTGCTTATCTAGATAATTGTGATGACTTCCTAAAATAGGCAAGTCCTTTAAACATCTTAAGGAAGAATTATGGGATATTTCTTGTAATGGCTAAGAAGGAAGATATTAATCTAATTTTCTAATTTGAATCATTAGTACTAGGGTAGAAAGCATTAATTTCTAGCTATGATGTGGTGTCTCATCTAATAAATATAATTTTCTCTACCATTACTAGTCTTTGCCATGCCCTATTGCCCACCAACCTAGGTGTAAGACAAAGAATGGGATGCACACATTGTAAAGAGGTCGATAAGCAATATGACAACTGATTTTGGATTGAATGGTCTATGCCATGATAATAGGTCAAAAATTATAGGGGAAGGTTTCATTTTGTTCATCATGGGAAATTATCTATACCTCTAAGGTCAATATATTCTTAGGAGACCTTTTTGCAACTTAAAGACCAATCCAAGGTACAAAAGAAATGAATTAGCATAGAAAAATATGTTAGTGTGGATTTAGCACATGTAAAATGGGTAAGCACATATATGGCATGGGTGGATTACTGGTTTTTATATCTAGAAATAATGCTTTTACCTTGGGTATTTGATTAAGGGTTCAAGTTGCATAAAATTGGGCATCCACAACAAGACATGGCACAAAATACCTAAAGATATTTATCATCACCTAGGTATGGAATTTATATACTATTTTAAGGCCTTATATTCTAAAATCTCGTTAATGAATAAGGCTAGAGGTGGAAACTCCCTACCATATACATATATCATATCCATCTAGGTTGAACATGATTTGATTTAGATTGGAAGGCTAGCTCCTAGGATTCCCATGCCTTTGTATCCCAATGTGCAATCTCCATACCAATATTCCCCAATAATCCAACCAATATTAGTATCACATGTAGTAACTACTATCCTACTTGCTTTAGTGCCATTTACTTTAGATAACCTAGAGCTTAACACAATGTAAAGCCTGCTTAATCTAGTTACCAATGAAATTTTGACCATTAAAAGAGAATGTTATGCCTAGAGGTATCCTTATAAAAAAAACCTAATACCTCCCTTTTAGCAAGGCTAATAGGTAATAGAACACCATATAACCACCATCCAAAGCCATATTATCAAGTTAATAATAGGGAACAGAGTAAGAAAATAATTTCAATACAACCCTACTAAAATAAGGACCCCCTATCCATGTTAGGTAGGTAGCTTCAATCTAGAATAACTATGTAGAGGAGCCCACTTCTTGGTACTAACCATATCTAGATGCCCATGCCACTCATATTATCCTAGATAAAGTTACTGGCCAACTGCACTTGTGCCAAGTCAAGTAACGTCTGCTTAGACATATACATATCATTTGGGGACTAAAACCCTAGTAGAAAGTAAATATGTTCCCAATCAATATTTGTTGCCTAGGATGAGGGAGAAGTTGACATGGTGTTTGATGGACTAGTCAACCCAAAAGTTAATAGACCATAAGTTCGATTGCATTTTGTGACAAAGGCCAATAAATGGGCAGTAAAAGAACAAGATGTGCAGGTGGTTGAAGATGATCCTAAACACCTCCAAGTAATGATTGAAACATATTTGGAATGCCTAGAGGAAATAATAAAATAACCCCAAATGGAGGGTGATTTTTCCATGTTTATCTCAATGGAATATTCCACATAGATGTGGGAAATCACTGCTTACCAATAGTAACTAGCCAAACACCTTTAGTTGTAGCAAGTCATATGTTCAAGACAATAAACACACAAGAGCAATGAAAGTTTTGATCACGTTGGTCCAAACATTGTAGATTCTAATGAATGAGCTCCATGTGAAACATCTAACATGCCAAAATGCATCTAAATCAAATATTATATTATAAATAAATGAGATGTATAGATAAAGCTGATAAGTCTAGGAATTGTATAGCTATTGGTTAGAGCAGGTTGTTGAAGTATATTATATTATTTGGTACATGCTAATGTACCCCCATGGTACCTTCATGGTATCATTGTAAATATGTAATCAAGTAGAGTTAAGTCTATATTTTAGAGTGTGATTTATATTTCCTCTTTTATGTAAGTGTCAATGTGTAGGAAATGCACAAGTGTCATGTAAAAGTGCAATGTGTAGGAAATGCACAAGTATCATGTAAGTTAGAGTACAAGTGTATATTGAGAATGTGCACAAGTGTCTTGTATGTAAGAGTGTAAATATGTAATGTAAGGATTTGTATAAGTATCCTATATTATAAGTGCATGTAGAAGTGTAAGAGTCATGTAGATGTGTGCAAGTGTCTTAGAGTTAAGTGTCTATGAAGATTCTTATATGTAAGTGAAAAGATGAAAATCCAAAGGTCATGAGACTTATCACATGGAGAGAAATAGTCAAGTATGTGAAGAATCACATTACTATAGCTATATTATGGAGATAATGCTCCATGGGATTGTAATAAAATATTCATATATCTCATTATTTGATTGTAACAGGGAGAGAAGTAATAAAGATTGTATACAAAAAATGAGCAATTAATATTGTAATTTTTCTTCATGCATAGTTCATGAATAATTTAGGCCATTTACATTAATATTTCAATATATAAATGAATTTTATTTGCTTTATTATATAGGCCTTAATATATATATTAATTTGCTCTCATATTATTCTACTCTTATTATTATTTTGAACTTTAATATTGTGGCTATTTTAGATTGGGACCTATGATATTTTGTGGTAGTAAGGCTTAAAAATCCAACATAGGTGATGATATATGAAAAGGGAAAGTAAATAAAAGGGCTAGCATAAAATATTTTTTTGGGAAAGCACACCAAGTAGTTCACATACATATATAAATGAGGTTTATATAGATCAAGAGGCTAAGAATCAACAAAACAACTAGGGAATTACATATAATCATGTCATTGATAATTCAGATACATGGAAAAATAATTTCCCATGAGCTTTCCAGAGAATATTGGATTAAAAAAGGATTTATTAGATGAGTGATTTCAATGAATTTCCTAGTTGGAGAAGTCCATATAAGGAGAGTCCCCTTCTCAACATTTTTAAAGCCCCAAATAAATTTACCCTTTAAGCAAGAAATCTACCTCTCATATCCTTAGGACTCAATATTCTAAGATTTGTATCCATATATTCTATACCCAATAGAAAAGGCTTATGTTGTTGGGTTATTTGCATTTTGTAAACAAAATACCCTTGTGAGTTGTAATACTGTAGTGAAATATCACTTCATCAGGAAAATCCATCTTGAAGTGGAATTTTGAGTGAAGTTGCCATAAAAGAACCAAACAAGATGAGAATACTTGAAGCTCCTTAAAATTATCAAGTAGCTAATTCTATAAAGATGCAAAAGATGCTAACAAGGGAGGACCTCAAAAGGAAGTTGCTAGCAAATTTGAAACTCCTTGCACCATGATGTTATTCTCACCCACCAGACCAGAAAGATGATGATGTATAGCCTTTTTGGTGGCGTATAGGTTAAATATCACTATTGGTAAGAGTCTTAGAGCATTTCCAGTGATAGATAAAGGGAATACATCCTTATAAAGATCCCTTATTATATAATAATGGTGAGCCTTCCCATCACCTAGATAGGTGGGTTCAAAAACCAAACTATCCTCTAATTGTGATTGGGTTCATAGTGACTATCAAATAAGTCACTAATTCCTAGTGTAATTACCAAGGTAGCATCAATAGAGGCCCTAGGGGAATAAAACTCAAGAACAATGGAGGAACAAAAAGGGACCTAGGGTGATTAGACGAGATATTGAAATCATCTAGAAGAGCTTACAATATGTGTAAACACAAACATCCTGGGTAGTTCATGATTAGTGTTGGAATTGACAATGAAATTCAATTTTATTCCTGGTTTTAAAATGCAAATATGACGATTATGAATATGCCTTGCCAATCAATATGCATAATTTATGTGATTTTTGATATATTTGATCTATGTGGTATCATGTGATATATGCTGGTTATTTTATACAAATTGTGTAAGATTATTGTATTTTCAAGAGTTGGATATTGTAGGTGGTATGCAAGGATACACCACAACTGAATGTAGTTAAACTAGCTTGTGAGAAAATGTGTCAGGAATAGGCTACAAAAAGAACCTACGAAAAGGGTCTAGGAAACCTGGAAAGTGTTTACAAAAACATGTAAATTTATTAATTTTAATTTATGCAACAAACATACCACATATGTGGCCAACTTGGTCAAATATTATGTGAGCAGTTGAAATAATCAGCGTGGAAAAGGACACCACATATATTTAATATTTAATATGATATTATCACTACTTTTAAAATTTATTACGTAATATGCCATTTAATCAAATGTTATGTAATTCAAATATAATTTGACTTTGTCCTCTCCTAAAGAAAAGGACAAAGTCATTTATAATAAGTCCAAGTT
Organism: Wollemia nobilis; assembly: GCA_028583015.1. Classification (NCBI taxonomy): domain Eukaryota; kingdom Viridiplantae; phylum Streptophyta; class Pinopsida; order Araucariales; family Araucariaceae; genus Wollemia; species Wollemia nobilis. The sequence goes on from JAQPPZ010000415.1 coordinate 480,905, forward strand.
AGTTTAGTTGTTTTATTACATGAATATTATTTAAAATTTGTTATGTAATATGCTATTTAATTAAAGGTTGTGTAATTCAAATGTAATTTGACTTTGTCCTCTCCTAAAGAAAAGGACAAAGTCATTTATAATAAGTCCAAGTTAGTTTAGTTGTTTTATTATGGGAATATTATTGACCACAATAGCATTTGCTATATAATTTGCTAAAGATATGTAATTTATTAATTCTTGTGATGTAACAACTTTGTCCTCCTATAGAAAAGGACAAAAAGTTGTATTGTCTTGTCAACAAATTATTTAAATTTAGGCCTTTGTTATGTTTGTTTGGCATTATGCCACTTGGAAAAATCCATTTGCAATAAGTCCAAGGTAGTTGTTAGGATTGTCTTAATTTTAGATTATTTTTGTTATGTAAAGTTAGCATTCAAATATTCAAGTGTTCAAGATGTAACAGAAAGGCATGAAAGACTTCTATTGTAAATGTCCAATGCAACATTATAAATTACATGTAAAGACCTTTGAAAAGGTTTGGTTATGACATGAATAATCTACCAATTGTCTATCATTTGAATAAGTCTATCCACATAGTTTGTATGAAGATCGAAGATTAAGAAATAAAATAGCAACACTTTCTTCCATGAATTTGGTAACTGTATCTTGTATTTCTGCATGATTTATTCATTTTTGTAAATTTCAACTATTTTCCTACATATATGAATTAATTAGTATTAAGTTAGTTTAATGAAATATTAGTTACTAAAATAAAATAGAGTAGAAAGGAGAAGAGAATTATACTAACCTCTATGAGGTAGGGCCCACTCCGAACAGTCAATCCCTTGCTCTCTTCCTCCTAAATTATAGTAGGATTAGTTAGAATTTAGAATAAGTCTTAGAGCATAGAATTAATTAAATTTACATAAGATAGAATTATAAAATCTATTAAATAATTGCTGCATTATTAGATCATACGTGGATCCACACATCTATATAGACTTAGTCATAAAATTGCATCTTTAAATTAAGCATCAATTTCATTTCAATTTCCTTTATTGCAAATATTTATGTTAGTATTACAATGGCACTGAGAGGGGGGGTGAATCAGTGTATCTCTTTTAATCTTGAATCTACAGCTCTTAAAACAACAACAATTAAAACTTATAAACAGATACATCAAGAATAGCAACAGAGCATCACACAACACAAGATTTAATGAGGTTCACCAATGTGGCTACTCCTCAAAAATGACTGCTTGGACTACCATCCAAATCCAGCCTTTGCAAAGAAACAACTTTACAAAAAATTTTACCAGCACCCACTAGAAGGAGCACCAACCCCTGATTTCTCTGCACCAATAGAAAGGAGCACCAAACCCTGATGCCAAGCACCAACTTGGACTTCAAGTCTAAAACTAGAAGATTGATAATAAGATACCTTTACTTTTGCTAGACCCTAACTGGTCACTTTTGATTCCTCTGCGCACTCTGCTTTTTTTGCGTAAGCACTTCACACACTCTGCTGCACCTCACAGTCGTCTTCTCCTTGTTGCGCACTTTGCTTTTTCTACGTAAGCACTTCGTACACTATGCTACACCTCACAGTCATCTTCTCCTTGTTGCACACTCTACTTTCTTAGCGAAATTCCACACTTTGAAAGATTCGATATGACTTGCTCTCTACGCTCAGCGACCGTATTTTGCACACTTTGACACACAAAATTCTCCAAACAGCCCTGCTTTTATAACAACTTTTTCATGATGAAAAACTCTAATCTTAGTCGGCTGTAACCTTAATCTTCATCAACTGCAAACCCTAATCTTTGTTAGCTACAAACCCTAATCTTCGTCGGCTAACATCAGTCTTCGTCGGCTTCAACTACCCCTGTAATTCTTCTGTTATTATTGCCACAAAAACACATGTCGCGATATCATGACACTTTTGCCTCCGTACACTTACACTTAGCTTTGGCCTACGAGAATACAACATGTAGCGATATCGCGACATTTTTTTGTCCATACGCTTTCTCTTAGCTTTGGCCCGCGAGAAAACATGTAGCGATATCGCAAAACTTTTGCCTCCTTACTTCTCTTCTTGGATTGTACCCATGAAAACTCAACATGTCGTGAAATCGTGACACTTTTGCCTTCTTGCCTCTTTATTTGGCTTGCATCAGTGAAAACACAACATGTCGTGAAATCACGACACTTCTACCTTCTTGCTTTCTATCTCCTCCTTGAGTCGCAAAACTACGACATGTCGCGATATCGCGACACTTTTCCTCCTTAGCGCTTTCTCTTGCCTTCGGGTAGCGAAAACCTGACATGTCGCGATATCACGACACTTTTTTGTCCGTACGCTTTCTCTTGCCTTCGGGTCACGAAAACCCAACATGTCATGATATCGCGACACTTTTTCTCCTTAGCGCTTTTTCTTGCCTTCGGGTCGTGAAAACCCGACATGTCGTGATATCGCGACACTTTTTCTCCTTAGCGCTTTTTCTTACCTTTGGGTCATGAAAACCCGACATGTCGTGATATCGCGACACTTTTTCTTTTGAAATCTCTCTCCTGCAATATGTTGCAAAATCGTGACACTTTTTCTTCCGTACAAACTCTCTTGCAATATGTCTTGAAATCGCGACACTTTTTCTACTTGTCTTTTTCCCTTCCAACATGTCGCGAAATCGCGATAGTTTTTCAACTTGTGTTTTTTTTTTCAACATGTCGCGAAATCGCGACAGTTTTTCCTGTTGTTTCTCTCTCTTCCAACATGTCGCGAAATAACGACAGTTTTTCCACTTGTGTTTTTTCTTTCCAACATGTCACAAAATCGTGACAGTTTTTCCTGCTATTTCTCTCTCTTCCAACATGTCACGAAATCACGACAATTTTTCCACTTGTGATTTTTCTTTCCAACATGTCACGAAATCAAGACAATTTTTCCTGTTGTTTCTCTCTCTTCCAACATGTCACGAAATCGCAACAGTTTTTCCTTCTTTTTCTCTCTCTTCAAACATGTCGCGAAATTGTGACAGTTTTTCTTGCTTGCTGTATATGTCACGATATCGCGACACTTTTCTTACTTGTCTTTTTCTTTGATCTTTTGCAAGTGGTCCACTTTGGTCTTCTTGGAAAATCACTGTACATACTTTGAGTAACCTTTGAACTCCTGTCTTCTGCATCTGACTAGCCATTGAACTTCCTGTCCACTACAATAACAGATCTATCTGAATATGTTGACAAAAATGACAATACTGATGTTGCACCTTGATCAACAATTTATTTCCTACAAACAAAACTAAGAAAGTAGAATAAAGTTAAAGATTAAGAATAAAGTTAAAGATTAAGATTGTGAGACATTACATATCAATAGTTCAATTTTTCAAACTTCTATATATTGTATACCCTTATTGGTCTATAAGAGGTCACCCTAGTCATGGTAGAAAAAAATAAAAGCTTTTTTAACCCTATAATTCATGTACACTTGTAGAAATCATGACACTTTCGCCTTCTTGCCTCTTTCTTTGGCTTGCATCAGCAAAAACACAGCATGTCATAAAATCGTGATACTTCTACCTTCTTGCTTTCTCTCCTTGAGTTGCGAAACTATGACATGTAGCGATATCGCGACACTTTTCCTCATTAGCGCTTTCTCTTGCCTTCGGGTAGCGAAAACCTAACATGTCGCGATATCACGACAATTTTTCGTCCGTATGCTTTCTCTTGCCTTCGGGTCGCGAAAACCCGACATGTCGCGATATCGCAACACTTTTTCTCCTTAGCGCTTTTTCTTGCCTTCGGGTCATGAAAACCCGACATGTCGTGATATCGCGACACTTTTTCTCCTTAGCACTTTTTCTTGCCTTTGGGTCATGAAAACCCAACATGTCGTGATATCGTGACACTTTTTCTTTTGGACTCTCTCTCCTGCAATATGTCACAAAATCATGACACTTTTTCTTCCATACAAACTCTCTTGCAATATGTCGCGAAATCGCGACACTTTTTCTACTTGTCTTTTTCCCTTCCAACATGTCACGAAATCGCGACAGTTTTTCAACTTGTGTTTTTTTTTTTCAAGATGTCGCGAAATCGCGACAGTTTTTCCTGTTGTTTCTCTCTCTTCCAACATGTCGCGAAATTGCAACAGTTTTTCCACTTGTGTTTTTTCTTTCCAACATGTCACAAAATCATGACAGTTTTTCCTACTATTTCTCTCTCTTCCAACATGTCACGAAATTGCGACAATTTTTCCACTTGTGATTTTTCTTTCCAACATGTTGCGAAATCACAACAGTTTTTCTTGTTGTTTCTCTCTCTTCCAACATGCCGTGAAATCGAGATAGTTTTTCCTTCTTTTTCTCTCTCTTCCAACATGTCGTGAAATCATGACAGTTTTTCTTGCCTGCTGTATATGTTGTGATATCGCTACACTTTTCTTACTTGTCTTTTTCTTTGATCTTTTGCAAGTGGTCCACTTCAGTCTTCTTGGAAAATCACTGTACATACTCTGAGTAACCTTTGAAATCCTGTCTTCTGCATCTGACTAGCCATTAAACTTCTTGTCCACTGCATCAACAGATCTATCTGACTGTGTTGACAACAATGACAATACTGATGCTGCACCTTGATCAACAATCTCCCCCTTTGGAATTGTTGGCAACACATTTGCAGTTTCTTGTAACTCTTCTCCCCCTTTGACAATAATACCAAAGGGCTACTGCAGACTCCCCCTGAGTCAATGCACAAAATTCTCAGGCATAATTTATTGCACTTAGCAAAGATCATGAACATGAGCACAAAGATAATCAAATACTTAAATGCTCCCCTTGAGAATGTGATCCCTATAGCTAGTCAATTCTGGGGAAGAGTGACCACTCCCAGTTTATTTCAAAGGTACTCAAAAACTTCCTTTGGCAAAATTTTTGCAAAGATATCTTCTACTTGTTCTGTAGTTGGAACAAAATCCAACTTAACCTCACCTTCTGCAACTTTCTCCTTCAAAAAATGATATCTGATAGCAATGTGCTTTGTGCGTGAATGCATAACTAGATTCTTGGAGATGTTGATGGCACTAGTGTTATCACACTTAACTGATATTGGCTCATTGAAGCTAATACCAAGATATTTCAAGGTTTGTTTCATCCATAGTACCTATGTACAACATGTTGTCACTGCAATATATTCTACTTCTATGGTCGATAAAGAAACTGACTCTTGTTTCTTACTGTGCCACGTGACTAATCTGTCTCCAAGATAGAATGCACCTCCACTAGTACTCTTTCTGTCATCTACACATCCTGCCCAATCTGCATTTGAATATGAAATAAGGGTGAAGTCTTTACCTTTCGATACCATAATCCATATTCCATAGTACCCTTGAGATACCGAAGAATCCTTTTCACCGTTGTTACATGAGTCTCCTTAGGATTAGCTTGAAATCATGCTACCATGCATACTGCCTATAAAATATCTGGTGCGGTAGTCATCAGTACGATGAAGCTTCCAATCATGGATCTGTACATGGTTTGATCAACAGTGGAGATTTTTCATCCTTGCTCAACTTACGACTGTCATCATGGGAGTGCTAACTGGCTTACAGTCCTCCATGATGAACCTTTTTAGCATCTCTTTTACATATGTAACTTGAGAAATGAATATGCCCTTCCTACTTTGGTTAACTTGCAATCCGAGGAAATATGACAGTTCTCCAATCATTGACATTTCAAATTCTTTCAGCATCTTATTTGCTAAGTCCTTGCACGACTCATCTTTGCTGCTGCCAAATATGATATCATCTACATAGACAACAAGAATAATAAGATGCCCATTTTCTATTTTGACATACAGATTACTATCCACCATACCTTTCTTGAACCTTTGTTGAGTGAGATAGTTGTCTAGCCTTGCATACCATGCTCGGGGTGCCTATTTTAAGCCATATAAATCTTTCTTCAACCTGCCAACAAGGTTGGGATTATCACCAAGTTGGAAACATCTGGTTGCTCAATGTAAACTTCTTCTTCAAGTTTCCCATTTAAAAATGCTGATTTCACATCCATTTGATAAACTTTGAAATTCTTGTAGACTGCTAAAGCTAGAAACATTCTGATTGCCTCTAGTCTAGCTACTGGTGCAAAAGTTTCCTCAAAGTCGATGCCTTCAACTTGAGCATAGCCCTTACAAACTAATCTTGCTTTATTTCTAACTACCTGTCTGTCTTCATTCAGTTTGTTTCGAAAAATCCATTTGGTTTCGATAATATTTTATTTACAGGTCTAGGTACTAGCTCCCAAGTGTCGTTTTTCTCTATCTGATCTAATTCTTCATTTATTGCCTTCATCCAACTTTCATCTTTGCTTGCATCATCAATATTTTTGGGCTCAATGCTGGATAGTAGAGAGTAGTTACTTCATTGCTCTTCTTCTTGTCTGAACTCCAACTTTGGGATCTCCAATGATTTGCTCTCTAGAATGATTTCTCTGCCAGCTACCTATTTTGAATTTCTTATTCTCTTCCATTTCTGAATCACAATTTAAATCATCTGAGTCAATTTCCTATATCTTCTCCACTTTTTTTTCATCATCTCCTTCAATAACCTCTTCATAAGTGGGGTAGTTCGTTTCATAGCTGATTACTTGTTCTCTACCTTCATCAAATTTAATATCGACACTGTCCACAATTTTATTTAGCCTTTTGTTTTAGCATTTGTAAGCTTTGTTTTTTGATGAATATCCGACAAAAATACCTTCATCTGCTCTATCTTCAAACTCACCAAGATTATCTTTAGTTCTTTTGATGTAGCACTTGCTGCCAAAAACTTTGAGATACTTTGTTGTTGCCCTTTTTCCGAACCACAACTCATAAGGAGTTTTGTTTTCATGTGTTATCAACATGTATCTATTTTGGATGTACACTGCAGTGTGGACTGCTTCTTTCCAAAATCTGTTTGCTACTCTACTTTTAGGTAGCATAGTCCATGCCATTTCCTGCACTGTCCTGTTCTTTATTTCTACCACTCCATTCTGCTGACGTGTCTTGGATGCTAAAAACTGTCTCTTAATACCGAACTTCTCACAGTACTTTAAAAACTCCTCTGAAATGAATTCTCCTCCTCTATCTGATCTTAGAAATTTGATCATCTTTCCTGTTTCATTCTCTACTAGGTTTTTGCAAATCTTGAACATATCAAAGGCTTTTGATTTATGTTTCAAGAAAAATATCCATGTCATTCTAGAATAATCATCAATGCACAGCATAAAGTATTTTTCACCATTTATGCTTTGTGTTCTCATGGGACCACATAAATCAGTGTGTATTAGTTCTAGAGGTTTGCTTGTATAGTACTCTTTGGTTTTGAATGAGACTCTAGTTTGCTTCCCTTTTTGACATGAAGCACAGATGCTATTTGCGGAGTTTCGTTGATGGTTGGGATATCTCTCACTGCCCTTTTTGAGGTGATCTTTCGAAGATTATCGAAACTGATATGACCGAGTATCTTGTGCCACAACCAATTTTCTTCTTCCTGTCCAATAAAACAAGTTCCTTTTAAAGTCTCTGAGAGTGTGTATAGGTTACCAGATGTTCTTGACCCTGTTGCTATCAATTTTCCACTATTTGTTTTTTTGACTTCACAACCCTGCTTCATAAAGACTACTTCATGACCTTTATCACAAATCTGACTTACACTCAATAAATTATGTTTCAACCCATCCAAAAATAAGACTTCTTCTGATTTAATCCTTCCATCACTGATTTTGATTGAGCCTTTGTCGACTATCTTAGCTCCATCATTATTTCTAAATTTTACTGATCCTCCTTCATATTTTTGTAACTTTTCAAATTTTTGTTAGTCACCTGTCATATGACTGGTGCATCCACTATCTAGTATCCATGGTACATATTTATTATGTGCTTTGAATGCAGTTTGAACGATTAAGGATTCCTTTTCTTCCTTCAATCGCTCTTTTCCTTTCCACACTGTTTTGATAGTAGTTTTGGGCTCTTGTTTTGCATTTCCCGTATCAGTAGTTTGAGCATGATTTTCGAGAAGATTTCTATTTTGACTCATCCTATATGGTTGAAATTTTCTTCCCTAAAACTGATTTGATGTAAAAGTATTTCTATAGTTTCTTGCAATATGCCCAAAATTATGATAGTTATAACATTCTACTATATAATTCATCAGAGGAGAAAAAACATTTCTACTGGTGAAATTCCTTGGTCTTACATTATATTTGCAGTCTAAGATTTTATGCCCATATCCATTGCATTTAAAACAGAAACCAGAGAAAGGATAATTGAACCTAGGATATCGTATTTTCCATGTTTTCGTAGGAGCCATAGGTCTTTTTCTTCTTTGATGTGAGACATTGGTGAATCCATCATTGTCAATTTTCCTTTCGTGCCTGGCATTGATGCTTTCTTTTGCACGAGATGTTTTTCCTTGATCAACCTGTCTCTTAGTTTCATTCTATGTGGATTCTATATTTCTGGCCTTTGATCCACTTGATGATTCTCCTTCGATGAAGCCCAGACCAAATTTGATGCCGCGGGTCTTTGGTCATTTATGATCTTATCCAACTTCATAGAACTTTCTTCACGTTTGTGATAACAACTGATTTTATTATTCATCTCTTCTAGTTGCATTCTTAAACCAACAATCTCTTCTTCTAACTTGCTGCAAAGATCTATTTTCATAGTTAATTGTACTTCGAGATCTTCGAAGATTTTCTTAAATTCTTCTATCTGTACTTTTAAGCTAATTATGATTCCATTTGTATCCTCAAGCTTTCTTGATAGTTTCTTATTTTTTTTCTTTTCTATCTCCCACTCTTCAAGTGCAGATATCAACTCACCTTCCAAGTCTACTTCAGCCTCGAGATTTTCACCACAAAATTTAGAGGTCACTCCTTCTTTTTCTGATTTAACTTCTTCAAATGTCATAAAAATAGCTTCATCTCTTTCTTCTTCAGACTCTTCATCGGAGCTATTTTCTGATGAACTAACATTCTTGGATATGAAACTTTTCTTTTTGAAGTTGCCTCTTCTGAAATTTGTTTTCATCTTCTAGTCACTTCTTTCTTGGTGGGATCCTTCATCATTTTTGTTCTTCTCTTTCAGTGGACATTTAGTCGCAAAATGCCCAACATCTTCACAGTTGAAGCATTTAAATGGAAGCTTCCCTTTGTATTTTCCTTTCCCCTTTTTTAGTTTTCTCACAAAGTTTGCTTCCATTTCATTTGATGTCTCTTCTTCCTCGGACTCTTGTTTTGTGTTTTTATTCTTAAGGTCTTTGAAAGCTACTTCTTTGTCAGTGGGTTTAGATCTTCCTATCCTCATCTCATATGCAGTTAAAGAACCATACATTTCATCTATACTAAAAAAAATTATATTTTTAGCTTCTTCTATCGCTGAGACTTTGGAATCAAACCGTTGAGGAAGAGATCTTAATACCTTTTTCATGATAGTAGAGTCATCGATATCCTCGCTGAGTCCTCTGATCGCATTGATGATTCCATTAACTCTCAACATGAATGCCTCAATGTTTTCATTGTCATTCATCTTCAATGCTTCAAAATGAGCTCGATGTGTCTGTAACTTGGCTTCTTTGATCTTATCATATCCTTCATGAACACTCTTCAATTTGTCCCATATTTCTTTTGTCGATTTACAGTTCATGACCTTTACTAGTTCACTGTCTGCTAATCCACACAAAATGGCATTCTTTGCTTTCGAATTATTCTCAAATAGTTTCTTTTCGTAAACTTCTTTTGGAGGAGTGGTGGGGGTTGTGTATCCACTAACTACTAAATTCTAGATGTCGTATCCCAAGGCACAAAGATATGTCTGCATCCTGACTCTCCAGAATGCATAGTTAGATCCGTCAAACCTTGGAGCTTTGTTTGATGAGAAGCCTTCACCACCTGCCATTGTGTTACTTCCAAGATCACCCTAGCTGGTTAGGCTTGTACAGGGACTTAGCTATGATACAAATTATTGGTATTACAATGGCACTGAGAGGGGGGGTGAATCAGTGTAGCTCTTTTAATCTTGAATCTACAACTCTTAAAATAGTAGCAATTAAAACTTATAAATAGATACAACAAGAATAGCAATAGAGCATCACACAACACAAGATTTAACGAGGTTCACCAATGTGGCTACTCCTCAAAAATGACTTCTTGGACTACCATCCAAATCTAGCCTTTGCAAAGCAACAACTTTACAAACAATTTTACCAGCACCCACTGGAAGGAGCACCAACCCCTAATTTCTTTGCACCAATAGAAAGGAGCACCAACCCCTGATGCCAAGCACCAACTTGGACTTCAAGTCTGAAACTAGAAGATTGATAATAAGATACCTTTGCTTTTGGTAGATACTGACTGGTCACCTTTGATTCCTCTGCGTACTCTACTTTTTCTGCGTAAGAACTTCGCACACTCTGTTGCACCTCGTAGTCATCTTATCCTTGTTGCGCACTTTGCTTTTTCTATGTAAGCACTTCGCACACTCTACTGCACCTCACAATCATCTTATCCTTGTTGCGTGCTCTACTTTATTAGAAAAATTCCACACTTCGAAAGATTCTATATGACTTGCTCCCTACGCTCACCGACCGTATTTTGCACACTTCAACACACACAAAATTCTCCAAATAGCCTTGCTTTTATAACAACTTTTTCATGATGAAAAAATCTAATCTTAGTTTGCTGTAACCCTAATATTCGTCGGTTGCAAACCCTAATCTTCATTGGCTGCAAACCCTAATCTTCGTCGGCTAACATCGGTCTTCATCAGCTTCAACTACCCCTGTAATTCTTCTGTTGCTGTTGCCGTGAAAACACATGTCGCGATATCGCGACACTTTTGCCTTCGTACACTTACACTTAGCTTTGGCCCACGAGAATACAACATGTAGTGATATCGTGACATTTTTTCATCCATACGCTTTCTCTTAGCTTTGGCCCACGAGAAAACAACATGTAGTGATATCGCGACACTTGTGCCTCCTTGCTTCTCTTCTTGGCTTGTACCCGCGAAAACTCAGCATGTCACGAAATTGCGACACTTTCACCTTCTTGCCTCTTTCTTTGGCTTGCATCAGCAAAAACACAACATGTCACGAAATCATGACACTTCTGCCTTCTTGCTTTCTCTCTCCTTCTTGAGTCGCAAAACTACGACATGCCACGATATCGCGACACTTTTCCTCCTTAGCGCTTTCTCTTGCCTTCGGGTAGCGAAAACCTGACATGTCACGATATCACGACACTTTTTTGTCCATACGCTTTCTCTTGCCTTTGGGTCGCAAAAACCCGACATGTCACGATATCGTGACACTTTTTCTCCTTAGAGGTTTTTCTTGCCTTCGGGTCATGAAAACCCGACATGTCGCGATATCGCGACACTTTTTATCCTTAGCACTTTTTCTTGCCTTCGGGTCATGAAAACCCAACATGTTGCGATATCGTGACACTTTTTCTTTCGAACTCTCTCTCCTGCAATATGTCACAAAATCGTGACACTTTTTCTTTCGTACAAACTCTCTTGCAATATGTCACAAAATCGCGACACTTTTTCTACTTGTCTTTTTCCCTTCCAACATGTCGCGAAATCGCGACAGTTTTTCAACTTGTGTTTTTTTTTTTCAACATGTCGCGAAATCGCGACAGTTTTTCCTATTGTTTTTCTCTCTTCCAACATATCGCGAAATCACGATAGTTTTTCTACTTGTGTTTTTTCTTTCCAACATGTCACAAAATCATGACAATTTTTTTTGCTGTTTCTCTCTCTTCCAACATGTCGCGAAATCGTGACAGTTTTTCCACTTGTGTTTTTTCTTTCCAACATGTCACGAAATCACGACAGTTTTTCCTGTTGTTTCTCTCTCTTCCAACATGTCGCAAAATCACGATAGTTTTTCCTTCTTTTTCTCTCTCTTCAAACATGTCACGAAATCGTGACAGTTTTTCTTGCCTTGTATATGTCGCGATATCGCGACACTTTTCTTACTTGTCTTTTTCTTTGATCTTTTGCAAGTGGTCCACTTCGGTCTTCTTGGAAAATCATTGTACATACTCTGAGTAACCTTTGAACTCCTGTCTTCTACATCTGACTAGCCATTGAACTTCCTGTCCACTGCATCAACAGATCTATTTGACTGTGTTGACAACAATGACAATACTGATGCTACACCTTGATCAACAATTTATTTCCTACAAACAAAACTAAGAAAGTAGAATAAAGTTAAAGATTAAGAATAAAGTTAAAGATTAAGATTGTGAGACATCACATATCAATAGTTCAATTTGTCAAACTTCTATATATTGTATACCTTTATTGGTCTATAAAGAGGTCACCCTAGTCATGGTAGAAAAAAATAAAAGCTTTTTTAACCCTATAATTCATGTACACTTGTATTTCCCATTACACTAGACAAGAACATGACTGAGAAAGTCACAACCATAACTCCATGCATTTCCTATTACACTGGGGAGTAAGCCTTAGTCACCAAGGAATAATCCTAATTTTTTGAATATTGTAGAGATTTTAAAAGTTACAAATATGTGAAGTCATAGACCAACTACTTAAAAATTATTTGGGTTCTTTATATTCATCAAGATGAAGATCCACTATGAGTTGCTAGAATAGTAGTGAGTTATCACTACACTTAGAAGAAGAAAGCCTTAGAAAATGTTCATGAGACATAATCAATGGAGAATGAAATGATGAATGAGTGTAGAAATTTTTTTTGATTGAAAGTCTCAAAAGTCAAAAAGTAGAAGAAAGTACAAGAAATAACTCTTCTCAGATGAAAAAAAGTTCTAAGCAAAGGTTGATGCCACTTTCAGAAAGTGTTGACAAGAAAATGAAAGTAAATATTCTAATGTCTTATAATTAAAAGTTAGAATATGGCTAAAGTTCCAAAAGGATTAGAGAAGAGTAGATGACCAAAAAATTAGATGTTTTGAAAGTTTATAAGAAGAAAAGTTTTGAAAATTCTGAAACATCTAAAAGTTTGAATCCATCTCCTAAAAATGGTAGCGGAGCTCATGAAGGCAACAATGGTAAAAAATATCAAGCTCAGCTACCTGCATGTCTTAAGCCTAACAATATAGGAACATGGTTTGTGCATTAAAGGCAATAGTATGGGAAGCTACAATAGGAGCAACCCTATATCTAGAGCATTGATTATAGCGATTTCCTATGCTTAGACTTTGGAAAACCCAAAAAGGAGTAGATGGCAAAAATGACACTAGAAACTCATCCAAAGGCTCAAAACCAATCAACATTTATGGGCTTAGATCTAGGGACCCTAAAGGAACCAATGACTTGAACAAAGACATGACCTAATGCACATTAGAGCAACCATTTTTAAAATATCTACACAATTTTGGAGGGAAAATATCCCTCTTTTGTAATCTATAAATAGTAGTTAGTTTGATATTATAAAGTATCAATGAGTTGTATAACTTTCCATTCAGTTTCATCCATATAACTGTACTTGTATTCCTAAGTGGTCTTGTGATTTCAAGCCCCTACATTTGGCATGTCTTGTAATATTTTTTATTCATGTATACATGCTAGAGGCCATGACTATTTTTTTTCCCATTTCATGTATGTGTACACATTTATGTGTGTGTATTGGAGGCTATGACTATCTCTATCCTATTTTTTTTATGCACAAATTTATGCTTAACATGCTTAGAGGAGGAAGTATTCGTCTTAGGGTTGTCAAAGTATTATACTTAGGATTGTTGTGTAGGGAGATCTTATTTAGATCTTGGCACATCACTTCCTTATTAGGATAGACCAGTTTAGTTTTTTTCCTTTTTGCTATATTTTCTTTCTACATTTCTCAAACCCTTTTCCCCTTAAAGCTAGTAGATTAGGATGGTGTACTAAATATCACATTTTAAAAGGATCCATCCTTATGAAAAACCCCAAAGTCACCTTATTGAGCCAAATACCACACTATTAGAGTTTCCCTACTGTGTAGCTCTATTTAAGGTGCAATTATTCCAACCATATGGTCCCTATGTTTGATGACCAAGAAAATTGGAGATGATAATATAGTGTAAGAAAGAAGGTAGTGCATAAGGAAGCAAGTGCAAGAAATGAAATAACCTCACCTTTTATCATTCCATATTTTTTGGGAAATTCAAAGCTGAAGAACTATTATGAGAAAAAGTTAGGTAGTATAGTAGGAAAGTCAGTTTTGAAAGTCCTAACTAGAAGTAAGGATGCCCTAGCTAAAAGTATGGATGTCCTAGTTGGAAATAACATGAAGGTCAAATATATAGAAAACACTATCCAAGGAGCATATGTTGCATTAAAAAATTATAAAGGATGAGATGATTGAGCATGATATAATGATTCTTAAAAGTAGAGGGTTAAAATATAAGTTTCATCGATTCTAGCTTAGACTTTTCAAAGATTCAAAATTGGATCAAGTGAAATTTTCTTTTGAAAAGATTTTTCCTCATCATCTTCTCTAGTTTAGAAATTGGATATAAAATAATGGTTTGTGACCCATGGTTTCATGGGAGAGATGCATTATATTTAAGACCATGGAGTGAAATTTTTTCCATGGAGACATAAACTATTAAAAGGCTTCTAGTGTGGGTTTAATTTTTTGGACTTACATATTAGCTTATCAATAAGGAGGTTTTACAGAATATTGGTATGAGGGACCATATACTAAGAAGCAAAGGCATGTTGTATATACCCATATATGTGCTGCCACAAATATTTTAAAACATTGAATTTGAACTAAAAGAATGGGATCAACAAGTGAATTATGAAAACATGGCATTTTGTTACCAAAAATATTACAAAACTAGACACACCAAGATATTACAAAGTGAAAATGATGGATAAAGAGACAAAAAAAGGGCATGAAACATTTTTTTTTCTTGATAAAAAAGAGGTTGTACTTGGGTCCCCCAACTTGATAAATCATAACTCTATCCTTTAGAGCTTGAGAGTTTACAAACATATTCAATTCTCATTTCAATTGATATTCTATAGCTAGATACCTACATATTTTCTCATAAAAAGTTCGAATTTTTGATATATATATATTTTTTTCAGTTTGTTATATGGGATTGAAATGGGCCCCACCTATATTATATCATCACCACATAGTGGTATTCCAAAAAATATTGGATATTATCCATGTATTGTTTGGAAATATTTGAAACTTTATCTCCTCCTTATATGTTGAGAAATATAACCAGTTACGCTAATGTCACTTGATTTGAATTCTTGATATTCATTGTCTAGGTCTTCTTCAATTTTATTTATAAATATAAATATTCAATAGCTTTCTTATTTATACTTTCTAATCTTGTTCATCCATCCATATGAGTGAAATATTAATTAGTGGTGGTCTTTGATGATGCCAAGCTGCCATTATTCCGCTTGAATATCCATAACTATTCTATTGACTCCATGCATCTATTGCTATACAATGATATTTCCAATGGTTGGTCATATTGTGTTTGATGCTGCTACACCCATTTGAAATCCAAAATAATTAATATTTTTCTACAAAACACTATTGTACTTGATGCCTTTTTTATTCCATGTAGATATATAATATTGATACCTTATGCCATACCTCCAAGATTATTTCCACTCAGGATGGTTTGGGTATCAATATGTTGTAACTTTAACCTAACATTTTGTTTCCTTTATTTCTTCAATAATTTGTTTATTTATTTTAAATTCTTCTTCAAAATATTCTTTCATATGCCCTTCTTTTGATGCATCCTTGTGTACTTTTGATAGGGATTCCTTGGATTTTGTTACTACTTCTATGGACTCTATTGTTGTTGCTACAATAAATTCAACTTTTGAGTCTTTTATTGGTTCTTCAACTTGTTCCCCTGCCATAACTACTTCTTGCTTCTCCTTGGATCCTTGTTTCTTAAGTTTTTCCTTCTAAATGCAACCATGAACTTGCACATTGTCATATGCATTTTACTTTTATAACCTCTTTATTCATTTCTTTCAGTTTCCTCTAAAGTCTTTTTATTTCTTCTTCATATCCTTTGATGGTGACCTTCAAACTAGATATATTTTTATATGGGTCTCGTTGACTCAAGAATGCATGCTTCATTTCATCCCAAGTGTAAGTATGATTCCTTCGTTAGAAAAACTTGTCCATGAATCATAAGGTTCCTCTTAAAATTTTTATAAGTTGGCATGGTAAAAAGGGGTTACTAAAATATAGAGATCTAAACTTCATCCACCATTCTTGAGCATCAATGTCATCCTTTCCAGTAAAAATTGGTAACTCCATGATCTCAACCCAAAATAAATTCCAAAAGGAGCTAGGGTTTTTTTATTTTTTAAAATATCCTCTATTCCTTTCTATCAAAAAATAATTCTATAGATTTTCTTAAAAAATAAATTAAACTGCAACTAATTTGCTTACCTTGACTAACATAGATATTTGTAATTTTATTCTTTATGATTTGAAAAAATCCTCACTATCCTTGTTTTAGACAACTAAATTCATAGGGTCATAACTCCCTCATTACTAAATATATATATATATATATATATATATATATATATATATATATATATATATATTTTGAAGTAGGAGGCAAAGTATAATCGAGGTACAATGGAGCTACCATCCCTACCATGAGATAAGCTTTAATAAGAAGCAAGGAAATAATAGCATAGTAGAATATGAGTTAGATCAATTATTTCCCACTTACTAGAAAATGGTAAATAAATCCCCTTATACATCATCAAATAGCAAAGTCCATTAATATTTAATCAGATCAACCATTAGAAGAAACAAAGAACAAAAGGGATGAGGAAGTACAATACACAAGTTCAAATTCAAAAGGAATTAAAGGTGAAAATAAATATGGGGAAATAAGTTTTAAAGCAAGGGAGGTAAAAGAGGTCAAGGTCAATCCAAGTAAATTCTCTTCTTACAATAAACATGAAAGTAGTGTAGAATATATCCCTTACAATTTAGGGTTTCAAGAGCAACATAATCAAGAAACGAATATGGAGGACGTACATAGAAATTTAGGGTCTATGGGATAATATAAGAAAGTAAATACTATGGAGGATTATTATTGTAATTTAGAGTTTCCAAGACAATATTTGGGACTATTAGAGAAGCGTAAGTATCTACTATGGATGATCATCCTTTCACTTTAGGAATTTTGGGGTAACATAAAGAAAAAAAATATTTTTTTTGTTGGAGAAAAGGGATCATACTTGGGTCCCTAACCCATAAAAAATCATAAATATATCCTTTAGAACTTGAGAGTTTACAAATATATTCAATTCTCATCTCAATTGAGTTTCTATAACTAGATATCTACATCTTTTTTATAAAAAGTTTGAATTCTTGATTTTCAATTTTTGGATCTTATTCAATTTTCTTTGTAAATAGAAATATTCTAGAATTTAGCATCCTTCTTCTTGATATTTTCCTATTATAACCTTCACAATACCAAAGCTCCACATCTACTATCTACACATTGCATCTTAGTATAGTGATATTTCTAAAACTTTACATTATCATATTCTACTTTACCAACTCTAGACTACTATTTTCCTTCTTGAAGCATAAGTGCAACCACGAGAACTATAATAAATAGTTTAGCAATATTAAATAGTTTAAAGTTAATGTTTAAATATTACCAATGGATATATGCACAATAACTAAACCATGGGATATTTTATAATACAAGTGGATTTTATTTTAATCCCAAATAACCAATTAGAAAATATTTTATCATTTTAATGAGTTATGAAATGAATCTCATTCATATTATAATGAAATTTTAACAAATCATAATGGTATTATTTTAATAAATAGTTTAAAAATTTCAAAAATATGAAAGTTTTAATCATACTCTATCCCATAATCCAACCAATAACCATAAACTCAAATAATCAATTTAACCATGAATTCCATCTAATATCATCTTCTTCTATTTTAACAAAATTTCTATCACTTCATGAAATCATAGTCTGCTTTACCAAATTTGGATTGTTAGTTTCCTCTAATGCATTGATCTATAAATGGATCCCCTGAAACATTTTATAGTCCTCTAGAAAATTATTTTGAATTTGCTCCTTTCAGATTTTTCTTGTCAACTTCAGTTAAACTTACTACTTCCTCTAATCATGGAAAAGAGAATTTAACTTCATGATCCTTATTTAAAACTCTTATATTGGCTAGCCTATTTGCACATTTGTTTGCATCCCTTAATACATGTGTAAACTTGATTTCTTCAAACTTTGTAGCAAGGTCTTGTATTACCATAATGATCTCTTATGTGTTTCATGGAGCCTTTACTTTCCTCAAAATGTCATTTATTACTATTAATGAATTGCCTTTCATACATACTTTGTTCCATTTAATTTGTTTGCATGCTTTTAATACTTCCAAAGCTACCCAAGATTTAGCTTCATTATTTGTGTTAAATCCACTAATGAAAGTGTAATGTGATAAAATGACATCGATATTATTTTTGATTATTCCTTCTCCTACAAGTCCTGTATTTCCTTTAAATGCTCCATCAAAATTCAATTTGACCAACTCCACTTCCAGTGGTTTTGAATTTATATTCTTTACCTTTCTTTTGTTTCTCTTGTACTCACCATAATAATTTCAATTGATGAATTGATTTTATCTATCAAGGCTTTCTACTTCAAGATTAGGAATTGAGTGAGTTTATAGGGCTAGTTTAGACTCTTCTATGTCTAAAAAATCTTCCTTTTTATTGCCCCTAAACTATTTTATTTTACTTTAAATATTTTTCTATTCTTTTCCAACCATCTAGTCCAAAGTACTAAATATTATGATGTACTAGATTATTTATAATACATTACTTTCAAAAGTGCTCTGCCATTGCTTTAACCATTATTCAAGTTTGTCATTCATCACCATGTATTTACCAAACATATTAAGAGTCCATTGCCATAGTTCCTAGACTATTGAACAGTGTTACAAGAGATGGTATATATTCTTTTTAGATAGAACACATTATGAGAGTCCATAAAATACCTTTTTATTAAGTTATCCTAGGATAAAATTTTCCTGTGACCTACTAGCCATACAAACATTTTAACTTTTGGAATGCTTGGGCTATCCCAAATATCTCTCCATATTCTTGTGGTATTCTAATTTTGTTGGTGCTTTATATTACATCCACTTCTTGCTATGTATTATCCCGAGATATTCAAATCTTAAATCAACTTATCCTTAACTCCCTTAAAAATAATCATTGTTGTTATATTTCTATTCAACTACCTCCTAGCAACAATGTATGCTATACTTGTAAAAATCTTCTTTCCATTTGTATCTTCCTTCATGATCCTTGTACATAATTTTTGAAACCCTATCACCATATTTGTTTTAAGTAATCTCATCCATGGTTTCAAAATTGGATCTAGATTGAGGGGTCTTCTATCACACCAAGTATCCATCCAAATTGAAATTTTTCTCTAGTTATCACTACCCATATTAGAAATTTAATTACTAGATCAATTGATTTTTTTAAACCATTCCATAGTGTAGAATCATCTAGTAGTGAGAATGTATTAACGATTAAGATTGGGTCATTGGACTCAATGTACTTAGAAAAATTCTTGCCCTTTTCCTTTGAATCTCTTTGTACAACCTCCAAATTACTTTCCCCCTTAGAGCTAAGTTTGCATCCATAAGAACTCTAAAACTGAAACCTCCCCTAGTTTTATCATCACATATCTTGCTCCATTTAACCAAAGGAATTTTTCTTTTATTATGTAATAATGACCATAAAAATGACCACATAATATAGATTAAACTTTTTTCTATTGGTATTATATAAGAACATATAACATGTTGGAATGGCTTGTATGACTGATTTAATTGGCTACATTCTTCCTACTAATGATAACCATTTACCTATCCATACTGGTATTTTATTTTGAACTTTACTTATAACTAGATTCCATACTTCTATCCTCATTATTTCCTCAAATAAGGGCATCCCTACATATGTTGCTAGAAAATTTACCTCCATTTGAAGTAGCTTTCATATCCCTACTCCGATTCTAGATAGAGTGTTTAGGAAATAAATTTTGGATTTTAACCTATTAACTTTATTTCCAAATGTAGTTTCATATTCTTTTAATAAATAATTTAAAGCTCTAACTTCATTTTTCCTTACCCTCCCAAAAAGGGTTCTATTATCTACAAACTATTGATGGTTGATGTTGTCGATGTTATTGCTAGCCTTAAGTATGCTTATTAACACATATTTGTATGCCTTGTTCAAGTTATTTTCTAGTACCTCTACCATAATAATGAAAATATATGGTGACAAAGGATCTCCTTGTCTAATACCCCTCTTGGCTTTAAAGGATATTGTTACTAGACCATTTACTAACACCAAATATGATAATGTAGAGATAAAATTTAATCCATATGACCCCTTTATTTCCAAATCTAAACTTTTATAATACTACAAGAATAAAATCCCATTTAACCCTACCATAGGCTTTATTCATATCAAGTTTTTAGGTAATTTCTCTCTCTTTTCTAGAAGCTATTGAATGCATTACTTTCTGAGCTACTATGATCCCATCCAAAATTTGTCTCCCTTTAACAAATACTCCTTGATATTATGAAATAATTTTGTATAATAGTGGTCTTAACCAATTTTCCATTATTTTGGAGATTATCTTATATGCTATATTACATAGGCTTATGTGTCTGAATGAGTCAAATAATTCTGCATCATTATTTTTGGAATTAGGGTAAGATATGTTGCATTTATTTTATAAGGTATGTACTATTTTATCCTAGACTATCAATTGTCACAAATAAATAATCCTTCACTATTTCCTAGTTATGCTTATAGAATGCTACAGAGATTCTATAAAGACCTTGCAATTTATCCTTATCAAAATAGAAAAGATCTGAATGAACTTCTTCCAGAGTAATAGGCTCCATTACTTTACTATTGTCTTCATCTATTATAAATAAAAGTAATTCTTGTAGTAGCTTATCATTAATAACTACAATATTCTTTGATCATAGAATATTTTGGTAAAAAACCATAGCCTCCATAATTTTGCTTTGGTCTTCAATCCAAACCCCTTCTACTAATTTAATTCTAATAATTCTAGATGTTGATCCTATACTATTGCCATCCTATGATTTTTTTTTGTGTTTTTTTATATCCTTCTTTTAACCAATTATATCTCAATTTTTATCTCTAACATTTCTCTTCCTTGCTCAAAATATTATGATGATCACTAAGCAACTCCCTTTTCTCCGAGCTTGTATTATTGTGCTCATCTTTTTAAAATTCTATTTTTTAGTTATTTTTTCTTCTCCATAATGTTTCTCAAAGTGTTCTTGTTCTATTATTTTAATCTACATGTCATTGATTTAATTTGTTCTGGAAGTGTATAGCCCACTATTTTCTTAAGTATTCCATGCTTATGCTATCATATCAACAAATTTAGGATGTTCTTCCCACATATTCTCATATTTAAAATATAATATTTTCTTACTACCATTTCAACTATTATTAGCCAATGATCTAAACCAAACATTGTCAAGGTATTAATTTTAGCACAAGTCCCTTCATCTAGCCAAGGATATAAGAGTATGTGTCTATCCAATTTTTTTTGCTATCAGGTTCTAGCCTATCCTTTGTTGGACTATGTATAACTATCCTCTTTAAAATCAACCTCCCATAGATTATTATTTTGAATGAAAACCGATAAATCTTTCATACTTTGGGTTATTTTCCTAATTCCCCTAATTTTTTCATCCATCTTGGATATCGTGAGGAACCTTTTAGTAAAAAATAAGCACATCCACATAATATTGCAATAATAAATAGAAATTGATGCAAATAATTAATAATATTGCAACATAAAATGGAAAAGTAGTAGATTATATTACAAAAATAAAAGCATTATACATAATTGTAAGACACTTCAAGGGGACAACCTACTTGTAAGCAAAGCTTCATTACAATATGAAAATATGAGATGATTGTTGATCAAGGTACAACATAAGTATTGTCATTGTTGTCAACATAGTCAGATAGATCTGTTGATGCAGTGGACAGGAAGTTCTATGGCTAGTCAGATGCAAAAGACAAGAGTTCAAAGGTTACTCAGAGTATGTACAGTGATTTTCCAAGAAGACCGAAGTGGACCACTAGCAAAAGATCAAAGAAAAATACAAGAAAAGTGTCACGATATCGCGACAAGAAAAACTGTTGCGATTTCATGACATGTTGGAAGAGAGAGAAACAACAGGAAAAATTGTCGCGATTTCGCGACATGTTGGAAAGAAAAAATACAAGTGGAAAAACTATCACGATTTCGTGACATGTTGGAAGAGAGAGAAACAATAGGAAAAATTGTCGTGATTTCATGACATGTTGGAAAGAAAAAACACAAGCGGAAAAACTATCACGATTTCGCGACATGTTCGAAGAGAGAGAAAGCGCAAGGAAAACTGTCACAATTTCGTGACATGTTCGAAAAGAAGGTGCAAGCAAAGAAAACTATCGTGATTTTGTGACATGTTCGGAAAGAAGGTGCAAGCAAAGAAAACTATCGTGATTTCGTGACATGTTTGGAGAGAAAGATCTCACAAAGAAAAGTGTCACGATTTCACGACAATTTGTAAGAAGGATTATACGGATGAAAAAGTGTCGTGACTTCGCAACATGTTTGGAGAGAAAGAGCACGCAAAGAAAAGTGTCACGATTTTGCGACAATTTGCAAGAAGGATTGCATGGAAAAAAAAGTGTCGCGTTTGCGACAGGTTCGAGAGAAAGATCTCGCAAGGAAAAGTGTCACGATATCGCGACAATTTGCAAGGAGGACTGTACGGATGAAAAAGTGTCATGATTTTGTGACAGGTTCGAAGAGAAAGCGCCAAGAATAAAAAGTGTCGCTATATCACGACATGACAGGTTTTCACGACCCAAAGGGAAGAAAAGTGCCAAGGAGAAAAAGTGTCACGATTTCACGACATGTCGGGTTTTCATGACCCGAAAAGGAGATAGAGTGTTCGGAGGTAGAAATGTCGTGATTTTGTGACATGTTCCATTTTCGTGGGCGAAAGGCAAAGAAAGGCATAAGGCAAAAAAAGTGTCGTGATATCGCGACATGTCATGTTTTCGCTAGTGCAAGCCGAACAATGAAGCAAGGCAACGAAAGTGTCGTGATTTCATGACATGTTCCGTTTTTGTGGGCGAAATGCAGAGAAAGGCACAAGGCAGCGAAAGTGTCACGATTTCATGACATGTTCCATTTTTGCAGGTGAAAGGCAGAGAAAGGCATAAGGCAACAAAAGTGTCACAATTTCACGACATGTCATGTTTTCGTGGATGCATGCCGAGAAGAGTGCAAGGAAGCGAAAAGTGTCACGATTTTGTGACATATCATGTTTTTGCTGGTGCAAGCCAAGTAGAGTGTACGGAGGCCAAAAGCATCGTGATATCATGACATGTTGTGTTTTCATGGCAACAACAACAGAAGAGTTGTAGGGGAAGTTGAGGCCGACGAAGACCGATGTAAGCCGACAAAAATTAGGGTTTGCAGTCAACTAAGTTTAGGGTTTGCAACCAACTAAGATTAGGGTTTTTCAGTCAACTAAGATTAGATTTTTCATCATGAAAAGTTTGTTATAAAAGGAGGGTTGTTTGGAGAATTTTGTGTGTGTCGAAGTGTGCAAATTACGATAACTGAGCGTAGAGAGCAAGTCGTGTCAAATCTTTCAAAGTGTGGAATTTTGTTGAGAAAGTAGAGTGTGCAACAAAGAGAAGATGACTATGAGGTGCAGCGGAGTGTGCGAAGTGCTTACGCAAAGAAATCAGAGTGCGCAACAAGGAAAAGACCACTGTGAGGTGCAGTAGAGTGTGCGAAGTGCCTGTGCAAAAAAAGCAGAGTAATCAAAGGTGACCAGTTAGGGTCGAGCAAAAGTAAAGGTATTTTATTATCAATCTTCTAGTCTCAGACTTGAAGTCCAAGTGGGTGCTTGGCATCAGGGGTTGGTGCTCCTTTCTGTTGGTGCAGAAAAATTAGTGGTTGGTGCTCCTTCCAGTGGGTGCTAGTAAAATTGTTTGTAAAGTTGTTGCTTTGCAAAGGCTGGATTTGGATGGTAGTCCAAGCAGTCATTTTTGAGGAGTAGCCACATTGGTGAACCTCATTAAATCTTGTGTTGTGTGATGCTCTATTGCTATTCTTGTTGTATCTATTTATAAGTTTTAATTGTTGCTATTTTAAGAGCTGTAGATTCAAGATTAAAAGAGCTACACTGATTCACCCCCCCCTCTTAGTGCCATTGTAAGACTAACAATTGGTATCAAAGCTAAGTCCCTGTACAAGCCTAACCAGCTAGGGTGATCTTGGAAGTAACTCAATGGCAGGTGGTGAAGGCTTCTCATCAAACAAAGCACCACTATTTGATGGATCTAACTATGCATTTTGGAGAGTCAGGATGCAGACATATCTCTGTGCATTGGGATACAACATCTAGAATTCAGTAGTTAGTGGATACACAACTCCCACCACTCCTCCAAAAGAAGCAGACGAAAAGAAACTGTTTGAGAATAATTCAAAAGCAAAGAATGCCATCTTGTGCGGATTAGCAGACAGTGAACTAGTAAAGGTCATGAACTATAAATCGACAAAAGAAACATGGGACAAACTGAAGAGTGTTCATGAAGGAGATGATAAGATCAAAGAAGCAAAGCTACAGACACATCGAGCTCAGTTCGAAGCATTGAAGATGAATGACGATGAAAACATTGAGGCATTCATGTTGAGAGTTAATGGAATCATCAATGCGATCTGAGGAATTGATGAGGATATCGATGACTCTGCTGTCATGAAAAAGGTATTAAGATATCTTCCTCAATGGTTTGATTCCAAAGTCTCAGTGATAGAAGAAGCTAAAAATATAAATTTTTTAGTATAGATGAAATGTATGGTTCTTTAACTGCATATGAGATGAGGATAAGAAGATCTAAACCCATTGACAGAGAAGCAGCTTTCAAAGCCCTTAAGAATAAAAACACAAAACAAGAGTCCGAGGAAGAAGAGACATCAGATGAAATGGAAGCAAATTTTGTGAGAAAACTAAAAAAGGGGAAAGGAAAATACAGAGGGAAGCTTCCATTTAAATGCTTCAACTGTGGAGGCGTTGGGAATTTTGTGACTAAATGTCCACTGAAAGAGAAGAACAAAAATGATGAAGGATCCCATCAAGAAAGAAGTGACTGGAAGATGAAAACAAATTTCAAAAAAGGCAACTTCAAAAAGAAAAGTTTTATATCCAAGAATATTAGTTCATCAGAAAATAACTCCGATGAAGAATCTGAAGAAGAAAGAGATGAAGCTCTTTTTATGGCATTTGAAGAAGTTAAATTAGAAAAATAAGGAGTGACCTCTGAAGTTTGTGGTGAAAATCTCAAGGCTGAAGTAGACTTGGAAGGTGAGTTGATATCTGCACTTGAAGAGTGGGAGATAGAAAAGAAAAAGAATAAGAAACTATCAAGAAAGCTTGAGGATACAAATGGAATCATAACCAGCTTAAAAGTATAGATAGAAGAATTTAAGAAAATCTCCAAAGATCTCGAAGTACAATTAACTATGAAAATAGATCTTTGCAACAAGTTAGAAGAAGATATTGTTGGTTTAAGAATGCAGCTAAAAGAGATGAATAAGAAAATTAGTTGTTATCACAAATGTGAAGAAAGTTCTATGAAGTTGGATAAGATCATAAATGACCAAAGACCTGCAGGCATCAAATTTGGTCTGGGTTTCATCGAAGGAGAATCATCAAGTGGATCAAAGGCCAAAAATACATAATCCACAAAGAATGAAGCTAAGAGACAAGTTGATCAAGGAAAAATGTCTCATGCAAAAGAAAGCATCAATGCCGAGCACGAAAGGAAAACTGACAATGATGGATTCACCAATGTCTCACATCAAAGAAGAAGAAGACCTATGGCTCCTATGGCAACATGGCAAAGACCATCTCCTAGGTTCAATTATCCTTTCTCTGGTTTCTATTTTAAATGCAATGGCTATGGGCATAAAATCTCAGACTGCAAATATAATGTAAGACCAAGGAATTTCACCAGTAGAAATGTTTTTTCTCCTCTAATGAATTATACAGTAGAATGTTATAACTATCATAATTTTGGGCATATTGCAAGAAACTGTAGAAATACTTTTACATCAAATCAGTTTTAGGGAAGAAAATTTCAACCATACAGGATGAGTCAAAATAGAAAGCTTCCCAAAAATCATGCTCAAACTACTGATAAGGGAAAGGCAAAACAAGAGCCCAAAACTACTATCAAAAAGGTGTGGAAAGGAAAAGAGCGATTGAAGGAAGAAAAGGAATCCTTAATCGTTCAAACTACATTCAAAGCACGGAATAAATATGTACCATGGATACTAGATAGTGGATGCTCCAGTCATATGACAGGTGACAAACAAAAATTTGAAAAGTTACAGAAATATGAAGGAGGATCAGTAAAATTTGGAAATAATGATGGAGCTAAGATAGTCGACAAAGGCTCAGTCAAAATCAGTGATGGAAGGATTAAATCAGAAGAAGTCTTATTTGTGGATGGGTTGAAACATAATTTATTGAGTGTAAGTCAGATTTGTGATAAAGGTCATGAAGTAGTCTTCATGAAGCAAGGTTGTGAAGTCAGAAAAACAAACAGTGGAAAATTGATAGCAATAGGGTCAAGAACATCTGGTAACCTGTACATGCTCTCAGAGACTTCAAAAGGAACTTGCTTTATTGGATAGGAAGAAGAAAATTGGTTGTGGCACAAGAGACTCGGTCATATCGGTTTTGATAATCTTCTAAAGATCACCTCAAAAAGGGCAGTGAGAGATATCCCAACCATCAACAAACCTGCAAATAACTTCTGTGCTTCATGTCAAAAAGGGAAGCAAACTAGAGTCTCATTCAAAACCAAAGAGTACTATACAAGCAAACCTTTGGAACTAATACACACTGATTTATGTGGTCCCATGAGAACACAAAGCATAAATGGTGACAAATACTTTATGTTGTGCATTGATTATTATTCTAGAATGACATGGATATTTTTCTTGAAACATAAATCAGAAGCCTTTGATATGTTCAAGATTTTCAAAAACCTAGTAGAGAATGAAACAGGAAAGAGGATCAAATGTCTAAGATCAGATAGAGGAGGAGAATTCATTTCAGAGGAGTTTTTAGAGTACTGTGAGAAGTTCGGTATTAAGAGACAGTTTTTAGTAGCCATGACACCTCAGTAGAATGGAGTGGTAGAAAGAAAGAACAGGACAGTGCAAGAAATGGCACGGACTATGCTAGTTGAAAGCAGAGTAGCAGACAGATTTTGGAAAGAAGTAGTCCACACTACAGTGTATATCCAAAATAGATACATGCTAAGAACACATGAAAACAAAACTCCTTATGAGTTGTGGTTTGGAAAAAGGGCAACAACAAAGTATCTCAAAGTTTTTGGCAACAAGTGCTACATCAAAAGAACTAAAGATAATCTTGGTAAGTTTGAAGATAGAGCAGATGAAGGTATTTTTGTTGGTTATTCACCTAAAAGCAAAGCTTACAAATGCTACAACAAAAGGCTAAAGAAAATTGTGGACAATGTTGATGTTAAATTTGATGAAGGTAGAGAACAAGTAATCAACTATGAAACGAACTACCCCATTTATGAAGAGGTTATTGAAGAAGATGATGAAAACAAAGCAGAGAAGATACAAAAAATTGACTCGGATGATTTAATGTGATTCGAAAATGGAAGAGAATAAGAAATTCAAAATACGTAGTCGGTAGAGAAATCATCCTAGAGAGCAAATCATTGGAGATCCCAAAGTTGGAGTTCAGACAAGAAGAAGAGCAGTAAGCAACTACTCTCTACTATCCAGCATTGAGCCTAAAAATATTGATGATGCAAGCAAATATGAAAGCTGGATGAAGGCAATAAATGAAGAATTAGATCAGATAGAGAAAAATGACACTTGGGAGTTAGTACCTAGACCTGCAAACAAAAATATCATCGGAACTAAATGGATTTTTTGAAACAAATTGAATGAATATGGACAGGTAGTCAAAAATAAAGCAAGATTAGTTTGTAAGGGCTATGCACAAGTTGAAGGCATTGAATTTGAGGAAACTTTTGCACCAGTAGCTAGACTAGAGGCAATCAGAATGTTTTTGGCTTTAGCAGTCTACAAGAATTTCAAAGTTTATCAAATGGATGTGAAATCAACGTTTTTGAATGGGAAACTTGAAGAAGAGGTTTATATTGAGCAACTAGATGGGTTCCAACTTGGTGATAATCCCAACTTTGTTTGTAAGTTGAAGAAAGCACTATATGGCTTAAAACAGGCACCTCGAGCATGGTATGAAAGGCTAGACAACTATCTCACTCAACAAAGAATTAAGAAAGGTATGGTGGATAGTAATTTGTATGTCAAAATAGAAAATGGGCATCTTATCGTTCTTGTTGTATATGTAGATGATATCATATTTGGCAGCAACAAAGATGAGTCATGCAAGGATTTAGCAAATAAGATGCAAAAATAATTTGAAATGTCAATGATTGGAGAATTATCATATTTTCTCGGATTGCAAGTTAACCAAAGTAGGAAGGGCATATTCATTTCTCAAGTTAAATATGTAAAAGATATGTTAAAAAGGTTCACAATGGAGGATTGTAAGCCAGTTAGCACTCCCATGACAATAGGTTGCAAGTTGAGCAAGGATGAAAAATCTCCAACTATTGATCAAACCATGTACAGATCTATGATTAGAAGCTTACTATATCTGACAGCTACCAGACCAGATATTTTGCAGGCAATATGTATGGTAGCACGTTTTTAGTCCAATCCCAAGGAGACTCATGTGATGGTAGTAAAGAGGATTATTCGGTATCTCAAGGGTACTATGGAACATGGATTATGGTATCCAAAAGGTAAAGACTTACCCTTATTTTGTATTCAGATGCAGATTGGGCAGGATGTGTAGATGACAGAAAGAGTACCAGTGGAGGTGCATTCTATCTTGGAGACAGATTAGTCACGTGGCATAGTAAGAAACAAGAGTCATTTTCTTTATCGACCATAGAAGCAAAATATATTACAGCGACAACATGTTGTACATAGGTACTGTGGATGAAACAAACCTTGAAAGATCTTGGTATTAGATTCAATGAGCCAATATCAGTTAAGTGTGATAACACCAGTGCCATCAACATCTCCAAGAATCTAGTTATGCATTCACGCACAAAGCATATTGCTATCAGATATCATTTTTTGAAGGAGAAAGTTGCAGAAGGTGAGGTTAAGTTGGATTTTGTTCCAACTACAGAACAAGTAGCATATATCTTCATGAAACCTTTGCCAAAGGAAGTTTTTGAGTACCTTCAAAATAAACTGGGAGTGGTCACTCTTCCCAAGAATTGACTAGCTACAAGGATCACATTCTCAGGGGGAGCATTTAAGTATTTGATTATCTTTGTGCTCATGTTCATGATTTTTGCTAAGTGCAATAAATTGTGCCTGAGAATGTTGTGCATGGACTTAGGGGGAGTCTACAGTAGCCCTTTGGTATTATTGTCAAAGGGGGAGAAGAGTTACAGGAAACTGCAAATGTGTTGCCAACAATTCCAAAGGGGGAGATTGTTGATCAAGGTGCAACATCAGTATTGTCATTGTTGTCAACACAGTCAGATAGATCTATTGATGCAGTGGACAGGAAGTTCAATGGCTAGTCAAATGCAGAAGATAGGAGTTCAAAGGTTACTCAGAGTATGTACAGTGATTTTCCAAGAAGACCAAAGTGGACCACTTGCAAAATATCAAAGAAAAATACAAGAAAAGTGTCACGATATCGCGATAAGAAAAACTGTCACAATTTCGTGACATGTTGGAAGATAGAGAAATAGCAGGAAAAACTGTCACGATTTCGTGACATGTTGGAAAGAAAAAACACAAGTGGAAAAACTGTCGCGATTTTGCGACATGTTGGAAGAGAGAGAAACAATAGGAAAAATTGTCACGATTTCATGACATGTTGGAAAGAAAAAACACAAGTGGAAAAACTGTCACGATTTCATGACATGTTGGAAGAGAGAGAAAGCATAAGGAAAACTATAGTGATTTCATGACATATTCAGAAAGAATGTGCAAGCAAAGAAAATTGTCGCGATTGCACGACATGTTCGGAAAGAAGGTGCAAGCAAAGAAAATTGTTGTGATTTCACGACATGTTTGGAGAGAAAGAGCTAGCAAAGAAAAGTGTCACGATTTCGGGACAATTTGCAAGAAGGATTGTATGGATGAAAAAGTGTCATGATTTCATGACATGTTTGGAGAGAAAGAGCTCGCAAAGAAAAGTGTCGCGATTTCGTGACAATTTGCAAGAAGGATTGTACGGACGAAAAAGTGTCACGATTTTGTGACAGGTTTGAGAGAAAGAGATCGCAAGGAAAAGTGTCACGATATCACAATAATTTGCAATAAGGACTGTACAAACAAAAAAGTATCACGATTCGAAGAGAAAGCACCAAGGAGAAAAAGTGTCGCGATATCGCGACATGTCGGGTTTTCGCGACCCGAAGGGAAGAAAAGCGCCAAGGAGAAAAAGTGTCACGATTTTGCGACATGTCAGGTTTTCGTGACCCAAAAAGGAGATAGAGTGTTTGGAGGCAAAAATGTCACGATTTCGCGACATGTTCCATTTTCACGGGCGAAAGGCAGAGAAAGGCATAAGGCAGCAAAAGTGTCGCGATATCGCGACATGTCATGTTTTCGCTAGTGCAAGCCGAACAATGAAGCAAGGTAGCGAAAGTGTCACGATTTCGTGACATGTTCCATTTTCATGGGAAAAATGTAGAGAAAGGCACAAGGTAGCGAAAGTGTCACGATTTCGTGACATGTTCCATTTTCATGGGCAAAATGCAGAGAAAGGCATAAGGCAGCAAAAGTGTCACGATTTCACGACATGTCATGTTTTCGTGGATGCATGCCGAGAAGAGTGCAAGGAAATGAAAAGTGTCACGATTTCATGACATGTCATGTTTTCACTGGTGCAAGCCAAGTAGAGTGTATGGAGGCCAAAAGTGTCACGATATCATGACATGTGTTTTCATGACAACATCAACAGAAGAGTTGCAGGGGCAGTTGAGGCCGACGAAGATCGATGTAAGCCGATGAAAATTAGGGTTTGCAGTCAACTAAGTTTAGGGTTTGCAACCGACTAAGATTAGGGTTTTTCAGTCGACTAAGATTAGATTTTTCATCATGAAAAGTTTGTTATAAAAGGAGGGTTGTTTGGAGAATTATGTGTGTGTCAAAGTGTGCAAATTACGGTCGCTGAGCGCAAAGAGCAAGTCATGTCGAATCTTTCAAAGTGTGGAATTTTGTTGAGAAAGTAGAGTGCGCAATAAGGAGAAGATGACTGTGAGGTGCAACAGAGTGTACGAAGTGCTTACGCAGAGAAAGCAGAGTGTGCAACAAGGAGAAGACCACTGTGAGGTGCAGCAGAGTGTGCGAAGTGCGTGCGCAAAAAAAGCAGAGTAATCAAAGGTGACCAGTTAGGGTCAAGAAAAAGAAAAGGTATTTTATTATCAATATTCTAGTTTCAGACTTGAAGTCCAAGTGGGTGCTTGGCATCAGGGGTTGGTGCTCCTTTCTGTTGGTGCAAAAAAATCAGGGGTTGGTGCTCCTTCTAGTGGGTGCTGGTAAAACTATTTGTAAAGTTGTTGCTTTGCAAAGGCTGGATTTGGATGGTAGTCCAAGCAGTCATTTTTGAGGATTAGCCACATTGGTGAACCTCGTTAAATCTTGTGTTGTGTGATGCTCTATTGCTATTCTTGTTGTATTTGTTTATAAGTTTTAATTGCTGCTATTTTAAGAGCTGTAGATTCAAGATTAAAAGAGCTACACTGATTCACCCCCCCCTCTCAGTGCCATTGTAAGACTAACAATGATCCCTCCTCCTGCCCCCTCAATTATTTTATAGACTCTAGCTAACCCTAACCCTAATGCTCAAGGGTTCCCATCCATGTGCAAGTGGGGGATCGAGCTAGTAACTCCTAAATAACAACAATTACATCTTTATATAACATCTCTTTGTAATAAATAATAGTTATTTCATATGGACCCATAATCCTAGGTGCCCAATGTACCAATGACTATGCAATTATTAATGTTAGGATAGGGCCCTAAAATACCCTTCCCCTTCAAAAAATCATTTTCCTCAAAGCTTGAGATGAGGAAATTGTTGTTAGAGATATGAGAGAGATTCTCACATGGCATAATTTGGCTATAAGCCTTGCCATTGGACTAATACTTTAGTGATGGTGTGATTGCAAAGAGTGTGGTTCTTCAGTCTAAAATGTTGTTAAGCTCCAAGATGAACAAACATTCATCATCCAATGCATAAAGTGTCAATTGGAATTGAATGTGGTTGCCAAGTACCTTAATTAGATAAGAGACATGGAGGACTGGATGAGTCTTGAAAGAAGTGGTAAAGCAAGCTTATAGGCCATTTGTCCAATTCATTGCAACACCTAATAGGGTCTATAGAATCTTGTTGTAAGATTTTAGTGAGCACATAGTTGCACTAATATTTTCTTATATTGTTGTAGTCAAAGGAAGACCATATTCCCTACATTGAAACTATGCTTTGAATAATGTTTATCTGTTGTTATCACATCCTATTATGAGCTATAACCAAAATTTCCTTCAGTTGCTATAGTAGTTTGGTACGATCTTGAAGTGTCAAACCCACTATTTGGACATTAGATTTGCATGGAACATATAAATAAGGTGATGGGGATGAGTACCCATAAACTACCTTAAAAGAAGTTAGTTTGAGATAGTGTGGAACAAAGTGTTGTACCACCACTCTACCAGGGGAAGCCAATTGACCCATTGGACTGGATGCTTGGAGGTAAAATAATAGAAGTAAGTCTCCAAGCATTTATTGATAATTTTTGTTTGCCATCTATCTATGGGTGGTAGGCTAAGCTTATTCTCAGTAGCATACCTTACAATTTAAATAGTTTCTACCAAAAATAACTGATGGAAGTAGGTATACGATTGAACACAATGGATCTTGGTATACCATGGATGCAAAAAATGGAGTCCATAAATATTTGGGAAACAATGGAGGCATGGTAGGGGTGAGCTAAGAAAAACAATGAGCATACTTCGATATACAATACACCACCACAAGAATGAAAATTTTTTCTCTTGATTTTGGAAGCCCTTCAATAAATTCCATGGAAATATTAGTCCATACATTTTCTATATTTGGTAAAGGTTGTAGAGTGTATGGAGTACAAAACATTTCTCCTTTCATCCATTGCTAGATCTCACACTCAACAACAAAAAAATTGAATGTCCTTTTTCATTCCTACCCAATAGAATAAGTGTTTTGCAACACTTAAATCCTATTCTAATATGACAAGATGCATAACGCAACCATGGAGGTAAACAAAAGGAAATATACTAAATGGATAAATTAAAAACCTCAAAAAATATTATGAATTACAAGGGCTATAGCAAGGAGGAAGAGATAAGTTGGTGATACATGTCACCATATTAAAAACCAAATGACACATGTTATGGACACATGCCAAGGTAAAAGAAGGGAAATATACACATTATAATAATTATAACATTCCCCCTTAATGTGTACTTTAAAAAAAAAAGTGAAGTTGGCATTGATTACTGTTGATTGAAAATAAGCTCTAATACCAAATGCTAGACTTAAGCCCTATTCTAATATGACAAGACACAACAAAACCATGGAGGCAAACAAGTAATAGCTTGAATGGATAAATTGAAAACCTCAAGAAATGTTATGAATTACAAGGGCTATAAAGCAAAGAGGAAGAGGCAAGTTGGTGACACATGTCACCATATGAAAAACCAAATGACACATGTTATGGACACATGTCAAGGTAAAATAAGGGAAAGATACACATTATAATAATTCTAACATTCTCCCTTAATGTGTACTTTCCTAAAAAAGAAAGTGAAGTTGGCATTTATTGCTACTGATTGACAATAATATTTGATACCAAATGCTAGACTTAAACCCTATTCTAATATGAGAAGACACATAACACAACCATGGAGGAAAACAATAGGCAATAGCTTGAATGGATAAACTAAAAATATCAAGAAATATTATGGATTACAAGGACTATATAGCAAGGAGGAAGAGGTAAGCTGGTGACACATGTCACCATATGAAAAACCAAATGACACAAGTTATGGACACATGTCAAGGTAAAATAAGGGAAAGGTACACATTATAATAATTATAATATGTTTAGCCTGCTCAAAGGTTTTCAAAAAATTCAAATGGCTCATTGTGGGTGAATCATGCATCTTCTTCATTATGTCCTCATGAATTAATTTTTTTAAGAATCACAATGTAAGCTTGATATCTAGTGTTTGAATTGGGATCCTTTTTTTATTTTTTCCATCAAAGTTTTCAAGGTTGGTTCTTTGGCTACATCTTCTCAAAGTTGGGTGGCCCACTAGGGGAGTGGGGAATATATGACACACAACATGCCTTGATCCTCAAACTAACAAAAAAGGCATCTACCATAATATTTATATTTTCTATTTTGTACATAATTTCATAATAATACCCCAATAATTTTGAAACCCATTTCTACTATGCTCAGGTTGATATCCTCTATTCCAAAAAATATTTCAAATGATGATGATTTGTTTTAATGGAGAAATGTCACCCAATGAGGTAAGGTAACCAATGCTTGACAACATAGAGAATATCCATAATTTTTAATTATATTTTTCCCAAAAAAGGCCTTCCTAGTATAAGCTATGGGTTGTCCTTGCATTAACACTACACCAATTCCAAGGCTCGAAGCATCACTCTCAGTTATAAATGATTGGAAAAAATTAATAGTAGCTAACATCTAGTAGGAGTCATGGATTCCTTGAGATACTAAAATGTGTTTTCAACCAATGTCATCCATATAAATGAATTCTTATTTGATATGGTAGTTAGTGGGAATGCTATTTTATCATAACCTTGGACAAATTATAAATAGTAGCTAGTGAGACTTAAAAATCCTTTAAGTGCCTTAAGGGTTTGAGGCTTAGGCCAATTTTGTATGGCCATAATTTTCTTTGGGTTAACCTTAACCCCCTCCTATGAGATGATGTGACCCAAATATTTGACCTCTTACATTCCAAAGGAATATTTAGATCATTTGGAAAATAATTGATGCTCTTTCAAGAGTTGTAAAGTCAAATCTAGATGATTCAGGTGCTCTCCCCAAGTGCAACTATAAACTAGAATATCATCAAAGAAGACCAAAATGAACTTGCATAGGTAAGAGAAAAATATATTATTCATGAGACTCTAAAAATTCAAAAGGGAATTAGTTAGGCCAAAATACATGACCAAAAATTAATAGTGATCTTCATGGGTCCTGAATACTACTTTTGGTATGACTTATTTTATTCATATTTGATGGTATCTAGATCAAAGATACAACTTGGAGAAAAATTTAGCCCCATGTAAATCATTGAGCAACTCATATATCATCAAAATAGAAAATTTACCCTTGATGGTGATTTTATGGAGTTCATAAAAGTCTATACATGGCCATCATGACCCATCCTTTTTTCATAGTAATAGCATTGGTGAAGAGTAGGGATTGACAAGGTCAAATTATCCCTATTTTAATAACTCCTAGACTATTTTATCACTTTTTTATTTCTACACATATGCATATATATAGGTAGGGTTGAATGTTAGGTGACGAGCTCCTTGGTACACATTGTATTGCATGGTCATGGGATCACCATGGAGGTAACCCCTTGGAGTATGAAAATATGGAATCATGTTTAGTCAGAAGTGTTTACAAGTTGCTTTGCTATTTAGGATCTTCAAGATTTTGTGTTTGAATTGCAAAAAACCATGCCACAACCCTATATGAGGATTTTTTAAAAGAATTTCTCCATTCTATTTGAGCCAATGATCTAAGTGGATCCCATAGATGAGCCATAGAGAGTGTACTGCTTCCCATTTTGAGTTAATTTCATCTATAGTTTGTCAAAATTCCATGCTTCTATTCCCAAATGTGAAGCCATTTTACCCCTGAAACAACATCTCATGCCCCCTAGAGGAAGATAAAATATATCAATTTTGAGTTCATATTGCCTAATATTCAACTTTATATTATGACATTTCCATTTACAAGGTAATTTTCCTCTATTTACCACCATGCCTTCGAAAGAATTGTAGGAATGTATGTAACAATTTGATTGCTTATCTACTTGTGGATCAATAGAGTTATGTGTACTAAAAAAATCAATAATGATAATGATTCTTTACCCCTTGAAATATCCTACTAGATTTATAGTTTAAGGGGTTGATATTCCTACAAGTGCATGAACTAAAATTTCTAGTTGAGGTTCTTGTGCTTCACCCTCATCCTAGTGCTCTTCTTCTTACTATTTCTCTTCTTCTTTGGGGATTTCATTTGCTACAAAACCATCCATATCCAACAAATACAATTTTTATTGTACATATTTATTCCTTAAAGAATATTTATCATCATAATTATAGCATATCCCTTGTGCTCTATGGGCTTTCATTTTATCCCTAATAAATAACTTAACTATTGGATATTTATTCCTTAGATGTGATGTGGCATTGAATGGGATCGAGGGTCTAGCCCATGGAATTTTAGACAAATGGCTCTAAGTAGTAAAATTTTTCTCTGCTAACCTAGCCATACCTATTGCTTCCATAATGAATTATGGTTTAAACATTTTTACCTTATCCTTGATATCATCAACCCACTAATAGAACAAATATAAAAAATCCTTCACCCAAACCCCTTGTCCAATTAGCCAACTCCTCAATCTGAGTCTGATATTCATGAATAGTGGATATCTACTTCAATTTTGTTAGACCTCTTGTAAATTCCTCATATTCACCAGGGCCAAAACAAGTGAGTAGTTGTTGTTCAAATTCTTCCCAAGAAAGGTCAAGAGTCATATGTTGCACCCATTGATACCATTGAGGGGCCTCAGACTCAAAGTTAAAGGATGCCATGGTGATCCATATATATTGGGGGACCTTGTGGAGCTTGAAATACTAATATGCCCAACACAACCAACCATTAGGGTCCTTTCCATTAAACTTAGAAAATATTAGCTTAGGCATTTTATATAGGGCATTATTATTGAAAAAAGTATTGTGTCTCATATTTTGTATTTCAAAAACTACCAACCTTTCCTTCAATTTCGCCATTGTTAATATAATGGTGTGTATAAGTGGCCCCTTTAAGCATCCTTCAACCTCATAAATTTTTTCCTTGATTATTATTTTACTTTGATCTACTCATTGTTTAAAAGATGCATAGATTATTTCAAGTGTTTAATTTCATGTCCAAATTGGTTTTACAGTTGATCAAGTTGTTGACTTAACAATCTTATTTTTTTAGACAATTAATTTTGCTCCATCTCCCTTATTGACCCTCTAGTTCCTTTGGCCATGGATTTTTTATTTAAATTGCCTTACTAAAAATAGAATTTTTATGTTAAAAATTACTATATTTAGTAAGGGTCCCAAAAAATGTTTGGGTTCTCTATACCAAAATAATTAGCTCAAAAAAATAATCAAAAAGGACTATACCCCAAAATGACAAATTTTGGATCATAAAAAGACCTCATGGGTACTATATACCAAAAACATTAGTGCAATGAGACAATCGTAATGGACTAGGTCTCAAAATAATAAAAAATTTCAAACTTTTTTATTACATTGACTAATTGTTACTAGGTTCCTATTGCACTAACTGACTGTTACACTAGGCTCCTTTTGTATTGACAGACTACTTACTAACTAACATCTATTTTGATAGCTATCTTAATGATAGGGATCAATAAATATTTCTAGATAAGCATGACATTAACTATTGTATGATATTAAATGCATGTTTATCCATTTTAAAGGCTTCACATACCTATAAATATGTGTGTTTTATAACGAAATATCAATATGGAATTTTAACTTTGAATTCTTAACATCAAATTTCTGAATCCTTATTAGTTTTGTATCAAAGCAGTTGATCCTCTATGGATTTTTCTCTTGTCTTAACTTTTTAGCATCCAACACCATGCTACAAAATTCGAAGCTTTTCTTGATGAGGTCTCTCACTGACTTAGAGAACTCTCCACAAAAATCTAGCAGATCCAAGCTACTATGCTCACCGAAATGATCGCTACTAAAACTAAAAATGTTCTTCCTATTGACGAATAACCTATTCTAGATATTGTAGCAACACCTAGACTTAAACCAGGATTTATGGGTGATATACCCATAATATTACCTTTAGATGATGTTTCTAATGTTGTTTCTAATGATTTTGAAATTTTATCTGTTGCAGATCTCATCGAAGATGAACATGATAAATATGAATAATAATTTAACGAATTTGAGGATAACAATATTGCAAAATTGGTTGTTGTAGATCTAGTTAACAATGATGCTATCTCTTCTTCTATTGATGTTGTTGCCATTCCCATACCTGCAACCAACTGTTCTTCCCATGGTGTTTTCCTACCCTTCATCATGACCTTTCTTCACCATCACATATAGGCCTACAAACCACTGCCCTCCATGTGTCTCCCCCATGGGATTATCCCTTTCCATCATGGCCCATTTCACTTAATTCCACCTTTTTTGGTGTTACCACCACCCTCTACCATTGTCACCATGCTTGTTGCACTTTGTGGTATAATGGATCACCCACCTTACCTCTGATCTATTCTTTTGCCTCTTTAAAGTAGATCCAACTATTTGAATTCCATCTCTCACCTTTGTTGGATATCATGGTTGAAGATGTTATATAGCAAATATTTTAGCATACTGGCTATAGAGTATTATTGGCATATACCGTTGCTACGCCTTGGTACTACCAGTATTCATAGGTGTGTGTGCACATATAAACTGCTGATTTAACATCAAATATATCATATTTTTCCTATTTTTGGGTAGTTCTTCTATCTTATTTGGTGCAAATAATTCGTTATACTACTTTTCAAGCCACTATCCATGCTCACTTACCTCACAACACTCTATTTGATCACCGCACAACTATTTCTACTAAACTTGCTGCTCAATCTCCTGTTTTCTTTACAAATCATGCTTCGATCCAATGTGATGATGTCCACATGATCTGCTATTTTTAGGTTTTATTCCACCTAATTTGATTATTTATGGTGATTTTAGTTGTCGATTTGATGATTCATACCTACTACATCGACCATCTCCCTAGCCACCTCCGTTGATGAATCTTTCCCGTATCTACATAGACCTTTTCTTGTAGCTAGTATCAATCAATGATTACTGATGCCAAGATGATCCCCATGCTCTATGCACTCATGTTACCATTGAGAATTCATTGCCTTCCATATCAGATGATGATATCACCATGATCTACAGTTTCAACTTATTTTTTTGCACAATGCCCTTCTATCCATCACTTTCCCTTGCATATCGTGATGCCCAACCTTTCACTTGTAGCAACCCGCATTACCTTCAGCTTGTTCTCTATGTTTTTTGGTCATTCTCAACATTTTTGGTGATACTCTATTTTTTTCAGGGATAGAACACTTTTCAACGACAAAAATTTCCTTATTTTATAAGATTTGGAATTTTTTTGGCTAATCAAAATAATTTTGATAGATATCATCAAACATTCTTCTGAAGTAAGATTAACTATATTTTGAGCATTCCACCAAGCCTTGAAAAGTACTTCATGAAGATAACTAATTAATGTCATAAAATTTCCTTCTTTTGCTTCCTTGAGAAACAAAGAAAATGTTTCTTTTAAATTGGTAGACAAATATTTGTATCTATCAAAAGTATCTATTAAGTTTTGTGAATAAAACTTTAGTTCATGAAATAGTTCTTCATCATTAAATGCATTATTCACTATTTCATCCATGTTTCTTTTAATTTGATCTTTTAATCCTTTGAGATAGAATTC
The DNA here is from genome assembly GCA_028583015.1 of Wollemia nobilis. Lineage (NCBI taxonomy): Eukaryota > Viridiplantae > Streptophyta > Pinopsida > Araucariales > Araucariaceae > Wollemia > Wollemia nobilis. The sequence continues at coordinate 521,001 of JAQPPZ010000415.1, forward strand.
CTTATTCCTCCTTAGTCCTTATATTATAATCTAATAACACTTTTCAATTTTCAACTTTTTCAAGCAATTATGTTGTAAGCCTTATATCTCCCTAGTGTTTTAATATGGCTTTGATTAGATACTTAGCTCTCTAATTTTTTCTTTGATTTGAATCCCTTTTGACTCCCTATTTATGAATGGAAAGCTATAGACTATTTTGATGCAATTTTAATTTTTGATAAGATTCTCTAATTTCAAGACTTTTAAGTTGGATTCCTTATGTCTCATTAATTTGAGCATGAGACTAATACCAATATAATTTTCCAACTTTTCAACAACTCTATGTTGTGTTTCTTATAGCTTTCAATTTTCAATAATGTAGTTTCTAAATTTCAAGAACTTAAATTGGTGTTGAATTCCTTATAACTCCCTAATTGGAAATTTAGAAAACAATGTATTTGCAAAATTAATATTTCTATGTAGAAATCCTTGTTCCTCCAAGTTAAACTATTTGCAAATATTTTTATGCAATATGAATTTTAAAATAATAAAGTATTTCCAAAAATATTTCAAAAAGTCTCTATTCAATAATTCTTCTAAGGTTATAATTCATCACCTTATTTCTCCTATTATTCAAATAACCTTAAATATAATTGAGTAATTAATATTAATCTCAATAATATGCCTTATACCTCCTTTAATATTTGCAAAGGTTATAAATTAAATTAGATATTTCATACCTCCTTGTATATGGTGTGCTAAACTTAACTTGATTCTGCAACTTGCGCTCTTAAGCAATATTTCTTCTCTACAAAGTCTTTAATGCTCCTTCTAGATGCTCATCAACTCAGTATTCAAAAATTTTGACTCTTTATTGCATTCTTTTTTCCTTATTGCAGTGCTTATGCAATATTATTACATGCCTCCCTTAATTGATGTCAAGTGGCACTCTGACCCATGCCTTTATTGCTTGTAAGAGGATGTTACTAATCATGGTGGTTGGTGCTTATTTTCTTGGGTGACAATTATCTCTAGCACCCTTCAAATTTGTAACACTTAGCAATGGATGTTACAATATCCTTGGTAACATTCAAGATTCTACAACGGTGGACTTGTTTTTCTCTTTTTTAGTGATGGTTTATCTTTCTTGGTGCTCAAACTATGTTTTAGTTCTCTTCAATCTTCCTTTTCAATGCCTCTTCAATATTTATTTTCAATACCTCTTCACTTGCTCTTGTAGGTGGGTTTGAGGTACTTAAAGTCCTCCATGTATGAGCTCCAATTTCTCTTGATTCCTCCATGTATGCACCTCTTATTATGGACTGTAACATTCCTTTGGTTAACATTCTCTCCTCACTGGTCATCAAGCTATGCACTCTGATTTTAGACTATGATATATGCTATGCTTTTGGTAGTGATATTCCTTCAATAACCACCCACTCATTAATAGAAATTATAGGATGTTTCATTTCTACTCCATGGAAGTTGGCGCTCAGTTCCTATCTTGCCAAGTGGTAACCAACAACTCTTATCTCTTCACCTTGTGCATTTTGATTCCCCAATGTCCTTTGTTGAGTAACGTTCTGTAATGGTTAGTTTGTAACATTTCCAAATAATTATGCTTTCTTGGGAATTTCAATCAACAAGTGGCATCCTCCAACATCCACCTATGTGGTGATTTGTATCTTGGTGCTCACCTTGCCCTAATTCCTCTTTTGAATGTTTTGACTTCCCAACACTTACTCTTTGATGTCTATTTGTACACTATATATTCATATGCCATGACCTATGATGCTATTGGTGGTAGTGAGACTATGCTCCTTCTCCTCAAGCTAGTGGTGCAACCTTGGTGGCTCAACCTTGCTACTTTTTCTCACCTCTTGCTTTAATTTTAGATGTCTTCCACAATAGCTCCTCCTCTACATTCGATGGTTGGCTCTTGGTGGCTTCTTCACTATGGTGGTGGCTCCACTTTTTCCTTGGTGGTTCTACCACTCCTTTGGTGGTTATCCTTCACCAAAATTTTTGCAATATTTTGTGCCTTATTTGGTGTTTTTAAACACTACAAATTTGCCTTACCTTTTTTCACTATTGAATCTCTTTCTTTTACCCAATATGATAAAAATATGCACTTCAATTTATAAAAATAGTATATGCTACTTCCATGCTTGGAGATACTTAACTTAAACTAGATTTTGCTCCTTAAAAGACTCTAATATGGTGCTTTCAAAAAACCTTATAAATGCTTAAATAATGAACTTTCATAGCACCACTTATACACACCTTTTGACCTCCTTTTGTAGCTAGTCTTCTTGGTGATTTGGTTCACCTATTTGCTGCCTCGAATTTATAAAATTTGCAACTCTAGTTTCTACTCAATTTTTGCCTCAAACTTATTAAATTTTTAGCTTCAATTACTTGTTCTTTGTTGCCCTAAACTTGTCAATATTGTAGCTCTAATTGCTAACTTCTTGTTGTCCAAAACTTCTTTAATTTGCAACTTCCAATGTAGTCAATTCCTCCTTTGTTTTGCTGTCCAAAACTTTCTCAAATATGCCTCGAAATTATCCAAAATTCAGCTCTCTAATTTCTTCTTAATGATACCTTAATTTTGCAGTCCAAATATTTTAATTTGCTACTCCAAAAAATACTTTCTTATCCTTATATTTTTTTTCAAAAACAACATTCAATTCCTCCAAATTGCTGCCTTATATTACTATCAATTCCTCCTTTAATTTTTTGTTCAAGGGCACTTTGAAATCTGCCCAAATATTCTCCAAATTGCAGCTTTAAGTCACCTTCAATTTTCTAGCTTGTGACTCTTCAAATTTTGTTGCAAAAACAACAATATTCTCCTTTATAAATCATCCTTCTAACCCTTTATGGTTGTCTTCAAAACTTTCAAATCTGATGGCCTCTTGCAGTTTCTTTTTCATCCAATATTATTTTCAAAATTTAACTTCAAATTGGGCCTATTTTCTGGCATCCTTATCAAGAATATGAATGTCTTGAGATGTTCAAGAATATTTTCCAAAATTTGATAAAATTTTTACCAAATTTTTTCCTTTTGGGCTTTTTTTTGGATTGCGATAATTATCCCAAATTATTCTTTTCAATAGCTACTCCTTCCTGCAATATTCTACCTCAATATTTCTTCAAATTACCTCCAATGGCTACTTATTCAACTTTTAAATATGTCTTATTTAACATTCTTCTTCTTTATCCTTTCAAGTTTGCTTGAGATCTTCTTCTCTTGGGTCTTCAAATTCTGCAGCTTCTCAAATATTCAATAGGAATTTTCCTAGTCCTCATCTATATTTAATATTCAATATTCTATCTTCCAAATATGGAATTTCTTCAATGAGATATCTTCTCTTGGATATCCTATTTCTCAAATATTCAATAGGGCTTCTCTTGGCCTCTTTTTGTCTTCTTTACCTTCAAATAGTTTCTTTCTTCTTTTTTAATCTGAAGTCAACAGTCTCCAATCTTCTATGGGGATCTCCTTCTTGGGTCTCCTCAATCTTCAATATTCTCTTTTGCTACAACTAGAAACTAATATCCTACAATAAACTTAGATAGTAGTAAGAAAATGCATTTAAATCTCTAAATATCTAAAAATCAATAAAAATCACTAGTTATACTTCAATCTAGTGGAAAGAGATCTATGCTGAGTCCTAGTCTTCATGAGTTTTCTTGCAAACCTATGGAAAGACTAACCAAAAAGCAATTTTTAAAATTTTGAAAATGAGATATCCCCATCTTCTCTTAATCTATCTTGTGGATCTCCTTATCTCCAATCAATCTCCCTTGTGGCTCTGATACCATTGTTAGGTTTTGATGATATATATTTAATATAAAAACTACCACAAGGTCTAAAATAAGCATGCAATAATAAATATATGATAATGATAATATATAAAGCAAGTAAAACTCATAAGAAAATTTTGTAATAATTCATAAAATTACCATTAATGAGAGCCCAAGAAAATAGTATCTTCATACAAAATATGGAATTCTCATATACTTCATGCTCTACATTATAACTACCTTGTGTTACTCTAATGTACTACTCTCCTTCTCATCATTCTATATCTAAGGCCTATATATAATGGGATGTGACTCTTGGCCTTTCACCTTCCCATGATTCTTCATCTTCCTATTCTATAGACTCATGTACACATGGACAACATGCACATTTACATCATTGCATATTATAACAATAGTTGTGCATTTATTGATGTAGATCCGTATTGATTCTCAAACACACAAGCAAAATCAATGGGAAAACAACAATTATACAACTCAAATTTTATTATTTCCTTGGATCTCCATCCCCTTACAATGAAATCACTTCCTACATATAATATCCACCAAAAACCTAACCTAACACAAACTTACTATTTTTAGTAAGTATTAGGACTTACTATTTTTAGTAAGTCTAAACTATCACTCAGATGGATCCGAAAAAAATATCATGCATCTGTTATTCCAAAATTAAGACTTTCTTAAAATATCTCCCTAGACTGACTCATGCAACAAAAGATATTAAATACCAAAAAACTAAAAAAACTGGAATAAAAACTTCCAAGCCCATTTATGGCCACCAGGTGTTGTTTTAGGGCCCGAAAACATGTCGAAATGACCACTTCAGTGAAAAAATTGCTAAAAATGGTGAGGTCAAATCAATTATGTGCGTTTAAAAAAAATGAGCTCAAATGGACACCCAAATCAAAAGTTATGACCCCGGGAAGTTGGAACTTTAATTCGGCTAAATCAAGAAAGTGTCACTGGATGTTGCGGGTGCATCATTCTCCTATGGTTGAAAAGAACTCAGCTCCTATGAGTTCTACAGATGAAACTCTTGAAGCTTATCCTACGCAATATTCTTTAGCTCTCCTTCATAAATCCAGGTACTTTCAGATGATGATAATCCTTCCCACAATACCAAGTACTTGCTGTAGCTGCCATTGCGTGTGGTGATCACCTTCTTATCCAAGACTTGCTCAACACAACCATTATTCTTCTTAGGAATATGTTGCACCCAATTTATCACTTATGGTACTTCAACATCCCCTACATCTCCATGAAATTTGTATAGATCAGAGACATTGAATATCGATGAGATATCCAGGTCCTCTGGTAATTCGACCACATAGGAATTGTCATTCATTTTCTGAAGAATCCTATAGGGCCCAATATTATTCATTTTGAGCTTATTGTATGTGCCCTTTGGAAATGTTTCTTTACGAAGGTGGACCATTACTCTCCTGCAACCGTTGTCAAACTTCCTCCTGCAATTTTTGTATATATTTTGTAAAAGCCTCTGCATCATCACTAATAGTTTTAGTAATCAACAATTCCACTAAATCAAGCACACCATGGGGATTATGGCCATAAAAAATCTGAAATGGGGACTTTCCCGTCGAGCGATTTACTGAGCTGTTGAATGCAAACTCTGCTTGTGGTAACACTCGATCCCACTATTTTGGCTTTGTACCAACTATGCACCTCAAAATATTACCCAAACTCTGATTCACTACCTCCATCTATCCATCAGTATGTGGGTGATACACACTACTGAACTAGAGCTTGGTATTAATCTTCTTCCATAATGTCCTCCAAAAGTGGCCCAAAAATTTGACATCTCAATCCGAAGTGATAGATCTTGGGATGCCATGCAAACACACAATCTCATCAAAAAATAGGACTGCAACTCCTGTGGCATATTTAGTTTTATGGCAGGGGATAAAGTGAGCCATCTTAGAGAACCTATCAACAACAATAAATATGGAATCCTTACCTCCCTAGGTACGTGGAAGTCCTAACACAAAGTCCATGCTCAGGTCAGTCTAAGGTCCCATAGGAACTGGTAAAGGCATATACAACGTGGTATTCTAGGCATGGCCTTTAGCCATCTGACAGACTCTACAATGAGATACAAACCTGGTTATATCTCTTCTCATATTTGTCCAATAATACTTCACCATAAATCTGCTTGTTGTGGTGCGGTGGTAAATGCCCTGGGTGCTGGTAGAGGCTGACCTAGGTTCCATTCCCCTTGTATCCATCTTACAAATATATGGTATAGTTAGGAATATCCTATGTGCTGGTAGAGGTCGACAAGGCTCCATTCCTCCTATGCCAAACCTGTTGAAAGTGGCACCTCGAAAGGGGTGTTTTCCACTATAAATTAGTTTTACCCAGGTGTTGTAGGTGAGTTGGAGAGGAGAGGGCAATCCTCCAAGGGAGGTCCCAGGTTCAAATCTCCACCCTATCAAAAAATTTGAATTAGTTATCCAAAATCCAATTGATAATGTTGATGCGGGCAGGGTCGGGTGCGACTCTCGGGTGACTTTGATGGTGTAGAACCCTCTGTTCGTGGTATCTCAGACCAAGGCAGCCCCGCAAGGGGTTTTTTGCTTAAAAAAAATACTTCTTCACCACAAGAGCAATAGTTTTATCCACCCCAAAGTGTCTAGCTAAACCTCCACTATGCAGCTCTCTCAGGATGTTCTCCCTCATGGAACCAACATGAATGCATAATTGTTTACCTCTAAATAGGTAACCATCTTGCATAACATATTCTGCAAAAATGTTACTAGACACACCCCCTACTGTATTCTTATAATGTACCACAACCTGTCCAAACTCAGCATCAACCTCATATAAATTCTTGATATTCTCAAATCCTACCACAACATTCTCCATGGTAATTAGCAACATTAACTTCATCCTTAAGGCATTTGCCACCTTACTATGTTTTCCTGATTTATGCTTCAAAGTAAAATCATACTCTTATAAATATGATACCCACTTGGCATGTCTACTATTCAAATTTTTATGGGAATTAACATACCTTAATGCTTCATGGTCCGTGAAGAGTACAAAATATTTGGATAATAGGTAATGTCTCCAGTATCTTAATGATTGCATAATAGCATAGAATTCAACATCATAGGTGGAGTAATTTTTCCTAACCTCATTCAACTTCTCACTGAAGAATACTACTAGATGCCCTCCTTGGCTCAACACAACTCTAATTCCAATATGTGATGCATCACAATCAACCTCAAATAATTTGCTAAAATTAGGTAATACTAAAACATGTGCGGTGGTTACCTTTTTCTTCAAAAGCTCAAAGCCTTCTCCTGCTGCCTTTGTCCATACAAATTCCTTCCCCTTGGTGCATTCTGCGATGGGAGCCACAATGCTACTAAAATTCCTAATGAAATTTTTGTAAAAAGTTGCCAAGCCTTAGAAACTTCTAACCTCTGTTACATTTCTCAGGATAGGCCATTCAACAATTGTTTTTATCTTTTCCTCATCCATCCTGAGGCCTTCCCTTGAAACTACAAACCCTAAAAATACTAAAATATCTTGAAGGAAACTACATTTCTTAAAATTGGCATATAGTTTCTCTTTTCTTAATAGATCTAGCACCAACCTCAAATGGTGCACATGCTTTGCTTTAGTCTTAATGAAAACTAAGACATCATCAAAATAAACAACCACAAACTTACCATTATATTCCTGCAACACTTTGTTCATCAATCGCATAAAGGTATTGGGGGCATTAGATAACCCGAATGGCATCACCAACTATTCGTATAATCCATATCGAGTCTTGAAAGTTGTCTTCCACTCATACCCTTCTCTGATCCTGATCTGGTAATAGCCACTTCGTGGGTTAATCTTACTGAAATAATTAGCCCCTGCTAAAGCATCCATCATATCATAAATCCATGGCATTGGGAACCTGTATCTTATAGTAATATTATTTATGGTGCTGCTATCCGTGCACATCCACCATGATCCATCTTTCTTTGGGGTTAAAAGTGCAGGAGTCACGCAAGGACTCATACTCTCCCTGACCATTCCATTTTGTATCAGTTTTGTTACTTGTTTGCTCAACTCGACATTCTATGTTGGATTCAATCGATAGGTTGCTTGATTTGGAAGAGCCGACCCAAGGATCAAGTTGATATGATGTTGGATGTCCCTCTTCGGTGGTATTCCAACTGGTAATTCATCATGTATAACATCAACATATTCCTACAACAACTTGGACACCACTGGTGGTATGATAGTTTCTTCATTTGCGACCTTCTTGGCTGTTAAGGCATAACACCAACCAAATTCTTTCGCTTCTATAAAAAAATTCTTTGTAGTATGCAAAGTTTCACTCTGTCCATCTTCCTTCAGAGGTAACAAAACCACCTTTACCCCCTCCAAAAATGTGTATGTGTTCCAAAATCCATCATGGGAGGTCTTCTTGTCATATTACCACTACCTCCCCAACAAAATATGGTATGCATCCATAGGAATCACATCGCACCACACTTCATCCTTATAGGTACTCCCAACTGAGAATTTCACCAAACACCTCTTATCAATAGTCACCTCATTCCCCTTTTTAACCCATGAAACTCGATAGGGGGTTGGGTGCTTCTCACATGGTAGATTCATTTTCTCAACCATAACATTTGATACCATGTTCTCACAACTACTAGGATCAATAATAAATTTACATACCTTTCCTCCTAAGGTGCATCTTGTTCAAAAAATGTTTGTATGCAACCATGATTCATCGCCATTTTTTACCCGCATCTTTTCCTTCTTTGGAGAAATCAATGTCCTTCGTATCATGAGACTTTCACCCATATCAACAACAACTTCTGTTTCATATTCCTTCTCTTCCTAAACCAAATTAACTCTAGCTTGGCCTCCCCCCTCTTTAGCATCATAATGGGGGTATTCAGATGCTCTATGACCTTACTCACCACAAATGTAGCAGATAAAGGGCTTGCGTGGTCCACTCCCAGTGCGACCTCCCCCATTACCTCTACCTCTCAGGATTCCTCTACCTCCTCGGTAGGCATCACGCTCTAGTCCAATTTGTTGTGATTTTTCTACATGCATAGAAGATTCACCCTTGGAAAAATTAGATCCACCATGCCCATGACTTGAGGAAGATGTAGATCCCCTCTTTTGATTTCTTAGCTTGCTCTTTATCTTATCTTCGACTCTCATGGCTAACTCAAATACTGCATCTACTATAGGAGTACGATGCATGCAAAACTCATCTTGAATAGCATAGCTTAGACCATTCACATACCTCCCAACCTTCTGATATTCTATCTCATTAAGTGCTACCCGTATAGATAACTTGTAGAACTCATTGGTGTAGTCCTCCACACTGAGATCCCTTTGTCGAAGGTTCTGAGACCTATGAAATAAAGTTTGGGTATAATCGATAGGTATAAAATTCTCTTGAAGCTTCTTCTTCATATTATCCCAGGTCCTAATCTTCTATTTTCCATTATTCTATTGCTCCTTCTGTAGATGGTCCCACCAAATCAGTGCATGTCCCTTCAGCTTTGTACATGCAAGCCTCACCCTCTTCTCCTTAGCGAGATTACCCCATTCAATTTTTTTTTTCCATACTGTTCACCCAGTCAATGAGATCCTCTGGTTTTAACCCACTAGCATATTCAAAAACATCAATCTTGATATTATATCGGTTCCCTCGGATTCCATCCAAGGTTAGGAGTAATTTTTCTTCAAAACATGGCTTCTCTCTTGTGTGTTCTGAGCCTGCTTCATATCTATCCTCTCCTACCATGCCCTCGTTAGTAGACCCTAGATCTGAATGCAAGTTGGGGTGTCTCTCCATCATGCGGTCAATCACATTGGTTAGTCGTGCTACTTCCTCATGTAGATATTCTATGTGCCTATTCATTTGAGCATATTTAGCTCGACCTATTGTAGGTGGCATGATATCTCCACTAGCGATATCTTACCCGCTTTGATACCAAATGATGTAGATCCGTATTGATTCTCAAACACACAAGAAAAATCAATGGGAAAATAATAATTTTGTAACTCAAATTTTATTATTTCCTTGGATCTCCATCCCCTTACAATGAAATCACTTCCTACATATAATATCCACCAAAAACCTAACCTAACATGAACTTACTATTTTTAGTAAGTATTAGGACTTACTATTTTTAGTAAGTCTAAAATATCACTCAGATGGATCCGAAAAAAAGATTATTCATCTGTTATTCCAAAATTAAGACTTTCCTAAAATATCTCCCTAGACTGACTCATGCAACAAAAGATATTAAATATTGAAAAACTAAAAAAAACTGGAACAAAAACTTTCGAGCCCATTTCTAGCCACCAGGTGATGTTTTAGGGTTCGAAAATATGTCGAAATGGCCACTTCAGTGATGGCACCATTGAACATGGCGAGGTCAACTCAATTCTATGAATTAAAAAAAAACGGGCTCAAACGGACACCCGAATAAAAAGTTATGACCCCGAGAAGTTGGAACTTTAATTCGGATAAATCAAGAAAGTGTCACTGGATGTTACAGGTGCATCATTTATTACATTGCATAAATTAAATACTCAAACTCTAATTTAAGATGTACTCCTAATATAAATATGTACCCAATATGGTACATTAGCATGTACCAAATAATGTAATATATTCCAATAGAGTGTTGTGCTCAGTGCACTATGAATAGATACACAATTGAAAACTTCCTATGGCTATAGGTATCTCTTAACCTAGGGGTCTCCCTATATACCTAAAGGTACATGGAAGCTCAAGTTCATATACGAGTGTTTTATGAGGCCTAAGTATTGGATTCTAATCACTCCTAACTTCATTAGGTACTTTATGGGAATTCTAGCTTAGTCAATAATAATAGCTCCTCCATGATATTTTAAAACCCATAACACAAGGTTTCTAACCTATTAAACTAAAAATAAAAAATGACTCACTTTTCTTTGTAGGATATTTAGTAGGAAAAATAAAATGAAGGAAAATTATTCCTAACAAGACTAATGGTAGGATAGGAGCTATTGCAGTTGTAGTAAGATGTGGCCCTAGAAAGTACTCTAGTACCACTTTTAGAAAATTTATAGAAAGCACATCCACACAATATTTCAATAATAAACAAACACTAATACAAATAATTAATAAATTACAACATGAAATAGATTATATTGCAAAAAAAAAAGCACACTATAAAATTGCAAGTCGCTTCAAGGGGGCAACTTACTTGGAAGAAAAACTTCATTACAATATGAAAATATGAGATGATCCATCCTCTTGCCCCCTTGGTTATTTTAAATACTCTAGCTAACCCTAACCCTAATACTCAAGGGTTCCCATCCACATGCAAGTGGGGGCCTAAGCTAGTAACTCCTAAATAACAATTGTTACATCTTTATATAACATCTCTTTATAATAAATAATGATTACATCATATGGGCTTGTAAGCCTAGGCACACAATGTACCACATGAATATGCAATTATTAATGATGTTAGGATAGGGTCCTAAAAATTATGGCATTAAAATATCCTACAATCACGAATCAGGTTTATTGGTATTTACTTCTCATAAAGGCTTCAATCCCACTCCATACTTTTGATATGCCAGATTGAGTTGTAGGTCCATAGACATTGATAAGGATGAAATAAATATATACAAAATAACATGTGACTAATGAGGCTATCCAATGGTTAATTTTATAAATGGTTTCGTAGGAGGTTCTAACTAAATACCAACATGTTAGAATCCCCCCTATTGCTCCTTTTATAACATCCCATTCACATATTGCTTATACTGCTTTTATAGTTTTGGAATATTCTTCCTAATAAGACTAATGGTAGGACATGAGTTGTTGCAGCTACAGTAGGATGTGGCCCTAGAAAGTACTCTAATACCATTTGTTAGTAATTTTATAGAAAGTACATCCACACAATATTTCAATAATAAACAAAAAATAATACAAATAATTAATAGTATTACAACATGAAATATAAATGCAACATATTATATTGTAAAAAAAAAATCATAATATAAAATTGCAATCCACTTTGAGGGGCAAACTATTTGGAAGAAAATATTCATTACAATATGAAAATATGAGATGATACATCCTCTTTCCCCCTCTATTATTTTAAAGACCCTAGCTAATCCTAACCCTATTGCTCAAGGGTTTTAATCCACATGCAAGTGGAGGCACAAGTTATTAACTCCTACATAGCAATTATTACATCTTTATATAACATCTCTTTATAATAAATAATGATTGCATCATATGGTCTTGTAAGCCTAGGAACCAAATGTACCAATGGCTATGCAATTATTAATGATTTTAGGATAGGGTCCTAACAATTATGGTAGTAAAATATCCTACGATCACGAATCAAGTTTATTGGTCTTTACTTCTCTTAAAGGCTTCAATCCCACTCCATACTTTTAATCTACCTCATTGAGTTGTAGGTCCATAGACATTGATAAGGATGAAATAAATATCTATAAAATATCATGTGACTAATGAGGCTATCCAATGACTAATTTAATGAATGGTTTCATAGGAGGTTCTAACTAGATACCAACATGTTAGAATTCCCCTTGTTGCTCCTTTTGAATCCACAACATCTCATTCACATCTTGTCCATACTGCATTCATAGTTTTGAAAAATTCTTCCTTTGTCATTTTAGTTTCCTATATATAAATAATATTAGGATTATGACTTAAAAAAGGTCCTTGATGCACCTCTAATTTGAGGGGGCATTATCACCACTTATATGCCATGAGAAGGTAATCATGTCTCATTGGGTGCTATTGGTCCCTCTATGAATTACCAATATCATTTTGTTGTTTGGTAAAGAGAAGTTTAACCAACTTAGATTGTGTTTCTTTCTCTATGTTTGCTATTGCTTCCTTGTCTCATTAGGGGATGTTGGCCCCTCTTATAAATTACCAATATCATTTTATTGTTTTGTAAAGAGAATTTCAACCAACTTAGATTGTGTTTCATTCTCTTTGTTTGCTATTTTTTTTATTTGGTAAGAGAAGGGGTTTTGAAAGGGTCCTCGAACCTTATACAAAGGGAATTTATAAGGATCCCCAAACTTACAATACAAAATATATTCAATGAGCACTAGAGTGGAACAGTGCCGATCCAACAATTGATAAAATAAACTAGCAAAAGAACTGATTCCTCTAGGAACAGAAAGTCCCAACAGGAATAGAATCCCCTGGGAAGAAAAAACCAACAATCAAAAAATAAAGCTGAGCACTTAAAAAGTAAAAAAAAAATTCTAGGAGTGCTCAAAATTTCCTATCTATCAAGAAATTTGAATCATGGAACCCATTCTTCCTATGATATGCATCCCAAACAGTAGTTGAAATCCTATCAAGCAAGAATGAACAGACACCAAGAATAATTCCTACCTAATATTCAAATGTATAAATAAAAAAAATGGTAGAATAGAATTAAATAAGATCAAACAGGGGAGCAAGCATCCATCATAAATAATTCTCCAACCCAGACCTCATGGATCCAACATCCTACCAACAACCAAATTGCAATAAGAAATAGAATACTTGAAGCATCCTAACTCTTAACCTTTTAAGCATTGGGATATGCTATAGCCAAACATTGAACCCTGAAAGCAAACCAATTTCAACTAGAGTCCAATGAGCCTTGAGATATTTCAAAGAAAATATCCAAGATAACTGACCCAAACTAGCACAAAAAGAAAAAAATCATCAAAAGAAGGAGCTTTGAGGTATTGAGATATGACACAGACAAGGAAGCTAGACAAAATAGTTGGCCCACCCCTAGAAACCCTACAGAACTAGGAAATCCTACCAAATGAAGCGGTCAACAAAAAACTCCTTCCTCAATGGTCAATTGAGCACAGGGTCTCCCCCTCTGGAATAGGGAAGGGAAAATACCAAAAAATACTACAAATAAAGAGCCCACTAAATGACACTCGCATCCAACTGATGATCACTAAAAATACTTATTTTTATGCATGTTTTAAAGGGTTATTGTATGGCATATTTAACATTAGAAATACATTTTTTTATAATTATTGCATATATTTAATATAAAATAAAGTATTTGTTTGACTGGTGTATTTAGTGGAAAATGTGCGTAGATGCAGGTTTTTGTTATTAATTTGGTATTTTTGAGTCAATGTCCCATTTAAACCGGACAATGCATGAAGACATATTGAAGAGAATTACGGTGAATGGTGGAGGCAGACACCTATATCCCAACGATAGACAAATGATTGTATCCTAGCAATAGGCATGCACCTATATTCTAGTGCCTATATTCTAGCAACATGTAGACACCTATATCTCGATGCCTATATTCCAGTGGTAGGTAAGTGTCTGTATGCTAGTGATAGGTAGGCACCTATATATTGGTTCTTGTATGCCAGTGACAAGCAAATAGTTGTATCCCAATGCCCATATCCCACTGCAGGAAAGCACCTACGTCCATCGAGAGTATAGGAAATGTATTCAACATTGATTGGTTGACTAGTTGATTGATTGACTGGTTGATCGGTTGACCAATTGACCATGTAATTTTTAAGGAAGTTGTTGCAAAAAGATAAAGAAGAATTATTCTTACCTATGCACGATTAAAGACCACTCTATTAATAAAGCTATGCATGATTAAAATTAAACAACCATGCTTTTAATAGAAGAAAATAACAACTATGCATGAAACAATCGTAGCAAATCATGTCGCGTGATTAAAATAGAGCAAGCTATTTTTATAATAGGATTGGATGTGTTCTATATAAAAATGTAGACTATTCCTAATAAGAAGTTAGTCAATTAGTGAATTATTTTATTTCTTTTGTACTACATAATTTATAAATAAAGTTTCTAAGTGTTCTTTTATTTGTGTGGATTAAGAGTGTGATTTTTATGTAGTCAACCGGATAGACCATCTAAGAGAGCTTGGGCCCACTCCAGGCAGTAATCCTCCCCTATTTATTTTATTTTTGCTTTATTATTTTTTGCATTTATTTCTTGCTTTATTTATTTCTACAAATTTACTACTTTATTTATTTCTGCAATTTCCTACTTTATTTATTTTTGCAAGTGTGAATTTATTGTTTTATTCATTTCTGCATGTGTTTAAATTCTTACAATTTCCTTTCAATCGTGTGTTTATTTCTAGCATCTTAATTTTAGTTGTGTGCTTATATTTTAGTTATTTTAAAATTGCAGTTTATTTATTTATTTTCTTGCACTTAGTTTTGTTGGGTTTGGATGAACCTAAAATACACGAAAAAAAACTCCCCCACCAAAAAAATAGGCACAGAGGGACTCATTCCCCATACTATAGGCATATACTATGCGTGACACAAATTTATGAACTACCGGATTGATAATTAATAGAAAGGAAATGACTAGTTTTAGAACATAATTTTTTCTCACCATTTTGGTGCCATTGCCGGGGAGTATCAAAACTGTAGTGTTATGATCCATAGGTTATTTATTTTGAAAACACATTTAGATTACATTATCTATAGATCACCTACCTGAGAAGCATGAGTCCACCAAAGGCCTATAGAATCCAATGGATAATTTATTAAAATATAGAAGACACCTCAGAGCCACAAGCTCAGGATATTCTAGAAATATCTATCAAAGAGAAAATACCATCCACTTGAGTCACCTAAGCATGAAAAATCATTATATAGAATAATTTAGTGACCAAGCTGACATCAATGGGGAAAATTCAACAACTATTCTAGAATTATTCTAAGAGAAAAGAAAAATTACCAACACGAGGAATAAAAATAATAGCCTCCATAGTCAAAATAGAAATAGGAACATTGCTTGAAGGTATGCAGAGTAATATTTTATCTCTTTATTTACAGTCAGACACATTCTATAAGAAGCAAGAAACTAAAGTAATGTTTGTCTTTTTATGCTCGAGGTGTAGAAAAACCATAAAAAACAAATTGAATATCCAAAAAACATAGTGGAAGTTCTATGGAAACTATCACCTAGATCATCAGACCAGGTTGTGTCCAAAAATAACAAAAGAATATCTAGAAGAAGTAGAAACTTACTTCATGGATCCACTTCCATAGACACAACCATCAGAACATCCCAGCTTACCAGCTCCACCTACTACAAGACCAAAATAGTTGTCGGCACAACCAAAGCCAAATTCTAGCAACAACAATTTAAATTCACTAGCTTATAAAATAATTATGGGAATGAAATAGATGTACCATATTAGTGTAGAAGTAGAAAAAAATTATGCTATTGAAAAATCAAATATTGAAGGAATTCCACCATATCCCGAAAGGCTACGAGAAATTAGAAAAATGACACAACCCAAGTTTGATATTATGGAACAATTGAAAATTTTTACTGTTACCATTCCTCAAACTATCAGGGAAGTGTCTATTTACACATAATCCATTAGGGAGTCATGCCTCAAGAAACTAATATGGAAGCCACAACCAACAATAGTGAAAGTGATAGGTCAACACATTGATTTAATATTAAACAAAACCTATCTCAATCCAAGAAGCCCAATTTTAATGATGAAAATTGCAGGCTTAACATTACCCAATACTTTGATGAAGTTTAATGCTGATATTAGTTGTAGAATAGGAAAAATGAAATTTAACAAAAAAATATAAAAAAATATAGTCATTTGCCTGCCTGAACAATTTGCCAATGAGTTGGAAGAACCTGGTTTTGAGGCCATCCAAGAAGATGCTCTTCCCATGTTGTAATGTACCATGACACTTGATGAAGTAGGGGATGGGACAAATGAAGACTTAGTCATATCAAAATTTTGACACAGACTAAGATCTTATCACAAGCCCCAAATTCCAAAGGCTAGCTCAATTTCAAGCATGGGGGAGACCCCACCTTCAATATTACCAATAGCAACACAATGAATGCTATTACAATGTTCAATAAGAAAATAATAGATTTTGTTTTTTTAACACCATTAGTTTAGGTTTTTATTTTTTATTTTTTATGTTTTGAAGGACAATATGAAGCTCATTGTAGACTGTAGGCATCCAAGGTAACTAGACGTACAAGTAGGTTTTGCTCCATCCAACTTTCCTTGAAAAAAGAAAAAAAATGATGAATAAAGAATTGGATATGGGGATTTCGTGAAGTGAGGGATTTGTAAAGGGAGTCAATAACAACACACAACAAAGCACAATACAATTATTGACCCACATAGACCAGGTCCCTAAAGCTTCAAATTGATGGTAGTGGCATAATATTTAATAGGAACCATTTACAACCTTACCATGTGCCTCACATTTGTGAGATCAAATTAGATGCAAGCATGGGGTAGATCCCATCATTTAAAAACCATATTAGTAGTTTGATGAATGTTCGTGCGTTTATCATGGAAGAAAAAAATCAAGAAAGAAAAAAAGAAAGACATGCAAAAAAAACATGATGAGGAAAGGAGGCATGGGACCTGTTTTGCTTAACATAGATTTGTTTATTTGTGTTTTTATTTCATAGGATTACGTGGGTTTAGAAGCAATATGTAGGCATCTAGGGAACTAGGCCTATTAGGCATGAGCCCATAATATATGTTTTCCTTTTAATTTTTTTTTTGGTGTGTTTAGTTTTGTAGGATATGTGGACTTACATGCGATATGTAGGTAGCTAGGTCAAACTAGGCCTATCAAGCACAAGACTACATTGCCCTACATTTTGTCCCACTTTCTAGGAGTGAAACAATGTGGAAAAGGTACCTAATTACCACCAGGAAGGCAGTGCCTACATTTAGACCAATGTAGAGGCACCTTCTTCCCACCTGGAAGAAGACATCGATATTTGGGCCCCCACATAGGTGCCTATATTCCACCAGGAGGAGCGATGCCCATATTCAAACCAAAAAATAGGTGCCTACTTCTCAGTAAGAAAGTATCACTTTCATCCAATAACAACAACAATGCTTCCTTCCCACTAGGAGGGCATCACTCGTATCTAGAAGCAGTCAGGGTGCTTATTTTCATCAAGGAGATGATGCTTATTTTCATGATAAAACCAGACCCAGAGATACCTTATTTCCACCAAAAAGGTGGCACCTATATGCATGCAAACATGATGATATATATTTTCTAGTGAACATAGTACACCTATTTTTGAGTTTATCATAACATAGTACACGTACTCTTAAAATGATAATAATGGAGGATGACCATGATCGAATTCCAATAGGGAAGTGTGTCTTCCCACACAAATAAAATAATATTTTATTTATTTATAATTTTTTTAGTATGAGATCTCAAAACTCATAATAATATGTAGTACCCAAGAAATAAAAAATTAAAGCCAATTCAACTTTGATGAGATTGCACTACACGGAGAAGCGCAAGTCACCGATTTGATGGTACCTCAAAATAATGCATCAACTAGTTGTGTAGTACCACCCGATTTCATACACATCATGATCCACGAAAACTCACCTAGGTATGTACTGAGTTTTCTGTTATTTATGTGCATAGTTATTACAAAAGATATCTCTATGTTAAATGCCAAAACAAGCCCATGTTTTTATCGTTCATTCATGCAATACCACATCAATAATCAACTACATGGCATGAATTAGGCATGCGAGGAATTACCATGAATATCACTACACCCAGACATACATCTAAAAAAATTGTAGAGGTATAGTAATATTATTTAAACAATGGGAGAAAGCACCGATATGCTATCAACCATAGGTGTAATCGTTGTATATATATATATATATATACATCAAAACATAGAAATGAGTGCAACTATACCTAGAAAAGAAATGAGCCTATTGATTTCACAATAGTAATGGGTGTAGTACAAGAGAATTTTTTTGAGTCTATGAGTTGGTTAGAATATTGTAGTTTGTGGACTGGGAAGCAAGTAAATAGGGGTCAAATCATCTGCATATGCCTAGCAACCAAGGCCCAAGTAAAATAAATATTGACCAGAATAACATAAAGTCTATGTGATCATACATAGAAAATGCTGACCAGACTCTGCCATGAGATTTTGAAGGCTCAAAATAAGAGAAAAAAAGCCCAACAAGAAACTTATTGTCAAAAACTCTACCAAAATTTTAGCATGGTTGAAAGCCTTAGGAAATTGGAAATATTTATTGTTGCAATGGGTTGAAGCATAGCTTCAAAAAGGAAAAGTTACTATTGCTTTGCATCTACCACAAAGCATTTCCAGATAACAACACTGAGGTAACCAATGAGTAAAAAATAAAATAATAAAAGAGGGACAATGCCCAACCCTCCAGTTGGGAGAATAAGTATTACGCTATACATGTAAAATTTGAAGATTATCATCAAGCTACTACAGTTAAGAAAAAAAAATGTAGTCACACTGCACAACAATTAATGGTAATAGTGCACCAACTAAATAGCATAGTGCAACAATTACTCATTACAAGGAAGAACATAGTTGATATTATTGTGTAGATGTATTGGGCCATGGACCAAAAAATTTCTTCAATGGGCTATGTAGTTGGTTAGCTAATAATTGAATATTTTGTAGTTACCCAGCCTGCTGATGAGTCAGCAAAATATTTTGTTGCTGCCCACTCAGGTGGTCAGCCAACAGTTGAATATTTTATAGATGCCCAATCTATTGGTAAATCAATAAAACATTTTGTTGCTACCCATTCAGCTAGTCATCCAACAACTAAATATTTTATAGCTACCTATTTTGCTGGTGAGTCAACAAAACATTTTGCTATTATCCAGTCAATTGGTCAACTAACAACTAAATATTTTATAGTTACCCAGTCTACTGGTAACTCATAAAAACATCTTGCTATTGAGTCAGTTGGTCAAATGACAACTAAATATTTCATAGTTACCCATTCTGCTAGTGAGTTAGCAAAATATTTTACTATTGTCCAGTTAGCTAGTCAACTAAAAATTGAATATTTCATAGTTACCCAGTCTATTGGTGAGTCAGTAGAACATTTTGTTGTTGCCCAGTCAGATGGTCAACGGATAACTGATTATTTCATAGCTGCTTAGTCTCTTGGTGAGTCAGTAGAATATTTTGCTACTACCTAATCTGCTGGTCAGCTAGAAGTAAAATACTCCATGGCTACCTAATAAGTTGGTCATCCAATAATTGAACACTTGGCTGCCGAATCTATTGAAAAAAACAAACTAGAAGTAAAACCACCCATAATAGAATATACCAAGGGAATTTGACATGAGGACATGTCAAAGGTTTGGCATGGGGGGATGATGAGCACCAAAAATGCTCATTTTTATGCATGTTTTAAAGGGGTATTGTATGGCATATTTAACATTAGAAATGCATTTTTGTATAATTATTACATATATTTAATAGAAAATGAAGTTTTATGCTTGATTGGTGTTTTTAATAGAAAATGTGTGTAGATGTAAGTTTTTGCTACTAATTTGGCATTTTCGAGTCAACGTCCCATTTAGACATGACAATGCATGAAGACATTTTGAAGATAACTATGATGAATGGTAGAGGCAGCCACCTGTATCCCAACAACAAGAAGGTGCCTATATCCTAGCAATAGATAGACGCCTATCAGTGCCTGTATTCCAACAATAGGTAGGTGCCTATATCTTTGTGCCTTATTCTAGTGGTAGGTAGGCTCTTGTATGCCAATGACAAGCAGGTACCTATATCCCGATGCCTTTATACTAGTGACAGGTAGGTGCCTATATCCCACTATAGGTAGATGCCTACATCTAGTGGGAATATAGGAGCTATATTCAATGTTGTCTGGTTGAATAGTTGATTGGTTGATTGGTTGATCGATTGACCAATTGACCATGCAATTTTTAAGGAAATTATTGCAAAAATATAAGGAAGAACCATTCTAACCTATGCATGATTAAAATAAAAAAACCATGCTTTTAATAGATGAAAATAACAACTGTGCATGAAATAATCGTAGCAAATCATGTCGCATGATTAAAATAGAACAAGATATTTTTGTAATAGGATTGGCTGCATTCTATATAAAAATGTAGACAGTTCCTAAGAAGTTAGTAAATCAATGAATTATTTTTTAAATAAAGGGGTAAAAATTTATTGATAAAAAGTCTGGATTACAGAGTACAATTGAGCTTCCAACCAAAACTCAAATAAATAGCCAAACAGACAAAAAACACTAGACTAGAATGACACCCAGAAAAGACAACAAGAATAAACCACATTAAGTCTGTACATCCTTGTGGATCAACTCCCACAGGCATTGAGAGTACCAAGACGAGAGGCTCTCCCAATTATCGATACTCCAAGGATCCAGCAGCTCAGAAGCCCTTTTGGTTAGGTAATTAGCAACCACATTCCATTCCCTTGGAATGTGCACAAAGGATATAAATTCGAACTCCACTCATTCTGAGAATCTGAACGACTATAGAGGCCAACTGCCAATTAACTTACTCCACCCTTTTACTGTTTAAAATATTATCCATAATTTGAGAGTCATATTCGTAGATAATCCTATGCCAGCCAAGAGAAAACCCCCTCCCCAAGGCCTCAAGAATTGCAAGAGCTTCCATAAAATTGTTGGAGTGAACACATTTATAAATGGAAAAGAAAAAACTTACACCACCAGTAGAATCTCTCCCAACACCACCAATGCCAACATGTCCAGGATTACCCCTGGACGATCCATCAGTATTAATTTTTAAAACTCCTCTAGGGGGTGGCCTCCACCTACCATATCTCCTAACCTTCTTGCTGAGCTGAGGAACCCTAATAGGGATAGAAGAGTTCACACCATCCCCAAAGAGACCAAGGGCTTGCTGTACCTTCTCTTTCATAGAATCCAAAAGAGGGTCCACATCACATTTGCTATGGATGGTTTCCTAAACCATATACAAGATCCTTTGCCAGATCTGTTGAACAACCAAATAACTACCCTAAAATATGTGTGTTATAATCACAATGACACTGAGAGGGGGGGTGAATCAGTGTGTTCTTTAAAAACTTAAAAGCAATTTAGACTTTTAAATAAACTGTAGTAGATTAAAATAGAAATAATAAAAGTACTAAGAGCATCACACATAACACGACATTTTAACGAGGTTCACCGATGTGGCTACTCCTCAAAAATACCGCTTGGACTACCATCCAAATCCAATAAAATGCAAAGCTACAACTTTACATAATCATTCACCAAGACTAACCGGTAAGAGGCACCAACCTCTAAATTTTATCTCGCTACAATGTAATGGAGCACCAACTCCAATTTTTCCAGCTCCAACCGGAAAGAGGCACCAACCCCTTTTACCAAGCTACAACTTGGAGATAGTAATAAAAATTGTAGAATTAAACTCGTCACCTCAATTTGCACGATCTCGCTATTTTTCTTGCGTTCGTCGCTTGTCGGCATTCGACTGTTGCTATGAAAAATGATTCACACTTTTTCAACCACTCCTCTATATCTCTCCGCGTTCTCTGCTGCAACTTCATAGAAATATCACTTCTACAACCAACACACTGTCATTTCACACTCGAAACACGACTTCGCATACCGTGTTCTTATCTTCTCTTTGCACCACTCACTCGCCGCACCTTCCATGAAATCTCACTTCTACCATCTACGTATTTTTGCCTCGGACTTTAAACACGTCGTCTCGCATATCACTCTCTTTGTTCTCGATCAGTCGATATGCACTCACTCACTATCTCATCGCTGCGATCTCTTTTCTTTAACTCCAAAGAACTATCACCGACTTACACTCGCTGCACATGAACTTCATTCGCATATATCGCATCACGCCCACACTTCAACCTTGCAATAGTCCCGCATTTTTATAGAAGAGAATATCCCATCAAAACATTCTCAAACACGTCGACTGCAACCCTAATTAGGTCAACATGAAACCCTAGAATTTTTTGGTTGCTTAACCTTGCTTTGTCAGCAGGAAACCCTAATTGATCCGTTGCAAAACCCTAGCAACGTCGGCTTTGAAAACAAGCCGGTGAACAGCTTTAATTTAATTTTAAAATATTAATTTAAATTTTAAATAAATAAATAAAATTTAAACTCGGATATTTAAAATTAAATATCTTCATCATCGGAGCACCTTTTTCAGCAAAACGAAGAGCTAACTTGGGTTTTAAGAAAAACCCATTTCAAAACCGCTGACCATGGATTTAAACAAAACCTATAATTTAGTCTCGCCTTGGTTTTCACAAAAACCCTTCCGCTCTTTGACATCAATGACAACATCAACACTTGAGCAAGGGCAATGTACCCAAGGTACCCAAAATTGCCAACAATCTCCCCCTTTGTCATTGATGGCAACCCTTTACTAAAAACACATCTTCAAGAGCCAAAACTGAAATCAATCTCTTTGAAGTTTTGCTCCCCCTGACTTGAAGCTTTCCTCTTCACTTGAAGCTCTCCCCCTTACTCATATCTCTCCCCCTTTGTCATCAATGGCAAAGGGCCACCTTTGGGGCTCGAAACTAAGAATGAGCCTCTTAGCTTAGTCCCTCCCCCACCTCCCCGATGAGGTGATTAATTTCGGGGTGGGAGTAAAACTCCCATTAGGCACTCGATCAACATCAACGTCTATAACTTCCTTGTCGGGTCTTCTCTTGAACTCTTTGACCATATTCTTGTTCCCCGTCATTGTTCCGATCCTTGGACCCGATCATGCCACCGTTCCTCGCTCCTATATCCCGGAATTTCAACTCGCACCGTCTGACAGATGTGACTTTTATTGTTGCACTTATAACAAGTAATAGTGTTGTTTCTTTTAGGCATACCTGTTCTTTGAATCCACATGTTCTGACTAAGCCAGTTCTGACTAAACCTATTTTGACCAAGCCTGTTAGTGTGATGTTCTTTTGTTTTAAATGAAACTCTGTTCTGTTTACCCTTCTGACATGAAGCACACATACTATTTGTAGGTTTTTTAATGATTGGAATATCTCTCACTGTTTGTTTAGTGCTAATTCTTACCAGATTATCAAAACTTATGTGTCCAAGCCTCTTATGCCACAACCAGCTTCTCTTCTTCTTGTCCCATGAAGCACATACCTTCCGAAAACTCTGAGAGTGTGTACATATTGCCGTACGTCCTTGAGCCGGTTGCTATTAATTTCCTGTTGTTTATTTTTCTGACTTCACAACCATGCTTCTTGAAAACTACTTCATGTCCTTTGTCACAAATTTGACTCACACTCAATAGATTATGTTTCAAACCATCCACATATAAAACTTCCTCTGACTTGATCTTTCCTTCACTAATTTTGACCGTTCCTTTACCTATTATTTTGGCTCCGTCATTGTTGCCGAATTTTATAGAACCACCCTCATACTTTTGTAGATTTTCGAATTTTTGTTTGTCACCTGGTCATATGACTTGAGCAACCACTATCAAGAATCCAAGGAACATGTTTATTCCGAGCTCTAAAAGTCGTCTGCACTATTAAAGAATCCTGTTCTTTCCTGAGATGTTCTTTTTGTTTCCATTCTGTTTTAACCGTGGTATTGGGTTCTAGCCGTGACTTCCCTTTTTTAGAATTTTGCACATATCCTTCAAGATAAATTCTATTTTGTTTTGCTCTATACGGTTGAAATCGCTTTCATGAGGTTGATATGAAATAGTACATACTACGACAATTTCTGGCAATATGACCAAAGTTGTGACACTTAAAACACTCTACTGCATAACTCATTAAAGGAGCAAACACATTTCTACTAGTGAAACTTCTTGGACCTACGTTGTATTTGCAATCAACAATTTTATGCCCATAAACATTACACTTGAAACAAAAACCATAGAAATAATGATTAAACCTGAAAGATGGTCTTGGCCAGGTTGTTGCCGGAGCCTTGGATCTTCTATTCTTTTGATGTGTGACCTTAGTAAAGCCATCATTGTCAGCTGCTATTTCAGGTCCGGCATTATATCTTTCTTTTGCCTCGATTCTTGTCTTTGTTCTTTTCACTTTCAACATTGCTTGCTTTTGGTCCAGCTTGATGATTCTCCTTCGTAAAAGCCGAGACCAAATTTGATACCTGTGGATCTTTGATCGCTCATAATTTTGTCCAATTTCATCGAGCTTTCTTCACGTTTTACATGACAGCTTGATTTTTCGATCCAGCCTCTTGTATCTGTATTCGAAGACTCACATTTTCTTCTTCCAATTTGTCGTAGTGGTCTATCTTCATGGATACCTGTATTTCCGGATCTTCATACATTTTCTTGTATTCTTCAGTCTGTATTTTTAAACTGGCAATAATGTTGTTTGCATCCTTAAGTTTCCTTGACAATTTTTCATTCTTCTTTTTCTTCGATTCCCATTCCGTAAGGGCGACACTAGCTCACCCTCTAAATCAACTTCAGCCTCAACTTCTTCAACTTCGTAGTTCATTCCTTCTCGCCATTTCTGGTTCAATTTTCTCAACCATAGGAACCGAAACCGGTCGGGATGCCTTTTTGGATGAGGATCTATTCTTCTTAGCCATTGTGTACTAATCCAAGATCAACCTTGACTGATTTAGCCAAAATTGGGAACCTTGCTCTGATACCAATTGTTATAATCACAATGACACCGAGAGGGGGGTGAATCAGTGTGTTCTTTAAAAACTTAAAAGCAATTTAGACTTTTAAATAAACTATAGCAAATTAAAATAGAAATAATAAAAGTACTAAGAGCATCACACATAACACGACATTTTAACGAGGTTCACCGATGTGGCTACTCCTCAAAAAGACTGCTTGGACTACCATCCAAATCCAGTCAAATGCAAAGCTACAACTTTACATAATCATTCACCAAAACCAACTGGTAAGAGGCACCAACCTCTAAATTTTATCTACTACAATAGAATGGAGCACCAACTCCAATTTTTCCAGCTCCAAATGGAAAGAGGCACCAACCCCTTTTACCAAGCTACAACTTGGAGATAGTAATAAAAATTGTAGAATTAAACTGTCACCTCAATTTGCACGATCTGCTATTTTTCTTGCATTCTGTTGCTTGTCGGAATTCGATCGCTGTCGTGAAAAATGATTCACACTTTTTCAACCACTCCTCTATATCTCTCCGCATTCTCTACTGCAACTTCATAGAAATATTACTTCTACAGCCAACACACTGTCATTTCACACTCGAAACACGACTTCTGCATACCGTGTTCTTATCTTCTCTTTGCACCACTCACTCTGCTGCACCTTCCATGAAATCTCACTTCTACCATCTACGTATTTTTGCCTTGGATTTTAAACACGCCGTCTGCATATCGCTCTCTTTGTTCTCGATCAGTCGATACGCACTCACTCACTATCTCATCGCTGCGATCTCTTTTCTTTAACTCCAAAGAACTATCACCGACTTACACTCTGCTACACATGAACTTCATTCGCATATATCGCATCACGCCCACACTTCAACCTTGCAATAGTCCTACCTTTTTATAGAAGAGAATATCCCATCAAAACATTCTCAAACACGTCGGCTGCAACCCTAATTAGGTCAACATGAAACCCTAGAATTTTTCGGTTGCTTAACCTTGCTTTGTCAGCAGGAAACCCTAATTGATCCGTTGCAAAACCCTAGCAACGTCGGCTTTGAAAACAAGCCGGTGAACAACTTTAATTTAATTTTAAAATATTAATTTAAATTTTAAATAAATAAATAAAATTTAAACTCGATATTTAAAATTAAATATCTTCATCATCGGAGCACCTTTTTCAACAAAACGAAGAGCTAACTTGGGTTTTAAGAAAAACCCATTTCAAAACTGCTGACCATGGATTTAAACAAAACCTATAATTTAGTCTTCCTTGGTTTTCACAAAAACCCTTCCGCTCTTTGACATCAATGACAACATCAACACTTGAGCAAGGGCAATGTACCCAAGGTACCCAAAATTGCCAACAATGTGTTGGTTTTGTTCGAGCCAAATTTGCCAAATGATGCAAGAATGGCCCAAATTCCAAGCCACCCGAAGGAAGGGGGCCTTGGTCGGAGGTCTACTCAGACTACTCCAAAACTCTACCAGGGATAGCACATGAAAACATGGATGGTTCCATGCACTCCACCAACGATGCCAAATGTCTCTGGAAAAGGAGCATTGGAAAAATAAATGAGAAGAGTCATCCTCATTTTTACTACAAAGGAAACAAAAAAAGGGACCCTGAAATCCCCTCTTCCTCACATTATCCCAAGTGAGGCATTTATTACGAGCTACCAACCAAAGAAAGAAGTTACATTTTGGCCAGGAAAATTTTTTCCACACCTTTTTCCACCAAGTGATAGGAAGACTCCCATACTTTTGCTTATCAAGAACCTGATAACCATAGGCTACCGAGTAGGTTTCGTTAGGATCAGGGTTCCAAGCTAGAATATCTTTACCCCTTAATGAAGAACAAGGCCTCCCTGTAAGAATAAGAGCAAGCACCTCTCTGTACTTGGCTAGTCCCCCCTGGGGCCATTCTTGTGGATCTTTCCACCTGTACATCTCCATATTTCCAAAAGACTAGATTTTTTTAAAGTCCTCCACACGAGACCAACCTGCTTCTAAGAAAAAAATGCTTAGGGAACATAACCTAGGATATTTATTCAAGATAGGAGGGTGGCCATCCCAAGAATCCTCCCAAAAAAGAGTATTTGATCCCTGATTGCAAACCCAGAACAAAACCTGCTTGATTAAATTAGCTCCTCTTTCGGAGTGTCCCGGATAACCGAACCTTTCCCAACCAAGCTGACTCTAGGGATTTCAGCCTCGTAAATACCTCGCAAGTATTTACAAGATAATATTTTAGCCCAAATCTGATCTTGAGAGGTACACCATCTCTAATAAAGTTTTACAGCCAAAGCCTACCCAAAAAGAGCTATCTGTCGCAACCCAAGGCCTCCATATTGCACCGACCTACATATAGAATCCCACCTAACCAAACTCCATTTAGATTGATCAAGTTTTCCAGACCATAAAAACTATCTTGAAAAAGCATCCATGTCCTTGATGAAGTGAGAGGGAGCTATTTGTACAAAACATCTATAAATGGGTAAAGCTTGAACAATAGATTTTAAAAGCAACACTCTACCTATAGTGGATAGCCATATGAAAGTCCAGTGATTCACCTTCCTTCTAAACTTATCAAGCATAGATTGCCAAGAAGATCTAGGTAGAGGGTGAGATGAAATTGGAATACCAAGATAAATGAATGGGGGAGTCCCAACCTGAAATCTTAGAATGCAAGCAATCCTAGCTTGAATAAGAGAAAGGGTATTGAAGAAGAAAATAGAAGACTTGTCCTCATTAATAAACTATCTAGAAGCACCAAGATATATGTCAAGAGTCTGTCTAATATTTCTAGCTTCCCTGATAGTGGCAACTCCCAACAAAGCAGTATCATCAACAAATTGAAGGTGGGAAAGAGGTAGCAAACTACTATCACACTTCCACCCCTGAATGAGACCCTACATGACTTGAGACTTGAGCAATTGTAGACACCAAAATCCAGCCACTTGTAAGTCATCTATACCTTCCTGTCAGCCACGCGTCAGTTATCCATCCTTCCCACCATTATTTGGCCCAAATCCACATCTTCCCGCCATTATTTGGCCCAAATACACACCTTCTCGCCATTATTTGGCCCAATTTCACCTTTCTCGCCATTTTTCATCCCCAAATTTATTTAAATTATTATTTATATATATATTTTAATAAATTGCCATTCTCCCTACCAATGGAGGAGTTAACCAAAATGTTCACCCAGAGTTGTCTAAAACCTATCTCTTGGTTACTCCAATTACAACAATACAGGAATTTTGAAGAGGCTTTGGCCCAAGCAAGTATCATAGAAGACATTAAAGTCCAAGAGGGTGTTTTAAAACCCCATAGAAAAGAATGGCAACAAAAGGGCCAACAACGAAATAATAATTATGGCCAAAACAAACAAGCACAGGCTAGTACAACCTCAAATGTTAACCAAGTTAATCAAGTGGTGGCGAGCCAACCCGTAATGGCTCAACAACAACAAGTAATGCAAAGTCAACCGCAATCAATTGCTTATCATGCGATACCCGCCCCTCCTCAACCAGCTCACAATACTGAGCCAACCATGGAAACTCGACCTTGGCAAAACAATCGTCCCAAGCGACAGTTCACACCTTTAGATGAACCATATGCGGTCATATTCAATAAGTTATATAGCACTAATCAGTTAACTTTACCTGAGTTTAAACCTTTAGACCCATCTAGAAGGGGGAAGTATTACAAGGAGTACCTATTTTGTCCTTATCATAGGCAAAATGGGCATGATATCAATAATTGTACAGCTTTCAAACATGTGATCCAAGATCTTATTGAGATTGGAGCCATTAAATTGGATAGCCCCTTAGCCCAACAAAATCAAAATCTTGGTATATTTCAAACACCCCTCCCACATCGGGAGGAAGCTCCAACAACTTCAGGTGGAGTAACTCAGGTAACTCCTCCTAATAAAGTCAACCATGTACAAAAACACCAAGGTTTTGTGGGTACTATTAACATATTAACCCAGGGTCAAAGGGCGAACCAACCAAATCAGGCTAAACCATAGCCACCTATACAAACCCCCAGTCCACCTCAGGTAACAGTGACCCAACGACATGCTAGTACTTCTCAACAACTGCTAAATCATTCTACTCAACGCCAACGACCCATCATGTCATTGAGTAGCCGATTAACTACCACTTTAAAAATGGCTTCTGCCAAGTTATCGATCTATGACCTCATTCAACAATCTCCCCCGCATAGAGAGGCATTAATAGAAATTTTGAAGTCAATCGAGCTTCAAACTCAAGATACTAATGCCTTCAACAACTTTGTGGGGAGTATTCAAACATGCATGGAGCCCTCCATCACTTTCTATGATTTTGAAATCAAACCTATGTCAACAGAAAGTATAGATCCTCCACTGCATATCATGGCCAAGATCGATCACAAGCCATTCAAGAGAGTCTTAATTGACATCGGTTCCTTAATCAATATCATTACAACATCGGCGTTGAGTCATCTAAAGTCGTCGCCATCCCTTATCACAAAGTCAACTTTTACTCTTAAAGCATTCAATGATGCTTTATCTTCCACGGTTGGCATGGTTATCTTGCCCATTGAGGTAGGGGCCCGAACTTTGCATACCTTGTTTCACATCTTGGAAGGGTCCATGGCATACAATGTATTGCTTGGACGGCCTTGGCTTAGGGAGATGAGATGTGTCCCTTCTATACTGCATCAATGTCTAAAGTATGTATATGAGGGATAGGTTCATTGTGTACCTGCTGACATTGAACCCTTCAAACATTGCAACTATGTCTCAAATCCTTATGAGATTGTGTTGCCATCCACTCATCTTTTCTTGACCCCATCTACTTCTTCTATACCATCTTCTTTTAAAGCTCCCATTCCTGAGGAGCTACCCATCATATCGCAACCATCTTCCTCTTCCGCTATTCCATCTCATTCACCACTTTCTTCATCTCCTAATCTTCCTTCTTCTTCATCAGTGACCACATGCACATGTGGCCATGACCAATCATCTCTTTCCACGTCATTACCCCATTCTTCTACACCTTCTTCAACATCACCTATTATTCCTCCATCTTCCCAACCATCACCAGTTGATGTTTCACAAGTTAGTGAAGCATCAACCCAACCAAATCCTTCCAATTCTTCTATCCCACATTCTTCTATTCCATCATCTAGTCCATCTCCCTCCCAAGTCAAGGTCCATCTCACTGATGCAAGTATTGGTGAGTATGCCATCCAAGATGTCCACATCACACCGTTCAATGTGCAAACAGTTAAAGATTTTGGTCGTCCACATGACCAACATTTATCCATTGGATCGGTTTATAACATGGGTTCTATGCCAAATTCCATTAATTTTGTATATGGGGGAATAGAGTCATCTTCTAGTCCTACCACCATACCAGAACCCAAGCATCCAGTCCCTGCCAATATCGAAAGGATGGAGGGTTTTCCCTCTCGCTATTTCCACAGACATAATTGGCAGCAATTTGGCCTAGGTCGATACGAGCAAGGGGTAACTGAACGCATCGATATGCCATACCAGAGACCCACTGAGCGTTTTGGTTTGGGCTACCAACCACTTCCATCCCTTTCTTCTTTTGAACAAGCTTTTCAAAGCATTAATCTTAATTTAGAAGAAGAAATCCTCCACCTCGACGAATTCGAAGATGAAGCCTATGAAGAATTTGACGTCATGTCAAATGGTGATGAATCTGAAGAAGAGTCGGCGCCCATTGTTACCCTCACTGAACAAGACGAGTTTTATCTCCAATTGTTCCCTCTCCAAGAGGCCATATTTCGCTTGTTTCTTCCACAAGAACGAGGTGAACCACCCCCTCCGCCACATCCATAAGCCATAATCCAAACCTGTATTATATGTATATACTAAAATAGTGGTTTTCACCACTACAAAAAAAAAAAAAAAAACTGAAAAACTATGTTGTTTTGCATCTCGGGTCTTCCGAGGTCTTCACCGGTTTTCCCTTCCATTCCGCCCATCCTTTCTTCCATAAGTCGACAATGAATTTCGAAGACTTATTCACCCCGCTCCATAATCCATATGATCCGGATAAGCCTAAGAAATGTGTCTTTGGTGTTACCTCAGGCAAACTCCTAGGTTTTATTATCTCTAAACGAGGTATTGAGGTGGACCCAAACAAGGTCAAAGCCATTATGGAAATGTGTCCCCCAACTAATTTGAAGGAGTTGCGTAGTTTACAAGGAAAGATTAATTCAATCCGTCGCTTTATTGCACAACTTTCTCGATAAATGTAGGCCATTTTGCCACCTACTACAAAAGGGGGTACAATTTTCATGGACGAGATGAGTGTCGTAAAGCCTTTGATGACATCAAGCAAGATCTTAGCGTCTCCGCTGGTCTTAGCTCCGCCTCGTCGAGATCCCTTCCTTGCGAATTTCTTTGCAGGAATTTATCGATGATGATATCGCTAGACAAGCACGTCTTGATCAACTCACACTCATAGATGAAAAATGAATCAATGCTTTAGAGCATTTGCGAGTTTATCAAGACCGATTGAAACGTGCTTACAATGCCAAAGTTCATCTAAGAGAATTTCAAGTAGGGGATCTTGTCCTTAAAGAGAATCAACAAAACACCAATGCATTGCCGCATCTTCGAGATAAATTCGCGGCTAATTGGTTAGGTCCATATATGGTCACCGAAAGAGTGGGTAATGGAACTTATAGACTTGCCAGTTTAGAGGGAGAGGAAGAACCCGAACCACTTAATGTTATACACTTGAGGGCATTCTACGCATAGTTTGAATTTTATATGTACATATATACATGGCTTGTACAAAAAAAAAAAAAAAAACAAATAAAATAAAAAGAATTTGCATTTCATTGTTAGTTGCATACATCTCATTCAAAAACATTGCATTTCATGTGCATACATCTCATTGAAAACCATAACATTTCATTTCCAGCCATAGTTGCATATCATGTTAGAGACCATTCTATCTTTTGGATATAAAATTTGGTCAAGCAAAAGTCATGTTGCCTTAATCAGGGGCACCGTCATAAAATCCATCAAACCGAATTGTCATTCGTACACCCATTTTCCATTTGCACATATTTACATTGCCAAAATGTTTTCGGTCACTCAGCCATTCCTAGTGTTTTAAGCAAACTTTGAAATGCATGTCAAAGTTCTCTAGGGCCATATCACAAATTACACTAAATAAAATCTTGAGTATTGGGAAATGATTTCAAAAGCGGTCTTGAACCTATCACATTTTCACATCTTAAAAACATCTTGTGTCAAAGAGAGATAACACCATCCTTGGGTTGTGCCTTGAAGTGAAAAGGGTAATCCTCGTTTGTCCTATCATGCAAACATAGTCCATAAAACAGTGGTTCTTACCACTATCACAAGCAATCACAAAATATAAATATAAACAGAGTAGTAAGGATAGGGTAAAATTCTCATCATACTTCGGTTGAGAATCCGATTCCCCAAAGCTCTAAGGAAATGAACATTTTTCACACACCACTGATCCCAAATAAGTTGTAAGGATCGTACTACTTGTCTAGTCAGACGGATAGGTAGTCATCCCCAAGGCTTACAAAGGTCAAAAACAACATGGACTATGGAGTTAACCTTCACCGGGGCTATAGACGCTTGACTGGCGGTGGAGTATACTCATTGCGTGGCGACATGTCTCTCCTCAAAAAGAGACCTCTGAATGCTCATACGGACAAACTAGCTTCGGGGTCTTCTCCATAATAGGGTTACCTAATTTATGCAAGATGAGGTTAATGAACACACTTGCACACACAGGTTTTTGATTGCCTAGAGTCACTACCATGCTTCTGATTTGGTTAATGAACTCGCATGCACACACATTTGGTCCTAGTTGAATTAGGCAGTATTAGTAAGTTTGTTTGATACCACTAGCATGTTTGAGTCTTTGTAAAACAGTCTTCCATATCTTCTTCCATATCACCCTCCATATCTTCTTCCATATTCATGTCATTCCATACGTCATCCATTCACAAGCCACCAAGTTCGGTGCCCCTGATTAAACAATTATGATAACAGTTGGCTAAATCTAAC
This sequence comes from Wollemia nobilis, assembly GCA_028583015.1. Lineage (NCBI taxonomy): Eukaryota > Viridiplantae > Streptophyta > Pinopsida > Araucariales > Araucariaceae > Wollemia > Wollemia nobilis. Next base: position 554,436 of record JAQPPZ010000415.1, read on the forward strand.
TATCTAAAAGTATGAGTGCTTCTTAGTGCATATTTCATTTACTTAGTCTTGCATTAATCATCCATAGATTTGCATATTTCATTTACTTAGTCTTGCATTAATCATCCATAGATTTGTATGTTATATACTTAGTCTCGCATTAATCATCTATAAGTTTGCATTCCATTCCATCACATATGCATCAAAAACATTAAAACATATAAAAACATGCATCACAAAAACATAGGCATTCACACAAAAGAGAGTAAAACACCAAATAAATAAAAGCCATGTATATATATATATGTATAAAGGTCAAAGCTGTACAATGAATGCCAAAAGGCTACAATATACAATAGAGCACCAAGGCTCATAAAGAGTGCATCTAAGCACTAAGCTAACCATCAAAAGAGGACCCCTGAGACCTAGTAGGAGCCCTAGACCTAGTGGTGTGCCTAGAGGTACCCCTCATCCATCCGAACTACCTCCAACCGGGCTGCCTCCGCTAGTCCCACTGCCTCCAATATCTCCCAGTATGCCTGGGACAATGACCTCCTCATCCCCGGAATGATAGGGGAGAATCGGTGTCGTGCCTCTAACACCCTAAGCTGCAAAACAACAAAACAAAAATTTGTTACAAATTTTTTTCCAAAAAAAAAAAAAAAAAAAACACATAATAAGTACTTGCTTAAATGAAAAAATACCTCAGCTGGCTGCACTGGCGCGTCCGCTCCCATCTCCGCCATAGCTCCCGCGTGCTTCACTCTCCCACACAACTTCTCACTCCACTTCACTCCACTCCCTCAGACGCACTTCTCTCAAGCTCGAACGCACAAATGAGCGAAATTCTCTCTGAAATTGTTTAAATAGCTGGTTTTGGTGCCCTGAAACGCAGTGGGGCATTTCATGGCGCATTCAGACGTAGTGCTGCATTTTCAGAGTGCCTAAACACCGACGGGCGTCTCTGCCACCCCGAAATGCACACCGGCGTTTGGTGTCAGTATTGAATAAAGGAACAAAACTTGCAAAATTGAAGCTTACCTCCTCCAAATTTCATCAAATTGCATTCATCCATTCTTCTTATCATAATAAAACATTTTGTGAAGGTTACAACAGTTTTGGACACAAATTTTGTCATTTCGCTCAAAAAGCGCATCATTAATCATTGTTTTACAAATTGGGCTAAAAACATTCAAAACCTTCACAAAATTAACCACATTCATCAATTCTTCTGATCTATCGTCAACTTCATTCATTCTTCTTTCATCATGCATATTTTTGCCAAATCAAATTAAAGTAAACCTCGTATCTAGTGGTATATTCTATCACCTTGGCGATTGCAGCGATTTGAATCCATGCAATTCGGTAAGAGGATTAAACCACCATAAGGACACTTACCATTTATCATCATCAATTATTTCACTTTTTGAAAATTGGAAATCAATTTTGGGTATTCTACTTTTCAAGTGACCTCATACCAAGATTAATTTGCTCAACAGTCGTCATTGATGGCCTAGTTCATGGGGCCTTAAACATGGACAATCTTTAATATCATCATTATTTTGAGTCTTGCTAGAGATTGAGGCTACCTAGGTTGATTGGTTCCGACCCGAGGAATTATCCATACAGTCACTAGGAGCATCTCTGAGTTCTGGACTCTTTCATGCATCTTTCATCTCTGCATATCAATGGCGCCAACAAGGCAATTTCATCAACAGTACGGATTCACACACAGGAGTTGGGGCATCCGTTATCAATTTCTAATTTTCCTATAATGGAATTCATCTTACATGATCATGGAGTTTACAGTTTGGCAAAAATCCCTTTATAACCGTTGGGGCAGAAAACGGTCCATCTTTCACATCACTCATATTCTTTTCTGGTTTGTACACCAACCCCTTTTCTGTTGGGACATAAACAGATGGTTCATACACCAACCCCTTTTTTTTCACCGTTGGGGCAAAAACGGTTCATTTTCTTTCGAATTTCTTCCAATTGGCTTGTGAGAACCATTCTCGCTCGCCAATTGAGGGGGTAAGCTAAAAAATTTTAAATATTCTTTTATTTCTTTGGTCTTCAAAGTTGTGCTTTAGTCTTGAGAGAGAGTTGCGTCTGATCCAGCTTTTCAGGTGTCTTAAGTTTTTGTGCTGCATTGTGTCTTCACACAAGGCAGCTCAAAAAGGGGCATCTGTAGACACCAAAATCTAGCCACTTGTAAGTCATCTATACCTTCCTGTCAGCCACGCGTCAGTTATCCATCCTTCCCGCCATTATTTGGCCCAAATCCACATCTTCCCGCCATTATTTGGCCCAAATCCACACCTTCCCGCCATTATTTGGCCCAATTTCACCTTTCTCGCCATTTTTCATCCCCAAATTTATTTAAATTATTATTTATATATATATTTTAATATTTTAATATAATATATATATATAAATATAGTTTAAGTGATTTAATCTAAGCCGTCCATCCTTCATTTAATCTCATCCGTCCATCCATCTTAATCCGTTTCACAACCTAGATTTATTCTCTACCCTTGGATCCACTTTAATCTTAGCCACACATTCAAAGTGTCGTTAAAACCCTAAAGTGTGCCCTAAGAGTGGATTATAAATTGAGTCACTTTGATGGCTCAAACCCTATCTTCTTCTCCTATCTTTGCTATCTTTGCTATCTTTTGGACCTATCTCTTCTATTTCATCTATCTCTTCAGCTATCCATCGCCGCATCCTTTTCGCCGCATCCATCGCCGCATCCATCGTCGCATCCATCGCCAACTTCGTCGCCATCTCTTCTGCAGCACTCTGCAGAATTCCACATTCTTGTCGCAAGTGCCCGCGGGCGTTTACCCGCAGCCACAGACGCAGACCGACGTCTGAAACCCTGATTCAGAAGCACGCGGGCGTTCAGCGAGTGCACCAGGGCGCCTTCTGCAGCCGATTTGATAGCCACATTACTTCCAGGTGCCGCCTGGTCTAGCCACGTTAACAGAGAATAGGTATAAATCAGCTTAAAGCAAGTAACTTCTTTTCTTTTATTAATCTGTTGTTGAATTCTTGCATTCTATTTTTCTAGGGTTTTAAATTGTTTCTGAGGGCTCACACAGTGGAGCCCTCTTATTAATTTCTAACTCCTTGATAGTGTTAATGTGTGCAGGATTTTAATGGCAGATCTGGTGTGTTGATAGCAGCTGTTTAAGCTGGAGTGGTCCGAGCTATAGGATACAACAAAGCCCACTCACCTTGTTGGGGTTAAAGATATATTCTTCGGAGACGCCACCCATTGTGCCAGCTAGGGTTTCGGAGAACCCTAGCACAAACTGTAATTTTTGTATCACGAAAAGGGTTACAAGCCCTGTTGTACTCAAAAGGAGTTTTTAAACTCCGTTGATTAATAAAAATCGTTTGTTTTGTACAACTGTGTTCTGTCTTACTTTTTATCGTGATTTCTTTATCTTTTGTTTGGCGTTGTATCTTTAATCTACAACAATATTCCTAACCCTTCCACCAAAATGATAAAAAAATAAGGAGATCAATTATCTCCTTGCCTCAATCCTCTTGAGGCCTCAAACAGCTCTGATGGCTCATTATTAACAAGAACCAATCAATGAATTATTTTATTTCTTTTCTATTGCATAATTTATAAATAAATTTTTTGAGTGTTCTTTTATTTATGTGGATTAATAGTGTGATTTTTACGTAGTCAACTGGATGGACCATATGCAGGAGCTTGGGCCCACTCTAGGCAATAATCCTCCCCTATTTATTTTATTTTTGCTTTATTATTTTCTACATTTATTTCCTACTTTATTTATTTATGCAAATTTACTGCTTTATTTATTTATGCAATTTCTTACTTTATTTATTTCCACAAGTGTGAATTTTCTACTTTATTCATTTTTGCAAGTGTTTTTAAATTCTTGCTATTTTCCTTTCAATCATGCATTTATTTCTAGCATCTTAATTTTAGTCATGTGCTTATGTTTTAGTTATTTTAAAATTGTAGTTTATTTATTTATTTTCTTGCACTTAGTTTTGTTGGGTTTGGATGAACTGAAAATACACGAACAACAACTCCCCCACCAAACCAATAGGTATAGAGGGACTCATTCCCCACACTACAGGCATATACTATGTGTGACACTCACAATTTTATGAACTACGGGATTGATAATTAATGAAAAGGAAATTACTATTTTTAGAACATAATTTCTACTCACCACCAACAACTACCCTCAACAACCTATTAGAAAAAAGACCATACAGTCATCCAAAGAGGCTTGACAACATAAGAATGTCTCCACGAACATTGAAGAAACATATCTTCCCTTGTTAATTGTATCAAAGAAGGGGTAAGACTAAAGAAATTTTCCAAGAAAAACCCGACTGTCTAGCACAAGCAACTAGCAGTAGTCCAACGAGCCTTTGGGTCTTTCGAAGAAGATATCCAAGATAAAGTTTCTCGAGCTAGCACCCAAATGAAGAAAAATATAATCTCATTAAAAATGAAGCTTTGAGACACTAGGATATGACACAACCAAGGAAGCTAGAACTATCAATTGACCACCCCTAGCAACTCGACAAAACTAGGAGAACCTACCAGATAAAGGTTCTAACAACAAACCCCTTTCTAAATGGTTAATGAGAACATTGTCTCACCCTAGTATTTAAATCAAAGAAGGGGTAAAACCAAAAAATACCATAAATAAAGGGCCCATAGAACATCATCTGCATCCAATAGTTGCCACCAATAACCTACTAGATTAAAAGACCATCCAACCAGCCATAGAGACCTGATAACACAAGTAAGTCTTCACAAACATTAGAAGGTAAAAATCTCCCCCTACTATTTACATCAAAGAAGGGGTAAGACCAAATAATTCCACCAATACAAATCCTACTATCCAACACAACCAACCAACAATGAGATTTCTAAAGAGTAGAAAACCAACAGAAGGGATAAGGAGGCCTCCTACTAAAAGAGAAAGAGCATGGTAGTAGGAGGCCTCACCTCACTTCTCTATGTTTTCTATTGCTTCCTTGACTCTTGCTTAATAATTTTAAGTTTTTCCTCTTTTTGCCTTACCGGTATTGGGGCTAGGTCTTATTATTCTATTCCTTAATATTATTTCACAACTTTCCTTTTCATTAAATTTATCCTCTTCTGACTTTGCTAAAAATTATTTTGACTTATCTTACTTATTTTTTGGTATTTCCTTGTTAATGGTAGAGGTATTAACATTTAACACCATGTTTACTTCTCATGAATGATGCATGGTACTTTAAGAGAGTCTTCAAAATTTAATGAGGCACATTCCTTAGGTTTAGCCGGAATGTTCATCCCTAAATTGGGTTTAGATTGAGTTGACAGTTCCTTATTAATATTTTGACCTCATTGTACCATCTCCTCTAAGCTCTGATTTGGTTTTTCTTCATAGGCTAAAGCCTTAAAGGAATTTGTGTTTCTTCTAATATCTTTACTTACTAGTCTCCACTATTTATTTAATTTCATTTGTCTATATATATTTTTTAGAAGTTGAAAACCATCCTTATCCATATCCATTTATAAGTTTCTTTTATGGTTTTCTATATATATTTTTGCTAGACTCTTATTAGGGAATTATATCTCAATATGCCCCACCTCATGAAATATTCTACATATGAAAGATATATTTTTATAATCCATGGTTTGGATCCACAAATTACCCCCACACTTTAAATGATTAATTCTAGTAAATGTTTAGTGATATGAATCATGACCAATATCTAGACATAAATAACCAAGACTCTGTATTTTGTAGTTTTTGAGATATCAAAGAATTATCCTAGAGTGTTTTCTATTGCCTTGAAGGTATTAATTTTCTATAATTTAATGGGTAACCCATACATCTTGATCTAGATTAGTACTAGGGATAGATTTACATTTTTAAGTGCAAAGCCTTCATACCAACAGGTAAGGAAGAGTCCTACTCTTCCCATAAATGAAGGACCCCCTTTTAGAATTCTATCTCTTTCCTCCCTAGAATAGAAAATGGATATGAATAACCCTTTGGAAAGAAAGGATATACTTACTCTTGGAGTCTTCCATCTCGTATCAATCCATTTCTTCAAAGCTAAAGCCCCTCGCCAAGACCCATAAAATTTACCATTGACTTCATTATCTTTGAGCAACATAGATCATTGCTATGTGAAGTCATCCCTAAAATTTACTACTAAGGATGATTCTAAGGATGTAGCTATAAATTGATCCATAGAAAGTATGTTATAACTCAATATCTACTAAAATTTACTAGTATATCTTATAGCAATTATATTATTTGAAAATAATCCTATAATAATCTGCATACAAAAATCAAAGGTAATGAAGGGATAGATGAAATTTAGTTGAAAAATTATATGCCTAGAAAAAATGTACTACCTCATTAATTTCCTATCCTTTCATTGCTTGTCCCATTGTTTGAACCTTGGTTGACTGATATCTGCAATTTCATTTTTCTATGACTTGAAAAATTATCATTACCCTTATTTGAATGACTTTCATAGTGTTGTATATTTCTCACTATTGCTTGAATTATTTTATATAACTAATTAGTTCAAATCTCTTAAAATTCTACACAAATTGGTCCAAGAATAATTTGATTTAGACAACACTTTGCATAGATATGGCTCTTGAAAGATGATATGTTTTTCTAGAAAAAATTACCCTAACATTATACTTTTTCTAGGAAACCGTCTTCACATGGACGCATCTTCCTCAAGAATAATTTTTTTCTTTCATATGACCACTATTTTTAAATCTCTTCAAATTCCATACAAAATTACATAAATAAGAAAGTGTTGGTGAGGCTATTCATTCCATTTTATATTCTCTAAGATAACATAAACCTTTAGAACATAAGTTTCATTATGAACAACATGGAAAAATATATCTATTAAGATGAAAGTGTTGGTGGGAATGAAAAAGGAGAGGAATATCCTCAAAATAAGTACAAAAAGAAAAGGAAACTTCAAGGGATATTAATAGGAAATTAAAAATAAATTTACAGGTGTTAACAAGGAGTGGGGCTAAGCCTAAACATAAATATATATAATGATGATGAAAATGGTATCATGGAATATTAGAGGTATGGATAAGATCTCTAAAACACAAGTTATCAAGAAATTAATAGGGTTATATTCCAAAATTTATTTTAATACATGAAATAAAATAAGTAGTGAGGAATGTAATAATGAATTCAAAAAGATTTGGAATATGGGGGATTGTTTAACAGTTTCTTCTATAAGAGCTTCCAAAGATATTACAACACTATGAGATAAATGCAAATGGGATGGGTAATTTCTAGAAGAAAAAAGTAGTTAGCTTATAGGTCTATTTTGTAGGCAAATGTAAAAATACCAATGTTGGGGTTATAAATATGTATGCTTCAACTATAGTTATTCCTCATGATAGATGTTGGAAAGACCTTAATATATGTTTTTCAAATACAATGATGATTCATAATTGTGATATATGGATTTTGGGAGGGAATTTAAATTAGTTTTATATCCTTTAGAAAATAAGAGTGCTATTCCTAGATGGTATCAATAAATATACAAATTTTCTTCATTTTTCAATTCAAATGAACTTTGGGATGTTATTCTATCAAGCTTTCAATATACATGGATAATAGTTGTATTGGAAAAACTCATATAACAAAAATATTTGATATATATTTTTTATCTAGTACATGATTACAAATAAAATATACAATATCTTGAAACATTTTATTATGCGTAGGATTAAATTACAAACCCATTCTATTGAGATATCATTTACTCAATGATGGTCATCCAAATCCATTTCTATTTTAACATATATAGCTTCAACTCCTGGTTTCTTCTAGATGGTTATGTTATGGTGGGAGAAACAAATTTCAAAGAATTATAAATGTACAAGTTAAATATTTGAATATCTAAAAGAGCATATGAAGAATTAAAAAGCCAAATATTTTGATAACAAAGAGGAAATTGAAGCCAAGCTCAAAAATTTACAAGAGATAATAAAAATAAATAGAATGGACCAATATAATCATGTGCAAGGAAAATAATTACTTTTTTATTATCATGAAATATTTAAAAAGGAGTCATATTTGTCCCAAAAATCTAAGATATGGCTTAAGGAAGGCGCTAGAAATAATAATTTATTTTTAAGCTACAACCAAAATGAGGAGACTAAAAAAAATCTTATTTTGTACAACCTTTTTGTCTTTTTATTGCACCATTTGACTACGATTTACTTTATCATTTATATTAGTAAGATTAAATGTGGTAATTATGATTAAAATAGTACTAAGATATGAAGTATGATATTATGTGTTAAGAGAAATATAAAAGGATATTTTTTTGATTAATATAAAGCTTTAGGTAATAAAAGAGAGTTATCAAGTTTGGTACATAGTGACCAGAGCACCTAGGACAACATGGAAGTTAATGTTGGAGATAATGTTCCACCTAGCATAAAAATAAAGACTATAACAGGTGTTGGATGCAACACTGCACAATCAATATTAGATGCAACAACAACTAACTAGTTCTAGATATGAAAACACCCTATTGGCACCATATGCTAGGAAGACAAGGTGGTTCTACACAAGTCAACTCAAGGCAACAAATGATGTTAATAACGACTTATGACACCATATACATGTAAATCATATCCCTACCATTTTTTGTAATGATTTACAATTTTACCAGTTGTCTAATGATGACATAAGCAAATGATCAACCTATTTTCCATGATTGGATATGGTGAAACTATTCTATAATTAGGATCTCCTATTTTCAACCCTATAATCATGATAATTGAGATTCAAAAAATATGGGTAGTTGAATTGGAATTTGTTATACATTCTATTATCTGTACTTGTTGGAGAGAATTTTCCAAGTGTATTTTTGTTGTAACAACCTGATAACAAAGGTAAGAGGAGGTTATTGTCCTCATCACCTATAAGTAGAGATATCTTATGTATTAGTTTGGTTTCCAACTGATATGGATTAACAGTCAAACTAAAATATTTATAAAATTAGCCTATCAATTTTATTACCAAAAGAAACTTTAAATAGCCATATTACATGCTTAGGAGATGGACACCAGACCTACAATAGTAAAAAAAATGGAATATTAACATTCATATGATTTCCATGAATACTATTACATGATATATTTTTCCTCCACATGCTTGATTACATGGAAGGTACAAGGATAGCCATGCATATTACAAAAAGGATAAAAATATTACATTTTATATTAAAAATGTGGCTATTATATTAAAAGGTGGCCATGCTTATTTTATATTATATATTATATTTGGTTATAGTTGGTCCTTATAATTCCTTCCCATCATAGAAGCATTGGACTCCAATGCATACAAAATGGCAAACAACAGGGAGGAGGAAAAACTAGAACTGGAGCAACAACAATAATAGGAGGATGAATGGATACAATGAAAGCAACAATAAAAACAAGAACAATTAGAGCAACACAAATGATGGAAACAACCAAATAAGTAGCAAGAACAAGAGTAGTAACAACAATGAAAACAACCAAAGTAGTAGCAGAAGGAGCAGTAGAAACTAAAACAATCGATGCAATAATAGAAATAGAAGCAACTATAGGAACATGTGACCTATCTATAGGAATAGGTGCAACATACTAAGTGGATACAAGAGCGTTTTCTTGGAAATCATGAGACTTTTATTGAATCAAAACTAATGCTATCTTGTGTGTTTGATGCATATTAATATTAGTGAAACATGTAGTGGAATGGGTACTATAAATGAGAAAAGAATGATGCTCATGCTAGAAGGTATAAGTATTATGATATGCATCATACTAAGCCCTCTTATCATATTGATAAGGTTTACCTAGCAACATACCATAATAATCCATAAGAGTGACATCATAGGTAATAGTATCCACATACTTAGGGCCAAAAGCAAAAGATAAGGTGCAAGTGTGTGTGATCATGGAAGTAGTATCACGATCCTTCTATCCAAGTGAGTATGGATGAGGATGAGGATGGATGGACAATGGTAATTTATCAATAATGGACTTCTCAATCAAGTTTTTCTATAATTAATTATAGATGATACAATCCATAGAGAAATTGGGTGTAATATGAGCATGAGTAACAAACAGAGTATCACAACCTCCTGCAAAATACTATAACTAAGTAAGATGACATTATTGAATCAGAATTATAACTCAAGATAGGTTCGATCTTCTCCATAATTCTTGGTAGGATTTTGTAGAGTTCCCTCCTCCAGATTTCTCTCTTCAAGTGACTGTACAAGCAATTATTTCTTTTTGTTCTTTGGACAATCAATTTTCATATGACCTAGTTTTTTACATTAATAACACAATATATCTAAAGGAGTTGGAGAAGGAGAAGAAAATAACGGGAAGAAGAGGAAAAATAATTATTCAAATAGGAAAAATCCTGCTAATTTTGAGGTCTAAATGTGCCTACTAAAGAAGAAGACCAATGTGTACTAGCTAAAGAAGAAGGAAACTGAGGTGCACAAGTTAAATAAGACCAAGGTGTACATGATTGAGTAGAAATATTCTCCTCTATAAGATGATCTTGATTAAAAGCTACATCAAGTGTGTCAAGTAGATATATTTCAACTCTTGAAAAAAGTGTGTTTGAAGGACACTCTTAAACTTATCAATAAGAGTAGGTGTAGGGTATTGAACACAAAGTAGGATATATAGGTGATTGAACTATTATATATAATTTTGAACAAAAATATGACTTCCTTTCCTCAAATGAAACCAATGGATAAGAAAATAACCATCATAATTAGATGGATAAAATATAGCCTTTAGAGTTATGACCAACCAATCCCAAGTAGTGATGGGATTTTGTGTGGTTTATCACTAAGTGATAAAAATTTTAGCAACACCAAAAAGTTTCAACTTAGCAAAGGGGACCTTAGAATCATCAAGGATTTGGCTAGAAGAAAATAAAGTGTCCATTTCTAGAATCTAACTATTGAGAACTTTAGGATATATGTTAGATTTTTATGATATATGATATGATAGAAAGTAATCACAAGATCTAAAGTATGCAAAAATGTAAGCTAATGAAAATTTGAAATAATATTAAAATATAATATTGATGGAAATCTGTTACAATGCTCTGGAGGAAATGAACACTCTTATACAGTTACTTAGAGTAATACATTGTAACCTATCACTAATATATATCTATTATACTACTATCTACCTAATACTATATCAATTCTATGTCTATCACACACTATGAGACCCTTTATATAGGAATATGGATTCCTTGGCCAACACTCTATCTAGATGTACAAGTGGACACCTTGCACATTGACACTCGTGCATTTATTATTTCTACATCAAGTAACTTCTTTACTTTACTTTACTCTCAAGTAACCTCCTACTCTAGTTATGTATCAAATGTGGTACATTTACATGAACCAAATGATGTAATATACTCTAACACCCCCTGTATTACATTTGGGTAATGAAGACTTTAGTATTCAATATGGATATTTCATCTGGTATTGGAATAAGTTTCCTTCTCCACTATTTACTATAATTGGTTCTAGTAAATAATTAGTATCTTTGAACATGGTAAAGAAAGCTATAGTTTAGGATTCTTTAGATTTTCCCACTTGAATATGTCCATCTAGTTCAGTTTTCATGTTTTCCTCCCTATTCATATCTCTTCTTGTATATATTTTCTTTCTCTTCCTCCTTCTCATGCGATTCTGCACTGATGCTAGTGGAATATCTATTTCATGATTAGTTAGTCTATTATCACAATAACAAAGGTTTGCGTTTTTAGTTTTCTTCATGTGTTGAACAAGTACAATAATAATTAATTATAGATAAATCATAAAACATTCCTTTGATGTGAATATAACTATTTTCTATGTATTCCACCATGCTCTGAAGAGAGATTCATGAAGATAACTGATTAAAGCTGTAAATTTGCTTTCTTTTGCATATTTAAGAAATAAGGAGAATATCTCTTTATCACTATTTGATAGATTCTCATACCATTCAAGAGTATCTAGTAGGTTTTGAGAGTATAATTCTACTTCATGAAATAGTTCCTCATTATTTAAAGCATTTCTTAGTATTTCATCCATAATATTGAGATCAATCAAGATAGTTTTTTTGGGTTTTAGATCCTTTGTAGTAGTCTACCTTATGACTCCCTAGTGAATTAAGTTTATGATCAAGCTAGAAAAATTTGATATGTAGTATTCTTTTGCTTCCTTAATATTTGAATTTGTAGAATACTATATCTATCTCAAGTAAATTGATAAAACCTTTCTTGGATTTAGGTTTTGTAGAATTCCTTATATCTCCCTAGTTGTTAGATTATGTTATAAGTGCTTTTGGAAGTAGTAGTTCAATCTTAAGTTGATTTTGTAATATTTTGTAAATAATCAACTTTCTACCTTACCTTATTTCTCCTATTGAACTTATGCACTTATCAATTTTGAAGTTCCTTTATAGTTGGATTCCTTTGTCCCTTTAATGTGAGTAGTTCCAACTCTATATGATGCTTTAATGAACTTCCTTCTTCTACCTTCAATAATTTGATTTTCTAATTTCCAATTATCTATGGTTTGGTGTAGTAAACCTTATAACTCCCTACTTTGGAATATTAGAAAATAATATTAGTATTTGCAAATTAATATTTTTAGTTACCAAGGTTGACAACCTTATATCTCCTACTTGGCTATTTGCAAATATCAAGCAATTTTATAATGTCTTCCACTTTTACTAAAATTGCTTCCTTATGATAGTAATCAACTTTTAATATTTCAACACCTTATAGCTCCTACTTTAGAGAAAGGTAAATATTATTTGTTGTAATGTATTACCTTGGTTGGACGTACATAGAGATGGTTGAATAGATGATCGTGAATGTTCTAAATTTGGTGCTCTCCCTTCTATCTTCAATGTGATAGGTTTGACTACGATGAGATGCTCGACTTGCTTGGTCTTTTCTCCTCTAACGGTGTTGATGAGCATTCAATGCTCTATTCCTCCTCCAATGATGCTGGTGAGCATTCAATGCTCTACTATGATGCTGACGGATGACAGATTCTTACTGCCCCTTCTGCGTGCCTTAACTCTACTATATTTATCCAAACCTTGTTATCTTTCTTCTTTGACTCTATTGTGTGTATTCGGACCTTGTTGTATATGCACGACCTTCACTGTATTTGCTTGGGCTTGACCCTTACTATATTATCTTAGACTTCGTTGTATTCTTCACCTTGGAGGTGAACGTTTATGTAGCTATGATCTCCTTTGGATGGTCCTCACATGGCATAAGCTTCTTTGAATAATGCTTGAGATAATTTTAATACCTTTTGAGATGATGTCCACGTGGCTTGTGAGCTTCAAATCCCTTTGGTTCATCACTTACATAGATTTGTAATGTTGTAATGCTTCTTTATGGAAAATATGCCTTGTAACACCCAAATGATTAATATAACACTCAAGGAGTGAGCGTTTTATTTCTTGAGAGCATTAGGGAATATGAGCACTTCTGACAGTAGTGACAAGTGGTAGATTGCATGAAATATTTCCTCCAAATCTTCCTTAACCTATATACTTCTCTTGCCAACGTAAATCCAGTTGGTTTCTTGCTCTCCAAGCAATCGAAGATTGGCTCTTGGTTCGATGGAGATCCTAGGCACTATGGAGATGGTTCTATGGTGCTCCTTTAGCAATGGCTACGTACTACCCTTGAATGCTTTGATGGATTCCCTTCTAGCTGGTAGTTTGATGCTGGTTTGAGGTGGTATTTTGAACCTTTCACCTTGCTTCCATGTAGATTTCCTCACCTCTATTCTACCTTGCTTTTACGTAGATGTTTTGGCATTGTTCTTTCTTGCTTTGCAATAATATTGTAATAGATGCAAAGATTTCTTTCTTGCTGCAGGTTGACGTCATTTGAGACCACTAGCTTTGGTGATTTAGAGTGGTGTTTCTAGACACCCATAAACCTATGTTTTTGAGCTCTAGGTTGGATCTTCTTTTGCCCTTGATGATTCACCAATAGTGGATGTAAAAATCCTATAGTTTAGTGTCTTGAGACACTTTCTATTCTATCCTCCTTAGGAGGGATATGGTGCACCTATATAATATTAATAAGAGACTTTGTTTTGCACCCAAGTTCCTTGTCTCTTTTATTGATGCTTTCCTCTTTTGTTATGAAGGCTCCTTGTTGTATAGCTTGAGGACTTATGTAGAATGATCCGAAGCTTTCTTCTGGCTTCTTGGATATGGCCGCTACTTGCTCTATTCTTTTTGAGAGCAATGTATTGTTGCCTCTTCTTATTAGGCAATATAAGAATCTAACTCTTTCACTTGGATAGTTTAGTAATAATGAACCCAAGCTAATAATCATATAAGCAATATGCTGGAAAGAGTAGTCCTTTTTGCACTAATTTTACTGAAATACTTTAGTGCACTTCTAATAAGCTTTAAGAGTGATTGATATAGTGCAACTGCAATATCCTTATTGCTCCTTAAAATATAACTTGTAATATGCACTAACTCTTAAAGAACTTTCCAATGCTTCTACAACCTCTACAATTTTCTTAAGAGTAATATCTTATAAAAACTCTTAAAAGTAATCAGTAATATGCACTACAATCAATGTTGTAGGATGTAGTCTTCTTGCTCTTAGATAGATAATAGGCAGATGATATTTTTCTTTCTATTAAAATATATCCAACTCCTATTTTATTGTGCAAGTGATAACCTTAAAACTAATTTCCTTCTGCACACCTTGAAGACTATATAATGCAACCTTCTTTTTGCAACTTCTGAATTCCAATAATGGTGCTTTAATGGAACTGAATAATAACCCTAATCAAAGTTCAACTAATGAACCTATTTGCACCCAAGTTGCTTACCTTTACTGATCTGTAGATGAAGGATTGCGAGGTGATTCGATTCACCTTGTTGCTGCCTTGACACTGGATGGATTCATGGCTTTGCTTGACTGTTTAAAATAGTTCTTCTATCTTCACTAATTCACAGCTCTCTAATGCTTCTGACTTGCTGCTTGATTCTGTATTGGATGAATTGATTGACCTTCAGGATGAACTCTACAACTCTGAAGTTTTGCAGCTGGTACTGCTATCCTTATTGCTGCCCTTTTGGCAGATAATCTATCCTCTACAATATGCCTTCTTAGCTCTGAAAGGACAATCTCCAAATCTCTTGGATTTGCTGGGCTTCTTCTGTCTGTGTTCTTCTTCAACCAACTTGTCAAATTTTGACTTCAAACAGGGCCTTCTTCTCAATATTCTAAAAGTCTTGAGGTCTTCACTGATCTTCTCTGCAATTTGATAAACTGCTTGCCAAATCCTTCTCCTTTGGGCTTGTTATTAGATGGCAACAATTGTTCCAAATCCTTTGCTATCACGAGCTTCTCCTTGGTGATGAATTTATCCAATGAGTTCTTCTAGGAACTCCTTTGTTGGCTTCAACGAACTTTGCAATAAGGCTCTCCAAGCCTTTTCCTTATTTCTCCTTGAGACCTCTCCAAGGTCTTCAATCTTGCAGCTTCTTTGGTCTTTCTCAATGAGATATTTTCTTCAACCTTCTATTGTGGAAGTGTTGGCAATAGGATCTCCTTCTCGGATCTCTAGATTCTGCTGCTTCTAAAATTAGGTACTAGACCTTGCTAGTCCTTCTTCAGTCTTCCTTCTTCTGGAAGTTCTTCAATGAGACCTTCTGTGAGTCTCTTCAACTTCTTCTGGAATAAATCTTCAATATGCTATTTCCAATGGGGTATTTTCTTAGTGTAGACACCTAAAACATGGAATTTTAAGAAGACTACCTATATGGAAACCTTTTTAGGCCATATGAAACACCTTGGGTATCCTTAGGGCTTAATAGTGGTTTTCACCACTCAAAAAGGGGGAAATTGAATTTTGCATCTTGGATCTTCTTACCAAGGGATGGCATCTAGAGGCTACCCTACCTTTAGGTGATTAGTAGTCATGACCTCCCTACCCTAGGATGGCAACATCTAAAACAACAAAAACCCGAGCATCGAGCAATAGTTCGAGCAATTATAAGTTCCAATTGTAAGCAACGATACTATGGTTATCAAGAAGCAGTTACATTTCTTGATTCCAACTACTTCTTCGATTCTCAAGGAAGCCTTAGAATCCCATTGGGAAGTCTATTTAAGGTGCCTAGCCTTCATTGAAATAATCTAGTTTTCATATGTCGAATTGCTATTGAATTGTACAACTAGAGAGATCTTACTCTCATAAGCAATGAAGTGCTATTGAATTTCAATCATGGAGCTTCAAAGCATGATAAAAAAACAATTTCAAATGTTGAAGAATGAATTTGCACTCCTTGCACCATTGAAGGCTCTTTCTTTATGTAAAAGCCCACCATTAAGTCATTCCTCATGAGCGCACCAAGAATGTCAACCCATATACAAATCAAACCCAACATTGCCCCACATCGATTACAAGGAAATCAATCATGGTTTAGCAGCCATATTACCCTGAGATGTCCCATAAGAACCACTATATTTATCAAGTATGACTAGTAGGCTATACTTCTTTGCACAAGGATGGCCTCCCGATAAGACCTATTTTTCTTATTTTCTTACTTTTAGTAGATTTAACAATATTTCAATTATTAGCTAGCATAGTTAGATTTCATTTTTATGCATTGGTTTAATGCATTTCAAATTTATTTATTATTTGCTTTTCATGGATATGGGCCTCACCATGGAAGGCTCTTCATATGCTATTAATACATTTTAAGTTCTTTTGTGTGCATATCACAGGTCTTTGCAAGGGAATTACATCATAAATATTCATCCATCACCATTCTACATTGTAGAGGTCACAAGAAACTCCTCTCCAAATCAATTTGTGGGATTGAAGAAGATCTTGCATATTACATCCAAATATTATTATTGTAATCATTGTATCAAGAAGGGTAGCACATCCCTAAGAGGGATTTTATTATAATATCATGAGAAAGAATGGATATCATTGTTAATAAAAGGACACCATCATTCATGTTATATATATCTTGTTCTTGATATTTGTGATTTCATTGTTATTGCTATATTTCATGTTTATGTGCTTGGATGTATGGTCTTTTTCATATCTTTAGTGGTGATCATGATTGAACTTTGTCCATATTTCACATTCAAACTCATGAATTCTTGTTTTCTTGATGTTTGTGAATTGTAGGGCACCATCATCATTGATTGATATCGTTAGTAGGTGAAACTATATCACCTTGAGATGGCCAGTAGGAGCCACCATCCCTGTTAGAGACAGCCTCAGAGCAGAGGTTACAAAAGTAAAAAAAAACATCTTCATCAAACTTAGGCTTCACCTGTAAGTCATTCTATTCCTATTTTCCTACTTTTAGTAAATAAATTTAAAAATTTCATGGTTAAGTAGAGAAATGGTAGAATAATTTCAATTTTAAGATAGTCTATTTGTGTTCGTCCTTGGGTTAGGTAGCCTCTGTTGTTGGCCGTCCCTATTTGAGACAACCCATATTTTTGATCATCCTTGTGTCAGATGACCTTTGCTGTAGACCACCCTTCATAAATATGACCTCTATCTAATTATTGTGTTGTCTGTGTGTTTGCTATCTGTTAAATACTGACATCATCTTAGGGTTCTACATTTTTAGGTTTCTAAAATTAAAATATTTATTACTTAGAAATCTGAAAATCAAACGTCATTTTCATGCATTAGTAAAAGAACATTGAATGCTCTATGCTTGCATTTACTTTTTGCATAAAATAAAATGAACCCCACACACCATGTACTATCTTAAACATCGATGAGTTGGATTTCATCACCAACCATTGATAAATACCAACAATTATGGGTTTCATATCCACCTCGTTGGCTTGCATGTTGTTACTTCATATCCCATTTTTGGCCAAGGCTTGTCTAATAACTATCATAAGGTGAGGATTGGTAGGACCTAGGCTCCCTCATTGGGTTTGGACTTCATCACCAAGCCCCAATGGGTTTCATATCTTGTACTTCATCACCAAGTTAGTGTGTGAGAGCATACAGGTGAAAACCTTAAACTGAGTCAATATCATAAAAAAAATGAGAAAGACAAAAAGTGCAACAACAAAAATGAACATAAAAACACACTCAAACATCATAGGAACTTATGAAAAAAAATTAAAAGAGATAAACACTTTGTATACTTTATCTACTTCCTTTCTATTTATGTAATTAAAAAAACCATGGTAACTTCACATAGCTGGCTTCAATCATGAGTCGAAGAGATGAAAAACTTATGAGGCCCTGAACACCTCTGATACAGTCCTGAGGACCTACTCATTCCTGCACAACATCCAAATAGTGATTATGAGGCTAACTCCTCACATAGAGGATCTGAACATCAAGGTACCCCTACCTAGGGAACACTTATAGGCCCTCCACATGATCAAGTAGATGATCTTATTAGCCAACACCGATCTTGTGCTACAACTAGACATAATTTGCCCATTGAGTGGCTTACTGGGGGAGTGGCATGAATCCATATCCTCACTCGATCCACACACCCATCTAAGTATGATATAAAATACATACCTTTACCTAACTTGGATGAGTGAGCTACTATACCTAATCGACCTTGGACAAGCAAGTTGTATGCTCACTTATATAAGTATGACCCACATCATACTAATAGAGAATCCTCTTCCACTTACACTCATTTTGAGTATGAGGAAGACAAAGACCTAGTTTATCCCATTCCCACTCATGGATAGTGTTTCGCATGAACATGTCATATCCCTATTTCATCTTAGTGTGAATATCTCACTCCTATATTTTAACATTAGGTTAACACGACTTCCCTTGATTGAGGGAAATAGATTGTTACTTTTGTTGCACTTTTAGAATGAACCAAATCCCCTCATGTTAACATAATAGCTCGATGACCTTACACTACCAATCAAATAGACCAAATACCTAAGCCAAACATGAGTCAATGAGAGTAATCACACCAACTATGGTGGGATAGATTACAAAGAGATTGAGAGCACCTAGAATAGGAGTGAGAATACCTAGAATAGAATCACATAGAACAACAAAAAGTGCATCACCAAAAGTTACATGAGCAAATACTGCAGGAGAAAAAATTGCATGAGGAGCAATTGCATAAGGTAGCTTATGAAGAAGTCCCTACACCTAGTACTTATAGGCAACAAACAAATAAAATGCACACTATGCAACATCATGAATTATCTCCTAGGCCAACCAAAAACTACCCTCCTCATGCATCCACCCATCATCATAGGCCACAACAATATCAACTACTAGATCACCAAGTAGACTATGAGATCTATGAAGATCTAGAACCTGAGTATCAGGACCAAAGGTATCTTGGGTTACTCTATGAAGACATGGTTTATGATTACATTCAACCACCTAGGTCCAACAGGTTTCTCCCACCACCTACTTCATGAAGACCATGTTGGATGTGTCTCATCCTTTGTAGAGGAAATACTGTATAGTAGGCCCCCGCTTTGGTGGTCCTACTTGCTAGTGAGCGGCACAAAAAATTTTCTCCTTTTTTCAAAGTGATTTGTGAAGCAGTTTCTAGAATTTTTGTGATTGGTAGGTATGGGTGGTTTTAGCCCATGGTATTATGCCCATGATATTCTAATACCACATTGTGGTTTAGGGTTCTAAGAGTTTCCTTTATATTGATTGTAATGTCCCATTTCAGAAAAGGAGAAAACAATAATAGAAAACAAGGTGTGGCTCTTATTTTACTGGAGTAGTCCATATTAGGTGAACCAAGGTAAATATCTTGTGTTCTATGTGTATGTATCTTGTGAATGGTATTTTCTTCTAATTTATTTTATTCTGCTTTAATATTTTGGAATAAGTTTGGATATAAAACCTTCATCTAGTATCAGATCCATGTTGTTAGCCATAGAGGGATGCCTTTATTGCTAGGGTTTAAGTACACCTGAAGAGGATATAGGGTTTCTAGGAGTTATAGAAAACCTATTTTGGAGTGGGAGTTTTACGCATAAGGAGCTTAAATAAAAATGACAAGAAATAAATAAATGATAGAGATTGAGAAATTTGATGGAAAAAACTTTGAGCAATGGAATTTAAAGATGGAGGATCTACTCGTGGACAGATATCAGTGGTCTATTATTTCTAAAATGAAACCTGCTAGTACATTCGATGAATACTGGGAAAAGTTAAATCAAATATCAAGGATTCTAATTCTACTATACCTTACAGATTTAGTCTTGATCAATATTTTTGGAGAAGCTACTACAAAGGATATCTGGGATAAGTTAGGGGCTCTGTATCAATCTAAGTCCCTGGTGAACAAATTATTTCTCTGAAATAAACTATATAATATCAAGATGAATTAAGGGGATTTAGTAGCAGATCATCTAAATGCATTCAATACAGTAGTAAGTCAACTTACATCTATTGAAATTAAGTTCAGTGAGGGAGATAAATGTATTACTTTGCTATGCTCTTTACCAAATTTTTGAGATAACCTGGTTGTAGCAATTAGTAGTACAACTTAATCCACATTGAAGTTTGAAGATGTTGTGGCATCTCTATTATTAGATGATATGAGGAGAAAAGCCATGGAGGGTACATCAAAGGATGCCCTAATAGTAATAGGGTGTTCCAAGGAAAAAGATAAAACAAGATTTGGTGATAGATCTAAGTCTAGAGGTAGATCCAAGCCTCGAGGAAAGTTTGAGAGAAAATGTTGGAAGTGTGGCAATCTTGGACACATGAATAAGGATTGTAGATCAAAGAATATTAATTTTGGAAAGAGATCTAATGAATCCACTTCAAAAAATATAAATAAATCCACTGATGAAGGAGGAGATGTATATATGGCATCTTGCTCCACACGTTCAGATAGAAATGATTGGTTGATCGATACTTGTACCTCTTTTCATATGACTCCTCATAGGGGGTGGTTCAATGAATATGAAATTTATGATGGAGGGGAGAACCTGTTGGGAAATGATTCACCACTTAGAATCATTAGTTGTGGAAGGGTGAAAATATTGTTGCAGGATGGTAGGGTTAAAACCCTCCCAAGTGTGATGCATATTCTTGGCCTTGCTAGAAATTTAATTTTTGTAAGAAAAATGGTTGATGTAGTAGTAAACATCAGTTTCAATAAGGATTCATGCAAAATGGTTCATGGATCTATGGTGTTAGCAAGAGGAGTTCATATTGGAACCTTGTATAAGCTATTGGGAATCACTATGACAAATGAGTGTAATAGCTCAACTATTCCTGAGGTGAATCAGATAAAAGTTCAATGCTCTCACATCAATGAATGGGACATATTGGAGAAAAGGGATTGTGGACCCTGTGCATGAAAGGTATGGTTCAAGGTATCCCTAATTGCTCAATGTATTTTGATTTCTATGAACATTGTATTTATGGTAAGCAAAATCATGTGAGTTTCCCATCTGGTGTTGAATATCAAAAGGGGTATTAGATATGATTCACAGTGATATTTTTGGTCCTATTCCTATTCCATTTCTTAGACAATAATGGTATTGTGCTTCTTTCATTGATGATTTTTCAATATATGCATGGATTTATTTTCTTAAAAGTAAATATGAAGTGTTTGATAAGTTTAGAGAATTTAAAGCACTTTTTGAAAATCAAACTGAGAAAAAGATTAAGGTGTTGAGGTCTGATAATGGAGGAGAGTATTTTGTAAATAAATTTGAGGATTTTTGTAAGAAATGTGGTATTGCAAGATAGAAGACTACTCCATATACACCCCAACAAAATGGAGTTACTGAGAGACTGAACAAATCACTGATGGAAAATGCTAGAAGTATGCTCATTGGTGGTAGTATGGCATATAAATTTTGGGCAGAGGTAGTGAATGTGGCATGTTACTTGCAAAATTGATCTCCTACATTAGCATCATAGGATCAAACTCCATTTGAATCATGGTTTGGTAAGGAACCCTCTCTTTCACATATTATGTTTTTGGCTATGATGCATACATGCATATTTCGAATGAGAAAAGAAGTAAGATTGATAATAAAGCTATTAAATATATATTTATTGGTTATAAAGATGGTGTTAAAGGATATAAAATTTGGAATCTAGAAACTAAAAGTACATATTACAATAGATATGTGGTTTTTAGAGAAATGAAAAGTGATCATAGGAATGAAGTAATAGAAGAAGAACCTAAAAAGGTGCAATTTGATCTCATGGAAGAAGAACCCTACTCAGAAGAAGAAGAAGAGGATGAACCAAAGGTTCATACACCCATGGTAACGATATCAACATGAGAAAGAAGGCAAACTAGTAGGTATAGTCTAGCTACTTTTCATTCTTCCTTTGTTTTATCTGTTACTGATGAAGATCCTAGAACAATTAGAGAAGCTACTAATTTTGAAGAGGCAAACCTTTGGGAAGAAGCCATGAATGAGGAAATGATGGCCCTAAAAAATAACAAGATATGGGATGTAGTAACTGGTGGGAGAAAAGCAATGGGTTGCAAATGGATCTTCAAGAAGAAGCAGAGTGCTGAATGAAAAGTGGAGAAATATAAAGCTCACCTGGTTGCTAAAGGTTATTCTTAGGTAGATGGAATTGATTATGGTGAAGTATTTTCTCCTGTTGCAAACCTAACCTCAATAATATTTCTTTTATTTGTGGCTGCTACATTTGATCTTGAAATAGAGCAAATGGATGTAAAAACTACATTCCTTCATGGATATTTGGAGGAAGAAATCTATATGAGACAACCTAAAGGATTCATTGCTGAAGGAAATGAGGATTGTGTATGCAAGTTAAAGAAATATCTATATGGACTGAAATAGTCACCTAGAATGTGGTATAAAAAATTTGATACTTATGTCTTAGGACTTGATTTTTTTTGTAGCAATACTGATCATTGTGTATACTAAAAGCAAATTGGTAATGCACTTGTCATTATTATTTTGTATGTTGATGATATATTACTAATTGGAAATAGTAAGGAAATGATCAGGGAATTGAAGTCTCAGTTAGCATCAAAGTTTGACATGAAAGATCTTGGCCCTACAAATTTTATCAAGTATGCAAATAAACAAAGATCATTCAAACAAAAAGTTGTGGCTGAATCAGAAAAAATATGTTGAGACAGTTTTGAAGGGATTCAGTATGCAGGATTGCAAACCAGTGAATGTACCTATTCCTTTGGGTGAAAAATTATCTATCGAGCAATGTCCAAAAATAAAAGAAGAGGTAGAAGAAATATCCCATGTTCCTTATGTAAATTTTGTAGGGAGTTAATGTATGCCATGATGTGTACTAGACCAGATATTGCCCATGCAATGGGAGTTTTGAGCAGACATATGTCTAAACCTAGTAAAGAACATTGGAATGTTGTAAAAAGGGTCTTCAGATACTTGCGTGGTACATTTGATTTTTCAATCTATTATGAAGGTACAAGTAAAGAAAATAAATCTTTGGATATAGAAGGTTTTGTCGATGCAGATTGGGCTAGAGATCTGGACAATAGAAGATATACTAGTGCATATGTATTTAATTTTTTTGGAGGGGCTATTAGTTGGTTGAGAAAAAGGTAAACTGTTGTTGCTATTTCAACCACTAAATATGAGTACATGGCATCCACCGATGCAAGTAAGGAAGCAGTATGGCTACAAATAATATGTACTAAAATTGGGTTCTTTCAAGGAGTTATGAAGATAAATTGTGATAGCCAGAGTGCTATATTTTTGGTAAAGAACCCTACTTACCATTCAAGAATGAAGCACATTGATACAAAGTACCACTTTAGTAGGGACATTATTGAACATAAGAAAGTGTTGCTGGAAAAAGTGGATATCGAGGAAAATGTTGTAGATGCTTTAACCAAGGCAGTTAACACATAAAAGTTCATGGTTTGTACAGTCGAAATGGGTCTGGCAAGACCAAGTGTTGGAACTAACATTGATTACAACCTTGATGTAAAGTATTCAACAAGTGAGAGAATTTTGGATGTGTCTCATCCTTTGTAGAGGAAGTACTGTACAAAATACCCCCACTTTGCTGGTCTTGCTTGTCGATGAGCGGAACAGGGCCTAGGGGGTGAAGCCCCCCCAAAATTTTTCTCTTTTTATGGAGCTATTTGCGAAGTGATTTTTGAGATTCCCATGATTGGTGGGTTTGGATGGTTTTAGCCCATGGTATTGTTCCCACAATATTCTAATACCACATTGTGGTTTAGGTTTCTAAGAGTTTACTTTATATTGATTGTAATGTCCCATTTCAGAAAAGGATAAAATAATAATAGAAAAGGAGGTGTGGCTCTTGTTTTGCTGGAGTAGCCCACCAGGGTAAATATCTTGTGTTCTATGTGTATGTATCATGTGAGTGTTATTTTCTTCTGAGTTATTTAATTTTGCTTTAATATTCTAGAATAAGTTTGGATATAAACTCTTTAGACCAATTCAAGAAGATGAGATACTATTATCTCAAGCTTATGAGATCCTTATTGTATCGCTCCAAATTTTTTGCATCCTTACCTTCAGGCTATAGGATCCATGCCCGGAAGGAGGATGGGAAAAGGATGGCACGGTACCTCGGATTGAGAGGCCTTGCGAAGGTCCCGCCTCTTGAGGGAGGTGTATTATGGTGATTTTTCGATGG
This sequence comes from Wollemia nobilis, assembly GCA_028583015.1. Classification (NCBI taxonomy): domain Eukaryota; kingdom Viridiplantae; phylum Streptophyta; class Pinopsida; order Araucariales; family Araucariaceae; genus Wollemia; species Wollemia nobilis. The sequence goes on from JAQPPZ010000415.1 coordinate 579,144, forward strand.
ATGGTGGGTTCACCAGGAAACGTTTGAATGGCAGTTTCCACGCCTAGGTTGGGAATGTGTTTAATGTGTTCAGTTTTATTTTTAAACATTCGAGTCCTAGGTTTGGCCAAATGAATCTAAGTTGTTCTATTATGAAAATGCAGACTAAATGAAATACAGCAAACATATTTTAAACAAAAAACAGAGAGAAAAAAAAAGCTAAATTATAGAGCCATACCTGATCCGGATGTCTGATGGAGGTTCTGATTCTTGAAGCAGACAAGATCGTCTGGAATTTGATGGGATCGTCTCCGACCTGCAGGATCGTTTGAGATCTGACGAATTTGTCAGAGACCTACAAACAGAGAAATAGACACAAAATACAAAAAATACAACAATGCTAATAGAGGATAATGATGTAAAATGACAATAAGGATGTTAACAGATAATCCCGAATAGAAATGCAAGTAAGTTGCAACACTTTAATAGCTAATCATGACCTTATTATGCAATTAAACTACATGGGTGAACTCCAAGATGCAGAATAGCAAAAAATAATAAATAAACTAACTAGATGCAGAATAAAATAGCAGATGAGAAGAGAAAAATGCAAACTCTGGGCACTGATTGCCCCCAATGTTGATTGTAGTCGAGATCATCTCGAATTGGTGCGAAATCATCTCGAATTGAACAAGATCATCCATGACGAACTGAGCTTGCTCCGGCTGAAGAATGACAAGGTTCCTGCAACAAAATTTGGATAGGACAAGTGCAGATGGTAATTCAAGATGTTTTAGTGCATGTAAAGTCAAGTTACAGGAAATTTCAGCCAGGGGGATGCCAAGGGGGAGTCCTAAGTTTAAATAGGCTTAGGAGGGAGGTTAGGAGGTTGGAGATCATCCCAATTTGGGAGATCTCCAATGGGGAGGGTCTCTAACGGTGCAGACATGCTTCTGCCCGGATTAGAGACGCCGTTGGAACAGAGGCTAATTGGGAAAAATTAGTTTTGGGACAAGATCGTCTGGACGTCCTAGCCCAGACGAAATCATCCGATCTGAGGCGATATCGTCTGATCGACGACGATATCATCAAACGGTCAAAACAAACTCTAAAAATGGCACGGGAAAGGAGGAAACGGGTTAAACGGCGGTTTGGGAGTGGTTTTGGGGGTTGAAATTTGAATTTGAATATTTACTAGAGTAATTGTAATTATTTAAGGTTTTATTGCGCCAATTTTAGGGTGCTACATTTTGCCCCCTCTTTAGCAAATTTTTTGAAGAAAATGCGTTAAAGATGAGTTCTTCTCGATCTATGAGAAAGCAAAAAAATATTCCCAGTTTTAGGCGACGATTCTAGGTCAAATCGTACGACAGCTTACTATGGTGCCCCCTCCGTGTTTTTACCCAAATCGAACGTTTGAGGTAAAAACGCGGAAAAGCAAAATTTTAAAAAAGTTGTTTAGTGTTTTTGAATAAAATTAAGAAAAATAGGGTAAAACCCTAATTCATTGTTACTATTCATTTTCCTAGTTTTTAGAGCTCTGGAGACAAGATGGTCGAGACAACGCACAGATCAACAGAGGTCGGGCGCGGGCTACGGGTAAGGGTCTAAACTTAGTTTAGAATGCTTTACTTTAGAATTTCATGCTTTTTAGATTAAATTTGATTGATTTTTGAGCATCGCGGCCATTTTTGGGCCGTCGACGTCGTCGAGACGAAATCATCTCGATTTCACCAAAATCGTCTCGATATCGTTGATTTCGTCTAATGGCGAAATCGGCGATATGGGGACGATTTCATCCAATAAGGGACGATTTCCTCATGCAAAATTGGAGACGAATTTGCTCAAATTGGGGACGATATCGTCCAATTGTGGACGATATCATCATTTATAAAATTGAACTTATTTTGACTTGCATTTTTAATTAATGATTTATTAATGATTTTTATTGTTGATTTTGTTTATGTTGCAGAGAGGATTACTAAAGAGCGAGAGAATGGAAATACGGTGGACTAAGGGATGACTTGGCCACCCTGTCTCAGGCAGAGCGAGATCAGCTGGCTCAGGTCGGCTTGTAGCATGTGGCAGAGATGCCACAGGTTTCTACAGATATGGGGCTATTGATAGCCCTAGCAGAGAGGTGGTATCCGGGTTCTTCCTATTTTTGGTTACCGATAGGGGAGATGACTCCCACACTGGAGGATGTATGGAGGATTTTGAGGATCCCCATACAAGGACGGTTGATCACTCCCGTGGCCAATCAGGGCCACGCGATGATGCGACTGTGTGGCGATCCGAGCTTCGCCCTAGAGAAGGGCGGAGTGAATATCGAGTCGCTACGCCAGATGCCTGGGGCATCTAGACTCACACGGGTTTTGGCTGGGGTGGTAGGTGGACTTCTGTTGTGCCACCAGAGTGGATGCAGAGTACCATGGGTTCTGACAGATGTGGTCTGCGACATGAGAGACCACGGATACAGGTTTTCTTGGGGGAGCTTTGTACTCTATCGGTTGTATAGGATCCTTCATGGGGTCGTATACAAGGGCGATCGATGTCTGGTTATGACATCACTACTGTAGGTTTGGTGTTGGGAGCACATTGCGGTGCGGAGGCCGATAGGGCTTCCACTGATAGGGATTGATGGGGAGAGGCCTCGAGTTTTCTACTGGTGGCTCCGGAGAGGGGCACAGCGATGGATAGATCTACCAGCGTCCCGGAGACTACTAGACGACCTTGTCTCCGACCAGATCACCTGGAGGCCTTGGAGAGATCATCCAGGGTGGGCCGAGGATGGACAGGAGCTGGCTCGCATCAGGCGAGTCTACTGGCTGAGGATGGAGAGGGGAGAGGTGGAGCTCCACCGGTATGACCGAGTTTTGAGGTAGTTCGGTCTACAATAGGGGATCCCATCTCTGAGAGACTACGAGTTTTCCTAGACTGTCCGGGATAACACTATAGTTAGCGGGGCTCTAGATATGTAGTGATTCTAGAGTCAAGATGTAGATGATGCCCCCATTCAGCCAGTGGATGGGGATGACATTAGGGTAGCCGACGGCTACGATGCCTAGTACACAGGCATCCACCCTCCTCGGATGACGAGGGCTCAGGGTCCGATTCATGCAGTTGTGCGTCGGATGGGGATGCGACACCAGGCGACCATTGAGGCAGCACAGGGTCACGGCAGGAGAGAGCAGAGGAGGCCACAGGCTCAACAGAGGCCACGACAACGGGAGAGGAGGGAGGAGAGACCCCCTTCTCCATAGAGAGAGACCACCATCGCCTGATAAGGGCAAGGGTGTGGACACAGGAGAGAGTAGTGAGATGGCTACTCTTCGGGCAGAGACTGTCCATCTCTAGGCACAGGTGCAGACTTTGCAGGAGGAGGCTGCACGACACCGAGCGGAGGCTACACAGCTCAGAGATGAGGTTGCACGCCTCAAAGCATGGAGCGGAGGAGCGAGCACTCAGGAGCTGGCGCGATCGATTGCTCAGACCATGTTCTACTAGGGTATCTACTTCTAGATGGTGCCAGAGGGTCAGAGGGTACAGCTGCCAGCCGACATTGCTGACCCGATCAGGATTGGGTCATCGAGGACTTCATCTCGATCGATGACTAGGACTCGCAGTACCACACATACTACGATGGGGCCACCTCGTCCACCTCAGGGCGGGGGAGGAGATGAGGCTGAGAGCTCGAGGGGTTCTCGAGACACTGCACAGAGGATATATGATTGAGAGGATTGAGTATGCCAAGATGTAGATTGTGGCATACCAATCTATTTTTGATATGATGTACATATATTTGATATATATATAGATGAGATATTTTTTGATCATATGACTTGTCTTATGCATTTGTATGATGCTTTTAATGTTTTGATTGTGTGATTGATTTGATGATTCATGTAATTATGTCATTGGAAAATATTATGGTTTAAATGTCATGCTTTTAAAAATTTAAATGAAATAATCTGATGTAACAAATTGGTTGTTGTGATGATAATTTGATAAAAAATAAAAGGGACTTTTAACAATAATTTCAAAGGACATTGTCACTGTTATAGACCATTTCATGGAGTCGCCGCTCACTCGGTCATCAAGCTAATCCCAGTATAGAAATATTGTTAAAAGTAAAAGAGTGCTTAAGAGACTGTCTTAAGACTTTGGTGTGATGATGCAAATGATGATGATGATGATTTTGTTTTCAGACTTTTCATGAAAATATTATGCATGAAATATTTTAAAATGATTTTTGCTAGGCATAAATTCCTAAGTGTGATAAATTTTTTGGATAATTCCTTAGGAATTATACCATCATTGCAAATTTGCATATTGACATAATGACATGAAATAGTGATAATGTGCATGCTTTTTTTAAAAACATAATTGTATAACAGAATGATTTAAGTCATATGTTTTTATGATTTTAAATAAATGGGGAAATAAAAATTGGTACAATGGTTTGCGCTAGGCATAGAATATGTAGGTATAGACTTATACCATCATCGCGAAATCCAAAGAAAAAGTTGATATAATAGTTTTATTGTATGGTTGATTTTTAATTGTTGAAAATAAATAGAAAATATGAAGAGGAGGACTTGCGCTAGGCATAAGACTCCCATTTAAGTTCTGGAACTATACCATCGTCGCGAAAGTCAAAAATATATATATATATATATATATATATATATATATATATATATATATATATATATATGTGTGTGTGTGTGTGTGTGTGTGTGTGTGTGTGTGTGTGTGTGAGTGTTTTTATTGTATGGTTTGAAAGAAATTTTGATTTTTGATTATGCATGTAGTTGTCTTTATGCGAGAAAGGAAAAATGAAATTATTCCAGACAATTTTGCAAAGATATTTCAAAGTATCTCAAAGACAAAAGTTGGATTTATAAGGAATCCCATGTGCATATGTGAGTTCATTTCCAATCTTGATTTATCATAATGATACACAAAATCTCTCAAATACAAATGTGTGTGCAATTGCTTTGTTCATTTACCAGTTTTGAGCAAGATAATTTGATACAAGTGATTTGAATGAACCAAATAAGTGTTCATTAACCATGATTTAGATGCATATAACCATACCAGACTACTATGTAAGTCGGATTATCAAGAGCTAGCTAATCCATAAGCAGACATAGGTCTGTACAAAAGAAGGTCGCTAATGTGACAGACATATCGCCATGCTAGGAGTTACCCAAGGCCAAGCGGGTTGGGCACAAACCACTTGTTATGGGGCTTACCTCACAGTTTTTGAATAATTGAGAATTCCAGGGATTCAAGCTCATCAACCCTTCTTTTCTTTTCAAAGGGTAGGGAGAGGGATTTTATTGCTTTTGCTTTTGCTTTCTTTTGCTTTCTTTTGCTTTTCTTTTGTATTTCTTTTGTATTTTTGAGATAATGCTTGAAACATTGCTGTAATGATATAAAATAACATTTTTCTTTTTCTCTTTTTCTTGAACTTTGCTTTTCTTCCTATGCTAGGGATACTTGCTCGGATTAGCTATAGAGCAAGGGATTTTTATTCTGGGTAGGGGTGAGCTTGTCCTTTTGCCAATTCTCAAATATTCTAGACCATGTGCATGATAGGATAGCAGGGGAAACTTTTCGCTCAAGAAACCACTTCTACTATGTAGCATAGCATGGACATTACAAATATAATCATTTTATTGTGAAAGGATGTGCTTGGTTTAAGTAAATAACAAGATCAATTCTCTGTGCTCAAACTTTATTTAATTGAATTTTGTGAACTTTGATATAAGAGAGATTAGTAATCATGCCAGATAAAAATCAAGATATTTATTTTGTGTTTGTGAAAGTGAGGGATTCCAAATAAATGCTAATTTATCCAAAATAATTTGAAATATATAATTGCAACATTTGTAAGAAGAAATATATACAAATACTTTTTTGGGAAGTTTGAGAATGTTGACTCTCTCTTTCTTCTTTATTTTGTTTTGGTTTCGAAAGAGTCAAGAATATTGTTGTTTTTATTTTTATTATTTTTGTTTGTTTTTGTTTTTGTGTAAACAATTTGATATATTTTTAAAATAAGACAACATGCAAAATATGTACAAATGATGAAATGACTAAATTTTATGCATAATATCACCTAAGATGCATAATATTCATAGGTTATTTTAAATCTTTACCATCTAAGGTAGCTAATTTGTATGCTCCCGATTCAAATTTAGCAGTGATAATGTATGGTCCAAGCCAGTTGGGCTCAAATTTACCTTTAAGGTCTTTAGTTGCATTAGTATTTTTTTTATTTTCTTTTAAAACAAGGTCGTCGATCTCAAAGGATCGATGACGAACTTTCTTAGCATATGATCTTTTAAGCTTGTTTTGGTAGGCACGGAGATGCTCCAAAGCATTGATGCATTTTTCATCTAGGAGTTCCAGCTGATTGAGTCTACCAGCTCGATATTCATCTCCTACTTCGGTATCTTGAAGTAGTAGAGCCAAAGAAGGAACTTCTAATTCAAAGGGAAAAATGGCTTCAGCACCATAAACCAAAACAAAAGGTGAAGTTCCAGTGGGGGTTCGAACACTAGTTCGATAGGCCCACAAGGCTGGATATAATTGAATGTGCCAGTCGCGACCAGATTTATTGACCAATATTTTGAGAATTTTGATTAAGGTTTTGTTAGATGCTTCTGCTTGACCATTACCCTGAGGATAATAGGGAGTGGACCAGCGATGTTGAATCTTATATTTTTGGCATAATTTCTTGACATCTTTATTTTTGAAACAAGTTCCATTATCAGAGATGAGATTTGCAGGAATTTCGAACCTACAAATGATTTGATTAAAAATAAATTTAGAGACTTGTGTGCCAGTGTAGGAAGCTAAAGGCATAGCTTCAACCCACTTCGTGAAATACTCGATGGCGGTTATGATGAATTTGTGTCCATCAGATGACACAGGATTAATTTTGCCAATAATATCTAAGCCCCATTTTGAAAAGGGCCAAGGAGATGAAATAGCCTGTAGTTCTTGTGCAGGCGCATGGACAAGGTCAGCATGTTTCTGGCACTTGTCACAATGGTGCACATAATCATGTGCATCATTCTCCATGGTAGGCCAAAAGTATCCTATCCTAAGGAGCTTTTTAGCAATGACACTACCACTGAAGTGTCCTCCACAAGATCCATCGTGGGCTTCACTCAAGGCTGATTTGGATTCTTCTAGATTCAAACATCTTAATAGGATACCTTCAAAATATCTCCTATACAAAGTATTGCCAATTATTACAAATCGACTTGCTCATCTACGTAATAACCGATGCTGGTTTCTATTAGAATTGGCAGGGAAAGTCCCATTTTGAAGAAAATCAAATATATCCATATACCAAGGTTCAGGAGTAGTTTCATTGATTAGAAACACATCCAAAGGTTCTAAGCATGACTTATTTGAAGCGGGTTCCTGGAGTCGATGAATAATGATAGTGGCATATTCGTCATCTAACTCCAAGGGCAGGAGAGATGTAGCTGCGGCCATAGCATCAACTGCATGGTTGCAAGTTCGAAGAATAGCTTCCAAGGTAACTTGATCAAATAGAGACATTAATTGTAAAACATAGGCTTTATATGGGCACAATTTATCATCTCTGGTCTGATAAACTTCATTAATTTGGTTTATGACAAGTTGAGAATCACCAAAAACTAACAGATGTTTAATTTTTAGCACCAAGGCAGCTCGTAATCCAAGGATTAGAGCTTCATATTCAACAATATTATTAGTGCAAGCAAATGTTAATTTGAAGGACAGAGGAATAAGATGTTTTTGTGGGGATATTAAAATAATACCCGCACCAACCCCACTCATGCATCGGGCTCCATCAAAGTATAAGGACCATTGTTCAATATGGTCTACCTCTAATTGAAGGCATTCATCAGGAAACTCAATGATGAGGGGATGGGTAGACTCTAAGGGTGCAACAGCTAATTGATCTACTATGATTTGACCCTTAACAAAATTTTGTCCTATGAACGTGAGGTCAAACTCGCTTAGAGCAAGAACCCACTTGGCTGTATGACCCGATAAATAAGGTCGACTCATGAGATACCTCAAGGGATCATATTTAGCAATGACATAGGTTTTTTGACTGAGCATATAATGGCATAATTTCTGCATAGAAAATATGACTGCTAGACATAGTTTTTCTAATGTTGTGTAGCGGGTTTCATAACTAATGAAGGTTCGGCTAATATAATAATTAGCACGTTCTCTCTTCGCATCATCAAGCTGAGCTAACATAGCTCCTAAGGCAGAATCTAAAGCTAAAATATACAGGAGAAATGGGCGATCAGGTCTAGGTGGAGAAAGCACAGGTGGGTTAAGGAGGTATTGTTTGAGAAGTTCAAAAGCTTTTTTACATTCGTCGTCCCAATTAAAAGGGACATCCTTCTTAAGGAGCTTAAGAAAGGGACCGGTTTTGTCCGCCAACTTATCGATGAAGTGACAGATAGCTTGAAGTTTACCTTGTAAACTTCGTAATTTAGATATATTGGTAGGTGCGGGCATATCAGTGATAGCCACAATCTTAAGAGGGTCAATTTTGATACCACGTAAAGAAACTAAAACCCCTAATAGCTTATCGGACTTAACTTCGAATATGCATTTGGCTGGATTTAATCGAATAAGATATTCTCTTAATCGATTAAAAACTTTTCTCAAATCATCTAAATGATTATCTTCATAAATAGAGCGAGCTATAATATCATCTACATAATCATGTAGGATATCATGCATCATATCATGAAAAATATAAGTCATAGCTCGTTGATAGGTTGCACCTGCGTTCTTTAAGCCGAATGGCATCACTTTCCAACAAAAGGTACCCCAAGGGGTAATAAAGGCTATTTTAGCCTGATCTTCAGGAGCTATCCTGATCTGATTATAGCCGGAGAATCCATCCATTAGGGACATCATCCCACTCCCAACAGTAAAATCAATGATTTGGTCCATGTTTGGAAGAGGAAAATCATCTTTAGGGCATGCAACGTTAATATCTCTAAAATCTGTGCAAACCCTAACTTTGGTAGCTTCTTTCTTGGTGACTGGAACTACATTTGAGATCCATTCAACATAATCAATAGCATGTATAAAAACAACATTCAGGAGTTTTTCTAACTTCCCTTTGACTAGTAAGGCCACTTTGGGATGCATTTTTCTAAGTTTTCGTTTAACAGGTTTAGCATCCGGATGGACTACTAGATGATGCATGACTACGAAAGGGTCCAGACCTGGCATATCTTCATATGTCCAAGCAAAGACATCTTCATATTCCTTAAGAAAGGCAATGTATTGCTCTTGTTTTTCTTGACTTAATTTTGACCCAATATTGATTATGTGAGGATTATCCTCAGTTCCAATGTTAACTTTAATGACGTTTTCTACTTCCATGTGTAGATCTCTTTCAAAATTAGGTGGGGCGGGTGAGATGCCCAATTCTTGTAATTATTTTAAGGTTAACTTGGATAATTCATCTTGAGGATTAGTGGCCTCAAGCTGGGCTATAGTTGGTATAGAACCATCAAAATAAAATCCATTGTGTAACATTTCTTCAACGGAGACATCATGGAAGATATCTCCTTCCAACTCATCATCGGATTCAAGCAATCATTTCAGGGTAAGCTATGGATAGCATGTTACAGGTAAATGGCTGATTTTTTAGAGGTAAATCATCATGCCTATCCAAATAATCTTGATAACATATGAGTTGATCATCATCTTCAAAAGGAAAGGGTTGACCATTACTAGGAAATAGGCCCACACCACAGAAGGTAGGCCACGTTTCTACCTCGAAAGGTTCTTTCATACCATTTTGGAAAGGTCCCAAGCCTTTCCCTTTATATCCCATTTTAAGCATTATAGGTTTAGCTTTAATATACTCATTAGTTAAATAACACCGAGCATATCCATCATGATGAGTTTTGATATTTCGGGGTATTCTTCCCCAGTCATATCCTTTATAAATAAAAGCACAACTCCCAACTTGGTAAGTACTTCCCATAGGTTGTGGGAGGCCCAAAGTATGAGGAGATGGTGGCAAGTTATTTAAAAGAATAGAATTTTGCATAGAAGCATTTTTTTTTTCTGATATTAGGATTGTGGATAAATCTGGTAAAAGTTCATCAGAAAGAGCATAAGATGTAGAAGGATTATTCCCTATATCTTTAGATGTGGAAGGTATGATAGATGTTGATAATGTGGAAGTGTTAATGAATGGGTCTATAGGTTTTGAAATTATAGGGATAGAACATGAAGGATTGGTTGTGGATTGAAGATATTTTTGAGGTTCTAGCATGGTTTGTTTAGAAGATTATTGATCTATATATGAGGGTGAAATTAATGAAGGAGAAATAGGTGACGTCGTCGATGGCCTAAAAACGGCCGCGATGCCCCAAACAATCAAAATTTAAATAAAAAAAATTACACAAAGTAAAATCAAACCTAATCTACTAGGATTAGATCCTTACCCATAGCCCACGCTGGACCTCTGTCGCTCTATGTGCTATCTCCACCATTGTTTCTCTTTGCAGAGCTCTGGAACAATAAAAATGAATAGTAAAAAAATGAATTAGGGTTTTTTCCTATTTTTCTTAATTTTATTCAAAATCAACAACATTTTAAATTTTGCTTTTCCATGTTTTTACCTCAAACGTTCAATTTGGGTAAAAACACGGAGGGGGCACCATAGTCAGCAGTCATACGATTCAACCTAGAATCGTCGTCTAAAAAATTGAGTACATTTTTACTTTCTCGTAAAACAAGAAAAACTTGTCTTTAATGCATTTTCTTCAGAAAATTTGCTAAAGAGGGGGCAAAATGTAGCACCCTAAAATTGGCACAGTTAAACCTTAGTAAAAAGATAAAAATTCAAATTTTAACCTCAAACCGCCCATTAACTGCCTGTTACCCGCTTTCCTCATTTTCTATGCCATTTTTAGGATTTGTTTTGACCATTGGACGATATCGTCGCAGATTAGATGAAATCATCCCAGATCTAACGAATTCATCATGGACAGAACGTCCAGATGATTTTGTACCAAAATTGAATTTTCATAATTAGCTTATGTTTCAATAGCCTCTCCAACTTGGGCAGAAGCATGCATGCATAGTTGGATATTCCTCCGTTGTAGATCTCCTAGATTGGGATGATCCCCAACCTCCTAACCTCTCCCTAATCCTATATAAACTAGGATTTTCTTAGTTTATCCCCCTGAACCTCCTAGCTGACGGATTTCCTTGCAAATTTGGTTCCTTATGCCTTAGAACACCTTCATACTTTTGTTTGCATTTTGTATTTCATGTTTTCTTGCAGGAAATTTATTGTTTTTTAGTCGAAGCTAGCTCAAATCATCGTAACCGATTTCGGACAATCTTGTCGAGGAGCGCAGATGATCTCGTACGATTGGAGGCGATCCCGACTATAGTCTAGATTGGGGGCAATTAGAGTCTAGAGTTTGCATCTCTTTGTCATTTTTTTGCATTTATTTATACATTATCTTAGTAATTATGTTTATGCATCTTGGAGTTCACATAATTTAGCATAACCGCATGATAAAGTTAAAATCAATCATTAAATCTACTACATTTCTCTTGTTTGCTATTTAAATCCATTGTTTAGGCACGTTTGCTGTTATTGCTATCATTCTCCTTTGCTTCTGTAGTTGCATATTTGGTATTTTGTACCTATTTTTGTGATTGTAGGTTTCTAATGAATTTGTTTGATGAATTTATCAGATCTCAAATGATTTTGTTTGATCTCAGACGACCGACTGTGATTCGAGACGATTTTGTGAAATATCAGGTGATTACATACAAGTTGAGACGATTTGGACTGCTACAAAACTCAGAACCTTCATCAAACATCTAGAATCAGGTATGTTCTGTCCCATCCGACACATTTTTTGTGTTTAGCATTTATTCACATTTTTTGTATCCACAAAATCAGCATTGGCATATAGAATAGTTTAGATTCATCTTGGTTAAACCTAGGAGTTGAATGATTAAAGTACAAAATGAACACATCAAACTCACTATCAACCTAGGTGCGGAAACTACCACTCAAAATTTTTTTGGTGAACCCACCATCCATCGAAAATTCACCTTTATACCCTTCCCCCGAGATGCAAGACCTTCAAAGGCCCTCTCAGTCTGAGGTATTATCCCATCCTTCTCGCATCCCCCTTTCGGGTGTAGATCCTATAGCCTGAGGGTAAGGATACAAAATTTTTGGAGCAATACAACTCCAACCTCATACTTGGAATCTATTATCTGAGCCCATGTCGACCATTTTTTAAAGGTTACACAAGGCAAATGCAATTTTCTTACCTGATATACACCTTTTTGACCCAAACAGACCCAAGCCTAAGGATTACAAGGAAGATCATTGTTGCCTTTATCATCAGATAGAAGGCCATGACATTAATAATTGCTATGCATTTAGAAATGTGGTCCAATATATTATCAATGGGGAGGCTCTATCCATAGATAGCTCACTTACTTCACCTCATTCAACTTAAATTCAAACCACATCACTAGCTTAAAATTATATGCAACAAACTCAAAAACAAGGCCAACAACATTGACTAACCCAATAATATACTCATTTTCTAAAAATACCAGCATCGATATTCAATCAATTATGTGAGGTATGAGCAATCAATATTCCTAAGGTCCATCCATTGAAACCTAATAAGCATAGATCAAAGGAGCATAGGAAAAACATATACTGTGCTTATCATAAACAAAGAGGTCATGACATCCAAACATGTTACTCCTTTAGATATTTAGTACAAGATATGATCGAGAGGCAAGAGCTTAAGATTTATAATATTCTTACCCCAAATAACCAACCAATAGGAATATTCGAAGACCCCTTACCCATAGATGAATCAAACACAACACTTGCCAATCAAGCCAAGTAGTTAAATCAAGTGCATGTCGATCCACATCTCTAAGAGTTTATGGGAAAAATTAGGATTGTAATGGAGGATCAAGAGTATCAAAATAAATATATGCAACTAGCGGCTTCATCCAATGTTTCCTCTTTGCCTATCGCATCTCATTGAGACATTGGTATTACACAGAATTCATTGCCATAATAGGAGGAGTCAATTTTTATCATTCCTCCCAACCAAGCCAATCGCATAACATCAATCACAATGCATACTGGGGGTGCTCAAGGTGTCACACTTTCCCCACCATCCACATTGTAACTAATGATGCAATTTGAGGATTATAAATGGATCACACCTTCCCCCCTTCATCGATTACCACACTCCGAGGGTGTTTAAAAATATCACACCTTCCTCCACAAAAAAAAAAATCAAAAATCACAAAATTACAAAAAAAACAAAAATTATAAAAAATTTCAAACAAATCAAAAAACACAAAAAAAATACAAAACATCAAAATACAAAAACATTTTCATTATGTCATCATATATTTTGTCACATTCATTGATTAATTGCATTAGGCACATTCATCCATTGCACTTACATTAATAAAATTTGTGTTTACATTCTTACAAATGACACCATGTTTGTATGTCAGTCATGAAGCTCAAATCAACCTTATCCATCATTAGGATTTATGGTTTTCTTATAAGATTTTTCTTATTAAGGGATCCTAATAATGTAGGATAGATACCGGATAAATATTAGCAATGAAATTTAAATGACCACTGACTATTTTATCCACCTTTTAGTTTGTAAAAGAGAATAGGGAAAACCTCCACATACCACATATCATTACCATATACATTTCCCCTTTGTGTGTAACTATATTTCTCAACACAATTAATGAGTTGCTATAGGATGTTTACTAGGGTTTTCGATCATTCAGCCATCCCTAGTTATCTTTTTCTGATTTTTTAAGAAAGCTATCTTGGATTTAGAAGGTAAGGTCTCACTTTGATATTACCTTGCATATGTCTAAATCCTAACACATTTTATTCATTAATATCCACGTTTGAACATGGAAGGATGACACTACAATGTAGTCCTTCCCCCCTTAAGAAAAAGGCTACTCCTTTGCTCATACTATCATGCACATGGTCTAGTATCTTGAGAATTGGTAAAAGGACAAGCTTCACCCTACCCAAGCAATATCCTTTGCGCTCTCTCAAAATGAGCAAGTTCTCAAAACAAAGAAATGGTGGTTTTCACCACTAATCAAAATCCCTTGCTCCAAAAAAAAGTTGTTTTCACCACTATAAATGAGCAAGTATCCCAAGCAATCAAAAGAAAATAATGGGGTAAAGAGATTGAATCCATGAATCCTCAGTATTCAAAATCCATAGGGCAATCTCCATTATAGCAAGGGGTTGAAGGAAACCCACCTAAAAATGAAGTAGCCTTACGTGAGGTGATATGTTTGTCACATTAGCAACCTTATTTTGTATAGACCAATTTTAGATTATGGTTGAGCTAGCTTTTGGTGGATTGTATTGCCTAGTAGTCTATTACAACTACGTCCACACTTAGGACAAGATGACCATAGGGTTATCCTCATTATAGCAATGGATTGCATGGAACTCCCCTGGCAATGAGGTAGTATTATGTATCATCTAATGCATTCACTTTGCACACACAGGGATACTTAATATTTGGGTCTTCATAATAGACTTACAACTTTCAAAGTCTTGTGTAGCCAATATAAAATTTATGATCAATCAACTAGGGTGTTTAAGTCCCATGGAAAATCTCAAAATACCCTTATAGCACTTAACTATCTCATCATCACTTATGGTTTTCTTTATGAGCTTTTGCTTATTAAGGGGTCCTCATATGATAGGTTAGATACTAGATAAATATCAACAATGATGTTTAGACAACCACTGACTATTTTATGCACACCTTTTAGTTTACAAAAGCTTATAGGGAAAACCCCCACATATCACATATCTCATCTCACACATTCACATATAAATGTATAACTTTTGTGATAAGGTTAACATTTCAATTCATAATTTTTATACATTCTGTGGTGTCTACCATTAGTTTGTCAAACACAATTAGAATTCATTCATTATGTTTTAATAAATTAAAATATACATTCATAATTTACATTAGAACATCCTTATAAAATTAATGCATATCATACACATTAGATTTGTCATACCAATAACATGCATTAAATTCATAATCAAATTAAAAAATCTAAATCATCTATCTAACTTTGAACATGGCATCTATACATACATCTAGACATACATCTCTACATATATACTAAGCATACATAATTGCATCCATCATTGCATCCATACATAAAATCAAACCATAACACATGATGAGTCATAAATAATATATATCAATATATATATATATATATATATATATATATATATATATATATATATATATATATATATATATCTAAGAATCAAGTACATCATGATGCAAAATTTTCCGTAGGCTACAATCATATAGGCCTTCAAACCTTACAGCCAAAAAGAAACTAATACATGGCCATCTAAGTCAAGCAAGTCATACACCCTCAGAGTCACCTCTGCTCTCTCCCATATCTCTATGATGCTGCTTGGTTCCATTGGCTATAGATCTCTCTGGCATTGTCGATGACTTGTGATTGGATTGCACTAATGATTACCCTAACTCACTACATCTACTTCGCTAGGATCCTCCTATAAAGGATTACTCAGGTAAATGACCACCAAGTAGCACTACTTGACCCTCCAACTGTAGGATATAAGATCCATCACATTGAAACTGAGCATCATACTACCCCAATAGGGTTTATAGTCTGGCTATATTTACCTGTAATCTTACCATATCCCCTATAGCCTAGGTACTTTCTACAACCTACCCCTAAACTATGGTCAAAGCTATAACTATACCTATAGAGCATCTCAATATGCTATCTTGGTTACTACCTGTGCTCATAGAGCATCACACTTTTCTATTCGAGTATCCATATATATATACAAAGTATCCTACTATGCTATCACTTTGTCCCTCTCATTTGTCACCCGGTCTATCTCCATCTATGTAGTGTCTACTTGGGACTTGAAAAGATCTCTCCTTGAAGAATCCCCTCCAATACTACTATCCCCTTCTCAGCTAACTCTTTTCTACCATGAGGGTAGTATATTACTATATCAACCATCCCTATAGGATCTACACCTATAATCTCAGATAAGCCACCTCATCATCAAGATCCTCCTCATCATCATCCTCATCTAGAGGCTCCTCCACTCCCTTTGTAGGCTGACCCCACTCTCCCTCTGTTCTATGATGCACTTATCACCATCCCTCACCCACCTCATATTTTGAGGCCTTTCCTACCACACCCTCCACTATTGCAATCCCAACTGGTATACCTATCTACCCATCTCCTTGCCACAAATGAGTCATCCACCAGGTATCATACTCTACTATGGTACCTGGATCCTCCAAACCTAATTCAACTATCACCAGAACCTCATTCTCTAGTGGATCCACTCGAGGCCACTCTAGTTATGTCTCAACCCCTTTATGGTGATAGATCACACGCTCCTCAAGAACACCCTAGCAGATCCTAAATTATCATATGATGCGAGAGTATTAGAAGTACTCCTACTCTATGCCATATTTCCCTACCAGCCACCATTAATACCTCATGCATCCTAGCTGTACTGCTACATCTTTCTAATGAGGACAATACATGTATGGCCTCCAAACCACCAGAGCTAACATTAATCTCTCTAGAGGTCCTACATAATGATACAATATTCCTACATGGGGGTGACTTTGACCTATCTCCTAGGCTTAACTCCATCAAGCTGCATATACGATATCAACATCATACATGTCTACTCGTGACATTGGTAGTCCCTCTGGTTGATCCACTATGATATTCTCCCATCACCAAACCTAAAGGAAGAGGATGTAACCCAATATACACATACCTTGGTGCTAGATCTCATATAACTCATTGTATAGCTAAGCAAGTAAGATGCTACCCATGCCATGATTGATAGCTACCGGATATCACACTCTATCAAGTCCTAAACCATATCAAGGATGTTCCATGCAAACCTTACTCCTGAAGATTTAGGTAGCAGGATATTTGATATGATGCACATAAAAATGATATACCTTTGACTAAACATCTTGGCCACATACCAGGTCCCAATAAGCAATCCCTCACTATCCATGCTCTGACTTGCAATCGTAACCTCTACCCTAAACACCATTTATAGTATTATATCCTACTCTAAAAGGGGAGTAAATGTAATCAGATGCACCTCAATGGGAATGTGAAATATCTGGTATACATCCTCCAATGTAACCATCATCTCGCTAGTCAAGAGATGAAATGTGTTCATATGGCTATCCCAGTGGTTAGCCAATGTTGTTAGATAGACCTGATTTGACCTCACAAGCGATATACAAACAACCTACTTGAGGCCAATCACCTCAAACCATTTCCACTCCTACTTAGTAATCTCAAATCACAACTCCTCAAAAATAGTTGACACTTTATGATAGGCATTCAACAACTGAAGCCCAAAAAGCACAAAAATTAACAAAAATTCAAAAAAATATCATCACAAAATTTACCACCATCTAGATCCATGATATTCTATAGGAGCGATCGCCTAACCCTAGGATAGCTGTCCAAATGGCCAAAAATTTGATTTTTACCTCTTAAATGCACTCGTCCCACCCTAGGATACCCTAAAAACCCCAAATGGCATCTCTGCTTGAGATGGCCCTAAGACAGGGGCAAAAACATTCATAAAAAATAAAAATAAACCAATGTAAAACCTACACTACATCCTAAATATAGAGTGAGGTTTGTTCCCAATAGTTTAGTGAGGTTCATTTTTACATTGCAAAATAAAAAATTAACAAGAGGGAATGAGTTTCTACCTTCCTCATTTTGGCTCCTCCACTAGTCGAAGCTTCAACCTGGTCCATGGTCAAAATAGATAGGTATTTTGGTAGCATCCCATGTCAGAAATCTACTATCCTCCTCCTCATCTCTCCTTTTCTCGAGTTTCCAAAAATGCAAATGATGTTAGAAATTTAAAAATTTTGTTTTTATATTTTTGAAATTTTGAAACCATCTACGAGGGGCGATTGCATGCTATGCGATTGTCCTATCTCGAGACAACCCTAAAATTTGTAGAATGCCACTGTACTACCCTAGGATGAACTCAAAAGTACAATAAATGCAAGCATATCATAAGCATCATGAACATCAATTTAGGCATTCAAAAACATTTAATGGTCCATCTTCTTCATCATTTTCCAAAACACCTAAAAATCAACTCAATAAAAAATTTTGAGTGATCCTTTTAACTAGTGATTTACCCTATATACCTAGTGGTTGCAACAACTAATTATCCATGCAATCTAGTCGGATGGGTAAGTTACAATAAGGCCACTTGAACAAAAAATAGTTCCAATCAGAATAAAAATGTTATCATCTCAATTCCCTAAGAAATCCATGCAACTGGACTACTCAAGGGGATAGCGGTATACATTTCATTCTTCCATTCAATACTAGTAGATCATTGAATACAATGATTTACCTCTAAAAAAAATTGAATTTTTATCATCTCCATTCTCTAATAAAGCCATGTGGTTGGAATACTCCAAGGGATAGTGATGTACAATTACCAATAATGGTTGAAATCATAGTTGTAACAAAATTTTCCCTTTCTACAATTACAAAAACCTTGGAAAACCAAACAAGTCATCTTGGTCAAATGACTCATCACTTTCATCACTTTCCATCACCTCATCAACTCATTGCTTGAGGGAGTAGTCAATAATCACAAAATTCATAATCAAAATCAATAATCAAACACTCAATCATGCAAATTGCATTCGTCCAAGAATCATTGCCAAAGACAATCATGCCCTTTTTTCTTGGGGTAAATAACAAGCAAAAATTTCAAATAAATAAACATTTGGAAAAACTGAAGCCATTGTTGGTAGACTACTAGCTTGACAAGAAAATATACTCTAATCATGGTCAAAAGGCTTGCTAAAAATTGATAGCTTCAATGCATTAGAAGCAATGATTCAAGGATGCACACTCTTTCTATGATTGGGGCATCTAATGTTGATCAGATCAATGAACACCATCAACCCTCAAATTGATTTTAGGTCATAGATTTTTTCTCCACATTGTACTTTCATACAATGCATCCCAGAAAGAGGTATCTATAGAAACATAAAACACGTTATTTTAATAATACTACCTATATGGACACCTTTTCAGGCCATATGACCCACCTTGGGCAGCCTTAGGGATTAACAATGGTTTTAACCACTCAAATAGGGGTAAATTACCTTTTGTATCCTGGACCATCCTACCAAGGTATGGCCTCTAGAGGTTACCCTACCCTGAGGTGGTCAACAATCATGGCCATCCTACCTTGGGATGGCTACGCTTGAAACAATAAAAACTCGAGCATTGAGCAACGATTTGAGCAGTTACAAGTGATAGTTGTAAGCAACGATACAATGGTTATCAAGAAGTGGTTACATTTATTGATTCCAAATGATTCTTATCTTCTTAATGAAGCCTTAGAATTCCATTGGGAAGTCTTTTTAAAGGCACCTAGCCTTCATTGAAATTATTCCAAATTTCATACGTTGAATTGCTATCGAATTGTATAACTAGAGAGATCTTACTCTCATAAGTAATGAAGTGCTATCAGATTTCAAGCATGGAGCTTCAAAGCATGATAATTAACCATTTCAAAGGTTGAATATTGAATTTGCACTCCTTACACCATTGAAGGGTCTTTATTTGTTTCAAATACTACCATTAATTCGTTCTTCATGAGTGCACCAAGAACATCAACCCATCTATGGATCAAACCTGGTGTTGCTCTACATTAGCTACAAGGAAATTGCTCATGGTTTAGTGGTTTTCTCACCCCTAGACAACAAGCCAAACCATCTTACACAAGCCAGGATGGTTGCTGTAGGTGCAACCATCCTGATCAGGTATGACCAGCAAGCCAAACCACTCTACACAAGGATGGCCTCTTGACAAGATATATTTTCCCTATTTTCTTATTTTCAGTAGATTTAACAATATTTCAATTATTAGCTAGCATAGTTAGATTTTATTTTTATGAATCAGTTTACTGTATTTTAGCTTTATTTATTATTTCCTTGTCATGGACATGGGCCTCATCATGGAAGACTCTTAATATGATATTAATACCTTTTAATTTCTTTTATGTGCAAATTACAGGTCTTTGCAAGGGAATTATAGCATAAATATTCATCCACCATCATTCTACATTGCGGAGGTCACAAGAAACTCCTCTCCAAATCAATTTGTGGGATTGAAGAAGATATTGCATATTACATCCAAATATGATTAATGTAATAATTTTATCAATAATGGTAGCACATACCTAAGAGGTATTTTATTGTAATCTCATGAGAAAGAAAAACTATCATTATTAATAAAAGGACACCATCATTTACATTATCTATATCTTGTTATTTATCTTTGTGATTTCATTATTATTGCTATATTTCATGTTTATGTGCTTGGATGTATGGTATTTTTCATATCTTCACTTAGAACTCTTCAATTTTTGATTCTCTACAACTTCACCAGCTATTCTTTAAATTAATGGTATGAATTTTATGCTAAGTCTTGGTATTCACAATCTTGTGGAAAGACTCTAGCTAATTTGTAATTTGTAGTCTTCAATGGAGATCACCAATATGCTATCTTATATTTCTCATGGAATCTTATCTACAGTCTTCTTCTAGAATAAGGCTTCTATGGCCTTTTATTTTGGATCAAGGCTACTATGGCCTTCTCTTATGGGTCAAGGCTTTTTATTCTAGCTCAAGGTTTTTATGGCCTTTTCTTTTGGCTCAATGCTTATATGGCCTTTTATTTTAGCTCAAGGTTTCTATGGCATTTTATTTTGCAATATATAGGTCTGTAACAAGATTCTCTCAAGTTATTGAAATCTTCTCAATATCCAACTGGGAGTCTTCAATCTGTAAATTTTGTAATAGGACCTTTTCCTTTAGGCTTTCAGAGTCTTCTGATTGTTACTTTTGGTGCTATATTGATTCTGAATATGGTATTCTTCCTAGCTTTTTGTAGGAAGCTTCACAAATTTATTTGAATATCCTTTTCCCACAACAAAGTATTAGTATGATGAATATGAATATTTTAATGACGAATCTTCACTAGTTGATTTATCAATCTAGTGGAACGAATACTGAGTCCTAGTATTCACAACTTTTTCTACAACTCTATGGAAATACTCGAGCCAAATGCAATCTAAAAATTTTTGGAACTGATATTTTCTTCTCCCTTCTCTTGTGACTCTCCCCATTCCTATTGACCTACCATAGCTCTGATACCATTATTAGCTTTTGATGATATATGATATGGGAGAAAGTAATCACAAGATCTAAAGTATGCAAAAATGTAAGCTAATGGAATTTTACAATAATACTGAAATATAATATTGATGGAAATCTGTTACAATGCTCTAGAGGAAATGAACACTCCATATATAGTTACTCAGAGTACTACATTGTACTCTATCACCAATCTATATCTATTATACTACTATCTACCTACTGCTATCTCACTTCTATGTCTATCACACACTATGAGGCCCTTTATATAGGAATATGGATTCCTTGGCCAACACTCTATCTAGATGTACAAGTGGACACCTTGCACATTTACAACTTGCACATTGAAACTTGTGCATTTATTACTTCTACATCAAGTAACTACTTTAATTTACTCTCAAGTAACTTCCTACTATAGTTATGTACCAAAGGTGGTACATTTATATGACCCAAATGATGTAATATACTCTAACAATATATAGACCCATCATAGATTTTAACCATACATTTGATATGAGAATGGGTGTCAAGAGTGTGAACAATAGGTTATGGAGGATGGACCTACATATTATTAACCTTATCAGCCAAATAACTAAGTATATTAACTAAGGCTATTATTTGTTCTATTTTCCAATGTACCATAGCTTTTCTAGTGAACATTAGAGAGAATGGTTAGCCAAATTTAAAAGTAGAACACTACATATGATTAGGAGTGTTAGGTACAAGAAAGAATGCACTCCTTATTACAAGAGTAATTTCAAGGTATTATTAAGCACATAAAACAATAATGAAAGTGAAAAATATCATCACCAATGTGTTAAGCTTGAAAATATCTTGGGAAAACAAGTACCTCAAAATTCAAAAATTACAAGATCCCTTCAAATAGAGAAAGTTACACTGATTTGATCTTCTCCTAGAATATATTTTGTGTTAAAATACCCCCAAAATAATTATTTAGTCATTGACTCATTATTTCATGAAAAAATACAAAAGGTAAATAAAGACAACCTTGTTATACCTTAGCTAGTTTTTTAATTCTCCATGGAGCTACTTCATGGAATACTACATGAGAAGTAATTTGGGTACATATATATATATAATATTGATCATTCTATTTATAAAATGACTTATTTATCTCCTAGTATTCATTTGCAAATATCCTCTTCATCGATAAAATTTTCATCATGAGCAACATTAAATGGGCCAAGGTGTTCCAATAGAGTGGATGTCAACAACAACTGGTAGCACAAGTCAAATACGATAGAGAAAAAAGTCATGAATCATCTAAGTGATGAAATTCTAGTCTTTAGAACTTATTCAAAGGACCTGATACCAATGCTAGCATCATAGGTCATGCCAAAAGTTGACACATCAAAATAGCACGTGAAATACTAATGTAGACTGATGAATATTTAAGACAAATTATAACAATGGACTAGCTATCTTCTTTGCTTTTGCATTCCTCCACTAGGTGCAATGTTGGACAATGATCATAAACACCACCATCAGCCTTTAATGCTAAATATTTATGATTTATAGTATAGGCTATATCTCTTTTATAGGTCAAAGGTGACACTCCACCATAGTTTCTTTACGGGCCAATAAAAACATGAACCTTTTATTCACTAGAAAAATATCTTTATCATCTCGTAAAGATACTAAAATGACATTAAAATTTTTATTTTCGCTAATAAGCTCACACATGAAGTAGATCTTAGAGATGTGGCTTTGCAACAATTATTTTCTCCTCTAGAATACAAATGGATCAAATTACATTCATTCTAGAAGATGCATATTTGGAAACCTTAACAGGAATTGACAATGGTGTAATAGCACATGGCTAATGTTGACTTCCAAATAAAACTAACCACATGACATGGGAAACAAATGGTAAATACAAAGTTGAAGTGGCTTATGTGTAGAATGATAATTACATGACATAAGGACAATAATTTACTTAGAAATATTTGGATGGCTTTGTCTCCAATTCTAGCAAACAAAAATCTTCTTCAAGTAGAGTAACACCTTCACAAAATGACTTAACATGAATAGTTTTCAAGCAATCTCCTTAAAACAAAATGATAACATAGTGAGAAGGTTGAAATAAAAATGATAGATGTTCTTCTACACAAAAATCAACTTATATCTCAAATGTACTTCATTTTCAAACATAACAAACTGAATTTATGTGGTTTTATCATAGAAAATACACATCAGATAACATTACTAGGTTGATATTAAGGAAGCAAAGTAATTATAGACTATATAGAAAATATGAGGATCAAAGAAAATTTGAAATGGCAAGACTAAGATGGCTTAATTATAGATTAGATAGATCATACAAACTAGGTAAATCAATTTCATGCACCAAGTCTAGGATCCATTGGTAGAAGGTTTATGAATAAGTGCAAAAAATGACACGCCTTAGATGTTTGTATTGAAATGCAGTTAAAGATCTAAGAAAGCATTCAAAGGTAAAAGGTGCAAAAGATGTAACTATGTAAATATTGCAAAAGAGGGATTATTTGAAGTAAAGAGGGGGGTTTTTATCCTTGTATTTATAAATCCATCAATGAATAAGGTTACAATACATCCCCTTTGAGGGCTTCATATCTTGATACATTTCAAATTACAATTTAAAAAAGGATCAAATCCCTTCAAGAGCTTAATGGCATGTTTCAATGTTCTTCTCGCAACCCACACTTGAGAGCTAATCTTGGGCTTCTTGTAATATACCTCTTATCTCCTCCATCATGCCTATAATACCTACACCTACACACAAGATATTGAAAATAGTTAATAGCATATGTGTTTAGTGATTAAAAACTAGGAAAACATAGAAAGTATGCATCTAGAAAGAATAAAACTTATTTGTGATAAATCAAAACAACTCCAAATGACTTGCAAATATACTATGATGTTATTAAGATGATTTTGGGAAGATATGATAATGAATTGAAAGGAAATTGTGATCATAAACTATGGTCGTACCTGATAGGGACAACTAAACTTGCAATGACAAAACCCTAAATTGACCTATCAAAACTACTCAAAACTTAACCAAAATTGAATGCAAGGCTATTATAATGATTTAGAAAATATCTATAATGGAATAGTATTAAAATTTTTAGATATTTCATGGCCATACCTGGTAGGTGCAACTAAGACTGTTGTCTATCCTTTGGGTGGGATGGTCACAAAACTAGGTGGTTTTTACCACCAATTTCAAGGGAATCTGGTTTAGAACCCTCTTAAATGTCTTGTCAAAAAATTTGGTCAAATTACTCTCCAATTTGATAGGTTTTGGAATGGATTTGGTGTATTTTGGGATGCCCCTAAAAGTGCCTTTGAATGAAGAGGATTTCAAGGAAAATACTTGGGCAAATGTGAGGGCAAATGTGAGGATAAATGTGAGCAACACTTCATGAGCAATGCTTCAATTCATTTCATTTGAAATTGGGTGAGAGCACCTCAATTTATAGCCCAATTAGGAAAAATGTACAAAAGGGGCAAGTTATGGCATGCAAGGCAAGTGCTACCACTTGTCCATTCCCTTGCCATGCATAGGAGGGAAGAGGTTGCCCATTTGGGGCCTCCAATTTGCAGGTTCTGATGTCCATGATAGTATCCAAATCAATTTTGGATGATTATATGGGGAATATGGTAGGAATTCATTGCCATTTATATTTCCCTTTGAATTTTTGAGGGTTAGGACCATGGACGTACCACCCAAGGATGGTTGACCATGGCCATCCTTGGGTGGGATAGTCACAAACTATGACCATCCCTAGGTGGGACGGTCATGGGTACATGGCCCAATACTTCCCAAAACTTAAGGGAACCTTCCTAAAAGTGTATGGGAGCTCTAATTAACCCTTGAGGGTTTCCTAATAGGACCATATGATATCTATAAGAGTGGCACATAGCAGTATTATCTGATTTACATGATTTTAGTGTCTATAGATGCCCTTTTTTGAGACGCACTATGTGCAACATAGCGCTGAGAAAAAATAGATGACTAAATAATTAAATGATTGAGTTTATTCATTAAAATAAAAAAATTTAGATGCCTTAATTATGTAAATAGCATATATTCTTGGAATCCTTGCTTTTGACATAGTCGAAGGATTAGTTTTTGGGTATACCTTTCAGTCGCGTTGTAGTGACAATTTTAGGGGCTTAGGGTATACTCAATCTTGGTGCCCTGTTTTCTTGTAAGCATTTACATGGGTAAATTCCCAAGACTTCAAGGAGGTCAAGCCTTTGTTTTTTTGTATTTTTTTATTGTTTTCCCCAACATGTGCTTGCAAATTTTTCTTTGGCAATGATTCTTTTGAATGTATGAAAATTACTTTTGAGTGTTTAAGTGTTGATTTGAGTTTGAAATATTTGTTATGACTACCCCATCAAGTGATGAGTTGATGAGGGCATGAAAAATGATAAAGTGATAAGTCACTTTAAATATATGACTTAATTGGGATAACCATCCATTTTACCCATTACAAACCCTATCAATTTTGCTAGGATTTCGATCGTTTTAATGATGATTTATGGAAGCAAGAGCCTAAATACTTCATTCCCATGGAGCGGTCCAGCTATAATAGCCTTCTTAGGGAGTGAAATAAATAATTTTTAGAGCATCCATAAATATTTTGGATTTAATCTTGATCCCTTGTTAATTTGAACCATTGTGACCTATTTTTGGTGGGTTTTTGGCCCAAATTTTGAAGTTTTTAAGCTGTTTTTGAAATTTTTATTTTTTATGAGATTTCATAGAAGAAAGGAAATGAATACCTCATTCCTATGGAGTAGTCCAGCTGCAAAGGCCTTCTTGGAGATTGAAGTGAAGAAATTTTAGTTTGACTATGAATAATTTGGTTCAAGTAGCCTTATGGTAATTTAATCTTGCCAGATTTCCTGGAGTGCAAGTCGCTGCAATCGCTAAGTGTATAGGTAAATAACTGGGTACAAGGCAGACTTGAGATTTTTATTTATTTGATTTTTTTTTTATGATTTTTGGGAGCGTGAGGTTTGAGGACCCACTTGATTGCAGCCCATGGGTAGTTTTTGGATTATGATGTATCTTTTGGTCCCATACATATACATATATGAGTTTCTCTATTGTCATCATGTGTTTCCTTATTGCTTTATGAGATATATGTAATGCTTATATTTTCTATATGATGTTGTGATGGATCTTTAACATGTATGCATGTATTTGTCCTATGATGTGATTTGATGATATGGATATTTGTAAATGCACAATGAAATGGATGATTTGATTTAATTTGTATGATGTATTATGATGACTATTTGACACATTATATGCTAGCACCATAGGTTGTATAAAATTTATCTCATTATTAATGTGATCATGACACTATGTAAATGGCTTGTGAAAATGTACACTAACAAACATGTGATGGCATGATATGAAATGGAATGAATAGTATACTATTTTATGATATGTTTGGGATTTTCAGGAGACTCAAACACTCTAGTTACCTAATAAAAAGTTGTATAGTAACCATGCAAGAGTTTTTAACAAAGTATAAATCTACTGAGATAACCAAGATAGTCAATATCCATGTGTGTGCATGTGAGTTCATTACTATGATAACACATAGAGTTACCCTAGTGCCAAACATGATTTATTCAGCCCATCTGTACTAGATATCACCCTACAAGTCTCATTATCCTAAGTTTTGTACTTATTTGGATTAGACCACTAGGTAGTATAGGCTACCAAAAGCTAGCTCATATGCATGCAAATATTGGTCTGTATAAAAACAAGTTTCTTATATGACAGACATATCATCATGCATAAGGATACCGCAATTACCAAGCGGGCTTGATTCCACCCAACCTGTAATGAGGATCAACTTATGGTTATCTAATGTTGATAATTCTAGGGATTCAAGTTCAAAACTCTCTTATTTTCTTTTAATTTTGAATTTTTCAAGGAAGTTGCTCATTTTTTTTGGTGAGCAAAGGATTTTGGTAGTGGTGATAACCACTATTTATTTTGCTTTAGCTAATGGTAAAAACCATTATTTATTTTTGCATATTGTGAAGTGATAACACCCTAATTTGGTGTGAGGAAAGATATTTTTATTTTATGGGTAAGGAGGAACTTGTCCTTTTGTCAATTCTCAATATATTTGAACCATTCACACAGGGGGATGAGTGAGATAAATTTTTTTGCTTAAGGTAACCTAGAGCACTTTGTAGGTTTCATATTTTCTTGTGCTAGAATTGGATTTATTAATGTGAAAATGTGTTGGGATTTTGATGTATACAAGGTATAATATAAGCAGGATTCTACCTTCTAAAAATCATGATAGATTTCTACAAAATCTAAAAATAAAACTAGATATGGCTGAGTGACCAAAAAACCTTAACTATGTCTTACAAAAAATGGCTAAGCGACGGGAAATAGATAGACAATATGGAGTGTAAATGTAAATGATACATGTAATGTAAATAGGTGGTAACATTGACATATGATAACAATGAATTTAATAGATGTCTAGTATATAGACCTAGTGCTAGACATGTATGATCAATTTTTAACAATGTATAATGCAATGGTGTATATACCTAATGCAATTGATGTTGAAATGAAAATTATGCAAAGTGCAATGAAGCAATAGTTTTGTGTTTTTGAGGTTTTAATGATGTTTTTATATTTTTGATATATATTTGTATATAGAGGTTGACCAATGGGATTAATGGATGCCATTGGGGCTTTTTGGATGACCTAGATATGCATAAATTGCCTAGGAGCTTTTTAGGGTGACCAAAGGGTTTATAGATGCCTTTGAGGCATCTTGGGTTGACATAGATGGTTGTAGACCTCCTAGGAGCTTTTTAGAATGATAAAAGGGCTTATAGACACCTTTAGGGCATTTTGGGTTGATCTAGACAATCATAGACTACCTAGGATATTTTTAGGATGACCAAAGGGCTTATAGACACCTTTGGGGTATTTTAAGTTGACCTAGATAGTCGTAGACCACCTAGGATATTTTTAGGGTGACCAAAGGGCTTATAGATGCATTTTGGGTTGACCTAGATAGTTGTATACAACCTAGGAGCTTTTTAGGGTGACCAAAGGGATTATCGACACCTTTGGGGCATTTTGGATTGACCCAAATAGTTATAGACTACATAGGAGCATTTTAGGTTGATCCAGATGGTTGTAGACCACCTAGAGGGTGTTTTAGGTTGACCTAGATGGTTTTAGACCACCTAAGGGTATTTTAGGTTGACCTAGATAGTTGTAGACCACCTAGGGGTGTTTTAGATTGACCTAGACAATCATAGACTACCTAGGGGTATTTTAGGTGGACCTAGATGGTCGTAGACCATCTAAGGATATTTTAGGTGGACCTAGATGATCGTAGTTCACCTAGGGGTGTTTTAGATTGACCTAGATGGTCGTAGACCACCTAGGGACATTTTAGGTTGACCTAGATGGTTGTAGATCATCTAGAGGTATTTTTAGGTAGGGCATGGACCTATTGTATATAGACCCCTATTCTATGGGTTATTTATAGACTCTTGTTTGTTTATTACAATACTGACCATTCCCACAAATTCGTGGGGAGGTATATTAAAGTGTACCTCTTTAGTTTGTTCAACTTGATAAGTAGATGATGTACTTATTTTATGTGCAGGAAAGAGGTCATGGAAGACTCCTAATTGCCGCTCTTGCCTCTTGATCATATCCTAAACTAACTCTCTAAAGGGCTAACATGTCTCAATGTCATGACCCTTTTATCAATGGTAAACACAATATGTGTTTTTCCTGTGTGACTTTGATCTATTCTTATTAGTTTTCAATGGATGAACCTTATGAATCATGATTGCTTGTGCCTCCCATAATCGATTGAAGAATGAAATTAAGGTTGTTTCCAAAGGATTAAACATGCAAGGTTGATGGCATTGTGGCCTCTTTCCCAAGTTCTGTTGAGACTCTCTAGTGGATTACATAGGAGGTAGTTGGTCTTGATAATATAGAAGTTGAGGTTTAAGATGACTCAACTACGACTCAATGCTTGTGAGTCGACTCAGGATCTACTGTAAATCATTGTATTGTTGACTTATGTGTAACTCAACATTGGCTAGCCTATCCAAAATTTTTTGGGCTATAGGATCTATAGAAATCATGTTAATGGATGGATGATTTCTAGTGGATGGTCCATTTGTTATAGAGATAACAGATTGTCTCACGACTCGTGAGGGTGGCAAAATAATAGGAGGTGGTTGATGGTGAAGGTGACAATATTTCTCTTCAAGAGGATAAATATACCACCAAATGGGATGTTGTACTGGGAACATGCAAAGATAGAACTATTCTTGATCATCTAAAGGGATAAATATCTCATATTCCTCATATGAACTGGGATAGTTTATGGGTGCTATGCCATAGTCTTCCTCATCATATGAGGTCCATTCGTGAGGAGGACCTTGATCCTCTTCCTCACTATCAGATTGCAGGGTATGTGAACTCTCTCCCACTTCATGAGATTGAGTGACATCATTGGATAAACCTTGATATACCATGTTTATGGGAAAGTAATCTCCCAATGAATGGATATGGTGTGGATTGGCATAGGGATTGTGTGCTAATTCATCCCTATAATTTAGACATAGATTTTATAGACCTTTTGTGAGGAAATCTAAGGGTGCTGGCTTATTGTGTCCCAACCCATATTTATCATAGGTTAGATGATATTGGGGCTGACATGGAACACAAGTACCTTGCTCATACAACCCTATCCCATAACCATACCAATGACAGTAATGAAGATATCACATGGCAAAGTTAGGATTTGACATGTAGTTTATATCCTCAGAGAAGGTTTCATCATCTTCCTTTTGTTAAGGGATTGGAAAAATTCCATACTCGATACCCCCATATACAAAATTTGTTTGGTTGTGTGGTATACCTAGAGGAACAATGCTACCTATGGGAAGCCAAGGTCTACCTATATCTTGTACTGTCTCTATGGATGAAACTATTGTGAAATTTTTGACTATGTACTCTCTTATCCTTGTACTAGACATCTAGATGGTAACCTAGGATGATGAGGATGAAGGAGGCAGAAGCAAGGCTTGATATGACTCAATTTGAACCTCTTGAGATGGTTCCTCATCTTGTAGAAAAGGACTCTCTTCCATAGAGATGGTGGAGATGATAGGAGGGATCTCATCGATTGGCCTCTTCGACATATTCCTTTGTAGAAGATCTGATGATGATGAAGGTATATCTAAAGTTTCCAATGATGAGGATGGCATGGATGAAGATGGTAATGGTGTAATGGAAGGCAATGGATATGGGAGTGGACCCTGAATGGCTTTATTCAATTGAAATTCCACATGAGTTAATGGTAGGGTCGACTTAGGAATTTTATGCACCATGTTATAATACTTAAAGGGCTCTAAATATAAAAACACTATGTTCACCTACCCTTAATAAGTATATTTGAGATATTGATAAGCAATGGATGGGACACACTTCATGTCCTGAATCCAAGGTCTACCTAGCAATATGTTATATGCCATCACACCCTCCAAAATATGGTATAGTGTCAATATAATTTTGCATCCCATCTAGATGGGTAGGACTATAGTACTGACTATGGAAAAAATTGTATCATTGAATGCTCGAAGGGTGTAAGTGGATGCTACAACATGAGATGCTGGAAGTTTTAGGTATTTCAGGGCACTAGTGGTTATTATATTGTTATATGAACTAGTGTCTATCAAAACCCTTTAATATGGTATATCATTCACACATGCAATGATGTACAAATGAGGGTCAACCACATCACTTGCTATAGGTTTGAGTTCATTCTCATGGAATGTGATCACTGGTTATTTACATTGTTGCACATGCCCTACAAAATCAATGGAGTTAGACTCCTAGGGCTGCAAATCTATTGACTTAAGAATTTCTATTAGAGCATCTCTATGAGGAGGAGATTGTTGAATTAGCTCATAAATGGACAATCTAGCTAAAGTTGTCCTCAAGCTTTACTATTATTGCTAGCCTAGGTGGAAGGCTCTATACTAGAGGAGGGGAAGGTTGTGATGTATATGGAACATCACTTGAAGCTATAGGTGGTGCAATTTGACTTGGATAGTGCCTATTCCTAGTCATAATACTTATCGTCCTGACATATTCCTGCAAAGGAGGTGCTGTCATGACCTCATTCATTGCTTTTGCAAGGGTAGCATGTACCTCATGGGTAGGTAAGGGGTCTTTGAAAACCCCCATATATTGATTATTTTGGGCAAGAGGATTATCCACTTGGAGATCATTCCTCTCTATCATATCTTGCACTACATTTTTGAAAGCATAACATGTAGGCAAGTCATGGCCATTATGTCAATGAAATCGATAAAATTGGTCTTCCCGACGTCCTATAGGATTTTTTTTAATCTATATTTGGATATATGGGCTTGATTTCTAGTAAATTAAGCAGCTTTGATTCCAAAAAATGATCAAATAAGGAGTCCTTTGACTAAACAAAGGGTGTAAACTATCACCTAGGGTGATATTTCTGATTTTGACCCTGATTTGCTTGAGTATTATTATTATAGCTCATAAGGGGAGGTTGGGATTGATAGTTTACCTTTTGAGGAGGCATCATTTATGCAGGCCCAGGGATATTAATGGCCACTTTATTGACCATTTCTGACTTTTATGGCATTGGACTACTCTTTGTATTCTTTGTCCACTCCTTGTGAGGTTTAGCTACTTCTCCCTCTTGGATTTTGATGTTTTCTATGGTTCTAACTTGCGCTAGAGCATCCTCAAGAGTGGGATATTTTTGGAGTTGCAAAAATAAATATATTGGTTTCAAGAAACTCTTTAAAAACATCCAAGTTAACTCAAACATTGAAAATAGATAGGGTAGCTTAGCTAGAAGCATTCACCACCTATTTCCATAGTCAGTGATAGACTCATCGTCATATTTTTTTAACCTCGTAAGGTCAATTAATATCACCTTCCTCTTGGTATTGAAGGTGAAACATTCTAAGAACATGTCTGTAAACTATTCAAATGTATAGATGCTATAACTTGGAAGTTGGTTAAACCACTCAATGGTAGGGCTAGAGAGGGTCATCAAAAATGTTCTTAGAAGTAATGCATCATTCTCCTGTATGTTGAAGCACTAATTCATGAATTTTGTAACATGCTCTTGAGCATATTATTCCCATTTAAAATTGTCCAACTTGGGCATTTTAAAATGCTCAAGATATGTTGGGGAAGGTATGGATGGATGCAGCGGTTGATTGCACAGTTGGTGCAAGGTAGGTTTTTGAAGCCCATTTCATGATGTTTTACCCTCTATAGTTTCTAAGCGTTCAAGCAATGCTTGATACACATAAGAGGATTTAATATCCTCTTCTTTTTTTGGACCTGTGGAAGGGCACAAGGAATATTAAGCATAGTTTGAGGTGGTTTATTATCATCAATCATATCTCCAAAAGGTGCTTCTAAGTAATCCTCATTTTGTTCCAAATCTTCATAGATCCCATAAGGTGTTTCTGGAATGGGCCTACAAGAAGGAACGAAAGCCTATTAAATGTGATCTATATTAGGCCTATTAGGTACATTATGTTCAGGCCTAGGAGGTCTAGGAGGCAACATTTAATTAGGTCTAGGAGACCAATTCTATTGGAAAGTAGGTTACCTCTGGTGAGCCTCCTATCTATGCATGCTTGGAGTAGGAACTCTATTATGCAAAGTTTCTTGAATTTGCTATTCAAGTATTTGTATTTCTAATAGTTTTCTTTTCTCTAGGAGATCCAAGCATTTTTTATTAGACCTAAGTTGATTAAATATGGCTTTAATATCAACATACTTATTGACTACCTAATTTATTTGATCAGTTGTATCAGGCCTATGTGCCCTAGAACTGTTCCCTTGGTATATATCTTGTTCAAGGGGGTTTGTGAGGTCTATTAAGACTTTCCCTTGATTGGGTAAGCTTCATTTACTTGAGGCTCATCCCTAAATAGATGTTCTTGATAATCTACTAATGTAGAGGCACATCATGCTTGCATGGAATGATGTGAGTGAGGATAATCCGAATCCTCCTTAGGTATTCCCTCATAAATGAGGAAATATAGGGTGGAACTAGCTCACCTATGGAAACAAGTATCATACTCATCATGGTTTTGGTACCTTGGGTAAGGGTGGTTTGAAAGCATAAGATGATCATTTAACCCTACCCTAGGTGAGAAGTCTTGATTCTATGTACCAGTACGAGGAGTAGACCAAGAAAGCATGCGAATGCATGGTATTGCTCTATTTGGAGGTGTCTCATTACATGGTTTCTCTTATTGAAAGAAGGCATTTGCAGTATTCATATTAGAAAGATGATTTTCCAAATTGGGGATATGACTTATGGGGGTACCCTGTTTAGGAGTCCCTTGTAGTCTAGGTCCCCTCTCTGACACTCTAGGAATAACAATCCAATCATCTATTGATCGATGACTAGGGATAGTAGTTGACCACCAAGGAGGATCAACCATGTCCTTGGGGTCAAAACAAATATATTCTATGTCTTATTTCCTACTTCCCATAATGTCCACCCTTAAAAGGGCTTGACTACAGGTAAATACCATAACTACTTACTCTAAAATCTCTATGTGATTATCTCCTTTAAAATTTTTATGGATTCAAACACACAATCAATAGAAACACACAAGAATACAAATGATTATCTCTTTTAAGAATTATGTGTTCCTAAACTGTTTGATGTGTTTCAAATTTTTTGCTTTTGTAAAGAATTTCTTTCACATGTTTTGAATGTTGATGTAATTCTCAATTGTTTAAAGGTTTTCACCTATATACTCGTAGCTCAACAAACGGTAATGAAATTACGGTCACGTGAACCAAACAAAGTATGAATATGAAATCCATACCCGATCAGGGAGCATAGGTCCTACTAGTCCTCACCTAGTACTCACTTGGTCAACCTTATACCCTCCGAAGAGGAGTATATGCAAATTTTCTAAGCTACATCAGATCTTAGGGAAAGATTTAGCCAAAATATAGGGTACGTGGGAGTTGATCCAGTGTATGGAGATGAAACCCACCATCGTTGAACTCTATCAGTGGTTGGGGATGAATTCCAACTCACTAACGTTAAAGAAAAGCATGGTGTGTGTGGTTATTTTTAAAACGATTGAAATAAAACAAGATAGCATTCAATTATGATTCACTAAATACATGAAATTGCATTTTAATTTCATAATAATTAGCATATATGTAAAAGGAACTACAAAATTGATAAACTATATGAAAACCTAACCCTTAGGTAGGTCCTACGTAGGAAAACCAGATAAATACATTTTGAAAGGCTATTATTTTTCCTATTTTTATTTGATTTTGTTAATGAAAAACTTAGAATTATGAAATATAACCTTCACATGCACACAAAAGACAAGAAAAAATGAAATTCAAGCTTTTTGGAACAACCTAAATACAAATTGTAGGTTTAGAAGGTTACCTTTTCTACTCTAAAAGTTGCTATTTCTAGCAATTTTTGTTGAAACCCCCTGGTTTTGTGGCTGTTCTTAGGTGGTATGGATGAAAATTTTGGGGCCATCCCTGGTAGGGATGGTTACAGTGGCCATCCATGGTAGTTCCAACCATGGTTTTAGGGGTCATTTCTTCTCAAAATGGTTAGAACCTGCAACCTACAAAACACAAAAATGAGGTAAAAAAGTGACAAAATAAAAGGGAAAAAGGGACACATGGTCCCATCATGATCACCACTAAAGAAATGTGAAAAATATAACAACTTAGGTGTTTGTATTGAAATGCAGTTAAAGATCTAAGCAAGCATTCAAAGGGAAAAGGTGCAAAAGATGTAACTATGTAAATATTGCAAAAGAGGGATTATTTGAAGTAAAGAGGGGGGTGTTTCTCCTTGTATTTATAAATCCATAAATGAATAAGGTTACAATACATCCCATTTGAGGGCTTCATATCTTGATACATTTCAAATTACAATTTTACAAAAGGATTAGACCCCTTCAAGAGCTTAATGGTATGTTTCAACGTTCTTATCACAACCCACACTTGAGATATAATATTGGTATTCTTGTAATATTTCTCTTATATCCTCCATCATGCCTATAATACCTAAACCTACACACAAGATATTGAAAATAGTTAATAGCATATGCATTTAGTGATTAAAAACTAGGAAAACATAGAAAGTATGCATCTAGAAAGAATAAAACTTATTTGCGATAAATAAAAACAACTCCAAATGACTTTAAAATCTACTATTATGTTATTAATATGATTTTGGGAATATCTAAGCATGAATTTAAAGGAAATTATGATAAAACATTATGGCCATCCCTAGCAGGGACAACTAAACCTGCAATCACAAAACCCTAAAATTAACCCATCAAAACTACTCAAAACTTAACCAAAATTGAATGCAAGGCTATTTTAATGATTTAGAAATGATCTATGGTGGAATTTTCACAAAAAATGTTAGCCATTTCATGGCCATCCTTGGTAGGTGCAACTAAGACTATTGTCCATCCTCGGGTGGGACGATCACAAAACTGGGTGGTTTTTACCACCAATTTCAAGGGGATCTGGTTTAGAACCCTCTTAAATGTCTTGTTAGAAATTTGGTCAAATTACTCTCTAATGTGATAGGTTTTGGAATGCATTTTATGTATTTTGGGATGCCCCTGAAAGTGTCTTCAAATGAAGAGGATTTCAAGGAAAATACTTGGGGAAATTTGAGGGTAAATGTAACCTGCACTTTGTGAGCAATGCTTCAATTCATATCCTTTGAAATTGGGTGAGAGCACCTCAATTTATAGCCTAATTAGGGAAAATGTGCAAAAGGATCAAGTTTTGGCATGTAGGACAAGTACTGCCACTTGTCCATTTCCTTGCCATGCATAGGAGGGAAGAGGTTACCCATTTGAGACCTCCAATTTGTAGTTTCAGATGTCCATGATATTATCCAAATAAATTTTGGATGATTGGGTGAGTAATATGGTAGGAATTGATTTCCATTTATCTACCCCTTTGAATTTTAAAGGGTTTGGACCATGGTCATCCCACCTAGGGATGGTTGACCATGGCCATCCCTTAGTGGGACGATCATGGGTACATGGTCCAAAACTTCTCAAAACTGAGGGGAACCTTCCCAAAAGTGCATGTGAGACCTAATTAATCCATGAGGGTTGACCAATGGAGCCATATTATGTCGATAAGAGTGGTGCATAGAAGTATTATCATATTTACATGATTTTAGTGTCTATAGTTTATCATTCCCTTTTTGAACTAGACTAACCTAATGGAAGAGGATACTCTCTCCCATTCTGGTTTACCACTCTACAAATTACTAGATGGACTATGAGATTTACAAAATTAGCTTACCAATTTTATTACCAAAAGTAACTTTAAACAACCATATTACATGGTTAGGATATGGACACCAAGCCTAAAAAAATCAGGCAACTAGAAGCCTAACATTCATTTGATGGTGAAAATTAGCATTACATGATATATTTTTTCTCCACATGCCTAATTACATGGAAGGTACAAGGATAGCCATGCATATTACAAAAAGGAAAAAAATATTATATTTAATATTAAAAAGATGGCTATTATATTAGACAGTGGCCATGCTTATTTTATACTATATAAAATATATAATATATACATATTATATTTGGTCCTTATCACCAACATTGATATTTATCTTACTGTGATTACTATTTATATTTTATAAGATATTTTGTTACTATCTAAAGCTATAACACAATCCTAATTTGAAGTTGCTTGAATTATTTATTTGTGTGAATTGAGTTAGAATTTTCCTTTCCACATTGCTATAGATCAAGGGCCCACTCTAAGCTAGGTGGAAGGTACCTATTTTACATGCATCTTGTTTTTGTTATAAATAATATTGCTTTTATTTATTGCATTTTATGAGTAGTTAAATAGCTATTTGAGTTAATCTCTTGAGAGGACTAGATAGTAAATTAGCTTGAGAAAAGACAACATTATTACTGCTATAGTGTATTATTAAAGAATGCATTATTTTATATTAAGTTTTTAAGATTGCACTGTCATTTATTTCTACTGTAAACACTTTTATTTCTAGCATTTGATGTTTCTTAGCATAATAAGTTTTCTTTCCTGTTAGATTATGTTTTCTTATTGTCTTTTATATGCTTTAGAGTAGAAGAAATAGACTTGATCTTACCTAAACAATTCCTAGCACATAAAACCATCAAGCACCACTCCAATTTTTATAATTAATTAAAGCGAGGTAGATATAAATCCCATCATATTTTGGCACCATTTTTTGGGAACACGGTGTTGCTAGGATCATTCTAAAAACCTATTGAATATCCATCATCACAACCTTTTTTTGGTTAGAAAAAAAACTAGTCATAAGGGTTAAAGTACACCTCCTTAATTAGCCATTTATTAATATAAGCATTCATTGGGATAGGTTAAGGTTGATTCCTTAAACTAGGATATCTATTGCCCTTATTTGTACCCTATGCCAATAAGATACTAATTAGGAAAAACTAGGCAATAATTAATGGTGTTGAGAAGGAAAGGTAGATGTATTAAATTAAGAATTTGTTTAACAAGAGAGGATGTACGAATAGACCTAGGAATAAGAAGGGTATATTTGTTAAATGAAACCCCCAACAAGCCACAAGTATGAAAAATTTATATCTAGAGGTGTACCAAATATTTCTACAATATTAGGATATTTATCCCATACAAATGAAGGGGAAGGAAGCATAATAATCTCACCACCTCCCACACTAGATTATCCAGTATGACCTGAAGTGTTTCATAGAATTTACAACTTTTGTTGGGAAAATATGATGGTAGAGAGATAAAAATATGGGAATGGACACAATAATGCATACCACCCTACAAAGGATAGTAAACCACTAGGGCATTTACATATCCTATTCGGTTAGACCCTAATGTAGAAGCACCTATGAGAAATATCTCTCCATAAATTTTACCCATCTTTAGGGGAACCGTGTTGGAAGATTTGGATAGGTTTTTATTTATATTTAAGATCATATGTCATAATTATGATTATGGAACTAATAATAAAAACTCAAATTGTTCCTCTCCACACTTAAAGACTATATGATGCAATGGTTCATGGGGTTGGATTTAAACTCTATTCATAATTTGGCAATGATGGAAAGGTACTTCATAGAAAAATACCAGGAATGATATTGTATTAAAGATAAAATAGAAGAAACAGTGTCACAAAAGGAAAGTACATGCATCTAAAGCACTAGGGGCTTCACTTGATGATCTTAAAATATGTTATTTAGATCCAAGCCTACGGTCCCACACTATCCATAATGAATAAAATTGATGATTAGAAATCTACTTCAATGCCAAGCTAGGGTTCTCCTCAAGGGAATAAACCAAGCAATTATGAAATAGAGATAGAAACTACCACCTCAAGGAAAATGCATAAAAATAAGTTGGTCTTCAGCTCATATGAGACAACTCCCTCCCCGTGCTAGCATTATAACAGAAATAAATATTTTGATGACAATCACAAGAGTGTCATTGTCTTGGACTAGGACATTCCTATTTTTGAATTGTCTCCTACGATTTGTAAGAAGTAAAAAACTTGAAATCGATCCTAGCAATATGCTTTCCCTTTGTGGAATCATGATTCAATCACTCTCAATAGATGACCTTGATCTAATATTTAATTTGGATGATCTCATTAGTTTTATGTCATCTCTACTCCTTAAGGTAAGGAAATTTATCAGTAGAATTAGGAATCCAAAGGTGGCAGCCTAGGATTTGGACATGGTTTAGAATGTTGAATGTGATGAGCATGACCATATTGCTACCTTAGGGTGATCCTGTTGTTGGATCTTCCTACTTTTTGATGTTACTATGTTCTCATTTTGGGTTTATGGTTCTCCATCCCCTTAGCCTTTTTTATCCCTTTGTTTTTTTGTTTTCTGAGGGTTTCCCATATTCGAAACCCTCCTTTTGTATCTTAGCTTGTAAAAGTTTTGGGGATCCTTTCAAAACCCCCTTTTATCAATAAAAAAGGTCAGATAAAATAGATAAACTATTTAATATGAAATAAAATAAGGATGAAAATATTTAATATGATTTAGATAAATTCCTCTTTTGTTAGGAACCTTCTAATTAAAATACACACATTCACATAAATATTGTAGTAAAAACAAAAATTCATGAAAATTGGGATATTTTTTTTAATTTACATGGTGGAATCAGGAGCCACCATAAATTCAGGTAGGTTGTCCAACTTTTATGGCTACCATAGTATTATGCATTGTCCACCCTAGAAACCACCACATAGATCTTCGCACAGTCCACCCCTATAACCATCATGTTGTAATCATTTTAAACCTTTTACGTTGCTAAAAGCACTAAGAAAGGGACAAGTGTTTAGTTTGATGAGGTCTAATATTTGAACCTTGGACCTTCATCCCCCTTATGGGGTTTGGTGGAACCAATTTGTCTACATATTAGATCTAAAAAATTAGGATATTGTAATATGGAATGTAAATGCAAAATGTAATAATATCACAAAGACAACACATAATTGTGGACCTCTTCAAGGAGGAAACCTCCTGAAGAACACAAGCTTTTACTGAGAGGGGGGTGAACAGTATAAGATAAATTTTTACTTTTCTTTCCCAAAAAAAATAATCCAATGTTATCAATTGTAATATCTTTCCAAAGCAGTACTAACCAATATCATCAATAGCAGTAGCAAATCAATTCATATATCATCAC
Source organism: Wollemia nobilis (assembly GCA_028583015.1). NCBI lineage: Eukaryota > Viridiplantae > Streptophyta > Pinopsida > Araucariales > Araucariaceae > Wollemia > Wollemia nobilis. Next base: position 619,356 of record JAQPPZ010000415.1, read on the forward strand.
ACATAATGAGAGACACATATTTAATGTGGTTCACCTAATGTGGGCTACGTCCACGAAGAAAATATTTCTTATAAATTTTCTCAACAAATATCTTGGGAACAAAATCTCTATTACAATATTTATGGACCTCTATCAAAAGGAGATCTCAATCCCCTATGCTCAATTTTGTGGACCTCTATCCATAGAAGAACTTTATCCCCTTAACTATGGTTCATGGAACTCTATCCATACGACAAATCTATCCCCTTGTTAGTTTGGTTTATGGAACTCTATCCACAGGAGACTCCTCTCCTTCACTTTGGTTCATGGAACTCTATCCATAGAAGACACCTCTCCTTTATACTCTAGTTTGTGTAACTCTATCCACAAGATAAATCTATCCCCTTGTTGGTCTGGTTTGTGGAAATCTATCCATAGGAGACACCTCTCCTCTCTGCTTTGGTTCATGGAATTATATCCATAGGAGACACCTATGCTCTCTTCTTTGGTCACCTCCAAAGCTTCTACACACCTCTACTTAAAATTTATTCCAAGCCTACTCTCAACTTAGGTCTGTTACTATATCTGCTCACAACTCTGCTTCAAATTTACACACACTACATGCAAAAATATATCTCAACTCTATACCAAATCTGCACACATTACATGTACAAATATGTCTCAAATATAACTCAAATATGCACATATTACATGCATAAATCTATCTCAACTCTATCTCAAATCCGCACACATTACATGCACAAATTTGTCTCAAATATATCCCAAATATGTACATATTACATGTACAAATCTATCTCAACTCTGTCCTAAATATACAAACATTACATGCATAAATCTATCTCAACTCTGTCCCAAATCTCAAAACATTACATGCACAAATCTATCTCAACTCTAACACAAATATGCACACATTACATGCACAAATTGTCTCAACTCTACCTCAAATTTGCACACATTACATGCACAAATATGTCTCAACTCTATCCTAAATCTACACAAATTACATGCATAAATTTGTCTCAATTTTACCTCAAATATGCACACATTACATGCACAAATTTGTCTCAACTCTATCCCAAATCTACACACACTACATGCATAAATCTATCTCAACTCTTATCCAAATTTTTTTTAATTCTTCTCACACGACTTGTTCAAATCTACCTCAAATATACTCACACACCCTTCACAAAATTGCTCACAAGACTTCTCAAATATTCTTACTATATTTGCACAAAACTACTCAAAATCCTTCTCAAATTTTCTTACTATATTTGCTCAAAACTACTCACAAGTCTTCTCAAGAGGCCTGCTCAAAGTACCTCACAAACCTATTCTTAAATCTACTCATCACTCATGCTCAAAACAAATCATAAATATGTTTTCAATTCTGCTCAAGACTGCTCATCACTCATGCTCAAAACAACTCACAAATATGTTCTCAATTCTGCTCAAGACTGCTCATCACTCATGCTCAAAACAACTCATAAATTTATTCTCAAATATGCTCAAGACTACTCATCACTCATGCTCAAAACAACCCATAAATATGTTCTCAATTCTGCTCAAGACTGCTCATCACTCAAATTAATATCCAAATGCTTCTAAATGATGCACAAAATTGTGTTTAATCCTAGCACAAGTGTTTCCAATTTCACTAATCAATGATGCATAATTTTTTCTCAAACCCCAGCATATGTATCTCCAATTTCATTCAACAGTGAAGCACAATTTTATTCTCAAACCCTAAAAATTTCTTGAATGAAGATGTGCCCATAAAAAACTATATAAAAAACAACTTATCTTTCTTGTGCCACTTCAAGGGTTAGATAGCAAAATACTTTTCAAATCATCCACATGAAAAAGTTCTCTCAAAATATGTGCACAAATATAATGCTAAAACATAGCGCTTTATAACCTCCTCTTGTTTCACAAGATAAAGATTTTAATCAATGATACTTTTCCTCTTTATCATACAATATACAATTTAACAATAAGCCACAATACACCTTATGTCTCCTTTCTAAAAATACAACAATTACAATTTCAAGACAATTCAAATTACACCTAATAACTCCTTTTCTTACTTGCAAAAATATTTCCTTTATATTTCCTCTTTATAATTTTTGGAAGGCAACACTTTATAAATGCACCCCTATGACTTATGTTGGCAATTTTGGATACCTTGAGTACATTGCCTTTGCTTAAGAGTAGTTGTTGTCATTGATGTCAAGGAGTTCTTGGTAGTTGTTGTCATTGATGTCAAGGAGTTCTTGAAGCAATTTGTTTTTATGTCAAAGAATGTGTTTTGTTGAAGGTTTCAGCTGGTCAGTAAGTCTCCAAGAAAATCAGAGTAGCCCAGTTGCAAAAGATCAAGAAAAAGATAAGTTAGAAAAAGTTTGCAGGCGACTGGAAAAACTATCACAATTTCACGACATGTTTTAGGAGAGAGAAAGTGTTGGCAAAACTGTCATGATTTCATGACATGTTTGAGGAGAGAGAAAGTGCTAGCAAAATTGTCACGATTTCGTGACATGTTTGAGGAGAGAGAAAGTTTTGGCAAAACTATCATGATTTTACGACATGTTGGAAGGCAGAGACGAAGCAGGCAAAATTGTCATGATTTTACATGTTTGAGGAGAGAGAAAGTTTTGGCAAAACTGTTGCGATTTCTTGACATGCTGGAAGGTAGAGTCAAAACAGGCAAAACTGTCATGATTTCGCGATAAGTTGAGTTGGCAGTATTGAGTTGCAGGAAGTGTCACGATTTAGTGACAGGCAGTAAAGAAAGCTTTCGGAAGCTGAAAGCATCGCAATTTCATGACAAGTTACAAAGAAGTTGTACGGATGTAGAAAGTGTCACGATTTTGCGACAGGTTAATTTGGCAGCTTGCAGTTGGAGAAAGCGTCACGATTTCATGACATGTTCTAGTTTCATTGGCATATGGCAGAAAATAGCTTAAGGCAATGAAAGTGTCATGATTTCGTGACATGTTCCAGTTTCGTGAGCATATGGCAGAAAAGAGCTTAAGGCAGCGAAAGCATCATGATTTCACATGTTTCATTTTTGCTGGTGCAAACCAAGAAAAGGTAGAAGAAGCAAGAAGGCTCATGATTTCACGATAGAGTTGCAAGTGACATCAGCAAAAGCAGATGTGTCGTGATTTCACAACAGAAGCAGAGAAGGCTTTGTAGTCTAAAGTGTCACGATTTCGCAACAAGAGTGAAGATGACGTCAGCAAAAGTCAAAAGTGTCACAATATCATGACAAGCACGTTGTCAAGGCAGACAAAGGCAAAAAGTGTCACGATTTTGTGATAGCAAGCAATATAAGGTGTACGACAAGCAAAGGTATCGCGATATTGCGACATGTTGAAGTTTTGCACCAGAAGCTACAAGGAGGCAGTGAAGCCGACAGAGTTAAATCTGGGCTGATGCAGCATAGGGTTTTGTAGCTAACGTGATTGTAGGGTAAATAGCCGACTAAGATCAAGGTTCTAATCTTGAGATTGTGAGTATAAAAGGAGGGCTGCTTGAAGAGTTTTAATCATCGATCGAAGTGTGCGTTCGAAGAGTGATGTTCACAGATTTAGTGTGACAGTGAAGTTCGATAGTTGAAAAAGAGAGTGTGAAGATCGATAGCAGTATAAGAGTGCATTTTCATCGAATATTCTAAGTGTAGGAGACTATAAGGAAATAGAGTGCACGAAGACGATACTGCCATGAATACATAGAAGTGCAAAGGTCGTTGTTTGATCGAGTGTAGCTGTGCTGCTATATGTGCAAAGACTGTATTGTGGTGGATGTGCAAAGGAGCAAAAGTTGTTAGTGTTGCGACATTCGAAGACAGCACACAAAAGTGAGGAGTTCGATAGCCGAAGAGCTATGTACTACTATGACTACATAGAATTGTGTGAAAGTTGGTTTTGACCAAGTGCAGCTATGATAGAACAGAGAGAACAGTTGGACAGCATTGAGAAAGCTATTGTTGAAGCTTGTGAAGTTTGGGAAGGTTCTTCTAAGAACTTGCAAAGTGGATCTAAGGCAAGTCTTAGTGAAGACTTGGGAAAAGATCAAGCAAGCTGTGTTGAAAGCTTGTGAACCATTTTTATGAACCATTTTTGAGGACCAGATTGAGGACAGAGATTGAGGCAGAAGAGGACATTTGTGCTAGACCGAAGGACTGCGTTTAGTGCAAATTTGAGGACCAGCTTTGAGGTGATAGAGTTGAGGACAAAGATCTCCAGCTAGAGAAGGGAAGACATGTGTCTTCTATGGATAGTGTTCCACTTGCCAAGGGCAGAGGAGGTAGAGGTCTTCTAGAAGATCACCATTAAAGAGCAGAGCTAGGGGAAGGTATCTCCTTTTGGTTGGTGCCCATAAACTTTGTAATCGGGAAAGGTTTCCTAGAATTTGAGGTGATAAAATTTAGTGAGAAATTTTATCTATGGAGTAGCCCACATTGGGCGAACCAAAAAAATTGCTGTGTCTCTTTGTTGACGATGTGTTGTGCATTACTTTAATTTCTGCTCTTGATACTGCTATCTATTCTCTGCATAATACTGATTTGAAAGTTGATTTAAAGAAAAAGTAAAAAGTGGTCTTATACTATTCACCCCCCCTCTCAGTATAAGCTTGTGTTCTTCAATTGGTATCAGAGCTAGTACCTTCGAAAAGTTTAATAGATTGAAGGAAAAGCTTGCAAAGAACACAATGGATTATTCAAGTGGCAATGTAGCACCTATTCTTGATGGATCAGATTTCGGTCTGTGGAGTGCAAGAATGAAAGTATATCTAATGGCACTTGGTAATGAGGTATGGGAAGTTATTGAAGATGGGTACACCATTCTTGCAAATGGTCCTTATACTAAAGAAGACAAGCTCCTACATCACAGCAACTCAAAAGCCATGAATGCAATCCTGAAGGGTTTACAGAAGGCTGACCTTACCAAAGTTATTCACTGCAAGATAACTAGTGAAATGTGGAAACAATTGCAGGTTGTTCATACAGGTGATGCAAATGTCCGAAAGGCCAAGTTGAGACACTTCAAAGGTATGTTTGAACAGCTCAATATGAATTATGATGAAAATATTAGTGACTACATGCTTTGTATGGATGAAGTTGTTAATTCTATGAAAGACTTAGGTCTTGAACTTGCTGAAAATGATGTGTGTGATAAGATTTTAAGATCTCTTCCTAATAGATTCAGTGAAAATATTTTTGCTATTGAGGAAGCTAAAGATTTAGATAAGTTGAAAAAGGATGAGCTCCATAGTATTCTTGCAGCATTTTAACTGAGAACTCAAGTGAAAGTTAATATAAAGAAAGAGGCAGCTTTCAAAGCTACCAAGAAATCAAAAGACAAACAGATTCAAGAGAGTGATGAGTCTTCTAGTGAGGAAAAGGCATATTACAGCAAGAAAGGCAAGTTCTCTAGTAAGCACAAAAAAAAGAAAAATATAAGATGTTTCAACTATGGAAAGTATGGTCATTATGCTACTGACTGTACTGTTTCCAAAAATGAAAGTGATGAAGATATACAGGATGTTAAGAGCAAGAATTCTGAAAAGCACAGGCATTACAGAAAGAACAAAGATGAGCACAACAATCAAGAAAAGAGGTATTCACACAAGAACAAGAAGAGCTTCTATCTGGACAAAGCAAGTAAGTGTTCTAGCAGTGATAGTGAAAGCTCTTCTAGTGATAATGAAAATGAGATGCTGTTCATTTTAGAAAAGGAGGAAGAACCGAAACATAAATTTACTGTCATGAAATGTTTTAGATGTGGAAATTTTGGGCACCTTGAGGATGATTGTACAAGTAATGAATTGGTTGCTAGTATGTATGAGGATGCTTCAGAAAATGATAAGGAAGATACATGTATGGTTTTTGAAAAGGGTAGCACCTCTAGTGATAAGAAATCTGAAAAAGGCCTTGATAATTCAAAGTGCTATCAAATAGAGGATCTTGAATTTGAACTCAATAATGCTCTTAGTGTTTTAAAAAAGGAAAGAAAGAAGAATGATAGACTCAAGATTAAGTTAGACGAATGCTGTATGGAGAGAGACGATCTTATAGAAAGTCTTGACTTCTCTATAGCTAAAACATAGGAACTCAAGGATGAGTTAGAGTCTAAGATTCTTGAGTATAATGAGTTAGAGCAGAAAATTACTTCTTTGAAAGAAGAAAATAAAGAGTACAAGGATAAGCTCTACAGATTTTAGGATAGCTCCAAGAAGGTTAAATTTCTCATCAAAGGACAAATAAAACCAACAGATAAAATAGGTCTCGATTTTGTTGAGCCGCACAAGAAACAAGTTGGGGAATCTAGCAAGAGATTTCAAAAGGAAGAGAGTTCTGATGTAGAAAGTACTTTAGATCAAGAATCCATGAGTGATAAATGCATAAAAATAGAGAACAAAATTCTGAATGCGAAGAAGAAGTTTTCGAGACCCAAGAAGTCAAATAGAAGAATATTTCACGACAGATGTTTTGCATGTCACAGGTTTGGACACATGGCTGCACATTGCATGTCTCAAATGAAGAAGGTTAACAATAATTTTAGAAGTGGTAATTTCTTCCAAGGATATTGTTACTCTTGTAATCAATTTGGGCATAAAGCAATTTTTTGCAAGGAAAATATTAGGAACTGGGTTAGTCAAAATAGGCGAATTCAAAGAACATCTATGCCTAAAAGAAATAATATTGTTATTTGCTATAAGTGCAACAATGCAGGTCACACAACCAGACAGTGCAAAGCTGATCTTCCAAGGTACAGGAACAAGAATAGTGGTATAAACAAGTCCAAGGATCAAGGTATGGATAAGAACAAGAATGATAAAAGAAACAGGAACAATAGTATGAACAGGTCTGAGGATCAGAACAGTGACAAAAACAGAAATACAAACAAAGAATTCAAGAGAAGGCACGACAAAGAAATTGTAGACACTGATGATGATGAGTGTCTAATGGGAGTTTCACTCCCAACCCTATTTTAAATCACCTCATCAGGAGGTGGGGGAGGGACTAAGCTAAGAGGTTCATTCTTAGTCCCAAGCCCCAAAGGTGACCCTTTGCCATTGATGACAAAGGGGGAGAGATTTGAGTAAGGGGGAGAGATGTGAGTAAGGGGGAGAGCTTCAAGTGAAGAGGAAAGCTTCAAGTCAGGGGGAGCAAAACTTCAAAGAAATATTCTCAGTTTTCAGCTTTCAGTTTTGGCTCTTGAAGATGTGTTTTCAGTTAAGGGTTGCCATCAATGACAAAGGGGGAGATTGTTGGCAATTTTGGGTACCTTGAGTACATTGCCTTTGCTCAAGAGTAGTTGTTGGCATTGATGTCAAGGAGTTATTCGTAGTTGTTGTCATTGATGTCAAGGAGTTCTTGAAGAAATTTTTTTTTATGTCAAAGAATATGTTTTGTTGAAGGTTTCAGCTGGTCAGTAAGTCTCCAAGAAAATCAGAGTAGCCCAGTTGCAAAAGATAAAGAAAAAGATAAGTTAGAAAAAGTTTGCAAGCGGCTGGAAAAACTGTCGTGATTTCGTCATGTTTCAGGAGAGAGAAAGTGCTGGCAAAACTATCATGATTTTGCGACATGTTTGAGGAGAGAGAAAGTGCTGGCAAAACTATCATGATTTCGTGACATGTTTGAGGAGAGAGAAAGTTCTGGCAAAACTATCACAATTTCGCAACATGTTGGAAGGTAGAGACGAAGTAGGCAAAACTGTCACGATTTCGCGACATGTTTGAGGAGAGAGAAAGTTTTGGAAAAAATGTCACGATTTCGTGACATGCTGGAAGGTAGAGTCAAAATAGGCAAAACTGTCATGATTTCGCGACAAGTTGAGTTGGCAGTATTGAGTTGCAGGAAGTGTCACGATTTTGCGACAGGTAGTAGAGAAAGCTTTCAGAAGCTGAAAGCATCACGATTTCATGATAAGTTACAAATAAGTTGTATGGATGCAGAAAGTGTCATGATTTCATGACAGGTTAAGTTGGCAGCTTGTAGTTGGAGAAAGAGTTGTGATTTCGTGACATGTTCCAGTTTCGTGGGCATATGGCAGAAAAGAGCTTAAGGCAGCAAAAGCATCACGATTTTGCGACATGTTCTAGTTTTGTGGGCATATGGTAGAAAAGAGCTTAAGGCAGCAAAAGCATCATGATTTTGTGACATGTTTCATTTTCGCTGGTGCAAACCAAGAAAAGGTAGAAGAAGCAAGAAGGGTCACGATTTTGCAACAGAGTTGCAAGTGACGTCAGCAAAAGCAAATGTGTCATGATTTCACAACAAAAGCGGAGAAGAAGGCTTTGTAGTCTAAAGCGTCACAATTTCGTGATAGGAGTGAAGATGACGTCAACAAAAGTCAAAAGTGTCGCGATATCGTGACAAGCACATTGTCAAGGTAGACAAAGGCAAAAAGTGTCATGATTTTGCGACAACAAGCAATAGAAGGTGTACGGTAGGCAAAGGTGTCACGATATCATGACATGTTGAAGTTTTGCGCTAAAAGCTACAGGGAGGCAGTGAAGCTGACAGACTTAAATTTGGGCCAATGTAGCGCAGGGTTTTGCAGCCGACGTGGTTGTAGGGTAAACAACCGACTAAGATCAAGGTTCTAATCTTGAGATTGTGAGTATAAAAGGAGGGCTGCTTGAAGAGTTTTAATCATCGATCAAAGTGTACGTTCGAAGAATGACGTTCATAGATTTAGTGCGACAGTGAAGTTCGATTATCGAAAAAGAGAGTGCAAAGATCGATAGTAGTATAAGAGTGCATTTTTGTCAAATCTTCTAAGTGTAGGAGACTGTAAGGAAATAGAGTGCGCGAAGACGATACTACCATGAATACATAGAAGTGCAAAGGTCGTTGTTCAATCGAGTGCAGCTATGCTACTGTATGTGCAAAGACTGTACTACGATGGATGTGCAAATGAGCAGAAGCTGTTGGTGTTGCAACATTCAGAGACAGTGCACAAAAGTGAGGAGTTCGATAGTCGAAGAGCTATGTACTGTTGTGACTGCGTAGAACTGTGCGAAAGTTGGTTTCGACCAAGTGCAACTGTGATAGAACAGATCAAATAGTTGGACAACATTGAGCAAGCTATTGTTGAAGATTATGAAGTTTGGGCAGGTTCTTCTAAGAACTTGCAAAGCGGATCTAAGGCAAGTCTTAATGAAGACTTGCGCAAAGATCAAGCAAGCTGTGTTGAAAGCTTATGAACCATTTTTATGAACCAATTTTGAGGACCAGATTAAGGACAGAGATTGAGGTAGAAGAGGACATTTGTGCTAGACCGAAGGACTACATTTAGTGCAAATTCAAGGACCATATTTGAGGTGATAGAGTTGAGGACAAAGATCTCTAGCCAGAGCAGGGAATATAGGTGTCTCTTGTGGATAGTGTTCCACTAGCTAAGGGCAGAGGAGGTAGAGGTCTTCTAGAATATCACTATTAAAGAGCAGAGCTAGGGGAAGGTATCTCCTTTGGGTTGGTGCCCATAAACTTTGTAATCGGGAAAGGTTTCCCAGAATTTGAGGTGATAAAATTTAGTGAGAAATTTTATCCGTGGAGTAGCCCGCATTGGGTGAACCACGTAAATTATTGTGTCTCTTTGTTGATGATGTGTTGTGCATTGCTTTAATTACTGCTCTTAATACTGCTATCTATTCTCTGTATAATACTGATTTGAAATTTGATTTAAAGCAAAAGTAAAAAGTGGTCTTATACTGTTCACCCCCCCTCTCAGTATAAGCTTGTGTTCTTCAACTTATATTTTTCAAACTAAAATATTTTAAAACATACCCTTATAGCTCATAGTGTGCAAGATAACAAATATTTTAACACTTATTAAGATTCTCTAATTGCAAAATAATCAAACCTTTAACATATCCTTATGAATCCCTATATGCAAAAAATAACAAACCTTTAACACAACCTTATGAATCCCTAATCAACGCATACCATAGGAAATTTAATTAAAAACTTTATGCCCTTACCAATGCGATCACCATGAATCAAACCTGCCACCTATAGCTTGCTTGCATCCTAGTGCAAGCTAGGCTGCCACATGAGCTAGCCGCCCACACAAAACTTTAAGCCCACAAAATATCCTTTATTGCTTTGATGAATTTCTTCCTTGATCAAAATGCTAATAAAATTGGAGCCATCGTGAATTGATCTCTTGACCTCTTATCTGTGAGTGAATTAGCTTCAGCTAAGCTACCGCCTAAGCTAGCCACTTACTTAGAACAACAAAGACACGTCCTTCAATTTATTTCCTTGCTTTTTCCCTGAAATGAATGCACATGCTATATTGCTCCTCTGCTCCTTTTACAAAATGCAAATGGATCAATTGCGCTTAACGCTCAACCTTAGCCTTAAAGAGGTATTTTTCCCTTCATTAAATATGCACTTTAATTATATATTTCAAACACCGATGGTGTAAAATTTGATTTTTCAATGGTGCCTTTTAAACCTTAATCTTATTTATATTATAATATTTTATAAAATATTATAATAATAAATTTTAAAATTTTACCTCTAATTCTGAAATTTAAATCTTTTGAAAGCAAGTAAGACCTTGTCCTTTTCTTGCAAATATAACCATGGAGAATGACCTTGTCCTTTTCTTGCAAATATAACCATGGAGAATGACCTTGTCCTTTTATTACAAATATAACCATGGAGAATGCTTTTGCCTTGACAAATTTTGTACCTTTGACACTGCCTCATGTATCCTTTGAAGATATTTACCTTGCACTTTAATATTTCAACTTTGATGATAATTCTCAACATTTTCACCTTTGACATAAATGACAACCAATATACTTAATATTTTCTAAATAACACACACTTATACTGAGAGGGGAGGTGAAAAATATAAGAGCACTTTTCACTTTTCTTTCTCAATCAATATTATGCAATGTATAGATAGCAATATCAACAAAAATAATCAAATCAATGCACAAATCACCACACACAATAGAGACACTACAATTTATGTGGTTCACCCAATGTGGGCTACTCCACGGAGAAAATATTTCACTAAAATTTTCTCAATCAATATCTTGGGAATCATTTCCCTATTACAATGTTTATGGACCTTTTTCCAAAGGAGACACCAATCCCATAAATCAAGTTCATGGATCTCTATCCATAGAAGAACTCCTTCTCCTCTGCTTTGGCTGGTGATCCTCTAGAAGACTACTACCTCCACGACACTGGCTTGTGGATATCTCTCCACTAAAGACTCTTGTCCCTATTCAAAAGATCTATCCTCTCTACCTTGGCTCATGGATATCTATCCACTAGATACTATTACCCTCTCTGCTCTATCACCTCCAAATATCTATCTCAAAAATGCACTAAACACAATCCTTTGGTCTAGCACAAATCTTCTCAATATCTATCTTTGTTCTAGCACAAACATGTCCTCAAATCTGCACCAATGTCTACTCTCAAATCAACACTAAACACAGTCCTTTGTTCTAGCACAAATCTATCCTTGATCTCTATCTTCAAGCCTTAACTCAAAGCTTGACTCAACTCTGCTAGATCTACCCCAAACCTTAACTCAAAGTTTTAATAAATCAATCAACTATTCTCTCAAGTCTTCTCAAAGACTTATCTCAAATATGCCTTGTAAGCTTCCACAAAATCTCACACTAATATATCCATAAGTCCTCTCTAGAACTTGCTCAAATATACTCTACAAGTCCTCTCTAGAACTTGCTCAAATCTGCTCTACAAGTCCTCTCTAGAACTTGCTCAAATCTGCTCAATAAGTCCTCTCAAGAACTTGCTCAAATCTACTCAATAAGTCCTCTCAAGAACTTATACAAATCTGTATTGTAAGCTTACACAAAAGCTCACACAAAATCAGTCCACAAGTCTCCTCAAATACTTACCTCAAATCTTCTCAACAAGTCCACACAAAATTTGTCCAATCTCATAGAAACATAAAGAGAATTGTTATAGACTCAATATGCTCTATACTCATCACAATTCTTAATAACTTTCATTCACTCTCTTAGAAACATAAGGAGAATTGTTAGAGACTCAATATGCTTCAAATACAATTCAATGCTTAATCACTTTCTTAAATCAATTCAGAATATAGAATAGTTTGTTTTATGGAACTTGAACAATCACTTCACACATCCACTTGACTAGGCTCAACCAACTCTACTCAACAAATCACTCAATGAAACAACCCTTGCTCACAAACCCTAGTCCAAGCATATGATCACTCACTCAAAATGTTTCCAACAATGCTTATAAACCAACTCTCACACAATAATGATACTCATGTTCTTTTCAAACCCTAGTTCAAGTTCTTCACACAATCAATGACTTCAACAATAATGCTTATAAAACAAGGTTTTAATAGTAAATATTTATTCCAGAAAACCTTGAAGCATTAATTCAACACACTCAATAGGAAACTCTAATCAAGTCCTTTTCACTCCAAACTTATTTTCCAGAAAACCAATCAATCAATTCAACTATGGAAGAATTTGCTCATACCTTTTTCTTGATGATGAAGGGATCTCATAAATTTGCCACAACCACAAACACTTCTATGCCAAACTCAAAGAGGTTAGATGATGAATATTTCTCACAATTTAATGCAAAAACTCAATTACACCTTATCACTCCATATTTCAAAACAACCATTAACATACATAAAATATTTATCCAATAACACCTTATAATCTCCCAATTAAAATAAATTTAACATCCATCAAAACTAACTCAAAATCTCTTTAATCAAATTTAATAGCAAAAGAAACTTTGGCAAAAATCAAATCCACTTTTCTTTTAACTCCAATAACATAAATCAATTATTAATAACACAATTTTTCATAAACCCTTATAAATCCAAATAACATAAATCAATTATCATTCAAACAACCTTTCTTAAATTTTTATAACTCCAAATAACACCTTTAATAAAACATTAGGCACATAAAATGTTTATTAAAAATACCTTTGCCACTAGTGGGATTCGAAACCATACTTATTGCCTCCTCGAGCGCTCTAGTCATAGGCTTGACCACCACGTGCACTAGACGCATAATTGGAACACTAAGAGCACCTCATGCTCTTTCTTCCAAGCCTTGGTGCTCAAAACAAGTGCGTGCCAAAAGGATTTCCCTTTGGTGCTCAAGACGAACACGCCAAACTCTCTCCACGTGAATTGATCATGGAATATTCCACTCCCAATGCTCTCATAAAATGTGTGTTGCTAATGGACCAACACATCCAATGGGAGTGAGGACTTAAGCCATCCCTTTTTATATTCTTGCCTAGCACTAAAATACAAACACGGATTTGAATTCTTCCTCAATGATTTTCACGAATCACTCTCTCTCTTGGCCGCATAAAAATATTAATAGAAGAAGGTAAGGTATTATGTCCTTTGGCATGGTATTTATACATGATTTCCACCTCTTGCCATAGATGTCGGCACTTACATTAAATTTTATGACGTCGGTGCTTTATAAAACCTTTTATAATTTATACATTATTTAAATTCTAAAAGAATTTAAATTTTATAAATTATATTTATAAACCTCTAAATTTAATAAATATTAAAGCCTTCGTTGGAATAAAATTTAAACCTTTAATTTGTACTCCATTGAGTTGATGAGAATTATTCTTCCACCATGGTTTTAATAAAAACCTTAATTCTGCCATCAAGATATTTGAACAAAAACCCTTATAAAATAATAGTTTGATAACTTTTATTCAACTCTTCGCATTGCTCCTGTTGTTAATGATGGTGTACTCCATGGTATTAATGATAACTTCATGTGTTCACTTTGGCATCAATGAAAAATTTCACCTTGATATCAATGACAACTAAATGAGCTCAAAATGTCCAACAATCTTCCCCTTTGTCATTGATGGCAATCCAACTTATTTTTATCGAAAACTTGACCTTTCCTTTATTATGCTCCTCCTAGGACATTGCTCCCCCTGGCTCAATGCTCTCTTCTCTTTTATCAAATACCAAATATCTCTCCCTTACTCAAATCTCTCCCCATTTGACATCAATGGCAAAGGGTCACCTTTGGGGTTTGGGGCTAATAATGAGCCTCATAGCTTAGCCCCTCCCCCACCTCCTCTTGAGGTGGTTAATTTTGGGGTGGGAGTATTTATACTCCCAAAAAGCACTATTATTTGCCTTTATCCTCTTTCCTTATTATCTGATCCTTATGATTCCTCTAATTATTTATTTTCATGTCCATATTCCTATCCATGTCTACATTTCTGTCCATGTTCATGTTCCTGTTCCTGTTCCTCTTCCTGTTTATATCCATGTTCATGTTTGTTGTTCTTATTCATATCCATGTTCATGTTCTTGTTCATATTCCTGTTCATATCCATGTTCCTATTCTTGTTTTAGTTCATACTTGTTTTTGGAATATCTGCTCTACACCACATTGTTGTGTGACCATCATTATTGCACTTATAACACTTAATGTTATTATTCCTTGGAGGTGCAAATGTCTTAGTATTTCTCCTAGTGAATCCATATCCTCTTTTGTCATGAACCCTGCAATTCATTGCCTTGTGACCAAACTTATTACATGAGTAGTAATACCAATGGAAAAGTTTTGTGTTCCCATATTCATGTTTTTCATGTGTCCTACACTATGAAGCTATGTGCCCAAACTTGTGACATAAAAAACATATTCCATTGAAGTTTTCTTGCCTTGACCTCATCGGTCTCTTGGTATCTCTTGATCTATTTTGATTGCTATTCCATTTTTATCTTCTTTGTGCATTATTTTTGTTTTTGTTGAACTTTCTGTTGTCCAACCCATCATCATATGTCTCACTTTATTTTACACTGTCTTCTTTTGAAGTATCTTCATTTGATGTTTCTTCTCCTCCAAAACTTGAGGTTGACTCTTCTTCTTGTTTCTTTTGTTCAAAACCAAGACCTTTTTTTTTTGTTGACCTTCTTTGTACCTTGATAATTTTATCCACAATATTTGAGCTATTTTTGAACCCTTTTATCTTGAATTTGGATTCTTCTAAATATTCTCTTAGTAGTGCCACTTGTGCTAAATTTTCACATTCTAAGATCTTTGCTTCTAACTTATCCTTGAACTTTTTTGCCTTAGCCTTTGATTTTTCTAAATCCTCTATAAGCAATATTCTCTCTTCATCACATTATTGAAACTGAAACTCAAGTTTAGAGTTTTGCTTTCTTACCTTCTTTACTATTTCAAAAACATAGATAATTTCTCCCTTGAGATCATATCCATCCTTTTCTGAATATTCCTCTATTTGTTTGCCTTTGTCCACATCTTTATTTTCTATTGGCTTGTCTTATATAGGATCATCTTTTCTTTCTTCTAGTGCAATTAGAATATTATCTTCTGGTCCTTCAAGTGTATCTTCATATTCATCATCACTGAAACTATAACCATCCCTTGTACAACTATCTTCAAGATTTCCAAATTTACCACATCTAAAACACTTGAGAATTATTGGAGTCATTTTCTTAACTTGCTCTTTTTATTCAATCATACATAGGACTTCATCTCTATCATTGTCTAAAAAACTAGCATCACTATCATTTGAGTACTTACTTGCCTTATCCACATAGTAGCTCCTCGTTTATCTTTGAAATAACTCCTTTCCTTGTCTGCTTTGTCCATCCTTGCTTTTCTTCTGGTGCCTATATCTTTCTGATTCCCTGTTCTTGTGATCCTATTTTTCTTCACCATTGTTATTATTAGCTTCTTGAAAATCTATTGTAAAATGTCCATAATTTCCACAATTGAAACATTTAATAGATTTTAGATCTTTGTATCTTCTATAATCTTTATCTCTTTTATCATAATTAGCTTCTTCGTCACTAGATGACTCATTTCTTGATTCTAAATTCTTATCCTTTGTATTCTTGATTGATTTGAATGTTGCTTCCTTCTAGGGAATAGTATCTTTTGTACTTATCTCAAATGTTTTGAGCATACCTAGAAACATACCTCTTGTCAAAGTATCTCCATCCAATGACACTTCTATAGCATAAACCTTTTAACTGAATATTTTTGGAAGAGTTATTAAGAATTTTTCACAAACATCAGATTCATCAATATTCATTCTAAGTCCTTGCATATCATTAACAACCTCATCAATTCAAATTAGATAAGTAATAATATTTTTCTCATCCTTCATTCTTAATTATTCAAATTGTCCTTTGATATTTTACATCTTTGCTTTCTTGAAACGTTTATCTCCTTCATATATATTTTGTAGTTTATCCCACATTTCTTTTGTAGTTTTACAATGCATAACTTTCATAGACTCTGTTCTATATAAACCTTTCAAAAGTGCATTCATTGCTTTTGAATTGTAGTGTTGTAGAAGCTTAACTTAATTATCTGTAGGAGGATTAATTAAGGGATTGTATCCAAATTCAACTACTTCTCAAATTTCATTGCCAAGTGCCATCAGGTAAATCTTCATCATCATACTCCAATATATATAGTCACTTCCATCAAATACTGGTGCTAAATTATCTGAGGACACATTCTTAGAATCCATTGTGTTCTTGTTAGCTTCTCCTTTAAGATATTAAAATATTCTGAAGGAACCTGCTCTAATACCAATTGAAGAACACACGATTATAGTAAGAGGGGGAGTGAACAATATAAGACCACTTTTTACTATTCTCTCTCAATCAATATTATGCAATGTATAGATAGCAATATCAAAAATAGTAATCAAAGCAATGCACAAATCACCACACACAATAGAGACACCATAATTTATGTGGTTCACCCAATGTGGGCTACTCCACGGAGAAAATATTTCACTAAAATTTTCTCAATCAATCTCTTTGGAATCCTTTCCCTATTAAAATGTTTATGGACCTCTATCCAAAGGAGACACGAATCCTCTAAATCAAGTTTGTGGATCTCTATCCATAGGATAACTTCTTCTCCTTTGCTCTGGCCAGTGATCCTATAGAAGACTACTGCCTCCACTACACTGGCTTGTGGATTTCTATCCACTGAAGACTCTCGTACCCACTCAGAAGACTTGTCTTCACTACCCTAGATCATTGATCTCTACCCATTGGAGACTACTGTCCTCTCTACTCTGTCACCTCCAAATCTCCATCTCAAATATGCACTAAATACAATCCTTCAATCTAGAACAAATATTCTCAATATCTATCTCTAGTCTAGAAAAAATATATCCTCAAATATGCACCAAACTCTACTCTCAAATCTACACTAAACATAGTCCTTCGATCTAGCACAAATATGTCCTTGATCTCTATCTTCAATTCTTAACTCAAAGCTTCACTCAAATCTGTAGATCTACCCTAAAAATTAACTCAAGGTTTTAACAAATCAATCAACTCTACTCTCAAGTCTTATCAAAGACTTATCTCAAATCTACCTTGTAATATTCCACAAAAGCTCACACTAATCTATCCACAAGTCCTCTCTAGAAATTGCTCAAATTTACTCTACAAGTCCTCTCTAGAACTTGCTCAAATATTCTCTACAAGTCCTATCTAGAACTTGCTCAAATCTACTCAATAAGTCCTCTCAATAATTTGCTCAAATCTGCTCAATAAGTCCTCTCAAGAACTTAACCAAATATGTATTGTAAGCTTCCACAAAAGCTTACACAAAATCAGTCCACAAGTCTCCTCAAAGACTTACCTCAAATCTGCTCAATATGATCTATACTCGTCACAATCCTCAATCACTTTCAATAACTCTCTTAGAAACATAAGGAGAATTGTTAGAGACTCAATATGCTTCAAAAAAAACTCAATGCTTAATCACTTTCTCAACTCAATTCAGAATATAGAATAGTTTGTTTTATGGAACTTGAACAATCACTTCACACATCCACTTGACTAGGCTCAACCAAATATACTCAACCAATCACTCAATGAAACAACCCTTGCTCACAAACCCTAGTCCAAGCATATGATAACTCACTCAAAATGTTTCCAACAATGCTCAACAACAATGCTTATAAAACAACTCTCACATAACAATGATACTCATGTTATTTTCAAACCCTAGTTCAAGTTCTTCACACAATCAATGACTTCAACAATAATGCTTATACAATAAGGTTTTAACAGTAAATATTTATTCCATAAAACCTTGAAGCATTAATTCAACACACTCAATAGGAAACTCTAATCAAGTCCTTTTCACTCCAAACTTATTTTCCAGAAAACCAATCAATCAACTCAACTATGGAAGAATTTGCTCATACCTTTTTCTTGATGATGAAGGGATATCATAAATTTTCCACAACCACAAACACTTCTATGCCAAACTCAAAGAGGTTAGATGATGAATATTTCTCACAATTTAATGCAAAAACTCAATTACACCTTATCACTCCATATTTCAAAACAACCATCAACATACATAAAATATTTATCCAATAACACCTTATAATATCCCAATTAAAATAAATTTAACATCCATAAAAACTAAATCAAAATATCTTTAATCAGATTTAATAGCAAAAGAAACTTTGGCAAAAATCAAATCCACTTTTCTTATAACTCCAATAACATAAATCAATTATTAATAACACAACCTTTCATAAACCCTTATAACTCCAAATAACATAAATCAATTATCAATCAAACAACCTTTCTTAAATCCTTATAACTCCAAATAACACCTTTAATAAAACATTAGGCACATAAAATATTAATTAAAAATACCTTTGCCACTAGTGGGATTCGAACCCACACTCACTGCCTCCTCGAGCGCTCTAGTCGCAAGCTTGACCACCACGTGCACTAGATGCATGCATGGAACACTAAGATTACCTCGTGCTCTTTCTTTCAAGCCTTGGTGCTTAAAACAAGCGCGTGCCAAAAGGCTTTCCCTTTGGCGCTCAAGACGAACACGCCAAAATCTCTCCACGTGAATTGATCATGGAATCTTCCACTCCCAATGCTCTCGTGAAATGTGCATTGCTAATGGACCACCATGTCCAATGGGAGTGAGGCATTAAGCCCTCATTTTTCATCTTCTTTCCTAGAGCTAAAAGACAAATATGAATTTATCTTCTTCCTCAATGATTTTCACGAATCACTCTCTCTCTTGGTCGCATAAAAATATTAATAGAAGAAGGTAAGGTATTATGTCCTTTGGCATGGTATTTATACATGATTTCCACCTCTTGCCATAGACGTTGATGCTTCCATTAAATTTGATGATGTCGGTGCTTTATAAAACCTTTTATAATTTATAAATTATTTAAATTCTAAAAGAATTTAAATTTTATAAATTATATTTATAAACCTTTGACTTTAATAAATATTAAAGCCTTCCTTGGGATAAAATTTAAACCTTTAATTTGTACTCCATTGATTTGATGAGAATTATTCTTCCACCATGGTTTTAATAAAAACCTTAATTCTACCATCAAGATGTCTAAACAAAAACCCTTATAAAATAATATTTTGATAACTTTTCTTCAACTCTTCACATTGTTCTTGGTGTTAATGATGGTGTACTCCATGGTATTAATAACAACTTCATGTGTTCACTTTGGCTTCAATGACAAATTTTCACCTTGACATCAATGACAACTAAATGAGCTCAAAATGTCCAACATTTCCAACACCTCCTTCAATACTTGTTGCCACTGCATAACTTACCCCAATTGGGGACCCATTTGAAGTTTTTGAGGATTTCATTGCTTGCCTCGAATGTTTTGATAATTTGACTACACCAAGAGTTTTGAAATGTTGGTAGGTCTTGAGATATAAGGGTCAAATATTCAATTTGTAATGGTCAATTTTCAACTTTCAAGGTCATTAGAAGGTTAAGTTATTCCAGAGGCACCCCTTGAAAAAAACTTCTGCAAAATCACTAAAATCTATTTTTGAGGCATTAGATGAAGGAATTAGGGCCCAAAAAAATCTAGAAAAGGCCTAGAAATAGCGATCTAGGTCCTAAGGACCTAGTCACATCATTGTCCACCTCTATATCTAGCTCCTTGTAAAATTTCAAGCCGATCCAATGGTCGGATCAAAAGTTATGCCCTCCGAAAGATAGGCTCCTGTATCAAAAAAATAATAATAATGAGATTCCTATACCATTCCCAAAGTCCTAAGTTGTCCTAAGTTGACCCTCTTTGATTAAAAAGGACCTGTCATATATGTTCCTAAGTTCATAGGTCGATTTCATGCGATGAAATCATCATCCTATTTGATTACTCCACCAAACAAGAGTCCCCAAGGCCTCCAACGAGTAATTAAACCCCACATGAGTTTTAAATAAAATAAATAAATACACGAATAAAATGATCATAAAACAAATAAATAATAATAATAACAACAAATTTGATTTTCTATTCCTACCACAAGAACTAATGTTGGTTTATCATTTAATTTACAGACAACAAAAGAAACCGAGCATAATACCAGAAGGTGAAAGTTGAAGAAATTTTAGATGATAGAAAGTCGTAGAAGATCTACAGTTGCAAAAATAGTTACAAAAGCAATTGACACGGAAGGGTAACCAAATCAGAATACGATACATCATCATTTACCATTGCAAACAAATGAAATTTGGATAATGTAAGGCTATAAATAGCCATTGAACCCCGATTCCTAGGGGTCGAATGCAATTTGAAATATAAAATTTTAGGTATTTCTTTTTTTCTTTATTAGTTTAAGGAGCATCTATGTCCTTGTTGTGGTATTTGGAAACTTGTGAGGACAATCACCTATAGCTAGCCATTCTAAAACTCTGTAATTCCTGAATATTTTAATTCAATGCAAAATATGGAGATTTTTGATGCAATCTGCGCATGTTGATGGTGTTTGCATTTGAATTTATTTTTGTATTTTGCTTCATTTCCCTTGAAGATGGCACCATCTTGGTCTTAGATTGTGTGATAACTGGTCGAGGCTGAGATTGGTTTAATTCAGAATCGGAGGCTTCAATAGAACCCTTGCAAAGATGTGAATTCACCATGACTTGTTTGATTTTCTTTCCCTAACCCTTATTTTTTGCATTTTCTTTGAAAATAGTTAAAATTAGGAGTAGATTAGCGGAATTTTCATTTCTGAAGCTTGATTTCATAATGTTGTGTTTTATCTCTGCAAGTTTCAGATAAATAAATGATTGTAATGCTTTGATAATTCTAAGGTAGCAAGCCCAAAATCTTGCTATTTTACTAATTTCTTGGGTGAATTTTGATGTTAAATGCTCATATCTTCATGATTTACTGTACAATTAAGCAAAGCCCTAAGTTCTTCATGTCAAGACAATCAATTAATCAGAACTAAAACTAATAATCCCCTTGTGAGGGCTACATAAAGGCCCTGAATATTCCATATATTTCATTATTTTTCCTTTGAATCAAAAGATCAATAAACATTACCAGGTTAGACCAACCTCACCCAAACCTTGGGGAGATCATGAATCTCCTTTCAAGAGAGGACATCCTGCATGAGTCCTAGTTGTTAGTATGTGTTTGTTATCTAACAAATATATCACTCAACAAAATTGGCGCTAGAAGGAGGGCCTAATATTTGATTAATTGATTTGATTTTAAGGGTTGAACTTGTTTAAATTCATAGTATCACTTGAAATTATTTGATAATTATTCAAACTGGAACCTAGGGTTATTGTTACTAGGTCTAAGGCTTCCGAAGACACTGAATTTCATAGCCTTTCTCCTCCAAGAAGATCCAGAGGTACCAAAGTTCAGTCAAGTAACAATCCTCCCATTGTTATCTCATCTCAGGCCATTGTTCCATTTGTTCCTCCCCAAAGTAGACCAATGGTGACACCAATAGCATTTGCACCTTGGTTAGGTGGCCATAACAACCCACTAAATCTTCCTGGAGTAGCCCATGATATTCCTAAAAATGTGGAGAGGTATTTGCCTAGGTACAGACATGATGGAGCAAGAATAGCCGAAGAACATATTCAAGCCTATAAAGATGTTGTGGTGAGATTACAGGTGGAACATGAAGATGTTGCTTGTAGGATGTTTCCTCTTACCCTGGATGAGATGGCATATGATTGGTATATTAGCCTACCAACTAATTCTATCACTTCTTGGGCTGAATTAGAAACAACCTTCATTAATCAATTCAGGCTACCCATAGACCCTACAATTATATATCATCAGTTTACCATAGCCAGAAGGGAACCCAATGAGCCTTTAAGGTTATTTAACACCCGATTTCACAAGCTATATAGCAGACTGACTGCACCTTATACACTCAATGTTGATGCAACCATACAAATGTATTTCAGAGCATTAGATCCTCTCACATCCATGTTTGTGAGAAGGACACCTCAGATCACCACTCTTCCCATGGCCTATAGTGAAGCTTTAACTATGGAACAATAGTTAATCCCTTAAGGTTTTGGAATAGGCCAATTGCCTTCACTAGGACAGCCAGGTGCATTCAATCAAGTACCCATGATTAATCAAGCTCTATCACAACAATTACCCATGTTAAATCCTGTACCATATCAGTCATATAATCCTACCACTCCACTATATTTGGAAAACCAATTCAATACTCATAAGAATGTGGAGACTCATACACAAGTTGTGCCTACATTCTTGAACACTAATTCCACTCAGAATATCCCAACATTTCATAATGTTAATCCTAATCAAAATATCCCAGCATTTCTAAATGTTGTTCAAAATCAAAATGTGCCTAATTTTTGGAATTCCACCACTTCTACAAACAACACAAGTCAAATTACTACAAGATAAAACAATGATGCTAACCCTCAGTTAGATAATCTACAAAAGTTAGTCCAAAAGCTCAACAATGATATGGTCCAATTGCAGAAGCAGGCATCTCAAAATCCCCAAGCCAATAATCCACCTTAGAATAGGAACTTCAGTTTCCAAAAAAGACAATGGAACACTCATCCAAATAATGGAGGAGTACCCAATCCAATTACCAGTCAGAATCAAACTAATACTGTAGTCAATATTTCTGACTTGGCTTTAGATAATTGGTGTAGAGTACACTCCACAACACAACATAGTGAGAATGAGTGCCCTGAATTCAAAACAACTTTAGATATACTCCAAAAGGAAATGGATAACATGGAGTTAATACCGAATGAAGATATTTCAAATCAGGCTAGCAGTAGTAAAGGAAAAGGGACAACCTTGGTTGTTGAAACATTTGAATCATCAGAAGGAGAAGATGAAGGATATGAGGGATCTCTAGAAGAAGAAGTACAAGCTTATAGGCAGTTCAAGAAAGGAAATCACAATTATATGCTTAGGAGCAAGAATAAAGTGCCAATCACTTCTTCTACCCCACCGAATCCTACTTTCACCCCTCCTAACAACCAGGCTAACAATAACCCCAATCCACCTAAGGCTAATCCACCACCACCACATAGAATTCTAGACCAGGACAGGCCTACATACAACATTGTGGAAGATTTGAAGAAAACCAAAGCAAACATATCTCTATTTGAGGTTGCCCAGCTAACGGATCAACAAGAATTGATAATTAAAGCATTTAGAGACCAAAATAAAATTGGATCCCAGAAGACCATGGATGCTCAATTTGTATCATGAAGGGACAAAGGAGAAGCTCCTCCTTTCCTCTTGATGATTAGAATTGTAGGCAAAAACTTACATAATTGTCTTGTTGATTCAGGTGCTTCAGGAAATGTCATGCCACATGTTGTGTGTCAATGACTAGGTTTGAGACCTACTCCTTCCAATAGAGTAGTGGTACAACTAGACAAAATAGAAGTCAATGTGGTGGGTGTACTTAAAAACATTCACATACAATTAGCCTCAGAGCCCAAGATTCAACAATATATCGATATACATGTTGTAGAAATCTTGGATAGATATGGAATGCTCTTAAGTAGAGATTGGTCAAGGAATTTAAATGGATACATGGCCACTGACTTTTCTCACATGTGGTTGCCTTGGTGGGGAATTGCAAATCAAATTAGAGTAGAAAGAGAGCCTAGACTCAAAGAACTCATTACTGAATATAATAAGACTAATGAGGTTCTCTACAATGAATCTGAATTAGGGGTTTACACCCTTGAAACCAAACAAGACATAAATGAAGTTGAAACTGAAGCATCACCTAGTAAGCCAAATAAAGATGAAAATCTAGTTTGGATTCTCAAATTTGATGGATCCAGATCTAGACAAGGCAATGGAGCAGGTGTTGAATTAATCAGCCCTAAAAGAAAATCTCACCTAGCATCCTATAGATTGCAATTTCCCTGTACATGCAATACTGCAGAATATGAAGCATTGATATATGGACTACAATTTGCTTTAAGAAAGAATATTAAGTGCTTAAAAGTGTTAGGAGATTCTGAGTTGGTAGTGAAACAAGTCAAAGGTCAATATACTTGTCATGATAAAAGGTTAACTCATTATAGAAACCGAGTGAGGGATCTAATTGATGAGTTCCATGCTTTCAACATTAAATTGATTTCAAGGAAGAGTAACAGAGTTGCAGACTCCTTGGCAGTAGCGGCAAGTACATTGACACCTATAAATAATAAAATATTCAAGAAATTTTCTATAGAATTAGTAGCTTGTCCTTCTATACCCGATAATGTGAAAAATCTTCAAGTATTTGAAAGTGACAGACACATTTTTAATTTTGTGACTAATTTTGGTGTTTTTGAAAATCAGGTCATAGATGAGGATGAAAGAATAGAAGAAGAAGATCATGAGGTAACCTTGAAAACAAACTCACTCCCTAAAGGTATGATTTCTCTCGAAAAATTATTTGATATTGATTATAAAAGTAAGAAATGCAATAAAATTTCATTTCAAAATGATGTAGGTAATACTATGAATATAGGGACTAGTGAGTCACCACAAAATGTCCTAATAGGAAAAGCTTGCACTAATCAAGAAAAGGAAGAAATCATACAAGCTCTCAAAGACTATAAAGATGTCATAGCTTGGAGCTATGAAGATTTGAAAACATATGACCAATCTGTCATCACTCACACCATCCCTTTAAAGCCAGATGTGAAACCATTTAGACAAAAGCAAAGGCCTATAAGTCCATTGCTAGAGCCTCTTATTCAGAAGGAAGTTAAAAAGCTCCTAGATGCAAAAATCATTTTTCCCATTAGACACTCCACTTGGGTAGCTAATATAGTACCTGTTAGAAAGAAAAATGGAGAAATTTGATTATGCATTGACTTTAGGAATCTGAATAAGGCTTCCCAGAAGGATAATTACCCTCTACCCTCCATAGATCATATTTTGTAGATGGTGAATGGATAAAAAATGATGTCTTTCTTGGATGGATATTCTAGATACAATCAGATCATGATAGATCCCAAAGATAGAATGAAAACAACATTCACCACCAAATGGGGCACATTTGCCTATAGGAGAATACCTTTTGGACTGATTAATGTAGGTGCTACTTTCTAGAGAGCAATGGATTATGCTTTCAAAGGTCTAATTGGCAAGTGCATAGTGGTATATGTGGATGATATCCCTGTGTTTTCCAAGAAACATGTTAATCATGTCAGTGATCTAAGGAAAGTATTCCAAATATGTAGAGAGCATGGTATTTCATTAAACCCAAAGAAATGCATTTTTGGAGTAACTGAAGGAAAGATTTTAGGTCATGTCATTTCTAAATATGGCATCTTAATTGACCCTAAAAGAGTAAAAGCAATCCAGAACATTCCTCTCCCAGGAAGTAAGAAAGAATTAAGATCATTCTTTGGAAAAATTAACTTTGTTAGAAAATTTATCTCAAGATTTGTAGAGATAGTTAGACCATTGAATGACATGCTCAAGAAAGATGCTAACATCACTTGGACTTCTGAAGCCCAAGCTACATTTCAGGGAGTTAAGGATGCTATATCCAATGCTCCAGTTTTAGTGAGCCCAGATTACATGAAACCATTTTATCTCTACTCATTTGCTTTTGAACATTCAACCACAGGTGTCTTAACACAAAAGAGTGAGAATAATGAAGAAAATCCAATAGCCTTCATGAGCTCCCCATTAAAAGATGCTAAATTGAAATATATTATTATAGACAAATAGGCATATGCTCTAGTAAAGGCAGTGAAAAAATTTAGGCATTATATTCTACATAGTAGGATATTTGCAGTTGTGCCAGACCCAGCTATCAAAACCATGTTAATGCAAAACAAATTGGGAGAAAGAAGAGGTAAGTGGATGTCAATTTTACAAGAGTTTGACCTAGAAATCCAACCTATGAAACTAGTTAGAGGTCAAGGATTAAGCAAAATGTTAGCAAAAATTGATCCTCAAATTCTTTGCCAACAGTATACTATGGATGATATAACAACTGATGAGTGGTACCAAGACATTGTGTATTACTTGTTGAATAATAAATGTCCAGATCACTTAAATGCTACTCAAAGAAGAGCATTACGTTTAAAGAGTGCTAACTTCATGATCAAAGTAGGTGCTCTATATAGAAGAAACCATGAAGGTATCTACCTCAGATGCCTAAACAAAAATGAAGCTACTCAGGTCCTTCATGAATTTCATGGCACATATGGGACTGGACATGGTTCAGCCAATGCCACTGCACATCAAATTCTGAGAGCTGGTTACTATTGGCCTCATATATTTAAGGATGCTCATACCCATGTTCGATCCTATCACACCTGCCAAGTTGTTGCACATAGAGAAAGAAATGCTTCTATGCCATTGCAACCTGTATTTGAGGCTAGACCCTTTGCCCAATGGGGATTGGACTTTATAGGAGTCATCAATCCTAATTCTTCAGTCTGTCACAAATACATTGTGACTGCAACAAATTATTGCACTCGGTGGACAAAAGCTATACCTACCAAAAATTGCACCACAAATGTTGTCATTCAGTTCATGGAAGAACATATTGTTACTAGATTTGGGATGCCTTATTCCATAGTCTTGTGACAATGGATCAACTTTTACCTCAATTCAATTTGTAGAATGGGCTTATGATAACAAGGTAACTCTAAAGTTTTCTTCTAATTATTACCCACAGGGAAATGGTTTGGCTGAGTCAACTAATAAAAATTTATTGACAATCATCAAGAAACTCTTCAACTATGGAGTTTGACTTAGTTGTAGCTGCAGTAGTGAAACTTACAGGCATGAATACAAAGTATTCATCATTTTTATTCCACTCTATCTCAACCTCAGGAGGCTCTCTACCCAAATCTTGATGTTTGGGCCCATTTAATATCTGAATGACCTCTATGTTTACTACCTTATCACTAGAGTAATGCATTTTACTTATACTTTGGGACCATATATAATATTTCTTCAGTTGCTCTTGTAAGGGCTCAAACATTTTAGGGGCTTCTCTAGTAATTATTGGAGTATTAATCTCTACGTCTTGCATTTATTCCTGTAAATATGGGGAAGGAGAATCTGACACTACTTGAGTTTTCTTATTTTCTTTTGTGTCATCTTTCTTATAACTCAATACCAAATTCTTAGCATCTTTAGCTTCCAAGTCTTAATATATTTATCATATCGTTTAGAAAATTCATCATCAACTATTCAACCTAGTATAGCCTTTTCTATACCTATTAATACTCTCATATTCCACCAATATACAATTTTACCTTCATCCCACTTCTTTTTCTTTTCAACATCCTTAATTTTAGACTCCTTTAAACAATGGTATTTATTTTTTGCAAGGTCAAAATCGACTGTCTATTCATAAAAGTCTCTCCATGGGGGTAATTGTTTCATTTTGGCAACATTACATTCTAATGGAGCACTCTCTTTGCTATTCCTCCGCTTTTCAAAGTGAGGTCTTGAAGTTTTCTCGAACTTGAGAACTTTTTCATAATTAAGGGCGATATTCCTCTTTGTAAAATTGTTGTCAGGGTCGTACCTTCACCTTTGTGGAATATACAAAAGGCCTAAACTCTATAAATATTGAGTGATTTGTTCACCTTGACCCCTTTTGACTATCTTTATATCATAAACATTATGGGAGTAAGTCATCAAGCATTTCCTCCCTTTTCTAGAGTTGTAATTCATGTTGATGAAATCTGCCTTCCTTAAGTACTCTAGTGCCAACAATATATTAGTCACAAAATATGGCAGCATAAAAGGTTTACCAGTGAAACCATAAAGTCTAATGATAGTGCCCTATGTGAGGATATACCAGTCTCCATCTTCGGTGTATGTTACTCTCAGTAATTCTTTGGCCAAATACGGTAATCTAGGGCACTTCCCATATATGATTTTCAATGATAGTCCTAGAAATTCCAAATTGAACCTATAAAATGATTATGTGCTCCTCAAATGAGCAATCCAATAATATATAGAAATGGGTTCTCCTTTATCATTATTATATTTCATTGGAATACAGGGCATCATATGCCTTACAGTGGCATAAAACATCCATAAAAAATTTGAACAGTATAAAAAAGAAGGGGATTCTTAACCCTTTTTCATTCTAACCAACTGCTCATGCATTTGCTTAGCAAGGAAGGCTGCCCAGTCAAAATAAATCACCTTGATACCCTCTTCTTTTGATTTAGGTTTATATATTCTCTCATTTTAAGTGCAATATATAGTAGTTATTTTCGAATCTCTCACATATTGGTCAGATTCTAAACCTTCTAAGCAGGCCAACATGGAGAAGATCTCAGGGTTAGCAAATTGCTCAATAGGGATTGGGATTTTGGATAGCCTTCTTCTGAGTTTAATAATTTTGAATTGAATATAAACCCACTTCCTAAAGGGTTCTCCTTCATGAGCATGCCTTTGTAGGGAATAATATTTAGTTTACTTGGCTACATAAAAAAGTTTAGGCTTTACAGTTGGTTCTAATCCTCTAGAGAAAAGGTCATGATAAGCTTTAGCTGTGATGATAAATAGGGTTTTACCATTAGCTATTTTTACTACTTTTACCCTAGGGTCATGAAACTTGACAATGGTTGCTAGTAATTTGGGACACGGATGAACCAAATCACATATATAAAAAGACAAAAAGGAGCAGACAACACAATTACCTTGGATTGTCATAGATTCGGCTCTTTGATATATGACATTGATGTTCTTTTTGAGTTTAGTCCTCTCTGTAAGTACCATTTTGGTATCAGCCACTACTTTGAAAGGACAATCCCAAAAAGAATCAAACTTCTTATGGTGCCCTGGCTTGGCTCTTTTCACATTCTATCTTAGAATAAAGTCTCCCACCCTTAATATCAAAGGAGTTCTTCTGGAAGTCTTCATATTATTGGGTCCTTTTTGTTCTAGTTGAAGCAAATATGTTAACCTATTTTCAACTGGATTCTGCTCATCCTCTTCTTATGTATCTACCAACTTGAGAGGTGGAATTTCCAAGTTAATAGGTAATACTAATTTGCCATACACCAGAGCATAAGGATAGGTCTTAATGGATTTTTTGATGGTGATCCTATCTACACATAGAGCTTATTCTAACAATAGGTGCCAACTTCTCTTGTTACCTTCTAATGATCTCCTCAAGATTTTCAAAACAATTTTGTTAGTTGAATATGCTAATCCATTCCCCTGGGGATAGTAGTTGGAGGTATTTTTTATAGTGATGCCATAATTGCTAGCAAACTCAATGTACTTAGCTCTTATAAAATTTGGGCCATTATCACTTACTACATCTTCTAGGACACCAAACATTATTATTAAACCTTCCATGAAGTCAATCACCACTTATTGATTTGATTTCCTCGTGGGAATGGCCTCTACCCATTTGGTGAGGTAGTCTATGGTAATAAACATATATTTATGTCCTCCTAAGGAATTTGGATTGATAGCCCCTATGAAGTCGAGGCCCCATTGCTGAAAAGGTTCTTCAACCTGAATTGACTTGAGGGGGGATGATTCATTCCTAGTTCTCCCTAAATATCACTGGATTTCATCATAGGCTCTTGTAACATTGAAGACATCAAAAAAAATAGTAGGCTAGTAATAACCGGCCCTAATGATATTTAAATATATGGACCTTCCTGAAAAATGTCCTCTAGATAATCCTCCATGGAACTCTTCGATGAATTTTTGTTTCTGATCTTCTTTCAAACATCTTAAGAGGACTCCATCAAGATTTTTCTTGTATAGCCCCTCTAGTAGTAAGACATATTTCAAGGCTTGTAGCCTATATATTATCATTTGTTATGAATTAAGAATATGAGGACAAAATCCTGTCTAAAAGTATTTGGTCATCTGTTCAACCCAGTGTGATTCTCTTGACTACAACTCTTAAATTTGATCTTCTACTGTCACTTGACAAGCTATCACTTCTGTTATCATTGTTGCTTCTGTTAAAACTTGGTATAATGCTCTACCTCTGACCAGCATAGTAGGATGAATTTCCACATCATATTCTTGGATATTAGTAACCCAACCATCTCTTTTGTCTCCTAGTTCACTTTATAAAATGAAACTTCTAGCATTTGTATGAAGTACGTATACTAGTGTTTTACTCTAAACCAAGTATTACGTGAATTTATTCAATGAATTCATCACTGCAAATACTTTTTTCTCAATAAAATTGTACTTGAACTTATATTCGTGGAGAGTCTAACTCCAAAATAATATGGGGTGTTCCTCTCCCTCATCATTTTTTTGAGTGAGCACAGATGCATAGCTCTCTTCATCTCCATAAGCGTGCAAAATGAAATATTTGATAAATTTAGGGTTGACTAGAACTAGAGCAGTGGCAATGGATTTTTTGATGATCTCAAAAGCTTGTTTTCTCACTGTAGATACCCAAAAGTTGCACATAACTATCTGTACATACTTGTAGATCCTTTCTATACACCTCTAAGCTATTGTATACTGGTGTAGACTATTATAGATCCCTCTAGACCTGTGTAGACTATCATAGACATGTGTAGACAACTGTAGATATGTGTAGACTACTATAGACATGTGTATACTAGAATAGATCACTCTAGATTAGCGTAGCATATTGTAGACTTACATAGACCATCCCACTGGTTTATAGATACAAAACCCTATTAAACTACTCAATCCACATCATAACCATCCTTCGTTCATCAAAAGACCACTTATCAATCACATAAGGTAACTTAAGCCCTTCCTAGACCTAATTAGGACCCCATGGGACTATTAGTTTCTAAAAAGTCTTAATTAAAGTTATTTCAATTCTAATTTTAAAATGACTTCACTTAAAGTGCACTTTTTGGGTTAAAAAGGTTAATTAGGTTCCTAAACCTTAATTAGTCATACTTATTCCCTCCCGCATGTGTGTGCACGAAGTTAGTTAGGATATTTCTTAGGAAATCCTAACCTAACCCTAATCTGACCTTAGAGTTGACTAATCCTAGTTAACCCTAATCTTTATGAGATATTTCCTTAGGGAATATGGGGATGACACCTCACAAACCCTAACCTAACCATCATAGAACCTAACCTTAGGGTTTAGTTCCCCTAACCACACCCCCTACACCTCAGGTTTATCTATAAATAGTGGACCTAATCCCTCATTCTACTTCTATCTCCCCTTTTAGTTGAAGTATATAAACTCTATAAAAATGCAACCAAAAATACAAACAAAGACATTTGATCTATACCAGCAACATTGCAACACCTAAGGAGCCCATCCGTGCAAGGATTTCTAGTAGAAAGTTCTTACAGTTCAATTCACCCATCAGTATATGAATCCAACACCAATTTGCCTCTCGACCTATGAGTTGGGTTTACAGGACTCATTTCACTCCAAATCTATCAGGTAAGCTCCATTTGGTATTTTTATGAGGATCTATGCAATTTATTTCAATTGTCATTACATATTTTGAGTCGATTTATCCTTTTTATCATGGGGCCTAACTGAGGCAAGCCCCCAAACACACTAACTCCATTTTGCAGGTCTAGCACAGATGCAAAGAGAAAAACAACAACAAATACAACCAGTGGTGGCACACATTATGCATGAAGCCCACCTACATTAACGAGCCCAAGATAAAGCATCAAATTTATTATAAATTTGTGGAATAAAGAAAGGGTAATTCAACCATTTGTAACACAAAATACTTCTATCATGAAAAAAATCATTTTTTTTGAATAATCTGTGTTTTAGCATATTATTATATCAAACACTTACTTTTTTACATTTCATTCTAGCACTCTCGATGGGACCCCCAAAAAGGATTGTGCTAGAATAGTTTATCATGAACCTAACACAATTTGATATTTTTGTTCTATTGTAGGTACAATAGATAGGCATTACAAACATCCTTGAAGCCGTGAAAACTGCTTTAGACCCTTAGAATAGGGATTTTAGGCCCCTAGATCTGATTCACCCCTCGGCTTGTAAATCCATTTCCAATTCACCCCTCAGCCTACGAATCCATTTCCAATTCACCCCTCGGCCTGCAAATTGGTCTTACAAGCCTAAAATACCCTCAAAATTGTAGGGGTTAGTAACAAAGAAGCAAAGCAGACCACCTGTAGCATCAGAAACCAGGTATACCTACCAAACTCCTCTATTTCATCATTATGTGCAAAGAAGAATTTACTAGTATATGCATCAAGATATTTGGTAAATTTTCTCTTCCTTACACATCCATCATGCTAGGAATGTTTATTTTAGTTGTAGAAACCTGCACAAAACTAGAAAGTTCAATTTCCTTAATTTTTAAGAATTTTTTGCTTTCTCTTTGTAAATCGCATGTTGCATGAGTTTTACATTTCTTTCTTGTTCCATCACATCAATTTCCTTCAAAAGCATTTCAGATTTCAATTCTAAAAATCAGACTTAGAATTAGGGTTTTGCAAATATCTTTTGCACTTTTCTCTTAAAGAAATTTTGAATTTCTCTTTTTTACAACACAAAAAAATATCAATGTCAATTTTTTTTCATGCATTTAAGAATTAGGGATTTTTTTAAATTTATTTTTGCATGTTTCGTTAAATCAAGTCTCAAATTCATTTTTGTAAATACAAATTTTATATTCCTTTTTGTTGTTATTAAACTACGATTTCCCCATTTCTTTCACAATTCCCCCAGGTAAATAATAATTGTCATATTTATTTCTCCATATTTAGTTTAAGATTTCCTATTTATCTCTGTATAAATCTGTTGGCATTTTTGCCACATTGTTTTTGTTGTTACTGTTCATGTAAAAGAATGCACAAATTGTAGAGATACTAATTCTTCTGTTTGTCCCTCCATGCACTTTGAAAGGGAAAATGTAAAAATCTCTATAAGTTTTGTGTTAGAGCAAAGTAATTGTAACATGTCGCGATATCGCGACATGTTGCAGTTTCACGGCGTCAAATGCAGAAATCAGCTAAGTATGAAAATTGTCGCGATATCGCGACATGTCGCATTTTCATGACCTGTCGCATTTTCACGGTCAAAATAGTCAACGGAAGCAAGGAAGTCAAACTGTCGCGATATCGCGACATGTTGGAGTTTCGTGACTTGTTGCGGTGAGGGAGAACTAAATGAAAAGTTGTCGCGATATCGCGACATGTCGCGTTTTCATGACTTGCGGTGGCCATAGAGCAGAGTGATAGAAAATGTCGCGATATCGTGACATACAACAAGGGCAATGTCATAGAAACATGTCATGATATCATGACAGAAAAGCGAGAAAGGAGCAAATGGTACGGATGGCACGATATCACGACATGTCGCGTTATCACGGAAGGGTTGAAAGATAAACACAAGGCAGAGAAAGATGTCGCGATATCGTGACATTTTTGGAAATGAAGCCAAGCAAGAGGAACTTGTCACGATATCGCGACAAGAAGCGGCAATGACAGAGAAGGCAAGAAATTGTCATGATTTCATGACATGTTGGACAGGAAGGGCAAAGCATAGAGAAATGTCATGATTTCATGACATGTCATGTTTTCGTGAGGAGGAAGCAAGGAGGCAGCCAGATTGTACGGAATGTCATGATTTCATGACATGTCAAACTTTCACGGCCTAAAAGCATCAAAGTAGAAGAAGAGAGAAAATGTCATGATTTCATGACTTGTTGAAGATGAAAGAGCCAAATGGAGAAAAAACGTCGCG
This sequence comes from Wollemia nobilis, assembly GCA_028583015.1. Classification (NCBI taxonomy): domain Eukaryota; kingdom Viridiplantae; phylum Streptophyta; class Pinopsida; order Araucariales; family Araucariaceae; genus Wollemia; species Wollemia nobilis. The sequence goes on from JAQPPZ010000415.1 coordinate 653,390, forward strand.
ATTTCATGACATGTCACATTTTCGTGACTCATCGTCATTTTTGGAATGAAAGCTGAAAGTACAAGGCAAAGTGAAAGATGTCACGATTTCGTGACATGTTTCATTTTTGTGGTAAGGAGTAGCGAACAAAGCCAGAAAGAGGAGAATGTCACGATTTCATGACATATCATGAGGACGAAGCTAAACTAAGAGGAAGATGTCACGATTTCATGACATGTCGCATTTTCATGACTGGTGGCAGAAAGAGAAGGCAGTAAGGTAAAAGTGTCACGATTTCGTGACATGTCGCATTTTCGTGACCTGTCACATTTTTGTGACTGAAGCAATAACAAAGGCCCGATACAGTTCTATTTGCATTTTCCTTCAAAATTGCATAGGAGAATGTGAAGAGAAGATAAGGATCAAGTAAAAGCTCTCCAACTAATTTTGAGATCGTGGTCGAAGAAGCTCAAAGATTAAATGTTGCTGATTACCGATGTGCGCTAGATGGAAGAACCTGAGGCAGTTTTTGATGCCACCAAAATTAAAGATGCCTCCAATATTAAAAGCTCCTGTTCGTGATCTCTTAACAACTTCTAGCTTCCCCTGATAATGGTCATTTAATGAAGAAATATGGGCCCTTGTTTCTATTTCATTTTTGGTTTTGATCCATTAAAATAGGGACTGTCATTTCTCCGAGGTAGATTAAGGGGATCGTTTCTTCAAAATATGTTTCATGTATTAAATGTTGTAATACGAAAGGAAGAGGGAAGGCCTCTATAAATACCAATGTAAAATCTCAAGCAAAAGGAGGAGGATCTTTTTGCAAAAATTAAAACAGAAATCCTAGATGCATTTGCTTCCATTCTTAGTGTCTTCTGGAGTTGGTGATCTAAATTGTTGTGCATGTTTTGCTTTCTGTCTGAGTCACTTCTGTTAGTCCAGTGTTAATATAAGTTAAATTCTGTTGTTCTGAATTTGGTTGTATTTGCATTTGAGTATTTGGAGTACAATTGGAAGTGAACTCACGGCTAATGCGTGATCCAATTTTTGTATATGTATTCTAAGAGTCAGTTGTTGCTTAGCTTCAGGATCTAGTTGAGGTTATTGCTGTTCGAGGTTGTTCTCCCCATCAACGATCGGCTTCGGCCATATTTACATCCCCTTTCTATTATTTCCCATTTCTTTCCCATTTTCCCATTTCTTTCCTGCATCTCTTATCTTGAAACCAGTTTAGATTAGTTTGGGAGCCAGCCCTCTCTGGAGATTGGCCCGGGAGACTTCTCTTTCTCTCGGCCTTTCAATGTTGGCCGAGTCTAGGGTGCACAAGTGATGAAATCTTGTACTTAGGCAGATTTGTGTCCAACAAGTTTTGGCACGCCCGGTGGGATAGACTATTTTTATCTCAGAAAGATCCATAATTAGTGGGACAAGTATTCCACATGCCAATTTTTGGCATGCCTGGGACAGACTTTTTTCTCTGAAAGATCCATAATCGGTGGGACTCACAAGTTCCATTTTTTGACACCTGGAGGAATCAAGATTTTGATGAACTGTCTTGACCTCAAAAGCGGAGATTGTAAGTTCATCTGGTGACTCTGTTGAAGGTGATTGTATAGTACCTGGAAATCTCTAATCCTGAAGCTGGTGAAAATTTTTGCATCTTTGCTTCATGATCATGAGATCAAGTGCCAAAGAATCGGAAGATCCAGTCGAATTCTTCGAGATTGATGTTCAAAACTGGAGGGAGCGCTCAAGATTGGTAAGTCCTGTGAACCCGTCATTTGTTGTTTCTTCATAGGTAGTGGGTCAGTTTGTGCCATCTCTGACTCCTCCCAGTACTGCTACGAGCTTGCTACATCCAGATCCAACAGTCCAAATGGCTGGTCAACAACCTCCACCATGGCGAGTTCCTGCTTGGAACTATTCGGGAGCGTTGGACCTGCCTTTTCAAAATCTAGTTCCTACTACAGCAATAAAAGCCTTGCCTACATACGATGGGACTGGAAAGACAATGTACGAGCATGTGTCAGATGTGGCAACCTTGGCTTCAATTCATAATATCACAGACGAAGATGTCATGATCAAATTGCTCGTCCTGTCACTCCGAGGTAAGTTGTTGTGCTGGTATAGATCCTTGTCTCCCAACTCCATAACTTCATGGGATCAATTAGCAGAGATGCTAATCCAAGGGTTCAATGAGCAAGCAGACCCATTTTCTTTAGTGCATCAATTTAATAATATCAAGAGGCATCCTCAAGAGGAGATAGTGGATTTCAATGTTAGGTTTGCCCGAACTTGGCAGAGAGTCCCTGAAGGTCTTCGCCCTACTCATGAACAAGCAACATTGTACTTTCTTAGGGCTTTCCATTCAGATATTGGTATGAATATTAGGATGTCTAGTGTTCAAACCTTTCCTGCACTGTATGCCCAGGCACAGAAGGCTGAGGCCGATCTGATTGCCATTGGGAAATTGCCTCCGAAGATGACTATGCCTATTTTTCCCGAGCTTCCACAATACCAGTATACAGGTGCAGCCCCTACATCTTACACTGCTCCATCCATGTACCCTTCATCTTCATGGAATCCTCCCATACCTTCAGTACCTATGATTCCCATTCCATAGATAACCTCTCCACTTCCAACTCCTGCATTACCTTCTCCATCAGTTCCATTACCTCTACCTGCACCACCTGTGTCCTCAAGCCCAGATCCTCAATTGGTTGTTTTGCAAGAAATTCAGTCGGCCATGAGAGCTCTCACTAACAAGGTGACATCTATGGAGTGGAGAGAGGTGAAAAGGAACTATCAGCCATGAAGATATTTTCTAGCTGTACCAAGAGACCAACTTGCTCCTAGCAAGGCTATGGAGAAAGTACCTGAGAGGAACTCAGCGGTCCTGGTGAGTGAAGAGGCTGGCCCTTCTAAAGTTTCACATGAGCCTTCTTACTGGTGTTCTTCATGCAATGATCCACATGATGAGTCCACTTGCATGGTCCACCAAAATTATTTGCAAGTTCTTGTAGGGAGCCGTGTAAACATGATTCGAGAGGTGGATCTTAATTCTATGAAGTCTCTTGAGGAACACATAGCAGTCTTGACACGCAGCGGTAAGAAACCAATGTTGGTAGATCCGGCTAAGATGGAGCCATTGAAAGTGCCTCCTGCACAAGCAACAAAGCAACAAATACCTGCAAAGACTCATGATTCTCCAGCTCCACAACAACCACCTATTTTGTCGAAGGATCCACTTCCACCACAAGCAAAAGAGAAGGAAAAAGCTTCTACTTCCCAGCCGCAAGCAGAAACAAAGGAACAAGCTAGAGAGACGTTGCGGTATCCATCATTGACTAAACGGCAACGAGTGGAGGCCACCCAACAATATAGAAGCAAATTTGAATCTGCCAGTGGAGGGAAAGAGCAGATCTCGATGGAGTACAACATCGTGGAAGAACTCAAATGGATACCAGCTAAGGTAAGTCTGTATGACACCTTGCAGCTGCCTGGATAGGTAAATCTCTTACAGGAATCCTTGAAGACCATACAAAGTAAGGGGAAGGCTCCAGCCCAGATAGTTATGTCTCAAACATTAACTGCTTTAGCCACTGGAAAAAATAGACCACCCCCATTTTATTTGTCACTCAGGATGGAGGGTTGGATTGTGCACAACTGTATGATTGATTCTGGTGCTGCGACAACTGTCATGCCAAAGGCAGTTTGTGAAGTCATGGGTATGGAGTATACAAGAAGTAGCCCTGGTGTCTTGCAGTTGGACGGGACTCCCATGAAAATAGTGGGTGTAATTAAGGATGTTCCTATTGCTCTACATAGTATGCCTCAGATTACAGTAATTCAGGAGATAGTTGTGGTTGATTTGGAACCGTATTTTAGTATGTGTTTATCGAGAGAATTCACTGCTAAGCTGGGAGGCTACCTTTCTCTGGATTATTCTCACTTGGAGATTCCTTTCAAAGGAAGAAGAGTCCGTATTGACAATCAGAAGCCTTCTACTTTTCATGTAGAGAAGATGGAAGAAGAAGAAAGATCCAAACATTCTGTCAATATGATAACCGAGGAATTGGAAGATCCTGATTTGATGGGTGAAGTCCTGGATGAGCTTTGCTTGGAGGATGAGTTTTCAATGCTCAATTTTAATGCCATGATAGAAACCGACTTGGGGTGTTATTCTATTCTCAAGACTGAAAAGGCTCAAGAACAGAATGATGGAAGTCAAGATCAGCTCTATTTCGATGGAGCACAATGCAGAAATGGTGCTGGCATTGGGACTGTTCTAGTATTACCTTCTGGCATTCCATGATCCTATTTATACCAGTTGACCTAGAGCTGCACAGATAATACCATAGAGGATGAGGCTTTATGCTTAGGTTTCAAGACGGCTGAGACACTTGGAGCGCGACAGTTGCAAATCTTTGGTGACTCCGAGCTGATTATCAATCAGGAGACCAATGAGTGTCTGTCCAAGGTCTGGGATCCAGGAGATCATAGAGCCATGTTTGGGTACGTGTCTCTCCCGAGAGTTCACAGCTAAATTCGGGGGTTACCTTGTACATAGAAAAAAAGAAAAAAAGAAAAAAAAATTCGTTAACTTCGGCTCCTTTTGCATGCGAGCCCGCAGGTATGTTTATTTCTTTTTCTTTTTCTTTTCCTTCCCAGTAGATAGTGGCTTCCATCTACTTCTTTCTTCCCCTCTACTCCATTCCCTTCCTCTCTCTCTCCTTCTTCTTCTGCAAATAATCAAGCCACTACTATTGTTTCTACTCCCCTCTCTGATGTTCCCTTTCCTTCACTTCCCTTTCTTCTAATTCTTTGTCTTTTGAGCACTTTTCCACACTTCCCACCACCTCCTCCATTCCATCCACTTCCATTTCATTTTCTATTTTCAGCAAAACCCAGTAGCTGGTAGCACAGTAGCACCCTGTTGCTGTATCTACCATTTCTACTCCTCCATTTTCCATCATTTCATCATTCACCATTCCCATTCCACGGCCTGCACATCTGCCGGTCATCCATTCCATTCATTTCCATTTTTGCAACTCAGGTGCTTTTCACTACTGCCATGGAGATCCTTGCACAGCACCTGGTGATTACCCAGCTCATCCGAGCTAGGCAAAGTGCAGTAGTTCTAAAGAAATAAAGGAAGTTCTGTTCTTCCACAAATTTTTGTTGAAGGTCCTATTTTGAGAGCCGAGTACCAGCAAGAGCTTGTTGCAGCAGCCCGCAGACGCATCCAACATCAACCAACACTAGTTTTTCTGCTCCTCCAGTTTCTTGACTCTGTTGCCCAATGGATAAAGGCCTGAGGTTCGTGCATACAGCAGAACTGTATACCCCATGAGCCGCCAAGAATGTTGGCATTTTTGCCACATTGTTTTTGTTGTTACTGTTCATGTAAAAGAATGCACAAATTGTAGAGATACTAATTCTTCTGTTTGTCCCTCCAAGCACTTTGAAAGGGAAAATGTAAAAATCTCTATAAGTTTTGTGTTAGAGCAAAGTAACTGTAACATGTCGCGATATCGTGACATGTTGCAGTTTCGCGGCGTCAAATGCAGAAATCAGCTAAGTATGAAAAATGTCATGATATCGCGACATGTCGCATTTTCGTGACCTATCACGTTTTCACGGTCAAAATAGTCAACGGAAGCAAGGAAGTCAAACTGTCACGATATCGCGACATGTTGGAGTTTCACGACTTGTTGCGGTGAGGGAGAACTAAATTGAAAGTTGTCGCGATATCGTGACATGTCACATTTTCATGACTTGCAGTGGCCACAGAGCAATGATAGAAAATGTCATGATATCGTGACATACATAGCCAAGGGCAATGTCAATGAAACATGTCATGATATCATGAAAAAGGAGAAAGGAGCAAATGGTACGGACTGGCACGATATCGCGACATGTCACGTTATCACGGAAGGGCTGAAAGATAAACACAAGGCAGAGAAAGATGTCACGATATCATGACATTTTTGGAAATGAAGCCAAGCAAGAGGAACTTGTCGCGATATCGCGACAGGAAGCGACAACAGAGAAGGCAAGAAATTGTCATGATTTCATGACATGTTGGACAGGAAGGGCAAAGCACAGAGAAATGTCATGATTTCATGACATGTCACGTTTTCACGAGGAGGAAGCAAGGAGGCAGCCAGATTGTACGGAATGTCACGATTTCATGACATGTCAAACTTTCGTGGCCTAAAAGCATCAAAGTAGAAGAAGACAGAAACATGTCATGATTTCATGACTTGTTGAAGATGAAAGAGCCAAATGGAAAAAATGTCGTGATTTCGTGACATGTCACATTTTCACGACCTGTCGCGTTTTTGTGGAATGAAAGCTGAAACGTACAAGGCAAAGGAAATTGTCACGATTTCATGACATGTTTCATTTTCGCGATAAGGAGAGCAAGACAGCTAGAAGGGAGAATGTCACGATTTCATGACATGTTATTCATGAAAGGAGCAGCGAAGAAGCCAAGAAAGAGGAGAATGTCACGATTTCGTGACATGTCGCATTTTCGCGACTGGTGGCAAAAATAGAAGGCAATAAGGTAAAAGTGTCACGATTTCGTGACATGTCGCATTTTCGTGACCTGTCACATTTTCGCGACCGAAGCAATAACAAAGGCCCGATATAGTTTTGTTTGCATTTTCCTTCAGAATTGCATAGGAGAACGTGAAGAGAAGATAAGGATCAAGTAAAAGCTCTCCAACTGATTTTTAGATCGTGGTCGAAGAAGCTCAAAGATTAAATGTTGCTGATTACCGATGTGCGCTAGATGGAAGAACCTGAGGCAGTTTTTGATGCCACCAAAATTAAAGATGCCTCCAATATTAAAAGCTCCTGTTCATGATCTCTTAACAACTTCCAGCTTCCCCTGATAATGGTCATTTAATGAAGAAATATGGGCCCTTGTTTCTGTTTCATTTTCGGTTTTGATCCATTAAAATAGGGACTATCATTTCTCCGAGGCAGATTAAGGGGATCGTTTCTTCAAAATCTGTTTCATGTATTAAATGTTGTAATACGAAAGGAAGAGGGAAGGCCTCTATAAATACCAATGTAAAATCTCAAGCAAAAGGAGGAGGATCTTTTGCAAAAATTAAAACAGAAATCCTAGATGCATTTGCTTCCATTCTTAGTGTCTTCTGGAGTTGGTGATCTAAATTGTTGTGCATGTTTTGCTTTCTTTCTGAGTCACTTATGTTAGTCCAGTGTTAATATAAGTTAAATTCTGTTGTTCTGAATTTGGTTGTATTTGCATTTGAGCGTTTGGAGTACAATTGGAAGCGAACTCACGGCTAATGCATGATCCAATTTCTGTATATGTATTCTAAGAGTCAGTTGTTGCTTAGCTTTAGGATCTAGTTGAGGTTATTGCTGTTCGAGGTTGTTCTCCCCATCAACGATCGGCTTCGGCCATATTTACATCCCTTTCCATTATTTCCCATTTCTTTCTGCATTTTCCCATTTCTTTCCTGCATCCTTATCTTGAAACCAGTTTAGATTAGTTTGGGAGCCAGCCCTCTCTGGAGATTGGCCCGGGAGACTTCTCTTTCTCTCGGCCTTTCAATGTTGGCCGAGTCTAGGGTGCACAAGTGATGAAATCTTGTACTTAGGCAGATTTGTGACCAACAAAATCTTCCTTATATTCCTTTCATGTTTTAAAAGTTAGGGTTCCATAAATCCCTCTTCTTAGATATTGTACATTGCTTTTATACACTCTTTATAGAAGAGATCCTAGTTTCCTTTCCAAAAAGGCACATAGGACTAGATTTATTTTACAAAAAGCATCTTACTTTAGCCTTTGCTTCCAAAAAGTGCATTTAGGGCTAGATTTCATTTCAAAAGGGCATTTAGTTATATTTATTGCTTTATACATCATCATTAGAAAACTCAAACCCACACACACACGTGGTTCAAAAAAAGTGGTGATATTGGACTTCATCCCCAATCCGTCGCTTAATACTGGTGTGGTAGGAGTTGTACCCTCCACCATATCACCTCCTTAGACACCTAGCAGCCCCACAGGAGTGGTTTTCTACACTTTATCATCAGAAAAGCTCCTATTTTTGAGATTGGGCTTTTGGATTTCATCACCAAAAGTTACCTTCAAAGTGGGATAGGATTAGATGCCTTCGTTCACAAGGCTTACATAATTTGTGAACACAATAATTATCATTATTGACTAAGCCCACCCAAGGGTGAAGCGAAAGCATGGGATTTTTGACTATGCCTAGTAGGTCTTAAACAATGCCACCTCTTCTCCTGAGAGGATATAGTGAACTCATTTCAGAATTTTGAGTTCTTCCTCCATAGGTTATAATTTTACTGTGCCTTCCATATAGGTCACCATTTGCACATCATGATATTGTTCTATTTTGTACATATTTGGGTGTTGTAGGAGGTTCAGTACCGATGACACTCCTGATTCTCTAGAGGATTCACTCTATTACCTATGATTTTATCTAGGAAGTCTCAACATAAAAATACACTCAAACGAACAAAAAACTTTACTTTCTACATTTAGAACTGACTCTAGTTTTGCATTGTTTATATGATCGCAAACTAGTTTCAGCACATCACACCATGCAACACTTTGTTTATCAGCTCTACATAGCTTGCTACTGTAGTTTGAGTCCACACATCACAAGGTTGCTTCCAAACCCCTTTAAACATCACATCCAAAGCCAAAAATCTTAATTTCTATACGGTTCTAAAACTTCATGATACGATATATGCCATCATGCCTATTTTTACCCATAGTTGAGTGTGTGAACAAGAATGTCATGTAGAGGAGGCTTCTAGCACCACTTCTAGTCAGTCTACCCCTCCTCCATTCATAAAGGGGAAGTACACATGCACACATGATCTAATCATAGGATTTGATCCATGTTACCCACTAAAGTATGGAAAAATGGTGCACCTAATGATAAATAACAAATTGCATCTATCCCTTATGTCTAATGAGCATCAAATCAAAAACATGCAAGTAAGATGGAAAAGATGCCAAATAAAAAGAAATGAAACAAAGGAAATTATTTTATTATTAATAAGATGGGTAAAATCTAGGCTAAAAATATGTCCCCTAGAGGTCTCAAATGGATGATACAACTATTACAAATTTATGGTGCCCAATTATCAAATCCTTCAAATAAATCTGATGCACATCTAGTGTCTTTTCTCGTACCCACAATTAAAATGGGTGAGCCAAGGTTGCTACTACTTTGATATATGATTCTTTGAGGTCCTATGCTACTCCCCAATGTGTTGTATAGCCTACACCTACACACAAGGAAACATAAAATGTCAAATAGCAAGTGTGTATGATCTAAAACATGTAATCCCCACAAGCAAGAAAAGAGCATATATAGCATGCCTATACCAAATGAACTCCTAATATTGTGTAATTACAAGGATAAGTAAAATAAGATATTTTGGAAATATATCACCCAAAATTGTATTGAAATTGTGTCCTTTGATGTGTTGTAATTGCGGTGCGCTTCCTTAACCTTTAAAACCCAAAGCATGCAATTTCCTGACCTAAACATATACCAAACCCATTAAATTTGGATAGTAAGTATAAAGAGAAATTTTAAAACAACCCATGTCATTATATTTAAAAAATTGAGCTCAGATCATGGTGCATGCTCCAGTGGGTCTTGCAAGCTTGCAAAACCTTAAAATCATAATATCTCGGCGAATATAATTTAGAATGACATGAAATTTGAAATACAACATAATATAAACATGTAGAAAATAAATAATTAAAAATATTTACAAAATTTTTAACAAGTTTGTATTCGTTATAGGGTGGGACGAATATGACTGTCACAAATTAGGGGGCATCCGGGGGTGGGATGCCCACCAATTATGTCTAAAGTTTACCACCAATTCCACTGGGGAATGTTCCATAATACTATGAGGGGTATTTTTTATTGGGAATAAAACTAATGAGATATATTAATACAATAATGGATTACAATATATAGGCATAAGCCTATATGATGACATGACAAGTATCATATGAATATGACAAGTTTCAAGAGGCATAGTGCACATTATATATTTCTAACACTCCCCCTTAATATGCCCTATCCTAACTATAGAAAAAAATAAGTCAACATTAGGTAACATTCCTCCTTAATGTTGAATTCACTAAAAGAACCCTATCATCCTCCTTTATTATATGATTTGGTCTAGGCTCATGTTCTTTGCACTTGGCTCTCTAACTGTGAATAATGCTAGATCAACGGTGTTTACATCTCAGTATATTACCTTAGGGTTAGCCACTTCCATGGGTCTGTTGCCACTGGGTCAGCCGTCTAAGTACCTCAGGGTCATCTTGTATGCCTTAGGGTCAGCCACTTTTAGGTATGTTTCCTATTATAGGTCACTAAATAGATTAACCATGAATATCAAATGAAAAAACAAGTCAACATTCCCCTGTCATGGTGAACTCAATCTAGAAGGTGTCGGTCTCTCCCAAAAATGCACCTTAATAAAAAATAAATACAAGCCATGAAATACAATAAAATTAGCCATTGAATCCAAATGTGGAGGAGAAGAAAGAAAGAAGAGAGTAGAATATTATAGAAGTTGATCCAAAAAAGTAATCGGATAAATTCTAGGGTGTCTTTTTTGTAGTACCTAGAGTAGGTGTCCTTATTGTGACCATCTCATCCCATCAGAATACATGGGTAACTAGGCACTGCATCCACTAGGTCTATAAAGACGATGACTAGGTACAAGGATCACATACAAATTTGCCTTGGGAGTGTCAGGTTCAACCGAGAGTGCACTCCAAGGTATAAAAATTTGAGGCTAAAAAACTCAAATGAAACAACCTCAAAATTACAAATGGACACCACCATTGTGTCCATCGTAGAAAAACCTTTTCGATGACTATAAATACCCTTATGTTTTCTATCAATGGGGCATTCATCATGTAGAAATAAAACATAATTCAATTTCCCTCAGAGGAGAAATAACATGGGGTTCTTACACTTTCACTCCCATGTGGAAAATAATAAATACAATAAATGGGCATCTCATGCAAATAATATTAGGCCCATATAAATTTAAAAAAGTGATCCCTCCACTTTTAAAACTATAACCTCCAAAATAAATTGCCTCCCTTTTCAACTAAAGAAGAGCCCCTACTAATAAGATGCCCCCCATTAGTTCATCTGGATAATAAAAAAATAGCCCCCCACTATTCATGTGGATAATAAAAAATAGCCCAAGCAATAATATCAAAACATTTGTACCAGGATTACCAAAATAGTAAAACACCCTCCTCATAGTGGCAATCAAACTCAAAGTGGAGCTGGTTTTTAGTAGTATCATTGGATAGAACGTCCCATAGACCATCACTAGCTAAAATAAGGTAGTCATATTATGCAAAAACCTTCTCATGATATTCATCACCTCAGAGAAAAAATTAACCAGGTAATATCTTGTAGTATCCTCCTAGTTTTAGTGTTGGATCACGATCGACTACTTATCTCCATCAGGCCTGGTTCGATACTGTGGATACGACCTCTAGCATAGGAAACATCATAAAAATTAGAGTGCCTATAAAAATCATATTGCTAGTGAACTTGCACCTCATTAATCATTAAATAGTATAAACAACAGTAGTAAAAACAAATACAAGTGCCAGATGGTCCCACTGTGGGGGCCACGTGTCCTCCAAATGAACTCTCTCACCATTAAAATCAATTAGTTTATACATCACAGGACCCATGAACAATGTTTGCACCTCATTCATAGTGCACACGATCAACTCGATATCCAATTTTGGCATCACTATCCGATGTTTGGCCACCAATCACACGTGCTTTACACTACAATAGTGGTACAAAATTGTAAAAAATTTGCCTCAACAACTTTCACTGCTTCTCCATTATTGGGAGCATATAGACACCAAAACCATGCCAATAGAACACCTTCGACAATGCACTAAAATATCTTGTATTTGTGTTGTCCATGGCTAGAAGAAACAAGAAACATTGCTAAAGCTCACTGCTCTTCCTATCAAGTGAGAGCGATCTATGAACCCAATAAAAATACCCATGCGTGCCCTAAATGAATTCACCAGAAACACTTTGATGAAAGTGTGGTGACATTCTTCTTCCACAACATCATTGCTCCTAAAGCAGAAAGTTAAAAAATAACACTGGTTCATTGGTCACTGCACTAAAATTGATTGAGGCGAATGCAAAAAAAAATTCAAAGTGTCTTGTGGTAGACATCAACAAAAAATGGTTTATGGAGGTGGGGCATAGTTATGGTAGCTGTGTATATCTCTTTAATCTCAAATTCTCATAAAATATCAAATATTATTATCTCTAGTGCTGCCATTCAGTCCTATGATGTGCGATGTAAAAGCCCTCGGCCAATGTTACACTGTCTCGAACATGCTCGCCACACCAGCATCACGTCCTTTCAATATGAATTGCACTTTCATGGAGAAAAATCAATGTGAAGTGACACACCTCCAAATGGTTGAGAATAGTTACTTTATGCTCCTCCATTTTATCCATCAAAGGTAAGTCCTTGTCTCCGCAAAATCCTTGATGCCATCATCCACTCCAAACATCATAAAATTTGGTCACTTAAACGGTTGCACAACAATAGGCAAAGTGATATTTGGAACAAAGCATCTAGTGATGAGAGCCCCCATAAAGTTGTGTAGATCAACAACTCTTCAAACATCAATTAATAAATCAATGCTGGTTCATGTGTCGAAATCTGCCTTAATTTTACCACTTAAAAACAATATGCTTGCATAATAGTTGTATTCTATGCACCACTTCACCACGTTGCTAGACATTCACTACCATATGGATGTAGCTAAAAAATTGAAGTGCATATTTTGCAAGCTTGTGTAATATTTTGCATATATCTATGTAGAAAAATGTTTTAAAAAATCAACACAACATCAAGCCCACTGTTTGAAACCGTAGACCATGTTCCTATCACACAAAATATACAAATGGAGCATTAATCATGCATTAAAAAATACAGAATTACACATCAAGCATGAGGATTAAAATTTTAAAATTGTTGCATGTCTTCATTCTGCCTCAAAATCTAACAGAAACTCCATATAGCATTATTCAAATTATTGGAACTTGTCATCATGCCGTTGAACTTGAACTCGCCTGAAAAATATTATGAGCCTCCAAAAAAAAATTATCAATAAGAACACCACATGGAAATTAGGCAGTCATTTATTAATTTTGTTCAAACTAAACGTCCCACGGTAGAAAAATAAATGCAAAATTTCATGTACCAAACAACAAAATCAATGCCAAAGATAGTCGAGAGTAACACGACTGATTGGTTGAGAGTAAAAAACTTCTCCCACCTCTTCAAATACAACTTATCCTCTACTTCATGGTCGATAATGTGGAGAAATTTGTGCATCTATAGCCTATCATTAGCAAATTTATTCACAGAAATGAAAATTTTTCATCCTGTAGGAGCCATCACGATCTGTTTAAAACATCATGAAACTTCACCATTTGGAAGCTTTCATCACAAAAAAAAACATTGCCAGTGCACACCATGATTCACGTGCTATTTGGTCATCGAGTCTACAAAAAAAGGACCAGGATCAATCGATGATAATATCAATAATCAAACACAAGATTTCAAAATAGGTTTGTTGTTGAAGCTTCATGATTAGATCTAGAGCACTGTCGCAATTGTCAGTCTCTGAAATACAAGGAGTTCAACTGCTTGAAATGCGCTCATGCCCTACTATTCGGGCATTCAAATTTTGGAACAATCAGCATACCTCATCATGGATCTTGGGCTTCAACCTGGAGATTTATGCATGCTAATCCTAGAGCCAAGAATCTCCTTGCAATCACCAATCTCAATGAAACAGTCACTCGCTTTTCCATCAACACTCCCACGTTCAACCTATGCAAGCACTAATGTGAACTAAATAGTGCAAAGGGCATGGGCCTCTATTTATTATCTAGAAAATATCTAGATCAATAGCATCACAAGGGCAACCAAAAAAAAAAAGTCACTAGATCGCATAGATTCCTCACTTCACTTCCTTTAGTAAAAAATAGTCCTGACTTTGAAATGTTTGGATATTTCACTATCTATCTCTGCTTGGAGTAAATTGCCATTTTTCGTAGAGGTGCACCATAATTTCAATTCTATCAATCTACTACAAGATGTTATCATGAGACTTTATTTGTGATGGCTTCGGCCATAACATTCACCAATGACCTCCTTAGGTGCATGCGGTATCATGAAATCCGCATGAAATGAATCTACTGGTGAACAACTTTGATTTCATGATAAAAAAATGCACTAAAAAAATATCTTGTTCCACCATAAAAATTTTGGGTGGAGACTGTGGGCAGGTCCACAAAGCATAGACGATCTCATGATGATGGACTGAAACTCTTGAGGACGATGCTCGGTGGAAATATAACCCATATTTCTCACACAATCTATCGAAGATCACATCGAGAGATCAGGCATAATAAAATATTGTTCTAAAGCCTTCATATGAGCTTCCTATCCCAGATTCGAGGCCCTTCCTTAGACTCCATTAAAACTCCATAGGAATTCAAATATAGCACTCCCATGAAATAAACTTCAAATTGAACCTGTAAAAAAAAAAAATCATAGTAAATAATATTTCATTTTCCCATTTTTCATTTCTCTCACAAGAAATTACTTCTACGGATGGAAAAAAAGAAAAAAATTAACAACCATTAATTTTCCAAGCTTCTAGTTTCTTATCCATCTCATGGATGGAGAGCATACTCCCTAGATTGAAGAAAAAATAGGGGAAAAATTAGGGGGGATGGAAATCCCCCCTCAAGGGTTGACACATGCAGGATATCTAACCTACTCTGATACCAAATGTTTGGAATAAAACTAATGAGATATATTGATACAAAAATGGATTACAATATATAGGTATAAGCCTATATGATGAAATGACAAGTGTCAAGAGGCATAGTGCACATTATATAATTCTAACATTTTCATAAAATTTGATGAAGAACTTCACTCAGATAGTTTGGTTATGTGACAAATTGCACCTGCTAGTTCACTCACAAAACTCCTTCACTAGGTAGATATTTTGAGGTAACAAGGGCACAAAAGGTGAAAGGAAATCTTAGCAGCACTTCATCTATTTTTCATAAAAACTCCTCTCCCTTTTGTGTGGAAATTGAATCCACTTTATAGCCCAAGGAGGCTCATGGGTCAAAAGGCATGCAAGGGCATGCATGGCCAGGGGTGCCACTTGGCCACTAGGGTGGCATGCATTAGAGGGGGAAGAGAATCTCCCAAATTGGCCTCCCTTTATGGAGCAAGGCATAAATATGTTGCGTGCTCTGACTTGTAGGCATGAGTAGGTAGGATTATAACCATTACCAAGTGTCATTTGTCCATATTTGACTTTTTTCTAATCAAACCTGCTATTCGTCCCACCCTGGGATGAATGCCACTATTCACTCTAGGGTGGGATGAATAGGATCTATATTCATCCCAGGGTGGGATGAATAGGAATAGGGTGCAAAAAGGTCCCCAAATTGGCTTGGAACCTTCCAAAACTCTGCACAAAGTCTCTAGAACCACTATATACCTTCTGAGGGCTGCCCTAGGGGTCTTGTTATGTCAACTTAGCTGTTGATTTTGGTAGCATAATCATATTGACCATATTTTAGTGTCTACACCCACACACAATATTGTAGGGTGAGAAATCTACTTCGAGTGAAGCTCTTGCTACTCCATTCAAAGAAGACCATCCATTTACTTATCCTTCATCATCGCCTAATCCACCTTCCACATTTTGTGACCATATGATCTACACTACTCTAGGACAACCCCCTCCTCTATTCACCATAGAATAAGAGACTCCACCTACCTCTCCTACCTTCATGCACCCTTTCTTTTAGAGCCTATCTCAATCCTTGTTTGATGATGACTCCTCGTTACTAAACCATACTCGCCCTCAGGTTGAATATTTTACCCCTATCATAGGGATGATTTCAAACCCCTCCTCATACACACCAAGAACCCACATGTCATGCTTCCAATATAAACCTCAAAAAACCCCCTTGCAACAATTGCAAGTACCACCTCCATTGTCACACCAACACTCTTCCCAATATTCGCAACCATATTCTTCCCAACATCCATTTTTTCTAGCCTTTGAGGATTTGTCCCAACCACCTCCTCAAATGCAACCAATTCCATTCCAAAAACATCAACCAACCACAAAAACCCAATCTGGAGTAAATACATTTACCACTCCACCTTCCCAATATCCTACTTTGAGAGCTTATCCTTATTTCTCTTCATCCCTACCGTCGACATATTAGGTAATGGGAGGCTATGCTACTCAATCAACCATTCCACATTTGGCTAAATATACCTTTAGATTACCCCCTCATCCTTCTTTTTAGGCTCCCACTGCTGGTCCTCTTCCTACCTTAGGGTTATGCATAAGGGGTTGGACTTGAAATGTAGTAAAAAAAGGGTGAATCCTAATCGAAATCAAGGCAAATCCTAAGAAAATCAAATCAATCATCTTCACACCAAAATTTGGGGTATTTGAAAACCTAAAAAGTAAGGTAATATTTATGGCACATTTTGACCTATTAAATTACCTTATGACTTCATAAAAAAACCATCATTAGATCAGTCTTGAAAAGATATTTCCAACGAGTACAAATATACCTATGTTTGGATATATATTGTGGCAAATTGACCCTAAGAAAAAATTGGTCCCGAAAATTTTAGGCGAATGGGTCGACATTGAGGGTCCTCATATTTGCCAATTTCTAATTTTGGAAATCCTAATATTTACCCAATTTTTGAATATTCGCCACTGTGCATAACCCTGACCACTGTACATAACCCTATTCTACCTATGGACCAAGACCCATATCCTATACCCCTAATCCCCTAGGGTATTCCACCCAGTTTAGATTTCCTACATATTATCCATTAGGATAGAGACAAGTGCTATAATTTGACACTTTATCTCATCCACCTCCTGCACCATCAATCTTGATACAACCACCAATATCCATAGGGTCTACATTCTTTACACCTCCTCCTTCTTGGTCATCACCTCCCATGGCCCAACCATTACGGTAGGTTCCATATCAATAGATACCTACGCCACAATCGTACACCCTGTAGCCACAATACTATTACCCGTAGTAAATGCTTGTTCCACAACCCAATCTTCCATCAGTTGTGACATCATATGCCACTCAACAACCACCTCACCAAGACCATTTGCAATACCTCCCTCCTTAGTATTGAGAAGAAAAACTCCAATATCCACCACACTCATAGGCTCCACCTGCCTTCACACCTTTCCCTACACCATTAGCACCCAAAATTCACCTTCTACAAAATGAAGTGAATATGCTCAACCTTTGCACAACCAGCTATGGACCACAAAAACCAACATATGATGAAATTTATAGTGAGCCAATTCATCCATCAGTTCCTATCTCACCTTACCCCTATCGCTTTGAGATCCAAAATTTTGATAAGTACAAAGGTAAGGAAGACCCTAGATAACATGTAACTACCACTTAGCTTGCTACCAACTTCATAGTAGCAACCCACTTATGTTATGTACCTTCTCCTTGTCACTAGGGGGAAAAGCCCTAGATTGGTACAACATGCTCCTATGCCATAGCCTGTATACCTTCAAATAGTTGGCCAACTCCTTTTTAGAATACTTCTCCATAAATGTTAAAAACAAGACTGACTTATTAGAAATATACACGTTATGATAGGCTGATGACAAACCCATTACAAAATTTGTATTGATATAGAGATCTATCATCCATGACCTCACCCATAGCCTCCCTACCACTGAGCTAGTGACTCTCTTTTCCAAGAGTTGCCATAAACACATTTTCACCTCCCTACAACTTCATCAAAGCCATACCTTTGAAGAATCCACTACCTAAGACAAATTAATTGAGGACATCAAGGTCCAACACAGTAAAATCAAGTTAAGACAGAAGTCAAACAATAGCTCAAACTTCTATTTTAAAAGAAATACTCTTAACAAACCATTTCCTTGATAACCACAAGCTAATCAAGTGGCAAATTCTACCTTAGCACCCACACTGGTTCCACAACAACAAGTATTTCAAACCAATGTGCCTTCTCCTCCTTGGCCTCAACAGTATCACAACATGCATCCACTAGCCTCATAGTGCAACTTTACACCACTTTATGAACCATTACCAGCCCTCTTCCAAATATTATACAAGGGTGGTCACATCATCTTACCCAAGACTTGACCACTAGATCCAAAAATACCTAAGCCTCATGGATATAATGAGCAAGCCTTCTGCCAATACCACTGACAACATGGCCATGATATCAATGAGTGTCACTCTTTTTGTGGTCAAGTCCAAGATCTCATTGATAGGGGTACCATCTAGGTTTCAAACCCCTTCATCCCACAAAATAAAAACCTAGGGATATTCTAGAACCCCTTACCTAACCACAGGGGGACTAACCCCCAAAGACCACCATTCAACCCTCTAGGGCCACCTATATAGGTAAACAATATCCAATGCGATCCCCCATAATGTGGTGTAGTGGGTATGATCAACCTTACCACTAGAAACTAATGATACCCATCGCACCAAACAACACCTATTGTTTCCCCGTTGGTCCAATTTACATCACGACAATCCTCTAAAACTTCCAGTGCTATACCAACTCCACCATATTACAATATGTGGTAACCTTACCCACCAATTATGTAACACCCTCACTCGGTTATCCATTTTTGACCTTCAACAACAATCTCAACCCCATTATGATGCATTGAATGACATCCTACGTTCCATAAATTTGGAGACACATGACATGGATGCCTTCATAAAATTTTTAGGGAACATCCCATAATGCCTTCAATCCTCCATTAGTTTCCTTGATCACGAGAATACAGAACTAGTAGGAGGAGTGGATCCTCCTCTCCATATCCAAGAAACCATCAATGACAACCTACAAGTGTTTCCTTGTTGATACTGGTTCTTCCATTAGTATTATATCTATAGTAGCATTACTTCACTTGCATATTTCACTAGCTCAATTTACCACTCTCGCTCGACCTTCATGCATTTGATGGTTCCATAAGACCTACAGTAGGATCCATTGTCTTACCCATCCAAGTGGGTATCCATACCATATCCATCCTTTTGCACATCTTCCAAGGTGATATGCAATATAATATCCTCCTTGTTCACCCATGGATCAGGGACATGCAGTGTGTTCCTTCCACGCTACATCATTACCTTAAATACGTCCATGATGGACTTGTCCATTGCATTCCTACCAATGGGGATTCCTTCAAATTCTATAAAATCATAGAGCTCCCACTTACACCTTCCTCTTCTTCCATGCAACTCTTTCTCGTATCTTCCCATCAATCTGTTGGAGCATTGAAATATTCCCCAACATCCACTTTGCTACCATAATCGTCATCAAGGACACACACCTTGATGTCAAACCAATTAATTCCACCCTCTGTAGTACCTAAAAATAGTACCATATCTTTATCACCACTCTCTTCATGGCCACCACAACCATCTTAGCCATCATATTCCACAATTCCACCCATGATGTTGAAACCACCATTACTACCTACCTCGCACCCTAACACTCGATCTCAATCATCTTTTCCTACGAGAGTGCCTATTCTCCCTATATCACAAAAACCTTCCCTTCCCTTTCACCCATGACCTAGGTCATTCACCTCCCCTCGCATTCCAACATCGACACCCTCACCTCCTCCTTCACAATTCTATAGGTAGACCATCCTATCCCAGATACCACTATTAAATGCCATGAGTGGGAGTAGCGAGCTTCTCGCATTAATGACCAACTATTACACCCTTTCATCACCACTATAAGAGAATCTTAGATTGCACCATCATCTTCTAATTTAGATTTTCTAGCTGATTCACCATCGCACACATCACCATGTATTTCCATATTCATCACATATTCAGGCCCAAGGAATTACAATGTGCATGATGCCCATGTATGTCCACCTATTGTTCAATCCACATGTAACTTCGATCGTCCCTCAGCCTTGGTTTTGACAATCAAAACCATTATACAATTAGGATCCCCTGTAAATCATTCCAGCTTTGTCTATGAAGAAGAAGATTCTTCATTCCCACCTATAGTTCCTCCACTACTATAATATAGTTTTTGTGGTACATTGGACCATATGGCCAACCCTCACTTCACCCTATGCTATCTTCGATATTTCAATTGGCATGGATTTTGATTAGGTTTCTATGAACAAGGGTTGTGTATGCCCATTAATCCACATGTACAATTACCTATGGATAAATCTAGACTAGGTTACCATCCCACTACTGTCCACACACTTGAGGATCAGCTACATGATCTCTTCCTTGTCCTTCCCCATTTCCAACACACACCTTGGAAGAATAAATCAACATGGAAATCCTAGAGGATAACCCATCACCCCACTCTACCATAATAGTTCCATGTGATTTCTTCCAAGAAACCCTTTGTTCTGACACCACATCATAATATTTTGTCGATGAATTGATAAGCCAATTTGCTACTCTATCTTTAAATGCTCATTGCTCAGAGCATTACATGACATCTCCACCACTATCACCAATATATTTAGCCACATTCTTGCCTATACATCGACAACCTCATTGATCATCTACCCGATCATTTTATCCATCAATTATCTTTCATCCTCCATTCAGCCTCTTAGGATGCTCACATATTATTGAATCATCATCAGACTCTTCACCACCCACATCCCCCATGGCATCGATTAACATGGTCGAGATGGATATTTTATTCCAACTTCTATACAAATACCAACCAACCCATGATGACACACCAAACCCTAATTTCATCGATATCATGCACATCTCACCCATACCGATGCCCAAATATTTCCTACTTTTACCTCATGTTTTATGTACTGCTAACACTCCTTCACCATCCACACCACCTCACATACCATAGGTGTACCACACAGACATATATCTAGATGATGAGTATGAAATTCTTGAGGCCATTGATGACCTCCACCTCATTCCCATTCTAGAACAACTGCATGATATTTCCCACATGCTCATAAAAGAAAACATCGATGTAGATATTGGTGATGACCCCAAAAATCCCCACCGTTAAACTAGCCATAAGCCTTTCACTTGAAGAGCACATTTTGTTCACTACTTTCCTTTGAAATTATATCAGATTCTTTGCATGGTCTTACAAGGATATGCTAGGCCTTGATCCCACCCTTGTAGTCCATAACCTCATGCTAGACAAAGATGCCAAACCTATAAGACAAAAACTACGATGCATGCACCCAATAGTTGCATTACTAGTCAAATCTAAGCTACAAAAGCTCTTAGATGTAGATTTTATAGTACCCATAGATTATCCTAAATGGATCTCCAACACGGTCCCAGTACTAAAACTATTTGGTAAAGTTCGTGTTTGCACTGACTTTTGCAATCTAAACAAATATTGTCCCAAAGACAACTTCCCATTACCTAACATCGACTCACTTGTCAATTTTATCGCAGGCCATGAGATGATCTCCCTTATGGATGGATTCTCTGGTTACAACCAAATCAAGATCAACCTCACTGATCAACATAAGAGCTCATTCACAACCTCCTAGGGGACCTTTTGTTACAAGGTCATGTCTTTTGGCATTATAAACATTGGGGCAACCTACCAGCGTGCAATGACTTATATCTTCCATGATTACATGCATAAAAGTGTGGAATATTATGTAGACGACCTCATCACAAAGTCCAAAAAATACTCGTAGCACCTAGATGATCTCCACCAGATATTTGACCATTTATTAGAGGATAATGTCTACCTTAATCCAAAGAAGTGTCTTTGGCATTACTTCAGGCAAGGTCCTAGGGTTTATTGTCTTACAATGAGGCATCGAAGTAGACCCTAGCAAGGTAAAAGCCATCACCGAGATGCCCCCACATACCACCTTAAAACAACTACATAGTATCCAGGGCAAGATAACCTCCATCTATAAATTCATAGCACAACTATAAGACAAGTGCAAACCCTTCAATCATATTTTGCAAAAGGGAGTAAATTTTAAATGGGATGATAACTGACAATAAGCCTTCAATGCTATCAAAAATTACCTCACTTCCCCACCAGTTATGTCTCTCCCACACCCAAAACTATCACTAATTCTATAAATCTTAGCCACAAATTTTGTTCTAGGTACATTGCTAGCTCAAAAGAATGTGCTCAACAAAGAGTAAACAATATATTACATAAGTCGTACGCTAGTTAGCTACAAAGTTAGATACGAGTACATGGAAAAGCTATACCTAGCTATAGTATTCACCACCTAGAAACTTTGCCATTATATGTTAAATCACACAACCTTTATCATCACCTATGACAATCCCCTTCGGTACATGATGAACAAAATTTATCACAAATTCTGCACAAAAAAATAGATCATACTTCTAATCAAATTCGACCTAGAATTCATTTCACAAAAATCCATTAAAGGATAGGTCATCACAGATCAACTTGCAGAAGCTCCCTTGCTTGATGACCAAACTCTCCTCATTCAACTTTTTGATGATTCCATCTTCCATATAACATAAGCTAAAGAGTATGTCAAGCCAAAGACACTATTTGGCCTAACCCTATTGTTTGATGGCTCCCAATGCACTCACATTGGGGGTGTAGGAATTATTTTATTCACACCTAAAGGGGAACCACTCCCCTTATTATTTAAATTGAATTTTACTTGTACAAACAACAATGCAAAATATGAAGCCTTAATCCTTGAATTAAAATGGGCCCATGCCATGCATATCAAATGCCTCCACATCATAGATGATTCCTTCTTAATATTAAACCAAATGTAAGATATCTGGCAATATCATTGTCTAGATCTCCAACAATACAAACAAATTACACAGCAACTCCTTTCCTGATTTGAGTGGTATGATATCAAAGCCGCTCCGTGATAATCAAACCATTTTGCTGATACATTGGCATCCTTATGATCATTAATACTATAAAACCCATCATCAGACACCACATCTGTATATATTCACACACTCACCTAATCTACCATATCACATACATCTCCTATATATTATGGTGGCATTCATGTGGTTGATACTGAACCACATGACCCTTGGTTTACCCAGATTAAAGACTACATCAAGTTAGGATTCCTACCATGTGACCTACCACATGCTCATCACCAAGCATTTAAACAAAGAGTGATTCACTATACATTGTTGGGGGACATACTCTATCACCGTAACTATGGTGACATCCTCCTATATTGCCTAGAGCCCCATGAATCTCAGTGGGTTGTACAAGGAATCCATGATGGCACTTATGGTGGCCACTTTAGTGGCATGACAATCACAAAACGTATCCTTCGCATGGGATATTACTGGCCAAAGATGGAACATGATTGTTGTGAGTATGTGAAGCACTGTGTCAAGTGCCAACAACATGCAAACCTCACACATCTCCCATCTCAAGCGCTACAACCTATACAGTCCATGTAGCCTTTATGTCAATGAGGTCTTGACCTTATCAGACAAATCACACCCGCTTCATCATGCAATCACAAATTCATCATCCACATAATACTTTACAAAGTGTGTCAAAGCCATCCCACTCATCCAAACCATAGGATCTAATATTACGACATTCATCACAGACCATATCATATGTCACTTTGAAATTTCTTTCCAAATCAACTCTAACAATGGGAAATACTTCAAGAAAAAAACTTTTCACACCCTTTGTACCAAATTCAACATTCAACATAGTTTCTCTACCCCCTACTACCCATAGGGTAATGGCTAGGTAGAAGATACAAACAAGACAATTTGTTTCATACTTCATAAAATAGTAGCATAATCTCATCGTGAATGGCATAATCAAATACCCTTAGCTTTGTGGGCTTATCATATGAGCATACATACTCCCATTGGGGAAACCCATTTCTCACTAGTTTATGGTGCTAAATCCATCATGCTCCTTGAACTCAAGATACCTTCCTTACGGGTGTCTATGAAATAATTCATTGATGATAACACTGCCCATCAAGCCCACCTCAATCAGCTAGCACTCCTCGATGAGCATCGTATTCATGCCATCAAGCACACACGTGTCTACCAAGATTGCCTTTGTCATGCCTACAATAGTAAGGTACATCAACATGAATTTCAAATTGGTGATCTAATTCTCAAAGAGAACCAACAAATCATAATTCAACCTCACCAACAACGAGATAAGTTTACCCTGAACTGGTTGGGCTCATTCATAATCATACACAAATTTGGTTTAGGTGCCTACCTCTTTGTTGGACATTTTGAGTGATAAGTTGTCATTGATGTCAAGAGTGAGTGGTCATTGATGTTGAACCTTCAACACCAGTCAATGGCAGTTTCAGTTGGCAGCATCCATTTCGGTTTCAGTTTCAAGATCCGACTCCAGGAAGTCAGATAAGGTCCAAAGTGTGAGAAAAAGCCCAAATAAATAATATTATAATATTATTTTATAATATTATGCAAAGGAAGTTTAAAATTAATTATAAATTAATTTTAAATTAATTTATTAGTTAATTTATTTAACTTATAAAGTTATTTAAATTAATTATTAATTAATTTAATTATTAATTATAAATTAATTTAAGCTAAGGTTAAAAACCCTAAGGTGGGTTATTAAAAATAAAATTTGAAATTTGTTTTCGAATAACAAGCGCCGATGTGAGGAGAATTCAAAACATGTATATAAGGGGGGAACTCCCACCCTACCAAACCTTACCATGCCTTCGATAATCATTGCGAGCTTTAAATATTGGTGAGCCTTACAAATAGTGCTGTGTCCAAAGCGAAGGGGGAAGTGTGCACATTTTGTGAGATATTGATGACAAGTGAAGGCATAAGGGGAAGGTGTTATACCTTCATTCATGTGGGCATTTGTAGACCACGTGTTGGGCTCCTAAGCACTAAGGCGCTTAGTCTAGAGGAGACAGCGGATCAAATAACGTCGAATCCACTTTTGTGGGAAGTATAAGGTATGCTTGGAAATTGATCACTGAAAATATCAGAGATATAGTTTTGGCATTTAAAAATTATTTTTTGTATATTTAAATTGGTTCTAAGGTTGCTAAATGAGTTATAAGGGTGTTTGCAAAATTAAAATTTTAATGTTGTTTGCTCAAATGTTTTGAAAGGATTGTAAGGTGTTTGGTTGATATTTTATGGTGTTGGATATTATTTTAAGTTGGAGTTTATAAGGTGTATCAAGGAAATTATCTTTATGTATGGTGTGATGAGTGTTATGTTTAAAAGGAAGAAATAAGGCATAAGTTGAGTTGTGATTGTTTTATGTCCAAGGAATATTTTGGAAAGTGATGAAGTAATATTGTTGTGTCTAACCATTGGAATTGAAAAGAAGAAAATTATGATTAAGACAGGTTTTTCTATAGGCACTTCTACATCCAACCAAATGTATGGGCATATTATTCCTAGTGAGTGATTGTTGAAAGTTGTGTATGAAATTTTGGAGTGAAAATGATTGTTTGGTTTGCATGTTGAGAGTGTTTTTGAATTAATGATTCAAGGTTTTATGGAATTAATAGTTGTTGATAAAACCTTGTTTACAAGCATTGTTGTTGAAGTGAGTTGTTGAGTGAAGAAGTTGAACTAGGGTTTGTAAAGAACATGAGTATCATTGTTATGTGAAGATTATATTATAATTATTGTTGTTGAAGTGAGTTGTTGAGTGAAGAACTTGAAATAGGGTTTGGAAAGAACATGAGTATCACTGTTATGTGAGATTGGTTGATAAAGCATTATTGGAAATATTTGAGTGAGTTATCATATGCTTGGACTAGGGTTTATGAGCAAGGATTATTTCATTGAGTGATTGGTTGAGTAGAGTTGGTTAATCCTAGTCAAGTGAATGTGTAAGTGATTGTTCAAGTTTTGTGAAACAAATTATCCTATATTTAGAATTGATTTGAGAAAGAGATTAAGAGTTGATGAGTGTGAAACATATTGAGTCTCTAATAATTCTCTATATGTTTTTGTTATAAAAGAGTGATTGAGTATTGAGGTAAATATGAAGAATATTGAGTCTCTAAAAATTCTCTATATGTTTTAAAAAGAGTGATTGAAAGTGATTGAGTATTGAGGTGAAGCATATTGAGTCTAAAAATTCTCTATAAGGTTCTAGGAGAGTGATTGAAAGTGATTGAGCATAGTGATAAGTGTAGAGCATATTGAGTCTCTAACAATTCTCTTTATGTTTCTATGAGATTGGACAAATTCTAGTGTGGACTTGTTGAGCAGATTTGAGGTAAGTCTTTGAGAAGACTTGTGGACAGATTTGAGTAAGCTTTTGTGGAAGCTTACAATACATATTGAAAGTATATTTGGATAAGTTATTGTGAGGACTTATTGAGCAGATTGTACAAGTTCTAGAGAGAACTTGAGGACATATTAGTGTGAGATTTTGTAGAAGCTTACAAGGAATATTTGAGATAAGTATTTGAGAAGACTTGTGAACAGATTTGAGTGATTAATTTGTTCAAACCTTGAGTTAAGGTTTGGGGTAGATCCAGCAAAGTGGATTTGAGATTGAGTCAAGCTTGGAGTTAAGGCTTGAGGACATATATTGAGGATAGATATTAAGGATAGATTTGTGCTAGACCAAAGGACTATGTTTAGTACAAATTCGAGGATAGATTTTGATGTAGATTTGAGGGCATGTTTGTGCTAGACCAGAGACATAGATTGAGGATAGACTTGTGCTAGACCGAAGTACTATGTTTAGTGTCGATTTGAGATAGAGACTTGGAGGTGATAGAGTTGAGGATAAAGGTCTCCAACCAGAGTAGGGAGTACAGGTTTCTTCTATGGACAGAGTTCTATTTTCTAATGGTAGTGGAGGTAGAGGTCTTCTAAAGGATCACCATCCAGGGTAGAGTTAGGATATTGGTGTCTCCTATGGATAGAGATCCATGAAATTGATTAGGGGATTGGTGTCTCTTTTGGACAGAGGTCCATAAACATTGTAATAGGGAAAGGATTCCCAAGAGATTTATTAAGAAAATTTTAGTGAAATATTTTCTTCGTGGAGTATCCCACATTGGGTGAACCATGTAAAATTGGTGTCTCTATTGTGTGTGGTGATTTATACATTGATTTGATTACTATTGTTGATATTGCTATCTATACATTGCATAATATTAATTGGGAAATAAAAGTAAAAAATGGTCTTATATTGTTCATCCCCCCTCTCAGTATAAGCTTGTGTTCTTCAATTGGTATTAGAGCGGGTTCCTTCGAAGATTTTAACAACTTGAAGGAAAATATTTCAAGAACACAATGGATTCTTGTTGGACATTTTGAGTCCCTAAGTCAAAGTTGTCATTGATGTCACCATTGATGCCACCAGATGGAGTCATCATTAATACCAAGATTTTAGTAGAGATAAAGGCAACAAAGATGATCATTTGATATTCAGCAAGAAGGCAGAAGTTCAAGTGAAACAGTGCAAAAGACAAAAGTTAGAAAGGAGTGGTAATATTTATTTTATAAATTATTTAAATTCAGGATGAATTTAAATTTTATAAATAAATATTATAATGGTTAGAAGTGCCATAGTGAAAACCCAAATAAAATAATTGTAATTTTTATTACAATATTTTATATTGCCAAAGTGGGTTTATAAAGTTTGAAAATATCTAAACCCAAAGGTTGGGTTTAAAGGTTTAAGACCAAAGATTAATTTAATAAATCCAAAGGTTGGATTTAGAGTTTTAAAACAAGGCAGAGTTTATTTCCAAAGGGAAGCGCCGACGTCATAAAATCCAAAGGGAAGCATCGATGTCATAAGCCAAAGGGAAGTGCCGACGTCATGTAATTTAATTGGAATGCATATTAATACCATGCCAAAGTTATCTTCAAAATTATCCTTGCTAATTCATTTTTGGAGCGCATGCGAATTAAGGCTCGTGTTTAAAATATTTTTTGAATTGCGAAAAGGTTGAAGCAGGGAATGTTTGGATTTGTGGAGCACATAGGCCAGCTTGGCCTAGTGGTGCATTGGCTTGGCGAGACACAGGAGGTCCCATGTTCGATTCGCTTGGAGGTTGCTTGCTTAGTCAAAGTGCTCGAAGAGCATTTTGATCATTTCGAAAGGTACGAGTTTGTGAGGTTTTTGGTGCAGTTCGTGCCCCTTTAGGTACGTGTGGGCGCGTGGCCCAATGATGGCTTGGCCGTGGTTAAGGTTTTGGGAAGGAGGACGTCGGGGGATCGAATCCCTCCGAGAGGCGAGGCAAGTTAATTTTTTATATTTTAATTTTTATTAAAATAGCCTTAAGGGAGAAATAAGGGTTATGCTATGCCTTAGAAAATTGAGAGATTTTTTATGGTTTTATTTTTGGAAGGGTAGCATATTATATATCGTTGGAAAGCATTTTTCAAGGGCTATTTGATTAACTTGCTTAGAAGGAGAAATAAGGTGTGTGTAAAGAGATATTATTATTTTTGTAAAGGGATTCAAAGTAAGTTTGATTTGTTCTTTTTCAAAGGGGATTAATTCTTTCATGAGGGGACATGGTGAATTTTATTGAGTAGGAGTAATAAGGTGTTATTGGGATATTATTTTTATTGTTGTGATATTACTCAAGTCCTCTAACCTCTTTGTGATTGAAAAGGAAATATTTGAAAGTGTGTTGAGTTTGACAGATTCAACTCCTAGGCGCATAAAAGGTATGGGTAATATTCTCCATTGACTTGATTGGGTGATTGATTTATGAAAATATCATTGGAGAGAAAAGGATTGATTAGGGTTTCCTTTTCAAAAGTGGTTGAGTTAATGCTTCAAGGTTTTCTGGATTGTGAGTTGTGATTAAACCTTGTTTGATAAGCATTGTTTTTTAGACCATTGGTTGAGTGAAGTACTTTGAGTTTATGCTTCAAGGTTTTCTGAATTGAGATTTGTGATTAAAACCTTGTCTTATTAGCATTGTTGTTGAATCCAATGGGTGATGCAAAGAACTTGAACTTGAGTTAGAAAGGAACATGAGTATCATTGTTATGTGAGATTTGTTGTTGAGCATTGTTGGAAATATTTTGAGTTGGTTGATACATGCTTGGACTAGGGTTTGTGAGAAAGGGTTGTTCCTTGAGGTGATTGGTTGAGTAGAGTTGATTAAGCCTAGTCAAGTGGATGCATGAAGTGGTTGTTCAAGTTCCATGAAACAAACTATTCTATATTCTGATTTGAGTTGAGATTGGGCATTGAGAATAGAACATATTGAGTCTCTAACAATTCTCTTTATGTTTCTATGAGATTGAGTTGATATTGAGCATTGAGTATAGAACATATTGAGTCTCTAAAAATTCTCTTTATGCTTCTATGATATTGAGTTGAGAAAGTGATTGAGCATTGAGTATAGGACATATTGAGTCTCTAACAATTCTCTTTATGATTCTATGAGATTAGACAAGTTGTATGTGGACTTGTTAAGATGATTTGAGACAAGTATTTGAGAAGACTTGTGGACTAATTTTGTGTGAGCTTTTGTGGAAGCTTGCAATGCAGATTTGAGCAAGTCCTAGAGAGGACTTGTTGAGAGATGGCAAGTCTAAGTGAGCTTGTAGAAGGGAAGAAAGTTGAGGCTTAGAGATTGCAGGAGGAGCGTTGACAAATTTGGACAAGTTTGAGTAACTGTTGAGAGATTTGGACAAGTTTTGAGTGAACTTGTTGAGCAGGTTTTGAGTGGACCTGTTGAGAAAATTTGAGCAAGTTATGATTGGACCTGTTGAGCATATTTGTCAGGTTCTCAGTGGACATATTAAGCAGATTTGAGTAGGTTATGAGTGGACCTATTGAGCATATTTGAGCAGGTTCTAAGTGGACCTATTGAGTAAATTTGAGCCAGGTTCAGTGGACCTATTGAGAATATTTGAGCAGGTTATGAGTGGACCTATTGAGCAGATTTGAGCAGGTTCTAAGTGGACCTATTGAGCATATTTGAGTAGGTTCTGAGTGGACCTGTTGAGCAGATTTGAGAAGGTTCCAAGTGGACCTATTGAGCAGATTTGAGAGGGTTATGAGTGAACCTATTGAGCAGATCTTTGGAGGTGACACAGAAGAGAGGACAGAGTCTCTAGTGGATAGAGATCCATCAACCAGGACATTGAGGATAGGTCTTCTGAGTGAGGACAAGAGTCTTCAAGTGGAGAGAGATCCACAATCAGTGTAGTGGAGGTAGTCTTCTAGAGGATCACCAGCCAGAGCATAGGAGAAGGAGTTCTCCTGTGGATAGAGATCCATAAACCAGATTTAGGGGATCAACATCTCCTTTGGATAGAGGTCCATAAACATTATAATTGGGAAGGATTCCCAAAATATTATTTGAGAAATATTTAGAAGAAATATTTTCTCTATGGAGGTAGCCCACATTGGGTGAACCACGTTAAAATATGTGTCTCTATTGTGTATGGTGTTTTGTGCATTGCTTTGATTACTACTATTGATACTGCTATCTATACACTGCATAATATTGATTTGAAAAGAAAAGTAAAAAGTGGTCTTATATTGTTCACCCTCCCTCTTAGTATAAGCTTGTGTTCTTCAATTGGTATCAGAGTGGGTTCCTTCAGAAGAGTTTGATAGCTTGAAGGAAAAGCGGTCTAAGAACACAATGGATCAAAAGGACAAAAAGGATGGGTTCGTCAATAATGCAATACCAATATTTTATGGAAGTGACTTCTTGTATTGGTGTGTGCTGATGAGATTTCACCTTATGGCACTTGGCAATGAAGTTTGGGATGTAGTGGAATTTGGATATGATTCAGCAGCCAATCCTCCTACAGATAAAGAAGGTAAGCTTCTAATGCATGCAAATTCAAGAGCTATGAATGTGATTATAAAAGGATTGTGTAGATCAAAATCTATGAAGGTTATGGATTGTAAAACAACAAAAGATATGTGGGAACTATTGCATACCATATATGAAGGAGATAAAGGTGTTAGAAAAGCTAAAATCAGAAATCTCAAAGGAGAGTTTGAAAATTTAAGAATGCGGGATGATGAAAACATTCGTGACTATCTCAATAAGATTGATGAACTTGTACATGAGATGAGAGGTCTTGGAATGAAGGTTGATGAGTCTGATGCTTGTGATAAGATCTTGAGAACTCTTCCAAAAAGGTATAGTGAAAAGGTTTTTGCTATAGAAACATCAATTGATAGTGATTCTTTGAAAAGGAATTCTTTGCTTGGCATGCTTACTACTTTTGAGATAAGAACAAAAGATCCTATTCCTTTGAAAGAAGCTACATTCAAAGTGGACAAAAATAAAAAGGGTAAGAAGACAGAATCAAGCAGTGAGTCTTCCAGTGATGAAGAAGCAAATTATGGTAGAAGAGATAAAGGTTCCAAAAGAACCATAGATCTAATATCTGTTAAGTGTTTTAACTATGGAAAGTATGGACATTATGCAACAGAGTGCAAAGAGCCAAAGAGCAACAATGATGAAGAAAAATAGGATCACAGGTACAGGGAATCAAAAAAACATAGGTACTAGAAGAAAAGCAAGGATGGACAAAACAGACAAGGGAATAAGTTCTTCCAAAGACAAAAGAGAAGCTACTATGCGGATAATGCAAGTAAGTACTCAAATTATAGTGATGCTAGTTTTTCAGACAATGATAGAGATGAAGTCATATTTATGGTTGAAGAGAAAGAACAAGTTAAGAGAAAGACTCCGGTTATTCTCAAGTGTTTTAGATGTGGTAGATTTGGACATCTTGAAGATGATTGCACAAGGGATGGTTATAGTTTCAGTGATGATGATTTTGAAGATGCACTTGATAGACCGGATGAAAATATTCTAATGGCATTGGAAGATGAAGTGAGTGATCCTATAGAAGACAAGCCAAAAGAAAGAAATGATATGGACAAAGGTAAACAAATAGAGGATTATTCAGTAGAGAATGGCTATGATCTCAAGGGAGAACTTATCTATGCCCTTGACACAGTAAAGAAGGTAAGAAAGCAACACTCTAAGCTTGAAAGTCGGTTTCAAGAATGTTATGAAGAAATATTATTGCTCATAGAGGATTTAGAAAAGTCAAAGGCTAAGGCAAGCAAGTTCAAGGATAAGTTAGAAGCAAAGATCTTGGAATGTGAGAATTTAACACAAGAAGTGGCCCTACTAAAGGAATATTTAGAGGATTCCAAGAATAAGCTATACAAGTATGTAAACAATGCAAAGAGTGTGGATAAAATAGTCAAGATACAAAGAAGAGCAACAAACAAGATAGGTCTTGGTTCTAAACAAGTACAAAATAAAAAGGAAGAAGAGTCTACTTCAAGTCCTGAAGAAGAAGAAACTTTAGAAGAAGATAAAGAATACAATGTAAGTGGGAGTGAGATATCAGAGGATGAGTTGGACAACAAAGAGTTCAAAAAAGATAGGAACAATGCACAGAGAAGATATGGATGGAACAACAATCAGAATAGGAGACCAATGAGGTCGAGACAAGGAAGCTTCAATGGAAGATGTTTTTCATGTCACAGGTTTGGGCACATGGCTTCACAGTGCAGGACACATGAAAGACAGGAATATGGAAAAGGATAACTTTTCCAAGGGTATTGCTACTCATGTAATGAGTTTGGTCACAAGGCAATGAATTACAAAATTCATGACAAAAGAGGATATGGCTTCACTAGGAGAAGTCCTAAGACAGTTGCACCTCCAAGGAATAATAACATTAAGTGTTATAAGTGCAATAATGATGGTCACACAACAAGATGGTGTAGAGAAAATATTCCAAAATCAGGCATGAACAGGAACAAGAATATGAACAGGAACATAATATGAATAGGAACATAAGATGAACAGGAACAGGAACAGGAACAGGAACATGAACAGAGAATAGGAACAGGAATAGGAACAAGAACATGGATGAGAACAAGAATAGGAACATGAATAGGAACAGAAGTGATGATAGGAACAAGGATGATGACTTGGGAAAGAGGATTCAAAAAACTCAGAAAAGAAGAGAGAAATATAAAGATAAAGAATAGTGCTTTTGGGGAGTAGAAATACTCCCACCCCAAAATTAACCACCTCATGTGGAGGTGGGGGAGGGGCTAAGCTAAGAGGCTCATTCTTAGCCCCGAGCCCCAAAGGTGACCCTTTGACATTGATGTCAAAAGGGGAGATATTTGTGTATTGGGGAGAGATTTGATATTTGAGAGAGCATTGAGCCAAGGGGAGCAATGTCCAAGGGGAGCAGAAGAAAAAGAAAGGTCAGGTTTTAGTAAAAGGATATGGGTTGCCATCAATGACAAAGGGGGAGATTGTTGGACATTTTGAGTCCCTAATTCAAAGTTGTCATTGATGTCACCATTGATGCCACCAGATGGAGTCATCATTAATACCAAGATTTCAGCAGAGATAAAGGCAACAAAGATGATCATTTGATATTCAGCAAGAAGGCAGAAGTTCAAGTGAAACAGTGCAAAAGATAGAAGTTAGAAAGGAGTGGTAATATTTATTTTATAAATTATTTAAATTCAGGATGAATTTAAATTTTATAAATAAATATTATAATGGTTAGAAGTGCCATAGTGAAAACCCAAATAAAATAATTGTAATTTTTATTACAATATTTTATATTGCCAAAGTGGGTTTATAAAGTTTGAAAATATCTAAACCCAAAGGTTGGGTTTAAAGGTTTAAGACCAAAGATTAATTTAATAAATCCAAAGGTTGGATTTAGAGTTTTAAAACAAGGTAAAGTTTATTTCCAAAGGGAAGCACCGACGTCATAAAATCCAAAGGGAAGCACCGACGTCATAAGCCAAAGGGAAGCATCGACGTCGTGTAATTTAATTGGAATGCATATTAATACCATGCCAAAGTTATCTTTGAAATTATCCTTGCTAATTCGTTTTGGAGCGCATGCGAATTAAGGCTCATGTTTAAAATATTTTTCGAATTACGAAAAGGTTGAAGCAGGGAACGTTTGGATTTGTGGAGCACATAGGCCAGCTTGGCCTAGCGGTGCATTGGCTTGGCAAGACATAGGAGGTCCCACATTCGATTCACTTGGAGGTTGCTTGCTTAGTCAAAGCACTCAAAGCACATTTTGATCATTTCGAAAGGCACGAGTTCGTGAGGTTTTTGGTGCAGTTTATGCCTCTTTAGGCACGTGTGGGTGCGTGGCCCAACGGTGGCTTGGCCATGGTTAAGGTGTTGGGAAGGAGGACGTCGGGGGATCGAATCCCTCTGAGAGATGAGGCAAGTTAATTTTTTATATTTTAATTTTTATTAAAATAGCCTTAAGGGAGAAATAAGGGTTATGCTATGCCTTAGAAAATTGAGAGATTTTTTATGGTTTTATTTTTGGAAGGGTAGCATATTATATATCATTGGAAAGAATTTTTCAAGGGCTATTTGATTAACTTGCTTAGAAGGAGAAATAAGGTGTGTGTAAAGAGATATTATTGTTTTTGTAAAGGGATTCAAAGTAAGTTTGATTTGTTCTTTTTCAAAGGGGATTAATTCTTTCATGAGGGGACATGGTGAATTTTATTGAGTAGGAGTAATAAGGTGTTATTGGGATATTATTTTTATTTTTGTGATATTACTCAAGTCCTCTAACCTCTTTGTGATTGAAAAAGAAACATTTGAAAGTGTGTTGAGTTTGACAGATTTTTGGATAACTCCTTGGCATCAAAAAGTATGGGCAATATTCTCCATTTACTTGATTAGGTAATTGGATTGATTGAAAATATCATTGGAGTGAAAAGGATTTGATTAGGGTTTTCTTTTATAAAGTGGTTGAGTTAATACTTCAAGGTTTTCTAGATTGTGAGTTGTGATTAAACCTTGTTTGATAAGCATTGTTGTTTAGACCATTGGTTGAGTGAAGTACTTTGAGTTTATGCTTCAAGGTTTTCTGAATTGAGAGTTGTGATTAAAACCTTGTCTTATTAGCATTGTTGTTGAATCCAATGGGTGATGCAAAGAACTTGAACTTGAGTTAGAAAAGAACATGAGTATCTGAAGAACACAAGCTTATACTGAGAGGGGGGGTGAACAGTATAAGACCTCTTTTTACTTTTTCCTTTATACTTCAAAATAGTAAAGCAATATACCCAAAGCAATATCAAAGCAATGCACAATATCATCCACAAAGTGACACCAATTTTAACGTGGTTCACCCGTAATGGTCAGGCTACGTCCACAAAAATTTTCTCTAAAAGTTATCTCAAAGTTCTTTGGGAATCCTTCCCAATTACAATGTTTATGAGCCTCGGCCCAAAGGAGATACCTTCCCCCAAATCAGAATTTATGAGCCTCTGCTCAAAGGAGATACCTTCCCCTCTAGATTTATGAGCCTCCGCTCAAAGGAGATACCTTCCCCTCTCGCTCTGGAAATGATCCCTCGAAGATCAACCGCCTCTACCTCTTGCCAAGCACGTGGAACTCCTTTCCACCGAAGACCTCCTATCCTCAATGCTTAGCCTAAGAGACCTCTCGCCTTCTATGATCACGTCCACAAGCAGCTCAAGGAACCTGTACCAAACACAGTCAGTCGGTCTAGTACAAGTCTTCCTCTATCTGTCAGATCTGTCCAACACTTGAACAAATCAATCCTCTGCACACAAGCCTTCTCAAAGACTTGCCAAATCTGTCCTCGGGTTCTTCTCAAAGAACCAAGTGCACCTCTGTCCTCATACAATAGCACTCCACGTTCATCTTTGCCCTTTGTGCTCTCTATGCCCTCTGCTCTTTCTGCGCACTCACAGCCGCACTTGGTCGAACTTCAACCTTTGCACTGTCTGCGCAATCACAGCGGCACTTAGAACAATTCACCATGACTCTTCGCTCACTCTGCACACTTTGATCGAATTTTGCACTCTGCTCTCGATGATCAAACTTCTCACTCTACGCTCTATCTGTGAACGTCGCAACTAACAACCCAACCAACTCTTCAAAATAGCCTACCTTTTATAATAACACTTTCAAGATCAAAACCTTAATCTTAGTCGGCTGTAACCCTGATCTTTAGTCGGTTGCACAACCCTAAACTTCATCGGCTGCAAACCCTAATCTTCGTCGGCTCACATTTAACTTTGTCGGCTTCAACTACCTCTGTAACTCTTCTGTAGCTTTTGCCGTGAAACTACAACATGTCGCGATATCGCGACACCTTTGCAACCGTACACTTTCTTTTGGCTTTTGTCATGATATCGTGACACTTCAGCCTTTGTCGACTTCAACTAAGCTCTTGTCGCGATATCGTGACACTTCTGTCTTTGTCAGCATCAACTTTGCTTTTGTCATGATATCGCGACACTTCTCCCTTCGTCGACCTCCTTTCTGCTTTTGTCATGAAATCGTGACACTTCTGCCTCTGCAGACTTCGTCTTCACTTCTGTCGTGATATCGTGACACTTCTGTCTTCATAGCCTTCCTCTCTGCTTTTGTCATGAAATCGTGACACTTCTCCTATAGAAGACTTGCTTTCAGTTTCTGTCATGAAATCGTGACACTTCGTTCGCTTTCTTTTTTGCCTATCGCGAAATCGTGACACTTTCTGCATCCATACGCATTCTTTGCAACCCGTCATGAAATCATGACGCTTTCAGCTTTCGTACGCTTTCCTTGTAACCCATCGTGAAATCCATGACGCTATCGACACTTTCCATACTTGTTTTCTCCTTGCTAACCATGTCGCGATATCGCGACACTTTTCTAACTTGCTTTCTCTCTCCTTAAGTCGTGAAAATGCGACATGTCGCGATATCGTGACACTTTTCCTCCTTAGCTCTTTTCTGTTCTTCGGGTCATGAAAACCCGACATGTCGCGA
Source organism: Wollemia nobilis (assembly GCA_028583015.1). Classification (NCBI taxonomy): domain Eukaryota; kingdom Viridiplantae; phylum Streptophyta; class Pinopsida; order Araucariales; family Araucariaceae; genus Wollemia; species Wollemia nobilis. Next base: position 690,371 of record JAQPPZ010000415.1, read on the forward strand.
TATCGCGACACTTTTTCACTGCGAGCTCTTTCTCTCGAACCTGTCAGCTTGGGGTTTGCAAAAGACTTTTGAAACTGTCATGCCGTAACCTTCATCAAAACAAATTATTTGACATCAAATCAAATTCCTTCAAAAGCTTCTTGACATCAATGACAACTTATATACTTGAGCAAAGGCAATGTACCCAAAGTACCCAAAATTGCCAACAATCTCCCCCTTTGTCATTGATGGCAAACCTTTACCGAAAACACTTCTCAAGAGCCAAAACTGAAACCAACTGTGCTAACAACTTAGAATCTTCCTTTGAAGTTTTGCTCCCCCGAACTTGAAGCTTTCCTCTTCACTTTGAAGCTCTCCCCCTTACTCATATCTCTCCCCCTTTGTCATCAATGGCAAAGGGTCACCTTTGGGGCTCGGGACTAAGAATGAGCCTCTTAGCTTAGTCCCTCCCCCACCTCCCGATGAGGTGATTAATTCTGGGGTGGGAGTAAAACTCCCATTAGGCACTGATCATCATCAGCGTCTATAACTTCCTTGTCGGGCCTTCTCTTGAACTCTTTGTCCATATTCCTGTTCCTGTCACTGTTCTTGTTCTTGTTCTCATCCCTGTTCTTGTCCATGCCTTGATCCTTGGACCTGATCATGCCACTGTTCCTGTTCCTGTATTCTAGAATTTCAGCTCTACACTGTCTGATTGTGTGACCTTCATTGTTGCACTTGAAACACTTGATGATGTTGTTTCTCTGAGGTAAACCTGATCTTTGAATCCACCAGTTCTGACCAAACCTGTTCTGACCAAACCTGTTCTGGCCAAACCTATTTTGACCAAACCTGTTCTGGCCAAACCTGTTCTGACCAAACCTGTTCCTGTTATGTGCCTTGCAATAAACTGCCTTGTGCCCAAACTGTTGACAAGAGTAGCAATACCCTTGAAAGAAACTAGCACTTCTGAAATTGTCATTTACCTTCTTTACTTGAGCCATGCAATGTGAAGCCATGTGACCAAACTTATGACAAGCAAAACATCTGCCTTGAAATTTTCCTTTATTTGACCTCTTGGGTCCTGAAAACTTCTTCTTCTCATTCTGAATTCTGTTTTCTGTTTCTGTGCATCTATCATTCAAGGACTCATGATCTGAAATACTTTCCTCATAAGAACTCTCTTCCTTTTGGAGTCTCTTACTAGACTCTCCAACTTGTTCCTTGTGTGGCTTAACAAAACCAAGGCCTGTTTTATCCGTTGTCTTTCTTTGACCTTTGATGAGTGACTTAACCTTTTTGGAGCTATCTTGAAACCTCGTAAAGCTTATCCTTGTACTCTTTAGTTTCCTCTTTCAAAGAAGCCATTTTCTGTTCTAACTCACTATACTCAAGAACCTTAGACTCTAACTCATCCTTGAGTTCTTGTGTCTTAGCTATAGAGAAATCAAGATTTTCTATAAGATCATCTCTCTCCATACAACATTCATCTAACTTATCCTTGAGTCTAGCATTCTTCTTTCTTTCCTTTTTCAAAGCACTAAGAGCATTAATAAGTTCACTTTCAAGATCCTTTATTTGTTTGCTTTCCGAATCATCAAACCCTTTTTCAGATTTCTTATCACTAGAGGTGCTACCTTTTTCAAAAACCATACAAGCATCTTCCTTATAGTTTTCTAAAGCATCCTCATACATACTGGAAACCAAATCATTATTTGTACAATCATCCTCAAGGTGACCAAAATTTCCACATCTAAGACATTTCATGATAATGAATCTATGTTTCGGTTCTTCCTCTTTTTTCTGATATGAACAACATCTCATTTTCATTATCACTTGAAGAACTTTCACTATCACTACTAGAACACTTACTTGCTTTGTCTAGATAGAAACTCTTCTTGTGCTTGTGAGAATACCTCTTTCCTTGATTGTTGTGCTCATCTTTGTTCTTTCTGTGATGCTTATGCTTTTCAGAAACCTTGCTCATAGAATCCTGTTTATCTTCATCACTTTCATTCTTGGGAACAATACAGTCAGTAGCATAATGACCAAACTTTCCACAATTGAAACATCTTATATTTTTCATGCTTTTGTGCTTTCTAGAGAACTTGCCTTTCTTGCTGTAATATGCCTCTTCATCACTAGAAGACTCATCACTATCTTGAAGTTGTTTACCCTTGGATTTCTTGGTAGCCTTGAAAGTCGCCTCTTTCTTGACATCAACCTTCACTTGAGTTCTCAACTCAAATGCTGCAAGTATACTATGGAGCTCATCCTTTTTCAACTTATCCAAATCTTTAGCTTCCTCAATAGCAGAAATATTTTCACTAAATCTATTAGGAAGAGATCTTAAAATCTTATCACAAACATCATTTTCAGCAAGCTCAAGACCTAAGTCTTTCATGGAGTTAACAACCTCATCCATACGAAGCATGTAGTCACTAATATTTTCATCATCATTCATCTGGAGTTGTTCAAACATACCTTTGAAGTGTCTCAACTTGGCCTTTCTGACATTTGTATCACCTGTATGAACCACCTTCAATCGTTTCCACATTTCACTAGTTGTCTTGCAGTGAATCACTTTGGTGAGATCTGCTTTCTGTAAGCCTTTCAGGATTGCATTCATTGCTTTTGAATTGTTGTGATGTAGGAGCCTTTCTTCTTTAGTATTAGGACCATGTACAGGAATAGTGTACTCATCTTCAATCACTTCCCATACCTCATTACCAAGTGCCATTAGATGAACCTTCATCCTTGCACTCCAAAGACCAAAATCTGACCCATCAAGAATAGGTGTTGCATTGCTACTTGAATGATCCATTGTGTTCTTTACTAGCTTTTCCTTCAAGCTGTTAAACTTTTCGAAGGCACCTGCTCTGATACCAATTGAAGAACACAAGCTTATACTGAGAGGGGGGTGAACAAGTATAAGACCTCTTTTTACTTTTTCCTTTATACTTCAAAATAGTAAAGCAATATACCCAAAGCAATATCAAAGCAATGCACAATATCATCCACAAAGTGACACCAATTTTAACGTGGTTCACCCATAATGGTTGGGCTACGTCCACAAAACTTTTCTCTAAAAGTTATCTCAAAGTTCTTTGGGAATCCTTCCCAATTACAATGTTTATGAGCCTCGGCCCAAAGGAGATACCTTCCCCCAAACAGAATTTATGAGCCTCTGCTCAAAGGAGATACCTTCCCCTCTACTCTGGATTTATGAGCCTCTGCTCAAAGGAGATACCTTCCCCTCTGCTCTGGAAATGATCCCTCGGAAGATCAACTGCCTCTACCTCTTGCCAGACACGTGGAACTCCTTTCCACCGAAGACCTCCTATCCTCAATGCTTAGCCTAAGAGACCTCTGCCTTCTATGATCACGTCCACAGCAGCTCAGCAACCTGTACCAAACACAGTCAGTCGGTCTAGTACAAGTCTTCCTCTGTCTGTCAGATCTGTCCAACACTTGAACAAATCAATCCTCTGCACACAAGCCTTCTCAAAGACTTGCCAAATCTGTCCTCAGGTTCTTCTCAAAGAACCAGTGCACCTCTGTCCTCATACAGCAGCACTCCACGTTCGTCTTTGCCCTTTGTGCTCTCTACGCCCTCTGCTCTTTCTGTGCACTCACAGCCGCACTTGGTCGAACTTCAACCTTTGCACTCTCTGCGCAATCACAATGGCACTTAGAACAATTCACCATGACTCTTCGCTCACTCTGCACACTTCGATCGAATTTTGCACTCTGCTCTCGATGATCGAACTTCTCACTCTATGCTCTATCTGCGAACGTCGCAACTAACAACCCCACCAACTCTTCAAAACAACCTGCCTTTTATAATAACACTTTCAAGATCAAAACCTTAATCTTAGTCAGCTGTAACCCTGATCTTTAGTCGGTTGCACAACCCTAAACTTCATCGGCTACAAACCCTAATCTTCGTCGGCTCACATTTAACTTTGTCGGCTTCAACTGCCTCTGTAACTCTTTTGTAGCTTTTGCTGTGAAACTACAACATGTCGCGATATCGTGACACCTTTGCAACCGTACACTTTCTTTTGGCTTTTGTCGTGATATCGCGACACTTCAGCCTTTGTCGACTTCAACTAAGCTCTTGTCGCGATATCGCGACACTTCTGTCTTTGTCAGCATCAACTTTGCTTTTGTCATGATATCGCGACACTTCTCCCTTCGTCGACCTCCTTTCTGCTTTTGTCGTGAAATCGTGACACTTCTGCCTCTGTAGACTTCGTCTTCACTTCTATCGTGATATCGTGACACTTCTATCTTCATAGCCTTCCTCTCTGCTTTTGTCACGAAATCGTGACACTTCTCCTATAGAAGACCTGCTTTCAGTTTCTATCATGAAATCGTGACACTTCTGCTTCCGTCTGCTTTCTTTTTTGCCTGTCGTGAAATCGTGACACTTTTTGCATCCGTATGCATTCTTTGCAACCCGTCACAAAATCGTGACGCTTTCAGCTTCCTACGCTTTCCTTGTAACCCATCGTGAAATCGTGACACGCTATCGACACTTTTCGTAACTGTTTTCATCTGCTACTTAGAGTCATGAAATCGTGACATGTCGCGATATCGCGACACTTTTCTAACTTGCTTTCTCTCTCCTCTTAAGTCGCGAAAATGCGACATGTCGCGATATCGTGACACTTTTCCTCCTTAGCTCTTTTCTTTTCTTTGGGTCGCGAAAACCTGACATGTCGCGATATCGCGACACTTTTTCACTGCGAGCTCTTTCTCTCGAACCTGTCAGCTTGGGGTTTGCAAAAGACCTTTGAAACTGTCATGTCGTAACCTTCATCAAAACAAATTATTTGACATCAAATCAAATTCCTTCAAAAGCTTCTTGACATCAATGACAACTTATATACTTGAGCAAAGGCAATGTACCCAAAGTACCCAAAATTGCCAACAAGTATCATTGTTATTTGAGATTTGTTGAGCATTTTTGGAAATATTTTGAGTTGGTTAATACATGCTTGGACTAGCGTTTATGAGAAAGGGTTGTTCCTTTAGGTGATTGGTTGAGTAGAGTTGATTAAGCCTAGTCAAGTGGATGCATGAAGTGGTTGTTCAAGTTCCATGAAACAAACTATTCTATATTCTAATTGAGTTGAGATTGAGCATTGAGTATAGAACATATTGAGTCTCTAACAATTCTCTTTATGCTTCTATGAGATTGAGTTGAGATTGAGCTTTGAGTATGGAACATATTGAGTCTCTAAAAATTCTCTTTATGCTTCTATGATATTGAGTTGAGAAAGTGATTGAGTATTGAGTATAGGACATATTGAGTCTCTAACAATTCTCTTTATGATTCTATGAGATTAGACAAGTTCTTTGTGGAATTTTTAAGCTGATTTGATACAAGTCTTTGAGAAGACTTGTGGACTGATTTTGTGTGAGATTTTGTGGAAGCTTGCAATGTAGATTTGACTAAGTCCTAGAGAGGACTTGTTGAATAGATATGGACAAGTTCTGAGTGAGATTGTTGAGCAGATTTGGACAAGTTTTGAGTGAGCTTTTTGAGTAGATTTGGACAAGTTCTAAGTGAGCTTGTTGAGAATATTTGGACAAGTTCTAAGTGAGCTTGTTGAGCATATTTGGACAAGTTCTCAATGAGCTTATTGAGCATATTTGGAAAAATTCTGAGTGAGCTTTTTGAGAATAATTTGACAAGTTCTAAGTGAACTTGTTGAGCAGATTTGGACAAGTTTTGAGTGAACTTGTTGAGCAGGTTCTGAGTGGACCTGTTAAGCAGATTTGAGAAGGTTCTAAGTGGACCTGTTGAGAAACTTTGAGTAGAGCGGACCTATTGAGCAAATTTGAGTAGGTTCTGAGTGGACATGTTGAGCATATTTAAGAAGGTTTTGACTAGACCTGTTCAGAATATTTGAGCAAGATTTTAGTGGACCTATTGAGTAGATTTGAGCAGGTTCTTAATGGACCTATTGAGCATATTTGAGCAGGTTCTGAGTGGACCTGTTAAGCAGATTTGAGCAGGTTCTGAGTGGACCTATTGAACATATTTGAGAGTGTTCTAAGTGAACCTATTGAGTAGATCTTTGGAGGTGACACAATAGAGAGGACTGAGTCTCCATTGGATAGATATCCATTAGCCAGTACATTGAGGTAGGTCTTCTAAGTGAGGACAAGAGTATTCAAGTGGAGAGAGATCCATAGTTAGTGTAGTGGAGGTAATATTCTAGAGGATCACTAGCAAGAGCATAGGAGAAGGAGTTCTCCTATGGATATAGATCCACAAACTAGATTTAGAGGATCAACATATCCTTTGGGCAGAGGTCCATAAACATTGTAATTGGGAAGGATTCCAAAAATATTATTTGAGAAATATTAAGAAGAAATATTTTCTCCGTGGAGGTAGCCTACATTGGGTGAACCATGTTAAAATTTGTGTCTCTATTGTGTATGGTTTTTTATGCATTGCTTTGACTATTGCTATTGATATTGCTATCTATACACTACATAATATTGATTTGAAAAGAAAATTAAAAAGTGGTCTTATACTGTTCACCCCCCCTCTCAATATAATTTTATGTTATTTAATTCTAATAATATGTCCTCGGACAATCCTACACCAATATTTTATGGAAGTGATTATATATATTGGAGTATGATAATGAATATTCACTTGATAGAACTTGGCAATAAAATTTAGGAAGCAATGGAAAATGGATACATACCCCCAATTGATCCACCTACAGATAAAAAATTTAAGCTTCTACAAAATTACAATTCAAAAGAAATTAATGCAATTTTGAGAGGTTTGCATAGAACAGAGTCCATAAAATTTATGCACTATCAATATGCAAAAGAAATTTGGGATAAGTTGCAAAGTATATATGAAGGAGATAAAGGTGTCAAGAAAGCAAATATACGAATGAGGGAATAAAAAATATATAGGTACCAAAAGAAAGGTAAGGATGGACAAAGCATACAAGGGAAGTTCTTCCAAAGAAAAAAGAGGAGCTACTATGCAGACAAGACAAGTAAGTACTCAAGTGATAGTGATGCTAGTTTTTTAGATAATGATATAGATGAAGTCCTATTTATGATTGAATAAAAGGAATAAGTCAAGAAAAGGTCACCAATTATTCTAAAGTATTTTAGATGTGGTAACTTTGGACATCTTGAATAGATTTGTACAAGGAATGGTTATACTTTCACTGATGATGAATATGAGGATGCACTTGAATGACTGGAAGAAAATCTTCAAATGGCACTAGAAGGAGAATAAGGTGATACTATAGAAGAAAAGTCAAAAGAAAATAAAGATATAGAAAAAGGAAAAAAAATAGAGGAGGAATTAGATAAAGAAGGATATTATCTTAAGACAAAACTTATTTATGCTCTTGACACAGTAAAGAAGGTAAGAAAGAAAAACTCTAAACTTGAGTTTCAGTTTCAAGAATACGATGAAGAAAGAAGAAAGCTTATAGAGAATCTAAACAAGTCAATGGTTAAGACAAATAAGTTCAAATATAATTTATAAGCAAAGGTCTTAGAATGTGAAAGGTTAGAACAATAAGTAGCTTTACTAAGGGAATATGTAGAAAAATCCAAGGATAAGCTACACAAATTTGGAAAGAGCTCAAAAATTATGGATAATATTATCAAGGTACAGAGAAGGTCAATAAAAAAAATAGGTCTTGGTTTTGAACAGGTTCAAAATAAACAAGAAGAAAAGTCAACCTCAAATTCTTAAGGAGAAGAAACTTCAGAAGAAGAAACTTCAGACAAAGACAATGTAAGAGAAAGTGAGACATCTGAGGATGAGTTGAACAACAAAAAGTTCAACAAGGAAAGGAACAATTCACAAAGAAGAAATAGATGGAACAACAATCAGAATAGGTTAAGAGAGACTAAGATACCAATGAGGTCAAGACAAGGAAACTCTAATGGAATATGTTTCTCATGTGACATATTTGGGCACATGGATTCACAGTGCATGACACATGAAAGATAGAAAATTGGGAATTTTAGAAACAAGCAGCTTTTCCATGGGTATTGCTACTCATGTAATTAGTTTGGTCACAAGGCAATGCATTGTAGGGTTCATGATAGGAAAGGATATGGGTTCACTAGGAAAAATCCTAAGATATTTGCACCTCCAAGAAATAATAGCATTAAGTGTTATAAGTGCAATAATGATGGACATACAAAAAAATGGTGTAGAGCAAACATTCCAGAATTAAGCAGAAACAAGAACAGGAATAGGAATATGGGCATGGACAAGAACAGAAACAAGAATATAGATATGAACATGAACATGAATAATAACAATAAAATAAATAAGAAGGATCAGATGAGAAGAAAATAGGATAAAGGTAAAGACCAGTGCTTGCTGGGAGTAGAGATACTCCCACTCCAGAATTAACCACCTCAAGAGGAGGTGGGGGAGGGGCTAAGCTAAGAGATTAATTATTAGCCCCGAGCCCCAAAGGTAACCATTTTACATTGATGTCAAATGGGGAGAGATTTTATTAAGGGGGGATATTTGGTTTAAGGAGAAAGCATTGAGTCAGGGGGAGCAGTTTCCCAGGGGGAGCAAAATAGGAAAAAGGTCAAGATTTGGTAAAAATAATTTGGGTTGCCATCAATGACAAAGAGGGATATTGTTGGACATTTTGAGTGATAAGTTGTCATTGATGTCAAGAGTGAGTGGTCATTGATGTTGAACCTTTAGCACCAGTCAGTGGCAGTTTCAGTTTGCAACATACATTTCGGTTTCATTTTCAAGATCTGGCTCCAAGAAGTCAGATAAGGTCCAAAGTGTGAGAAAAAGCCCACATAAATAATTTTATAATATTCCTTTATAATATTATGCAAAGGAAGTTTAAAATTAATTTATTAGTTAATTTATTTAGCTTATAAAGTTATTTAATTTAATTATTAATTATAAATTAATTTAAGCTAAGGTTAAAAACCCTAAGGTGGGTTATTAAAAATAAAATTCAAAATTTGTTTTCGAATAACAAGCACCGACGTGAGGAGAATTCAAAATGTGTATATAAAGGGGGGAACTCCCACCCTACCAAACCTTACCATGCCTTTGATAATCATTGCAAGCTTTAAATATTGGTGAGCCTTATGAATAGCATTGTGACCAAAGCGAAGGGGGAAGTGTGCATGTTTTGTGAGATATTGACAGTGAGTGAAGGCATAAGGGGAAGGTGTTATACCTTCCTTCATGTGGGAATTTTTAGCCCATGTGGTGGGCTCCCAAGTGCTAAGGCGCTTAGGCTAGAGGAGACAATGGATCGAATCATCCCGAATCCCATTTTGTGGTAAGTATAATATATGCTTGGAAATTGACCACCAAAAATTTTGGGGATATATTTTGGGTATTTAAAAATTAAATTTTTGCATATTTAAATTGGTTCTAAGGTTGCTAAAGGATTTATAAGGGTGTTTGCAAAATTAAATTTTTAATGTTGTTTGCTCAAATGTTTTGAAAGGATTGCAAGGTGTTTGGTTGATATTTTTATGGTGTTGGATATTATTTTAAGTTGGAGTTTATAAGGTGTATCAAGGAAATTATCTTTATGTATGGTATGATGAGTGTTATGTTTAAAAGGAAGAAATAAGGCATAAGTTGAGTTGTGATTGTTTTATGTCCAAGGAATATTTTGGAAAGTGATGAAGTAATATTATTGTGTCTAACCATTGGAATTGAAAAGAAGAAAATTGTGATTAAGATAAGTTTTTCTAAAGCCACTTACACATCCAAAAAAAGGTATGGGCATATTCTTCCTAGTGAGTTATTTTTGAAAGTTGTGTATGAAAAGTTGGAGTGAAAAGGATTGTTTGGTTTGCATTATTGAGAGTGTTTTTGAATTAATGCTTCAAGGTTTTCTGGAATTAAGAGTTTTTGATAAAACCTTATTTATAAGCATTGTTGTTGAAGTGAGTTGTTGAGTGAAGAACTTGAACTAGGGTTTTCAAAGAACATGAGTATCATTGTTATGTGAAGATTTTATTATAAGTATTGTTGTTGAAGTGAGTTGTTGAGTGAAGAACTTGAACTAGGGTTTGGAAAGAACATGAGTATCATTGTTATGTGATATTGGTTGATAAAGCATTGTTGGAAATATTTGAGTGAGTTATCATATGCTTGGACTAGGATTTGTGAGTAAGGATTATTTCATTGAGTGATTGGTTGAGTAGAGTTGGTTAAGCCTAGTCAAGTGAATGTGTGAAGTGATTGTTCAAGTTATGTGAAACAAATTATTCTATATTCTGAATTGTTTTGAGAAATATATTGAGAGTTGATGAGTGTGAAACATATTGAGTCTCTAACAATTCTCTATATGTTTATGTGATAAAAGAGTGATTGAAAGTGATTGAGTATTGAGGTGAATTTGAAGCATATTGAGTCTCTAAAAATTCTCTATATGTTTCTAAGAGAGTGATTGAAAGTGATTAAGTATTGAGGTGAATGTGAAGCATATTGATACTCTAACAATTCTCTATATGGTTCTAGGAGAGTGATTGAGCATTGTGATAAGTGTAGAGCATATTGAGTCTCTAGAAATTATCTTTATGTTTCTATGAGATTGGACAAGTTCTAGTGTGGACTTGTTGAGCAAATTTGAGGTAAGTCTTTGAGAAGACTTGTGGATAGATTTGGGTAAGCTTTTGTGGAAGCTTATAATACAAATTGAAAGCAGATTTGGATAAGTTATTGTGAGGACTTATTGAGCAGATTGGACAAGTTCTATAGAGGACTTGAGGATATATTAGTGTGAGCTTTTGTGGAAGCTTACAAGGGATATTTGAGACAAGTCTTTGAGAAGACTTGTGAACAGAGTTGAGTGATTGATTTTTTCAAACCTTGAGTTAATGTTTGGGACAGATCTAGTAGATTTGATTTGAGATTGAGTCAATATTTGAGTTAAGGCTTGAGGATAGATATTTAGGATAGAGGTTGAGGACATATTTGTGCTAGACCGAAGGACTGTGTTTAGTACAAATTCAAGGATAGAGTTTGGTGTAGATTTGAGGATAGGTTTGTGCTAGACCAAATACAGAGATTGAGGATAGATTTATGCTATATCTAAGGACCGTGTTTAGTGTAGATTTGAGATAGAGCTTTGGAGGTGACAGAGTTAAGGATAGAGGTCTCCAGCCAGATCAGGGAGGACATGTGTCTTCTATGGATAGGGTTCCATTTTCTAAGGGTAGTGGAGGTAGAGGCCTTCTAGAGGATCACCATCCAAAGCATAGTTAGGATATTGGTGTCTCCTGTAAATAGAGATCCACAAGATTGATTAGGGGATTGGTGTCTCTTTTGGATAGATGTCCTTAAACATTGTAATAGGGAAAGGATTCCCAAGAGATTGATTGAGAAAATTTTAGTGAAATATTTTCTCCGTGGAGTAGCCCACATTGAATGAACCACATAAAATTGGTGTCTCTATTATGTGTGGTGATTTGTGCATTTATTTGATTACTATTGTTGATATTGCTATCTATACATTGCATAATATTGATTGGGAAAGAAAAGTAAAAAGTGGTCTTATACTATTCACCCCCTCTCAGTATAAGCTTGTGTTCTTCATGCTTGGCTAATCTCGAAGGTCTCACTAAACCCGAACCTATTAATATCCTTCACTTGGGTGCATTCAATGCCTAGCCCACATAGGTATTCACTATAAAAAATAGTATGCATGGCTATTCACAAACACATCACCCACTATGTACATAATGATACATGCATGCCTTTTATTTTATAGTTGCATTATACATATACTTTTGCTTTTTATGTCATTTATATGCTATCAGTATGTGTTTCTTTTTAAAGGATTCACATCATCTACCACTACACCGTCGATAGAGATACACAACCATACACACTTGCTACTAGAATCCCAGCATCCCACCATGTAGGACCATATAGCACTACCCCTAGTACCGATTACACCAACTAACCTGGCTGGGCCACCCATTACTCTCCATATAAAATAGTCCTCACCTTCCTCCTGTTCAAACAATTACACTCCACCCCGATGCCCTTTGCCTCACCATAGAGGTTCATATTATTCACATCATTTTGAATATAATTAGGTCTCCCTATCCTCATTTGATGACAAGGAGGAAATATATCATGCTTGAATACAAGGATCCCCTTCCCATATGCCTAGGGACACAAGGAAACCTTACTCACCATCCACTTCCTCACATCACCCCTTAAGAACCTACCACCCTTCTAACAAAGGATACACTCCTCATCTTGCCTATCCTTCGTCTTTACCTCCACCACTCCTAAGTAGGATGTCTTATTACACCCAAGCCCTTCAGTCACATGCTTCTTAATGTACTTCTATGCACATTCCTCCATCTCACACATGCTGTTATCCACAACCATCTCCCGCACCACCCATCATTTAGATGCCACCTATTCCACTTTTAGTCTTACCCTTTCAGTAAGACTCATAGTTGCTAAGGTCATTCAACTCATCCTCTTCATCATCACAACCACATCCCTCTTCCCATGCATACCACACTACTCCCTATATATTAGAATCCTGCTATCCACCTTTACCAATCCCATTGTTGCGGGCCAAACAAGGTGAATGGTTTCCTATTTTTGTCACATGCCCGTGCATTTAATTATCAACCCAAGGAGCTTCGTAAACTTGCGAAGAGTCGAAATTAGGTTACTACAATACCATTGGAGGTGGGTCTGCTAATCCTACGTTGGGGGGTGTTCTTGAGATGGTTGTCAATCATTCCCGCACTCCTCAATAAATTACGTAAGAAGAACATAATTTAAATCTACAGAAATAAATCATGTACATATTCTTGAAAATAAACCTACGACAATCACTAGTAAAGCAATGAACATTCCTATGAAAGCAATAAACTAATTAAAATAACTGAACAAAAAAGAAATGGGGAAGAAATACTGGCTTGGAGTGGGCCCAGGCTCCAGCAGCTTCTTCCCGATCGAACACGCGCTTTAGAACTTCTGTAACTGTAATATATTTATCAACGCATTACAATGTAACTCTAAAATGGATCTTTATTAATTCTCTCTATATATCGCTCTATATTTTCTATATCGCTATATATCTTCAGAACGATCTGCGTGTGTTTATATAACACACCCATAGAACTTCTATTATAGAAGTGGTTACAACAGTCGATTCTTCCCAGACTAAATTAGAACAGTCTGGCGAATGCAATCGACGTCTGGCATTCTGTTTCGAAGGCGGCATGTTCGTTTCGGTTCGTGCTTTGCCTGGCATCGGTAAGACATTTGGGTACGTTAGGCGCTATCTCCAATTTAGCTCTGCATGACGCAGAGTTGGAACTGCACCAGCCGCTGCCGTCCACGTCGTTCAACTCTGGTCAACGGGCAAAGAATCAGTGGCGCCTTTCGACTGCAGGGAGGCGCTCCCATTCAGTTGGCGCCTTCCGACTGTAGGGAGGCACTGATATTCAGTTGGCGCCTTTCGACTGTAGGGAGGCGCTCATCTTTGGTTTGGCGCCTTTCGACTGCAGGGAGGCGCTTGCATTCACTTGGCGCCTTTCGACTGTAGGGAGGCGCCTATGTTCAATCGGCGCCTTTCGACTGTAGGGAGGCGCTTGTATTCACTTGGCGCCTTTCGACTGCAGGGAGGCGCCTATGTTCAATCGATGCCTTCCGACTGCAGGGAGGCGCTTGTATTCACTTGGCGCCTTTCGACTATAGGGAGGTGCCTATGTTCAATCGATGCCTTCTGACTATAGGGAGGCACTTGTATTCACTTGGCACCTTTCGACTACAGGGAGGCGCCTATGTTCTCTTCATTGACTCTCGATAAAATAAAGTGCCAAGTCCATCGAAAGGACCTCGACTATTCCAAATCTAACTAAATCAACTGCAATTCCACAAAACATACTAAAAGCACACAAATTAGATAACATGCATAATTATATCAAATATCTATATAATCATTTATAAAAGTATGCAATCCTTATTATACAGCCGCATATTAATCAAAGAAGTATGTACAAAATATGAGCATTTATGGTGCTCATCATCCCCCCATGCCTAACATATGCCATGCCCTCATGGCATCCAAACTGTAGGTAGCCCTCTGAATTTTCATCATCGCCATCTCTTGGAGGATTCGGCTGCTCCTGCGGCTCGAGTCTATATTTTTGTGTCGGCATGTGAAGGTGTGGTTCGCCTGTGCCTATGGGAAACTGTGGCTGTTAATTGTCCCCTTCTTGTTCTGGCCGCTACTGGTGGTGGTTGAGCCAGCGTTGTTCCTGCCGATTGAAATGCAGCTTCGACAGCTTGCCAGAGGTCGGCATCTGGAGGTTTGACCACTGCCAGAGGGATATCCGAGTTATCCTCTCTGGAAGGCACTACTTGGGCCTTGTATAATCCGGCCACTTCAGGGGTAAGCCCTGCATTTTCCTTTGCAATTGCAGCGGCCTCCAATTGTGGGCCATATACTCCCCACCATTCCAAATACCTCCTCATCATGGAAGGCCACCCTCGGGATGAACCATAGATGTCCCAAAATTGGTTGTCTTCCGTCGGATTGATGTAGATGCCAGGATCTCCTTTTATCCTCGAGGATGCCTTCCTAGCTGCCTTGGCTGCTTTCATTTTGTTGCGTAGCTGCTCGAAGTATTTTTGCCTTTCGATGAATGGCTGCATATCCCATTCGTCCTCCTCTGACTCGACGAAGGTTACTTTCACCTTCTGTCGAGCCGACCTGGGCCTCTTTGCCTTGGCCTTTGCAGGAAATGTGGCGGCTCGGACCGGGGTCTCTTCTTTCTCTGGGGGTGATCCTACATTTTCCTGTCCACCTGGTGTCGACTCCTCAGGCTCTTCTCCTTCTTCAGGCCTAGGGAGGTCTTCCTTATCCTCTGGTCTTTGCTGGAGACCTTCGTCCTGCTCTGTGTCACTCAGGACAATGACAGGGGGCATCGTAGGACTTCTGTCCTCTTCACCCCTAAAAATAGAGGAATCCTCCCCTGTCTTCGGGCTGCTCTGTCGAGCATCTGATCGAATCTCCCTCGAAGAGAATACTCTTTCGATGGATGTGGGAGAGTTCGTCGGCACTGCTTCTACCCAATCAGTCTGAGTGGCCGCCTCCTGTCTTGTTGTTCCTCTGTCCTAAAGTATTTGATTTTCCTCCTGCAACTGCCAGACCAGCTACTCAAGCTGAGCGATTCATCTATCCTTTTCCTCCAATTCCTTTTGATGCTGGTTCTAGCAATCTTCCAGAACCTGCTATGCCATCCAACAATCAGTTTTCCAGTCAAGCGCCTCCTCCAAGGCCGCATCGATCTGGTCGTTACCCCCGAAAGTCCCCTCATTCTATGGGCTCTGGTTCATTAATTCTTGGAGGGTTTGGGCGGCAACGTCTATCTCTGTGTCGCTCTGTTCTTCCTCTATCGAGAGGAATCATCGCAGATGTTTCCTCCTAGGAATTGGTTCGTCTTCACCACCAGCGGGTGGTGCTCCTTCCTCCTCATACTCGGGCACTAGGGAATGCCCTCTATCCTCTATGTCTGCGGGCATCGGTGACTGTTCTGCCCTTCCTAGAAAATAGGGCAATGCCAATTGCTCGATGTTTGCTATCTCCTCTATAGGGAATGCTTCACCTTGCCCTAGTTTGGCAACCGCATTGTGTTGCTCTATTTGGTCGCCATCTCCCTCTGCATCGTGGTTCTGTCCCTATGCTTCTGCGTGGCGGACCAATGCCGATATCAGCCCATGGTGGGCTAAGGCGGATGGTGCCCCCTTCTGGTATCGAGCCACTTCATCCTTCAGAGCAGTCACCAGGTAGAAGGGTATATTTATTTTCCTCCCATGCACTAGGTGATTGAGGAAGTGCACATGATTAATGTTCAGATGCGTATACTTCCCTGTGCATGTGAAGAATCGAGCAATCTGCTCGAACATCTTCCGTATATCCATGGGGAGACTACTTTTGAGTAACCCCTCCCTTTCTATCTGCACGTTCCCTCCTGGCAGCAGTATTTCGGTGTATAGCTTTAGCACTCCGCCCTTGTATGCACATTCCCCCATGAGAGGCAATCCAGTCGCCTGTGAGATGAACTCAGGGGTGACTGGAATTTCCACCCCTCGTACTTGGGCCGCATCGCCCCTCAAAGAGGTGGCGAATTCTCTAGCTGTCTCCACATCCTGGCCCTGACTGACCAGGGTGCAGTATTCGAGCCACCCCTCGGCTTCGAATTGGGTCCTCACTGCCCCTCTGATTCCATCAGTATCACTGGGTTCGTTCTTCTTGATCGCGTGGTTCTTGGACCTTCCTCCCATGGCGCCTTTCGGTGCTGTATATTTTTTTGTCCTTCCTTCTGCAGGAAGGCGCCTTCTTATAGAAAAGATGCCTAACCCTAGCAGTTATGGAAGGCGCCCTATCATTGGCACGCGATTTCGACTATGGGGGGATACGATCTTTATGACAGCTGCATTTTTTTTGATACTGCGTATTTATAAATAATTATATAAAAGATTTGATTTAGTATGCGCGTACCTGATTCGGCGTTCCAGTTGTCATGGTAGCCGTTGATTGGCTGATTTGTGACACGAGGGAGGGATGTGGTCATTTGATGTCGCTGCTTCGTGCGATGCTTCGTTCTGCCCGAGGCATCCGATAGATGTAAATGTTGTACGCGGAAGGCGTTCTTTGGTACCTTCCCCATGTGGATGGTGCCCTTGTAGCGCCTTTCCAACGTTGTCGGTGTTCTTCATCGAATGCGCCTTTCGACTGCAGGGAGGCGCTCGTATTGGCTGGGAGGCACTTTTGCCTGCATGCATCTTCCCAATGTGGGAGGCGCCTCCTCCTGGTTCGTGCCTTCTCGATGTTGGAAGGCGTTCGTCTTGATGAATGCGCCTTCCTGATGTCGGAAGGCGTATTCGGCTGGATGCATGCGCCTTCCTGATGTTGGAAGGCGCCTCGGCTGGATGAATGCGCCTTCCTGATGTTGGAAGGCGCCTTCGGCTGGATTTTTTTTTTTTTAATTGGGTGCCTTCCTGCCATGGAAGGCGCCTATTATATATATATATATATATATTTGAAACTTCTTCTGGACGGGTGCCTTCTGACTACAGTAAGGCACCTTCTTCTAGACGAGCACCTTCTGCAGTAAGGCACCTTCTGGATGGGCACCTTCGGACTGTAGTAAGGCACCTTCTTCTGGATGGGTGCCTTCTGACTGCAGTAAGGCGCCTTACGGATGGGCGCCTTCGACTACAGTAAGGCGCCTTCTTCTGGGCTTGGCGCCTGCTTACCGCGGTAAGGCACCTTCTTCTGGTCTGGGCACCTTCTGACTATAGTAAGGCACCTTCTTATGGTTGGCGATTTGATTGGAAAAAGGGTGATCAAACCTTCCCAATTTTTTCATGTTGCCTAGATTCTATCTACGAGCCGGTGTCGAAATGCTGAGCCGAATCAGGCCTGGTTTCCCAGATACCTATCTCTCGTGTTGTCAGGTCCTCCACCTACAAAAAGCAACCAAAAAAGAAAAGAAAATAAAGGCAATTAGACGCGTTCCATGCCTGTTAGGCCCTAGATTAGGATGCCTGCAGCTTGCATGCGGGCGTCGTCCCTACAAAAAAACACACATTAAAAAAAACTATAACTAACTAAACAAATTGGGTGAGCACTTTCATGCCCACCATTTCACCTGTGAGAGTTCGGTCCAGATCTAGCAAGATGGGGTCTCCCCCACGCCTACTCTGGATTCCACTGTAACGTTTCGGACGTATTATAGGGGCGTAGTCGGTGGCCATTGACTGTGAACATGGTGTTGTCTGTCGTCAATTGTCTTGACGCGCACCGCCCCATTCCTAATGAGCTCTGCCACCTCATACGGCCCCATCCACCTCTGCATAAGTTTGCCCTTCCTTTCCTGGAACCGAGAATCGTATAACAGTACCCATTCCCCTACCTGGAACTTCTTCAGCTTGATGTGGTTATCATGCCACTTCTTTCTCTGCTTCTGTATAATCTTTGTCCTCTGCAAAGCATCCAGTCGGATTTCGTCCAGCTGATCTAGCTGGCGAATCCTCTATTTTTGAGCTTCGTCCAAGCTCAAATTTAATTCTGAAGCCATCCTCAGAGTTTTGATTTCGAACTCGATGGGCATCATCGCATTTTTCCCATAGACCAGTTGGAAAGGTGTGCATCCTGTGGTGGATTTCCACGTGGTGTTGTATGCCCAAACCGCCTCCGACAACCGTGTGGCCCAATATTTCTTGTGTTGCTGCATAGTTTTGGTCAGGATGTTTTCTATCTCCCTGTTTGTCACTTCTACTTGCCCGTTCGCCTGCGGATGGTAGGGCATGGTTTTGTTGTGCCGAACTCTATACTGCTCCATCAGCTCCTCAATCAATTTGGAGGTGAATTGGGGCCCTTGATCTGTTGTTATCTCCCGAGGAACCCCAAATCATGTGAAAATATGAGCAAATAAGAAGTCGGTGACCGTTCTTTCCTTTGAGTCCCTTAATGCCTGCACTTCCACCCATTTGGTGACGTAATCCGTGCGGACCAGAATAAACCTCCTTCCCATCGAAGGTGGATTGAATGGTCCCACGAAGTCCATGCCCCATTTATCGAAAGGTTCCGGGTGTACCCAGGGCTGCGAGGGCATTTCATCTCTGTGGGTCGGTCTACCCATCCTCTGACACTCGTCACACTTGTTGGTATATGCTGTCGCATCCTTGAACAGAGTGGGCCAAAAATACCCAGCCTGCAGGATTTTGTAGGCAGTTCGTTTCCCTGCAAAGTGTCCTCCGCATGGCTCATCGTGACATGCCTTAAGCACTTTTGAAAACTCCTGTTCTGCTATGCATCTTCTTATAATTTGGTCCCATCCTATTTTAAATAGGAGACCATCCATCCAAAGGAATGATGCGCTCTTCTCTATGACCGCCTGCTTTTCTCGGTAGGAGAGAGCAGGTGAGGTCCTTTCGATGGCCAAGTAATTGGCTATGTCTGCATACCACGGAGTTTGTTCACTAATAGCGAATAGATGTTCATCCAAAAACTGGTCTTCCACTGCTTGATGATCTGCTGGTATCAATCTGGACAGAAAATCTGCCACGACGTTGTCCTTGCCCGGTTTATCGACTATAGTGATGTCGAATTCCTGCAATAGCAACAGCCATCTGATAATTCTGCCACCAATGGCCGGCTTGCTCATCAGATACCTGATAGCCGCGTGGTCCGTATGGACGAAGACCTTGTATCCCATTATATAGTGACAGAATTTGTTTATTGCATGGACAACTACGAGGAATTATTTTTCTGTCACTGTATAGTTGAGCTCTGCTCCCGCCAAGTTTTTACTGACATAATAGATGGCGTAGAATTCTTCGCCATATTTCTGCCCGAGGACTGCTCCGATCGCACCGTTGGATGCATCGCAGTAAATATGGAACGGTATGGCCCAATTCGGTCCTCTTAAGACTGATGCAGATATCAATTTTTCTTTCAGCAATTGGAACGCTTCTTCGCAATCTCCCATCCAATTGAACTCTACGTCCTTAGAAAGTAGAGTGTGCAGTGGTTTGGCAATCTTACTAAATTTGGCGATAAATCGCCGGTAGTACCCGGCTGAACCAAGGAAACTTCTTACCTCTTTCTACGTTCTAGGGCTAGGTAGGTCTCTGATGACCTCGATCTTCCTCTTGTCTACTTTTATCCCTTCTGTAGAGAGGTGGTGTCCCAACACGATGCCTTCCTGCATCATCATAAAACATTTTTCATTACTTAGGGACAAATGATTTTCCTTGCTCCTATCGAGCACTCTTTCCAGATTTGTCATTGCCTCCTCGAAGGTTTCTCCATAGGCGGTGAAGTCGTCCATGTATACTTCCACCCCATCTCCTATCATATCAGAGAATATGCTAAGCACCGCCCTTTGAAAGGTGGCTGGTGCGTTGCACAATCCAAAAGGCAATACCTTATAGGCAAACGTTCCCCATGGACAGGTGAACGTTGTTTTATCTTGATCTTCTTCCCCTATCTGGATCTGGTTGTAACCACTGAAACCATCCAGAAAGGAGAAGTATTTTCTTCCTGAGAGTGTGTCCAAGACCTGATCGATGAACGGGAGTGGGAAGTGGTCTTTCTTAGTCGCCTTGTTCAACGCCCGGTAGTCCATGCAGATCCACCATTTCCCATTCTTTTTGGGGACCACCACTAATGGTGACACCCATTCACTATCAAAAATTAGATATATGAATTCGGCAACCAGAAGTTTGTGCAGTTCTTCTCTGACAATGTCTTTCATTGCTGGGTTCATCCTTCTCTGTGGCTACCGACTAGGAGTTGCCTGGTCATCTAAGTAAATCCGATGGGTACATATTTTTGGGCTGATGCCATGCATATCTGTGTAGTCCCATGCAAATGCTTGCTGGTGTTTTACCAGAAGCTCTTCCAATTTTTCTAGTTGTATGGGCGTCAACCTGCTGTTGACGTTTAACGTCCTCCCTGGCCCAACGTGTATTTGTTGGATGTGCTGATCTTGGGCGCCAGTCAACGGCGATCCAAGTGCGGGGGTGGATGATTCTCCATGGAGAAACTCCATGATAGCACCATCCTCGTCCTCTTCTGCCACCTCCTCCAAGGTCATTACCGGCTAGATTATGGACAACTCCGTAGTTCCATGCTCGGTGATCCTGGATTCTTCTGTCGAGTCCATAGACGAGTCTGGCGGAGAAATGGTCAGCCTTTTGACATTTTGCCCATTGGAGATGGTCATTAGCCCATCCCGATAGCTGATGTAAGCATCAGCTATTGCCAGCCATGGCCTCCCTAAAATGAGCGGGTAACCGCCCAGCCTGGTCTTGGTCTACAAAACTAGAAAATCGGCTGGATATTCCCATGCACTGACTGTTACGATCACATCTTCCAGCATTCCTTTCGGTGATACGGTTGATCGATCGGCTAACTGTAGCACTGTCATGGTTGGCTTCAGGTTCGTGAGCCGCAACCTCTGCATGGTCTCTTGAGGCATCACGTTGATGGCTGCCCCGAGGTCAACCAGTGTGTTGGACAGGGAATGTCCTCCAATTTTTACGGTCAGCACTGGGCTGCCTGGGTCTGCATACTTCGGATGGTGTGTTCTACCCATCATTAGATCTGCCAGTTTACCCATGACGTTGATAGTCTGGGTAACTTTTCATCCTAGTCTCCATAGACACATTTCTCTAATTGCCTTGGTGTAAATGGGGACATCTCGAATTGCTTGAAATAATGGGATTGTCACCGTGAGATTCTTCAAGCTCGACAAGATGTCAAATTTTGGCTGTGTTGTTTTTCTTTGTTCCTACAGCCGGCTAGGAAATGGAGCCTCCGCTCTCTCAAGTGCTTTTCCTTCTTCTACCAGAGGTGTCTCCTCTATTTCTGCCTCCTCTTCTACCAATGGAGGTATCTCTACCATTTCTTCCTCCTCTTCTACCAGAGGCGGAGTCTCTACTCCTAGTTGCCTACCTGATCTAAGCTGAATATTATACATATGGTACATCTCACCTTCTACGTTGTATGTCGGCTGATTTACTCTATTGTTCGGGTTTGTTGTCGGTTGTGCTGGTAGCTGCGCAGGTCTCGCTGCTGGCAATGTTGGTAAGTTCTGTTGGATGTGAGCAGGAGCTGCATTCTGTGGAGTCTGATTCCATGCATTGTGGCCTCTCCACTACTGCCTAGGATATGGATATGGCATCCATGGCTGCTGATTCGAGAATGCTGTTGGGGGTGCGTTCGTCCAGGGTGACGGTCCCCACCACCCCATATTAGGTGGTTGAGGGGGTCCTTGGTGCATGTATGACCCTCCCCCATATGTTGGCATTCTGGTTGGTATATTCCCCATGGGGGGCTATGGCCAACTCTTCCTATTGCCTATGAAATAGGCCTCCGTGCTCTCAGTCGCTTCCTGGTTACTGGGCAGTTGTGGGCACAATCGAGTTTTATGATTCAACCTGCAAACTGTGCATTCTATGACCTTGTTTTCTGGGCATGCATTCTTTGCATGCCTTCCTCTACATTTTGGGCAGAAATAGGCTAATGCTGTGTCATTTTCTTGTTTCTTCTTTTCTAACAGCAGCGTATCCATCTATAGTGCTAGAGATGAAAGCATTTCGCTCTTCAAATCCTCCAGCATGTTGCCTATCTCTATTTTGGTGACTGAATAGTCGCCTTCATGGTCCTGGGGGTGACTTTGCCTCGCCTTCTCGAGTAGTTCCGACATAATTTTTGGATGTCATCCATAGCATGCTGATAGACATCACCTCCAGAGATCATGTTGAGAGCCTCCAGTGACTCATTGGTAAGTCCCCTCAAGAAGATGCTTTTGAGGGACTTATCAGATAGCTTCGAGTGAGGGGACCATTGAAGATTAAAGGTGAATCTCTCCCAATACTCCTCGAGAGACTCATCTTCTCTTTGTGTCATGCTCAGGACCTCCTCCCTGGAGTCTCTTGCTCTCCCAAAATCTTGATATTGCTCTAAAAGAGCGTCTTCATATGGTCCCGGTGGTGATGTGTTTGTCTCCCAGACCGATGAACCATCGTAGAGCTGCATCATCTAATGTAGAAGGAAATAATTTCAACTTTTGTGCATTTGATTTGTAATCCATAGACCTGCACAAAACATCAAATTTGAATAAAAATAGGTCAGGGTCCTCAGTCGGGTGTCCTCTGAAGGACGGGAGGTGAGCAGGGGATATGTTTTTCATTTTGGTATCTCCTACTCCCTCCTCTATTGGGAAACTAAAGCCAGATGAGACTTCATCGTTATCTACCATTTTTTCAAGAAATGTGGTTTCTAATGCAGCGTTTATGGCCTTTCGGTCATTTAAAACTTTTTGAGTCAAT
Source organism: Wollemia nobilis (assembly GCA_028583015.1). Classification (NCBI taxonomy): domain Eukaryota; kingdom Viridiplantae; phylum Streptophyta; class Pinopsida; order Araucariales; family Araucariaceae; genus Wollemia; species Wollemia nobilis. The sequence goes on from JAQPPZ010000415.1 coordinate 713,244, forward strand.
GCTCTAAGGTTGTCTGGCGAGATCGTCTGATCCTCCATAGCCTTCCACAATAGGGCTTCCTCTAGAGGAGTCCTATTAAATAGGGGATTTGTGATAATTCGTTCATCCCCTTGTTGATGGGATGAGGCGGCACTTTGCACAAAGTGCGGTTCCTCACTCCAATGGACTGTTGGTAGGTCGGACGGGTCTAGCTCAAATCCAAAATGCTCGGCTGACTCAGGTCCTGATGGATTAGTTCTTATAAAGCGACCGTCAGGTCCTCTTCTTCTCGAAGAACTCATACAAGGTCGGATAGAAGGTTTCAGGGTATTGCAAGTAATCTAATTAAGACGCTTCCCCGACAACGGTGCCAAAATGTTGCGGGCCAAACAAGGTGAATGGTTTCCTATTTTTGTCACATGCCCGTGCATTTAATTATCAACCCAGGGAGCTTCGTAAACTTGCGAAGAGTCGGAATTAGGTTACTACAATACCATTGGAGGTGGGTCTGCTAATCCTACATTGGGGGGTGTTCTTGAGATGGTTGTCAATCATTCCCGCACTCCTCAATAAATTACGTAAGAAGAACATAATTTAAATCTACAGAAATAAATCATGTACATATTCTTGAAAATAAACCTACGACAATCACTAGTAAAGCAATGAACATTCCTATGAAAGCAATAAACTAATTAAAATAACTGAACAGAAAAGAAATGGGGAAGAAATACTGGCTTGGAGTGGGCCCAGGCTCCAGCAACTTCTTCCCGATCGAACACGCGCTTTAGAACTTCTATAACTGTAATATATTTATCAACGCATTACAATGTAACTCTAAAATGGATCTTTATTAATTCTCTCTATATATCGCTCTATATTTTCTATATCGCTATATATCTTCAGAACGATCTGCGTGTGTTTATATAACACACCCGTAGAACTTCTATTACAGAAGTGGTTACAACAGTCGATTCTTCCCAGACTAAATTAGAACAGTCTGGCGAATGCAATCGACGTCTGGCATTCTGTTCTGAAGGCGGCGTGTTCATTTCGGTTCGTGCTTTGCCTGGCATCGGTAAGACATTTGGGTACGTTAGGCGCTATCTCCAATTTAGCTCTGCATGACGCAGAGTTGGAACTGCACCAGTCGCTGCCATCCATGTCGTTCAACTCTGGTCAACGGGCAAAGAATCAGTGGCACCTTTCGACTGCAGGGAGGCGCTCCCATTCAGTTGGCGCCTTCCGACTGTAGGGAGGCACTGATATTCAGTTGGCGCCTTCCGACTGCAGGGAGGCGCTCGTCTTTGGTTTGGCACCTTTCGACTGTAGGGAGGCGCTTGCATTCACTTGGCACCTTTCGACTGCAGGGAGGCGCCTATGTTCAATCGGTGCCTTTCGACTGCAGGGAGGCGCTTGTATTCACTTGGCGCCTTTCGACTACAGGGAGGCGCTTATGTTCAATCGGTGCCTTTCGACTGCAGGGGGCACTTGTATTCACTTGGCGCCTTTCGACTGTAGGGAGGCGCCTATGTTCAATCGATGCCTTTCGACTGCAGGGAGGCGCTTGTATTCACTTGGCGCCTTTCGACTGCAGGGAGGCGCCTATGTTCTCTTCATTGACTCTCGATGAAATAAAGTGCCAGGTCCATCGAAAGGACCTCGACTGTTCCAAATCTAACTAAATCAACTGCAATTCCACAAAACATACTAAAAGCACACAAATTAGATAACACGCATAATTATATCAAATATCTATATAATCATTTATAAAAGTACGCAATCCTTATTATACAACCGCATATTAATCAAAGAAGTATGTACAAAATATGAGCATTTCTGGTGCTCATCACCCATCACATTTCCACTATGAAATCTAGCACATCCTTTTCCACATTGAGGCTCTCAAGGTACATCTGAGCCATTGTCATTTCCATGCTTCCACTCACCAATCCATAATGACCCACACATCTCCACATCCTCATAGGTCCATCCCTCATCCTTGAATATGATCCACATCAAGTTCTTGACTCATGCCTCCATCATTTGACCTCACTCCATATGCTACCCGCTCACCTCTAGTGGATCCCTACATTTATCCTATGCCACTTCCATCTACCCCTCTATCCAAAATATTTTATCACCTCATACACCAAGGTCTCCTTACACTACCTGAAATCTAGACTATTGATCCATCATGTCCCAAACTACAAAACTACCATGAGAACCAATTTTTCATATATCATTGCTAGCCAGGACATGACATTGAAATGTGCTAAAAATTTGAAAACATGATTCACAACATGTTGCATGGTGATCGCACCCCCTCACCAAAATGTTCCTTCCCATCCAGCTGACTCCAAATTCCCCCATGCTGCATTGTCCCTTGAACTTTACCATCATGTAAATATTTGACAACACCATCCCGCTACATTCACCATATGTCCAACTACACAAACCCTCAAAGACTAAGCAACATCCTTGATTCACCTCCCCACTCACACCCTGATCCATGTCACTTAGCCCATCAGTAGTTTCTCTTCATCTTCCTTCTTACCTCTTCCTCTACTTCTTCTTATTACTTCCTTGTTTATTTATATGGTCACACTTTGAGTGGCTACATACCTACGTTTATCTACTTTATTTCTTAAATCTTCCTTTATATTTGGTAATCCCCTCATATTGTTGGTTACCAATGCTTATTTATTCTCATTTCTTCCATATGTGAATCCCACCTTCACATGCTTCTCCTTTTTGTCATTAATTCACACATTCCCATAGGTCATAGTTTATTTTCCTATTACATACACACCCCACATGCTAGGGAAACCATTATCACATCATCTCGCTTTTGTCATTACAATACACCATACTCATATGTAGATAAGCATTTCAATATTTCCCATCTACATTTCATGAGCTTCCTCTTGTAGATATTGCACTCCCCACTTGCATCATTTACATTACACCCATTGCATAAATCCATATGTTTTTCATTATAATTTTATTTCAAGTTTGTATACTCTTCCCCTAAAAATGCACCTTCACTAGGAGTAATATAAGTACTTATTAGCATCACCACCTAGATGTCCATTTTCCATTTTTAGGATTAGAGTATACATAGGTGTCTTGTTAAGCATTGACCACCTACTAGTTCAGTCAATTAAATGTCACTTCTAGTTGACAAGTTTTCTACACTTCTTACATTTTTTTCAAGCTGGTTCAACTTATCTCATGGACCTTTCACATAGGTTACACATTAAACAAGTTTTGATTCTAGGTAAGATAACACCTTGTGTAGATATCACCATCTAGCGAATGGTTCTCCTGTTCACCTTATCACGTGCATGGTCAACATACGACCTAGGGATAAAAAAGAGATAAGCATAAGAAAAAATAAGATAAAAAGGTAGAAAAAAGCCAACGCCCATAAAATAAAATAAAATAAAAAATAAAAAATAAAAAAGAGAAAAGAAATAAAAAGAGCACAACAATAATAAATACCAAAAATAAACAAGGGGTAGAAAACAAAAGGAAAAGCCTCCAGATATCACCATTTTTATGCTTCATCACCTTTGATCCTTAGGTTCAACATAACACCATGGGATGATTTCTATTTATAGCAATAGGCTCTAAGAGCCTACCTACCAGTGGGATATTCTTACAAGTGGTGATATATCTATCACATTAGTGACCTTATTTTGTACACATCACTATTTTCTTATGGATTAACTAGCTAGTTTGGCCATGTATACAATGGTTTAATCCTACCTCCCTCAAAATGGATAAATGAACATCACCCATTTACACACACAAGAACATGAAAGAATTTGAACCAGTCATATTAGTTATGAGTTGTTGCAAACACTTGCATAGTTTTTGTTCTAATATTTGATTACCACAACTATGTTGGTCAAAGTCATTACATATACCTTATACCATCCTACATCCATGATATTATGGAATGGATCACATTATATAGGTACATGCAACAATACAAGTGCTTCCATTGTGCATTTTAGTCCCTTCATAAAAGCATCTTTGCTTCTATGTTACATAGAGTCATCAAACATTACATTAATATATTTATATTACATGCATTCTCTCACATTGCCTCATTGTATCTATGTTACATGCATCTACTATAAATTTAATTTATAATCACATCACATAGCATTGCATTCGACATGCAATCCTTCATATCATTCTACAACATATCTATACTACAATATGATCATATATCTACACCCTACCACATATGTATATTCATTCATTATACATACTCATAAATTATACTATGCTATCTATGCAAACACAATTCAAACACATGCAAATCAATATCATAACACATGTATATATAATAGTTGAAACCAAAAAGTATATATATGTAGTCCATCAAAAATACCCGTAGGCTACAACCTAGGACCATGCCCACAATACATCATCCAAAACTGCCCATAGGCTACAATGACAACCAAACCTAACTACCACTAGGGGCCTCTCCACTCCCATCACATAGCACTCTACCCTATGTTATCCCATGCATTGATGCAACCAAATTGGACTCTACCCTCTCTTCAAATCCTTGAGCTCTTGCAGGATACAACACCATCCTTGAACTAGCAGCCACATCTCCACCCTATGCCACATATCGCACCTTAGCCCTTTTGCCTCTTCGACCCATCTAAGTTGCACTTTGATGACTCTACTAAGACTGTATCTATATGCATGACTGTATCCTAGACTATGATAACACCTGGTCATAATTGAGAAGTAGGATTCCATGTATCATCATACCAAACTTACAATTTGTCCACTCTATTGCTTCCATAGCCATCAACCCTCTTGCACTCTCACTATCCCTCCACAACTACTCTAACTCTACTCTCAGACCAACCACATCATTTGGTACCTCCCCTAGTACCTAGGCTTCCTCAGCCTCCTCTAGGGCTTGTTATTGCCTCATCATATTTGCACGTAGCTCTGTAATATCTACATCATGGACCTCCATTATAGATCTCTCCCTCTACACCTCTACCATCAATTGCTCTATCTCCTTAGCCATATTAGCATATCTAGCCTTTAATGCCTTATTATAAATATAACCAGTAGTCTCCAAAGCTATTATCCTCTCCTCCAAATTGGTCACATCTTCCGTTCAACCTCTATCACTCTCATGAAGCTCCCCCTCCAACTATCACATTCCATCCCATAATAATAGCACCTCCTCCTTCGCATCTTGTATCTCCTTATGCTCAATGGGAATATCCTCCATATCATCAAAAAATCCCACATCCATGGTGTTATCAAAACCACCCATCACAATAACCCCACATGTCTCCTCCATGAATGCTCCCTCCTCCATAAGTTACGCCTCACTACTCGTAGGAATCTCCTCCACTCTTTCTACAAAGGAACTCGAGGCATCACCCAATCATCACTTCGACCATTGAAGAGGCACCTTTGTATCACTCCTAAATCTATCCTATGACATGGCTTGAGTACCTCTCGCTATCCTTCCCTATGTCACAGGTACCCCACCACCAGGTGGTACCCATTGATCAACTACTCCCACACCTGACTCCTAGCTTTGCATCGCCCACCAGAAATCAAACTTTGGTTTTATCCCTACATTATCCATATTTGGGATCACCATAGGTGGGTCCCTCTTACCAATCCATGGCAAGACCATAGGCTACCCTCCTCTGTCACCCCACTACCTATAGTACACAATAGGCACCTCTAGAATATCCTATCATAACTCAAACTATCGCATAACTCAATTGAACTGAAAGAACTTAGCCTATCAAGTGTACCAACCCACCAACCACCTCCCATAATGAATAACACCTAACTACTCATCATCATGCTCCCATACCACCCCACCCCTCTAAGGCCTCCACATAATCACATCTGGTACCAACTTCCCAAACTCCACCCTCCAAAATAGAGGATCACCCTCATGTGGCCTCTTAATGCCCTTCTCCTCATCGATCCTCCATATTAGAGCATAGGGAAAATATTTCTATCCCTCAACATGCACATTATAGGGTAACAAATGATAGCCTCTCAATGGCTATGTGCTCCCATGCCCATACTTATAACAAAGGTGTCCAACTCAACCCCTTTCACCTAGCATGCACCACATCATGCAACTCCTTGTATATGTGGGCCAACAATGCAGGTACCCATGCAAAAAAAATGCTATGCTCCACCATATCACTCACCATGTCTAGCATATTCTAGGTAAACAATACCCTAGAAGTATCAGGTAAAGCATATGTAGAGATCATCATCATCACCGCACACTGGCACTTAGATATCATCTTATTGTTCCACAAAAGCTCATAATCCATCTTCTTGGTATCCACATCTCCCCACTTATCTCCAAATAACCACTCCATCACAACTTCCTTACTATCATCTAGTGCTGCCCTCACTGGAACACCCTCGATAGGTAACTTATATATCCTGTAAACATCCTCCAGGGTGATAGTCATCTCACCCATCGAAAAATAAAAAGTGTTTCGATCTACATCCCATCGCTCACACAAAGCAGATATATATGCCCTATTGGCATGAATGCTCTTACATTCCCATATCCCTCTAAACCACATTGTGTCCAACCACACCTCATCATCCTTATTCTTCATGAGCTTATCCAACTCGCTCTTCATAGTACAAACCCGATGTTGTGGCTCGATCTTCTTCACCTGTTCATACACAAACAACAACAACAAAATTCACATTAGTTCAATACACAATCCTCCAATTAAACAAAATTTAATTTTCTTAAACACATTTCACACATAAATTAATTTATTTAATTTATCATGCACTTCGAGACATAAAACATGCACAATCCACATATCACAATACATAAAAAACATAGTCACATATTTGGATACCCATTTTGCCATTTTATGGTAAAAGTCCAAACAAATGCAAAAAATAGTACATATTTGGCTTCCAACAGTCAAATTTAAAATTATCCACATACTCATTGTGGCATGAAATTCAAAACCACATCAATCCACCAGACATACAAAAACAAAATACATTTTTGAACACCCATTTTGACCTTTTATGGTGAAAGTGTCAACAAGTTTCAAAAATAGTATACAAATATGCACAAAGTTTGAGGTTAAAGTCAACACAACCTCATCAAAATAGTGCACATGCCAAATCACACCACATCAAAAACACAGTCGTATTTCTGGACACCCATTTGGCCACTTCATGGTGAAAGTTCAAACAAAAGTGAAAAACAGTGCATATCGGGCTCCCAACAACCAATTTTAAATTTAATCCTATCTACATCATGGCACACAATTCAAACATACACCAAATGCAACAACATTCCAAAACAAAGCACATTTTTGGATACCCATTTCACCTTTCTATGATGAAAGTGTCAACAGTTTTCAAAAGTCATACACCCATAATGGAAAAATTAATAGTCAAAGTTTTCTAAGTTACATCCTAATGGATCATAATCAGATAACATTCCAAACGAGGATAAAAAAAAAACACAGTCACACAATTAGATATCTATTTCCTACTTTTATAGACAAAATTCAACCACATTTCAAAAACAGTACACCATTACTCCAAAAATGCAAAGTCAAACTACAAAACTATCCTACCCATCACCCATTCAAACTACAACAAAAACTGATCAAACCTAAAAGCCATCACACTTTTGGGTACCCATTTAGCCTGTTTAACACTTTGTGTTCCAATTTCAATTAAAATTTACCTAAATTTTAAAAAATGACATGAAAACCTCCCCCTTATTTCACACTTTTCCAAAAACAAAATTGGAAAACAAATAAAATAAAGAGCACTTACCGGTGGGTCTCCACATTGGGTGCCAGCGCCAGTGCATCCTCTCGCCATCCTACTGCTCAAACTAGTCAACTATAAGTGCTCCGCATCGCCAACCATCACTCACTCCTCACTCTCCAAGTTTACCACCATCAAAATGACCCCCCACACTTCCAAAAAGGTTTAAATATACCTAAAAACCCTAATTAGGTGCAATTCACCCCCGACCTATGAATTAGACCCAATTCACCCCTCGACCTATGAATTAGACCAATTCACCCCCCGGCCTGTGAATCTAGATCCAATTCACCCCTCGACCTATGAATTGAGCCTAGAAGCCCCAAAATCACCCAAATTTCATCCCAAACCCTAGGAAACCTGTCCCTCTTCTTGTCCATATTATTTTTCATCAATCTCATCATGCATTTTTCTTCTATCAACCAATCCATCATCACATCACCATATTTCATTCACCTCATTGTTGATTCCTCATTTGAGGGGGTATTCATATCCAAAAGTCAGCTTTGCATGCAACCAAACAACCAAACATCCAAATCATGGATATCGCATCTATCTACAAATTTTTTTGCTGAATATTATCTTATGATAATAATCTCAAATTCCAACTAGATATTTGTTAGATCATGAGAGTTGTGCACAACAATGGAGATGTCACTTTGGCATTCATGATACATAATGAATGACACATTTGAATAACCCATGTGCAACATTGGAGATGTCACTCTGGCATTCATGATACATAATGAATGACACGTTTGAATAATCCATATGTTAACTAGCTCAAATGGTTTGACACTTGTCACCATGCACTCATCAATCAATCAACAACAAAAATTTGAATAGGTATTTGTTCTATTCGTACTTTGGACCATCTTGCATTGGTTGCAAAAGCAAAGCAATCAAAAGTTTCCCCCACAAGCAACTAGTATGACATCGAGAAATGTCATACAGACTCAACAAAATCATCGTGTTGCATCCACAATCATCCATTTCCATTCACCAACATTGTTTTTCATTTTCTTTTTTTCTTTCTCTCTTCTTTCCCCTCTTCTTCTTCTCTTCTTCTCTTCTCTCCTTGGATTCCCAATCAATGTTGTATGGTCACGCTTCGAGAGGCTACATACCTTTGATTAGATTCCATTCTTTTCTCTTCTCCCCTTGGATTCCCAATCAATGTTGTATGGTCATGCTTTGAGCGGCTACATACCTTTGATTGGATTCCATTCTCCTTATTTCCCTTATCCCCTACACATCCCTTCACATTTTTGTATTAAACTATGTTTCACACAGTATAGTACAAAAAGGGGCAAAATGTAGACACCCAAAAGTCACACATAGCTACCTCTACGTACTTGTAGATCCTTTTGGATACTTGTAGGTTTACATAGGCCATCCTAGACACCTCTAGGCTATTTTATACTGGCGTAGACTATTGTAGATCCCTCTAGACCTACATAGACTATCGTAGACATGTGTAGACTACTATAGACATGTGTAGACTAGCTAGATAACTTTGGATTAGCGTAGCATATCTTAGACTTACATAGACCATCCCAATGGTTTATAGGTACAAAACCCTATTAAACTACTCAATCCACATCATAACCACCTTTCATCCATCAAAAGATCACTTATCAATCACCTAAGGTAACTTAAGCCCTTCCTAGACCTAATTAGGACCCCACGGGACTATTAGTTCCTAAAAAGTCTTAATTAAAGTTAATTCCAATTCTAATTTTAAAGTGACTTCACTTAAAGTACACTTTTTGGATTAAAAATGTTAATTAGGTTCCTAAACCCTAATTAGTCCTAATTATTCCCTCCCACATGTGTGTGCACCAAGTTAGTTAGGATATTTCTTAGGAAACCCTAACCTAACCCTAATATAACCTTAGAGTTGACTAATCCTAGTTAACCCTAATCTCTCCTCACACATGTGTGAGGATGAGATATTTTCTTAGGGAATGTGGGGATGACACCTCACAAACCCTAACCTAACCACTATAGAACCTGACCTTAGGGTTTATTTCCCTTAACCACACCCCCTACACCTTAGGTTTATCTATAAATAGTGGACCTAATCCCTCATTCTACCTCTCTCTCCCATTTTAGTTGAAGTACAAAAACTCTATCAAAATGCAACCAAAAATGCAAACAAAGACATCTGATCCATACTAGCAACATTGCAGCACCTGAGGAGCCCATCCATGCAAGGATTTCTAGTATAAAGTGCTTATAGTTCAATTCACCCCCCAACCTATGAATCCAACACCAATTCACCCCCCGACCTACGATTTGGATCTACAGGACTCATTTCACTCCAAATCTATTAGGTAAGCTCCATTTGGTATTTTTATGAGGTTCTATGCAATTTATTTCAGTTTTCATTACATATTTTGAGTTGATTTGTCCTTTCTACCATGGGGCATGACTAAGGCAAGCCCCCAAACATACTAACTCCATTTTGCAGGTCTAGCACATATGCAAAGAGGAAAACAATAGCAAATACAACCAACGGTGGCACACATTATGCATGAAGCCCACCTACATTGAGGAGCCCAAGAGAAAGCATCAGATTTATTATAAATTTATGGAAGAAAGAAAGGGGAATTCCCCCATTTGTAACACAAAAACACTTCTATCATGAATAAAATCAAAATTTTTGAATAATCTATGTTTTAGCAAATTATTAGATCAAATGCATTACTTTTGTATGTTTCACTTACTTCACTACATTTGAAATTCATATTTTTCTTCAACAATTCTGAGATAGATTTCACATTTTGAGCAAAATAAGAGATGAATTTTCTAATAAAATTGATCTAGCCAAAGAAATATAACAAATATTTCTTGTTCACGGGCAATGGAAGAGCGAGAATTTATTTGAATCTATCTAGATCTATAGCGATACCTTCTTTAGAGACCACATGACCTAACAATTTTCCCTCATGGACTACAAAAAATGACTTCTTCGGCTTAAGAGAGATGCCAAATTCCCTGAACCTTTTAAACACTTGCTCTAAATATGCCAGGTGATCTTGCTTCTCATGCGAGAATACAGTCATGTCATCCAAGTAGATTAGAATGAATTTTTTGGTCAGCTCTTTAAAGACATAATTCATTTCTCTTTGGAATGTGGCTTTTGCGTTGGACAGACAAAAAGGTATTCTATGATAGGCAAAAGTACCCCATTTGGTGGTTAATGTTGTTTTGAACCAATCCTCATATTTCACCCAAATCTAGTTGTAACCAGAGAAGCCATCTAATAGTGAGAACCTCTCCACTCCTACAACAATCTGCAATATATGATCAATCTGAGGGATTGGATAGTGGTATTTTAATGATGCTTGATTGAGATTACTTAAATTCACACACAAGTGGATGTCACCATTCTTATTTCATACTGGGACTAAGTTAGCTACCCAGGTTGAATGCTTGATCAAATATATAATCTTAGCCTTCAGTAGCTTTAACAGTTCTTCCCTCATTATGGCTTCAATTATAGGGTTCACCAGCCTCTATTTCTACATAAAGGGTTTTGTGTTTGGTTCTAGCTCAATTGTATGTTGGATCACTTTCTTATCATATACTTTAAGATATTCATATGACCAAGCCACGATGTCTTGATATTTCATGCATATAACTTTGATATCCTCCTCTTATTTTAGAGAACATCAAACTCCAACTTTGAGCTTCTTTTCCTTTTTATCTCAATTTCCTTGTACACATTTTCATTGATATCCATAAATTTGATCATATTCCTATATTCGTTGTCAAACAAGCTCTCCAAAGTGACCAACCCCTTAGGGATATAATTATTTTTTAGCTAGATGACATATTGTTGGTCTCTCTTCTAGATTTTCCTCTTCAACTATAGATAGATAGACTTCCCTTACTAGGAAATTAATGATATGTTCATTACTTTCAAAAACCTTCTAGAAGATTTGCTTGTCTGATATTGCAGGCCTAAAAATTATTTTAATCCCTTTGTCTTTTGTGACTCCTATATCTACAAAATGGTTGAAATTATCTCCCCTCAATGCTAAGGAATCAAAAAATGTGTTCTATATTTTGAAAATAAAATTAATATTTAGGGCATCAAAGGATTCCATCAAATCGCATATTGTATACCTTTAGGTAATGGTGCTTATTATTACATATCTCTCTTACCTTATTAAAAATTAGTTTAGAATAACTGTATATAACTAGTATCTTGATGTCCATGCTCTCAACATACATTAGTCTAAGGTACAAATATTCATACTCTATAACATTGTTGGTGCATGACCATGTCAGTCTGTATGTGAAACTCTTTGCACCCTCTGACTGAGACTGCAATAGTACACCAACACTAGCCCCATTTTTGTATCTTACACCATCAAAGTGCATGGTCCAAGTCTTTATTTCCCTTAATGACTAATTGGACATGGTAGGTATGTTGGCAATTTTGGGTACTTTGGGTACATTGCCTTTGCTCAATTATATAATTTGTCATTGATGTCAAGAAGCTTTTGAAGGAATTTGATTTGATGTCAAATAATTTGTTTTGATGAAGGTTACGACATGACAGTTTCAAAGGTCTTTTGCAAACCCCAAGCTGACAGGTTTGAAAGAAAAGCGCTAAGGCAAAAAAGTGTCGCGATATCACGAAATGTTGGGTTTTCGCGACCCGAAGAAAAGAAAAGCGCTAAGGAGAAAAAGTGTCATGATATCGCGACATGTCGGGTTTTCCCGATCCGAAGAACAAAAAAGAGCTAAGGAGGAAAAGTGTCACGATATCACGACATGTCGCATTTTCGCGACTTAAGTAGGAGAGAGAAAGCAAGTTAGAAAAGTGTCGCGATATCGCGACATGTCGCATTTTCACGACTTAAGCAGGAGAGAGAAAGCAAGTTAGAAAAGTGTTACGATTTCGTGACATGTTGCAGTTTCACAACTCAAAGAGCAAAGAAAATGTACGAAAGCTGAAAGCATCATGATTTCGTGACAGGTTGCAAAGAAAACGTATGGAAAGTTGATAGTGTCGTGATTTCACGACGAGTTACAAGGAAAGCGTACAGAAGCTGAAAGTGTCATGATTTCTTGACGGGTTGCAAAGAATGCGTACAGATGCAGAAAGTGTCATGATTTTGCGACAGGCAGAAAAGAAAGCAGACGAAAGCAGAAGTGTCATGATTTTGTGATAGAAACTGAAAGCAAGTCTTCTATAGGATAAGTGTCGTGATTGCATGATAAAAGCAGAGAGGAAGGCTATGAAGACAGAAGTGTCGCGATATCGCAATAGAAGTGAAGAGGAAGTCTGCAGAGGCAGAAGTGTCATGATTTCATGACAAAAGTAGAAAGGAGGTCGATGAAGGGAGAAGTGTCGTGATATCGTAACAAAAGCAAAGTTGATGCTGACAAAGATAGAAGTGTCGCGATATCGCGACAAGAGCTTAGTTGAAGTCAAAAAAGGCTGAAGTGTCGTGATATCACGACAAAATCCAAAAGAAAGTGTATGGTTGCAAAGGTGTCACGATATCGTGACATGTTGTAGTTTCATGACAAAAGCTACATAAGAGTTACAGAGGCAGTTGAAGCCGATAAAGTTTAGGGTTGTGCAACCGACTAAATATTAGGGTTATAGTCGACTAAGATTAAGGTTTTGATCTTGAAAGTGTTATTATAAAAGGCAGGCTATTTTGAAGAGTTGGTGTTGTTGTTAGTTGCGTCATTCACAGATAGAGTGCAAAGTGAGAAGTTCGATCGTCGAGAGCAGAGTGCAAAATTCGATCGAAGTGCGCAGAGTGTGCGAAGACGGTGTAGAGTGTGTGCAGAGAGACGACTGAGAGAAGACGAAGTGCCATTGTAAGAGTGCAGAAGTTGTGTATGTTTCTTGAGTAGATTTGGACCGGTCCTAGCAGAGGACTTGTGAGCTGAGTTTGATAGTTCTATCAGAGAACTTGAGGACAGAGGTGCATTGGTTCTTTGAGAAGAACCTGAGGACAGATTATGGTTGCTGAGCTATTATGGACGTGATCATAGAAGGCAGAGGTCTCTTAGGCTAAGCATTGAGGACAGGAGGTCTTCGGTGGAAAGGAGTTCCACATGCTAGCAAGAGGTAGAGGCAGTTGATCTTCTGAGGGATCATTTCCAGAGCAGAGGGGAAGGTATCTCATTTGGGCCGAGGCCCATAAACATTGTAATTAGGAAGGATTCCCAAAGAAATTTGAGATAACTTTTAGAGAAAAGTTTTTGTGGACATAGCCCAACCATTTTGGGTGAACCACGTTAAAAATGGGTCTTCAATGTGTGATGCTTTCTGTCTTGATTAATGTTGTGTTGATGCCACTGCTATCTAAAGTTAAAAATTAGTTAAGTCTTATACTATTCACCCCCCCTCTCAGTATAAGCTTGTGTTCTTCAAGGTACTCTTTTGTCTATTTATAAGGAAATGCTATATGTACCCATGCCTATTTTAAACTAATTGTAATCCTAATTGAACGATAATTCATCCTCAACCTATAGTTCTTAAAAACTTTCCACCAATTCAAAATCATCTAGAGCAGTGAGGTTACACACGTCTTCTTCAATTTTTTCAATATGATAAGACATAGTATTCTTGGGTATAATCCTTATTCTCTTTCCGTTAAATGGAATCACCATACTATAGTAATCCATGTACATGCATCCTCCCAATTTGGTAGTGAATTCCCTTGAAATACACATACCAAAATAAGGTTCTAGGTCTACCACCACTATTTCTTGCACAATGGTTAATTTTGGAGCTCTATGCAACCTCATTAGGACATCCTTTATCACCCCTACTATCTTTACTGGGGTTTCATCCAACTGCAAAACTCCAAGATATGATATGGTATACTCCATTTCCATCTCCTCATAGACAGCTTTGGGCATAACTGTAGTGGAAGTCCCTGAGTCAATCATGCAATTACAAATAATACAACCCTCCATTCTCATAGAAATATAAAAGAGAGGTGGTTTGTTCTTTACGGTAGTAAGGGGCATCTTGTATTTTCTAGAGGGCATGCTGAGGATTGTAGTATCCTACTTTTCTTAGGGATATTTGCTTAGAGAAGCCTTTAGCGGGTCTATTTGGCCAGGGATAAAGAGAGTATCATAAAGGCTAGCCTTTAAGGATATTATTTTCATCTCCTCTACAATATTATACTCTGATTTCACTAAAGAGGAAATATCAGACTTTATATCTAGCTCACCATACTTCCTTTTGTACTATTGTGTGGCCTCAATGCTTTACCTCTTGGTTATGGAGGGAAACCTAAGTTTCTCTTGTGCTTATTTCTTGGATTTGATCCATTATTTATCATTATCTTTGTCAAATATTCTAGGGAATCTGACCTCCTTTTCTTGGTCCTTTGGGACAATATACCTCTTTTCTTTTGCTTTAGGAATAGGGAAAATATCATTACCTTAAGGGAGAGCATTTTTCTTCTTTTGGGAAGGAACTTGAAACTGACCCATTTTTTGTGGATCAACCTGCAAGGTTTTCTACCCTAATTTTTTCATAATTAAAATTGACCTTTCTTCATCTGGGTCTTGTCCAACCATGATTTGATCTAGTTGCCACAACATATTGATTCTACCTTTTTTATTCCTCTATATTTTCCATGGCCTATTGCACGTGGTGTTGGTACATGAAACATGATTTTGAATCATGGGTATCATTGCATACAAGACACCACACATTAACCAAGCTCATTTCAGAGGAACATTCATGATATTATTGCATTGAATTTACTATAATTCTTGTGCTATTTCTAGTACCAATTTTTTGGTCCCTATTGACAAAGGAAAATATTCTTTGCTCAGATCTCTCTATCTCTCTTTTTTCCATTGAGCTCATCTTGTTACTGAGTGTTTTAAGGGTATTCTATATATCAGGAATCATAGTGGATTCCTAGGATGTTTGAGTAGGAAGTCGTGGGAAAGGGACTAGAGAAGATGATACTTTGGGGTGATGAATAGGGGTCAACTGAATAAGTGAGGATACTAAAGGAGGATCCATATAAGAAGATATAGCTGCTTAGTTGTGAACATTAGGAATTTCTGAACAATAGGGTATGACAACTTTTGGGGGTAATCTTCCCACATTAATAAGAGTATTTTCAGCTTGAACAGTTGTATTTTAGACTTGGAGGAAGGTACATATTATTTATTATTGTGTTTTAGACCCAATTCAGATCCAAGGGCTCTAATGTAGTACATGAAAGCAAGGGTTGTAGCTGGCCTGGCTTTAGGTGGAATCCTTTTCTAGGACCTACTAAATCTTAGATAAAATTTTGATACAGACTCTTTCTGATGCTTTTGCATGGATGTAAATTGACTGGGGAGAGATAAAGGATCAATAGATTCACTAAACTCTTCTACAAAGGGTTTTTCTAATTGATGATGATGTAATGGTATTATATTCTAAAGTCCTAAACCAATGTAGGATTTTCCCTCTGAAGGACAGGGTTAGGATTATAACGATGACATCTTAATTATTTATGTTATGGATGGCTGCTAAATTCAAAATATCTTGGAAATATTCATATGTGGTCTTGCCTGATCCATCACATGTAGGAATGGCTTTAGTTACAGCTTGAGGAATATCTTGCATGTGAGCTAGTCTTAGTGGACCAACTATATTCTAGCTATGATATTTCTGCAAGGGCATATTAGGGAACATATTTTGAGCCATATTTACTTGCGTAGTTCTTGTTGGAGGTGGTTTTAGGGGCACTATAGAAGGTAGCTCAATAGGAGTTTTTTCTAAATAAAAATATTGGTTCAAATATCTTATGATGGTCGATCCTCTAAAAGGAAGCTCATATTAGATGAAATAACATGGGTTATTCTTTGTAGATTACCTAGTATTCATGAAAAAATATAAGTTATAGGGATGAATTTCTAGTTTATGCATTCAAGGAGTCACCAAGTGAATTTACTGGTCATTACTTAACAAGGTCAAGACAATTCACCAAATCTTGATTCCTTTGGGAAAAAGATACAAAATAAAGCAAGGGTGGGTTAACAATGGTTTCTAGTAAACAGGTCCTACTAGGCATGCCAAAACTATTGAGATCCAAATTGGCATCAAGTAAAACTCAAAACTATGACTGTCTATCTCCCAATTTTTTTATTAGGCTTGCACCTGCTAAACACAGTTTAGACCTCAACATTGGATGGATTAAAGATTGCTCTAATCCAACCTCTAAAGTAGGCTAGTTTCTTGTCAACTGATAAGGTTTTGAATCATATCATCTTAGTAAAGGTTTAAGAGATAGGGATAGAAAAATGTTTAGGGTTAAGAAATTATTATCAAAATAGTGGTGAGATAGAGCTAACAACATAGGCATCCACAAGGAAAAACTTTCTAGCAAACAATTTTCAGTGTCCCACACTTGAGATTAACAACATTCAAGAAATAGATCATCTTAATTAAAATACAGAACATAGATATACTCCAAGAAGCTATTTCAACATCTATAATACTAATAATCCAATTTAGCAGAATAAGATCAACATCATGATTTTACAAAAAAGAAATTCTTGAAAGCATAGATTCAATTATAAAAATATTTCAACTGCTCTAAGCGAGTAATCCAAAATTAGTAGAATAGACTAACCATATAGAATTAGTAGAAAATAAATCCACAACTTGAATCTCTTGATAGAATTATTGAAGATATCACTTCCATAGGAAAACATCCAAGTAATATTCCTTCTATTGACGTACATAAAATATTACACAATAGAGCAAGCAAACACTCTAGATTCGACCCTGAAAATTGAGGGTTTGACCTCTATTAATAGTTTTTACATTGAAAGAAGAAGATGGAACATTACAAGGAGAAAACCATGCCAGATAAGTAGAATGCTGAGGTGTCATAATTTCATTTTTATTTGAAGCCCAAAGAATTCGTGCAATGTTACACACCCTCACAGCTCAGCTCTACAACATGCTCGTTCTTCAATGGCAGTTAGGATTTAGGCTGTTAGACTCTAGATCTAAGTCATTTATCTTTCTTGGGGACTTCATCTAGCCATAGATCTATAATTGATTGAGTTCTTGATTCTTGGATCCATGGATGCTTTGCCTTCTCGAATCAACTTGTTCTTATTTGCAAAGACTTAGCTTTTGTATGCCTAAGAAAGTGTTAGTATAAGCTTGACCATTGATTCATTCATGAATAGCTATGATTAAAATCTCGATAATGCTTGGAGATGAGCAGTGTAGACCATATAACCAAGCTACTCTTTAGAAATATTTGTTACTTGAGTTAACCTTTTTGACCAACAATATAGAGAATATCATAAAATTATACTTTAATGTGTGTAGGATAAAAAAATATCATCAGACCACTTTCCTTAAGTTTTAAAACTATTTAATTTGCTTTCACATCCATGGTTTAGAATGCTATGTCGTAGCTCACTCCTTGAAATTAGTTCCATCAAGATTTGACCATTTTTGATGCACGATGGTGAGCATGTGCTTTGATCTTCTCAGAATGCAGTGTAACGAGTATGCTTCATGAGACTTTTGCACTGCACCACTACCTTGTGCTTCATTTTGGGCATCTTTACTTCTTTGACTAGTGGTATGGAACATGTGTCCTGGTCTGCTCTAAAATTAACGTGAACCTCAATGGTGTAGAACACATCAAAAATTTAATCATTTTATTGCATGGGCTAGAACAATGTATGGTGGGCCACTGGTCAAAGAATGATGATGTCAAATTTGACCACGATTGATAGTGGGATAGAACATAATGTGCTACACCATTGAAACATGGGATAGATATTGAGTGGGCTAGTACATCTCTCCTTTGCCTTAGAAAATGTTGTTATATCTCGCTCTTCAAAAGTAACCAAAATGTGATTTTGACCGCTCTGACTAGCGACATGGAACATCTTGTAATGTACCACTGAGAAATACACTGAAGCATGAGCAAACTAGGACATATTTTTGCCTTAGAAATATTTTCAAAATTTTTCTAAGGATGTGGTCATTTTAAGCCTACAATAAGCATAATCCTTATTTTCACATTAATTTACTCTATTATTTGAATGTTGCATTGCATGACATGGCTACAAGGTTTTGAGAAGGAAAATGTTAGCTTAAGCATAATTAATTGATTTAATTGCTTTACCATTAATAAATTAGGACTAGAAGAGGAAGTAACAAAATATGAATATAATTTTAGGGGTAGAAGTACAAGTGCCATAGAACAATAGTGAAAAAGTACTAAAAATTTGAGTGCTGCTAAAGCATTGGAGTAGTTTAGTGTTGTCCTATTTTTGTGATATCCTAGGGTTTCATAGGCACTGTAGTTCCCTAAGGCTCAAATGTAAAAAAACTCACCAAAAGAAACATGCATCAAATAGGGCTTCTAAGCCCTTTAAAAAATAAAAGGAATATACCAAAACCCCTAGGCCTATGCCTAGGATAGAAATAGGCAAGACCTATAAAGGAAGAAAAAAGAGAGCACATGTAGCCCAAAGAGCAACCATAGTCTCCTCTAGCACCCTATGAAGCAGTGTTTGAATTAAATATACTATAAGAAAAATAGAAACTAGAAGAAATAAAACCCATAGAGGTTTTAAAAAGGAATATCCGAAAGAAGTAAAAGGTAATTACCCTTAAATAAATTGAGGTTATTACATAATTACAATATTTCAACATTGGGTAGAGGTTAAATAGGAGGATACACATAAAAATGGCCATGCAAAGGAAATAACAATAAATTCTCCTACAAACACAACATATTGGTAATTCTCTACAAGAAATTAAAATTCTCAATAGCAGTAGCAAAGAAACATCACCAACTACCCTGAACCAGGAAGAACATCAACAAGAAGAGTTAGTTATACCTCATGGGATAATTACTACTGAGGAGTTATTGCATCCTATATCCCCTGAGTTGATAACATATCCAGACCTTGGGAAAAAATCCCTTGATGCTCTTACTCAATAGTCTTCTACACCTAGACCAAAAGTAGAACAATATGAATGATCAAATGAATATGATGCAGATCTTAGAGGCTTGGAACTGGAAGTGTCTAGAGTGATCATTTGGGCTTTGTAAACAATATTAATAGTATCTAAAAAAATACTTCAAAATAGGAATAAGTAGATTACCTAGATTTAGGACCAATTAGTAGAGGCAAGGGTTATAAGGAAGATAATTTTATTTCCTAATCCTAAGAATGTACCTGGAATGATTGGAGGATCATCTATCTGGAGGATCTTTGAAGGATTCTCGATTACTTACTTTAACACAAGTGGTAGGGACTACAAGTCAATAGATAAATATTGGGGATAAGACTTAGAAGCAAATTTTAATTGATAAACCATATGATGCATGAGAACGTACCTCCTAATAGGTTGGGGGAGTGATGAGGCTTAGAAAGGCCTCATTTTGTATAGTTTTTTAATCTTTTTATTGCACTATTTGACCATGAATTGGTTTATCATTTGTATTAGTGCCTGATTAAATGTGATAATTAGGATTTTAGTAGTACTAAAATAGGAAGTATGATATTATGTGTTAAGAGGAATAAAAAGGGATATTTTTTTGATTAATACCAAGATTTAGGGAATAAAAAAAAGTTATTAGATTTGGGACAAAGCGACTAGACCACCTAGGACAACATGAAAGCCGATGTTAGAGATAACATTCCACCTACCACAAAATAAAGACTATAACAGGTGTGAGATGTAGCATTGGATAATCAATACCATACATGACAACAACTGATTAGTGTTAAATATTATGATGCCCTATAGACATTAGATGCTAGGAATATATAGTGGTTTTGGACATAGTAGCTAAAGGTGATAGAGGATGTTGTCAAATATTTATGTCATCATATACCTATAAATCATATCCCTATGATTTTAGCCAATGATTTATAGTTTTACCAACCACCTGGTGATGATGTTAGTAGATATTCAATTGCTTACTAACTCAGCATAATTGGCAACAATATTTAGGTAAATATAAACCTATTTTCTATAAATGGGTATGGTGAAACTAGTCTATAATCATAATATTTTTTTTCAGCCTTATAACAATGGTAGTTGAGATTCAACAAAGATGGGTATGCTGAATTGGAATTTGTTATACCTTATTTTGTCCATACCTACTGAAGAGAATTTACCAAGTGTATTTTTGTTGTACCAACTTGATAATGAAGGCAAGAGGAAGGTATTGTTGTCCTCACCTATAAGTAGAGATGTAGTCTTATGTACTAGTTTTGTTGTTGATGTTGATACTTGTAGTAAATGTATTACTACACCAAATTTTATGGCATTCACCTACCAAATATTTTAGTTTTTAAGCAAAGGGTTATTAAGTTAAAAACCTCTTATCAGATTGACTTTACCCCTTTGAGGGTACATCAAAGGGAATGTAACATCGAAGTTTGATTATTATAAGTAAATGCTATTAGAATGAAGAAATGAGCTCAAAAATTATTTGGGTGTGGCTCCAAAAGGTGAGGCCCATTAATACCACATCTTGTAGCAAGCTACCTCTTTGAGCAACATTTATGGTAGATGATATTGAGCTAGCTCCATATTTTACAACATTTTACCCTCTCTATAGCCATTAATAAATGCATGAATTTTTCCCCTTAATGTTTAAGAGGGAATTTTTGAATTTTAATTTTGAATGTAAGCATTATAAATAATCATCTCAAAGCCTAAGAAAATGGGATTTTAAATTGTTATTTTGTCTAGCATATGACCTATGGTAGTTCTCTCTTCCTTTTCCACTTTGTCTTTCAGTCTAGAACTTGAGCCTTGGGCCAACTGCATGTATAGGTTGTCGAGCCTCTTTTGATTATATATGAATGTAATATATGCTTTAATATGAATAGAAGGAACTATGATGACACTAATAGTTGTATCTTATTTTGAGTTTTAATATACATCTCTACGGAGTACTGTGATTACTTTTGTATTTTTGTCTTGACCTCTACTAAAAGTCTTTTGAATTACATTCATGTATGATTACATTTGTGTTCAATTTAGCTATCATGTTTGGTTCATGTGTTAACTCATCCTATTGAGACATAGTATGGAAATTGTAATCTCTTGGTGCATCACCACCCTTAGCTAGGCTAGTTAGGCTAGATAAATTTTCTTTTCTACAAAATTCCTTTTCAATAATTTATTGTTATCTTCCTTTCCCTTTTATTAAAGAGATACCCAATAGAGTAGGATAGCATAGTAAATAATAAGTGCCAAATATTTCATTAAATCAATGAGCTAGCCTTTATAAAAATCCTAAAGTTCATCTGAAAGAGTCGTATCCCACACTCCCAAAATTTCCTAGGACTAGTACCCCAAATGCGACATAGGGCATCGGATGCACCTACTCAAAAAGGAGATAACCATCACAACTATGAGGGGTCATGGTTCTTGAGGTGTGAGGGTAATATCCAAACCTCAATAGTTCAAAATAGAATGCTTTATGGAACACGAAATATAAAAATATATCCCTTGATTAATTCAAAATGATGTTTCAATTAAGGCCTCAATCATTAGATTACTGAAGCACCCTGAAGATCACCTAGTGAATTCACTACAAGAAGAAGATCCTAAAGAATTAATCATTATGGATCAATGCCTACTATTTCATGATCTCAATACCTACTACAAAATCAACTACAACAACAAACCCCCAACTGTTGTTGCTCCCTCTTAAATTTGGCAACAAACAAAGAAAATAGCAACAAAACATGACTACACGGGATAATCTAAACCAAATAAGGCTCTTGAATTGGGATTATGGAGGTCCCTTATGACCATCAGTGACACCAGCTACTTGGAATGAGGTCCCAACATTATTCTAAATTTCCTACCATATTTTATCAAATAAGAAAAAACTCCAATAGAATATCTATAACACATGGTCAATCTATATGCTCTCTACAAGATTGGAGAATAAAAAATTGCACTCAAACTACTGAAAACCTCTTTCAAAGGAAAATAAATAGAGTGGTACATCTCCCTTGCTCCTAACACTATCACTAATTGGTACCAACTTGAGAACTAGTTAGTTGGTGGATAGATTCAATGAAAATATAGATGAAGTATCACTATTATAACAACTAGAAAACATCAAAAGAGCCTCTATGGAAGACATGGATGACTTCAATTCTAGATTCCATAATTCTTGGTACTGAATTCCAAAAGAAATATTGCCCATACTAGGTATGGATTTCATATACTATTTGAAGCTAATCAAATCTAATATAGTCATGATGGTAAACATCAAAGGCAATTAATTGCTTATGTCCTTTAGGGTAGCTACCCAAGTTGAGATATATCTCATCTATATTTGTAGGCTAGCCACTACACCCCCTATACACCTCTTCCTAGATGTTCACCCACCATATTAGCCTCCTCTGACCATACCACCAATATATTTCTGAGTAGCCTCTATTTTTTTAGATAATATTACATTATTTGATACATGTCAATGTACCACCTTGGTGCATTATTAAAAATATTAGATTAGGGTTGTGTCCTAGATTAGTGAGTGAGTTAATAATTTATGTAATGTAATAATGTGCAGGAAATGCACAAGTGTCATGTAAATATATGTGCAAGTGTTATGAGTGTAGATGTGCAAAAGTGTTTAATATGTAAGTGTGCACATGTTTCCTTAGAATAGGAAAATTAAGAGTTATGAATAATATTTAAGGTCAAGGGTGCAACATATGAATGGTTACATACAATTATATATTTGTGACTAGCCATTGTAATATCATGAAGGCAAGTCAAACGTGCAAAGCTTTATGCTTGCATTAGTAGACCTTTATTCAATAGCATTTTCAATATTTTTCATGTGCAATATTGTGAGCAATGTGAGTGTCCTTATGAGTTATTCAATTTGTTATTATATTATGAGATATTATCTAGTTCATTATATTACAACTTCATTATGTTAGATCTTGTGATTATTTTCCTATGGCAATTTATATTAAGTAGTAGAGTATCAAAAGCTAACATATTTCCAATAAAGCCTTCATGCAAACACACCCATCTATCACTACTGATGTCTTTCTAACATCTCAATCTCCAAAAATATAAATAATGCAAAGCACTATAAGGTACATGAACAATAATATTATATCCCTCAAGCATCAACAAAAATTCTAGAGGTTTAGATATCATAACTACCCCCACCCCATTTCCAAAAATGAAATCAAGTATACCAACCTCTACTGAATGGATACTAAAGATACCCTCCTCCTCCTAGGAGATATTTTGATCCATATTAATATCCTATAATAAAAATGGCACCCATCCCCATACATATGCAATCGATACCCCTAAATTTAGTGAGGGACATGGTCCGTGCTCATAATAGTTATACAGGATATACATATGGTTGGCTATATCACTATCTCGATCTGTATTATTTGGACTATGGAAAGCTATAGTAGGATACATGTCCAATGCCCCATCCTACATACCATAATGATGTTATTCAAGCACTAGGTCTAACCATTTAAAGATTTTAATAAGAGGTTCTCTTAGTACCAAAAATTAGAGCATCAGATAAGATAATGGCATGGGATGATGGAGAAGTCTATTCCATCCTTGGATGGATTAGTGCTCTACAAAAAAACTAGACCCAATTTCAAGCCAAATTTATTACAAGAAGTAAGAGGAGAACAATGGAAGAGGCTCTAAGATAGCAAGAATCAATATCAAAAGTTAACACATTGAAGGCCCAAACTTCTAGAATATTTAAATGTGATGGAGAATTTAGAAAGATCCACTATACATATACCACTATGGGATGTCTGTATAGGTAACTTTTATCACCTACATCCATTATCTGGTATAGTTTAGATAATGTAGTTATTTTTCTAAAACAACAATATAGAAAGGAGCATGTAGCAGCTTAAAAGGTAATCAAGGATATAAGAGGAGGCTACTATATCATACATAGATATGAAATATTAGTTTAGATAAATTCAAAATATTACAAAATATTACAAGTAGAAAGGTAATTCGAGATACAAAATAGGCTAATATAGAAGACAAAGTGACAAGAAAATGAGTGCTAGATAATATTTTGGTGCTATGGCATGAAACTTAACATCTAGCCAAGTAACAAATGAAATGAAATTTGGATAAGTATGGAGAGC
Source organism: Wollemia nobilis (assembly GCA_028583015.1). Classification (NCBI taxonomy): domain Eukaryota; kingdom Viridiplantae; phylum Streptophyta; class Pinopsida; order Araucariales; family Araucariaceae; genus Wollemia; species Wollemia nobilis. Next base: position 738,240 of record JAQPPZ010000415.1, read on the forward strand.
TAGCCAGATATTTAAAATGTTGATGTTAGTAGTAGAACAACAAAATTTTGGCATCCAATATTTTTCAAAAGGAGCAAAAGTAAAGTTCAAGACTAGGAATCCATCATTCGACATCCGATAGTGTAGCATTAAATCCAAATGAACAAGTCTAGCTAGATATAAGGCAATGTTGATGTCAACAATAAGGTATAAAATATTCAACATAATGAATAACAATGCCTAACCCAAAAAAATTCTAAGTCATTGTACCTGACAAAGGAAGGATGAACTAAATAGTTTGACATTCATTATACAACATCCGACATAGAAATTTCTAAAGATGCCTAGGAAATGCCAAATTTTTGAAGATGATGATGTCAACACTAAAGTCTTAAAAACTCAACAAGCCAAGTAGAACATCACACACAAGATAATTCTAAAGTATGACAATCAAAATACAACATCAAGGATCAAAGAAAAGTCACCAAAATTTTGACATCATGAATGAGTAGTTATAGTTACCAAATACTTTAAATAATGATGGAATCAAGAGCAGATAAGTCATATGACACTCAATAATAGAAAGTAAAACCTGACATGATGAGAAAGTCAAAATATGCAATGCCCAACCAATATGACCACTCTACTTCAAATCATATGCTCCCCACACTACTAACCTTTGCCTAAGTAATCCAGAATCATCTATGTCAGCAAGCATGCATGTGTGAATTAGCTGCTAGAAATCATCACTATAAAAATATATCAATAGCCAAAGCCCTCCAAATCACACACCTACCTCTGCTCAGCTGGCTATATAAAATAGAAAGGAGTGGACCATCATTCAATGGTTATAATCCAATGATTCAACATGCAAGCCAATCTCAAGATAAAATCTACATCCTCCACACCACTAGATCATGCCTAAAATGGTTAAGTACAATTGAGTTAAATAAAATTGCCACTATTTGCACCTACCCTTTTAGTCTGGAATATTTTTTAATAGCAATAATTCTTAGATAACTAAATACAATGTAAATATCTATATATACTAGAATGCAAGTCATTCTAGGGGTCAACTCTTTGGCGTTTATAATTGACAAGATTATATTGATTGAGGACTATATGCCTTATTGAATTAGAATTGGATTGTTGTCTAGACTCCTACTAACTTGTTTTGCAAATCATGTATGTATGTCTCATTGGGTTATAATGATTTTTTTTTAAAGCTAGGAATGAGTAATTTTGCTATAATTATTCCGCATTTTGGATATCTACCTAGATTTTTTGTTATAGTTCTAGAATGATTTAGCATCACTTAGAGTTTTTAATGATAAATATTCTGAATGCATAAGGAAAGTAGGCTATTTTGTTAGGCGGTTTAATTTAAATTTAGATTATGAGACTCTCTGCACCATGTCTCTTGATGTTGTTGAATATGTACCACTTTTTAGCTCATCTTTCTAACCCTTCATATTTCTTATTTTAGTTTGCAACCCCCATTTAGTTAGATTAGCTAGACATAAAAAACAACCTTATCTAGAGGTTGATTCAAAAATCCCTATTTTTGAGCCATCTAATCTCTTAGCCAAAGTATTAAGGGCACATCTCATTCACTTAGGTAAATTTCAAAACCAAGATTAATTTTTGGCACACTCGATGGAACCCGAGGATCCCATTTTATATGGTTTAGCAATATTCTTTTGCTAATAATTTTTTTCCCATAGAAGCTATCTAAAATCACACTCCATGAATTCATCTACCCACTATGCTACCAAGAGTAATTTATTGCATGCCTTATGGGATATGATTTCATTCTATTTTAATTACCTAGAGGAATTGATATTCTGGTGAATAGTCTTAACCTCATCTGTAGAGACTGTAAGGTCACCTGGTGACTTTATTGACCTAAGAGTGAATCCATTAGCAAGCACACTTAGAATCAAATGGTAAAATAATTAGTAATACTAGATAACACATTAAAAATTGACCAAATAAAACTCTATTATAGTATCAAAATATTTAGAGCCATGGTTGGAAAAATCTACCTAGCTTGGAATAGTGTTGGACCACTTGATCTTTCATATTTTCATGAAATTCTAGTTGATGCACTATAATATTTTCCTACCTATGATGGCACTAGCATGATTTCTTATGAACACTATCAATATGTTACAACTCTGGCCATTGTCTACAACATTTCTTTTGAGATATTATGGTTAGAATTTTAGCTCAATATTTTTGAGGAGAGGCATTGTAATGTTACAGATCTTTGGAAGATAACAACATTAGGTCTTGGGTAGATTTGGCTGAACCTCTCATATTAGTATTTAATGATTCAAGTGATGTCTTTGAGTTGCTCATGCAATTTTTATATATCAAAAGACAACCTCTAGATAGGATCTTGGACTTCACCATAAAATTCAAAATGTTGTAGGATAAGATTCATAGGGAAGTAAGACCATATCAAGAACAAGTATACATATATTATGTCTGAGTCCTAAACTCATATATGAGCCTACAAATCCAATAGTACAATAAGAAAAATTTTCCTCAAGTTTTTAAGGTGGCCATCAAGGTTGAGAACTTTTTGATTGCTATAGGAAAACTTTCTCCCAAATCTGGTGATGTAGAGTCCCCAATATTATATCAAATAAAAACATAAACACCTCCAATGAACCCCCAATTGTCTCAATAGGTAACTACTATATCTATAGTTTTTTCATGTAGTTACTCAAATATAAATATTTTATTAACATCCCAAACAACTTAAGAAATAGTGAATGTTATTCAACAACTTACAAAAGAGTTGGTAAAAATTAAGCATCAACCCTATGAAGTTTAATACAACAAGGGTGCTCAAAATAAAATCTCCTTTGAGAATAAAATTGAGGGTGTAAATGAAATTTGCATTAACAATCTTCAATGCACCAAAAATGAACACAAGGAAGATTTTAGTTTGGGTGAGCTTAAAGAAGTGATAACTAAATATTATGACAAAGGCAATCCTCAGTTGAATTTAGTTACAAGGGAAATTTATATTTAGAGGTGTAGAGGGGGGAAAACTACCCTACCAAGTATGATTTTTGGTTGGATCCATTGGGAGCCAAGGTGACTACAGGGTATGTTATATTCCTTTACACTTGGGAGCTGGGAGATCAAAGGGTTCACCAAGAACAATTTAAGGACTCGCTCAAATTTAGAGGTGGAAATGTTTGATGTGTATATTTGAACAAATATCTACATTTGAACTTAATAAAATATAAGCTATGAAGAATAAAATAATGATGCATGGCAAACAATGATGCAATCAAACACATATCTAACCCTAAAATGATTTTGGAATTTTAATGAGAACTAAAACCCTAGTTTTACAAATAATTTAACCTAATATGCAAACTATATGCTTTTCCTCTTTCAAATACTTAGAGATAAAGTGAAATATTTTCCTTTTATTATGATCTAAATGTGGAATAGAAACAAATAAAAATCAAACATCAAACAACCTATAAATTCTATTTAGAGCACTTGATCTAGTGATTGATCCTTAGCTTTTAACTTTCATCCTAAATGTCTAGTTGCTTCAAAACCTACAAAAAAACTTCAAAACCCTTGAAAATTTTGATAAGTGTTTGGGGACCTACTTAGGCCACTATATGATTGATCTTAAAGGCATAGTAATCAAGCCCCCTTGGTCCTTTTAGCTGACATTTTAAAAAAATATGATTGTTGAACTTTGAAACAAACAAAGTGAAATGAAATAGATGTAGACATCAAAATTAAATGCAAATAGAATTAACAGAACAAAAAGGAACACAAAAAAATAAAAATTAAGGTTTTGGGAGGTGAAACTTGCCTCCAATCCCTTATTTAACCAAAATTTGTACCTTGTAAAGGGGAGGTACGAATCTAGCTTACCAAATTTGCACCCTATATGGATTGGAAGTAAATTTTGTTCAAAGCAAATTTTGTCTTACAAAAAACTAAAAATGCAATGAAAAATAGTAAATAACAACTTAAGACAAACTAATAATGCATAAAAACCTGATTAGCCGATGGATAAAGTAAGAAGCAATGAGAGAGTAAAGGTAGTGACCAAAATGGTAGACCTCTCTTATCATCAATACTCTTCCAGTTGTTCACCAAGGGCAGCCAAACATAAAAAGCATAGAAGCAAAGCAACACATAAATACCAAATCACAAATTGATCAAGAGCACTTATAAATCACAACTTGTCATACTAAGATCACTTAGAACTTGTTAGGAGAAAAAGAGGATCCAATCCCTCTATTTATAAGAGGTTTTGAGGACCAAAAGGTGAGAAAACCAAAGTTAACCATGGGAAAGGGCCAACATCACAAAGAGTTGATGCTAAAAAGGGTTTTTGAAAAAAACCCTAAATTGTTAAATTTGCACCTAGTACTTACAAGGTGCAAATTTGGCATGACAAATTCACACCCCATAAGGATAGGGTGCAAATTTGGCAAGGCTAAGAAAAAAAATTAAAAAAAAGAGGAAAAGGGGGTCAAACTTGCACTTGATAAATTTGAGGGGAAAACTAAGGAAAATGACTCATCTTGATGGGTCAATTTTCCATGTCTACATTTTACCCTCTTTGATGCATTTATGGCTAAATAAATGTGTCAAAAAATATGTAGACTCTTACAGGTGAAAAATGATGAACATAAAAGGGGTGGCCAGTTTAGAAGGAACATTGCAAAAAATGATGTCATTACAAACACTATAAATTTACACATAAAATAAGGTATTAATAAAAATTAATGTCTCTATGGTTGGGGCGCCCCATAAAGTTTCAGAAGGAATGTAAAATTACTAAAGAAATAAGAAAGTAAACAAAGAAGAAGAGAAAAAAAGAGGGAAAAAACAAAAAGGAGGAGAGAGAAGAAAAGGAGGGGAACGAGGAATAAGAAGAGAAAAAGGTGAAAATAAAGTCATTTTCACCATAAGAAGAAGAAAAGTGCTTTGGAGAAAAGAGGGGAATGATGCTTCCCACACTTTGTATGATCATTGTGAGGGGTAAATTTGGCACTATAGTAGATCAAAGGACCAAATTCACCACCCTGCATAGTTAGTGGTGAATTTGGCAACTAGAAACATTCAAAATAAAATTCACCACTCAGACCAAATTTTCTAGTGGTAAATTTGGCAAAGCTAATGGCAAATTTGGAAAAAGGTTAAAATGCACTCTAAGAGGTAAGCATAATCAAATTTTCATAAAAAAGGGGTTCTATTAGTTGATAAGATAGCAATTCATCTTTCCTAACACTCAAATAGACCTCCCAAAGTAGAAAACCCTAATTTTTTGGTCTTTTTATGCAGATACCAAATTTGCCAGCCCCTAGTGGTGAATTTGGTAGTAGTGGTGAATTTATAAGATAATATCTGAAAGAGGTAATTCAACCACTTGGCCCTTCCTTAGCCCTACAATTTCATTTTCTCTATGTTCTGCTCTTGATTTTTGTTGTTTGCCTTAGAAATCACACTAATTTTTGAAAATTAAGGAATCTTAGTTAGAAACCCCAATTGTTTACATCTTGTAATTTCTTTACAAAATTTTTTATTTCCTTAAAAAACACCTAAAAAATAGTCAATTGAGGAATCTTAGGCTAAATCTTAGCTTCTTGATCATTTTCAAACACATAGAAAAAGAATAAAAAAACATTATTTACATCTAGGATAACTTATCTTCTTGCATTTTCCCTTGTTTTACCTTGAAATATCAAAGACTCCTAGTTAGTTCATTCAAACTCAAAAGCATAGAGGATAAATCTTGTTTGTATGCATTTGTGTGATAAAAGCTTTAGCATTGTATTTATATGATCATTTATGATTTAGGTTTAAATAACTGTTAAGGCTCAAAAAAATTCAAGATATATAGTGATCCAAAACCCTAGGTGTTTTCTTTGAAAAAACCCATAAAACATTGACCAAAAAAGTATAACATCAACTTCTACTAAACTTGAGAAAGACACATTGAGTAGGTGTCTAGTTGTGTTTAGAATTTTTACATTCTCGGGGTCTCCTTCAGAAAGAGATCCTCAAGTGGGGAAGTAGAGATTCTAGAAAATATTCCCCGTGCACACTTGACATTAAATTAGGCTTAAATGGAAAAGAACACAATAGTTTCCACCATATACACTAATATGCAAAATAGACTAAGGCAAAAGATAGAGTGACAAGTAGATGAGTGTCAAATAATATTTTGGTGCTAAGGCATGAAATACAACATCTGACCAAGTAACAAATGAAATAGAATTTGATTACATATGGAGAGCTAATCGAATATTTAATAGGTTGATATCAGTAGTAGGAAAATAAAAGTATGACATTCAAAAATGCATTATTGAAGCCAAATGAACAAGTCTATCTAGATAGAAGGTAATTTTGATGTCAACAAGAATACATAAAATATCCAATGCAATGAATAACAATGTCTAACTCAAAAATATTCTAAGTAATATACCTAGCAAAGGAAGGATGAACTAAATAGCTTGGCATTCATCATCTGGAATTCATCATAGGAAATTGTAAATTTTTTAATATGATGATATCAACACTAAGGGCTTAAAAATATTGGCAAGCCAAGTAGAACATCAAACACAAGATAATTCTAAAGTATAGAAATTAGGAGACAACATTAGAGCTCAAATAAAATTCACCCGACATATAATATCATGAATGAGTACATATAGTTACCAGACCCTTCAAAAAAATATGGCATTGAGAGCAGAGAAGTCATCCAACATTCGACAATAGAAAGTGCATCTTGACATGATGAGAAAGTCAAAAGATACAACACGCAACCAAGGTGATCACTCTACTATAAATCATATTCTCTCCATGTTTCCAACCTCTATATAAGAAATGCAAAACCATCCATATTAGTAGGCATGTATGTGCCAATCATCCACCAAAAAACATCACTATAAAAATATATCAATGGCCAAAGACCTGTAAATCTCACACCTGCACCTACTCGATTGGCTATAAAAAATAGAAAGGAGTGGACCATAATTCAATGGTTATAATCCAATGATGTAGTAGACAAGCTAGTATCAAGATAAAATTTACATCCTCCATATTAGTAGAGCATGCCTGAAGTGGTTAAGAATAGTTGAGTTGAATGTGACTGCCACTATCCATGCCTACCTTGAAGCCTGCAATATTTCTTAATAGCAATCATTCTTAGATATCTAAATGCAATATAAATATCTATATATACTAGAATGCAAGTCATTCTAGGGGTTGAATCTTTGGGATTTACAATTGGTATGATTATATTTATTGAGAAATATACGCCTTCTTGAATGAGAATTGGATTATTGTCTAGACTCTTGCTAACTTCTTGTGCAAAACATGTATGTATGTCTCATTGAGTGCTAATGATTTTTTGTTAAATATAGGAATGTGTAATTTTGCTACAATTATTCTACATTCTAGATTTCTATTTGGATTTGTTGTTATAGCTCTAGAATGATTTAGCATTACTTAAAGTTCTTAATGATAAATATTTTGAATGCATCAAGAAAGTAGGATATTTTTTTAGGTGGTTTAATTTAAATTTAGATTGTGTGACACTTTGCACTATGTATCTTGATGTTTGTAAATTCGTATCATTTTTTAGCTTATCTTTATAACCCTTTGCATTTCTTACTCTAGTCTACAACCCCCATTTAGTTATATAAGCTAGGCATAAGAACTGATATTCTCTAGAGGTTGACTCAAAAACCCTTATTTTTGAATCATCCAATATCTTGGTTGAAGTCTTGAGGTGCATCTTATTTACTTAGGTAGATTTTGGAACTAAGAGTCCTCACTATACTAAAACAAATAAGAAAATTAAAATAAACTCTAAAAATATAAGGGATAACCAAAGAACCAAAACTATTAGAACCTTTGCTAAGAAATGACCTCCCTATTTGAAAACTAGAAGTGGATAACTCAACCTTTAGAGGACCAAGCCAATCCACTAAGACCACCTTGAAAAATATTTTCTAGGTAAAGACAAGATAAAAAAATCCATAATTAAAGAAATGTGAGGCTCCTTTAAAGAACTAGAAAGATAGATGTATGAAGAAGTGATTGAATCATGGGACCCAGGATAGTGTGATGTTATAGGGCCAACCAGAATATGCACCTACCTTATACAAGACAAGGACCCACTTATGTTGAAAGTCACCACTATAAAGAAGGAGGCAACTAGAATTTGGAAGTTGTACTTTTATGGATCTAGAAAAAGGTCCAAAGTAGGAGTATGTGTATACCTTATGTCACCTAGGGAAAGTAAAATTATACAAGCCTTTTTATTATAATTCAAATGTTCAAATAATATGATCAAATATGAGTCACTAGTGCATGGTCTCTTTCTAGCTTCTAAGAGGGGCATTAAAGAGTTGTAGACATAGGGAGATACTAAAACTATTATTAAATAGGCTAGGTCCTAGTTTTCCACCAAAATAGGTTGATGAAGTCATACCAAAATAGAATATTGGACCTATTGGAGGCTTCTAATGCAATCAACATAACAACGATTCCCCACAATCAAAATGTAGATGCTGATAAAATGGCTATCATTGGAGCCTAGTTTGACCCCTCAAAATTCCTATTTAATAACTACCAATGTATTAAGGTAATCATCAGACCAGCCATCCTAGATAATTACCTTTCATAGCAATTTTTTGATGATTGAAAACACATTATCATATTTATACAATAGGATGCAAAATTTGCTGAAAAACAAACACCAAAAATATAGGAAGCTTATAAGGATCAAATTATCCAGCTTAATAGAAACAAGATACCCAAGGGGCTCATGATTCTTGAATCTCTCTTTAGCCCAAATTACCATTTCAAATGTAAAAAGGGTGTCACTATAGACAAAGGAGACTACCAAGAAGTAGAAATCAAGGTTGGGAAGGTCCTACACATAGCAAAAATTGGCACCTAGGATGAAAGAAAGAATTTGATTGACCTCTATTAGAAATACAATGGAGTAATGGAATGGAGCTATGAAAATGTAAAAGGATATTACAAGGGCATCATTCAACACACTAGAGAGCTCAACCTAGATACTAAAGTTGTAAGGAAAAAATAGAGGCCTATGAGATAGAACCACTTATAAAGCAAGAATTCCTTAAGCTTTTAGAATAAAAAACTATATATATGCTTAAGCATACCACCTAGGTGTCCAATTTAGTCTTTATAAAAAAATAATGGGGAGATCTAGTTGTGTGTCGACTTCAAAGACCCAATTATGAAGAACATGTGCTTATATTGAGAGGGGGGGTGAACAGTATAAGGTAAAACTTTTTACCTTTTAATCCAAATGATAACATCAACAATATTAAAGCAGTAAACATCACACAAAGCATCACACATATGAGATACATGATTTAACGTGGTTCACCCAATGTGGGCTACTCCATGGAGAAAATATTCCTTATAAATTTTTCTCAAATAAATTCTCTTGGGAATCCTTTCCCTACAATTTTTATGGACCTCTATCCAAAGGAGACACAAATCCCCTAATCAATTTTGTGGATCTCTATCCATAGGAGAACTCCTTTCTCCTCTAATTTGGCTAATGATCTTCTAGAAGAACGGTTGCACCCACTACTCTGGCTAATGGATATCTATCCACTGAAGACACCTATCCTCACTGCCCTGGCTAATGGATCTCTATCCACTGGAGACTATCATCCTCTATACTCTATCACTTCCAAAGCTCTATCTCAAATCTGTACTAAACATAGTCCTTTGGTCTAGCACAAATCTGTCCTCAATATCTGTCTCTGATCTGGCACAAACCTGTCCTCAAATCTATACCAAAATATATCCTCAAATATATCCTCAATATTTATCCTCAACTTTGTATTGTAAGCTTCCACAAAAGCTCACACCAATCTATCCACAAGTCTTCTCAAAGACTTATCTCAAATATTTTCAACAAGTATTCACTATAACTTGTCCAAATCTGCTCAATAAGTTCTCACTAGAAATTATCCACTCTTCTCAACAAGTCCTCACTAAAAATTGTCCAAATTTGCTCAATAAGTCCACACTAGAACTTGTCCAATATCATAGAAACATAAAGAGAATTGTTAGAGACTCAATATGCTTCACATTCATCATAATGCTCAATCACTTTCAATCACTCTTTTAGAAACATACAGAGAATTTTTATAGACTCAATATGTTTGAAATTCATCAATACTCAACCTCTTTCTCAAATCAATTCAGAATATAGAACAATTTGTTTCATAGAACTTGAACTATCACTTCACACATTCACTTGACTAGGCTCTACCAAATATACTCAACCAATCACTTCAACCAAACACAATTTACCCTAGCAACTATTTACCATTCACCACTTAGGTAAATAAAATATTTACTTGCCCCTTATCTCTCCAACAACCTTAGCATAGGCAATAATAAAAATAAATTAAAAGCTTGTTACCCATTTTGCAATTTGTGGGATTCGAACTTACACCATACACTGCAACAGTGCCTTGGCCGTAGCTTCCACACCGTGTGAGCCACACGCTCACCTTGCCCCTTTAAAGTGCAATGTGTGCTTTACCTTCTTTGCTTTCCCTTAGAGCCTATGGCTCTTCTACCAACGTGACACTTGTCTCCCACTTGCAATTCGAAGGTGCCTTGTCTTTATTTCGCATGAGCTCCTCTTTCACCGAATATCATGGATGTAAATTGAATACCAAACATTAAAGTTTGGCTAAGGTATAAATACCTTTGCCCTCAATTTCATGCACGTCGATGGGGATAGACTTATTGGAGGTCGGCGCTTATATTTTAACTTTTAAATATTTAATTTATAACTTATTTAAATTCTTTAGAATTTAAATATTATAAATTAATATTTAAATATTTTGGCTTTATTAGGGATTAAAGCCTCCTTAGGTTTTAATAAAAAAACCTTTTATTTTGCTAACCAGTGTTTTAATAAAACCTTTTATTTTGCTAAATATTTTGTATTTATTAGGGATTACAACCTCCTTAGGTTTTAATAAAAAACTTTTATTTTTCCCACCATGGTTTTAATAAAAACCTTTTACTTATGCTTCTCATAATATTAAAAATAAATATTATGAAGCTCTTTTGCCATCAACCTTTTGCATTGCTCCTTTTGACCTTTTGGCATCAATGGTGGCTCATTCCTTGACATCAATGACAACTTCATGCCTTGACATCAATGACAACTCTATGGACTCAAAATGTCCAACAATATCCCCCTTTGTCATTGATGGCAACCCAAATTCTTTTTACCAAACACTTGACCTTTTTCTTGTTCTGCTCCCCCTCGGACATTGCTCCCCCTATCTCAATGCTCTCTCCTTAAACCAAATCTCTCCCCCTTACTCAAATATCTCCCCCTTTGACATCAATGGCAAAGGGTCACCTTTGGGGCTCGGGGCTAAGAATGAGTCTCTTAGCTTAGCCCCTCCCCCACCTCCTCTTGAGGTGGTTAATTCTGGGGTGGGAGTATTACTCCTAGTTTTCCTTGAAGATACTCAAAGGTCTCCTTTGAAAGTGGCTTAGTAAAAATATCTGCTATCTGTTCCTTTGTAGTAACATATTCCAACCTGACCTATTTATCTATCACATGTTCTCTCAAAAAATGATACTTGATCGGAATGTGCTTTGTCCTGGAATGCATCACTGGATTCTTTGAGATACTTATAGCACTTGTATTATCACATAATATGGGAATAGGATGATCATGTTTTATCTTGAAGTCTTCTAGAGTCCGCTTCATCCATAATACCTGTGTACAACTGGCTACTACTACAATATATTCTGCTTCTGTTGTAGATAAGGATACTGAGACCTGCTTCTTACTTAGCCAAGAGACTAAACAATCTCCAAGAAAGAATGCTCCTCCACTTGTGCTCTTTCTGTCATCAATGTTTCCAGCCCAATCTGCATTTGTATATGCTGTGAGTGTGAAACTATCACTTTTGGGATACCAGAGCCCAAAATCCATAGTCCCTTTTAGATACCTGAGAATTATTTTTATTGCTACCACATGTGTTTTCTTAGGTGTTGCCTGAAACCTTACCACTAATCCCACTGATTGTACTATGTCTGGTCTTGTAGCTATAACATACAATAAGCTGCCAATCATAGATCTGTATAGTCTCTGATCTGCCTCTGGAGATTCATCATCCTTACTTAACTTGCATCCTATAACCATGGGGGTACTTACCAGTTTGCAATCCTCTAACCTGAATTTCTTTAGCATTTCTTTTATATACTTGGTTTGTGAGAGAAATACTCCTTTCTCTGATTGTGAAATCTGGAGTCCAAGAAAGAAGGACAACTCACCAAGCATAGACATCTCAAATTCATTTTGCATATTCTTAGAAAATTCTTTACACATCTTATCATTGTTTCCCCAAAAATGATGTCATCAATATAAACAACCACAATTAGTAGATCATTCCCTTCATTTTTTATGTATAAGTTATTTTCTGCTATTCCTTTTCTGAATCCCTGTTCCTAAAGATACTTATCCAATCTTGAGTACCATGCTCTAGGAGCCTGCTTTAGACCATACAGTGCCTTTTTCAATCTACATACATGATCTGGTTTATCTATTAATATGAATCCCTCTGGCTATTCAATGTAGACTTCTTCTTCTAGAACACCATTTAGAAATGTTGACTTAACATCCATTTGATATACTTTGAAGTTTTTAAAACTTGAGAAGGCTAAAAATATTCTTATGGCTTCAAGTCGTGCAACTAGAGAAAATGTCTCATCAAAGTCAATTCCCTCTACCTATGCATAACCTTTGCATACTAACCTTACCTTGTTCCTTACTACTTGTCCATCTTCATTTAGCTTATTTTTGAATACCCATTTTGTGCCAATCACATTCTTGTCCTTTGGTCATGGGACAAGTTCCCAAGTCTTGCTTTTTTCTATCTGATCTAATTCCTCATCCATTACCTTGATCCAGAACTCATCTTCACTTGCCTGTTTGAAGTCTTTTGGCTCAATCTTAGATAGCAAAGAAAAATTTGCTTGTTGAGATGGTGTTATTATCCTTCTCCTTGTCTGTCTTACATCTGGATTCCCAATGATTTGCTCTTTTGGATGATGCTTTTGTACATACCTAGATGGAGTTTTAGGAAGAAGTTTTTGTGTTTCTTCTTCTTCATATGATTCCTCACGAAACTCTTCTTGACAACTTCCATCTTCCTGATACACAATTTGCTGAATTGGTTCTCTTGAATCTATATTTTCATCAATTGTTACATTTATACTCTCTACAATAGTGTGTGTTCTCTTGTTGAAGCATCTATAGGCTTTACTCTTTGAGGAATAACCAAGGAAAATTCCCTCATCACATCTTGGGTCAAACTTGCCTAAGTTTTGATCTTCTCATCTTATGTAACACTTGCTTCCAAAAATCTTGAAGTGTTTTACAGTGGTTGGTCTTCCTTTCCAAAGCTCATATGGAGTCTTGTGATGGTTTACCCTCATTTGAGCCCTAGTGATTATGTATACTATTGTGTTGATTGCTTCTCTCCAAAATCCATCTGAGAGCTTAGACTCATTTAACATAGCTCTAGCCATATTCTCAATAGTCCTATTTTTCCTTTCAACTACCCCATTTTGTTGAGGAGTTCTTGCTATTGAGTATTCTCTCTTGATCCCATGTTGTTCACAAAACTCTACAAATTCATTTGAGGTAAATTCTCCTCCTCTTTCAGATCTCAAACACTTAATTCTCTTGCCAGTTTCATTTTCAACCAGTTCTTTAAATGCTTTGAATTTTTCAAAAGCATCTGACTTCTCTTTCAGGAAAGCTACCCAAACCATTATGGAGTAATCATCTATAAACAATATAAAGTAACTCTCACCTTGAATACTCTGTGTTCTGGTAGGACCACATAGATCAGTATGTATTAGACTCAATGGCTCAGATGACATATATCCTTTTGACTTAAAGCTTGTTCTAGTTTGCTTTCCATGTTGACAAGGTGCACATATTGTGTTTTGTGGTCTTTTTATTTTGGTTAAATCTCTGACAACCTGCTTATTACTTATGTTGACTATGTTGTCAAAATTCAAGTGACCCAATATTCTATGCCACAACCAAATCTCATATTCTTGTGATAGAAAGCACTTTTCCCCTTTGATCTCACTAAGCATGTATAGATTGTTTGGGGTTCTTCTTGCATTGGCAATGACTTTTCCAGTTTCTAATTTTCTTATCTCACATCTATCTGGGTGGAAAGTAACCATATGCCCTTGATCACAAAGTTGACTTACACTTAGCAGATTATGTTTTAACCCCTTAACATACAACACATTTTCTGTTCTTGTTTTCCCATTATCTAAACTTAGAGTTCCTCTTCCACCAATCCTTGCTGATCCATTATCACCAAAACTTACTGATCCTCTATTGGTTTCTTTTAGTACAATGAATTTGTCTTTGTCTCCTATCATGTGACTAGAGCAACCACTATCAAGATACCATTGTTCTTCTTTATCTTGAGCATGAAGGGTTGTTTGAACTAACATTGATCTAGCCTTTACATTTTCCCTTTCATATTTCCTAGTTGTTGAGATTGTTTTTCTTTTACTAGACTCAGGAAGTATCATTTTACACCATCTAGCCTTGTGCCCAAAATTATTGCATTTGTAACATATAATATCATTATCCATAAGAGGTGCAAAGGAATTGAAATTTCTATTGACATTGTTTCTTGTATGACCAATACAATGTATAGCTCTATGACCATATTTGTTACAAGAAAAACAATGACCATGGAAGAAATTATGTAACCTGTTTGGATGCCTTTGAGATTGTGGTTGAGTGCTTCTCCTTTTGTGATTAACTCTCATCCAAGGTTCTTATTTGCTTTCTTCCTTTCTGATGTCCTTTTATTTTGAAGTATCCTTTGCTTGCCTATCTTTGTTTGAAGTTTCTCCTTTTTGAAGACTTGACTCTTCTTTCTATTTCCCATGCTCTATATCTTGTAGTACTTTGGTCCTTTCAACTTCATTCCTTAGATAAATAATTTCTGCTTCCAATATTTCACATTCTATTTCTCTTGCTCTCAATAGATCTGTCATATCTTGCTCAATTTTCTTTCCTTATTCTACCTTTATCTTGAGTTCTATGAGATTTTGTAGAAGTTCCATCTTTGCTTCTTCATCCTCTTGAATTTGTTCCTTCAAGCTTGAGTTCTTTTCTCTAATCCTTTCCAAATTCTTGAGAGCAAGCAAAGAATTCTTCTTTTATATCAAACATGGTCTCTTCTTCATTTTCTAAAGTCATGTGTGTTTCTGATGGATCCTCCTCCAAGTTGTTAGTCTTTTCATGGAGAGACCCGCTCTGATACCAATTGAAGAACATGTGCTTATACTGAGAGGGGGTGAATAGTATAAGATAAAACTTTTTGCCTTTTAATCCAAATGATAACATCAACAATATTAAAGCAGTAAACATCACACAAAGCATCACACACATGAGAGACATGATTTAACATGGTTCACCCAATGTGGGCTACTCCATGGAGAAAATATTCCTTATAAATTTTTCTCAAATAAATTCTCTTGGGAATCCTTTCCCTACAATGTTTATGGACCTCTATCCAAAGGAGACACCAATCCCCTAATCAAGTTCGTGGATCTCTATCCATAGGAGAACTCCTTTCTCCTTTGCTTTGGCTGGTGATCTTCTAGAAGAACTGTTACCCCCACTACTCTAGCTAATGGATCTCTATCCACTGAAGACACCTATCCTCACTGCCCTAGCTAATGGATCTCTATCCACTAGAGACTATCATCCTCTATACTATATCACTTCCAAATATCTATCTTCAAATCTGTACTAAACACAGTCCTTCGATCTAGCACAAATCTTTCCTCAATATCTATCTCTGATCTGGCACAAACCTATCCTCAAATTTGTACCAAAATCTATCCTCAAATATATCCTCAATCTTTGTCTTCAAATTTGTATTGTAAGCTTCCACAAAAGCTCACACAAATCTATCCACAAGTCTTCTCAAAGACTTGTCTCAAATCTGCTCAACAAGTCCTCACTAGAACTTGTCCAATCTCATATAAACATAAAGAGAATTGTTAGAGACTCAATATGCTTCACATTCATCCAACAATGCTCAATTCACTATTTCAATAACTCTCTTAGAAACATATAGATAATTTTTAGAGACTCAATATGCTTCACATTCATCAATACTCAACCTCTTTCTCAAATCAATTCAGAATATAGAACAATTTGTTTCATAGAACTTGAACTATCACTTCACACATCCACTTGACTAGGCTCAACCAACTCTACTCAACCAATCACTCAATGAAATAATCCTTGCTCACAAACCCTAGTCCAAGCATATGAACACTCACTCAAAATATTTCCAACAATGCTTATCAACCAATCTCACATAACAATGATACTCATGTTCTTTCCAAACCCTAGTTCAAGTTCTTCACTCAATCATTCACTTCAAAAACAATGCTTATAAAACAAGGTGCATAGCATTCACTTCACAATGGCTCAACAACTCAATAAGGAAACCTAATCAAATCCTTTTCACTCCAAAGTTGTTTTCCAAAAAACCAACCAATCAACTCAACCAAGGAAGAATATGCCCATACCTTTTTCTTTGATGGAGAAATGATCTTCAAAACCTGTCTCAATTATCACCACTTTCTTTGCCAAGTACAAAGGGTTAGATGACAAGAATTATCACCCTAACACTTTTCACAATTTACCTCAAACACAAAGATAAATTAAATCCCAAATACACCTTATTGCTCCATCTCAACAATAAATTTCAACATCATAAATTTCATCAAATCCCCTTTAAAATATAACACAACTTCTACTTATAACTCCTTTCTCAATATTGCATTTAATTAAAATAACTCACTTTATAACTTTAATGCAATAAATCAATTTCTACTTTTCTTAAGGTAAAAACACAATTTACCCTAGCAACTATTTACCATTCACCACTTAGGTAAATAAAATATTTACTTACCCCTTATCTCTCCAACAACCTTAGCATAGGCAATAATAAAAATTAAATAAAAACCTTGTTACCCACTCCGCAATTTACGGGATTCGAACTTGCACCATACACTGCAGTAGCGCCTTGGCCGTGGCTTCCATGCCGTGTGAGCCACGTGCTCACCTTGCCCCTTTAAAGCGCAATGTGCGCTTTACCTTCTTTGCTTTTCCTTAGAGCCTATGGCTCTTCTGCCAACGTGACGCTTGTCTCCCACTTGCAATTCAAAGGTGCCTTGTATTTATTTTGTACGAGCTCTTCTTTTGCTGAATATCGTGGATGTAAATCAAATACCAAACATTAAAGTTTGGCTAAGTTATAAATACCTTTGCCCTCTATTTCATGCATGTCAGTGGGGATAGACTTATTGGAGTTCGACGCTTATATTTTCGCTTTTAAATATTTAATTTATAATTTATTTAAATTCTTTAGAATTTAAATATTATAAATTAATATTTAAATATTTTGGCTTTATTAGGGATTAAAGCCTCCTTAGGTTTTCATAAAAACCTTTTATTTTGCCAACCAGGGTTTTAATAAAACCTTTAAAAACTTTTATTTTGCCAATCCATGGTTTTAATAAAAACCTTTTACTTATGCTTCCCATAATATTAAAAATAAATATTATGAAGCTCTTTTGCCATCAACCTTTTGCATTGCTCCTTTTGACCTTTTGGCATCAACGATGGTTCATTCCTTGACATCAATGACAACTTCATGCCTTGACATCAATGACAACTTTGACTCAAAATGTCCAATAATCTCCCTCTTTGTCATTGATGGCAACCCAAATTATTTTTACCAAACACTTGACCTTTTTATTGTTCTACTCCTATTGGGACATTTCTCCACCTATATCAATGCTTTCTCCTTAAACCAAATATCTTCCCCTTACTCAAATCTCTCCCCCTTTGACAACAATGGCAAAGGGTCACCTTTGGGGCTTGGGGATAAGAATGAGCCTCTTATCTGAGTCCCTCCCCCACATCCTCTTGAGGTGCTTAATTCTGAGGTGGGAGTATTACTCCCAGTTTTCCTCGAAGATACTTAAATATCTTCTTTGAAAGTGGCTTAGTAAAAATATTTGCAATATGTTCCTTTGTAGTAACATATTCCAACCTGGCCTATTTATCTATCACCTATTCTCTCAAAAAATGATACTTGATCGTAATGTGCTTTGTCCTGGAATGCATCATTGGATTCTTTGAGATACTTATAGCACTTGTATTATCACATAATATGGGAATAGGATCATCATGTTTTATCTTGAAGTCTTCTAGAGTCTGCTTCATCCATAATACCTATGTACAACTGTATACTACTGCAATATGTTCTACTTCAATTGTAGGTAGGGATACTAAGACCTACTTCTTACTTAGCCAAGAGACTAAATTGCTCAATCTTAGATAGCAAAGAAAAATTGCTTGTTGAGATGGTGTTATTATCCTTCTCCTTTTCTATATTACATATGGATTCCCAGTAATTTGCTCTTTTGAATGATGCTTCTGTACATACCTATATGGAGTTTTAGGAAGTAGTTTTTATGTTTCTTCTTCTTCGTCGTCTGATTCCTCATGAAACTCTTCTTGACAACTTCCATCTTCCTGATACACAATTTGTTGAATTAGTTCTCTTGAATCTATATTTTCATCAATTGTTACATTTATACTCTCTACAATAGTGTGTGTTCTCTTGTTGAAGCATCTATAGGCTTTACTCTTTGAGGAATAACCAAGGAAAATTCAATCATCATATCTTAGGTCAAACTTTCCTAAGTTTTGATCTTATCGTCTTATGTAACACTTGCTTCCAAAAATCTTGAAGTGTTTTACAATGGCTGGTTTTCCTTTCCAAAGCTCATATGGATTCTTGTGATGGTTTACCCTCATTTGAGCCCTAGTGATTATGTATACTATTGTGTTGACTTCTTCTATCCAAAATCCATCTGAGAGCTTAGACTCATTTAACATAGCTCTAGCCATATTCTCAATAGTCCTATTTTTACTTTCAACTACCCCATTTTGTTGAGGAGTTATTACTACTGAGTATTCACTTTTCATCCCATGTTGTTCACAAAACTCTACAAATTCATTTGAGGTAAATTATACTCCTCTTTTAGATCTCAAACACTTAATTCTCTTGCTAGTTTTATTTTCAATCAGTTCTTTAAATATTTTAAATTTTTCAAAAGCATATGACTCTTCTTTCAAGAAAGCTACCCAAACCATTTTGGAGTAATCATCTATAAACAATATAAAGTAACTCTCACCCTGAATACTCTGTGTTCTGGTAGGACCATATAGATCAGTATGTATAATACTCAATGGCTTAGATGACATATATCCTTTTGACTTAAAGCTTGTTCTAGTTTGATTTCCATGTTAACAAGGTGCAGAGATTATGTTTTGTGGTCTCTTTATTTTGGGTAAATCTCTGACAGTCTGTTTATTTCTTATGTTTACTATGTTGTAAAAATTCAAGTGACCCAATATTAGATGCCACAACCAAATTTCATCTTTTTTTGATAGAAAGCACTTTTCTCCTTTGATCTCACTAAGCATGTATAGATTGTTTGGGGTTCTTCTTACACTGGAAATGATTTTTCCAATTTCTAATTTTCTTATCTCGCATCTATCTAGGTGGAAAGTAACCATATGAAATTCATCACAAATTTGACTTACACTTAGCAGATTATGTTTTAACCCTTTAACACACATCACATTTTTTGTTCTTGTTTTCCCATTATCTAAACTTAGAGTTCCTCTTCCACCAATCCTTGCTAATCCATTATCACCAAAACTTACTGATCCTCTATTGGTTTATTTTAGTGCAATGAATTTATCTTTGTCTCCTATCATGTGACTAGAGCAACCACTATCAAGATACCATAGTTCTTCTTTATCTTGAGCATGAAGGGTTTTTTGAACTAACATTGATCTAGCCTTTACATTTTCCCTTTCATCTTTCCTAGTTGTTGAGATTGTTTTTCTTTTACTAGAATTAGAAAGCATCATTTTAAACCATATAGCCTTGTTCCAAAAATAATTGCATTTGTAACATATAATATCATTATCCATAATAGGTGCAAAGGAATTGAAATTTCTATTGACATTGTTTCTTGTATGACCAATACAATGTATAGCTCTATGACCATATTTGTTACAAGAAAAAAAATGACCATGGAAGAAATTATGTAACCTATTTGGATGCCTTTTAGATTGTGGTTGAATGTTTCTCCTTTTGTGATTAACTCTTATCCAAGGTTCTTCTTTTCTTTCTTACTTTCTAATGTCCTTTTATTTTGAAGTATCCTTTGCTTGCCTCTCTTTGTTTGAAGGTTCTCCTTTTTGAAGACTTGACTCTTCTTTTTGTTTCTCATGCTCTATATCTTGTAGTACTTTGGTTATTTCAACTTCATTCATTAGATAAACAATTTTTTCTTCCAATATTTCATATTTTTTTCTCTTGTCCTCAATAGATCCGTCATATCTTGCTCAATATTCTTTCCTTATTCCACCTTTATCTTAAGTTTTGTGAGACTTTGTAGAAGTTCCATCTTTGCTTCTTCATCCTCTTGAATTTGTTCCTTCAGGCTTGAGTTCTTTTCTCTAATCCTTTCCAAAATCTTGAGAGTAGTAAATAAATCTTCTTTTATATCAAACATGGTCTCTTATTAATTTTATGAAGTCATGTATATTTTTGATGGATCCTCCTCCAAGCTCTTAGTCTTTTCATGGAGATACCTGCTCTGATACCAATTGAAGAACATGTGCTTATACTGAGAGGGGGGTGAATAGTATAAGATAAAACTTTTTATATTTTAATCCAAATGATAACATCAGCAATATTAAAGTAGTAAACATCACACAAAGCATCACACACATGAGAGACATGATTTAATGTGGTTCACCCAATGTGGGCTACTCCACGGAGAAAATATTCCTTATAAATTTTTCTCAAATAAATTCTCTTGGGAATCCTTTCCCTAAAATATTTATGGACCTCTATCCAAAGGAGACACCAATATCCTAATCAAGTTCATGGATCTTTATCCACAAGAGAACTCCTTTTTCCTCTAATCTGGTTGATGATCTTCTAGAAGAACTATTGCCCCCACTACTCTGGATAATGGATCTCTATCCATTGAAGAAACCTATCCTCACTACCTTGGCTAATGGATCTCTATCCACTAGAGATTTTCATCTTCTATACTCTATCACTTCCAAAGCTCTATCTCAAATATGTACTAAACATAGTCATTCGATCTAGCATAAGTCTATCCTCAATCTTTGTCTCTTATCTGGAACAAACTTATACTTAAATTTGTACCAAAATCTATCCTCAAATATGTTCTCAACTCTGTATTGTAAGCTTACATAAAAGCTCACAATAATATATCCACAAGTCTTCTCAAAGACTTATCTCAAATATGCTCAACAAGTCCTCACTAGAACTTGTTCAAATCTGCTCAATAAGTTATCACTAGAACTTATCCAATCTGCTCAACAAGTCCTCGCTATAACTTGTCCAAATCTACTCAATAAGTCCACACTAGAAATTTTCCAATCTCATAGAAATGTAAAGAGAATTGTTAGAGACTCAATATGCTTCACATTCATCACAATGCTCAATCACTTTCAATCACTCTTTTAGAAACATAAATATAATTTTTAGAGACTCAATATGCTTCACATTTATGAATACTCAACCTCTTTCTCAAATCAATTCAGAATATAGAACAATTTGTTTTATAGAACTTGAACTATCACTTCATACATTCACTTGACTAGGCTCTACCAAATCTACTCAACCAATCACTTCAATGAAATAGTTCTTGCTCACAAACCTTAGTCCAAGCATATGAATACTCACGCAAAATATTTCTAAAAATGCTTATTAATCAATCTCACATAACAATGATACTCATGATCTTTGCAAAACCTAGTTCAAGTTCTTCACTCAACCATTCACTTCAACATTAATGATTATCAAACAAGATGCATAGCATTCACTTCACAATGGCTCAATAACTCAATAAGGAAACCTATTCAAATCCTTTTCACTCCAAAGTTGTTTTCCAAAAAATCAACCAATCAACTCAACCAAGGAAGAATATGCCCATACCTTTTTATTTGATGGAGAAATGATCTTCAAAACCTATCTCAATTATCACCACTTTCTTTTTCCAAGTACAAAGGGTTAGATGGCAAGAATTATCACCCTAACACTTTTCACAATTTACCTCAAACACAAAGATAAATTAAATTCCAAATACACCTTATTGCTCCATTTCAAAAATAATATTAAACATCATAAATATCATCAAATATCCTTTAAAAATATAACACATCTTCTACTTATAACTCCTATCTTATTATTACATTTAATTAAAAATAACTCATTATAAATTTAATACAATAAATCAATTTTCACTTTTCTTAAGAGATAAATAAAATTTACCCTAGCAACTATTTACGATTCACCACTTAGGTAAATAAAATATTTACTTGCCCCTTATCTCTCCAACAACCTTAGCATAGGCAATAATAAAAATAAATCAAAAGCTTGTTACCCATTCTGCAATTTACGGGATTCGAACTTGCACCATACACTGCAACAACACCTTGGTCGTAACTTCCACACTGTGTGAGCCATGCGCTCACCTTGCCCCTTTAAAGTGCAATGTGTAATTTACCTTCTTTGCTTTCCCTTAGAGCCTATGGCTCTTCTACAAATGTGATGCTTATCTCCCACTTGCAATTCAAAGGCACCTTGTCTTTATTTCACATGAGCTCCTTTTTTGCTGAATATCATGGATTTAAATCGAATACCAAACATTAAATTTTGGCTAAGGTATAAATATATTTTCCCTTCATTTCATGAACGTCGATGGGGATAGACTTGTTGGAGGTCAACGCTTATATTTTTCCTTTAAAATATCTAATTTATAATTTATTTAAATTCTTTAGTATTTAGATATTATAAATTAATATTTAATTTTTTTGGCTTTATTAGGGATTAAAGTCTCCTTAGGTTTTAATAAAAAACCTTTTATTTTGCTAAATATTTTGGCTTTATTAGGGATTAAAGCCTCCTTAGGGTTTAATAAGAAACCTTTTATTTTTCCTACCATGGTTTAAGAAAAACCCGACTTATGCTTCTCATAATATTAAAATAAATATTATGAAGCTATTTTGCCATCAACCTTTTTCATTGCTCCTTTTGACCTTTTGGCATCAACGGTGGTTCATTTCTTATCATCAATGACAACTTCATGCCTTGACATCAATGACAACTTTGACTCAAAATGTCCAACAAATTAGGCTTTGCTAAAATTTCATTATCCATTGCCTTCTATGGACTAGATATTACAAATAATAGTCGGGTCAGAAAGGTTCTTTCTTCTAGATGGATTCTCCAGGTACAATCAAGTTTGGGTTAAGGACAAATATCAATACAAGATAACCTTTACCACCAAATGGAGCATGTATTCTTATCAATGAATGCCTTTTGGCTTATCTAATTACAAAGAAATATTTCATAGGGATATGAACATCACTTTCCATGACCTGCTAAATAAGATCATCCTTGTATATCTCAATGATCTCATGGTATTCTCCAAGAAAAATAAAAACCTTATGGGGCATTCAAGCATGGTATTCTCCAAGAAAAAGGTATTCAAGCATTTCTAGGAGTTTAGAATCTATCTAAACCAAATGTATTTCTTGTGCCCCAAAAGTAAATTTCCTAGGGCATGTAGTATCCAAAGAAGGAATAGCCATAAAACTTGATAGGATAAAATATATTATGGGATTATCACTAAAAAAACATAATAAAGGAATCCAATCTTTTCTCCAATATATTAACTTTGTTCAAATATTCATACCCACATTTTCCTTCATTGTCAAACCCATCACTAAGATGTTGAAAAAGGGATACCCTTTCCAATTGACTGAGGAAGGGGAGCAATATTTTAGGAGAATTAAACAAGCTACTATGGAAGCCTTGGTGCTAGCTAAACCAATTTTCAATAAATATTTTATCCTCTATACCTATGGAAGAGAGTCCAACATTGTTGCAATCCTTACCCAAAATAATGACCATGGCGATGAGCATCCTATAGCATTTTTTAGCCAAACCCTAAAGGATTACCAATATTGCTATAGTTTGATGATAGCTAGGTCTATGTTCTAATTCAAATTTTAAATAATTTTAGACATTTAATCTCAAGCAACAAGGTGGTACCAAATTCCATCTATTCAAGCATCAAGAATTACATTATAAATGAGGAACTTAGTGAAAAGAGAGCCATATGGGTCACATGCATCCTTGAGAATTATATCAAGATCAAAATAATAAATCTAGTTAGAAGAATAGTGCTATATAAAATGTTATATCAAGAGGTTAAAGAATCATAGGAAGGAGAAGAAGAATGCTTTATCACTTCCAAGCAAGATGAAGATTGGGTCCAAGACTATATCAACTATATACGATAAAATTGATATCCATAAAATATAATTTTGATGTATTTATAAGCCTTATACTACCACAATATATCATAGGTTATTTCACATATGATCCAATATAAAATAACCACAATGTAATAAAGGTCAAAATAATAATATGAGTAGAATAATATGAACAAATTAATATGTATATCAAGGTTTATAGTAAATCAAATAACATTCATTTTATATGTTGGAATACAAATGTGAATAGCTTGAATCAGTCATGTACTATGCATGAAATATAACTTACAATATTAATTGCTCAAAATGTATACAAGCTTTATTGCTCCTTTTCTATTACAACTTCAACTTGCAGTGCTTGATACTTGATTGAATTACTTGTATTCTATGGAGCATTATCTCCATAATATAGCAATATTAATGTGACTCTTTGGATACTTGACTATTGCTCTCCATATGCCAAGTCTCATGACTCTTGGCTTATCTACTTGAAACTTGCATACTTGATGAACACTTGACTCTATAATACTTGCACACCTATACATGACTCTTACACTTCTACTACTTGCACACCTAATCTAAGATACTTGTGCATAACTTTGTATTACATATTTATTCTAATACATTCAAGACACGTGCACATTTACTCAATCTACACTTGTACTATAACTCATATAACACTTGCGCATTTATGCACATTTCAAATTTACATGACACTTGTGCATTTATTACACATTCATACTTACATAAAGAGAGAAATATAAATCACACACTAAACTATTGACTCAACCCTAATCTAATATTTATAAATGTGCCATGAAGGTACCATGGGGGTACATTAGCATATACCAAATAATTTAATATTCTCTAACACCCCTTTGTATTACATTAATTGGTTATTGAATACTTTAGTCTTCAATTATGGTATTCATCTTTGTCTTCAATCCACCTATTTTAAATCAATATTTGAGCTTTCATTATATGGTTCCTCTTTGAATTTGAATTCATATTCTCTATTAGGCTTCTTGGTATGATTTATTTTATTCTTGTTTCTTCTTCTTTGTTTTTTCATATTCATTTGTGATATACTTGATGATGTACCTTCTAAACATTGAGTTAGTAAATCATCACAATAATACAACCTTGATTTCAATGATTCATTATTTAAGCTAACATAAGCTTAATTCAAGTTGTATGTGTCATTTTTATTTTCTTTAAATATCTCAAAGCTAAGTAATGATAAGTACATCATTAATCATTATTTTAAAGAAATTATAATGGTATTTGTGAATTCAACTATGTTCTAAAGAGTTTGTCATGAAGATAACTTATGAGTGTGGTGGACTTATCTTCTTTTGTATCTTTGAGAAATAAAGATATTTTCTCTTTTAAAGCACTTGTTATTTGTTTATTTCCATCAAATTCATCTATTAAGTTTTGAGAATAAAACTTAAGTTTGTGCACCATTTCATAACTATACTCATTGAATGTGTTTTTAATAATTTCTTCCATAGTACAAATCAATTGAATGATTTATTTATTTGAAGTCACAAATTATGAATCCCTAGTTTAAAAAATAATATAGAATATAAATTTTGTAAATTTATATTTTCTAACCTTTTATGTTGAAAACCTTTCAAATCCCTAGGTTAATTTGCAAAATTAAAAAACTTCAAAAATACCAAAAATTCTTTAAATAATACTAAACAACACTCAACACCTTATATCTCCAAAAATCTATAAAAAATTTACTAAACCAAATATTAATTTCTTATCTTTTCCTATCTTGAAATTACATAGAAATAAGTAAAAACTTTAAAAACATAACCTTATACCTCCCCAAAATTAATTAAAGTGCTTAACTCAAATATTTTCCAAAAATATAATTGAGTGCTTATTACTTAAAACCAATTATGCAGGCTCACTATTGAAATATTTTATTGGTGTAACATTCTAATGTTACCCTTGCATGGCTTGATGTGAATCCATGTTTCCAATGTATTGTTGCTCTCAAACAATGCCTTTGCTCACACCAAATGCTTCCACTAGCTCCTTGATGTACACTATGATGCTTCCTCTTTCTTTGTGAAGTGTTGTCCTTCCTTAGTGAAGATTTTCCTTCCTCTGTGAAGACCTACAGACATTCCATTTGTGTTGGTTTGTTTCTACAACAACAAAATTTCTTCTTGGTTTGTTGTCTTCTAGCATATTGATGTCATTGGTTTTCGGTATGTTCTCTAATATAACATAGACACTCCTGGCTAATATGTTCTTTAATAGAACATTGATGCTTTTGGCTAAAAAATAATCCACCTTTATATATTATATATTTGATGCTCTAACACATTACTTATAGATGTGCTTGATTAAAAATCATGCAGGTGAATCATTGGATGCCTGTTTGACTATGAGTGCAATACTGAAGACAATATTGCTATCCCCAAATTGATTATACTCTTTTTTGAACTTTTTCTTTCATAGTCTTGTCAAATATCTCCTTTGTATACTATTGTAATCAGGTCTTAGGGTCTCTATTATCTTCTAGTTAGCTAAATGACCTCTATTCTCTTATGGTTGGCCAAATGGCCTCTATTCTTTCTCTGGTTGGCCAAATGACCTCTATTATTTCTTTGGTTGATAAAATGATCTCTTTACACTTATGCTCTAGTTAACCGAATGACCTGTCTTCCCTGGATGGATAGTCACCTTAGCTTACATTGGCTGGATGACCACTTTCTTGCTTAGCCATATGGTCACCTTAGCTTATGTTTGCAGGATGGCCACTTCCTTGCTTAGATAGATGGCCACATTAGCTTATGTTTATTGGATGACCACTTCTTTGCTTATGTTTTCCATATAGCCTCTTCTCTTTGCTAGACTAATCTTTTACGTTAGTCAAATAAATGACCAATATTTTTCCTCTATTAGCCAAATGAATAACCAATCTTCTCTTCTTATGTTGACCAAATGAATGGCCAATATTCTCTTCTTATGTTGGTGTAACTATTAGGAATAAAACTAATGAGATATATTATACATGGAAATGATTACAATATATAGGCATAAGCCTATATGAAAAACATGACAATTGTCAAGGAACATGACAAGTGTCAAACTAAAACTGAGGAATAGTGCACATTAATAATATTCTAACATTCCCCCTTAATGTGCACTATCCTAACTATAGAGAAAAAACAAGTCACTATCCTAAAATAATTCAATATTAGGTAACATTCCCCCTTAATGTTGACTTCTCTAAAAAAAACCCTATCATCCTCCTTTATTACATGATTTGGTCTAGGCTCGTGCTCTTTGTGCTTGGCTCTCCAACTGTGAATAATGCTAGATCAACGATGTATACATCTCATTCTGTTGCCATAGAGTCAGCCACTTCCATGGGTCTGTTGCCACTAGGTCAGCTATGTAAGTACCTCATGGTCATCCTGTGTACCTCAAGGTCATCCACTTCTAGGTTTGTTGCCTCTGTAAGTCATCGTCCAGGTATGTTTCCTCTCGTAGGTCACTGACTAGATCCACCATGAATATCATCCCCCTTCATGGTGAACTCAATCTAGAAGGTATCAGACTCTTCCAAAAATGCACCTTAATACAAAAGAAATACGAGCCATGAAATACAATAAAATGAGCCATAGAATCCAAATTTGGAGGAGAAGAAGAAAGAAGAAGAGAATAGAATCTTCTAAAGTGTCTTCATTTGTAGTCTTCAAAATTTGATAAAAAAAAAACCTCGATTAGAGTCTAGGGTATCTTTGTCTATAGTCCCTAGAGTAGGTGTCCTTATGAAGATCTCTCATCCCACCGGAGTGCATGGATAACCAGTTGCTGCATCTACTAGGTCTATAGATAAGGCAACTAGATACTAGGATCACTTACAAAATGACTTGGGAGTGTCGGGTTCCAAAATAAAATCATCTTTGAGGCTTCAAAATGTAGATGAAATAGCCTCGAAATTGAAAAAGGATACCTCCAATGTGTCCATCATGGAAAAACCTTTTCGATGACTATAAATACCTCTATGTTCCTTCCTTAATGGGGCCTTCATTTTTTTATAAAAACAACAGTTTCCTCTCTAGGCACCAAAGTAAACATTAGGAATAAATATTCCTAGCATCGCATGCAGGCGGAATAAAAAACATCTAAAATTTCCCTCGCAGGGAAATTACATGGAGGTATAAATACTATTTCCTATCCCTTGGGCATTAGAAAATAAATGCCTTTGTAATTTTTAAAATATTGCCCCTTTAAAAAGATGCCCTCTGATTTAAAGTAACTTACCACCATCCACTAGTTATGCAAAACTTTAATAATACCCCAGCATTGGCTAATGACCTTGTACCATGACCTCGCAAATGGCCTTAACCTCATCTCCACCATGCTTCGACGCTGCTCAACACACTCTCAATGCTACTTTGTGGAAGCGACATGAGAGGAAGTAAAAACACTGCAACATTGCAAATAACACCAACACGACATGAGATCTTGGGCATGCATGATTTTGCCAAGTCAACGACACTTTAGACGACTTGATGGAACTACGCCTAGATCCAAAGATAGAATGGAATACACAACATAGAATAAATAAAACAGCGGTCGCTCCTGAGGCATGTGTCGGTGATCCTATGACATATTAATCACCATGTCTATGAATGCCATATATTTCACCCAACGGTCTTGCTATTCTATTCTCTATGCTTCACTGCCACGTCGAAAACCTTGTGTGCTATCTTATAGCTATGATCTCAGCCTCTACTAACCATTCTTGGTGATGTTTATGTCCTCACAATGCCAAAATTTCACAGCATTAACAAAACTACTTTTAACACACAACATACTCCATATCCTCAAAGACCCCAAAAATATTTTGCCTTCACCAATAACACTATAGAATGAGAGCACATTGATTTTATAGCATTACGACTCATGTCATCAATGTAGCAACGGAGCTTGGATTACGCTCAGTTCCTCCATCGCACGGCATCATGTGCCCTCATTTCTATTTCTTGTAAATTATGTGGTAGCAGATCACATTGCACCTGCAACCAATTTATGGGCGCATCACCTGGTCTTCACAAAATAGCTCGAGCAAACAAATGCCACCTCCAAAGCTTCGACAAAAAAAAAATACCTCCCAAGCACGTGTTATATCAACATGCAAGGAAAAATATTGTGGCTTCCTCCATTGCTATGAAAACCTGAGACACAATAAACCTCCAGTGGAGCCATGAGAAACTGATCTCTCATTTTTCTAAGTGCGCATCTTCGTAAATCCTCCACCACTATATTCATAGTTGTCTCCTCACAACAAAAAATTGAAGGGCAATGATAAACAGGAGTCTGGTAAATAAATACTCTACTATAGGTAAAAACATTCCACCACACTCAAATAAAAAAATAACTTTGATGCCATCAGAAAATTGGTCGCGTCCCTTGAGATCCATGCAACATGGTGCTTCAACAGGTGTTGTTAGATTCGTTAAAATTGCAAAACTCTGAGATGGATGTTCCTTGACGCTATGCGATGAGCAATCACAACTAGACCAAGTGTGCATGATCGCCTCAGCACAAATGAAGAGCATGAATCACGACCAAAAGTATTATTAAAAATAGCATAGTATGCACTAGTATTCCACCATTACCACCTCACCGAGATCCCTCATGGTTTCATATGGTGCACCACCGATGTGGCCCCACATCAGTCTTAACATGTTATCATCACTATAGGTATTCATCACCTTTACAATAGTATTACCTTTCTTTTGCTATTGAGTGATTATTATTTCCATTAATGCACAGAAATAGGTTGTGCATCTACGAGCATTGTTTGTCATATGTGCATTAGGTCTGTAGTGGTGAGTATTATGTGCATCGACATAGGCATCACACTGTGCGATTTGCTCCATAGTTGGCTCCATGAGAAACTAAGGGATTAATCTTGAATAGCTGAAGATGTAGATTAAAATGGTACATGTTATCTCTTAGTAAGAGGGAAAAAATCTCCGCCAACCGAACATGAGTTTCTCTGTAGTGCATGATGGACATAACAAAGGCAAAACAAAAAACCTTCCATTTAAACCCTAAAAAAATATTGGATCTTCAAGTGCACTACCAAATTATGAATCAACCTTCGTGGTTACCAACGCTTAGGCTACTAGTTCGAATCGGATTCATCGTCGCTCGTCAGTTCATGGCAAGAAAATAGGGCCATCAAAAAATAAGAACGACTTCGTATGCTCCACATTTAAAACATCAATCCACTGCAACAAGCTCGCTATCTTCTACAATGATCCAGATTTCTAGATTTTTCATCTTTCCCAAATATGATGTAGGTAAAAAACAAGTGGCCTCCATAATAACCTGCAACAAAAGAAAAATAAAAAAAAAAATATATAAAATTCATGGTTGTAAGCATTTAAGCTTCAGGGGCAGCCATGAAACCCTTTTTTTCTCCAATCTGGCTTTCTGGTTTTTGATCCACAAATGTGGAGAGCATACTCCTTGAGCCATGGAGAATACAAATGTGAGGAAAGGAATAATTGAGGGAAAAATGGGGAGGGGGATTTCTATGAGGGAAAATCCCCCTCAAAATCACAAGCTCAGGAGTGCGCCTGAGCTCTGATACCAATTATTAAAAATAAAATTGATGAGATATATTATAAATAGAAATGATTACAATATATAGACATAAGTCTATATGAAAATATAACACTTGTCAAGGAACATGACAAGTGTCAAACTAAACTGAGGAATAGTGCACATTAATAATATTCTAACAAGAGCGGGTACCCTCTCTCACAGTCTGACACCCCTACAACTGCATGCACCATTAGCTTAGCCTTACATTGCATGCACCAGAAACAAAAATACCTCTTAGGGAACCTTGAAAGAATTTATTTATCTCAAGCTTCTGTCACTCTCTTGCTCTGTGTAACCCCTTGAGGGGGGATTTCCCTCATGGAAATCCCCCCTCATATTTTCCTCATTTTTTTAACCTCCTATTTTTGTTTAACATAGGAAGTATGTCCTCCATCCTTTGATAAATGGATCAAAAACAGACCTTTGAAAAATTAATGGTTGCCA
Organism: Wollemia nobilis; assembly: GCA_028583015.1. NCBI lineage: Eukaryota > Viridiplantae > Streptophyta > Pinopsida > Araucariales > Araucariaceae > Wollemia > Wollemia nobilis. Next base: position 769,876 of record JAQPPZ010000415.1, read on the forward strand.
AAAAAAAATTTAGAGTTTTTTTTATTTTACTTTGTACGGCAGGTTAAATCAATCACTGGAAATCTACAATTTTAAAAATGTATATCGCTGTTGTTGACGCATTTCATCTGCTGGAAATTTACCGTCATCCAGATCTGCACCAAGGAATACTCCTTGTGGATCTGAGCTGTAGATAATATTGTTGTCTTCACTGCATTACTTTGTTATTATCTTTATTCCGTTGTAAGCAGTATTTTTGCTGTGATAAAATAGCTCCGTCGTTCGTTTGTGGAATTTTTATTTGAGCTTTTTGTGTCATATTTTCACATGCCTAGTAACCACGTATGTTTTTCACTATTGAGGGTAGTGGATTGTTATTTTGTTGATGGTGAGTTACACCCACATCGATGTTGTGTTTTTTGATTTTGTGCCATATCACCAGTGTTATAGATTGTGGTCTGCGATGTGGGGTTTATTGTTTTTTATTCTCAAAAGGTACCTGAGTGTTTCTCGACTATTTTGATCGATTTATAGCTCCTGTGGCTATGTGACGTGTGCATTTGTTGCACAGGTTTATTTATTTTTAAATTTTGGGTAGTCTTCATTTTTTTAATGCAACAATGCATAGGGCCCTGTGACATTTACACCTGAGCTATGCAAATATCTAGTGCAGTTCAGTTCGTCAACGAAGAAGAACCATCCTTGTAGTAAATTTCAAGAAAAGTCGTGTCTTCTAAGCATTTCCTATCATTCTGGTCAGCATTATATTGTTTCGTGGGTGAATCCAGTGCGTTACACAGCTCCCAATGTCGAGTGTACCTATTGTCTTTCCAGTGCTGAGGAGCCATTTTTATTACACTACAGTTGCACTGTAACAATAATAGCACCCGAGTTCTTGTCACTCCTGGTGGTCAGCGAGAATTGGGGGAGAGTCCTGAGTCTATCACTGTGCATTGGAGGGTATGGCACACCAATGTGAAGGAGCTATGGTGACTATCGATGATGTTTTTCATGACGTGTTCAGATTATTTTTGAAAATATCGAGTTTGACTTCAAATCATGCATGAAATCCTCACTGGTAATGGATATAGCAACGATAGTGGCGATTATGATAACAATGAGAAGCAGCTAAGAGAAGCTGCAATAGGTAAAAAATGCAAGATTTTTTCATGACGTGTTTAGACTGTTATGGAGTAGTTGTTGGCTCCACGCAACAATGAAAAATAAATCCACTAGCAGAAATCATGATAGAAATACAGAGGCCAGTTTGAATGTTGAGTGATTTTCTTGATTTGGTACATCTCAACGACTTCACTTCATTGAAGATGCATTAAAGGGGCCAGTCAACATAGTGGAGGCTTCCTTTTAAACGTCTCAAAAATCAATATCGGATCTACACTTCACGGGAGGCTTTATCAGCAGTGTGTGGTGACGTAATCGTCAGTGCACCAATTATAAGGAATAAAATTGATGAGATATATTATAAATGGAAATGATTACAATATATAAACATGAGTTTATATGAAAACATAACACTTGTCAAGGAACATGACAAGTGTCAAACTAAACTGAGGAATAGTGCACATTAATAATATTCTAACAAGAGCGGGTACCTCTCTCACAGTCTGACATCCCTGCAACTGCATGCACCATTAGCTCAGCCTTACATTGCATGCACCAGAAATAAAAATACCTCTTAGGGAACCATGAAAGAATTTATTTATCTCAAGATTCTGTCACTCTCTTGCCCTGTGTAACCCCTTGAGGGGGGATTTCCCTCATGAAAATCCCCCCTCATATTTTCCTCATTTTTTTAACCTCCTATTTTTGTTTAAAATAGGAAGTATGTCCTCCATCCTTTGATGGATGGATCAGAAGCAAACCTTTGAAAAATTAATGGTTGCTAGAATTTTTTTTAGAGTTTTTTTTATTTTACTTTGTATGGCAGGTTAAATCAATCACTGGAAATCTACAATTTTAAACATGTTTATTGCTGTTGTTGACGCATTTCATCTGCTGGAAATTTACCGTCATCCAGATCTGCACCAAGGAATACTCCTTGTGGATCTGAGCTGTAGATAATATTGTTGTCTTCACTGCATTACTTTGTTATTATCTTTATTCCGTTGTAAGCAGTATTTTTGCTGTGATAAAATAGCTCCGTCGTTCGTTTGTGGAATTTTTATTTGAGCTTTTTGTGTCATATTTTCACATGCCTAGTAACCACGTATGTTTTTCACTGTTGAGGGTAGTGGATTGTTATTTTGTTGATGGTGAGTTGCACCCACATCGATGTTGTGTTTTTTGATTTTATGTCATATCACCAGTGTTATAGATTGTGGTCTGCGATGTGGGGTTTATTGTTTTTTATTCTCAAAAGGTACCTGAGTGTTTCCCGACGATTTTGATCAATTTCTAGCTCTTGTGGCTATGTGACGTGTGCATTTGTTGCACAGGTTTATTTATTTTTAAATTTTGGGTAGTCTTCATTTTTTTTGATGCGGCAATGCATAGGGACCTATGACATTTACACCTGAGCTATGCAAATATCTAGTGTAGTCCGTCGACGAAGAAGAACCGTCCTTGTAGTAAATTTCAAGAAATGTCTTGTCTTCTAAGCGTTTCCTATCATTCTGGTTAGCATTATATTGTTTCGTGGGTGAATCCAGTGCGTTACATAGCTCCCAATGTCGAGTGTACCTTTTGTCTTTCCAGTGTTGAGGAGCTGTTTTTATTACACTGCAGCTGCACTGTAACCATAACAGCACCCGAGTTCTTGTCACTCCTGGTGGTCAGCGAGAATTGGCGGAGAGTCCTGGGTCTATCACTGTGCATTGGAGGGTATGGCACACCAATGTGAAGGACCTATGGCGACTATCGATGATGATTTTCATGATATGTTATGATTATTTTTGAAAATATCGAGTTTGAATTCAAATCATGCATGAAATCCTCACTGGTAATGGATATAGCAACGATAATGGCGATTATGATAACAATGAGAAGCAGCTAAGAGAAGCCGCAATAGGTAAAAAATGCAAGAATTTTTCATGACGTGTTTAGACTGTTATGGAGTAGTCGTTGGCTCCACGCAACAATGAAAAATAAATCCACTAGCAGAAATCACGATAGAAATACAAAGGCCAGTTTGAATGTTGAGTGATTTTCTTGATTTGGTACATCTCAGCGACCTCACTTCATTGAAGATGCATTAAAGGGGCCAGTCAAGATAGTGGAGGCTTCATTTTAAACGTCTCAAAAATCAATATCGGATCTACACTTCACGGGAGGCTTTATCAGCAGTGTGTGGTGACGTAATCGTCAGTGCATCATTGGAGTGGGCGTACCATCAATAGAGGCATAGTGTGATGGTAGATAGTGCAGTAGGTGTCCTTATGGTGACCTCTTCATCCTATCGGAGTGCATGGATAACCAATCGCTGCATCCGTTAGGTCTATAGAGAAGGTTACTAGGTACAAGGATCACATATAAATTTACCTTGGGAGTGTCGAGTACAACCGAGAGTGCACTCCAAGGTACAAAACTTTGAGGCTAAAAAACTCAAATGAAATAGCCTTAAAATTACAAATAGACACCACCATTGTGTTCCTCACAAAAAAGCATTTCCAACGACTATAAATACCCTTATATTTCACCATCAACGGAACCTTCGTTAGTTGAAAAAATTACATCATCAGGCGGTATCGCGCTCTGACGAAAAAAACAGTTTTTCAATTTCTCTGGGAATTAGTTAGGCATGGTTAAGCTTCCACTCTCCACGGGAAAAATAAAAAAATGGTTTCAATGCGCATAAAGTGGATTTTTCCACTTTAATTTATACAATCTCCTCATCATCATTTTTATAAGTCCCCACTTTAGATTTAAATAAATAGTTTCATTTAATTAAATATTTTCTTTTCAAAAATAAAATACCCAAAATAAAAAAAATACCGGCAATGCTCAACATATAGTGTGCGGATCACAGTACTAGAGTCTACTCCATCTTTGACCAACATTTCGGTGATCTCCACTGCAGAACACGATTGCGGATTCGATCGACGAAAGCAGTTACAATTTCTGGGCTTTCAAACAACATCGGCAGCCTCCACACGCTAGTTTTATTTGGCATATTCAATAACAAAACCCCTACTCGACCTCCTCAAGCAGCTTCTTGCAGTGGTCCATCATGCCCCAGCCACATCTGCATCTCCTTCGATGCAGAAAAAAAAAATGTATAAAGGTCTCATTTTCTCCTGTTCGCTCCGTCGGGGCGAACCACACCAACATATCATTTTGGAGAAAATGGGCTTCGCGTGATACACTGCCATCACTAATGTTGTCGGTATGGTTAGCTGCATTATTTTTCAACGGTCGGTGATCTCCCACGGTGCCAAGAAACGGTAAGTCTCCCACGGTTTTTCTTCTATTTGTCAGAGCAGCACGTCCATGGATCCCATGGTGCGCTTTCGTTCAGTCGACGAGGTAGACTGCAAACTCTACTGGATCCGATGGTGCACAAAAATAGGATACCACCATTAACAAACTTCAACATAAGCCAACACCCACAACACTGCATACATAGCCAAAAATCTCCACGGTTCCGAGCATTCCTCAAAAAAGTGTAGTTTCTTCTGCACCGACCAATCCGAACAACCCTACTATTTTCTACAGTCTCCAAAATTATTGAAGCTGCTTCCTCGAATCTTTTAGCTTGCAAACTTCTCAACAAAACCAATCAATATTGTTCCTCGTTTCATAATATTCGCTACTCGGTAGAAGCATAGTCTTGCAATGGCACACCGAGAAGAAAAACCAGGGCTGTCATCACGTTGGATTCGCCCATGAACCAATATAATACCAATATGCACTGTTAAAAAAATAGCTGGTAGTATTCAAAATTAAAATAGCAATAGAGCACCAACAGTAAGCATGCTTTACATCCTCGAGAGTGTCATAGGACCCCTTCTTATCATATTCATCAGATATTTCTTTGCTGCGACTGCTCTGCTGGCTATTGCTTAAAGTTTGCTTCATGTAGCTATAGGACGATGCCTTCAATATTGCATTCAAAAACCTGCAAAATAGTGAAAAAATAAACCAAAAAAACAAAATGGATGGCCAATATTCTCTTCTTATGTTGACCAAATGGATGGCCAATATTCTCTTCTTATGTTGATGTAACAACCCACCAAAACCAACCCAAGAGATTAAATTTTTTTATAAGAAAGGTTCACAAGGATACCCAATAATTCAATTTTAGCATTTACAAGGCTTACCATATTTGAGTTTAATGTTGTTGTAGATGACACTCAAGTGAACAAAAGTGGTCAACATCCTGTATCTTTTGGTATTCACCTTACTAAACCTCACCATTTAGAAGGATGCCAAAGTGGTCTCCCCACCTTTCCTATACCCTCACCAGTATAGGACAATTTGACCATAGCATAGGGATTATCCTTTAAAGTCCATATCACTTAAAGGGGATGTTTATTCCCTAATATTTCCATAATTCCAGCTATGGAGAATATCTTGACATAAAGCCTTGGTGCTTAGTTACCACACCTTTGTGGGCTAACGAAGGTCATTACCATTCCTTCAGTAATGAGCATGGTCCCTATCCTTATTGTTTAAGGTACCACCATACTTGAGAATATGGCTATTTCCTTCCTGCATCTCCTTCTACATTCATGAGTTTCTAGCTATTGCATTCCCACAACTCCTTCCAGGACTCACCTCTACCTAGCTATTCCATACCTACACCTCCTTCTAGGTTTGAATTAAAACTTTAACTCAAGGATACCCACAAGGGACCTAAAACACCACCTCAAGAATACCCTTACTAGATTCATTTAACCAATATTATCATCTCTCTCAAAACATAAAAGTGCCAAATTGTAAAGATGCTTAGTTATAATAAAAAACTAACTACACATGTTACTATGATTTGCATAAAAAGAACATATTTCTTAAATAAAACATGAATGAATTTGAACACATACTATCAAAAAGAGGTAAGCATAAACATTCACAAAAGTGAAAGCATTATAAATAAATTTATGCTAACGTACAATTTTCATTTCTTTCCATAGTGAAAGTTTAATCCAAAGAGATTAAAACTAGCTTATAAATTCCCTCATTCAAAGTTATTCAACTTATACAATTTTCAAGACTTTCAACTCTTAATATCTATAATAGAATAATTAAACAACTAACTACAAAGCAAAACTCTCATTTACATAGCGACCTTTTATTCCCAAATACATTAGGGCAAGTACACCCCAAAAGTCCTTTGCACCATCTTCTCTTCATGATCCTCTTCATGAAGGAATCCCCACAAGCTTAAAGAGATCTTAGGGATCAAGACAACTCTTAATGCAATGCAACTTAATATGCTCTATGTATATGCAACCATCCATGCAAAATACAATCCAAGCAACAATGAGAGAATCCCATACTTCTCTCTATAAAGGTTCTCCTATCTACACAAGCCTCAATTTTTTTTATAAATATATACCCAAAACACAATGCTCTCTTTCTTTTAAAACAAGTAATAAGAAAATTTTCTTTTCTTCAATAATAAAAGGAGATGGCAATATTACAACTAAATATTCCTAATTTACCTTATTCATCAAAGACTAATCAACAAAGGTAACAACTTAAAAACAAAGGTTTTTATCTTGTTATTTGATAACCAAACAACATAGCATGCCTATATTTTATTGCTCAAAGATAAATTAATTAAAGCATGTTTAGCATCTCTTTATTCATCAAAGAATAAACATGATAACAAAAATATGTCTTTCTTCTATCAAAGAATCCAATCAAAAAATAAGAAAACATATGTTTAACTTTCCTATTTCCTTTTGAAATATAAAGCAACTCTTCACTTTGAAACCATTCACAACTAAATGAAGAGTTATAACTTATCTATGTAAATATACATATATGTTTAAAAAGGAATCCAAATCAAACATAAACCACAAACAAATCACTCAAATCTTCTAACCAACAATACAAAAGAAATAAAAGCTAATTCTAGAACCATCCCAAACATTTGCAAGACTAAGGTTAAGGAAAAAATAAAGTATTATAAAGCTTTAATATACTGTCAGTGACCTTACGTCCAACAAAAACAAACTCTACACAAAGCATGTGATGCTCAAGCTTTACAAGATTGTAGCACCAACCCAAAAATATCTAGAGTTAGTTACACCTATAATCTGGTTGAGCTCTCCTACCCACTACCGCATGCACAAATGCCTATGACTACATCCAAAACACAAACAAGGAATCCATACACTACACACATAGAGATATTTTAACCCTAAGACATGGCAATCAAATTTTTGATGTAACATGTAGAATTGAGCATGTCAAATTTTACCTTGGATTAAAATACCAAACCTGTTACCATTCAATATGCCTAAGGTGCATAGTGACCCATAGATTCAACACTATAATGGGGGTTTTAAAGGATAGAAAAACCACTACAAAAAATTACAGCAAAACTGTTGGTCCAAATATCTACCTAAGGAAAGTTTGTGTGCCTATAGACCTTGACCAATATTGAATGAATAAAATATCCTAGAGGCTTTCTGATCAACCTCTAGAGAAGGCCGATCCTTGAGAAAACTAGCTAACTATTGCAAGAAAAAGAAACTGAAAGAAAGTGAAATGCAGTTGAATCTAGAAATTATGGAGGTATAGATTAAACCATATCAAAGTACATGTAAATATAAGCATTAATCATAAAAATATAAACTTGACACCTAACAGACCAACCAATTTTATTTATTTACCAGATCTCAACTTATGAAGGCAAATTCCAGAATTAGTGAATAAAATGCATAGAATCTAGATCACAAAATAAAATGTATATCATTCAACAAGTTTTAAGATAGAAATGAGCTAATATTCATTCATACATACATGAAATTTTTTTGAAGGTCAAACAATAGTCCTTTTGTATTTTTGAGAAGCAAAAATGCTTATAAATGTATATTTTAAAGGCTTAAGAGCATACCCATGAAAGGGAGGCACTTAGCTCCTTTTATAGAAATAGAATTACATTCAAAACTTAGATATAGCATAGCTACAATTTTTTAGCGGGATAATATGGCAAATATCCATGTGGTACCCTCTATTATGCTGCATTGATCATCCACTCCTTTCACTATGACTGGAAACTTTATTGCATCTACACGTGGTGACAACATGATGGGTGTAGTGGGGCTGAGTTTGGATCTGGTTTGACCTTTGCTCATGCAATCACCTTCTATCATATATTAGTAACAACTCATGATGTTTGGATATCCCTACTAATTCCACATTTCAAAGCTCAAACTTCCCATCCCTCAAATTAAATGAATATCCCTTGCCCTTTCCTACCTATGCATTTATTTAGTGCCTAGAATCAATCCAGTCCCTTAATTTTGGATAGATAAGATAAAATTTGAGCTTGTTATTTTAGGTCCTCCATTGATCATGTTTGATTATGACATTAGGGTAGTGTCAAGATGTCACACACGTGCAAGGCTTGTAGGGCTTCCCAAACTACACAAACATGAAATGGTGTAAATGCACAATGTCACACCTTCTTTATGACTTAGCCATTTTCTCTTGAATTTTTACCATTGACCAGAGTTGATCACGACATCGGGGTGGTATCATGATATTGCATGTGCATGAGGCTCATAAGGCTTCCCAGACTACATGAGCATGAAATGGTATTGTTGTGGCTGATCCACAACGTACCCCAAAATTGGGGACCCACCTTTTTTTGCATGTGTTCCAAGAAGACCGAAGTGGCCCATAGGCTAAAGTTCAAAGAAAAAAGCAAAACACCACAAGGAGAAAAAGTGTCGCGATATCGCGACATGTTGCACCATCGCGGCCAAAAAGAAAAAGTGTCGCGATATCGCGACATGTTGCACCATCGCGGCCAAAAAAGAAAAAGTGTCGCGATATCGCGACATGTTGCACCATCGCGGCCAAAAGAGAAAAGTGTCGCGATATCGCGACATGTTGCACCATCGCGGCCAAAAGAGAAAAAGTGTCGCGATATCGCGACATGTTGCACCATCGCGGCCAAAAAGAAAAAGTGTCGCGATATCGCGACATGTTGCACCATCGCGGCCAAAAAAAAAAAGTGTCGCGATATCGCGACATGTTGCACCATCGCGGCCAAAAAAGAAAAAGTGTCGCGATATCGCGACATGTTGCACTGTCGTGGCAAAGAGAGAAAGTGTCGCGATATCGCGACATGTTGCATTTTCACGGCCCAAAGAAAAGGAAAAGAAGAAGAAAGAAAAGTGTCATGATATCGTGACATGTTGCATTTTCGCGACCAAACGAGGAAAGAAAGAACAAGAAAGAAAAGTGTCGCGATATCGCGACATGTTGCATTTTCGGCCAAAGACAAAAAAGTGTCGCGATATCGCGACATGTTGCATTTTCGTGACCCAAAGCAAAGGAAAAGAAGAAGAAAGAAAAGTGTCGCGATATCGCGACATGTTGCATTTTCGCGACCAAACGAGGAAAGAAAGAACAAGAAAGAAAAGTGTCACGATATCACGACATGTTGCAGTTTCACGGCCAAAAGAGAAAAGGTGTCGCGATATCGCGACATGTTGCATCATCGTGGCCAAGGAAGAAAAAGTGTCGAGATATCGCGACATGTTGCATCATCGCGGCCAAGGAGGAAAAAGTGTCGCGATATCGCGACATGTTGCATTTTCACGATTCAAGATGGGCAGACAAGAAGAGAAAGAAAAAGTGTCGCGATATCGCGACATGTTACATTTTCGTGGCTAAAAGCAACAAAAGAGAGCAAGGAGGCAAAAGTGTCGCGATATCGTGACATGTTCCATTTTCGCCAAGGTAATGGACCTGCATAGTGACGTGGACATAAGGACAAAATCCAATGAATAAGACAAGTATTACATAAGGAATATTTAATGATTTGAAATCATTTAAGATGGTCATTACACATGGAGGGAAATGGATGCAAGCCCATGTGGAGAAAATGAAACGAAGGGCCACAAAAGGGAAAGCAAAGCACACACATACAAGGGAAGGTGAAATGAACAATCAAGGAAGGTGAAACGAACAACCATCGAAAGGCAAATGAACCATTAGGGAAGGAGAAACAATGTTTTCACAAGTTTAAATATGCCATTCAAAGAGGCCAGAGGGGAGGAACTTTTCAGAGAAGATTGCAGTAATGAAGGCGAGGCCTTAGCACTGGGTTTCTCTGGATATTTTCTTCTACATTGGACTGGTTTTTCTTCTTCCACAGAAAGGGTTGGAAACCGCTGCAAGCAGAGTTGCAGAGCTGAAGGCGAGAAGGCCATTCTGGGCCTGTTTGAGTTGTTTCTCTTCCACAGATGGGTTTGGGAAAACCAAAAATTTTGCTATTGTAAAATGACACATTTTTAATGCAGAAATGTTCAAAAATTTGCATCTTGTGGGCAAGAAAGAAGGAGATTTTCTTTGCATGCTATGGATTTAATGTTTATTCTTTCATATTTTCAGATTTCGAATTTATAGATAATGTTGATGCCATTTCTTTGGGTTACATTAGGTGAATATTTGAAATCTGAATTTTATTTCATACCCTAGGAACCAACACTTAGCTTATCTGGATTGTGCTTGTTTGCAGGTCCAATAGGTTAGGTTGCATGCACGGAGACCTCACATCTTCGGTTTTGTCGAAATAGGATAGCATCATACTGAATGCATTTTATTTTCAGTTTTCTGCATTTCATTTTCATTTTTTGCATTTTATATTTTTCCAGAAGTTTTAACTTTTCAAGGCATTAAAATAAACATTTAAAAAATATCAAAATCCAAAAAAAAACAATGAACAATCACTAAAGTTTCATGATGAAATAAACCAACATTGCCCCTTGTTTACAGTTACTTGCAATCACTAAGGTGTTCCAAGCATTCAAATTGAATATCTTATATTTGAGATTACTAATACACATATGCAAATGCTAATACAACGGAGACCTTGGAGAAGTTGTTTGTTTAACTTCTTTGCAAGAGGGGATTTGGAACCCAAATCCTAAAGGAGAGTGTACTTTCACAATCGGGTGAAAATACCACTCAACAGATTGGCGCTAGAAGGAGGGCCTGAACCGGTTTATTTCAGTGTGATTTAAATGCTATAGGGATTTAAATTTTGAATATTTCATGCCCTATTGATTACTATCTTTAGCCCTCTTTTAACAATACAACCTTGTAGTGTTAAAAGGAGGACATGAATTGCTATGCATTGTTCTAACGCTTTTGATTGTTCATACAGGAATAAGATGTTTTGAATAAGGTGTTTTGATTGTGCATTGTTTCAGAATATTGCTTTATCATGGTTCCTGCTTTCATTCACGACTAACAAATTGGTTTTGAAGTTATTCATTGAATTTCATTAATTGCAGGATTTTTTGTGTGTCGCAGGTTTTCTGTGAGGTACTGAGAGTTTTTTAGGTTCTTGTAGGGTTATCATCATCGATTTTGAATCAAATGGCCCAACCTCCACCAGCTCCTTGGTACGGAGCCCATAACATTCCTTTGAATATTTTAGGGGATATTCACGAGATCCCTAGGAATATAGAGATATTTTTGCCCAAATACAAACCGGATGGCCCAAGGACCGCAGAAGAACATATTCAGGCCTATAGGGATGTTTTGATAAGATTGCACGTTCAACATGAAGATGTGGCTTGTAGACTCTTCCCCATGAGCCTAGACCAAGTGGCTTATGAATGGTATATTTTCTTACCTATTGGTTCCATTACGTCATGGACGCAAATGGAGAATGCTTTTGTCAACCAATTCAGGTCACCATTAGATCCCACAATCATCTATAATCAGTTCATCACATGCAAAAAAGGCCAGGGTGAGCCAATCCAAACTTTTAACCAGAGATTTTAGAAGTGCTATAATAGAGCAATTCGGCATTTTGCCATTGATCCCGCAGTAGCTTTGCAAATATATTTTGGGGCATTGGATCCTATGACGGCAATGTTTGCAAGGTGAAATCCTCAAGTTACCACGCTTGCTCTAGCCTACAATGAAGCTATGACCATTGAACAAAAAATGACACCACAAGGTTATGGGTTTTCCCAGATGCCTATGGTAGGACAATATGGTCCATATGGTCAAGCTCCTATGATGAATCAGATCATGGCACCACAAATATCAGGCATAAATGCTTTGCCTTATCAACAACCATATTCATCAACACCCGCTTACGCACCCATTCCAATTCAACCAATCACATCCATTCCCCCCATTCCTTCATTTTTGCAAAATAGTCAACAGACTATGCAAGGAGCTAGTCCGGTTAATTCTCAGGCTATAGTTCCTTTTCCCAATCCAATTTCGATTCAAAGTGTGAATCCCTATGCAAATCAAGTGGTTCAAAATCCAACTCAAATGTTAAGTCAAGATCTCACCAATTACGCAAATCCTATTGGAACTAGCAATAACATAGCTCAACCAAAAGAGATTTATTTAGAGGTTGAAGAGCTCAAAAATATGGTTCACAAATTGAGTAATGATTTGGTTCAAAAACAAAAGTATGAATCCCATGCCCCTCACCCAAATCAAAATTTCAACAATAGAGGGAGACAGTGGAATACGAAGCCAAACAATGGGGGTGTGCCTTCCCCTATTGCTAATCAGATAGATACTTATTTCGGACTAAGTCACTCTAGTTCCATTCTTAATATTTCTGATTTTGCATGGGAAAACGGGTGTAGATTGCATGATACAAAGGAGCATAATGAAAGGAATTGTCCCGAAATTGCTATGTATACCCATTGTCTCCAGGCTCAAGTGGATGATTTGGAACTTGTGCCAAATGAGGGTCCACCCCAACATCAACAAGGAGAGGACAACATTTTGGTGGTGGAAACTCTATATCATCAAGAGAGTGAGAATGAGGAAGAAGAGGATGAAATCTTGGAACAGGAAGTGGTTGAAAGTGAAATTGTAAGAAAATCAATAAATGAATTTGAAGATATGATAGAATTTCACCACTTGTTCTCGGAAGACACTCTCGATGAGAAGTTTGGAATTAATGATCAAAAAATTCTTCACCCTCCAAATTGTGATAAAATCGAATCATGGGTTACTAATTTGGATTATGATAGCTTTACCAATTTGAATTCAAGAAATAACCCACTTTTGGAAATAACTGGACCATCTATGGAAGGTGAAGATGAATTGGATGAGAAACATGTTGATGAATCAGAAGATGAAGAAGAAGTGCTTGAGCATCACGACTTGAACTTGGAAGATGATTACTATGATTCGTGGAAGAAATGGGAAGAATTTTATCAATCTAAATCTTCTAACAAACTTGTTGCATCAATTAATATGCAGGATAACTCAATGGCTTCCTCACATGAGGATACTATAAATCCTGTACAATTTGAGAAAGTTTTGGAAGAGGAATTCGAATCTCATCAAATGTTGGAACATGATAAGGATTCTATAACCGTGAATCAAGAAAGAGAGTCATTTGCTTTAGATTCCTTTGAAGGTAAAGAAATTGAAAATCAAGATCCACTTACTTGTGCTACAATGATTATGCCATTTCAAGATGAGAAAATTACAAAACTTGAATCATTTGGGTTTGATATCATTGATGATCCAATTGAAAATCTCACGTTACCCAAAACAACCCAAGTGATTGATCACGAAAATGTGTTAGTTAACCCACCCCTAGATAGACAAGACTTATGGTTTGAAAGGGATGGACATATTTTCAATTGGGTACCTAAGTTTGGTGCCTTTGATAAACAAGTCATGGAGAAGGAACAAGTGCTGCTACATGATGATGAATGTCATGAGAGAAAAGAGGAGTTTTCAAATCCTCTTCAAGTAAGGTCAAATGAAAACATGCCAAAGGTAAAATCTCACCGTTTTGGTTTCACCATGCAAAATTCGAATGAGGGTTTGCCTAATGAATGGTTTGATTCAAATATTATTAATGTTATGGCTTTATTGAATGAAAATGAAAGCTTATTTCTACACCGTGAATCAAAGTGCGGAATGAACACCTTAAAGAATAGACATAAAGGAATTGAATATCAATCATTGTCTAATCAATTTGAAAACTTGAAACTCCACTACAGGATTATTAATGAAATTAAATCAAATTGGTATGGTGAGAGGGGCAAGTGGAAATTTGTTTCTTTGTTTGGTTTGATCTTGTTTTTGTTGGATTCCTGCAAAACTTGGTATGCGTATCACGTCATATGTCTTTTAAAGAATTCTAATCAGGTTTGGGATCCGGGAAAATGATAATTCAAACTTTTTGTACATTTGTATATACTTTTGGTTTTCATGTTTCGGTTTTGGATTGAATCTTATTTTGGTTTTAAGTTTTGTGTGTGGTCCTTACGAATGTTGACTAAGACTAGGAGAATATGAAACATCGGAATTGTATTGCAGAAAGCTCCACGAATATCGCAAACACATTAAGGAATATCGTTTGGAACTTGTGATGCATGAAATTGTCAGTTTTATAAATTATGGCAAAGTAGGTGGTTTAATCCATCCGCATTTCAAAAGAAGCAGTGCATTCATATCTCATGTCACATTCCGCATTGCATATACATTTCATCTCAGTTGCATCTTCATTTCATGTACAATCATTGAAAAGGTGTCGAATCCTCTTAGGGTTATTACATAACATATTTTAAAAGGATCCTAAGGTTGGGAACTGATGCCCGAACTATCTTGAACCAAGCACGTTCTACGCATATTAAAGAGAATCTTGAGTAAAATGGTCAAGACCATACTTGGAAGAAAAGGTGAGGCGAAAGGAATATTTCGTGTCTGTCCTATCATGCAACATAATCCTTAAAACAGTGGTTTTTACCACTCCCATAATGCTTAAAGCCTAAAATCAGAGTAGTAAGGATAGGGTTAAATCCTCATCGAACTTAGGTTGAGGATCCAATTCCCCAAAGCTCTGATTTGACCTTCATGGAGTAGTAAGGATAGGGTCTAATTCTCATCTCGCTTAGGTTGAGAATCCGATTCCCCAAAGCTTCTATTTTGCCCACTCAAGAACTTAAAATTCAAAAGAAAATATTTTTCATTTCTTTATTAATATTGGATTGGAAGGATCGTACTACATGTCCCTTGCAAGGATGGGTAGTCATCCCCAAGGTCCAAGAAATCAAAGTAAAGCCAAACCATGGATTATGGGGTTAATCTCCATCGGGGCTATAGACGCCTGGTCGGCAGTGGAGTATGCTCATGCGTGGCAACATGTCTTGTCTAAAAGCAAGACCATTGACTTCTCAAACGGACAGGCTAGCCTGACAGTTTCATCCATAACAAGTTAAATCATTTTGTTCAAGATGAGGTAATGAACTTCGGATCAGAGTAGTAAGGATAGGATTAAATTCCCATCTCGCTTAGGTTGGGAATCCTATTCCCCAAAGCTCTGATTTCACTTACACCTGCACATGGGTTCAAGATGGTAGTGACACATAACCAACTTTGGGATCTAGTAAATTAATTCAGTATACATATATTTGGTCCTAAGAGGGTTTGACAGTTTTAATATGTTTGTTCATGATACTAGAAGGTCTGAGCCTTTGCAAAGCAGGTTGTTATATCTCTAGCATCTTCATCATACATCAAATCCTGCACAAATCATTCATAGCCTTGCATACGAATCATAAGTGAAACTGACAATGGAATGTTGATCAATTTCAAACGATAGGGAATGAAGCACATTGCACACACCGAGCTGATGCTTAATAATTCTAATGTTTCATGTATTTCTCGTCTAGTTTCATTCTTGGGATATTTTCTAATGCTTGTATTTGAGTCTGTGTGTTTTCAGGTTGAGTTCTCACCGAAATGCTCAGGAGCATTTCCTAGCAGAGTCGCCATTTGTTGTGGCTGATCCACAACGTACCCCAAAAATTGGGGACCCACATTTTTTTGCATGTGTTCTAAGAAGACCGAAGTGGCCCATAGGCTAAAGTTCAAAGAAAGAAAAAGTGTCGCGATATCGCGACATGTTGCACCATCGCGGCAAAAAGAAAAAGTGTCGCGATATCGCGACATGTTGCACCATCGTGGCCAAAAAGAAAAAGTGTCATGATATCGTGACATGTTGCACCATCACGGCCAAAAGAAAAAGTGTCGCGATATCGCGACATGTTGCACCATCGCGGCCAAAAAGAAAAAGTGTCGCGATATCGCGACATGTTGCACCATCGCGGCCAAAAGAAAAAGTGTCGCGATATCATGACATGTTGCACCATCACGGCCAAAAAAGAAAAAGTGTCGTGATATCGTGACATGTTGCACCATCGCGGCCAAAAACAAAAAGTGTCGCGATATCGCGACATGTTGCACTGTCATGGCCAAGAGAGAAAAAGTGTCACGATATCGCGACATGTTGCATTTTCATAGCCCAAAGAAAAGGAAAAGAAGAAGAAAGAAAAGTGTCGTGATATCGCGACATGTTGCATTTTCATGACAAAACGAGGAAAGAAAGAACAAGAAAGAAAAGTGTCGCGATATCGCGACATGTTGCGTTTCATGGCCAAAGAAAAAAGTGTCACGATATCACGACATGTTGCATTTTCGCAGCCCAAAGCAAAGAAAGAAGAAGAAAGAAAAGTGTCGCGATATCGCGACATGTTGCATTTTCGTGACCAAACGAGGAAAGAAAGAAAAGAAAGAAAAGTGTCGCGATATCGCGACATGTTGCAGCTTCACGGCCAAAGAGAAAAAGTGTCGCGATATCGCGACATGTTGCATCATCATGGCCAAAGAAGAAAAAGTGTCGCGATATCACGACATGTTGCATCATCGTGGCCAAGGAAAAAGTGTCGCGATATCACGACATGTTACATTTTCACGATTCAAAGCAAAAAAGTAGAGAAAGAAAAAGTGTCACGATATCGCGACATGTTACATTTTCATGGCTAAAAGCAACAAAAGAGAGAAGGAGGCAAAAGTGTCGCGATATCGCGACATGTTCCATTTTCGCCAAGGTAACGGACCTGCATAGTGACGTGGACATAAGGACAAAATCCAGTGAATAAGACAAGCGTTACATAAGGAATATTTAATGATTTGAAATCATTTAAGATGGTCGTTACGCATGGAGGGAAACGGATGCAAGCCCATGTGGAGAAAATGAAGCGAAGGGCCACAAAATGGAAAGCAAAGCACACGCATACAAGGGAAGGTGAAATGAACAGTCAGGGAAGGTGAAACGAACAGCCATCGGCAAATGAAACGAACCGTCAGGGAAGGAGAAACAATGTTTTCACAAGTTTAAATACGCCATTCAAAGAGGCCAGAGGAGGGGAGGAACTTTTCAGAGAAGATTGCAGTAATGAAGGCGAGGCCTTAGCACTGGGTTTCTCTGGATATTTTCTTCTACATTGGACTGGTTTTTCTTCTTCCACAGAAAGGGTTGGAAACCGCTGCAAGCGAGTTGCGGAGCTGAAGGCGAGAAGGCCATTCTGGGCCTGTTTGAGTTGTTTCTCTTCCACAGACGGGTTTGGGAAAACCAAAAATTTTGCTATTGTAAAATGACACATTTTTAATGCAGAAATGTTCAAAAATTTGCATCTTGTGGGCAAGAAAGAAGGAGATTTTCTTTGCATGCTATGGATTTAATGTTTATTCTTTCATCTTTTCAGATTTTGAATTTATAGATAATGTTGATGCCATTTCTTTGGGTTACATTAGGCGAATATTTGAAATCTGAATTTTATTTCGTACCCTAGGAACCAACACTTAGCTTATCTGGATTGTGCTTGTTTGCAGGTCCAATAGGTTAGGTTGCATGCACGGAGACCTCACATCTTCGGTTTTGTCGAAATAGGATAGCATCATACTGAATGCATTTTATTTTTAGTTTTTTGCATTTCATTTTCATTTTTCTGCATTTTTTATTTTTCCAAAAATTTTAACTTTTCAAGGCATTAAAATAAACATTTAAAAAATATCAAAATCCAAAAAAAACAATGAACAATCACTAAAGTTTCATGATGAAATAAACCAACATTGCCCCTTGTTTACAGTTACTTGCAATCACTAAGGTGTTCCAAGCATTCAAATTGAATATCTTATATTTGAGATTACTAATACACATATGCAAATGCTAATACAGCGGAGACCTTGGAGAAGTTGTTTGTTTAACTTCTTTGCAAGAGGGGATTTGGAACCCAAATCCTAAAGGAGAGTGTACTTTCACAACTGGGTGAAAATACCACTCAATAGGTATAAATACATGATGTCATACCTTCTCCATGACTTAGCCATTTTCTCTTGATTTTTCATTGCTAACCAGAGTTGACTGTGATATTGAGGTGGTGTTGTGATGTCATACACGAGCATGAAATAGCATAAATGTGCAATGTCATACCTTCTCCATTACTTAGCTATTTTCTCTTGAATTTTCATTGATGACCAGATTTGACTATGATATCAAGGTGGTGTCACAATGTCACACGTGCATGAGCCTCATTAGGCTGCCTAGACTGCATGAGCACAAAATGGTATAAATGCGTGATGACATGCCTTCTCCATGAATTAGCTATTTTCTCTTGAATTTTCATCACTAACTAGAGTTGACCATGACATCAAGGTGGTGTCATGGTGTTGCACATGCATAAGTCTCATCGGGCTTCCTAGACTGCACAAGCATAAAATGGTGTAAATGCACAATGTCACGCTTTCTCCATGACTTGGTCATTTTCTCTTGAATTTTTACTGTCGACCAGAGTTGACCATGACATCAAGCCAGTATCATGATGTCACATGTGCACGAGGCTTGTTGGTATTCCTAGATTGCATGAGCATGAAATGACGTAAATAAGCAATGTTGTGCCTTTTCCATGACTTAGTCATTTTCTCTTGAATTTTCATATCAACTTATTGATATGGTCAAAATGACCCATATTCTTGGTACCTCCTAAGGTATCCTTATTATAAGGTTCTATAACCTAGGGCCTTATACATTGGGTAAAATGGAGTCAAAATTTGAATGGAGAGAATGAAATAAAATGGTTGAAAAAAAAAAAATGGGTGAATGAATGAAAGAATAAATTAAATGAACTTAGGAGTGGATGAATAGTGTCAAGGTTCAAGAGATTGCTTATTTTTAGTTTTAGTTCCTTCTTGGTATTCTTCTTCATTCTCCTCTTCTCTGGTATCTTCTATATTTTCTACTTCATTATTCTGATTGCTTTCATTTTCCTCTTCAACACTAGTATCCTTTGTGCCTTCTTGCTCCTCATGGATGGTTATGGCAATATTGTTGTAAATTGCACAAGCTTGAGTCTAGCTTTTGGGGGTGGGATCATATATCTCTAGCAATTGCATATGAAGGTATTACAGTTCACCAACCTTCTCATATGGAAGGTGTGGCACTCGAATAGCCATTTATTTTATACAAAGCTTTATTTTTATGGGTTTTTGAACCAATTGTATAACTTGCCCTGATTGAATATGCATTTTCCATTCCTTGATTTTAGCTCCATTCTTCATAAAAGGTTGTTATAGCTACTTGGAGTGCTTCCTCACTCATGATCTAAAATGATTCATCCTAGAATCCCTAGAAACCCAAATTATTAGCCCTATCCAAATACTTCATCATCAAATTGACTTTGGTCTTAAGCCCCTTGACCAACCTTAACCCTTGAGCTACCAATTTAAATTTTCTTAAGATGGATCTAGCATGATTTTAGCATAAGATCGTTCTCTGCTAGCAATATATCTAACCACATAGTCTAGTCTACTCTTAGCCAATCTTGGATCTTCATAGTTATGGGCAGTTTTAGTTGTGCCTCCTTTTGAATGTATTTGATACTAGCCCTGGCCTAAGTTATTTTTTCCCACTTCATCCATAAAGAGCAATATGGGTCTAGCTTTAATATTAGGTTTTAGGATTTCTTTAGAAAATTGTTTTCTTAAATCCTTTACCTTTTCCTTAGAGAACTCTCCTACCTTAGACTTTTAAACCTAGATCTGTTGTTGAAGGCTTTGAATCTATTTCGATGAAGTTTTGACCTATTTAGATAGAGCCTCATTATGCATGTTGGAGGCTTTAGCTTCATCCTTAAACTTTGCAATTTGTTCATACATTTGTTGACACTTTTTATCTTCACCCCTAAGAGCTTTCTCCACCATATTTTGATATTTTGTAGAGGCCTTAACTTCTTCCTACAACTTTTCAAACTTTGATTTATAATGGTCTCCTTGAACATAGATTGTATCCATATAATTTTTTTTAGCCACCAACCCCTCTACCATGGTTACTTGATTAGGGTCTTCAGCGATATTTTCTACCTGGTAATCATCAATGGTCATATCCTTTTTAGGCTTATTGACTAGGGGAGTGACCTTCATCTTGGTTCTCTGCATAGAAGCTAGATCAATAACCATCATTTCCTTTGGATAGGCAACATTTTTGGAACTCTGGACTTCTTTATCATTCCATAATTTTATTGCAATGTCACTAATCATTTTTACCTCTTGTAAAGCATTGGTGGTGGGATTGGTTGGAGTAGCAGATGTGATAGCTGGAGATTGTAGGAACTGGAAATAAGGGGAAGTAATAGAAGAAAAATAGAAGGGATTCCAACTACAGGGGGAGTTATGGTTGGTGTCAATATAGTGGAAGTGTATGATGGTGATGGCATAAGGGATGGTGGAGGTTGCACTTCAAAATATTGAAATTACAAAGAAAGTGGTGGAGAAGGATCATGCTGATGCTTAGAAAGGGAAGGAGATTTTTTAGGGAGTGATAAGGAGAAGGAGAAGGAGAATAAGAGTTAAAGATATCTACAATGCCTACTACATATCTAGTAGATATATGGTGTTTTGACTCTATTTGGTCCACCTACTATTCCTGTTATGCTAGTGGAGGAGGATCCATGGATTATCTTTGAATGACTCTTGGATTTTCTATTCTCCTATTCTTGGTGACCTCCTTTATTTGTAAACACAATTCCCCTTCCACATATTTAGATTTTCTTTTATAAATGATTGGATAAAGAGGTCAATTGATTGTGTTGTCATCTTGTTGCTACACCTTTGATGGCCCTTCCTTTTTTGCAAGAGGATATTGTGATAGTGAAGTTGCAAAAATAAAATTTACCTCTAAATTAGTTGCCTTGGCTTCATATTGCTACAATTTTTCTACCCCTAAACCTAGATGTTTTTATTTCTACTCTCCTTAAAGTATTTCAATACTTCCTTAGGCATTCTTGCCTAGACCTAGACCAAAATAGCCCATTATTTGCATTATTTTAGTTCCTTTTGAATATGTTGTCAATTGTTGCTTTGTGGGAGTATAGACCTATGCAGGATGTGAAGAAGTGATTTGAGTGATAGCTTTCTCCTAAGATTTAGAGGGAATACTCTAAATTACTTTTCTCTTATATACAAATTTTCCTTGATCTTGACCTTATGTTGTACTTGTTGTCTTTAACATTTTTTAAAACCCAAAGCAATTCTTCTCTATTCATCACCTACCTAGGTATCACTTTCTACGTTATACTTTTATAAAAATTGGTCATCATTCTTGATGGAATATCTAGAACCAATCATGTCTATTTCAACTCTCATGGTCCACCATTATAGTATCTTGCATTTAGACCAACCATTCTTTTTCTACATGGTAGCTATCATATCTTTGCTAAGAATGTGGTTAGGATGATGCTCGTGGTTATAGTCTATATTATGATCATACCAGTCCATGGGGGTAATATTTGCATATTTCTCACATGTCATTCTAATTCCTCATCCTCTTTATTTTTTCTACACACATCTATATGATGCCTAACCATTTTTTGAAACTTTGGAGCCCTTGTAACATTTATCATATTGAACCTCTCAATGAATCTATTGATGGGGTCATATCATCACCTTTGAGAAAGTTCTAGTAACCCCAACTTATTCATATCCTAACTAATAGACTGATTTTGCTCCTTCTTTGTCACTACTACTCCTTTGATAGAAAGAGGATAGTTGTAAAGCACTTTCTTTCCCACTCTAATGCCATAAAGATGGTATATTCAACATGTTTGTAGTATTCCAAGGTGAACATCCTTCCCATTACAAAGTAGAGAAAAAGAAAAATTTTGTCTATGAAACCGTATAGGTGGATGACTACGTCCTCTGTTAGAAAGAAGAAATACCCGTCTTGTGCATTGGGATTTTGTAGTGCTTTCTTAAACCCAGGAGATAATCTAGGTGCTTCACCATGCAATATTCCCAATGCTAGCCCTAGAAAATCTAACAAATTTGTAGTACTATTGATACCTATGCAAGATGTTACTTCACTAATACACGAACATAGGATACCCATTCATATTTGTTGTCGTTACACTTATACAAGGAATTTATGATACCATATGATAGAATAAAGCCCAATCCAAATGGAAATAGTGCTTGAAGGTACTGCTAGTGCCACCAAGCTTCTTTTTCAACTCACATAACTACTTATGTATTTGGATAAACAAAAAATAAACCCAATTAAATAAATTTGGGTGGGCATTTATATCCATGAATACAAGGTCATAGAATTTGGAATTGGAAATAAAATGCATAGTGGTTATATGCCAGTTATGGATAATTTTGTCTAAAGGTAACCCTGCTAAGATGGCCAACATTGAGTATATTTTAGTATTTTAAAAATTTGTTGTTTCGATTGGGGTTTGGGGTAAACTATATCCTATAGTAAGATCCTCCAGCTCTACTTGTAGTCAATCCTTGAACTGCCTACCCCCATATGCATGTTTTCTTAGCGAGTAGTATTTGGACTATTCATTAATTTTAAAGGGTTTGAGAGGCACATTAGGGGGTAGACCCATGGAAAAAGCATAGGAAAATAAATGGGGGGAGAGTGTGAAAATGGCCCTACCCTATTTTTTTTTTATAAACCTTTTTTGGATGTCAAAATATTGAGCTATGGCATTGACTAGCTCAATGCATGGGTGAACAAGCATAAAAACATAGAAAGACAGAAAAGAACGAGTAGAAAAACCCTTAGGACTAGATTTGGAAATACTTGTTAACAAATTGTTTTCTATATCCTCCATTAGCTTTTAGTATCCATCCATGTCATCTTTGTGTCTACAATTTTTACATCCCCATCATAAAAGACACCCACCTTCTCATCATTGACTTTAGCTTTCATTTTAGTTATGGATGAAGAAGGAGCCATTATGATTACAATGATTTCGAGCTATTGAGCACTACTATTTTATTTTGAAGTATAAAAAAATAGAGGATTTCAATAAGGGATTATAAAATAGGCCCTTGTTTAAATATCTTGATGAAACTTCCCTTTGAAGCCTCTGTCATTAATGCAATGGTTGGGTTGCTTTTACATAGTTCAATTGGTATGGCTTTCTCCTATTGATTTGCATGCCAATATGATTCTTCAATTGAGTTGGAATGAGTGGTGCATTAATGATCCCTATGGGCATTAGCACACTTCAGTAATAAAATTTCAAATCCCCACCCATTGAGTTGATGATTTTGATTGATTGACTATATCATGGCATAGTGTTATGACTTGATAGAATGTCATGATATTACGACTAATGAGATGCAGAACAAACCCCTATGGTGTAGTCTATTGCAATTAATATGTATTTGTGTCTAGTATATAATTTTATATTTATTGCACCAATAAATTCCAATCCCCATTGTTGAAATGGTTCTTCAACAACAATTGGTTGAAGAGGCATTGCAAAGTGCTTGTTTTTACCTATGAACATTTGGTATTTGTCACAAGATCTAGTCAACTTAAAAGCATCAGAGAAAATTGAAGGCCAATAATAACCAACCCTTAGAATTTTTTTTACCATTATCTATGTTACATAATGTCCACCTGAGAATCCAACATGAAATTCCTTGAGGACCTCTTGTACTTTATCAAAATGTAAGCATATCAACAACACCAAAGTTTCTTCAGTATAGGATACCGTCAACTGGTGCATACTTCCTTTTCTACAATCTATACTTACATATTTGAGATGGATTTAAGTCCTCTAGGCATCTGCTAATTTTGAAGTAGTGTGTCACTTCCTCAATACAAGAGCTTGACAATGCTTGAGGCTCTTGTTGTTCAGTGGACTACTCCTGCTCCTCTAGTAGAAATTTTGAGTTTAGAATATCAGACTTTGCCAAATGTTGATAGAGAGATCTACCCCTTATTAACTTATTTGGCCTTATTTAGACATAAAACTCTTGTATTTTTATCATCCAATCGACTCTCTTATCTCCAAGTTCCCCTTGAATAACAAAATTCCTTAGATCTGGGTGTATCACATAGATAATAATTTTTCTCTGAGAGACAAAGTGTTTAAACTTCTTTAAGGATTTCATCACTGCATATACCTATTTCTCTATAAAAGTATATTTTTCCTCATGGATTTTCAATGTTTGGCTCAAGAATACAACTGGTTGTTCATTGTCATCTTCACCTTTTTGGTTGAGTAATGTTGCATAACTTTCTTCTACTTAAAAATATATAATATGAAATCCTTTGAGAAGTCAAGATTGACCAACACATGAGCTTGGGATAATACTCCTTTGATATTCTTGAATGCTTCCTTTCTATGATCTAACCATTTGAATTTGTAGATACCTAAAATGCATTATCTTTATGAGACTCCTACAGAGCCTTTTTTTTTACCTGTACAATCTACTTTGCGCTGCCTCAGGACTAATTCCATGGGTTTTTTTGGCAATAAGCAACTTTATCCATGAGAGGTGTAACTGGTTTGACCCAAGATGGTCTCATGTTCACCACTATCTTGACCTGAGATGATCATGCAAAATCAAAAATAAAAATAATAGGCAATTAAACTACCTATCAACAACCACATACAGGCCGAAATACCATGCCTAACTTCATGTCAGTGCCAATTAATCTATAGGTAGCAATTTACCTACCACCTATAGTCACTTACTGGAAATAAATTAGGCTACCCTTGATTACCACATTTTTATTACCTTCCTCCCACCATGAGGATATAAAATGGCACTCCTCCTTCTACTTTATGATCCATGAATTTTAAATATTGCTCGCCACAAAGTGCTACCAAAAATCTTCTAGGTCTTCTTGCTGCTAATGAGATGATACTAGGTTACCTCCTTAGATTTTAAACCACACCTATTGTACTTCTTGCATAGGTTATTCTCACTACCTCAATGGTTTTCAATACTCGTATAGTCATCCTTCCATGTGGCTCGATCATAAAAAACCTTCACAACCCAAAATTTGGCTTGGACTTGTTCACACCAAAAAATAGATCTGTGATAGTGACTATCTCACCCTAATATTGTCCATAGATAGAAACCATCTCAACCCAAGACAGTCACAGTCAGGTGACTAATTTCCATGTTTTAATTACATTTTATCCTAGATCTTGCATGTTTGCTACATTGTAGATCAATATTTACATTTCATTCATCATATTTCCTATTTTTTTTAAGCATAACTTGATTTGATATGGGTCATACTTCTGGTGGACCCTATATATGCTACTGATTTGCTATTATTTCCTTTGTGTACAGGTTATAGGATTTGAGGATAGTGAAAAGTTCTAGATCTCATTTTACATGGCGATCACATAAAAACCCGCTCTCCAAGTGATGTGCTAGAACAAGAATATCAAGATTGCACCTATTTGTTGAGAAAAGGGGAATTGCACCCCTATTGTAATATTTTGTATAATTTATAAAGATCCTCTTGAGAGGAATTTCTATAACCCTTAAAATACAAATATATATCAAATCCATTTTTATTACTTTAAGCATTTTGTTCAATTGTATGGTGCAAATTTCTATGCTTAAAAATTCATCATCTTTCTTGACCATATCAATCATGGGCTTGACTATTTGTGCAAAATATAAAACAAACTTACACACAACATTGATTTATCTAAATAAATATTGGAGTCCCTTCTTTTTTATTGGCAAAGGAAGGTCCAAAATGGATTTTATTCTATCTGGATCAATTTTCAGACCTAATTTAGACACCACATGTCCCAACAATTTATCTTATTCTACAACAAAATAGACTTCTTTAGATTCAAAGAAATACCAAACTCCTTGTATCTTTCAAACACTTGCCTGAGGTGTTGTATATGCTCCTCATTTTTATAAGATAATACTATCATTTCATAGAGGTAAATGACTATTATTTGTTGATAATTTCCTCAAAAGCTAGATCCATAGCTCTTTGAAATGTAGCTCCAACATTGGATAAACCAAATGGCATCCTTTGATATGCAAAGGTCCCCCATTTAGTTGTAAATATTGTTTTGTATTGATCCTAAGCATAGACCCATATCTAATTGAAAATAGAGAACCCATCCAAAAAGGAGAATCTTTCTACTCTAATGATAATATGCAATATTTGATCAATCTGAGGTAAAGTATAATGATCCTTTAGGGAGAACCTATTTAAAATTTTGAAATCCACACAAAGACAAATGTCCCCATTCTTCTTTCTAACTAGAACCAAATTGACAACCCATATTGAATGCTTAATGGGGTAGATAATATTAGCATTCAAGAGTTTCAATAACTCCTACTTCATTAAGACTTCTATTTTTGGATTGAAAAACCTCTATTTTTTTCTAAAGGATTTTTCATCGGGTTCAAGCTCAATAGTATGTTGAATAATTTCTTTATTGTATACTTTGATATCATCATATGTCCAAGCAATGATATCCTTAAAATCTTTGCACAATTTCTAAATTTTATTGACTTCATCTAAACAATGGGTCCATACTTTAATTAATTTTCCAAACTCAACTTGTACTTCTTTACTGCTTTGGGCATCAATATTCATTTTACGATCTACTGGCGTATCATTGTTGTCAAACAAACTTTTGAGAGTTATTACCCCCTTTGCTATATGGTTGTTCTTCATCTAAATAATCTCTCCTTCCTCTGATGCCTTGCTATTTGAATAGTTCATCTCATGAATAAAAAAGTCTACTATCTATGTATCATTTTCAAATACTTATCAAAAAATATTCTTGTCAGGTATAGAAGGTCTATAAACAAGCCTTATTGTTCTTGCTTTATGTATGACATTTGATACTGGATAGTAATTAGTCCTCATTTATGCCAATATGTTAGCATGGGTGTTCTATTCTCTTGGGATGACTTTGATATTTAATGCCTCAAAGACCTCTAATTGATCCCAAAATTTGTTCCTATAGGATTTGAGATAATGTTGCTTACTAGAGCATTTTTCTATAATCCGGTTTATGACCAGTTCTAAGTCATCAAATATTTGCAATTTCTTAGTCCTCAATTTCTCAACCTACTTGAGACCTAAGCACAATATCTTATATTCTACTACATTGTTTGTGCAGCTCCATGTGAGTCTATATGAAAATATTCACTGAGCTCCAGTGGGTGATATCATGACTATACCTACCCCAGCCCCATTTTTGCATCTAGCTCCATCAAAGTAGAGCTTCCAAATCTAATTAGGAATAGGATCCTCTTTAGCTTGCATGTCTAGTTTCTATTCCTCTAGTTTCAAAATGGTATATGTACCAATACCTATTTCAATCATAGTGTTAATATATTTTAGGGAAAATTGTTTTTCCATTTGAAGTTCATCTAGCACTTCATAAAATATTCTTCCTCAGTTATCATGCCAAGTGTGCTTTTCTATTGGTTATCTTCTTCTATATTCTCAATGTGGAATAATGAAGGCTTTTCTGAGTATATCTTGATCCTTCTACCCTTATAAGGAATATCTATGCGAGAATAGTCAAGTGACAAGTAGCCACCCAATTTTGTAGTAAACTCTCTTGATAAACACATTCAAAAAATGGGTTCCAAATCTACCCCCACAATCACTTGAATGATTTTGATCCACCTTCCATGAGTTAAAAAATGAATATTAATTGAAAATCACATACTTATGAATTATCCCTTTTGTTTTATCTTCTACTAATGTGTTAACATGGCTAGAGATGCATTTTGGTTACAAAAATGTAAAAATAAAAAATTACCATTTTTAGTAAATATTTTATTTTACATTTTTTAGGACCTCTAGAGAATTTTATCACAAGTTAGTGGTAATTTTTCCAATGACATAGTTTCATACTAAAATTGGTGTTCTCCCTATAACCTTTCCAACATTTATTGAATGGATAAAAATGGAGTCCTGAGCATAAATTTATGACCCTAATAGTGTGGTTAGGATTAAAAAAATGGAGTTTTGAGCATGAGATATGATCTAAAAATATCACATAAATGGATCAAGGAGTTGACTCATCATGAAAAAACCATCTTATAATGGCCTCTGAGATCAACTCTATTCTATTAGGTCCTTCACTTCTTGAATCATATAATTTGGAAAATTTATCTCTTTCTCTTAACCATCCAAGTTGTCACTTCCATAAAATGAAATGCTATTGGGGACACAACTAAAGAATATGGTTTTATGTATTTTCTCTTCTAGAATTATTTAAAAGTTCTTCCAAATGCTTAGGCAACTTAAAATTTTCCCCTGAATTCTTAGATGAACCAAACTCTTCTACAAATTATTGGGTGGCACAACACTTTATTGATAAAAATCTCATTCAACTAAGGCTCAAGTATTAAAACCAATTCTCTAATACCAAATTTAATACTCTTACTCATATTTAAAATCCACTATTATTTTTCTTGCATAACATATGAGATATAATGGACAAGCCTAGCTTACCATACATTATCATACACATGGATGTAATAATGGTCAACCATATGGCTTATAATAAAAAATAATCCACCTTCTCAAATCTAAAGATGTACCTAGTGATTCTAAACCATTGCATACTATTCTCTTCAATATATCTCATTTATAAAATCAAAGTTCCAAAATATTAAAGTTTACTCGTGCATGACCAACATTAGCTAATGGAAACCTTCAATCAACTTGCACCCAACTATTAAGCTTGGATTCCAATTGTATGTAAATATTTAACTCATACGCATGAGGAGGACACAACCCAAGGCTAACCATATTGAAATTTATGTTACATAAGTAAGGATAAACTTACAAATATTTTAGTTACTCATTGAGGTTAGGCAAGCTTAGAAGAGTACTCATTCAATTGAATTCCAACCTTCTAGGTGACACCTATTAGAAATTGATTCTTTCACAATTTTATCAATCAAGAAAAGTTGATTGAATGCAACTATACACCATGTGGTTCTGCTAAAGGCTTATTAGATTCAAATTTTGGATGACATTATGTTTAGTATAAAAAATAGTTTCACCCTAAGGACATTTTTTATACTAACCACATGTGAAATAAGGGGTGGAAATGTGTCAAGCATGGTGCTATACAAGGCCCCAACTTGGACATATCCATGATAATAAGATATATATCATAGTTTATCCACTAAACCCAACCCAACACAACCCAACTATAAGTCATGTTTAATTATTATTTATGGTATGCAATCTACTACTTAAAGTCTAAAGGCTAAAGCATACGAGAATGTTTGAAGTTTGTAAATATAGCAACAAGTATGACTAGATGATACCTAAGATCCTAAATTGGGTATGGACATTATCTAAATAATCAAACACCTAATGTAAATATTTTCAAGTTCCAAAAGTAGAGTGGTTTAGGAAAACTAAGGTTATTTTGTTCTCTTACAACCATTATTTCAACGTAAATACAACCATGATTTATAGCACCCAACATAATCCATTTTTCCTAAATTAATAGTGATATAAGTGTTTATTACATTTCAACCAAATATGGTGCCTACTTCTCCCTTGGCAATAATACACTTGGTGAAATGATATTATCAACTTACAACACCAATGACACCAATATTACCCTTAACTACCAACTACCTTGGAATTCAAACATTATTAATTTATGGTGCCAAATATAGTTTAGGTAATGATGACTTATCACCCCTTAGTACTAACCTCCTTTTATCATGTCACTACTCTTTTTTTATTCCAAGATAAAATTTTCATGTTCAATTCCTACTTACATATTGGTTCCAATACCATATAACAAGGGAACATTTGTAGGCTTGGAACCAACCTTAGAAATATTGGTGCCTACCTTTTTCCTGACTAAATGATGGTATTCCCTATGGTTCCAACATTGGTTTTAATTCCAATGCCTTTAACATGGGGAAAATTATGAATGGTCATGGAATATCTTTCCTCATGGTTAGTTTAATATACTTTAGTAGGTGATTGGTGAGAAGTTTCTTATTGGAACTTGTAAGGTTTATATACCCAATAAGGATTTGGCTATGCTCCAACAACAATCCACTTCATAAAAATAGGGATATGAATATTTTATTTTTCTTGTTCAAGCTTAGAAAACAAGTCTAAAATCCTTCCAAGTCTCATAAATATTGGTTAGGGTCTAAAATATTTGACCCATATCTATGTGATGACACCTCAATAAGATTCATCCCTTTGAATAGGTATCAAAATTTATAGTTTGTACTAGAGGTATTAAGGTTGATGCACTTAACTAGAATTCATGCCATGGTGAACAACTAGATCTCAACACTCCTGAAGAGGAAATATTAGTCAGATTTAACAAGTTCATTAACATATCCAAAGCATGTGATTTCTTTTTCATTCATTTACAAGTCAAATTATAGAATACATAGATTTAGTCAACTTTAATTTTGCTACTCCTACTTTCTCTTGCATCAAGTATAATACAATGATAATATATCCAATTAATTATAAATATTATTTCTAATAAGACACTTATGTTCTAGTTTATCATAGTAACCATCCATAAAGATCATACAAATAAACACACAATCCAATCCAAATTTTAATCCATCCATGAGAATATACATTTACCCATACAATCATAGCTAGATAATAATAAAAACCTTCACAAGTAAGTATTACAATAATAGCATTAGTATAATGAACAAGTATAGTTATTATTATCTTCACAATATTAATTTTAATTACTTTTAGCAATATTTTTTGGCACCACTAGTGACTATAAAAAAAGTGTTTAGTTTCATTATTCCTATAACAATATGATTGGTACTACCATACCTAAAGTTAAATAATTTATTGGCATCACTCATGGATATAGTAGTATCAGAAAGACCACAATTGATACAAGGCCTTACTGCCCTTACTATATTCAAGCCCTATAAGAAAATAAAAATATGATAATATAAGGCTACTAATCACCACTATATTAGACCAAAACATAGACACAAGTAAAAAACAACACCACCATATGAGAACATGATCTCCACAACATGGAAATATAAGAACTAATAAGCATAGAGACATACATTTAACCATCCCCATAGTGAGATTTATACATTTGGATTACTTCCTCACCATGGTAGTACATATCCATATAAATACCATAATATGTTTATTAAACATAAATAGAAACTATACTACACATACCAAGTGTGTGACTACTGCAATGTAGTCACATCATGAGCATAAAACAATACATATCTCAGATTCAAGCTATCCATACTCAATGTTTTATTTATATATGGGTCACATCTATCTTTGAAAAATTTACACTTTGACCATTTCTACATATAAGGATCTCATACCTCTTTGAAGAAGTCATACTTTAGCTATTTTTAGATACAGGAATATCATTTTTCTTTATATAATTAGCACTTACCACGGATTTTTCTAGATTTATGGATCTCATCCCTCTTTGGAGGAGTCACTCTTACATTATCTTAATACATAATATAAACTTGAGTAAAATAAAAGTACACATAGTCAAGTTGCACTAGCATTTGAACTCCTAACATCATAGTCAGGTTACACAATATTAGTTACATCTATATTTAGAGAAGTTTCTCTCTCTCTCTCTCTCTATATATATATATATATATATATATATATATATATATGTGTGTGTGTGTGTGTGTGTGTGTGTGTGCACATGCACACGAGTGTGTGTGTGCATGTCTGCATGTGTGTGTGTTCACATGCACATTTGTATGTGTGTGTGTGTGCACATGCGCATGCGTATGTGTGTGTACGTATGCAAGCACATGTGTGTGTATATTCCTTGTCCATATTAAAGATGCAACACATACTCTTAAGTTAATTTACAAGAGGCACTCCCCCTATTATTCTCTTGTGATATCTGACAAGGAGAACTACCTATCTTTACTCCATGCCAACATCTTAGTAGCTCACAATATTATTTTAATTGAAACCTTATTTGAGACCCAAATGACTTACTTTTTATATTATTCCATCACATAAAATATCTAATGAGTTGATAAGCATTAAGTCTATAAATTTGAACCACGCATGCAACAACTCACTAGATTAAAAGCAACACTTATCATGACATCAACAATCCAAGGAAAATATGCCAATATTGACATCCAATCATAACATTTATATTTTGAGACCAAAACATCAATCTCCAAACATATATTATGAATTAGAACCAATAATACACTAGACTTAACTTATCTAATACTAATTATATTTGGTTAAGGAGAGGAACATAAAGTTTACCTATTAAATGTAGGAGATTAATATATTTTGTTATGAGTTTACCTTAGCATTCTACTTACTTTTATTACATGGATTATACTTAAAATATATGGTTCATCATGGTGACCTTCCATTCTCTAAGTTGTTCTCCCTTCTTCATGGTGTCCTCTTTTCCTCCAATTGTTCCCCTTTTTCCTTTATCCTCTGTTGGCTTTTCCCTTCTCCCTTTTCATCCTTGAAGTTCTCATGCCACCCATCCACTACCTACACATCCTTTTTCCAAGAGTAATCACATTATCTGCTTCTCAAGACCTTAATGTAGGGTTAATTTCATGTTTGAGTGGTGGAGTTAAATGGGATAATAACTATTTTTTGAAATAAAGTAGAATTGAATAAAAAATGAGCATTCATTGTAAGTGATACTGTAGCACCCTAAAATTGGCGCAGTTAAACCTTAGTAAAACAATAAAAATTTGAATTTTAACCCTGAAACCACCGGTTAACTACCCGTTACCCACTCCCCTTATTTTCTATGCCATTTTTAGGATATGTTTTAACCGTTGGACGATATCGTTGCCGATCAGACGAAATCATCCCAGATCTGACGAATTCGTCTGGAATAGAACGTCCAGACGATTTCGTCCCAAAATTGATTTTCATAATTAGCTTCTATTTCAATAGCTTCTCTAACTTTGGCAGAAAGCATGTCTATGTGGTTAGAGTCTCCCCCGTTGGAGATCTCCCAAATTGGGATGATCTCCAACCTCCTAACCTCTCCCTAATCCTATATAAACTAGGATTTTCTTAGTTTATCCCCATGGCTGACTGATTTCCCTACAAATTTAGTTTCTTGTGCATTAGAACATCTTCGTACCATTATTTGCATTGTGTATTTCAATTTTTCTTGCAATAATTTTACTGTTTTTTAGTCGGAGAAAGCTCGGATCATCGCTGGCAATTCTAGACAATTTCAGACGATCCTGTCGTAGATCGGCAATGATCACGTATGATTGGAGGTGATCTCAACTGTAGTACATTTTGGGGGCAATCAGAGCCCGAAGTTTGCATTTATTTATCTTCTCTCTTCATTTCTTTATGAATTAACTTAGTTTATTCTATTTCTACATCCTGGAGTTCACCTCATTTAGCATAGATGCATGATAAAGTTAAACTAAATTATTAAATTAATGCATTTCCTTTAATTTTTATCTAGATTTATCATTTAGTTAAGTTTACTATTATTTCTACCATTTCCCCTTGCTTTTGTAGTTGTATTTTTGGTTTTTGGTATCTATTTCTGTGATTGCAGGTTTCTGACAAATTCGTCTGATCGACGATGATCTCGTCTGATCTCAGATGATTGACTGTGATATGAGATGATTTGGACTTCTACAAACCTTAGAATCTTCATCAGACATCCAGAATCAGGTATATTCTGTCTTATTTAGCACACTTTCTGTGTTTAGCACTTATTTATGTTTTTTGTATCCATATAAATTAGCATTGGCATATAGAATAGCTTAGATTCATCTTGGCCAAACCTAGGATATGAATGATTAAAGTACAAAATGAACACATAAAACCCATTCTCAACCTAGGCATGGAAACTGCCACTCAAAAGTTTCTTGGTAAACCCACCATCTGTCAAAAATTCACCCTTATACCCCCTCATCGAGAGGCTCAATCTTCAAAGGGCCTCTCAGTCCGAGGTATTGTCCCATCCTTCTCGCATCCCCCTTCGGGTGTGGATCCTATAGCCTAAATGTAAGGATGCAAAAAATTTGGAGCGATACATTTTGGTGAACCCGACGTGAAAACTAAAACCTTTTGAAAATAATCCAAAAAAAATAAAAAAAATAAATGCATTTAGAATCATCAGACAAACAATTAAAAGTTGCATATCATATTTAGATGGTAGATTATAATAAAAGATGAGTTGTCACCATTAATGTTGAAAATCAATTAGCAGCCATAGAGATTACTTTTGTGCTTAGAGTACCTCAAACAAATAGGGTTCAACCTTTGTGGGACGAACTTGATAGGAGATTGGGTATCATTGAATCTAGGTCGATCGAACTTAGGAAAATTAAGAGGTTTGTCCTAGATAGAATCTTGGATCCTGATCAAGTAACCTTATATCATGAAATTCAGAGAGCTTGTCATAGGTGGTTAGCCGATAAAAGAGCACTTGTGTCTTCAGAATTGTATACCTTTGACGAATACCTCGACAATGCAGTTGTAGTACATAAATTTCTATCTCGTATAGAGGATCAAGAGGTCGTTCTTACAGATAGAAAAATATGGAATAGAGTTCCTAGAGCTATGTTATATCGAGAGTATTGCCATGAACTTTATTTCTACAGGTCAGATTCTGAGACAGATAATATCACTATAGCACATTTTGTCAAATTCTTGAAAAACCATTTCCAATTTGAAGAGGAGCATTTCATGACTCTTGATGAAATTGATCCTATTAATGATATCCATAAAATCTTTATAGAAAACTAAGCCATTCTTTTATTATTATTATTATTATTGCATTTAGTATGTTTTTTGTTGTCTTTATAATATTATCATAAAAACAAAACAAAAATATAACAAAAATTAAAAAATTTTCTTTTAAGTATTATAGTAGGTATATAATTAAAATATATACCTCCCAAACTTGTCACGAAAAATATATATATATATATATATATATATATATATATATATATATATATATATATTTGCTAAAATCTAAGTTTAAGCATAATGACTAGACTTAGGAATGGAAAACAGACTGAAGTAGAAGAAGATTGGTTAGGAAAACCAATAAATAAACCAGATGTCCTTCTTGAAGACCCAATTTAGGAAGAAGTGTAGACACCAAAACAGCACCAATCCGATTATGTGACTACAAACACTGATCACATTAACACACACAGCCCCCAGGGTAGCCCCCAGAGGTTAAACAGTGGTTCTAACCACTTACACAGCAATTTTGCAAGTCAAAAATCAATTTGGCACCTTTTAGACACTTTATTTCTTATTCGTCCCACCCGGTGACGAGTGCGGATTTGTACTCGTCCTACCCAAGGACGAGTGTGGATTTGTACTCGTTTCACCCGAGGGACGATTATTAGCGCTCGCTTCGGGGTGGGACGAATGCCGGGTTTGACCGACAAAAAGTCAGACCTCAGCGCATGACAACTCAAAACTACCACTCAGCTTTTCATGCATGACATAGGAGTGCGAGTGAGTTCTTTTGACAACTCATATCTGCCAATTGACTTTCCCTTCACTGCATGGGAATGAGAGTAAGCTTTTTAAGACAACTCAATTTGCCACTTAGCTATCCCTTCATTGCATGGGAGTGCAAGTGAGCTTTTCTAAAACACACAAAGACATGCACAGAGGCAGTTAAGAAGCCCTTGATCAAGAAGAAGTCTTCTCTTCACAAACAAAAGCATTCATGCAAAGAAACACTTTTGCATGTTAATTCAAAGAGACCCCTTGGGTCTATAAAATGGTGAGTTTCCTCACCCAAAAGAGATACCGAGCAGGAGCATTTTGAGCGACGAAGTGTTGTTAATTCACTTACTTGCGATTTGTGCCCAAACCCCAATCTTTTGACCACAATATTCTATCAATTTGACGACAACACATCACATCAGGTTTCGGACCCATCTCAAGCGGATTGGTGTCGAAGCAAGGTTTTATCCGCGGGTGGTTTGCCTTCGGGCACCTCCCCGCTTTACTTCATTTATAGTATTTTAGCTAGTTTCATGTTTATGCATTTATCAAGTTTTTAGTGCATTTAGATTCATTTCAGCTATAGTTAGATTTATCTTTTATTTTTCATACACAGGTGCCTACTGATTCTTTGTTTGTTTCTTTGAACACGGATTTCAGGTCTATTGAAGGAGCGGCGAGGAATCGACCTTTGTCAATGCAAGCGGCGACAACGTTTTGGTTCGCCCATTTTATATGTGGGCACGCGGAAGAAGGAATTCAGAGACAAGTTGTAGAGAACAATATCTAACGCTCCTATCCCCTAAAAAGGAAGGAGACGTATTGTAACACGAATTGAAAAGAATATCAATAAAGAAAGGCTATATTTTATATTGCTTTTATATCTTGTGTTCATTCATTTGTGTTCTTTCCTTTTAATGCAATTTTGTTTAGTTTTTCCTTTTTGTTTTCGGAATCTCGTGTTTTCAATGGCGATCACGGTGGGACGACTGTCCTCTATTTTTTTAGGTTAATTTACTGATCTAAAATTGCTTGTTTTTACAGGTACCTATTTTTTTAACCTCGGACTATTATTCGTCTCTGCACGTGACGATTACAAAATTGGTACTCGTCTCACCCCGGGACGAATAAACTATTCGTTCCACCCCGGGACGATTACGGTCTGTTATTCGCTCCACCCGGGGACGATTATAATTTTGTGCAATTTTTAGAGCAAATCAGAGACATCCTGTTAGGCAGAGAAGAGGTAGGGGTTTTTACAGCTTCTGTCAAATTTTTGTTTTTCTGTTTTCTGGTTTTCAGTTTGTATGGCTTAGGGAAAGATTTCTTTTCGTTTGCCTGTTTCAATTTTGCACAATTAAAACGAACCCCACACATCACGAGGCATTTTAAACCAAGGCGTTGGTCGTAAAACCCCAACCCTTGAACAAGACCAAAGGTGGATTCCATTATCACTTTGGCTTGATATATTGCATCCATTACCTCGATTGTCAACTGTTGTTAGGCGTAAATCCTGACGAAAGCTGACCGAGTGTTGCTGGGGTGATTCCAATGCGCACGAGGATAAGTCTTCTATGGTAGGTGCCATTAACAGGACGATTCCCCTTTCGTACCGCCTATGTTCCACGTATCATCTGCTCTCACGTACCTATAGTCTCCCTCACGTAAGGGCGGGTATATAGAGAGGTTGGTATATCGGTCCG
The DNA here is from genome assembly GCA_028583015.1 of Wollemia nobilis. NCBI lineage: Eukaryota > Viridiplantae > Streptophyta > Pinopsida > Araucariales > Araucariaceae > Wollemia > Wollemia nobilis. Next base: position 807,325 of record JAQPPZ010000415.1, read on the forward strand.
GCAATGGTATATTGAAGGGGCGACCATATTGGGAGTCATAAGAGCCTTCATACTTGCATTTAAACGTTTCACAAAAATCTTCAAAAAAACAAAACAAACAACAAAAACACACTAAACCAGATTTAGGGCACACTATTAATCTTTAAAAGAGATAATCATTGCTTGTGTGTGTATGCTATTTTCTGTTTAGACAAAAAAAATCAAAAATAAAAAAAAATCATAAACAAAGATAAAAATCTACGCATTTTGTCACTCGCTCCAAAAAGCTCCAAGGATTCCTGCAATCGCTTGGTCACCCCAAAATGCCCCAAAGGTGTCCATGAACCCTTTGGTCAACCCAAAAGCGCCCTAAGGTGCCCATAAGTGATGCAGGACCATCCAACAAAATATGGGAAATTTTATATTTTTCTCTAAATTTTAGTGCATCTTGCTGGGGCCATAACTTCTCAACCGTAGCTCCGATTGACTTGAAATTTTACAGGGAGTTAGTTGGGATAATTTTAAACAAATATAATTCCCTAGAATTCTATTTGCCCAAAAAGTCAGTTTTGGGGCCAAATTCCATCATCTAGTGCCCCAAAATTAGGTTTTAAAATTGGGCACGCATTTTTTTGCACTTTTTGAGCTGTTCGGATGTCAATATCTCCTAATGTATTTAGAGTTAGGACTTGAGACTTCATTTTTGTCTTATCTACTATAAGAGGGATGCGCACACCAATTTTGGGCCCCATCTGACTCATTTCAATTTTTAGGGTTTTTAGAGAGACATCGCCATGGTGCTCACCCGTAGTCAAGCCCACTCATGGGCAGATGCTGTGGAGAATGTCCAAAGAAGCACGAGTCACATCCGTTATAGTCCCCAGGATTTGGTCATACCACCTTGGCGACCTAACACACAAGGCAGTCCCCTACACACCTTAACGAAAAGGGACTATAGGGGCACCTCTTCTAGGGGCACTCCTGTTCAACATAGCACCCAGACACGCATCCTCCCATGAGGGGTACATCCGTAGGAGAGCTCCCTTAGATGCTCGCTATGAGTGGTCACCATGCAATGAAGCACTAGGTCAACATAGGGTTCGACGGGAGGAACCACATGATTACACTATCCCTCCTTCACCCCCTCTAGTTGTCAGGACTACAAGGACAAATACAGAGCACAAGGCTCCTCAGGCGGGGCGAGCCAACTCTTCCCATTCCTCTTTCACTTACAAAAGAGAGCACGAGGAAAACCCTTACCTTCCTCAAGAACAATATACATCGCAGGAGCAACACGCCTCCGCAATTGCTAGCTTTCAGGATTACCTATTGAGGCCAAAGCCTCGGGGGAATGCCGCTACCCCCAATAGAGGGAGGCGACCTATAGAGATCTCGGATCACCATGACCGAGATAGATATCTAGGAGAGGCATCTAGGCCTTCTAGACATGAGACAACAGGACCAACTATCTTAGAATCTGCCAAGCATATTGCACGTCGGATGCAACTCACGATACTTGAGCTGGAACAACAACAGTTAGAGCAACAATATCTTTTAAATCAAGAGTGCCTTCGAGCGCCGGGAGGATGAGTTGTTACAACACACTATGCAGGCGAGGACTCCAACCCCTCGCATGCATAAGACAAAACATTATGAGAAACACAAGCGGGTGCAAGACAGGTCTCTACGACCTTATCAAACGTTGCCCTCGACGCCTCCTAGACTTGAGCGGGAGGCCAATCCTAAGACCAATGACGGGTGCCTTCTTCAGGTGCCCACCCGAGTTCATGGACCACCCCCAAAAATTCTTCAAGAAGCCTCTGAGGAACCTGAGCTAGAAAAAGAGTGGACTAAAATGAAATACCAAAGCATGGGGGGTGCTATTCGGTCATCCCTCTCAAGGCATCAAGTTTCCCACAACTTGCAACGGGAACAAATCAAACGAGGAGGAGCTCAAATCCCTCGATACAAGCAATGCACTGCCCAAGCACTTAGAGTCGGTAGAGACCAAGATTTTGGGGTCCCAAATGCCCAACTCACGTGAAACTCCTCTCAAAGAGGATCAACCCCTAGTTGTAGAGCTACCTGATGACGAGGTCTTCCATATCTCAGAATCACCAGATTCTGATGAGCCTGACTCTCTCGCCAAAGACGAGTCAGCATATGCAATAGTGCCATGGGACCCGTTCGAGTCTGACAACACTAATTCACAGGTGGTCCCCATGGATGAGCATCACAAAATTCTCCTAACATTATTCCCTTTGGAGGCTCCCATCGAGCCCGTGCCATTACAAGAAAATTCGGTCCCCCCACAAAGCGCGAAACAACCCCATCAGGACCATGTCAATCTGCTCGAGTCGGATGAGCTTAGAATGTTGCAGATAGCTATCGAGGCCAACGAGGGCCTTTGGATCATCGACAATGATTACGAAGATGAAACCGAGATGGCATATCTCAATCATGCACGACGACACAATCACCCTGTCACCCATGACGAACTAATGGCCCAACTAGGCATAAGACTAGGGCATGAGTGGCGCATAGACCCGGCCCACTGGCATCACATGTTGATCCCACTCCTTTGGGAAGATCGCGAGCAACTTCCACCCAGAGATATCATAGCACCATCAGTGCCGAAGGTAGACCTTGCCCTCCTATCCATGCATAAGGCCGATCCATTCGTGCCAATTCCTACGAGCCAGATCCGGTGCACAAAGATCATCACGCTGGGGGTACCTCTATTCCCTGAAGAGCCAGTGGGTTACACCAAATGCTCCAAAGGTGTCCATAAACCCTTTGGTCAAACCAAAAGCTCCAAAGGTGTCCATAAACCCTTTGGTCAAACCAAAAGCTCCAAAGGTGTCCATAAACCCTTTGGTCAAACCAAAAGCTCCAAGGATTATCGCAATCTCTTGGTCATCCCAAAAGCTCCAAGGATTATCGCAATCTCTTGGTCACCCCAAAAGCTCCAAGGATTATCGCAATCGCTTGGTCATCCCAAAAGCTCCAAGGATTATCGCAATCTCTTGGTCATCCCAAAAGCTCCAAGGATTATCGCAATCTCTTGGTCATCCCAAAAGCTCCAAGGATTATCGCAATCGCTTGGTCATCCCAAAAGCTCCAAGGATTATCGCAATCTCTTGGTCATCCCAAAAGCTCCAAGGATTATCGCAATCTCTTGGTCATCCCAAAAAGCTCCAAGGATTATCGCAATCTCTTGGTCATCCCAAAAAGCTCCAAGGATTATCGCAATCTCTTGGTCATCCCAAAAGCTCCAAGGATTATCACAATCGCTTGGTCATCCCAAAAAGCTCCAAGGATTATCACAATCACTTGGTCACCCTAACAGCTCCAAGGATTACCATAATCGCTTGGTCAACCCAAAAGCTCCAAGAGTTACCATAACTGCTTGGTCAACATAAGTATTCAAAAATCAACAAAAACAACACAAAAATCAAAATCACAAAAACATTTGCATTTCAATTCCATGCATTCTCATAACACATCAAAATTACAAAAACAATTGCATTTCAATTCCATGCATCTCAAAAAAAAAAAAAATCAAAATCACAAAAACAATTGCATTTCAATTCCATGCATTCTCATAAAAAAAACAAAATCACAAAAACATTTGCATTTTCCATACATTCTCATAAAAAAAAAAAGAAATCACCAAAACATTTGCATGCATTTTCATAAAAATCAAAATACAAAAATATAGGTTGCATTAAGCATTGCATCCATCCCTTGCATACTTCGATAGGTCATACAAGTCAAAAGCACCATAGGCTGTCATTACTTGGCAATTCCATCATTTCCACCTCAAATCCATTTCCATAAACGCATACATCCAGCATATCACCTTTTTATTTTAGCATAGTCAGTTGTTTCCTAATGTATATAGGGTTTTCGTCATTCAGATGTCTTTAAATTTCTAGCCAAAAACTGTACACAGTTAAGCAGATTTTACACGGGAAAGTTTTACTTGGATCACACCTTGTTACGTCACGTCCCAACACAAATTAACACACATAAAAATTCCTAAGTTGTGTGAACGAAAGATGAAACCTGCACCGTAATCCAGGTCACCATAAGCGAAACGGCTATCTTGCTTATCCCCCTGTGCGAATGACCCTAGGAATGCTGAGAGTTGGCAAAAGGACAAGCATCCTCCCTACCCAATTCCCCATGAATCCCAAGTTCTCAAAAGTTGCAAAAACATCAAAAATTTGCAAAACGTCAAAACACTAAAATTTGACATCCTACAGTGCACACATCAAAAGGCACAAACAATAGTGATTCTCGTCACTCCATATTCAAATCCCTTGCTCAAAAAAAAAAAAAAAAAACATCAATAAAACAAAAATAAACAGTGATTTTATCACTATAAAGAGCAAGTATCCCAATACAATTGAAGAAAAGAAGGGAGTCGAACTTGAATCCCTGGAACTCTCAGCATTTCGACAGGTCATGAGGCAAGCTTCAATGCCGGTTTGGTTGATAGCCTATCGGTCCATCGATAGTAAACCTCCCGCATGACGATATATCTGTCACATTAACTTGTGTGCGGATCAATGTTTGCATGTGGATGAGCTAGCTTATGGTATCCTAGATAGCATCGCAGATTAATCTGACTAAATACAATAAAGGAGTTAGTGGAGCTAATTAGGTGATCCTCGGTACGAGGTTCGGTTGAAAGCCCATCCGGCATCGGCGGTATCACGATGAATAACACATAAACGAACTCAATTGCACACACGGGGATGTGAAATAACTTGGTTAAATTCAAGTCGAATTTATACCTTGTTCAAAAGTCTTGCGAGATAAATGTACGAGTCTTGGCTAGTTAGTTAAAATATCTGAATCTCAGAAAAGCTTAACTACATTTTAAAAACAAGCTGTCACATTTTATTCCGTACATCACCATCAAAATATATGCAAAATACAAAAACAAAGTTTTCACATGCAAAGTCATTCCACAAAGTCATCCCATTAGTATCGCAAGTCAGTCAAATCTTGTACAGTCTATGGTGCATCGACACATCATCAACAACTCATTTCATTCATTCCATATCCATACATCATACAAATTAGAAACATCACATTCATAATCGCCTCTGCATACATCAAACACATACATAAAAACACGCAAACACAAAAAAAAAAAAAAAAACAAACACAACAAAACAACCAAAATATAAAAATGACAAATGCCAACAAAAACACTAAAAATTGTCGGACAAAAGTGCTCTTGCACTTAACCTCTTGGCATAAGAAAACTGATGTCGGGGTCTACCTTGTCGTTATCCTACTCCCCAAGAAGGCTACCATAGCCGGACCGCTCCACGGGAAGACGGATTTTCGCCAATGTTACCCCCAAATGGCATCCCAAAATGGGTTCACACCCACCAAAAATAGGTCAAAACAATCGGGAAATTGCTCGAGCATTCAACGGACAAACATCTGAAGGCACCCTCACTTAAGTCATCTTGGGTCAAGCGACTCGTCGCTTTTCTCATGTCGATCATTCCTTCATCGATTCGTCGCTTGAGGGGGTAGTCACACTTAAGTCACCAATCAACAAAAACACACCCAATCAAGGCAATAGCATGCATTCAAAGAATCATTGACAAAGACAATCACGCTCTTGCTTGGGGCAGCAAACAAGCAATAATCACAAAATTGATCAAACACTTGGCATTCCCGAAGCATGAACACAAGGTTCCCCCGTGGATAAAAGGTTGCGCCCTTTGCCTATTCATGGTTGATCAATGTCCAAGCTCAAGTCACACCTCACCAAAATAGGTTAATACTTGAAATCAAATTCCTTAGCTCGTCAGAAGCAAGGATTCAAGAATGCATGCCCTTTCCATACTTGGGGCATCAAGAGTTGGTTAGGTTACCGAGAAACCCTAATCATTAGTGCTTTGGTTATCTATTTTTGCTCGGCACTGTGCCTTGCACAACGCTTCCCAAAAAGGGGCATCTGTAGACACCAAAACAGCACCAATCCGATTATGTGACTACAAACACTGATCACATTAACACACACAGCCCCCAGGGTAGCCCCCAGAGGTTAAACGGTGGTTCTAACCACTTACACAATAGTTTTGCAAGTCAAAAATCAGTTTGGCACCTTTTAGACACTTTATTTCTTATTCGTCCCACCCGGGGACGAGTGCAAATTGTACTCGTCCTACCCAGGGACGAGTGTGGATTTGTACTCGTTTCACCCGGGGACGATTATTAGCGCTCGCTTCGGGGTGGGACGAATGCCAGGTTTGACCAGCAAAAAGTCAGACCTCAGCGCATGACAACTCAGAACTACCACTCAGCTTTTCATGCATGACATAGGAGTGCGAGTGAGTTCTTTTGACAACTCATATCTGCCAATTGACTTTCCCTTCACTGCATGGGAATGAGAGTAAGCTTTTTAAGACAACTCAATTTGCCACTTAGCTATCCCTTCATTGCATGGGAGTGCAAGTGAGCTTTTCTAAAACACACAAAGACATGCACGAGAGGCGGTTAAGAAGCCCTTGATCAAGAAGAAGTCTTCTCTTCACAAACAAAAGCATTCATGCAAAGAAACACTTTTGCATGTTAATTCAAAGAGACCCCTTGGGTCTATAAAATGGTGAGTTTCCTCACCCAAAAGAGATACCGAGCAGGAGCATTCCGAGCAACGAAGTCGTTGTTAATTCACTTACTTGCGATTTGCGCCCAAACCCCAATCTTTTGACCACAATATTCTATCAATTTGACGACAACACATCACATCGGGTTTCGGACCCATCTCAAGCGGATTGGTGTCGAAGCAAGGTTTTATCCGCGGGTGGTTTGCCTTCGGGCACCTCCCCGCTTTACTTCATTTATAGTATTTTAGCTAGTTTCATGTTTATGCATTTATCAAGTTTTTAGTGCATTTAGATTCATTTCAGCTATAGTTAAGATTTATCTTTTATTTTTCATACACAGGTGCTACTGATTCTTTGTTTGTTTCTTTGAACGCAGATTTCAGGTCTATTGAAGGAGCAGCGAGGAATCGACCTTTGTCAACGCAAGCGGCGACAACGTTTTGGTTCGCCCATTTTATATGTGGGCACGCGGAAGAGGAATTCTGAAGCAAGTTGTAGAGATCAATATCTAACGCTCCTATCCCCTAAAAAGGAAGGAGACGTATTGTAACACGAATTGAAAAGAATATCAATAAAAAAGGGCTATAGTTTATATTGCTTTTATATCTTGTGTTCATTCATTTGTGTTCTTTCCTTTTAATGCAATTTTGTTTAGTTTTTCCTTTTTGTTTTCGGAATCTCGTGTTTTCAAGAAGGAACCCTAGACCAACAAGAAGAAGAGTTTGCTGAAAGAAATGAACAAAGAGAAACTGTTAGAGAGGAAGGATCCTCATCCCCTAAAATGTCTCCGGAAGGAGCTGTTACTTTCGAGAACATGGAACATTTTTGGAAGTTCCTCAATACTAATATTGGCACTCTTAATAGAGCAGTCCATATGGACAAGGATCAAATTAGTGACACTCAAGAAACCCTAGAATAAATATATCATACATGCACTAATCCCTTGTCCTTCGTTGATCAAGAAAGTGATCAAGCTAGACCATCCAATTTGGATATGGCTGCTATAATCCAGAACATGCAACAAAAACAAGTTACCCAACCACCTAGAGTGCCTGTTACCAAGCCTAGATTTATTCCCACACAAAATAAACCTTCATTCACTGCTCTATTTCACCAATTTATTGATCAACATACCTCAAATCAACAAAAGCCCAAGACAAAACCAAACACCAATTTCCAACAATCTGGGATACAACATAATGCTACCACAAATCTTCTTCATAATACTCTCCCTACCAACCATTTTTATAATAGCAATATAGCATCTAATCCTTATGTCACGCCATCATATGCTCATAAATCCCATACTTAGGTACCACCAAACCAATATGGTGGACAAACTAGTAATCTGGAATCCATGGTGAAATAGTTAGTCTCCTGCATGGACTAGATAGATCCCTACTATCCCTCGTACAATTATCGAGAGATGTGTAGTCATCCTCTAGATCCTATAGTTGTAGCACAACCATATCCTAAACACTTTCCTATGCCTGTCCTACCTATATACAAAGGAACCGAAGATCCCATAGAGCATATTCGAATTTTTAGGATAGCATGTCATGATATATCACATGATGACTTGTTATTACTAAAAATGTTCCCAAAAATTTTAGGAGGAATGGCATTAGAGTGGTATTATCAACTACCCACTCATTCTTTGAGGAATTTCGAAGAAACAATCGAGTCTTTTGTTCATAATTTTAGTGCCTACATCGAAAGGCATGTAACCATTAAATATTTGTACAACTTAAAACAAGACAAAGATGAATGTTTTGCTGATTTCCTAGCTCGATGGAAATAGTTTATAGGAAAATTGCACTTTGTGTTACCTTATCGAGAAATCTTGGATATCTTTGTCAATAATTTACAAGAAAAACTATCTTATGAGTTATCAACTGCTACCTTGACCACCTTCGACCAATATATAGACTTAGCTCAAAAAGTGGAATGTGCTCTCATTAGGAGAGGTCAGCTTAAAAAGAAAGATGATGAGAAAACATCCAGAAATCAATATAAGAATAAACAAGTTGTGGGTGATGGAGTCACTGATAGCAGAAACATTGCTAATGTTAATGCTGTGAAAAAAATGAAGAATTTTATATTGAAACCTCTTGATAAACCACCTCAAGAATTTACTAGGTTAAATCAACCTCTACAAACCTTTCTCCCACAATTATTAGCATGAGGTTTGATCCAATTACCAAATATCCGGGAACTTGATCCAACTATACCCGGATACAGAGCTGATTTACACTATGATTTCCATAGAGGACCTGGACACACTACCAACTCTTGTAAAAGATTAAAACATAAAATACAATACTTAATTGATAATAATGAAATGGAGGTGCAAGCCTTTCAACCTAAACAAAATCCTCCTAATAATGCTCAAAAGAACATCCCCCTTTTTTCAAAATCAGAATGCCAATCAATCATTGGACATATTTCAACATCCTTTACCAAAGCATGGTAAAGAAGTGGCTAATCAAATTGAACATCATAATTTTTATCCTCATACCCGATATGTAGGACCTATTAGTGGGCATTTACCTACTCATGATTTGGAAATATTTTACACAACTTTATCCATGGTTACGACCAGACCTCTATATAACATTCAGACACCTGCTCTTAGTGATGTAGAATATGAGACTAAAAGTGACATGGAAATCACCTCAAATCAATCGAATAGCTCTAAAGATGAATTAGATCTTGTTCAACCTATCACAAGTTCTATGGTTCCAGAAGAACCATTTCCAAGAAGATTCACTACTTGACCATCGTCTCACCAATTACTTTCTAATGAACAAGCCATAAATGCTAGACCAAGACCCATTCATCATCCGTAAAATAATATTTTAGGTACCATCGGAGTTGTTACGTGACAACAAGTCCAAAATTCTCAACAAGATCAAACTCAGAATGATGGATTAGCTCCATTTTTTTGAAAGTTCCTAATAAATGGAATCATGCGCCTAACGTTCAACCTAAACCTCCTTATAATATTAATTAACAATTATCAAATACTATAGCTAGAATTTCCCTTTTGGACCTTTTAAGATCTTCTCCTACACATAGGGATGAATTAATGCTCACACTAAGCTAAATGATGGTACCACAAAATATTCAACCTGAATCCATGGCCAATACTATCATAACTCGAGAAGTCGATTGTATTGACTTTTGGGATAGAGATATACCACAACATAGTTTACATACGAATAACCCCTTATATATTACTGCCCTAATTGGAGATGTAGCAGTTAAACGAGTCTTGATTGACAATGGTTCATCTTTAAACATTTGCGCTTTTGACTTCTACCAAATATTTGTGTTTAGAAGTGACGAAATGAAAAGAATTGATATGATCATAAAAGCCTTCAATGATGAAACACAAGAAATGTGTGGAGTTATTACTATCCCATTGCAAGTTAGTCCAAGAACCTTAGACACGACCGTGTTTATTGTACATTGCCCTGCATCATACAATATACTCTTGGGTCGCCCTTGGATCAATGCGATGCGAGTTGTTCCCTCAACTTTACATCAATGTGTTAAATTCAAATTTAAAAATTAGTTGGTTACCATTCATGGTGATCCCAGACCCTTTGATATGTGTGCTTTGGTAGAACCTGTTGGAGTTCAATTTTGCCCTGCTTTGTCATCCACACATCCTAATTCTCATTATATGTCTAAATGTGTGAAACACACACCCATAACATCATCTACTTTTTCTCCATCAACTCCACCTCTACATATAGTTCAACCATCTTCTGAAAAAACCACATTAGGACCTCAAAAATATCCTAAACCCACAACCAATTCTTCTTGTTTTACTCCTATAACTTCCATACCTATAGAATCATCCATCGACATCTCTACAACATCTACATCCACCAAAGGCATAATTTCCGCATCAGAAGATGTAGGAAATGTTCCTTCTACCTCTTACGCTCTTACTAACGAGCTTTTACCTGATTTATCTAAAATTCTTATATTAGAGAAAACGAATGTTGCTATGCAAAATTCACTTATTTTAAATAATTTGTCACCCTCTCCTCGTACCTTGGGTCTCCCACAGCCTATGGGAAGTACTTACCAGGCCGAGAGCTGTGCTTTTATTTATAAGGGATATGACTGGGGAAGAATACCCAGAAACATCAAGACACATTATGATGGATATGCTCGATGTTATTTTACTAATGAGTATATTAAAGCTAAGCCTATAATGCTTAAATTGGGATATAAAGGGAAAGGTTTGGGACCTTTCCGGAATGGTATGAAAGAACCTTTTGAGGTAGAACCATGGCCTACCCGATGTGGTGTGGGCCTATTTCCTAGTAAAGGTCAGCCCTTCCCATTTAGGGATGATGACCATCTCATATGTTACCAAGATTATTTGGACAAACATGATGCCTTGTGTTTAATGAATAAGTCATTTACATGTAATATGCTATTTATAGCCTACCCTGAGATGATCGTCGAATCCGAAGACGAGTTGGAGGGAGACATCTTCCATGATGTCTCCATTGAGGAATTATTACATCATGGATTTTATTTTGATGGATCTATACCTATTATAGCCCAGCTTGAGGCTACGACTCCTCAAGACGAATTATCCAAACTAACCTTGGAAGAATTACAAGAATTGGGCGTTTCACCCACCCCACCTAATTTTGAGAGAGATCTACACATGGAAGTAGAAAACGTCATAAAAATTAACATTGGAACCAAATATAATCCTCACATAATCAACATTGGATCAGAATTGAGTCAAGAAAAATAGGATAAATACATTGCATTTCTTAAAGAATATGAAGATGTCTTTTCTTGGACATATGAAGATATGCTAGTATTATACCCTTCTGTAGTTATGCATCACCTAGTAGTCCATATGGATGCTAAACCTATTAAACAGAAACTTAGAAAAATGCATCCTAAAGTGGCCTTACTAGTCAAAGGGGAATTAGAAAAACTCATGAAGGTTATTTTTATACAAGCCATTGATTATCTTTGTCGAATGTAGTTCCAGTAACTAAGAAAGAAGCTACCAAAGTTAGGGTTTGCATAGACTTTAGAGATATTAATGTTGCATACCCTAAAGACGATTTTCCTCTTCCCAACATGGATCAGATCATTGATTTTACAATTGGGAGTGGAATGATATCCTTAATGGATGGATTTTCTGGTTATAATCAGATCAGGATAGCTCCTGAAGATCAAACTAAAACAACCTTTATTACCCCTTGGAGGACCTTTTGTTGGAAAGTGATGCCATTCGATTTAAAGAATGCAGGTGCAACCTATCAATGAGCCATGACTTATATATTTCATGATATGATGCATGATGTTCTATATGATTATGTAGATGATATTATAGCTCATTCCATCAAAGAAGATGATCATTTAGCTGACTTGAGAAAAGTATTTAATCATTTAATGGAATATCTTATCTGATTGAATCTAGCCAAATGTATATTCGGAGTTAAGTTTGATAAATTATTGGGGGTTATAGTTTCTTTACGTGGCATCAAAATTGATCCTTTCAAGATTGCGGCTATCACTGATATGCCTGCACCCACAAATATATATGAATTATGGAGTCTACAAGGTAAGCTTCAAGCTACTCGTCGCTTCATCGATAAGTTGGCAGACAAAACATGACCCTTTCTTAAGCTTCTTAAGAAATATGTCTCTTTTCATTGGGACGACGAATGTCAGGAAGCATTTGAACTCCTCAAACAATATCTCCTTAACCCACCTGTGCTTTCACTACCTAGATCTGATTGCTCATTTATCTTGTATATTTTTTCTTTAGATCTTGCCTTAGGAGCTATGTTAGCTCAACTTGACGATGAGAAGAAAGAACGTGCTAATTATTACATTAGCCGAACCTTAATTAGTTATGAAACCCGCTACAAAACATTAGAGAAAATCTGTCTAGCTATCATATTTTCTACACAAAAACTATGCCATTATATGCTCAGTCATAAAACATATGTTATTGCTAAATTCGATCCTTTGCGGTATCTCATGAGTTGACCGTACTTATCTGGTCGTACAACAAAGTGGGTTCTTGCGCTAAGCAATTTTGAACTCACTTTTATAGGACAGAAGTATGTTAAGGGTCAAATCATAGCAGATCAATTAGTTGTTGCACCCTTAGGGTCTACCCATCCCCTCATCATTGAGTTTCCTGATGAATGCCTTAAATTAGAGACAGACCATCCAAAGCAATGGTCCCTATACTTTGATGGAGCCCGATGCATGAGTGGGGCTGGTGCAAGTATTATTTTAATATCTCCGTAGAAACATATTATACCTCTGTCCTTTAAATTAACGTTTGCTTGTACTAATAACACTGCTGAATATGAGGCTCTAATCCTTGGATTACGAGTTGCCTTGGCACTAAAAATTAAAAATTTATTAGTTTTCGGTGATTCTCAACTTGTCATAAATCAAATCAATGATGTTTATCAAACCAAAGATGATAAATTATGCCCATATAAAGCATATGTCTTACAATTATTATCTCTATTTGATCAAGTTACCTTGGAAGCTATTCCTTGAACTAGCAACCGTACGGCTGGCGCTATGGCTGCAGTTGCATATATTTTGCCCTTGGAGTTAGATGACGAATATGCTACCATCATTATTTGTCGACTCCAGGAACCCGCTTCAAATAAATCATGCTTAGAACCTTTGGATGTGTTTCTAATCAGTGAAATTACTCCTAAACCTTGGTACACTGATATGTTTAATTTTCTTCAAAATGGGACCTTCCCTGAAGGTTGTAATAACAACCAGTTCCGATTATTACGTAGATGAGCAAGTCACTTCGTAATTATTGGCAATACACTGTATAGAAGATATTTTGAAGGCATCCTATTGAGATGTTTGAATCTAGACGAATCTAGATCAACTTTGAGTGAAGCCCACAATGGATCTTGTGGGGAACATTTTAGTGGTAGTGCCATTGCTAAGAAGCTCCTTAGGATAGGATATTTTTGCCTACCATGAAGAATGATGCACATGATTATGTGCACCATTGTGACAAGTTCCAGAAACATGCTGACCTTGTCCATGCCCCTGCACAAGAACTGCAGGCTATTTCATCTCCTTGGCCCTTTTCAAAATGGGGCTTAGACATCATTGGAAAAATCAATCCTGTGTCATCTGATGGACACAAATTCATCATAACCGCCATCGAGTATTTCACGAAGTGGGTTGAAGCTATGCCCTTAGCTTCTTGCACTGGAACCCAAGTTTCCAAGTTTATTTTTAATCAAATTATTTATAGGTTCATAATTCCTACAAATCTCATATCAGATAATGGAACTTGTTTCAAAAATAAAGATGTCAAAAATATAAAATTCAACATCGTTGGTCCACTCCCTATTATCCTCAGGGTAATGGCCAAGCATAAGCATCTAATAAAACATTAATCAAAATTCTCAAAATACTGGTCAATAAATCTGGTCGAGATTGGCACATTCAACTATATCCTGCTTTGTGGGCTTATCGAACTAGCGTTCGCACTCCCACAGGCACTTCACCTTTTGTTTTGGTTTATGGCAATGAAGCTATTTTTCCCTTTGAATTAGAAGTTCCTTCTTTGGCTCTACTACTTCAAGATACGAAAGTAGGAGATGAATATCATGCTTGCAGATTTGGTTAGCTGGAACTCCTAGATGTGAAGCGCATAAATGCTTTGGAACATCTTCGAGCCTACCAAAACAAGCTCAAGCGAGTATACCTCAAGAAAGTTCATCATCGATCCTTTGATATCGACGACCTTGTCTTAAAAGAAAATTAAAAAAATACTAATGCAACTAAAGATCTTAAAGGTAAATTTGAGCCCAACTGGCTTGGACCGTATATCATCACTACTAAATTTGGATTGGGAGCATACCAATTAGCTACCTTAGATGGTAGATATCTTAAAGAACCTATGAACATTATGCATCTTAAACGCTATTATGCATAAATCTGGTCATTTCATCATTGTATATATTGTTATTTTGCATATTGTTTCATTTTGGTCATCTATATAAAAATTTCAAACAACAATAATAGTATTTATTCTTTCCATTCATAAATTAAAATCAAAATATAAAAACTTCAAAATCATCAAAATTTTCAAAAACATCTTTTATTTTCGTACTTTTCAATTCTTGAAGTATTGCAGTTATATTTTCAATTATTTTGGAAAAATTAGCATTTATTTGGAATCCCACACTTTCACACTCACATGAATAAATATCTTGATTTTATTTTGTATGATTATTAATCTCTCTTATATCAAAGTCCACGGTTGAATTAAATAAATTTTTTTGAGCATAGAGAACCGATCTTGTTATTTACTTGAACCAAGCATATATTTTCACATTAAAATGATTTCATTGCAAATTCGATATGATGCTACATAGTAGAAATGGTTTCTTGAGAGAAAATTTTCCCCTGCTATCCTATCATGCACATGGTCTAGAATCTTTGAGAATTGACAAAAAGACAAGCTCACCCCTGCCCAGAATAAAAATCCCTTGCTCCACATCCAATCCGAGCAAGTATCCCTAGTATAGGAAGAAAAAGAAAAGTCAAAGAAAATGAGAAAAAGAAAAATATTATTTTGTACCATCGTCGCAATATTTTAGCATTGTCTCAGTTCCAAGAAAAATACAAAAAAAAAAAAAAAGACAATAATAAAAAGCACAAGCAAAAGAAATAAAATCCTTTCCCTACCCCTTGAAAAGAAAAGAAGGGTGAATGAGCTTGAATCCCTGGAATTCTCAATTATTCGAAAACTATGAGGTAAGCCCCATAATAGGCGATTTGTGCCCAACCCACTTGGCCTTGGGTAATACCTAGCATGGTGATATGTCTATTACATTAGCGACCTTCTTTTGTACAGACCTTTGTTTGCTTATGGATTAGCTAGCTCTTGATGACCCGACTTACATAGTAGTCTGGTATGGTTACATGCATATAAATCATGGTCAACGAACACTCATTTGGTTAATTTAAATTACTTGTATCAAATTATATTTCTCAAAAATTGGTAAATGAACAATGCAATTGCACACACATTTGTATTTGAGATATTTTTGTATCATTATGATAGATCAATATCGACAATGAACTCACATCTGCACATGGGGTTCCTTATAAATCTAAATTTTGTCTTTAAGATAATTTAAAATATTTATGCAAATTGTCTGGAATAATTTCATTTTCTTACTTGAGAATATTTGTTTAGTATAAAAACAATTACATACATGTTTTTCAAAAATCCAAACCTCCTTTCAAAACATGCAATAAAGTCACATTTCTTTATATATTCGACTTCCGCAACGATGGTATAGTTCCAAAACCTAAACTAGAATTTTATGCCTAGCGCAAGTCCTCATCTTATATATTTTCTATTTTTCTCAAAATAAAAAATCAATCATGCAATAAAACTATTATATCAATTTTTTTTTTGGATTTCACGATGATGGTATAAGTCTATACCTATAATTCTATGCCTAGCGCAAACCATTGTTCTAATTTTATTTTCCCATTCATTTTAATTCATAAAAACATATGGCTTACATCATTATGTTACACAATTGTGCTTTAAAAGGAACGCAAAATTTTCTATTTTATTTCATTATGTCAACATTCAATTTTGCAACCATGGTATAATTTCTAAGGAATTGTTCAAAATTTTATCACACTTAGGAATTTATGCCTAGCAAAAATCATTTTTTTCAAAAATATATATTTCATGCATAATTTTTTTTTATGAAAATTTGAAAACAAATCATCACCATCATCATTTTTTTATCATCACAACACAAAGTCTTAAGACAGTCTCTTAAGCACCCTTTTAATTTTAGCAATATTTCTATACTAGGATTTGCTTGATGACCTAGTGAGCGGCGACTCCATGAAATGGTCTATAAAAGCGACAATGTCCTTTGAAATTATTGTTAGAAGTCTTTTTATTTTTCATCAAATTACCACAAAACAACCAATTTGTTTACATCAGATTATTGCATTTAAATTTTACAGCATGACATAAAATTATAATTTATCTCCAACAACATAATTACATCAATAATCAACCAAAAAAATCCAAAATTAAAGCATCATACAACATATACACAAGTCATATCATCAAAAATACCATATATATATATCAATAAATTATATACATCATCTCAAAACTAGATTGGTATGCCACAATATATACCCTGGCATACTCAATCCTCTCATAATAATATATGCAATCTCCAGTCTATAATGGCTAGTCTCGAGAAGCCCTTGAGCTCTCAGCCTCATCTCCTCCCCCACCCTGACGTGGAGGAGGTGGTCCCATAGAGGTCCGTACCGTGTCTTGGGTCCTCGTTGTCAATCATGAGGATGTCCTCAATGATCCCACCCTGATTAACTCTGTAATACTAGCTGGAAGCTATAACCTCTGGCCCTCTGGAACCAGTTGGAAGTATACTCCCTGATAGAATGCGGTCTAATCCATAGACCACACCAACTCTTGCATGCTCGCCCCTCCTCTCTAAGCACTGAGTCATGTAGCCTCATCCTGTAGTGTCTACACCTGAGCTTAGAGGCGGGTAACCTCAGCTTGGAGAGCCATCATCTCACTGCTCTCCCCTACCTCGATAGCCTTGCCCTTATCGAGCGATGGTGACCTCTCCCCCTACTGATAAGGGAATCCCTCATCCCTCCTCCCTATCTGCTGCGGTCTCTGTGGAGCTTGTGGCATCCTCTAGAGTCTCTCCTATGGAGACCATTGTTACTCTCTCCCTTTGTGACCCTGTTCTGCCTCAATGGTATCCTGGTGCCACATACCCATCCATCACACAACCACATGCATCAAACCCTGTGCCCTCATCATCTGAGGAGGGTGGATGCTTGCATACCAGGAATCGTATCCGTCAGCAACCCCAACATCATCCCCATCCACTGGTTAGATAGGGGCATCATCTGTGTCTTGGCTCCATAATCACTGCATATTCAGAGCCTCGCTTAGTGTAGTACTATCCCAAATAGTTTGGGAGTACTCATAGTCCTTGAGAGATGGGATCCCCTACTATAGACCGAACTATCACAAAACTTGGTTGTAGCGATGGAGCTCTACCTCTCCCCACTCCATCCTCAGCCAGCAGACTTGCCTAATGTGATCCAGCTCTTGTTCGTCCTCTTCCCACCTTGGATGCTCTCTCCATAGCCTCTAGGTGATATAGTCAGGGATGAGGTCATCTAGCAACCTCTGAGACATCGACAGATCTATCCACCGCTGTGGGAGCCACCAATAGAAAACTGAGGGTCTCTCCCGGTCAACCCCTATCAGTGGAAGTCCTATCGACCTCCACATTATTATGTGCTCCTAGCACCATACCTACAGTAGTGATGTCAAAACCAGGGCCTCCCTTGTATACGACCCCGTGTAGGATCCTATACAAGAAGCAAAGTACAAAGCTGCCCCATGTAAATATATATCCATGGTATCTCATGTCGCAGACCACATCTGAAAGGAGCCAGGGTAATTTGCACCTGCTCTGGTGGCATAGCAGTAAGCCACCCACTACCCTACCAAAACTTGAGTCAACCTAGATGCCCCAGGCATCTACTTCAGAGACTTGATGTTCACTTTGCCCTTCTCCAAGGTGAAGCTCGAGTCTCCACACAACCTCATCATAGCCTAGCCCTGATTGGCCGTAGGATTCATAAACTATCCTTATATGGGGATCCTCAAGATCCTCCATACATCCTTTAGTGTGGGAGCCATCTCCCCTATCAGTAACCAAAAGCAGGATGATCTCAGATACCATCTCTCTGCTAGGGCTGCTAGTAGCCCCATGTATGTCGATATTTGTGGCATCTCTGCCACATGCTGTAGGTTGACCTATGCCAGTTGGTCTCGCTCCGCCTAGTCGAGCATGGCCACGTCATCCCTCAGCCCCCCATATTTCCATTCCTGACTCTTTAGTAATCCCCTCTACAAAATAAACAATAAAACAACAAAATTCATTAATAAAACAATTATTACAATCAATTAAATGAAATTCAAACAAGCTTAATTTCATAAAATGACGATATCGTCCACCATTGGATGATATCGTCCTAAATTGGGTAAAATCATCCTTTGGAGGACGAAATCGTCTCCGATTTCTCAACTTGGGGATCGCCCCTTGTTGGATGGGATCGCCCCTATTTCGCTAATTTTGCCCTCAGACGAAATCGATGATCTAGGGGCGATTTCAATGAAATGGGGACGATTTCGTCCCGACATCGTCGACGACCTAAAAATAGCCACGATGCCCCAAAACAGTCAAAATTTAAATTGCAAATTACACAAATCAAATTACAAACATAATTCACTAGGTTTAGATCCTTAATCATCCCAGATCTAACGAATTCATCTGGAATAGAACGTCCAGACGATTTCGTCCCAAAATTGATTTTCATAATTAGCTTCTATTTCAATAGCTTCTCTAACTTGGGCAGAAAGTGTGTCTGCACGGTTAGAGTCTCCCTTGTTGGAGATCTCCCAAATTGGGATGATCTCCAACCTCCTAACCTCTCCCTAATCCTATATAAACTGGGATTTTCTTAGTTTATCCCCTTGGTTGACTGATTTCCCTGCAACTTTAGTTTCTTGTGCATTAGAACACCTTCGTACCATCATTTGCATTGTGTATTTCAAGTTTTCTTGTAGGAATTTTACTGTTTTTCAGCTAGAGCAAGCTTGGATCATTGCTGGCGATTCCAGACAATTTTGGATGATCTTTTCGCAGATCGGCAATGATCACATACGATTAGAGGTGATCTCGACTGCAATCTAGATTAGGGTCAATCAAAGCCCAAAGTTTACATTTCTTTATCTTCTCTCTTCATTTCTTTATGAATTAACTTAGTTTTTTCTATTTTTACATCCTGGAATTCACCTCATTTAGCATAGATGCATGATAAAGTTAAACTAAATTATTAAATTAATGCATTTCCTTTAATTTTTATCTGGATTTATCATTTAGTCAAGTTTACTATTATTTCTACCATTTCCCCTTGCTTTTACAGTTGTATTTTTGGTTTTTGGTATCTGTTTTTGTGATTGCAGGTTTTTGACGAATTCATCAGATCGATGATGATATCGTCTGATCTCAGATGACCGACTATGATATGAGATGATTCTATTCAATTGCAGATGATTATGTAAGATTTGAGACGATCTGGACTTCTACAAACCTTAGAATCTTCATCAGACATTCGAAATCAGGTACATTCTATCTTATTTAGCACACTTTCTATGTTTAGCACTTATTCATGTTTTTTGCATCCATATAAATCAACATTGGCATATAGAATAACTTAGATTCATCTTGGCTAAACCTAGAATATGAATGATTAAAGTACAAAATGAACACATCAACCCCATTCTCAACCTAGGCATGGAAACTGCCACTCAAAAGTTTCCTGGTGAACCCACCATCCATTGAAAATTCATCCTTATACCCCCTCCCCAAGAGGCTCAACCTTCAAAGGGCCTCTCAGCCTGAGGTATTGTCCCATCCTTCTCACATCCCCCTTCTGGGCGTAGATCCTATAGCCTGAAGGTAAGGATGCAAAAAATTTGGAGCGATACAGATACCAACATATTACCTTTACTGTCTCACATGACTTGCTTTTCCACATAGTTATAACAAACATTAATCTACAGATATCATTCATTAAACTATAATATGAATTCATGCTAAAAATAATCACATACAATCTAAAAGGAATCATATAGTATGTATATCTTACTGATATAATTCATTCTTTCATCATGTAGCGATTCAAATGATACATCATTACCATTTGTATTAGTCTAATAATCATACCAAATAAAATAGATAATAAGTATCTTTTATATACCAATTCCTATAGAAAATATAATATAATTAAATAAACTAATAGGACATAGAGGATTCAAACTCAAATACTAGTATTGTATTTTATATATCACTTTGAATAAAAGTTATTATGTTTAAGTCTTTATGTAATAAGATAAAATAGCAATACATAGAGGATTCAAACCTCAAACTTATGTTTTTCATAACAAACTTATATCATTATCAAGCTTTTTAATTTTTTATTTATAATAAATGAATTGATTTTAAACCCATCACTTTTTGAATTTGGTAGGTGCATAGAACTCTATCCCATTTTTAAGGTTTTTTTAATCATTGAAATTAGTTTCTTTGAGAATCTTCTTCAAGTAATTTAATCTAGAAATAAAATATTTTTTAAGTGAAAGTTCAAGAAATTTGAATGTATATGATCCTAATTTTTACACTTAAAGTTGTTTGTCATTAAAATTACAAGAATTTTGACAAGAAAATATAATTAAAATAAAAAATAATCATATAGAAGATTGTGTTTAATATAGATAGAGATAATTTATGATAACACTACTTTTATCTTAAATTTTTTTTTCCAAACATTTTTGTAAAATATTTTATTGAATACTTTTCCATAATAGTTATCTTAATTAAATCATGCTAAGATGTTTGTACTTTGAATGACAAGTTCTATTTTGACTTGTTAAATTAATAATTTATAAATTTAATTTATATGAGATAAAGGACCCCATATTTTTCTATATAACATGTACTTTTTAGCATACAAACAATTTTCTCAAAAGATTTTAAGTTTAAAACCTTACATATATTCAACGATAAAAATGACAATAACTCACTAAAAATATTATTGATAAATATATCTACTTAAGCAATGCAAATACAATGTATTGCAGAGCTTATTTGACAATGTGTTACAATACGTTGTCTTCAATATATACAATTTGGACATGAGACTCTTCACATTTACAAGACTCTTAACCTTTCTAATTTCACTAACTCTCCATACCCTCAAAATCATGGGAGTTATGACTCCATATTTATTATAAGAGAAATATATTTTATTGACTCCTAATAATGACAAACTTCTAATGATTACTAAATGATAAATATTTACTTAACTCCACACATATTAAATATTTACATGACACCTAATATTTATAAGACTTTAGACTCAAATATTTACAAACTATTTACAAGTACAAAATAATATAATAAACTCCAGCATCCCTCTTCCCCCTGTATTATATTATTTGGTATAATCTCTTATTCAAATATTTGATCTTATGACTATGATGGTGACTTTGGTTCTTGCATTGTTTTTGCCTATACTGATTCTGATCACATTTGAAACTATTTTGGAAACCTTTAAATCATAATTTTTTGGAGTAATATATCTAGTGCTACCAATATTTCTTTCATATTATTTTATTTATTCAATGCTTATCCATCCATAATTCATATTCATATTATTATTTTCTTTGTTTCAACAATATTTTTGAGAATGATTGTTACCTCCAAAAAATTTACAATAATAAATATCCCCAACATCTTTCTATCTTGTGTCCATATCTACCATAATGTCTATATTTGGATTTATTGTTACCTATCACAAATTTTCTTAAACTAGTTCCATTTGTTCTTGTTATATATTTCTTTGTTTCACAATTACTTTTATCAATCCTTGATACATTATTACATTTTTTTTAAGGCCTTCTACAATGTTCTCTTGTCAAATTGTTTTTGAATTTGTGTCACTGTATCATTTCAAAAATTATGTACCGATATTATTATCATTATCATTGATACCATTACAATGTTCATTATTATCACTTATATTTTTTGCACACTCTTTGTCTTCACGAATAATGCTCAATTCCCTTGTATCACATGCTATATTTATTTCTTGAATAGGATCCTTAGTATCATGATTCACTTGATCCTTGAATTATTTGTATTGAAAATTGTCTACCATTTTGACCTTTAAACCACATGTATTACCATTTTTTTCTATGAATATTAGTAGGATTACAACATGCATTTATCATTATGGGACTAAAATCACTAGTATCATAACTTACACCTACCATCATGGACCTCAAATCATGTGTGTCATAGCTTGCATATTTTATTATGGACTTGTCAATCATCATTTCTTCTTGACTTTGGTGCTTCACCTTATTAACTACCATGTGCATTAACTTTCCCATATCAATAGGTAATACAATAACATTATTAGAGCAAATCTTCAGCTTCATTTATAATATCATTTAAGTAGTCTTTAACTGTTGAATAATATTCAATTTTAGCTTCTTTGATAATCGTTTGTGAGTGCCATATAAATTATGGTGTAACTTATAATATTCAACTTGTTTCAACCTTTTTAATTTTCCTTTGAGAAAGCTTGCTCAAAATTTTACCTTTTGTATTTGTTTTCAATAACCTTCAAATATTTGACTAGTCTTTAATGTTGTCACTTTATTTTATGTTCCTGATAAAACAATTTCAATAACTTGTTTGTGCCTTAACCTATCTTCAATATCCCTTATTTTTCTTCAAATATAATTCATCAACAATTTTCTTATTCAATTATCTTTTGAATAATAATTTCCTCTTTCAATATTAGTTATGAAATTCTAGTCACTTTAATAATTAATAAACTTCTTATTTTAATAATTTAGCACTTTCATAATTTTTTCAAAATAATTAATTTTCCTTTGTAGTAGGAATCCTCTTTAATCCAAAATTCAATATTTGAAATTATTCTTTTTCCTTCAATATTTCTTTAATTTTCTTCAAATAAATTTATTTTCTTATTTTCTTCAATCTTCAATTTACTATTATTCTTCTTAACATTAACTTATCTAGTAATTTGTTTTCTCAATAAAAAATATCTCCTTTAATAATTAATTTCTTTCTTCACATAATTTCCCTTCTACAATAATTATTTTCTCTTTGATAATAATTTTTTCACCTTCAAATATTTCAAATTGTTTCTTTCCTTCTTTTATTCAATCTTTATGTTCTTAAAATATTTATCTTATTCTTTTGTCTTTTTATTCAGTCTTCTTCTAATATTTTTTCCTAACAAATTCAATAACTTCTCTTCTAATTTAATCTTCTACCTTATTTTTTAGTTATAACTTCATCCAACTTTAATTATTTTCAATGTACCCTTCTCAATCATTTCCAGAATTTGATTCTTTTTTTAAATTCAAATTACTTTCAACTTTAATTTCATTTCATTTCAACTTTTTTCTCCTTTCACTAAGGTAATATGCAAAATAATTCTAACAGTAAGATACCTCTCAACCCTCCTATATATTCTTCATGTATGCACTGAATTGTTAAATTATTACTTCTAAACATCGCTTCTAATTCACATTGTTGTAACTTCTCTCTTTGACCAGGTGTCATATCACACTTACGTCTCTAGCATTTATAGTATGTTACACACGTTTCCAATATCTCTGTATTGAATGTTGCTCTGAAATGACTCCTCTTATATTTTTTAATTGAACATTTCTCTACTCTCTCTCTCTCTATATTCAACAATTATCCCTTCAAGGTCATGGTTCACTCCTACATATTGTTCTTACACCACCATATGCTCTTGGTTGTTGGGGTTTCTCACATACCTTGGACGTCTTGCACTTACACCACCATCTGCTCTTGGTTGTTGGGGTTTCTCAAATGATTATTTTACTACAATCACTTACTTTTGGGTGTAAGCATGAAAAATATTATTGTTCTAACAAAATATCTTTTTGGAGCTTTAATACACCTTCTCTGTCAGGACACGTAACCTTTGTATGTCTTCCATAGAGAATAAATACTTCTCCTCTAGGTTTTACGTATACACTTCTTCCTTGTTATAAGGGCTTCGCACATAGTAGCATAATTTTGTCACTTTGTATTTTTCCTTCAAAAAATATTCAAACTAATAGATTACTCTTCCACTCATGGGTATGCTTCTCTATTCTCTGGAATTCTCACTGATCTGGACACAAAAGAAAACATAAATTGGTAAACAAAATATTGATATTTATTTCCATTTAAAACATTGGCTATTTATAGCCAATTACAACACCCAAGAAGGAACCTTTCGAGAACCTTTTGGATAACAATGTCTTAAATACAATGTCAAAATATCAACCACTATAATTAGTTAATCCCTATCATTCCTTCGCACCATAAAAGTATTGGACTCCAATGCATACATATGGGGAGTAGAAATAGTTGGAAAAATACAAAAATAACTATACTAGAGTAGGTCTTCACAAAATATAAAAATAATTATTCCATAAGTTTGGGCTTGGGAATATATTTCTGGTGATTATAAGCATGCCCATATTTTTTTGTAGGATGGTGCCTCGATTTGCATGAAAAATAGAAACTCTCCAGGGTAGAAAATAAAAATATGCCTTGGAATATCAGGAATACACCTTGGAATATTCATCCAAGAAGATGTGTTGCTTTAAAATTGTAATATGAGTACCTTTGATTTACAAACATACTAAGAATGAAAAGAAAGAAGTATATAAAGACACTTTTAATCTCATGCCTAAACCATGTAGGATTTTTTTTTACAATGCGAAAACATAGTGGATGATATATTATGTGTGTCAATCAAAAAATATTGTTGGTGGAAGATTTTTGGGAGATGGCATATACATTGAAGGATTTGTAGTGGCCATAGATTCTGCAAATGGTGATGAGTTGGATGGAGGCAACAACATCAAGAACTACCATTTGACAAACTAAATGTGAGCAAAATAACAGCCACGTATCTAGACATGATGTTGGAATAGGAAAACTAAATTGCCACATGGATTCCATGAAGTGCACTAATTAGTAGTGGAAAATAGATAGGAGCCTAGTTGA
The DNA here is from genome assembly GCA_028583015.1 of Wollemia nobilis. Lineage (NCBI taxonomy): Eukaryota > Viridiplantae > Streptophyta > Pinopsida > Araucariales > Araucariaceae > Wollemia > Wollemia nobilis. The sequence continues at coordinate 832,727 of JAQPPZ010000415.1, forward strand.
GAATGATCTATTGATTTTTTGGGGCCAACAAACTAATCTAAGGCATGGGAAAAAAAAAAAAAAAAATTGGAAAAAAAAATATGATTATTTTCATTCAATAAAAAGGGCTATTTATAGCCAAATACAATGTCCAAAAAGGAACCGTCCAGAGAAAAACACATTAAATGGCATGTTAGAATATTGGCCACTATCATTAATTAATCCCTATCACTCACACAATGAACTCACTCATAACTCCTTATTTAACTTTTTTTATTCTCTATATTCTCCAATTATGAATCCAAATTAGAATTCTTTACTCTATGGCTTTGATACCATTATTAGCATATAAACAATTTTTTCACGTATCTTAAGTTTAAATACTCACATATAATCAACAATAACAATGACAATAACTCGTTGAAAATATTATTGATAAATATATCTACTTAAGCAATACAAATACAATGTATTGCAAAGCTTATTTGATCATCCATTACAATGCTTTGTCTTCAATATATACAACTTGGACATAAGACTTTTCACATTCACAAGACTCTTGACCTTTCTACTTTCACTAACTCTCCATCTCCTCAAACTCATGGGAGATATGACTCTTCATATTTCTCATAAGAGAAATATATTTTATTGACTTCTAATAATAAGGAACTTCTAATGATTACTAAATGATAAATATTTACTTAACTCCGCATATATTAAATAATTGCATGACACCTAATATTTACAAGACTTAGACTCAAATATTTAAAAAATATTTACAAGTACAAAATAATGTAATAAAATCCAATATTATTTTAAAACAATCATTGACCTTTTTCATTTTAAATAATAAGGATTTGATTTTAAGAAGGAAATTTTCATGAAAATAAATAAGATTTTATATTAAAATTTAATATAAATTGGACTATGTTTTATGCTTCTAGCTAATTACCTTAAGTTTTTTTTAATTTATTTGTACCATTATTGTAATCATTATTTTCTCATTAAATAAATATGTTAGACACTAATAGAGTATTCAAAGGTGTCATCACCTATATTTTTTTTAGAATACCAAAATATATATCATAACATATTTCACTACCTTTGATCTCACCTTACAACTCAATAAATATTAATAAATTGAAAATGTTTGAGGATAATAATAGGTATTACATGTTCATAGAATTTGAGATTTAAGTAACTTATATTTTATATCAATTAATAGCTATATTTTAACTTTTAGCTTCAAATCTTACATCAAGTGGAAAAAAATTGTCATTAAAACTTGATATCCTTGTGTTGAAAATATTATATGAGTATGCAATTATATTTATATATACATCATAATATGATTAGAAATCTACCATCATTAACCAATGAAGAGGATTCAAATGGTCCCATACAACACTTGTGGGGAGTCTACCTAAATTCTTCACTTGTACTTCCAAGGACATTTTGTTATTGTTTCTAGAAAATCATATGATACATCCTTAATCTTCTAAGAAAATGTTGTTTCTCTATATTTGAGTAGAACAACATCGTATTTATTCTTAGAAACATTATAGTCTATTGTAGACAAAAAATTATAAAAATATTTAAAATATAATTTATTTTGTGACTATTTTAACCTCTTTTTTTCCACATAGACTTTCTCCTTAAAAGATAGGCATTTTAATGGTATTATTATCTTAACAAGTTTTTTAAAGTGATTTTCTTAGCATAGGATAATTAACTCCTATCTATTACCTTTATTTTAATAAGTATAATTATAACATATTAATATTTTTCCAAAAATTGTTCATTTTTGTCAATCAGGTATAAGGTATCATATATTTTTAATTCATTTTTAATAACCTTTGAGAAGCTTTGTTTTAAGTAATACCATCACTAAAAACTTTACCTTCCCTCTCTCAATGTATAGGGCATTGGTCCCTAAGTACATCTACCAAGCTAAACAAAACAACTCTCACCCATAATGTTGTCATTATTTTCAAGGAATAAAAGATTGTTACACTAATATGATAGATGTTAATAATACTTATGTTAATAATAGTGTAAATGGTAGATAATAGGATTTGGAAGGTCAACATTTTGGTTTTATAATATCTTTCTAATTTGCTTATAGCTTAATGAGATTAGTGAATTCATACATATTGGTGTTCATTGTTCCTATTGTATATAATCCATGCTTCTTTTAGATGTTTATGCTTATTTTATTGTGTGATATTAGTAGATGATATGATATTACTCTTAGTTCAACACGGTGAAATGGATGAAATTTTTAGAATTACACATACTACACGTGATGGATTATATTTATGTAAGAATAATCATAAAAAATATGTATTCTTAAATTATTTAATTTAAGTATATTGAAAGTAAAGATATCATGGAATAGATATACATGTTGAATACTTGTACAAATTTTGAGATAACCTAATTTATTTAAACATTATTATGTGTCAGAAAAATTCCATTTTAATCGGATTAAAAATATATGCAAAAAGTGTATAGGCAAAGTATAACTTTAATAGGAGATGTTGGGCGCCGCGTGAGCCTCGCACAGGCTTGCATGCCTCTGCGAGTACCTGCATGAGGGAGTTTTCTCCTTCTTTTGATTCGGTGGCTTTTTCTGATTGCGGGGGTGGGTATTTTATCAGTTTTTGGGGTGGGTTGTTGTTGCGCGAGAGTGTCTTTTCCTGATCCGAGTGTGGGATAGTCATGGCTTTGCCTGGAGGTATCCAATGCCGGAATAATGTCTCGTTTAAGGAAGCCCTTCGTGGCTCGAGCTCTTCTTTTGTTTGGCATAATGCGGATGATAACTCTTCAGGCCCAGGTGGTCCTTCTTTGGAAGGAGGGTTTCATGCAAAGCGAGTTAATGGATGCTTGGAAAGGGCTGGGGAGCGGCCTGTTCTTGTGATTCAGCCTGAGTCAATTGCAGAGGATGTGGATTATATGCAAAATCATGCTTTAATATGCAAATTTTTGGGTATTCGCGTCCCTTTCTTGGCGTTTGAAATGTGGGCCAGGAGTACTTGGAACCCTGTTGGCGACATGGAAATCATGAGGGGAGCTAATAATTTCTTTTTGGTGGTGTTTTCTTGCTTGGAAGACCGGAATAGGGCTTTTGAGGGGGGCCCATACTTTTACAACCAGACTGGCCTGTTTATTAAACCTTGGCACATGGGTTTTAATCCGACTGAGGAGATTCCTTCTCGGGTTCCCGTGTGGGTTAGGCTTCCATGGCTGCCTTTGGAGTTTTGGCGGATGGATATTTTGCACATGATTGCATTGTTGTTAGGCAAACCGGTGGGACCGTCTCAGCAAACTTCAAAAAAAAGGTAGTCTCATGTGCCCGTATTTGTGTTGAGTTGGATTTAGCTAAGCCTCTGCCTGATTCTATGCAAATATGTGTTGGGTATTTTTCTTGGGTTCAAAAATTAGACTATGAAACTCTTCCTTTTCGTTGTCGGTTGTGTCATGAGTATGGGCATCTTCAGCGTAAATGCCCTAAAATGCCTGAGAATAAATCATCTGGTTCTAAAAATCTAAATCTGCAATCTTCTGGTGGGAAGTCAGTTACGCAAGATGTTGGGCCTGGTCAGGGGAGTGGTCCCATGGATGTTAGTGGGGTGGATAAAGAAGGCTTTGTTCCGGTTAAGACTCGTAATAAGGGAAAAGGGTTGAAGCGGACCTTTACTGATAGACAAATGGATGGCTTACATAATAAGTTTGATGCCTTGGATGAATTGGCATTTCTTGATGAAGGAATGAATGGTAATTTGAATATGGATGCTCAAAATGTGACTGAGGTGTTGGACCATAATGGGCAACAGGAAGTAACAGATCCTTCTTTGGACACAGCCCTGGCAATTGTTCCTATTTTGGAGGTGCGGCATGATGGAGTGAAAGGGGATGACCCTCTTTTGGTTGATTTGTTGAATACTGGTAGAGGAAAGGATTCCAAGCCTGGTCCTTCTCTAGGGTTGCTCCAAAAGACCTTAAAAAAGGGGCCCCTGCGAAGCCGGTTAAGGTGGGTAGGAAGAAAGATGCAGATAAACTTCATGTGGAGGGAGAAACATTGGTTGAGAGTGGGGTGGTTAAACCCCTGGAGTCTCACTTTTCTTCTCTCTCTAAATGATTGTTCTTTCATGGAATGTGAGAGGTTTGAATAGCTTACCTCATCAAAAAGCTATTCGGGATTTGGTGCAGGTGCATAAGTCGGATGTTGTTTTTCTTCAAGAATCTAAATTATCGATGGAGGGTCTATTTAGTATTGCTTCTAAACTCTGGGCTCGAGGTCTTTGTCAGTGTGTTGGGGCTGTGGGTAGTGTTGGGGGGATTGTTAGCCTTTGGAATCCGTAGAAGCTTACTCCTCTTTGGTGGGTCTCGAATAAGTCAGCTCTTTCTATGATAGCTTCTTGCCATGAGTCTGGAGAAGTGGTTTTATTAACCAACATTTACGCCCCCTCGGATCTTGCTAGGAAGGTGTTGCTTTGGAACCATATTCAAAGTGTTCGGGCCTTGGTTCCATTCTATCCTTGGATTATGGTAAGGGGATTTTAATGCTATATCTAGTATTGATGAGAAGCGGGGAGGTGTGGGTACTTTGGGGCCTGCCTCTAGGCTCCTTAATGATAATATTCAGCTTCTTAATCTTGTAGATATTAAGCCGACGAATGGTGTGTTCACTTGGATGAATAGGCGGTGTGATTCTAACTCGATCTCTGAGAGGTTGGACAGATTTCTTACTTCTTCATATTGGGTTAGCAATTCTTGGGTTATTAATTCAGAGGTTCTTGACTGGAGGGGATCGGACCATTGGCCTATTAAACTTGCTATCTCTCGAAAAGGAATGGGTCATCATCCAAGTTTTAAATTTTAGTTAATGTGGCTTAGGGATCCCTCTTTGTACGACTTGATGAAAGTCTGGTGGATTCAGGGTTGTCCTTCCTACGGTACTGCTATGTACTCTTTTGTTAAAAGGCTCCAATTTGTGAAATTTCAACTCAAAAAGTGGAACAGGCAGTGTTTCGAGAATCTATTTCAGGCTAAAGCTTTGGCCCAAAGTAGGCTTGATGTTATCACCAGACATATCAGAGATCATGGGCTTACGGAGCAGAATCTACAGGAGGAGTCTGAAGCTTTGCATGAGCTTCAAGAGTGGGATCTTCGGGAAGAAATTTTTTGGAAGCAAAAGGCCAGAGTGGAATGGTTACAGGAAGGAGATCGAAATACAACTTTTTTCTTTAACACTGTTAAGGCTCGAAGACATGGCAATGGTATTTCTTCGATTATTTCTTCTCAAGGTATTCAGTTGTCTGCTTCTCAAGATATCTCTCGGGAGGCTGTTCGGTTCTTTTCTTCCTTATATTCCGAGGATTCTTGTGTGGATCACGTTGATGATCATACTATTTTGCGTTGTATTCCTTCTATTATTTTAGAAGAGATCAATGCTCATCTTCTTCAACCTATTTCCATTGATGAACTAGAAAGGGTAGTTTTCCTTATGAAGACTGGGAAAGCTCCGGGGCCTGATGGATTCCCTGTTGAGTTCTTTCAACACTTTTGGGAAATTATTAAATCTGATCTTTTGAAGGTTGTTCTCGAGTCCTTTCATAACCATCAGTTGTTGAAAGCTTTGAATTCCACTTTTTTGGTTCTAATTCCTAAAAGGGAGGGGGCTAGCTCTTTTGATCAGTTTTGGCCTATTGCTCTCTGCAATGTGGTGTATAAAATTATTACAAAGCTGATTGCGGAGCATCTCAAGCCTTGGCTGGATAGAGTTGTTTCTGATGAGCAGGGTGGCTTTGTGGCTGGTCGACAGATTCTGGATGGGGTGGCTATTGCTTTCGAGGCTATTCATTCCATGAGCACTTCTAAGGATAAATTTATGTTTATGAAGTTGGATATGGCGAAGGCTTATGACAGGGTGAAATGGTCTTTTCTTCACAAAATCCTCTTGGCCTTTGGATTTGATCCTTCCTGGATTGAGTGGATTATGAGTTGTATTACGACTCCTTCATATTCTGTCCTAATTAATGGGGAGCCCTCTCCTCTATTTCATGCTTCCCGGGGTCTTCGACAGGGGGATCCTTTATCTCCCTACTTGTTTATAATTATGGCTGAAGGTTTGGGTCATTTTCTTAAAGATCAGGTTCACCAGGGTCTTATTCATGGGTGGAAATGGGAGACTGGTAGGCCGACTATTTCTCATCTTCAGTTTGTTGATGATACTGCTCTCTTGGGTGTGGCATCTATTCATGAAGCCACCAACTTTAGATGCACGTTGGATATGTATTTGGTTGTCTCTGGTCAGAATATTAATGAGCATAAGTCTACTATTTTCTTTTTCAATACGGATCCCAGGATTCAAGCTAGAATTGCTCAGATTCTCAGGTTTCAGGTTGGGACTCTTCCCCTTACGTACTTGGGGATTCCTATTTCTGTTGGTCCTCTACCTAGGTCGGTTTGGACTAACATACTTGATAAATTCCGTAGTCGAGTTAGTCATTGGACTCACAGATGGTTGAATTTTGTTGGTCGGGTTTTACTTTTGAAGTCGGTTGTTCAGGCTTTACCGGTGTATAGATGCCTTATTCAGATTGCTCCGACAAGTTTTCTTCATGATCTGGATTCTCTTTCTAGGCAATTCCTATGGGCTGGTAATCTTGATTCCTCAAAATGGAGTCTTGTTAATTGGAAGACTATTTGTCGATCGAAGCAGGAAGGGGGATTGGGTCTCCGCCTAAGCTCTATTTTTGGGACTGCTTTGGCTGCTAAGCTGTATTGGCATTGGTGTAGTAATCAGGAGCAAACTTGGGCCAGGATTATCTCCCACAAGTATCTTAGGGGGTGGAAGGTTCTGAGATTCCTAGATACAACTTGATTGGTCGAGGATCATTTGTTTGGAATACTCTGAAGAAGGGTGCAGAGTTGGTTAAGCAGGGGTTGTTCTGGATTTGTTATATTGGGTCTCGAGCTCTTTTTTGGCATGATTCTTGGGATGGATTTTCTCCTCTCCTTAGCGAGTTTCCCCATCTTCAAGATCTTGCTCAATGCTTTTTGGATGTTGGATGGGTGAAGGTGGCGGATTTCAAAACTGTTAAGTCCTTTGGTCAGATGGTTAGTTTCCAGTGGAAGGATCCTCGAGAATGGCCTGTTGGTGGCACTATGGATGCGAGGGCAGAACTGGCCCATATTTTGGCTAGTCGTCCCTGCTCTTCTCTACCTGGGGATGATGTGCTAGCATGGGGGAGGGATAATAGAGGGATATTTTTGGTTGTTGTTGGTTATTGTGTTTTGGATCGACAACGATTTGGGGAGGATGTGGTCCCGTGGTGGAAGCAAGTTTGGAATAAGTATGTTTGGCCTAAGTGTAGTTTTTATGTGTGGTTGGCTACTCATAATCGGTGTCCTACTTGGGATAATATTCAAAAGCATGGTTTTGTTGGCCCCTCTTTATGCTATAATTATGGGAAGGATGAGGAGTCTGTTGGGCATTTACTTCTCCAATGCGACTTTGCTCGTCAACTCTGGCATTATTGGTGGGGAGTGTGGAATCAACCTTGTTCGCATGCTTCATATGTAGTTGATTTTTGGAGGAGTATGGGGTGGCCTCCTGCAGGGGCTTTCTTTTTAAAAGTTGGGTGGAGCATTGGTCCTTCATGCATTTTTTGGCAGATTTGGCTTGAACGGAACTACCAGATTTTCCAAGGGAAGGAGTTAACTGCTTCTCAGGTCTGGTAGAGGATTTTGTGAATGATCCAAGAAACTGTGTCTGCAAAATGTCAGATTATTTCTCCCGTGGACCAAGCGAAACGTCAGATCATGGAAATATTAGGTTTGTTGGTTAATGGTCCTGGTCCTAATGTCTCTTGTAGATGGATGGGTCAGAGTAATCGGGTGCGGAGGGCTGGTAAATGGAATCTGCCTCCTCCAGGAGTGCTGAAGATTAATACGGATGGATCTTCCCGGGGTAATCCGGGTAATGCTGGTATTGGTGGTGTGGGGCGGGACAATAGTGGTACTGTCCAATTTTTTTTCTCTTGCTTTAAGGGATATCATTCTAATAACTTCATGGAAGCCCTTGCAATTTTATATGCTTTGGAGCAAGGGTATGCTTTGGGTTGGCGTCGGATTGTTTGTGAATCTGATTCTCAGATTGTTATAAATTTGTTGAATTCTGGGGATAGTCTTCATGGGAGTTGGCGGTTGAGTTGGATTGCTCGGAAAATTCTCAATATCTCTGCTCACTTGGAGTTCATTTCTTTTGTGCATATTCCCCGAGAGTGGAATGGGGTAGCGGATTTGTTAGCTAAATGGGCTTCTGAGTTTCAGGATGGTTGGGATGTTCAGAATTGGTCTCAACTTTCTTCTGATTGCTCTCAATCTCTCTCTTCTTTATTGAGAGCTGATATGTCTGAATAGCTTCTTCTTTTTCTTTGTATCTTGGATGTTTTGCTGAGTTAATAAATTTTTACCCTCTTTTTCAAAAAAAAAAACATTATTATGTGTCATCAATACATGTGTGGTGCTTCACCTCTTAAATTGTAGATCATAATATACGCCTAAGCCCAATGGTATAATATTTTTGGTTCTTTTGTTGTTTTCTTATATGTGACAAGTAACAAGGTAGTTAATAAAGGTAAAAGTACAATAGTGGTGGATTATCATTTACTACAAGTACATCAAGAATAATAGAGGTATTTAACTATACAACCAAATGAATGATATATTTCATAGCTAGAATAGATGAATAAAAATAATGCTAGACCTACTATTTAAAGTATGTTTATGATTGGATAATTATGTACTTTGAAAATTACACATTTGAAAAGGCTATGCTTATTGGGCTCTTAGATTCTTTTGATACCTTTCTCTTTGGGGTAGACATGCAAATGGAATTAGAAAATTTCTAATGGACACTTGTTCCTTAAGAAACTCTATACATATTTCAAAAACCTTCCAACACATATCAAATTTACTATAAAGTTTGAACACACGTCGGTGTAGTAGCAGGTAGGTTGTATTGTTTGAGGGAGTGCTAAGATAAAATATCATGGTCTTAATAAAATAGTGTTTTTATTCACTAGTTCAATGAAAGACCCAAATGTTTTGTTGATCCACTAGTAACATGCTATTACTGATTAATAGGTGGACTTTGTCCCTATTGGGATTGTAGTTCAATTGGTTAGAGTACCGCCCTGTCAACAAGGACATTATGGGTTCCAACCCTATCAATCCCAATACAATGATTTGATCAATTATTTACTCTATCTCTAGAGAATTAAAAAAATCTAGATAGACTGAGATGGAAACACTATAGATTTATTAAATTTTTTAGAAATTTAATAGATTTTGCTATGTTTATAGAATCTAGTAAGTCTAGATATTATTGGTATATTATATCACCATTCTAATAAGAAAATATATATCCATAATAATACCTTTTCTCTTCTTTAAGTGTTTAATTTTTACTAAAAAAACTATTTGCCTCATTGAATATATGATTCTGATGAACAAATATTTGTAACAAGATAGATCTATTTTAGGGCAACACAAAAGAGGTTTTTCTAAGTTAGAACCAAAGGTATATAGAAATAATTCCAAATGAATTCTAATATATAATCCTCCATATATATTCTATTTCTCTCTATAAGTGAAATATTGGTTCTACTTCATTTATATTTGTTAGTACCTATTTTTCATGACAAAAAATATCATTTATTTCTAATACAAACACTAAATTGTTTTACACTCAAAATATTTCTCTTATTAGTTTTATCAATAATATCCTCCAAAAAATAAGATAAAAATATGAGAAAGCACTCTTAATTCATTTTTTAATGATTGAACATAAGTCTTCAAGTCTTGAGTCCTAGGTTCAAATACTACAAAGTATTATTTTATTTATACATCATATTATTGACTAAATTAGTTAATATATAGCATTCATGGATCTTCTTTGAATCTATGTTTGTTGTTTTTAACTCTCAATGTTTCATGAGCGATTCACTCTAGCAGGTGAGTAAATCATTATACATTTATAACATTTCACTAGTATTTTACTAGCACTTCAGTACTACAAGCCAATTGTTTTATCTTGCTAGTAGATTGCTCATAGAAAAAATTAACCTTTGTAGAGAAAATTAGTCCTTATCCTTGACCTAAGCCAAATTTGAGGGAGTTTTCGAAGGCATTAGTTAGTTTATTGTAATATTTTATGACTTTTCAAAATTATGAATTTCCCATGGTTGTGACTTATCACTATATTTTTATGACTTCATGGAGTGCTAAGCTCAATTGGAAAGTGATTCTAGATCCTACCTTCATATTTGAGTGTGAATTATTCAAAATTAGAATCCCTACTACAAAATTACAATATTTTAGTCCTCCTTGTTTCATATTCATAGTAGTAGCTCCAAAAGTTTTTTTTATTCTTTATTTTTTGGTAGTTGGATGTTTACAAGACTTTCTATGTCTCCTACCTAGACCTCATATGGGTTCTATAATAGCCCATATTGTTGGCCCATCATCTCTTGCAACTTGGAAATCAATGAATCTAGCTTCTTGGCTTGTTCAATTGCATCCCTTATCATTGATCCTTTTCTATAGTATATTTCTTCAAGACTTCATTGCCCTACTAGAGTTGTTATTTCTTAGACTTTGTCTAGGCCACTTATGCTTCCAATTATACATTATTCTTCCTTAATTATTCATCCTCCACCACTAATTATCAAAATTATATTGTTGCATCAATGGATATTTGATTTATGAGCTAGATTATTTGATATAGATCTAGCTTTGATAGTCTAGCATTGAACCTATTAGGTGAGGTATAAGCTTTGGAAGGTTCATCTTGAACAACATCCACTACAAGGATATTATTTCCTCTAGATGCCAAGTATAACTATATTATAAATAGAGCCTAAGAATTTTTTCTTTCAATTGCTTATATTCCTTTTTTAATCTATTCTCCTTCTATTGAAGAAAATATAATGTCTTCTAGACATTTATTTTCTTAGGATCACTAACAATATTTCACACAAAGGCTTGTCTAGTCCCTATAGTTACAATAGTATCTAGAGTTGATTTTACACATTTTGTTATAATTGGCATAGATGATATTATTGCCTGCATTAGGATTTGTTTATATTGCAAAAGGTAGCATGAATGGTTTGATATGGTAGGTGAAGTGAGTTATGTGGAGATGGAAGTGAATGATGATGTGAAGTGGGTTGTCCTTAATGCAGTTGTGCTAGTGTTTTATCTAGTAGGAATATTGGTGAGGGGTTGATGAATATGGCACAATGGCTATGAAGTGGAGACTTTGATGGTAGATGAAGAGAATGAAGTGATTAGAGTGGTACCAAAAATAAAGGTTATGGTTAGAGGTTGAAAACCACTAAGAGAAATATGGGTTGCATAGTGGATGATGAGGGAAGTGTGATAGAAGTGAAAAAAGAGAAATAAGTAGTAATAGAAGAGGTAGAATTATAGAGATAAGAGGAAGTAGTAGAAAGGACAAGGAAAGTAGAGGTGAAAGTTTAGTCATCAATATACTAGTTGTTCCTAACTCGAGAGGGGTTTCTTCCTCGAGAATTTTCCCTTCCTTAAATTGAGGAGATTCTTATTTTTATTCTTCCTATACTATTGCTAATTTTAAAAAATTGACCCATCAATATCACCCTTCAAATTTTGTAGCACTTTATATATCATCACATACATGACAATGCTCATGATGGTCAATATAGTTGGCAGCATAAGTATCTTGATTTCTAATGTAGGAAAGGAAGATGGACTTGGGTAATCTCTAGATTTTATCCTACTATTCTTTCCATTTTTGTACTCCTTAGGTTTTACTTATCCTATATGGATAATAACTATTCATTAAAGGGACCATCTGCACTAGCCTTGTTGTTGTATCGATCTTATTTTGTATGTTTTTCTAGGTGAAGATCTTTTTTTGGTATCTTAGATTTTCCAAGGACCCTGATGTAATATGGTTAGGCTTGACATCTAGGTCAAAGTTATCCTTTATTGTATCCTTGACATAAAATTAGTACCACTCTAGGATATGGTATACCTATGTTATACTTTATCTTCATATACCTAGGCACTTCCTAAAGGGTTAATTCTTCCATTAGGTTTACATACTTCTTGATACCATACCTCTTCCCATGTGGAAATAGGGTATACAAATCCTTGTCACTCAAATTCTCCTTTAAGTGCTTCTATAAGTTATTAGACCACATGTCCCATACCCTTAAGTTTCTCTTCTATCACCATGTGGAACACTCATATATTGGGCATGATCTTCATTACTGGATGTGTGAATGGGTAGAAGGTGGTCTTGTTTTACCCCTAGAGAACCTCAAGTTCACATAGTCAGGTTTTCCAACATATTCAAGGTTAAAAATCTAAAGCATATATTGTCTACTCATAAGGAATGGCTAAAAAACCAAATAGTTAGATGAAATACCTTGCTCTCCCTAGGTAGTAGTCCACATTGGACCATTATTTTGACCTCAACAACTCCATGGTATATTTTGATAGTGTAGGGACCTTTCCCTTATTATTTTTCATTATTATATTGTACACTTTATTATAGAAGTGGTGAGATGTCTTCCTTTATTCTTAGAAAATTATGTCCATGCACTCAACTAGTAATAGTGGTTGACCATTTGATCTCAACTATTATAGTTGAAGTATAGGAAACTAATCCTTCTATTGATACAAAATAAGGCAAATAAAGTAGGAAGTATAAGTAAATGTTCTTTCCTCCTTGAATTCCTTGAGCGAGTTTCTCATTTTCTCATCTATATATCTCACATAGTCTATCAATTGTGAGTTTCCAAGGTAGTTTTTAACTATGTGGATAAGGGAACATGTTCTTTATATACTTTGATATCTAATATTTCTCTAGGTATAATTGTAATCCATGAAAAGACTATCTCGATTATATTCTTAAACCAAACTAACTTCGCCAAGATGTTGAATTTTATAACTTTGTTTGGGTTTTTTAGAGGAGGGATTAAGAAATCTTGCTCATAATTTTAATTGAATCTATAATAGTAATCCTTTTGGGTCTTAGGATTACATGCGACCCATATGGCTAGGGTTATGCATAATGGTAAATTATCATTAATTCACAAATATTAGGATTTTTGCAAATTGGAATTGGCAAATATGGGGACTCTTGACTAGGGCCCATTCGCCCAAAATCTTGGGTGAATTTTTTTTGGGTATGCTCACCTTGCTTTGATAATAATTTCATCGTTTTCATTTTAAATCGCCAACATTCCAACTTAATGGTGGATATTTTGGCCTTTAAATTATAAATAATTTTATTTACACCACAAAATTTACCTATTATACCACCAGTATATATACCTAACGTCTAAAACATTGATTCTCCTCAAAAAATGACCTATAGCAATGAAAAAGAACATTTAGTAGTGAAAAACCTGCAACAGTGAAATGATACGTAGAAAGTAGAGACAAATGGTAATAGAAATAAATGATCTATAGCAAAGAAAAGTAGAGACTACCAATATAAAAATACACATCAAATGATTGATAAAAATCATATGATACCTATAGGTAATAGAGGAAGTACTGCCTATAGGTATATGTTGTCGATAGACAACACTACTGACAGTTGCCTATCGAAAGAAGATACCTATAGGTAATGTTGATGCTATCAATCAACATCTTTGTTGATCAATAGCATTTTCTTTATTTTCAATCAGTAGCATCTCCTATCAACCAACAGTATATGAGATGTTATCAATTGAAAATAGAGGATATGTTGGTAATCAATAGCATTGATGTTTTCGATCGACAACATCTACTCTGTTGTTAATCAACAGTAGAGCATATGCTACTAATCGACATTTACTCTCTTATAGATTATTAGTAGATATTGATCGATAACATCTCCTCTATTTTTGATCAATAGAAAATATTATCGATTATAGTAGAGGATATTCTATTGATCGACAACAGATATTGATCAATGCTTTTACTTTTGAAGTTTTTTTTACTTTTGAAATAGGAAATCTTTTAGAAGGCGTAAATTTTGATCTAGGGCTTCATTTTCAATTTTTTTTTTAAACCACCTAGCTCAACGAGATATTTTCTTTAAATTGATCCAAGATCAATTTAGCTCTTGGTAAAATCCTCAAAAAACCCTTAGAAGACCTCAAAAATGAGCTCTAAAGTTGTTGAACTGAAATACTTGAGAAAAAGCTAGATATCTAGTAAGGGTAATGTGTAGAAACCCTTAAAGGATCCTTTAGTCTATCATCCATTGTGTTATCGGTAGTCAAGAGTTTATTGTCCATAGTTTTGCATCAATCGTTTGTATTAATTAAAGTACAATATTTCAATGCTATCATGGCCTTAAAAGTTTTTTGAAATATTATGATAAATTCACCATGGTGGAAAAAAAGGTAATTTGCCATATCTCCAACATGAGTTTGAACATGATTCACCTCTATTTTGAAACTGATTCACATAATTTTTATAAATACATTTCGGTTTTAACCCCTTACGCATAACCCTGCATGTGGACTGATCATTTATTGCCTAACATCTTCCTTATATATCCTTCCTTAGTATAGAATGCCTCTTTTGTCCACTAGGGTAGTTTGATTATTATTTCTATTATATCATATCTCTACATATATTTGTACTAACTTTAGGTAATTCCAAACTTGTGGGACCAAATTCATGGCCAAATTTGAAGTCTCAATTCAACTTATACTATATGAATTTATATGTGCCTTTATTTAAATCTCTTGATGGCTTGATTCCTTACCTTTTTAAAAGGATGTTTGTATTTACCCTCCTTAGCCCTCCTATGTGGCTTGTCAAATAATTCCATAGGTATTTGAGAAGGAGGAAAGGGATTTTTACATTTTAATTTCTTCTTTCCCTATTTACTAGAGGGTCCTACCTCCTATGATACCATTGGGATTGATACCAATGGAGCGGGCATGATTGAGGTAGTGGTTGTTGAATATTGAGACAGTAGGTTGGCCTTGATCATGGAAGGTATCATAGAGGTGAAAGCAGTGCCACCATGGTTGAAATGGAAAGTGCATAAAGGTTTGAGGATATGCTAAAAAATTTCCAACTCTGAGCTTAGGAAGTGATTTGATTGACTTGGAGGACCTATTCACTAGCTGGGGAAGTGATTCACTCATATGAAAAAGTTTGAATTTTTTCACTTACTAAAAAAATCACTTCGGGGTTTAAGTGAATCACTTGTTTAGGCTAGTGAATCACTGGCTAGATTTTCCTTGGGAAAAAATCATAAGATTGATAAAATGTGTTAATTATCAAAGCAATTCACTCATTGGGTTGAGAAAACTTTTATGGTGGTGTTATCCTTAGCAAAATTTTAGCTTTAAAGGACAGTGGTTTGGAGTAGATTATTTTTTAATATCATAACCAAAATAGAGTGGGAAACTTTCTTGAAGCTTGATTTGATTTGTTGATGGGCAATTTATCCAAGTTGGATGAATCGAGGAGCCCACTTAGGTTTCTACTTAGCCAACCAATAGAGGATAGGATCAATATAGAGAGCCCAAAGCACATACAAGAAGGTCATGTGATTGTTGTCATAAATACATTTCTAGAACAAGGATGAATGTGTGGTGCCCTCGACCAAGCTATGTGGGTAAGGGTGGATCAACAATTATGGAACATATGGTTTGAGCAATGTGGTATAGCAATGGATGGTTTGCTTAGGGTATGTTAAAAAAAAATGGCTTATAGAATGTATGTCAACCACAAGATACTTGAGGGAATTGGTGGTTATTTCAACATTCGAGTAGAGCATAGGTGTTTTGGTTACATGTATAAGCAAGACAAAGTCATCCCTTACCTTACCTATATCTAATAATAACAATTTTTGGGTAGGGAGATTGACCTAAAAGAGACCCATTTTCCCACTTGGAAAATTCATTTGTTAGATAGTCCCTTATTTATGGTTCACTTGCCATATCAAGTGAATTTCTTATAATGTGAAGCACTTCACTATATCAACCCTTAGCTTTTTTAAACAACAATAATATGAAAAATTGATAATATGGACATGATGAATTTAGAGGGAAGATTTTGAGGAGAGAGGGAAGAAAAGGAGGACAAAAAAAAGATTTATAAAAGAGGGAGAGGAAAGAAAAAAAATGAAGTAATAGCCAGTAAATGTAAAATAGTGTGAGCTATGTATAAATTTTACAACTCTATTGGCTTTAAAATTTTCATCACATGGGTCAAAGATGTTTCTCAATCATTGAAATTGAAAATATAATTTTTTCTATTATGGTGAGCTTATAGGCATTCAAAATTATGATCTAAAGGATCTGATATGGTTTACTCCGTACAGAGTCAAATGTATGATGTCCTCTTGGTATAGCTCTGTCCTTGTCGTATTTGAACATGAGATCATTTACCTTATAATTCATTTAATTGGATAATTTATCAAACCACTTTTTAACTACCCTCTAGTGGTGGGATATCCTGTTGAATATCTTTTTTATTCTTCTATATCTAATAGGGCATTCAATAATACTTGCATAGGTTTGACATCATTATCTTCTAGCTCTATTTATTGCGTCATTTATATGAGAGTTTTAAATTGATTGATAGCACCTCTTTTTCAAAGATGGATTTATAGGGATGATCTTATTGAAGCTTTTAGAGTCACAAGAAATTTCTATAGTTTGGTATGTCAATCCCTCTATGAGTTTATAGTCCATTTTACTATGGCTAATAATTGGAGGATAGTTTAAGTATAAAACCATACTCTAGGGCAAATTTCATCTCTTTGAATCTTGTGAATGATGTAGTATTATCAATGACTACTATGGATGGTGTACCAAACCTAGTGATGATACATTCTAGTAGTTGTATGATTGCTTCTTCCTTTATTAATATGATTAATATTTCTTCCACCTACTTGGTGAAGTAGTTAGTTGTAAGAATTCAACCATATCTTATGTTGAATAAAATATTTATCTTTCTGATGAAATCCAAGCCCCAGTTTTAAAAGAGTTTTGTGGCAATGGCTAGTTTCAAGGGTATTAATACTTTTCACCATCTTCCCATAAATATAGAATAGGATTTATAATTCTTGATCCTTTAAGAGAAGATTATGGGACAATAATATTCAAATCTTAGGAATTTATGTGCCATGATTGGTATAAAATAATGTTCTTCTTCATCATGATATTATTTAATTAAGGCTTATATCCTATCTTTTGACACATTGCAGTAAACTATCATCATAAATTTTTTAAATACTAGCCCATGTATCTAAGCATAGTGTGTTTCTCTATGCTTGAACTAGGCCCTTTGCTTAGATGTTATTCCTACTAGGACCTTCCTGGTTTTTGTTGGACATTTTGAGGAGTGTTTGTTGTCATTGATGTCAAAAGCATTTTTGTGCTATGTTCATCATCTTTGAGGACAATAAGTGTTTCCTCCAAAATCAAGAAGGTCTTGAAAATCAAAAGGTTATAATATTTATTTTTTAAATATTATATACCCAAGAGGGCTCAAAGAATGAAGATACAAGGAAGGAGAAGCAAGTTCAAATTAAATAATAATATTTTATTATTATTATTTTGGATCAAAAATCGAGTTGAAGAAGATCAAGGACCAAGTTGAAAAAGACCCACAAGCAGATTTAATTTAAATTAAAATATTTTAATATTTGATTAAAATTTTAATTTAAATAATGATGGGTGCTAAGATTTAATTTAAATATTTATTTAATATTTAAAATTAAATTTAAGATTCGAATTCAAATTAAATTCGAATACTCGTCAAAATTTGGACATGCTATGGTTTGCATGTAAATGATTCCAAAAGTTTGGTATTTGAAATTCATCTATGCAACCGTTTATTGGATTTTGCAAAAGAGAGAAAGGTTTGCATTTTTACATGTGTTTTTGAGCAGAGAAAATAACAAGACTTCGTGGCCTCTAAAATCTACTCGAAGACCCTCGTAGCTGAGTTAGCAGCCAAGGACTGCGTTATACATATTTTGGAATGCCAAGTGTAGGTTTCAAATCTTGCATGTGCCGTTTTTCCAAAGGGAAGTTCATGTTGCATTTTGTGACATTCATGAAGGAAGTCAAAGGCACATTTGTGCCTTTTGGCTCTTGTGGAGCCACGTAGCCTAGTTGGTGGGCATAAGCACTGTGAAAGCACTTGGGGGAGAATCATCGACGGTTTGAATCTCACCAAGGTCTTTTGGGTAGCATAATAGAGGTATGTGCATTATTTTGGTTGACTTGGCTTGAAAAAAATAAAAATGGAAAATATTTTTTGTTTCCAAAGATTTATTTTAATTAAGTTTTTTGCATAATTAATTTGGATTATAAGCTGTTTAGGGGAGTTAAAATGGGAATGCAAAACTTTAATTTCTGAGTTGAATTTTTAAGTGATTAAGGAGTTATAAGGTAGTGAGGAAATTTATTATTTTTGAGATTGAATATTGTTGAATATTATTTTAAAAGTTGGAGATTATAAGGTGTATTTGAGTGTTAATTTTTTGTATTGAATAAAATTCTTGAAGAAGAGATAGAGTGATATTTTTGTCATCTAACCTTTTTGCTTGGCAAGGAAAGTGGTTATAATTGAGACAAGTTTTTAAGGATACTTCTTCATCAAACAAAAATGTATGGGCACATCTTTCTTGTGAATGATTGTTGGATGTTGTGAATGCTAAGTTGGAGTGAAAAGGATTGTTTGGAAGCATTATTGAGTTTGGTTTGGTATTAATACTTAAAGGTCTTCTGGAATAAAGGGTGAAGATAGAAACCTTGTTTGATAAGCATTGTTGGAAACATTGGTTGAACTTTTATATGCATGATTAGGTTTTGTGAAAGAACATGAGTATCATTGTTATGTAAAGTTGTATGAAGAACATAAGCTTATACTGAGAGGGGAGGTGAACAGTATAAGACCACTTTTTAATTTTCTTCTCAATCAATATTATGCAATGTATAGATAAAAATATCAACATCAGTAATCAAAGCAATGCCAAAATCACCACACACAAAATCTTCTCAATATCTATCTATGGTCTAGTACAAATCTATACTCAAATATACACCAAAACTCTACTCAACAAGTCCACTCAAAACTTACTCAAATTTTCTCAACAAGTCCACACAAAACTTGCTCAAATATACTCAACAAGTCCACATAGAACTTGCCCAAATTTGATCAACAAGTCCACACAGAACTTACTCAAATCTGCTCAACAAGTCCACACAAAAGTTGCTCAATCTGCTCAACAAGTCCACTCAGAACTTGCTTCAATCTGCTCAACAAGTCCACTCAGAACTTGCTCAATCTGCTCAACAAGTCCACATAGAACTTGCTCAATCTTCTCAACAAGTCCACACAGAACTTGTCCAATATGCTCAACAAGCCCACTCATAAGTTTTTCAATCTACTCAACAAGTCCACTCAGAACTTGTTCAATATGCTCAACAAGTCCACTCAGAACTTGTCCAAATTTGTATTGTAAGCTTCCACAAAAGCTTACCCAAAACTGTCCACAAGTCTTCTCAAATAATTACCTCAAATTTGCTCAAATAATTTCAATCACTTTCTTAGAAACATAAGGAGAATTGTTAGAGACTCAATATGATTCAACTCAATGCTCAATTACTCTCTCGACTCAATTTAGAATATAGAATAGTTTGTTTTATGGAACTTGAAAAATCATGATGTAGATCCGTATTGATTCTCAAACACACAAGCAAAATCAATGAGAAAACAACAATTCTGCAACTTGAATTTTATTATTTCCTTGGATCTCCATCCCCTTACAATGAAATCACTTCCTACATATAATATCCACCAAAAACCTAACCTAACACGAACTTACTATTTTTAGTAAGTATCAAGACTTATTATTTTTAGTAAGTCTAAACTATCACTTAGATGGATCCGAAAAAAATATCATGCATCTGTTATTCCAAAATTAAGACTTTCCTAAAATATCTCCCTATATTGAGTCATGCAACAAAAGATATTAAATACCGAAAAACTAAAAAAAAAAATTGTAACAAAAACTTTCGAGCCCATTTCTGGCCACAAAGTGATGTTTTAGGGCTATAAAACATGTCAAAACAACCACTTCAATGACAAAATTTTTGAAAATGGTGAGGTCAACTCAATTATTTGTGTTTTCAAAAAAAATGGGCTCAAACGAACACCCGGATCAAAAGTTATGACCCCGGGAAGTTGGAACTTTAATTCGGCTAAATCAGGAAAGTGTCACTGGATGTTGCGGGGGCATCATTCTCCTCTGGTTGAAAATAACTCAGATCCTGCAATTTCTATAGATGAAAATCCTAAAGCTTATTATGTGCAATATTCTTCAGCTCTCCTTTAGAAATCTAGGTACGTTCAGCTGATGATAATCCTTCCCACAGTACCAAGTACTTGTTGTAGCTGCCATTGCGTGTGGTGATCACCTTCTTATCCAAGACTTTCTCAACACAATACTTCTTCTTCTTGGGAATCTGTTGCACCCAATTTATCACTTTTGGTATCTCAACATCCCCTACATCTCCATGAAATTGGTACAGATCAGAGACATTGAATATCGGTGAGATATCCAGGTCCTTTGGCAATTCGACCACATAGGCATTGTCATTCCTTTTTTGAAGAATCCTACAGGGCCCAATCTTCTTCATTTTGAGATTATTGTATGTGCCCTTTGGAAATTTTTCTTTACAAAGGTGGACCATTACCAAGTCACCTTCCTGAAACACCTTTGCTCGCCTATGTATATATGTTGCTACTTTATACTTGGCATTACTCTCCTGCAACCGCTATCGAACTTCCTCCTGCAATTTTTGTATATGTTCTGCAAAACCCTCTGCATCATCACTAATAGTTTTAGTAATCGACAATTCCACTAAATCAAGCACACCATGGGGATTGTGGCCATAAACAATCTGAAATGGGACTTTCCTGTCGAGCGATTTATTGAGCTGTTGAATATAAAATCTGCTTGTGGTAACGCTCGATCCCACTGTTTTGGCTTTATACCAACTATTCACATCAAAATATTACCTAAACTCTGATTCACTACCTTTGTATGTCCATCATTATATGGGTGATACACACTACTGAACTGGACCTTAATGTCCTCCAAAAGTGGCCCAAAAATTTGACATCTCGATCCGAAGTGATAGATCTTGGGATGCAATGCAAACACACAATATCATCAAAAAATAGGACTGCAACTCCTGTGGAATCTTCAGTTTTATGGGAGGGGATAAAGTGAGCCATATTAGAGAACATATCAACAAAAACAAAGTAGAATCCTTACCTCGTTGGGTACGTGAAAGTCCTAACACAAAGTCCATGCTCAGGTCAGTCCAAGGTCCTGTGGGAACTGGTAAAGGCATATACAACCTGGTATTCTGGGTATGGTATTTATCCATCTGAAAGAATCTACAATGAGATACAAACCTAGTTATATCTCTTCGCATCTTTGGCCAATAATATTTCTCCACCACAAGAGCAATAGTTTTATCCACCCCAAAGTGTCCAGCTAATCCTCCACTATGTAGCTCTCTCAGGATGTTCTCCCTCATGGAACCAACAGGAATGCATAATTGTTTACCTCTAAATAGGTAACCATATTGCATAACATATTCTACAAAAATATTACTAGACACACCCCCTAATGGATTCTTATATTGTGCCACAACCTATCCAAAGTCAACATCAGCCTCATATAAATTCTTGATACTCTCAAATCCTACCACAACATTCTCCATGGTAGTCAGCAACATTACCTTCCTACTAAGGCATCTACCACCTTATTCTATTTTCTTGATTTATGCTTCAAAGTAAACTCATACTCTTGTAAATATGATACCCACTTTGCATGTCTACTATTCAATTTTTTTTGGGAATTCACATACCTTAATGCTTCATGGTCCGTGAAGAGTACAAACTCTTTGGATAATAGGTAATGTCTCCAGTATCTTAATGCTTGCACAATAGCATATAATTCAACATCATACATGGAGTAATTTATCCTGACCTCATTCAACTTCTCACTGAAGAATGCTACTAGACGCCCTCCTTGGCTCAACACAGCTCCAATTCCAATATGTGATGCATCATAATCAACCTCAAATAATTTTCTAAAATCAGGTAACACTAAAATAGGTGCGGTGGTTACCTTTTTCTTCAAAAGCTCAAAGCCTTCTCCTGCTGCCTTTGTCCATATGAATTCCTTTTCCTTGGTGTATTATGTTATGGGAGCCATAATGCTATTGAAATTCCTAATGAACTTTCTATAAAAATTTGCCAAGCCATGGAAACTTCTAACCTCTATTACATTTCTCAGGATAGGCCATTCAAAAATTGTCTTTATCTTTTCCTCATCCATCCTGAGGCCTTCCCTTGAAACTACAAACCCCAAAAATACTAAAATCTCTTGAAGGAAACTACATTTCTTCAAATTGGCATATAGTTTCTCTTTTCTTAATAGATCTAGCACCAACCTCAAATGGTGCACATGCTCTGTTTTAGTCTTACTGAAAACTAATATATCATCAAAATAAACAACCTCAAAATTACCATTATATTCCCGCAACACTCTGTTGATAAATTGCATAAAGGTAATGGGGGCATTAGATAACCTGAATGGCATCACCAACCATTTGTATAATCCATATCGAGTATTCAAAGTTATCTTCCACTCATCCCCTTCTCTGATCCCGATCTGGTAATAGCCACTTTGTAGGTCAATCTTACTAAAATAATTAGCCCCTGCTAAAGCATCCATCATATCATCAATCCTTGGCATTGGGAACCTGTATCTCATAGTAATATTATTTATGGTCCTACTATCCATGCACATCCACCATGATCCATATTTCTTTGGGGTTAAAAGTGCAGGAGACGCGCAAGGACTCATAATCTCCTTGACCAATCCCTTTTGTATCAGTTCTATTACTTGTTTGCTCAACTCGACATTCTGTGTTGGATTCAATCTGTAGGCTGCTTGATTTGGAAGAGCTGACCCAGGGATCAAGTCAATATGATGTTGGATGTCCCTCTTCGGTGGTAGCCCAACTAGTAATTTATCATGTATGACATCAACATATTCCTGCAACAACCTAGAAACCACTGGTGGTATGATAGTTTCTTCATTTGTGACCTTCTTGGCTGTTAAGGCATAACACCAACCAACTTCTTTCACTTCTATAAAAAAATTCTTTGTAGTAAGAAAAGTTTTTCTCTATCCATATTCCTTCAGAGGTAACAAAACCACCTTTACCCCCTCCTTCCAAAATGTGTATGTGTTCTGAAATCCATCATGGGAGGTCTTCCTGTCATATTCCCATGACCTCCCCAACAAAATATGACATGCATCCATAGGAATAACATCGCACCACACTTCATTCTTATAGGTACTCCCAACTGAGAATTTCACCAGACACCTCTTATCAATAGTCACCTCATTCCCCTTTTTAACCCATGAAACTTGATAGGGGGTTGGGTGCTTCTCACATGGTAGATTCATTTTCTCAACCATAACATTTGATACCATGTTCTCACAACTACCAAGATCAATAATCACTTTACATACCTTTCCTCATGAGGTGCATCTTATTCAGAAAATGTTTGTACACAGCCATGATTCATCGCCATTTTTTACCCACATCTTTTCCTTCTTTGGAGAAATCAATGTCCTTCGTATCATGAGACTTTCGCCCATATCAGCAACAACTTCTATTTCATATTCCTCCTCTTCCTCAACCATATTAACTCTAGCTTGGCCTCCCCGCTCTTCAGCATCATAGTGGGGGTATTCATATGCTCTATGACCTTCCTCACCACAATTGTAGCAGATAAATGGCCTGCGTGGTCCACTCCCAATGTGACCTCCCCCATTACCTCTACTTCTCAGGATTCCTCTACCTCCTCAATAGGCATCACTCTCCAGTACAATTTGCTATGATTTTGATACATGCATAGAAGATTCACCCTTGGAAAAATTAGATCCACTGATGAGGCCTGGAAATTCCTCAATCATAACATGTTTTAAACACTAAAAATTCCTATAAACTCTTATGTTTTATCTGATATGTTAGTTAAGTTGATTCAATATGTTGTATATTAACCATTTTGCATGATCGATTTATTTGAAATATTATATGCTGATTTTACAGCTTTTTGCATAGTTTTGTGTTCTTTTTGCTATGATTTGCTAAAATGGGATATTCTTAGAATAATAGCAACATTTCACTAATCATGTTTTGATTTGTCTCAAGCATTTATTTCACCTAAATCTGGCAACAGTGCAAGCAAATTGTTGCTGTGCAGCAAAAACTGGTCTTTCCCATGTAAATTCCAGCCAGCTGTCCATAAATAGCAAGGCATGGAATTCACATGAGAAAAGGAATGAAGACCATTGGAATTTGATCTTAAGAGATAACTCACCTGAGAGATGCAGAAAAAATCACTGGAAAAGCATACATTTGTTCATTCCGAAGTATCTTCGGAATGAACAGATATCTTCGAAATGAAAGAACACAACATCTTCGGAATGAGCGGATCTTCGAAATGAAGAATGCAGTATCTTCAAAATGAGAAGATCTTCGAAATGAAGAATGCAGTATCTTCGGAATGAGTGATCTTTGGAATGAGAATGCAGTATCTTCGAAATGAAGCCACTTATCTTTGAAATGAAAACAGAGTGCTTTTTGACTTGTTGACCAATTTTTGAAGCCAGAAAAAGGAAAATAAATGTTGGAAAAAGTAAAGGAAAATATCTTCCATCTGTCTTTGTCGTCATTGCTGACCAAAGCCATCATTAAGGAAAAGATCAAGTTTTACTCCTCTTCTAGGATAAAACTAGAATTTGTTGCAGCATTGTAGGATTAGATCTTTTGAGATATTCCTTGTTTGTAATCAGACCTATAAATATTGCTCCCGTTCAGGTTGAGCCTAGTAGGTAGTAAAGGAGGTAGAAAATAGTGAGAAAAGAGTAAGGAAGCTAGCAAAAAATACAGAGTATAGGTAGAAATTGACCGTTACAGTCCTATAACAAATTTTCAGTAGAATTATTGTAATCATGTCTTTTAATCAATAAAGTGCACCAGTTCTATTTCATATTGCTTGTAAATGAGTGTGATTAAGATTTAGAAAGAGAGAGAGACTTACACCTTCTTCTGGACAAAGATGCTGGCCACTTCCAGACCTAGGAGGAGGACTAACAAGCAAGTTTTTATTCTGATTTTGCTACAGCAGAATGAGTTGTAGAACTTGTTATTTCAATTACTTGTAAACAGCTGACAATAATTACAGTCTTAGTTTATTTATGCTTAGATTAATCTTGTGCTTAATGTTTTAGCTATAATATTTACTTTCAGCAAAGCTCCCACTTTATTTCAGATTGTTATTTCTAGAATTTACTGTTTTTCAACAATTTCCTGCATTTTATGTTTTGCTGTCAAATCCTGCATAGAAGATTGACAACCTTCTCGTTCTGAGAACTTTGACAGTTTTTATTTCCACATTAGATCTAGACTTTCATTACTGCAAAAGTAATTAGATTTCATTTCTGCAATTAGGATCAGACTTTCAATTCTGCAACTATTATTTCTGCAATATAATTAGGTCTCATTCTGTAATTGTAATTAGGACTTCATTTTTTGTAGTTAATGATTAGTTTCCAATTCTGTAACTTAGATTAAGATTTAATTCACGCAATTTAGAGATAGGAATGTTCCAAAACCCCCCACACAACCGGTCCCACCAATAAGATTTATTTCTCTAGATTGATGTAAGTTATAGTTGTTTCACTTATTCTTCCACAGATAGCCTTGTACACTGCCCTGGATTGATAGATTCATTGAGAATTAATGATGGTATAATGACTATGCATCATTTTGGCACCATTGCTGGGGAATAGTGTTGTCAGAAGAAAAAAAACAGTCCAATAGTTGTAATCAGACTAAGTTGTGAGAATTTAGGTTAAAATCTGAATACAACAG
This sequence comes from Wollemia nobilis, assembly GCA_028583015.1. Classification (NCBI taxonomy): domain Eukaryota; kingdom Viridiplantae; phylum Streptophyta; class Pinopsida; order Araucariales; family Araucariaceae; genus Wollemia; species Wollemia nobilis. The sequence continues at coordinate 858,766 of JAQPPZ010000415.1, forward strand.
TTGAGGAAGATAACAACTATTGACTTAATTTATGTCATTTAAGAGTAAACATGAATGAGTAAGTCTAGGGATGAAAAATGTAGAACTACCCCAAAGGATCCCTGGCTTGTCCCATTAAGGAGATCTTCACGCCTAAGGGGTGAATCACCTGTGTTTGAATTACCAAAAAGATTGATAGAAAAATCATTAGTCTCACCATCACTAGAACATTCTAACATAGGAAAATCACCAATTTTATTATCATCAGAATATCCTAAGAAAGACAATTTATCAGACTCATCATCAACAGAGAGGCTTGGACCTCTTGAGAGAACAATTTGGAAAGCTTTAACTTCTCCTAACAAATAGGAAACTATGGTAGAAGGAGGCAATATAGATGGCCAACATGGCTATGTTCATAATGAAGGAGATGATTAGGATATACTCCAACCGTACAGAACATTTGAATATCCTTTTCGTCTGAATCCAACAAAAACTCTCCCATGAAGACCATTTCACCTTCAGTACTTCCAACCTTTCGAGGTGTTGTATCTGAAGATCCTGACCAATTTTTGTTTGAATTCAAGGTAGTGTGTCAGACCTATGATTATATAAATGACAATCAGAAACTTAAGGTTTTTCCCTCAACTCTCAAGGATTCAACATTGCGTTGGTTCATGAGCCTATAGCCAAATTCCATAAGAATTTGGGATCAAATGGAGACTGTCTTTTTAGACAAATATCAGGAATATTGTCGTGTAAGGAATAGAAAAGATGATTTATTCAGAATCAAGCAGGAAGATGATGAGACCTTGGAAGATTATCTTGATAGGTTCTCCTTTGTTCAAAGGAGATGTGGACTTGTAGAACAAGAATTATGTAAAACCATATTTTTGAGAGGATTGCAAGATGAATCCAGAGAAGTTCTGGATTTGATGGGAAAAGGGGATGTAACCACTCTCAGTAATGAGGAAATTATGGATATCTATAGGAATTACTCTCGCACTAAGTAGAGAAGAAGAAAAATCCACACAAATGGCACTGATGTAAAGGACCTGATAGAGGAACTTGCAAATTTCAAAACTGATATTCTAGTGCACTTAAACACTACTTTAGGGGAAATGTCTGCAAAAGCAAAAAACATAAAACCTTTGGCAATTTATTGCCCAAGATGTAGAAATAAACATGCTTTGCAGGAATGTCCTTTGAATAAAACATCTATCTCAGCCATTTGTAGTATCTGTTCAAAAATGCATTCAACTGATCAATGCCACCTACTACCACAACTCAAAACTGTGTTAGAAAACTAGACTGAGGAACTCAACTATATTGGACCAAAACAAGGGGGAAATTTTTCTCAATATCAAAATCCCCCTCATTTTCCTACAAATTGGGGGAATAATCCTGGTACTATGCCTTGGGGACAATCAGAACCACCCCAACGTCCTTGGAATTATCCTTAATGGACAAATTCCCAAGAATGGCCATAATCAAATTGGAGTAACCCAGCCTGGAATTAGAATCAAAACAACCCCTCATGGAATCAAAACAACCCATATTGGAATCAAAACAATCCAGATTGGAATCAAAATCATACTAATCCACATTGGATGCAAAACCAACCACAGTGGAATCAGCAATACCAGTCCTATCCAAGGTAGCAAAGGAATCAAGGTCAAACTCAGCATTTTTTGCCTGCATCTAATCAAAATTTTCAAGAAAAACAACAGCAAACACAACAAGTGAAACAACCTCAATTGCCAGCTCAGCCAGTCACTAATCCAAACAGTGTGAGACAAACACCTCCTGTCTATGTGGCTGAAGCTGAAGAAAATGTTGAAATTAATGTTCTTGATTGTAGTAACATCCAACTTCGTTCAGGAAAAGTTGTACTTGAACCAGTTTCAATTGAAATCAAAGAAAATGAAGAGCAAGAATCATCAAAACCAGAGAAATTCCAACCAACAATAGAAACAAAAAAATTGGAACCAGAGAGAATCCAACCAACAATAGAGAAAGAGACACAAGAAGAACAATTACCAAGGATGATTCCATATCCTGAAAGACTTAATGCAATACCAAAAAATTCTGAGTCAAAATTGGTCAAAGAACTCAAAAAGTTGACTATATCATTGCCCTTATTGCAAGCCATTAAGGAAATACCAGATATTAATAGTACTGTCCAAAATTTGTGCATTAAAAGAGCAAGAAGAAAGAAGAAAGCATTTCCCAAGACTGTGTAGGTTGAAGGAAAGATAGCTGATCTCTTATCTGGAAAACTAGTACCTCCAAAGTATAGTGATCCAGGAAGCCCAGTTATCACAGTTACCATAGGTTCAGCACCAATATCAAATGTTTTAGTGGATCTAGGAGTTGCAATAAATGTCATGACCAAGGATAAAATGGAACAATTATAGCTCAAACATCTTAGCCCCACATTTACAGTTTTAGAAATGGCTGATAGGTCAGTTGCAAAACCTGAAGGAATCATTGAAGATGTCCCTATAGAAGTTTCTTCTTGGGAATTCCCTGCATATTTTTTGGTTTTACAGCCAAGAAATTCATCACATGGATATCCCATTATTTTGGGAAGACCTTGGCTTGCAACTGTAGCAGCCTTCATAGAATGCATATCTGGAAATATGACTATTTCAAATGGTATTGATCTGAAACAGATTTCTTTATATCCTCCCGCAAAACCATCTAGCAAATTTTCGGGTCGGTTATGGTTTTCCGACTCGGAGGAAGAACCAGAAGAGGTCATTTCTACACTAGCTACCTTAGTAGTAAGAGAACACACAGAAGACCTTAGTGACACAAAAAACTTAGAAAATGAAACAATCCTGATGAATGTTCTGCATGAACAAGGTTTAGAAGGGGAAACAACAAATATCCAACAGTTAAGTAATGAGGAAAATAAAAAATCTGAAGATGAACCATCTGTGCTATCATAGGGAAACTCTGTTTCACTACCACATGGATGACACCATCATCTGATTTTTCCATCTCACTGTTCCATACAAGATATGCTTCCCTCAAGTAGCAATAAAACAGAAACTGCTTCTTTTCTCCCATCTCAGCAATGTCCTCTTAATCCCTTAATCACCAGGTATGAAGGAGTGAATTTAGTCCTTCTAAATACAAAAAAAATAGAAGTCCAGCCAGGCAAATTTTTGAACATCTACAGCCAGCTTACTAGGGAAGAGGAAGAAAAACTAATAGTTGTCTTACAGAAGCATGTTCATGCTTTTGCTTGGAACTATAAAGATATGTCAGGAGTTCATCCTGTTATATGTACCCACATAATCTATACTGAAGAGGTCAAGCCAGTCAGACAACCTCAAAGAAGATTGAATCCTGCCTTAAGAGATATTGTGAAAGAAGAAATTGAAAAACTCCTGGAAGTAGGATTCATTTACCCAATTTATGATAGCCAATGGGTTTCTCCATTGGTAATAGTTCCTAAGAAAAATGGAAAAATGAGAGTATGTGTAGACTATAGAGAGTTGAATAAGGTGACATACAAAGACCATTTTCCATTACCTTTCATAGATCAGGTGTTAGATACTCTTGCTTGGAAAAAGATACTTTTGTTTTCTTGATGGATTTAGTGGATATAATCAAATTCAGATTGCACTGAAGATCAAGAAAAGACAACTTTTACATGTCCATGGGGAACATTTGCCTATAGGGTTTTACCTTTTGGTTTGTGTAATGCCCCAACAACTTTTCAATGAGTGAGCGAGTCCTAGCAATTTTTGCTGATCCGACCACCAAAAGCGTTGAAATATACATGGATGATTTCACAGTATGTGGACAAACTTTTGATTTTACATTGGAAAATCTTGATAAAATCTTAACTCGCTATGAAACATACCACTTATCCTTAAATCCAGATAAATGCTTCATTATGATGAAGGAAGGGATAGTTCTTGGTCATCACATCTCTCCTGAAGGGATCCAAGTTGATCCAAAGAAGGTTGAAATTATCAAGAATCTCCTTCCTCCTAAAACTCAGACTAATGCCAGAAGCTTCCTAGGACACATTGGTTTTTACCGCAGGTTTATTCCCAACTTTAGTACAATAGCCAGTCCTATATTTGCCCTATTGACTAAAGATTCTGAATTCTCTTGGACTGCAAAGTGTCAAGAAGCATTTGAAGATCTGAAAGAGAAATTGATAACTCCACCTGTGCTCAGAGGACCTAATTGGACATTACCATTTCACATACAGATCGATGCCTCCAATACAACAATTGGAGCAAACATTAGGACAAATTGATAATGGTGAACATTATACCATCTACAACATTAGCAAGAACTTGACAGAGCCGAGAAAAATTATACAACTGAGAAGGAATTCCTAGCAGTAATTTATGCCATCAACAAATTCGGGCATTATATCACAAGGTTATCAAATATTTATTCACACAGATCATACAGCCATTAAGTATTTGATGAATAAACCTATGGTAAGTGCAAGAATTATTCGTTGGTTGTTGTTGCTACAAGAATTTGATATCACTATAATCAACAAACCAGGAAAAGCTAATGTCATGGCAGATTTCTTGTCCAGGTTGCAGAACACAGATGAAAGGGAATTAGTTGATGACACTTTTCCTGATGAAAAACTATTTGCTATATCAGTCCAATCACCTTGGTTTGCAGATATAGCCAATTATTTGGTCACAGGGAAAGTTCCTCCACATTTCACTTCAAAAAAAAAAAATAATTGATCAAACAGAGTTCTTATTTTGAATGGATTAAGGGTATGCTTTTTAAGTGCAGTCCTGACCATGTGTTACGTAGGTGCATCCGAAAGGATGAAGTGTATGATATCCTTATAGCTTGTCATGATGAACCCTCGGGTGGACACTATTCCGTAAAAAGCACGCTTAGGAAAATCTTAGGGACAGGATATTATTGGCCATCTCTTCACAAGGATGTGAGAAAGTACATCAGGCATTGTGATGCATGCCAAAGAATGGGGAAACCCACTCATACAAATGAGATGCCACTATAGCCTCAAATGGTTTTAGAACAATTTGAGATGTGGAGGCTTGATTTTGTAGGACCTATTGATCCACCTTCTCAAGGAAAGGTGCATATTCTAGTATGCACTGATTACCTGACAAAGTGGGTAGAGGTGCATGCTTTCAAACATGCTCGTGAAGAGAAGGTCATTGATTTCTTGTATACTCAAATTTTTTAGAGATTTGGAGCTCCACGGTCTATCACCATAGACCAAGGACCCTAATTTGCATCCAAAGTCATAAAAGCATTTATAGAATTGTATGAAATCAAACATAGGAAATCATCACCTTACCACCCACAAGCAAATGGCCAGGTTGAAGTAACAAACAGGGAACTAGAACGCATCTTGACAAAAACAGTAGCTTTTCATAGGAGAAATTGGATAGATAAATTATCTAAAGCAGTTTGGGCCTACAATACTACTTGGAAGTCCACTACTGGATTCACACCTTATGAACCAATCTTTGGTAAAAAGCCTCTCTTACCTATTGAATTTGAGCTACTAACATTACACACAACACTAGAAATTGGAATTGAATTGTCGCAGGCATAGACAGACAGGATTCTATAGTTGAATGCATTGGATGAACTTAGATTGGATGCTCTACACCAAACTGAGGTAATTCAGGAGCAAAGGAAGTTGTGGCATGACAGTCACATTCAACAAAGGAAACTTCAACAAGGAGATTGGGCTTTACTGTTTGATTCTCAATATGAATACTTACCTAGAAAACTGAGAACTAGATGGTTGGGACCTTACTGGATTGAGGAGGTATTTAACAACGGAGCAGCTCGTTTATCTCCTATTGATGGGTCACGAAGAAAGTTGGTAGTGAATGGACATCACCTCAGGGTATACCATACACCTCTGACTAAAGAAGAATTCTTGCAGCAACTTGATAGTTTGGATACACAACAGGTGGAAGAGATTCCCTCTTCCACTTCAAAACAATCAACATGATCAGTGGATTTCAAGAAAAAATAGAAAATACAAAAAAAAATAAAAAATAAACAGAAAACAAAAAGATGAATAAATTTTGAGTATGAATTCCTTCATGGGCATGGTTTTAGGGGAAATCATGAAATTCCTTCATGGGCATAGTCAGGATCAAGAAAAAGAAAAAAAAAAATAGAAAAGGAGAGGTAAAAATAAATAAATAAAAAAAAAGGAAAATCAAGAAAAAAGAAGAGAGAAAAATGAATAACTCAGCAGTGAAAACCTTTTCTTAAGGCACTAATGGATTGGTATGCATGAAAACCAGTTTTCTAGCATGCATAACCTTGAGAAATTTCTGAACCATCATTGTACAAATTCACCAAGTGCACTTGTTTTGAAATGTTGTAGAAAATCTCAGCAGAATATCAACAAAGGCAGTCATTCTTCAAAATTGGCATTAACTATTTTTATCAGGTATATATTTCTTACATTTCTTCATTGTAAAATGATTGGTATATAGTATGTGACAATTAACCATTAGCATAAAAGGTACTCATAAGAGTTGGCATATTTAAGACATGTTTTGAAAATGAAAATATTGATTTCTGCCTAATCTTCGGAACAAGAATGCCAAAAACAGTGTCTGCTGTATTATCTTCGAAATGGAATTGTCTTCAGAATGACAACAAAATGAATGTTGCACTTTGTCTTTAGAAAGAAACTTTGGCTTCGAAATGATAATTTGTCTTTAGAATGAAACTTGGTCTTCGGAATGACAACTTGCTGCATCATCTTCGAAATGAAGATCTATCTTCGGAATGAAAATCTGTCTTCGAAATGAAGATCTGTCTTCGGAATGACGATCTGTCTTAGGAATGATGATTTACCTTCACAATACAGCCTGATCTTCGGAATGAGGATTGATCTTCAAAATGAGGATTGATCTTCGAAATGAGGATTAATCTTCGAAATGAAAATTTTGCAAAGAAGATTTGTCTTTGGAATGAAGACCTATCTTCAAAATGAATTCATAATCTTCGGAATGAGGATTTGTCTTTGGAATGAAGACTTGTCTTTGGAATGAGGTCATAATCTTCGGAATGAAATTTTGTCTGTACAATAAGTTATAATCTTCGAAAATAGTATTTCCATGTGGCATCCAAGAAGACAAGGTACGACAAAATCAATTTTTTTAGTTGCATGCGATGAAGGAACACGTGTCAGTCAGCACATGGTTTGTTTTTGCACCCATTGGAAATACGGAGGACATGACCAACCATATGCCACCAATTTTTAATGACAATACACATGCACGTGAGAATCTGCAGACTGAACAGAAAAATTAAAACCAAATGAGGTGGATCTAACGACAAGGACATCCAAGCAATCATTGATGGATAGGTGTTCGGTGCAACAGTAGAAATGTGTGCCACATTTCTTTTTGAATACGTTTTTATGAAGTACAGTGCTCAGGTTATGGTTCATTTCGAAGAAGCATATGAGAAACAGGGCAACGAAGGTTTTAAACTAAAAACTCTGCAAATCTGCAACATTAAATAGCCAGAAATCCAGCAGAAGAACAACAGCTACAGTGTACATTTTTTTAAAAGAAAATATGGGGCGAAAGATCAGAACAGAGCCTGCAGATACCACTTACCTCTGAGAAAATCTGACAGTCATGCAGATTTTTGAAAATGGAGGGTTTATGCCATTTTTGGATAAATTCAATGGGTCTTCTAAAAATTTGGCTGGCATGTTCACCCATACGTTCAGAAACAACCGAGCACATGTTAATGGCATGACTATTGAGGTAAGCCCTAAAATTTTAAGTCAGATTATTGAGTTGCCATTAGAAGGGATTTCAATTTCTAGATCTGGCAAAAACACATTGGCAAATGTAGTTAATCAGTTTGTAGAAAAAAATGATAGAGAACCAGAGTATTTAACCCATAACAACACATGCAAAGGGTTAAAAAGGGCCAGCCTGCAGGAACCTTGGGATGAAGTAGCCACCTGGGTAATTAAATTTTTAACTTGTGAAGGGTAGTATGTGCTGTTATCAGGGCATCATTTGTGAATTTTGAACCATCTCAGACATGGTGGGCACCAACCAAAAGTTAGGGTAAATCTTCCCCTGTATCTGTATCAAGAGTTAAAGAACATGGCAAAGAGATATCAAGAGGGTAAAGGAAGCCTTTGCCATCATTGCCTCATCAAATTAGTTTGCCAACACCATTTTAGAGGGAACCCTAGGAGTTTTGATAGGTTTTACTCTACCCTAAATGATGTCATTTTGGAGATAAAAGTGAGGACGAAGAAGAACCAAATGCTACTAATGTTGCTGTAGAAGAGGAAACAGCTGCTGCAAAAAATGTTGTAGAAGATGCTGTAGAAGAAACTGCAGAAGATTCCCCTGAAGTTGTTATAGAACTACACCCCACAGCAGCAACAGAAAACCTTGCTCCTGAACCCTCAAATTCATGAGCTAAGAAACAAAAGAGAAGAGGATCTGGAACTAGCAGCAGAGCAAAAAAACAAAAGAAGGTTCATTTTACTGAACCTGCAACTGATTTGTCAGAATAGAGAAGTGAAGCACTTAACCAAATAGAGGCGAAAACAACAAGGGAAACAGAGGCATTTGAAACTGACCCCATGACCCCTGTTGTCACCAGAAAATAGAGCAAAAAGAATAAATTTGCATCTAGAACTAGGAGGTCTACAAGAATCCATTTGAAAGAAACTGCAGAACAGGCCATGGAGGAAGAAGATAGACCAAGCAGCCCAGATGTCACAGAGATACAACCAGCATCTGAAAACTTTCCAAAATTCCCTGAACAGATAGCTGAGGCAAAAACTAAGCAGGATGGTTTAGAGGAGGCTACAGTTCAATAGGCTACATGTATGGTAGATACCCTTATAGACAGTCTCACAGAGCCTCCTGAACAAGAACAAATTATTGTAGAAGAAGAGGAAATATTGGTTAAGCAGCCAACTACAATTGATTTGTTTGCATCAGCTTCTGAAGCAAAAACAAAAGTGGAAGACATCACAGAGCAGCTGAGGGTAGCAAGGAGTGTTGTCAAAAAATAGACTAGATGGATTTCAGAGAAAGAAAGCATCATTGAGATGCAAGAAATAAAAATTGCAGAGCTTCAGCAGGAAGTTGCGAAATTGAGAAAATTGCTATCACAATCTGAAAAACAGCCAGCTATATCCAATGATGAAGAAAGTTTGGCTCAATTGCTTTTGGGTCTATCAAGGACAGATGACTTTGTTGAGGCAGACATGGGAGTTCATCCTAAAATAGCACTCCATTCTGAAGAAGTGCCTGTTCATTCTGAAGCAGCACCATATTATTTTGAAGCATTACCTTCTTATTCTAAAGATGCTTCAAAAATGGTGAAGAGCATAGCAGAGGATGTTGAAGATGAGCCACCAACACAAGAATAGTCCCAGCAGCAAGAAAATGTTCAAGTAAGTACTATTGAGGTCCCTGCATTTCAACTTGTTACAGTTTCAGTAGAAACAGCAGATGAGGGGGTACAAGTAGAAATACTATCTGATGAGAACCCCATAGAAATAGCAAATAAGGCGGTGCAAGTAGAGTTATTGATAGATGAACAGACAATGGAAGTGGCATAAAAAGGAGTTCAGATAAATCTGTTGCCTAGGATACCCCCTGTAGTCAAAACACCTAATACTATGTCTCTAGAGCAGTACAATGTAGACATAGCTAGCTGGATGATTAGATATGAGTAGCTTGCCACTAAAATTGAAAAGTTCAAATTGGAAGCAAAACAGCTAGAAGCCAAGGACATAGAAATTCAGGCATTGAAAGAAAAGGTATCTGACTTATGCCAAGTTGTTGAATTTTTAGTCCAATTTAGACGACCATGTTGAGCAAGAAGGATTGTCATTATTGTCAACACAGGCAGTCAGATCCAAGGATGCAATGGATAACAGACTTGAAATGGGTTTTTCTTAAAACCCAAGTTGGCTCTTCGTTTTGTTGAAAAAGATGCCCCGGTGTTGAAGATATTTAATTTTAAATATTTAGTTTAAATTTTTATTTTATTAAAAATTTAAATTAGAATATTAAATTAAATTAAAAAGGGCCGACGTGTTACTATTTCGCGGCAATAAGCTACTAGAAGGTAACGAAGGTGGAGAAGAGTTTGAGGCCGACAAAGTTAAATGCGGGTCGACGGATTTTAGGGTTTGGCAGCTGACAAATTCTAGGGTTTCTCAGTCAACGTTCTTCTAGGGTTTGCCTCTAAAATTTCTTCTATAAAAGCAAGGGTTCTTCGAGTTTAAATGTGATGCGTGATGTGATATATGTGTATGAAGTTAGGGTGCAGCAGTGTGAGTGGTGCGAAGAGAAGATAAGAACGCGGTATGCAGAAGTCGTGTTCGAGTGTGAAATGATAGTGTGCTGGCTGTAGAAGTGATATTTACGTGAAGTTGCAGCAGAGAACGCGGAGAGATATAGAGGAGTGGTTGAAAAAGTGCGAATAATTTTTCACAGTAGCAATCGAATGCCAACAAGCAACAAATCATAGAAAAATAGCAAATCGTGATAATTGAGGTGAAAGTTTACATTCTGCAATTTTTATTATTATCTTCAAGTTGTAGCTTGAAAAAGGGGTTGGTGCCTCTTTCCAGTTGGTGCTAGAAAAATTGGAGTTGGTGCTCCATTCTGTTGTAGCAGATAAAACTTAGGGGTTGGTGCCTCTTACCAGTTGGTGTTGGTGAATGATTATGTAAAGTTGGAGCTTTGCATTTGACTGGATTTGGATGGTAGTCCAAGCAGTCCTTTTTGAGGAGTAGCCACATCGGTGAACCTCGTTAAAATGTCGTGTTATGTGTGATGCTCTTAGTACTTTTATTATTTCTATTTTAATCTGCTACTGTTTATTTAAAAGTCTAAATTGCTTTTAAGTTTTTAAAGAACACACTGATTCACCCCCCCTCTCAGTGTCATTGTGATTACAACAATTGGTATCAGAGCCAAGTTCCTTCGGAAAGTTTAACAGCTTGAAGGAAGATCTTACAAGAACACAAATGGCAAGGAAAGGCAAAAGCAAAACCATAAGACACAAGAAGAAGAAATCTCACAAGGGCACAAAAGAAAATGAAAATGATCTCAATGTTGCTGCTTTGGGAATGAAAATAGATTCAAGAGATGAATCAAACAGTGGAGAACAAGCCAGATTAATAAAGTTTTGCACCAGATGTGGGAAGACCGGTCACTTTGTAGCTGATTGCTCACAAGGTAGAGAATGTTTTGTTTGTGGTCAACTCGGGCATAATGGACGCCAGTGCCATGGGTTTAGTAGCAGTGAAGATGAAGATGATCCGTTCAAAATTGATAAAGAAACAGATTCAGAACAAGAGTGTGATGAAGAAGGAAGTGATGCAGAAGCAAATTGGGAACAAAAACTGATTTCAGACTTGAGTAAAAAGGTTGAGGATGCAGAAGATATAATCACCAACTTGAAAATTCAAGTAGAAGATTACAAGAAAATTTTTGAAGATCTTGAAATGCAATCTTCTAGGAAAACAGAGTATTGCAGCAAGCTAGAAAAAGAAATTGATGGTTTAAGAATGCAGATAGAAGAAATGAGTAATAAAGTTGGTATATACAACAAACATGAAGAGGAATCTAACAAAGTTGTTAACAATCTGGAGCTGAAAATAGAAGAGTTCAAAAAGAGTGAAGAAACTCTCAGGTATCAAATCAATGAGAAAGAGATTGTATGCTGCCAACAAGAAGAAGAGATTGTTTCATTGAAGAAACAACTAAAAGAGGCCAATATAAATCTCAAATTTGAGAAGAGCACAGAGTTGCTAGATACAATGATAAATCAACAAAGAAGCTCCACAGCTAAGTTTGGTCTTGGATATGAAGCTGAACAACCTTCATCCTCCAAATATGCAGAGAAGAAGAAGTCCTCGGTTGAAGGATTGAAACAAGAAAAGTCTGAAGCTGAATCCTCAAAAGGAAGAAAATATCAAAGAAGATCTACAGCAAAGCAACCACAGCAAAAGAGGTTCTCTCACTCTCACTCTTTTAATAATAATGTTTTTTATGGCTATTGTTCTAAATGCAACCACTTTGGTCACAAGGCAATTTATTGTGGACTGAACAATAGATCAAAGAGTTATGCTGATAAAAATACTTCTATTTTTTTGAGTGAACACCCTGTGCAATGTTTTAAATGTAATGGCCATGGGCACATAGCAAGGTTTTGTTCAAGCACTTATGTATCCAATCTAAGGCAATACCATAGATTTCATCATACACATAGAATGCAATACAGACAGGGAATAAAACATGTGCAATGTTTTAAATGCAACGGTCAAGGGCACATAGCAAGGTTCTGTCTAAGCACTTCTATATCTAATCTAAGGCAAAACCCTAGATTTCATCAGACACAAAGAGGACAACACCGACAAGGAACATATCATGTGCATAAAAGAAAATAAAATAATCATCCATCAAGAATGCACAAGAGACAACCCCACAAGAGAAATGTTCAAGTTCACGAACAGGAGCAAAATAGGGATGTTGTTGAAAAACCCAAGCCCAAGTTCAGGAAAGTCTGGAGAAAGACAGAAGAAAGGAAATTGTGTCTCCTTGGACTGAAGGAGGCTACTCTGCCATTGCTCTAAGCAACTCCAGGTGGCACATCCTCAGGAGGAGCAATATTAAAGTTTTATTTTAATGCTCCTATGTATTTGTCTAGGTATCTGAGGATGAAAGGTAAGCAGTCGGGTTAATGTTGTATAGTTGTTAAAGTGTGTTTTTTAGTTTATATAGTGGTTTGTGGAAATGCCGTGAAGTGTGGTGTTTAATTTGAGAGCTGTCACCATTGGTAGTTTTGAGATATGTCACTGTTGTACTGTTGATGATTCTTAATACCACTGTTCAAAATTATGAATCATAATAGTCCAGATAATTTGCTCAACGAAAGAATGCTTGCCCTAGCTGTGTATTTGTGTTTCGAGCAGCATGTATTTGTTTTTACTCTTTGATGTGAAGATTGCCAGATCTTTCATGACACCTTGGTGAATATATTTAATTCACAGACAGTTTTGTTTTAACTATTGATTTAATGCCAGTCCAAGGATAAGAAGCTTGAGGCTGAGTAAGGTGCACTACGGTTGGCCATAAAGTGTTTGACAAAATGTCTTCTTCCGACATGCATAGTTGAAAGTAAGAGTTGGCAATAAAATTGTAGTGCTGGACAAAAATTGGTACAGATGTGAGTCACTTGTCAATTCTTGTTGACAAAAGTGAAATCAGCATGTTGAATGGGAAGATTGAAGAAAAAGTTTTTTAATGAGCAACCAGATGATTTCCAGCCTGGTGATGAATAGTTGAGTTGCTTTCATAGTGGTTGTTTTGATCAAGTTAATGCTTTTCTTGATACATGATTTGGGCTTACTCCATTGAGTTTGATTTGAGCAAGTTATTCTTTGCCTTGGTGATTTATGTTGGTGGCTGTCTTTTTCAAATACCTTTGGAAGGAAAAGGATGTCTACTAGTTTCCTTTTCATGTAGTGATTGGTTGAATGCTTCAAGGTTAATCTTGAGTTGAATGATGTTGGTTAAACCTTGTCTATAAGCATTGTTGCTAAAGCCCTAATTGGTTGAGAAAAGATGTTGGTTGTGCTGTGGTACAGTGTTTGGTACTTGCATAGAGTTGAAAGTGGATTGAGGTAGCCTGCTGGATTCTCACTACAGAGAAAGACAAATAGCTGTCAGTAAGTTCAAGCTTGTTGAGAATATATCCAAGATGCATGGTGAAGTTGTATGCAGATGTTGCTGGCATTGCAAAAAAAAAAAAAATTGGCTATATAAGATTATTGTATGCCTTCACTAACAGTGGACAAGTTTGAGTTTGCAAAGCAACAGAGGGTAGTTGCACAGAAGACAGTGGTTCAGTCATGTTCTTACACATGTTATATTGGTGAAGTTGACGGTGATGGTGTCATTCAATGGTTATTGCTGCTATTCACATTGTTGATTTTATTGATGCCTATTATGCTTATCATGATGTTGTCAATCAGTGAAATGAAGTGGTCTTGGACTCAGGGGGAGCATTTGTGTATTTGTTTTTCTTCTTGTTCATGCTTGGAATATTTGCTAATTGTAATAATTTGTGTCTAAGAATGTTGTGCATAGACTCAGGGGGAGTCTGCAGCAGCCCTTTGGTATTATTGACAAAGAGGGAGAAGAGTTACAAAAATGTATACAGGTGTTGCCAACAATTCCAAAGGGGGAGATTGTTGAGCAAGAAGGATTGTCATTGTTGTCAACAGAGGCAGTCAGATCCAAGGATGCAGTGGATAACAGACTTGAAATGGGTTTTTCTTAAAACCCAAGTTGGCTCTTCGTTTTGTTGAAAAAGATGCCCCGGTGTTGAAGATATTTAATTTTAAATATTTAGTTTAAATTTTTATTTTATTAAAAATTTAAATTAGAATATTAAATTAAATTAAAAAGGGCCGACGTGTTACTATTTCATGGCAATAAGCTACAGGAAGGTAACGAAGGTGGAGAAGAGTTTGAGGCCGACAAAGTTAAATCTGGGTCGACGGATTTTAGGGTTTGGCAGCTGACAAATTCTAGGGTTTCTCATTCAACGTTCTTCTAGGGTTTGCCTCTAAAATTTCTTCTATAAAAGCAAGGGTTCTTCGAGTTTAAATGTGCAGCGTGATGTGATATATGTGTATGAAGTTCGGGTGCAGCAGTGTGAGTGGTGCGAAGAGAAGATAAGAACGCGGTATGCAGAAGTCGTGTTTCGAGTGTGAAATGACAGTGTGCTTGGCTGTAGAAGTGATATTTTTGTGAAGTTGCAGCAGAGAACGCGGAGAGATATAGAGGAGTGGTTGAAAAAGTGTGAATCATTTTTCATAGCAGCAGTCGAATGCCGACAAGCGATAGATCGCAGAAAAATAGCAGATCATGATAATTGAGGTGAAAGTTTACATTCTGCAATTTTTATTATTATCTTCAAGTTGTAGCTTGAAAAAGGGGTTGGTGCCTCTTTCCAGTTGGTGCTGGAAAAATTGGAGTTGGTGCTCCATTCTGTTGTAGCAGATAAAACTTAGGGGTTGGTGCCTCTTACCAGTTGGTGCTGGTGAATGATTATGTAAAGTTGGAGCTTTGCATTTGACTGGATTTGGATGGTAGTCCAAGCAGTCCTTTTGAGGAGTAGCCACATCGGTGAACCTCGTTAAAATGTCGTGTTATGTGTGATGCTCTTAGTACTTTTATTATTTCTATTTTAATCTTGCTATTTATTTAAAAGTCTAAATTGCTTTTAAGTTTTTAAAGAACACACTGATTCACCCCCCCTCTCAGTGTCATTGTGATTACAACAGACCAGCCAGATTTTACAGCCTTATTTTGAAGGAAAAATACCTCAGATGGCAGGTCATGAGGATTACTTCAAACCTCCCATATAAATTGGACACTATTGTAGATTTTCTAGAGGCATATTTTGACAGTCCTTTTGAGCAAAAAAATCTCTTGTGTGAACTGTTTTTACATAGTTTCTTCATTCCAGAGGAAGTTGACTCTCATCCTCAAATCTACATTGAAGATGTTTAGTTGAGAGCATTTATGTCTACTTTGCAGAATCGACTTTACTGGGATCAAGAGAAAAAGTAGAATAAAGTGATTGAAACAAGGGCTGAGTTGTTAGTCAGAGCAATCCAACCAAATCACCTAGTTATCACCGAGCAAAGACTTCTTAATGATGAACATGGATGATATAAAGAGAATGTACTTGAACAATTTAAGGGACTCGTGTGGCGTGATTTAACAATTTCCGTGATCACAATTTCTTCCCGACATTGTCGGTGATGCGAGAGATAGATGGAATGAACTTTCCATGTCTTTGATGAAAAGAGAACCTATCTCCCCCATTAACTTAGAATGGTCCGGAAGAAGAGCGAGTAAGGTGTAATCCAGTCGATTCAGATCATGCAACATAACTGGATAGGTCTCAGGTTCGAGCCTCCGACCATCATTACTCTAGTTCCATTCTACTTTGAGGAAGATGCCCAGCCTAATGAACAATTTGAAGATTGGCTCAGAAACATTCAAGAAAATAGGGGGTATTACATAGGCAAGAAATTATTCTATAGGTCATGGAATCTAAACATGGACATATGTGATTCCATAGCCCAACAGAATGCATGAGGGCATGCATTAATATAAGTTGGGGGGAAAATGATGAGGCCTAGAAATGCCTCAATCATAACATGTTTTAAACACTAAAAATGCTTATAAACTCTTATGTTTTATCTGATATGTTAGTTAAGTTGATTCAATATGATGTATATTAACCATTTTGCATGATCAATGTATTTGAAATATTATATGTTAATTTTACATCTTTTTGCATAGTTTTGTGTTCTTTTTGCTATGATTTGCTAAAATGGGATATGCTTAGAATAATAGCAGCATTTCACTAATCATGTTTTGAATTGTCTCAAGCATTTATTTCACCTAAATCGCAACGAGTGTAAGCAAACTGTTATCGTGCAAAGAAATCGGTCTTTCCCATGTAAATTCCAGCCAGCTGTCCATAAATAGCAAGGCATGGAATTCACATGAGGAAAGGAATGAAGACCATTGGAATTTGATCTTAAGAGATAACTCACCTTATAGATGTAGAAGAAATCACTGGAAAAGCATACATTTTTTCATTCCAAAGTATCTTTGGAATGAACAGATATCTTCGAAATGAAAGAACATAGCATCTTCGGAATGAGCAGATCTTCGGAATGAAGAATGCAGTATCTTCGAAATGAGTGGATCTTCGAAATAAAGAATGCAGTATCTTTGGAATGAGCGATATTCGAAATGAGAATGCAGTATCTTTGGAATGAAGCCACTTATCTTCGAAATGAAAATAGAATGTGCTTTTTGACTTGTTGACCGATTTTTGAAGCTGAAAAAAGGGAAATAAAGGTTGGAAAAAGTAAAGGAAAAGATCTTCCATCTGTATTTGTCGTCATTGCCGACCAAAGCCATCATTAAGGAAAAGATCAAGTTTTACTCCTCTTCTAGGATAAAACTAGAATTTGTTGCAGCATTGTAGGATTAGATCTTTTGAGATATTCCTTGTTTGTAATCAGACCTATAAATATTGCTCTCGTTTAGGTTGATCCTAGCAGGTAGTAAAGGAGGTAGAAAATAGTGAGAAAAAAGTAAGGAAGCTAGCATAAAATACAGAGTATAGGTAGAAATTGATCACTATGAGCTCCGTAATAGTTTTTCAGCAAAATTATTGTAATCATGTCTTTTAATCAATAAAGTGCACCAGTTCTATTTCATATTTCTTGTAAATGAGTGTGATTAAGATTTAGAAAGAGAGAGAGACTTACACATTCTTCTGGACAAAGAGGCTGGCCACTTCCAGACCTAGGAGGAGGACTAACAAGCAGGTTTTTATTCTGATTTTGCTGCAGCAGAATGAGTTGTAGAACTTGTTATTTCAATTACTTGTAAACAGCTGACAATAATTACAGTCTTAGTTTATTTATGCTTATATTAATATTGTGCTTAATTTTTTACCTGTAATTTTTACCTTCAGCAAAGCTCCCACTTTATTTCAGACTGTTATTTCCAAAATTTACTATTTTTTAGCAATTTCCTGCATTTTATGTTTTGCTGTCAAATCCTGCACAGAAGATTGACAACCTTATGTTACAAAACTTTGACAATTTTTATTTCCACATTAGATCTAGACTTTTATTACCGCAAAAGTAATTAGATTTCCTCTCTACAATTAGGATCATAATTTCAATTCTACAACTGTTATTTCTGTAATATAATTAGGTCTCATTCTGCAATTGTAATTAGGACTTCATTTTTTATAGTTAATGATTAGTTTCCAATTTTGCAACTTAGATTAAGATTTAATTCATGCAATTTAGAGATAGGAATATTCCAAAACCCCCCACACAACCGATTCCATAAATAAGACTTGTTGCTCTAGATTGACCTAAGTTATAGCTGTTTCACTTCTTCTTTCATAGATAGCCTTGTACACTGCCCTGGATTTACAGATTCATTGAGAATTAATGATGGTATAACGACTACGCATCATCCACCACACCCACAACTTGAGGAAGATGTAGATCCCCTCTTTTGATTTCTCAGCCTACTCTTTATCTTATCTTTGGCTATCATGGCTAACTCATATGTTGCATATACTGTAGGAGTGTGATGCATGCACAACTCATCTTGAATAGCATATCTTAGACCATTCACATACCTCCCAACCTTTTGATCTTCTATCTCATTAAGTGCTACCCGTATAGATAACTTGTAGAACTCATTGGTGTAGTCCTCCACATTGAGATCCCTCCGTAGAAGGTTCTGAGACCTACAAAATAAAGTTTGGGTATAATCGACAGGTATAAAATTCTCTTAAAGCTTCTTCTTCTTCTTATCCCAGGTCCTAATCTTCTCTTTTCCATTATTCTATCACTCCTTCTGCAGATGGTCCCACCAAATCAATGCATGTCCCTTCAGCTTTGTACATGCAAGCCTCACCCTCTTCTCCTCAATGAGATTACTCCATTCAAAATATTTTTCCATATTGTTCACCCAATCAATGAGCTCCTCTGGTTTTAACTCACCAGCATATTCAAAAACCTCGATATTGATATTATCTTGGTTCCCTCGGATTCCATCCAAGGCTAGAAGTAGTTTTTCTTCAAAATATGGCTCCTCTCTTGGGTGTTCTAAGCCTACTTCAGACCTATCCTCTCCTACCACGCCCTCATCAGTAGACCCTAGATCTGAATGCAAGTTGGGGTGTCTCTCCATCATGTGGTCAATCGCATTGGTTAGTCATGCTACTTCCCTATCCAAATATTATATCTGCCTATTCATCTGAGCATAGTTAGCTTGACCTCTCCTAGGCGGTATGATATCTCCACTAGCGATATCTTACTTGCTCTGATACCAAAAGATGTATATCTGTATTGATTCTCAAACACACAAG
The DNA here is from genome assembly GCA_028583015.1 of Wollemia nobilis. Taxonomy (NCBI): domain Eukaryota; kingdom Viridiplantae; phylum Streptophyta; class Pinopsida; order Araucariales; family Araucariaceae; genus Wollemia; species Wollemia nobilis. The sequence goes on from JAQPPZ010000415.1 coordinate 877,747, forward strand.
AAAAATCAATGAGAAAACAATAATTCTACAACTCGAATTTTATTATTTCCTTAGATCTCCATCCCCTTACAATGAAATCACTTCCTACATATAATATCCACTAAAAACCTAACCTAACATAAACTTATTATTTTTAGTAAGTATCAAGACTTACAATTTTTAGTAAGTCTAAACTCTCACTCAGATGGATCCAAAAAATATCATGCATCTATTATTCCAAAATTAAGACTTTCCTAAAATATCTCCCTAGACTGACTCATGCAACAAAATATATTAAATACCGAAAAACTAAAAAAAACTGGAACAAAAACTTTTGAGCCTATTTCTGGCCACCAGGAGATGTTTTAGGGCCCACAAAAATGTCAAAATGGCCACTTTAGTGACAATGTTGCTAAATACGACAAGGCCAACTCAATTCTATGCATTTAAAAAAAAATGGTCTCAAACGGACACCCGAATCAAAAGTTATGACCCCATGAAGTTGGAACTTTAATTTGGCTAAATCAGGAAAGTGTCACTAGATGTTGCGGGTGCATAAAATCACTTCACACATCCACTTGACTAGGATCAACCAACTCTACTCAACCAATCACTCAATGAGATAATCCTTGCTCACAAACCCTAGTCCAAGTATATGATCACTTACTCAAAATGTTTCCAACAATGCTCAACAACCAATATCACATAACAATGATACTCATGTTCTTTTCAAGCTCTAGTTCAAGTTCTTCACTCAATCAATGGTTTCAACAACAATGCTTATAAAACAACTCTCACATAACAATTATACTCATGTTATTTTCAAACTCTAGTTCAAGTTCTTCACTCATCAATGACTTCAAAAACAATGCTTATAAAACAACTCTCACATGACAATGATACTCATGTTCTTTTCAAACCCTAGTTCAGGTTCTTCACTCAACAATGGCTTCAACAATAATGCTTATAAAACAAGGTTTTAACCACACTTATTTATTCTAGAAAAACTTGAAGCAATCACTCAACACACTCAATAGGAAACCCTTAATCAAATCCTTTTCACTCCAAACTTATTTTTTAGAAAACCAATCAATCAACTCAACTATGGAAGAATATGCTCATACCTTTTTCTTGATTGGAGGATGATCTTCAAAAATTGCCTTCAAGAATATCTTCTTCTTTGCCAAGTGCCAAGGGTTAGATAACAAGTGTTATACTTCACAAAATACAAGAATAACTCAATTTCATAATACACCTTATATCTCCTTCTCAATAGCAATATTTGACAATAATATCTTCACAAAAATTTCCTCTTCAATTTTTATATTTCACAAAATTGATATTCCAACTTAATTTCTATCTCCTAAGGTAAAATAATATTTACCTTAATAAAGCACCTATTTACCACTTAGGTAAATAAACCAATATCACCTTATAACTCCCTAACCTTAGCACTATTAATCAAATATCATAAACACCCTTAAAACCTTATCACAATGATCAAATTCCACAAACATTCCCTTATGCCTCCTAAACCTTAGCAATATGCAAAAATTAAAATTAATTTATAAAAACCTTTGGTGAGACCCCTTCCATGATTTTGGAGTTTTGAACCTGCACCCTATTCCTTGGTTGGCGCCTTAGCTACGACAAGCTATCCATGTGAGCTAAGCACTCCATGTGCTTAGCTTAAGCACCAAGGTAGCTTAAGACTTCCACAAAGGCTTCAAAGCCTTTGACCTTCTCTCACGTCTAGCACCAAGCTAGACCACGAGCATTGTACCTTCTACCTTGATCCTTGCTCAAACATGAAACACGATGCGTTGCCTTGCTCTGCAATATCTCTCTTTCATGTTTTTTGGAGGCTTTAGATTTTTCGCCATTTCTCAAATTCGAATGATGCACTTCCCTAAGGTTCATCTTAGGGTTTAAATACCCTTTATTTTCTTTGCATACAACATCGGTGGATGATTCGATTTGATGACGTTGGCTTATTATAAATTATAATTTATAATTAATTTAAATTCAAAAGAATTTAAATATTATAAATTTAATTTATAAAATTTAGACTTTAATAAAATATTAAAGCCCTCTTTGAGTTAATATCAACTTATCACTTGCACTTCACTGGGTTGATGAAAAATAATTTCATCACCTTGGTTTTAATAAAAACCTCAAATCTGCCATCACAATATTAGAGAACTATCATTATGGTTTTAATAAAAAACCTTTTAATGTGTCATCATGGTTTTAACAAAAACCCTTATAAAAACATATTTGGACAACTTTTCTCCATCTCTTTGCATTGCTTCCTGGTGTTAATGATGATGTGCTCCATGGTGTTAATGATAGCTTCATATGTTCACTTTGGCATCAATGACAACTTTTCACCTTGACATCAATGACAACTAAATGAACTCAAAATGTCCAACAATATCCCCCTTTGTCATTGATGGTAACCCAACTTCTTTTTATCGAAAGCTTAAATTTTCTTTTGTTTTTCTCCCCCTAGGACAATGCTCCCCCTGGCTCAATGCTCTCTTCTCTTTTCTCAAATACCAAATCTCTCCCCCTTAATCAAATCTCTCCCCATTTGACATCAATGGCAAAGGGTCACCTTTGGGGCTCGGGGCTAAGAATGAGCCTCTTATCTTAGCCCCTCCCCCACTTCTCGTTGAGGTGGTTAATTTTAGGGTGGGAGTATTTCTACTCCTAGAAAGCACTGTTCTTTACCTTTATCCTCTCTTCTTTTTATCCGATCCTTCTGATTCCTCTGACTATTTATTTCCATGTCCATATTCCTGTCCATGTCTATATTCTTGTTCTTGTTCATATTCCTGTTCATATCCATGTTCATGTTCTTGTTCATATCCATGTTCTTTTTTTCCAGTTTATACTTGTTTTTGGAATATCTACTCTACACCACTTTGTTGTGTGACCATAATTATTGCACTTATAACACTTAATGTTATTATTCCTTGGAGGTGCAAATATCTTAGGATTTCTCCTAGTGAAGCCATACCTTCTTCTATCATGAACCCTACAATTTATTGCCTTGTGACCAAACTGATTACATGAGTAACAATACCCATGGAAAAGTTGTATGTTCCCATATTCTTGTCTTTCTTGTGTCTTGCACTGTGAAGCCATGTGCCCAAACCTATGACATGAAAAGCATCTTCCATTGAAGTTTCCTTGTCTTGACCTCATTGGTCTCCTAGTCTCTCTTGACCTATTCTGATTGTTGTTCCATCTATATAACCTATTTTTATTGTTTTTCCATCTGTATCTTCTTTGTGCATTGTTCCTATTATTGTTGAACTCTCTATTGTTCAACTTATCCTCATATGTCTCACTCTCTCTTACATTGTCTTCTTTTGAAGTATCTTCATCTGAAGTGTCTTCTTCTCCAAAACTTGAGGTTGACTTTCCTTCCCATTTCTTTTGAACCTGTTCAAATCCAAGACCTGTTTTGCTTGATGTAGGCTTTTGTATATTAATGAACTTATCCAAGTTCTTTGAGCTATTTTTGAACCCTTTTAGCTTGACTTTGGAGTCTTCTAAATATTCTTTAAGTAGTGCCACTTCTTGTGCTAACTTTTCACATTCCAAGATCTTTGCTTCCAACTTATCTTTGAATATTTTTGCCTTAGCCTTTGATTTTTATAAATCCTCTATAAGCAATATTCTCTCTTCATCATATTCTTGAAACTGAATTTCAAATTTAGAGTGTTGCTTTCTTACCTTCTTTACCATGTCAAGGGCATAAATAAGTTCTCCCTTGAGATCATATCCATCCTTTTCTAAATATTCCTCTATTTTTTTACCTTTGTCCATATCTTTATTCTCTGTTGGCTTATCTTCTATAGGATCATCTTCTCCTTCTTCTAATACCATTAGAATATTCTCTTCTGGTCCTTCAAGTGTATCTTCATATTCATCATCACTAAAACTATAACCATATCTTGTACAACTATCTTCAAGATGTCCAAAGTTACCACATCTAAAACACTTGAGAATTACTGGAGTCCTTTTCTTAACTTGTTCTTTTTCTTCAATCATAAAAAGGACTTCATCTCTATCATTATCTAAAAAACTAGCATCACTATCACTTGAGTACTTAATTGCCTTATTCGCATAGTAGCTCCTCTTTTGCCTTTGAAAGAACTTATTTCCTTTCTTGCTTTATCCATCCTTGCTTTTCTTTTGGTGCCTATATATTTTTGGTTCCCTGTTCCTGTGATCCTATTTTTCTTCACCATTGTTATTCTTGGCTTCTTGAAAATCTATTGCATAATGACCATACCTTCCACAATTGAAACATTTAATAGATCTTGTATCTCTGGATCTTCTAGAATCCTTATTTCTTCTACCATAATTTACTTCTTCATCACTGGATGACTCATCACTTGAATCTGAATTCTTACCCTTTGTCTTCTTGATTGCTTTGAATGCTACTTCCTTCTGGGGAATAAGATATTTTATTCTTATCTCAAATATTGTGAGCATACCAAGAAACATATCTCTTGTCAAAGTGTCACCATCCATTGACACTTCTATAGCAAAAACATTTTCACTGAATCTCTTTGGAAGAGTTCTTAAGACTTTATCACAAACATCTGATTCATCAATTTTCATCCCAAGTCCTTGCATAGCATTAATAACCTCATCAATTCATAGTGGATAAGTACTAATGGTTTCCTCATCCTTCATTATTAATTCTTCAAATTTTCCTTTGAGATTTTGCATCTTTGCTTTCTTGACACTCTTATCTCCTTCATAAATATTTTGTAACTTATCCCACATTTCTTTTGTAGTTTGACAATGCATAACTTTCATAGACTCTGTTCTATGCAAACCTCTCAAAAGTGCATTCATTGCTTTTGAATTGTAATGTTGTAGGATCTTACCTTCCTTATCTGTAGGAGAATTAATCAAGGGATCGTATCCAATTTCAATTGCTTCCCAAATTTCATTGCCAAGAGCCATCAGGTAGATCTTCATTCTCAAACTCCAATATATATAGTCGCTTCCATAAAATAATGGTGCTGAATTATCTGAGGACACATTCTTAGAATCCATTGTATTCTTGTTAGCTTTTCCTTCAAGTTATTAAAATATTTTGAAGGAACCCGCTCTGATACCAATTGAAGAACACAAGCTTATACTGAGAGGGGGGTGAACAGTATAAGACCACTTTTTACTTTTTCTTTCCCAATCAATATTATGCAATGTAGATATGGCAATATAAATAGTAGTAATAAAAGCAATGCAAAAATTACCACACACAAATAGAGACACCACAATTTACGTGGTTCACCCAATGTGGGCTACTCCACGAAGAAAATATTTCACTAAAATTTTCTCAATCAATCTCTTGGGAATCCTTTCCCTATTACAATGTTTATGGAACTCTGTCCAAAGGAGACACCAATCCCCTAAATCAAGTTCATGGATATCTATCCATAGGAGAACTCCTTCTCCTCTACTCTGGCTGGTGATCCTCTTGAAGACAACTACCTCCACTACACTGGCTTGTGGATCTCTCTCCATTGAAGACTCTTGTCCTCACTCAGAAGACCTATCCTCACTACCCTGGCTGATGGATCTCTATCCACTAGAGACTTATGTCCTCTCTACTCTATCACCTCCAAAGCTCTATCTCAAATCTACACTAAACATAGTCCTTCAATCTAGCACAAATCTGCTCAATCTCTATCTCTGGTCTGGTACAAATATATCCTCAAATCTGCACCAAAACTTTGCTCAACAAGTCCACTCAAAACTTGCTCAAATATGCTCAACAAGTCCACACAGAACTTGCTCAAATATGCTCAATAAGTCCACATAGAACTTGCTCAAATATGCTCAACAAGTCCACACAGAACTTGCTCAAATATGCTCAAAAAGTCCACACAAAACTTGCTCAAATCTGCTCAACAAGTCCACACAAAACTTGCTCAAATCTTCTCAACAAGTCCACTCAGAACTTGTCCAATCTGCTCAACAAGTCCACACATAACTTGCTCAAATTTACTCTCAATCTATATTGTAAGCTTCCACAAAAGCTTACCCAAAACTATCCACAAGTCTTCTCAAAGACTTACCTCAAATCTGCTCAAATACTTTCAATCACTTTCTTAGAAACATAAGGAGAATTGTTAGAGACTCAATATGCTTCAACTCAATGCTCAATTACTTTCTCAACTCAATTTAGAATATAGAATAGTTTTTTTTCTCCATGGAATAGCCCACATTGGATGAACCACATTAAATTGGTGTCTCTATTGTATGTGGTGATTTCTGCATTGCTTTGATTATTGCTATTGATATTGCTATTGATACATTGCATAATATCGATTGGGAAAGAAAAGTAAAAAGTGGTCTTATATTGTTCACCCCTCTCAATATAATCGTGTGTTCTTCAGTTTCCATGTACCTATTGATATCACCCATTCATCCTATTTTATTATCATGCTTTATTTATTCTATTAGGGAAATTTAGTCATTTAGAACAAATATTGAGAGGTTCTCACATAAATCCTTATCCTTTATAGCCTTGGTAGGATTAATTTTTATATCAAACTCACCCCACTCTCTTATCCTTTAGTCCACCATAAAGCACCATAGATTTAACATTGAGGTGAATCATGAAGATGGTAATTTTGCTTTGGGATAGGAAGTACCTAAATTTCCTTAAGGATCTTATCATAGTAAAAACCTATTTTTCATTGAAGTTCTACCTCTCTATGTAGGTGTGAAGGACATGAATAATGAGGGAGATGGGATGCTCCTCATCCTTATTATTTTTTGTGATCAATACTAAAATAAAGTTTTTATCTATTCCAAACACATAAATTCTAAAATATTTAGAGAATTCAGGAATGACTAAGAATGGTGACATGGTGATGGTGTCTTTTATGTCTTGAAAAAATCTTTTAGTTTCATCATTCTAGACTAGGATTATATTGTTTTTTAATATTTTGGTGATTGGCTTGACCAACCATAAAAAAATGATTATAGACTTGTCAATGAGCTAGATTTGACCAAGGAATTATTGAGTTCCTTTGATGTATTTAAGAAGATAAAGGTCTTGGATTTATTTTATTTTATCAATATCTATGGCTAAAACATCTTTTGACACCATATAACCTAAAAAATTGCCTTCCCAATCCATAAATATGGACATTTTAAGATTGAATGTGATACCATATTTCCTATACCTTTGAAATACAAACTCTAGGTATTCAATATGCTTGTTTCTATATTTTGAAAATATAGTCAAATCATCAAAATATATGAGGCAGTGTTTATGGTTCATTGGAAGGTGGCCCCTATGTTTGACAAACCAAAAGACATCCTTTGATAGGTTAAGGGTCCCTATTTGGTCGTAATGATAATTTTGTATTCATCATCATATTTTATCTAAATTTGGTTATACCTTGAGAAACCATCCAAGAATAACAACATCTATGACCCTACCTGATGAGGCCAGATAATACCTCATTTTTACATTATTTTTGACATAAAAAAACTACCATATTTCAATAAATAATATAGTTATATGTCAAATATTTGATTAAAGTGCATTATTTTGTTGATGTTTGCATGATTAAGTGTTAAGAGATAATATGCCATTGTTTGATTGTTTTCTACTTTGTCTTGTTTTTGCATTATTTTAGTAATAAAACAACATAGTAAAAATCAGTAATAAAAAAAGGTTTTGTAACTTGTGATTATTTGAGATATTTTGAATTTTTTTCCCACCTAAAAAGAGTTTTTAGGCTGATGTGGTGCCAAAACAACCACTTTGTTGTTGAAACAAGGCATGACAACTAAGCAACAACATATGTAGGAGCTTCGAAAGATCAAGGTAGCCACCTGCAACATAATAGAAAGATAAAGACAGTAAAAAGAAGAGTTTAAACCAGTTGGAGAAAGTCAAAAACAACAAGGAAGGACTTACCATGCACTTGGAAGTGCCACCCCATGATAGAATTAGAAACAACCGAATATGATAGGTGTATAGCCTGATATTTTGAAGCTACTCTACAATAATAAGCAGAAACGATCAAAATTAGCAGAAAAATAGATATTTGACCCAATCCTCAAGGAGTGAATAATTTGGCACGTAGATAGGTATGGTAGTTTATAATCCACCTATTCTTGATTGATTTCCACCAAATTAGAAGCACAAATAAGCATACAACTCGCTACCAAAGTGGATTATGTCCTAAATTAGGACCGAGTCTACTGCAGTGGGAAGGGTTATGCATAGTGGCTAATCATCATTAATTAAAAAATATTTAGATTTTTGAAATTTAGAATTGGCTAATATTAGGGACCCTTGATCGGGGCCCATTAGCCCAAAAATTTTGGGTGTAATTTTATTTTTTGGTAGATTCACCCCAATTTTATAATAATTGGACCATTTTAAGTTTAAATCTCCAATATTACCCCTAATAATAGGGGACATTTTCACCTTAAAATTATAAAAAAAATTGAATTTCAAAACTAATTCACCCCATTTTTATAAATACATTTTAAGGCCAATCCCTTACGCATAACCCTAGTAGTGGGGCAACGAATCAAGCATAAACAACGAACCATTGATTTTATATTTTAGAATAGGGATGTAGAAACTAGTATAAATAAGACTACTCATCTATTGGTTAGAGTTAGTCAAGGTTAGTCAAGGATTAGAAAATAGACAATAGGTTGATAGAAAGAAGATTGTTATTTGCAAACTGTAACAACAATATTAATAATAAAAATACAGTATTTTTAGATGTGTTGATTTATGAGTGAGTGAGTGATTAGAGATTAGGGTTTGGAGTTTTAATAACTTCTACTAGACCAGGGAGCAAGGGCCCACTCTCGAGGCTAGTGGAAGGAGCCATTTTACAAGTTTTTTTAGGTTTTCTATTTTGTGCATTTTTTGTTCAATTGTTGTCAATTTCTTGCTCAATTATTGTAAATAGAATTTCCCCTAATTTTACCCTATTTTTCCTTATATTTTTTTGATATGTTAATATTTCATTTAAAACAAATCAACAGGAATGGATGGTTCAAGTTGAAACTCGATGGTGCTACTAAGGGAAACCTAGGAAGGGAGGGTGCAGGAGGCATTCTCAGGGATCACTACAGGAATATCATTTTTGCCTTCACTGAAGGCCTAGGGATCCAAACCAATCATGTTGTCGAAGCTAAAGCTATGTGGAGAGGACTATCCCTTGCAAAACATTATCCTGGTAGGTTGATTGTTGAAGGAGATTCTCTTAACATAATAAGTTACCTAAGGAACAATAGTAATCCTTCATGGAGGGTCAAGGATTACATTGAGGAAGCAATAAATTTAATTCTCAATCAATAGGAGACCATATTTCAACATACTTTTAGATAAGCCAACAGGGTAGCTGATAAATTAGTAAATCATCGAGTCAACGTAACTAGCCTGATCACCTGGATAGATGGCCTCCCACAAGCAGTTAGTGACATCGTTGACCAATAAAGAACAATAAATATCAACAACAATGAAGATTAATCAAATTTTCATATTGGTTTTACCAATGGTCCACCTTAACATCCTTGTTTCCTTGAATTTTTGTCTCAACAGTTTTTTCTCAAGTTTAGAGCATTCAATAATTTCAATGCCTTTTACCAATAAATCTTTTCTTTTAGCCACAATCACAAAGTCATCCATACTTTCTTAGTTTTTAATTCCAATATCACCCTTGTCAAAGCAAGAAAACTAACCGAAGAGTCATCAATGTTGGTCGTGTCCATGCAAACCCGCCCTCCTTCAATCACATCCATCGTATGTGTCATCATCATTTTATTCCCTGTCATAGCCTCATCCTCTAGCCTATCTCTTCCACTTCCCACTACTCACTACCATCCTAACTATCAGTTCACATGGTCTTTCTTGGTGGTTTGGAGAACATCATAATTCAAAATTTATTTTATTCTTGTAGCTAATTTTAAGAAAGGTGGGAAACCCCAAGTTGATAGATGCAATATCCAAAGTGTTTTCCTGAAGGTTCAGCTCCATCTTTGAGAATTCATTTTCCCTAAGAATGTGCGAATTGTTCATTTTAAAAACCCATTTGGTAATTGCAGTATCAATCCTCCTAAACCATTCCTTCGATCCTCCACCATTTCCTTCAATAATCACCTCTTATGTTGGTCCAAAATGAGTTTTTGTGAGCTTAACACCTTGGATTTAGATCCCATTGTAGATGCCATTCTTGCTGAGAGAGGTTTTATCCCCTTTTTTAAGAATTTTTCATGATATGAGCTTGATATCACTATGGTGATTCTGGAAAGTTGGGATGGGGGCAATGTCAATATTTATGACAAGGATTATTTAATTGACATTAATCTACTGGTTGAGATCACTAGGAAACCTACTAAAGTGTGGTCAATCCATCATGAAAAGCATAATTGGGAAGTTGAGTTAAAGGAATTCAAGGACAAAAGCAAACTCTACAAGCAGGCAAAGGCATGAATACACCATGCTGATCTCCCCACCCTGTGAAACAAGATAATGAAGCTCATCATGGAGTACATAACCGTAGATGACCCTAAGAAAATTTTATGTAGCTTCCATTTCACCTTTGTAAACCATTTCAGGGATGGTAACCCTATTAGTGCCGCCAATTCATGTTGAATTATTAGTTATTCCATAGAGGCTTGTAGGAAGAAGAAGGGAGATGACCTCCCTTCCCACCAAGGCCTATTTAAAGTTTTCTACAATCACTGACTGGTCCATTGCCCTTATGGCATAGCCCTTTATACTACTTCTAATGTTGCTCCTAAAGGAAAACCTAGCCCTACCCATGTTAAATCAATACCACCCTCATCCTCTGCCTATTCCTCAACAATGTCTACCAAGAAGAGAGCAACTATGGAGGCAGTCAGAGGGTTGCTTGAAAAGAATAAAATCAAGTGTGAGGAACCCGAGGGCATCATAAGGTTTTCACATTGCTTGAGAAACAAGTTCATTTAGGACAAGAAAAAAATTATAAAATTGATTCTAACGAGGATGACTATGACATTACAACTCAACTTATGCAGAATTTCATCATCAAAATTAACTCCATTGGTATTTATCAACTAAAAAATGCTATTTACCAATTGAATGGTCTAGAGGACATTCTATTTGATCTTTGCAATTCCTTACATATCCTATTTTTTCATGAAAAGTTCACTAAGGCAACTTTGGAGGATACAAAGGCATTTGAAGCCAACACTAAGGATGAGTTCAAGGATGAGGTAAAGGATGTACCAAAGTATGGAGGTGTCAAAGCAGTCGATGAGGACTAATATTTTTCTTTCTTTGTTAGTTGATGGTTTTAGGGCTTCCTTGCATGGGGCCTTTTTCTCTGGTGCTATTTTACTGTTGCTCTTTCCTGTTTGGGGCTGCGTCCCCCTCTATTCTTATGTTTCTATTTTTTAGCTTCTTTAAGTTGTGGTTGTAAGCAGGTTTTGGGTTCTCCTATAAAAACCCATTTAAGTGTGATGTGTGAGAGTGGATTTGTAGCTAGCTAACCTATGTTTATGTTTGCATTTATCATTTCTATTTTCTATAATTTTAGTCACAACAACTTTTTATAGTTTTTAGCAACTTTTATAGTTTTCAGCAACTTTTTCTGTTTCAGCAATTTAGTTTCAGCAGTTTCAATTTCAGCAATGATTAAACTTAGTGATTTCAATTCAGCATTTCTATTCCATGTTATTTCCATTTAGCAAAAGTAATCTAGTTTCATTTTTAGCATATTTCAAATTCTGCAACTTAAGTAGTTTCAAATTCTACAATTTAAGTAGTTTCAATTTTGCAACTTAAGTAGTTTCAATTCTACAAATTAGAGATAGTGTGATCCTTGAAAGACCTTTATGAACCTCTATTCCACTGAATAAGCATGTGCTTTGATTTCTAAACTGTAGAACTCCCAAACCTCCTCTATCGTATATAGCCTTGGACACCACCCTGGATTTGACAAACATTGAAATTAAATGATGACATTAACGACACTCATCATTTTTGGTGTCGTTGCTAGGGATAACATAGGTGTTGTTAGAGGATAAAATAGTCATACAATTATCATTGTGTCAAGTTGTAACAAATGAACCTTAGAGTACTTTTTGAAATAACAACTTGCATAAAACATAGTTGTGTAGCTGACAGTTGCATTTTAGACCATTAGGACACAAGCATAGAATGAATGAATAGGTTAAGGGATGAAAAAGGATGATTTATTAAAACAAACCCTTTACCTACCATAGGAAGGTGATATTCATGCCAAGGGGGTGAATTACCTACATTTGAGATTCCTGACATTGTTGAAAGAGAACCACCATCCTCATCATCAGGAAGTGTATCTCCTGAGAGAGAATTACAAGAGGAGCAAATTGCTAGTACCTCCTCACCTACCCCTGATATATCCTTACCATCAAGGTAGTTTAAATGAATCTATACCAGGTGTTGGGAAGACATAATGGTAGATTTACAAGGGAACCTAGATAGGGGTAGCAATGCTCACACTCAAGGGGACAATCCTACTCCTGCCAGGACTTTTGAATATCCTATTCGATTAAATCCCACACAAAACTCTCCAATGAAAATAATTTCACCTTCGATGCTACCAAACTTTAGGGGAGTTGCATCCGAAGATCCTGATCAATTCTTATTTGAATTCAAGGTTGTATGCCAAACATACGATTACACAAATGACAACCAAAAACTTAAAGTATTCCCTTCCACACTCAAAGACTCAACTTTACGTTGGTTTATGAGTTTAGCACCCGAATCAATCCAAACCTGGGAAGAAATGGAGGAAGTATTTTTGGACAAGTACCAAGAATACTATCGGGTGAAAAATAGGAAGGATGAATTATTCAGAATCAAACAAGAAGAAGATGAAAATCTAGAGGATTACTTGGATAGGTTTGCTTTTGTGCAAAAGATATGTGGGCCTGTTGAACCAAAAATATGCAAGGCCATATTCTTAAGAGGATTACAAGATGACTCCAGAGAAGTGTTAGATTTAATGGGCAAGGGAGATGTGAGTACCCTTGACATTGATGAGATTTTGGAACTATGTAGAAATTACTCCCGCACAAGACAAAGAAGATGAAAGAGGGGTAATAATGGTAGTGATATGAAAGAGCTAATGGAAGAATTTTCCAATTTAAAAACTGACATCCTTGTGCATCTCAATACTACACTAGGGGAAATGAATGCAAAAACTAAATCTATGAAACCCCTAGCTATTTACTATCCAAGATGCAGAAACAAGCATGCTCTTCAAGATTATCCTTTAAACAAAACCTCTATATCTACTATTTGTAGCATTTGTTCAAAAGGACATATCATAGACCAATGTCATTTACTTCTAGGACTCAAAAATATCTTGGAAACACAAACAGAAGAACTCAACTTTGTTGGGCAAAGACAAGGGGGAAATTTTTCACAATATCAAAATGCCCCATATTTTCCCACAAATTGGGGATAAAATCCTTGGTCTATGCCATGGGGTTACTCAGAACCACCACAACAATCTTGGAGTCAACCTCCATGGACATCTTCTCAAGATTGGTCACAATCTGGGTGGATGAATCCATAGTGGAATCAACACAATCCACCATGGATGCAAGCACAATCTCATGGAAAAAATTAGGGATAATAATACCAACCATACTAGGGACAATGAAGATACCAAGATCAAACACAAAATATATTGCCTAGTCCTGCTCAAAATTTTCCTCAAGGAAGACAACAACAACAACAACAAGTGAAGCAACCTCCACTTTTGTCCCAACCTGTGGCCAACCCTAATAATACTAGATAGGCAGCCCCTATCTATGTGGTTGAATCTAATGAGACTACCATGATAAATATAATCAACTATAGTAATATCCAATTACGCTCAAGAAAGACACTTCCTAAGCCTACTCCACCTATTATTGAAGAAATGAAAATCAATGAAGAAAAACAAGAACCCTTTATCCCAGAACCATAAAGATCAACTTTGGATAAAGGAGAAGAAAAAGAAGAAAACATTCCTCAAGAAAATTTACCTTCTTCATACCCTGAATGGTTTGAAAAATCTGAAATCACTTTAAAATCAAATTTAGTAAAGGAACTAAAATGTTTAAACATTTCAATTCCTTTATTACAAGCAATTAAGGATATACCATTAATCAATAAAACCATTCAAGGACCTTTGCCTTAAAAATTTAGGAAGGAAGAAGAAATCCTTTCCCAAAACCATACAAGTAGATGGAAAATTGGTTGACCTGCTTTCTAGAAAACTTATTCCACCAAAATATGGTGATCCAAGAAGTCCAATAGTCATAATAACCATAGGATCAATGTAGATATCTAATATTCTGATTGATCTTGGGGTAGCCATTAATGTTATGACAAAAGATATGATGCAAGAGATTACAATTGAACAACTTGAATCCTACATCTACTATATTAGAAATGGTTGATAGATCTATTGCTAAACTAGAAGGAATCATAGAAGATATTCCTATGATGGTTTCCTCATGGGAATATCTAATCAACTTCTTGGTATTGCAACCTCACAATTCTATGAATGGTTATCCAATAATCTTAGGAAGGCCTTGGCTTGCTACGATAGCTACTTTCATTGACTATAGGTCAGGGGATATGACCATTTCAAATGGGATCAATTCAAAGAAGATTTCTTTATATCCTCCTATGAAACCTTTGATAAACTTTTTAGGTCACTTATGGTTTCTTGATTCTGATGAAGAACATGAAGAAACCATCTCAACACTAGCCACTGTAATAGTGAAAGAACATGTAGAAGAGTTAGATTCATATGAAAGAGAGGCATTTGAAGATGAAACCATCTTGGTTAATACAATGCATGAATCAAGACTTGAAGATGAACCAATCACTATTCATCACTTGTTATGGAATGATGAAGGTCAAACATCTAAACAAATGTCACCCATTCCATTACAAGAAAGTCCCTTCAAATTACCACATGGATGGCATCATCATCTTCTATCATCCTTTCATTATCCCATATCAAACATGATTCCATCAAGAATTATAATTAACAATGAGACATGAATCTTTCACTCTCTTCTACCACATCATTATCCTCTTAACTCCCTAGTAACAAAATTTGAAGGAGTTAATTCCATTCATCCAAGAATAAAACAAGTTGAGGTACAACCAAGGAAATTTTTGAACATCAACAACTGGTTGACCAATGAACAAGAAGCAAAATTGCTTATTATACTAAAATGACATATCAATGCCTTTGCATGGGAATACAAAGATATGATAGGGATTCATCCTGATGTATGTACCCATAGAATATATACAGAATATGTGAAACTTGTATGACAACCACAAAGGTGATTGAATCCTACTTTAAGAGATATTATCAAAGAAGAAATTAAAAAACTCTTAGAGGTAGGATTCATTTACCCAATTTTTGATAGTCGATGGGTTTCTCCATTGGTTATTATGCCAAATAAAAATGGAAAAATGAGAGTGTGTGTGGATTACCGAGAATTAAATAAAGTCACACACAAGGACCATTTTCCATTACCATTTATTGATCAAGTGTTAGACACACTCACGAGAAAGAAATATTTTTGTTTTCTTGATGGATTTAGTGGATATAACCAGATACAAGTTGCACCTGAAGACCAAGAGAAAATAACATTTACTTGCCCATGGGGAACTTTTTCTTACAAGGTCTTACCTTTTGGCCTTTGTAACACCCCAACAACTTTCCAATGAGTTGTTCTAGCCATTTTTTTGATTTAACTACTGAATGTGTAGAAATCTACATGGATGACTTCACAGTTTATGGGGAAACCTTTGACATAACCTTAGAACATCTTGACAAAGTCTTAACCCATTGTGAAACTTATCATTTGGCCCTAAACCCTGACAAGTGCTTCATGATGATGGAAGAAGGAATTGTCCTTGGCCATCATATCTCGTCTGAAGGAATTAAGGTAGATCCTAAGAAAGTAGAGATCATTAAGAACCTTCCTCCTCCCTAGACTCAAACTGATGTCAAGATTTTTTTGGGGCATATGAACTTTTATCAACATTTCATTTCAAATTTTAGTACAATTGCAAACCCTATGTTTGCATTGCTAACAAAATATTCTAAATTTAAATGGACCAAAAAGTGCCAAAATTATTTTGATGCTTTAAAAGAAAAATTGATCACTCCACCTATGTTGAGAGGTCCAAACTAGGAATTACCATTTCACATCCAAACTGATGCATCCAATACTACAATTGGAGCAGCATTAGGGTAGGTGGAAAATGGGGAGCATTATTCCATTTACAATATTAGCAAGAACCTCACTAGAGCAGAAAAGAACTATACTACCACCAAAAAGGAATTTCTAGTGGTAGTATATGCTATAAATAAATTTCATCACTACATCACTAGTTATCAAGTATTTGTCCATACAGATCATTCAACTATTAAATACTTGATGAACAAACCTATGGTTAGTGTGAGAATAATTCATTGGTTATTACTATTGCAGGAATTTGATATCACAATAGTTAATAAACCAGGAAAAGCTAATGTAGTAGCAGATTTCTTATCTAGACTAAACAACACAGGAGAAGAAGAATTGGTAGAGGATACTTTTCCTAATGAAAATTTGTTTTCCATATCAATAACATCACCTTGGTTTGCTGATACTGCTAACTATTTAGCAACAGGGAAAATCCCCTCATTTTACCTCAAAATAGAAGAAACAATTGATAAAGCAAAGCTCATATTTTAAATGGATCAATGGTCTACTATTCAGATTTGGACCTGATCACATATTACGTCGATGTATTCAAAAATATGAAGTGTATGATATCCTCCATGCATGTCATGATGAACCTTCAGGAGGACATTATTCAGTTAAAAGTACTATTAGGAAATTTTTGGGAATTGGCTATTATTGGCCATCTCTTCACAAGGATGTGAAAAAGTACATACGACATTGCGATGCATGTCAAAGAATGGGAAAACCCACACATACAAATGAAATACCTTTACAACCTCAAGTGGTTTTAGAACCATTTGAAAAGTGGGGGTTAGATTTTGTTGGTCCCATTGACCCACCTTCTCAAGGAAAGGTACATATCTTGGTATGTACTGATTATGTAACCAAATGGGCTGAGGTGCATGCTTTCAAACATGCTCATGAAGAGAAGGTCATTGAATTTCTATATTCCTAAAATTTTCAAATATTTGGAGCTCCACAATCTATTACCATAGATCATGGACCCCAATTTGCATCAAAAGTCATAGAAGCTTTTACTAAACTTTATGAAATCAAACATAGAAAATCATCACCTTATCACCCTCAAGTGAATGGTCAGGTTGAAGTCACCAATAGGGAATTGGAAAGAATCTTAACCAAAATAGTAGCTTCACATAGGAGAAATTGGTTAAATAAATTACCAAAAGTCGTTTGGGCATACAATACAACATGGAAATCCACCATGGGTTTCACACCTTACAAACTAGTCTATGGTAAGAAACCTCTTTTTCCCATTGAATTTGAGTTACTAACACTTCACACATCTTTGGAAATTGGTATTGAATTATCACAGGTACAGATGGATAGGATTCTACAACTCAATGCATTGGATGAACTTTGATTAGAAGCACTTCATCAAATGAAAGTTATCCAACAACAATGAAAGATGTGGCATGATAGTCACATTCAATAGAGAAAATTTGAGCAAGGAGATTGGGATTTATTTTTTGATTCTCGTTACAAATATTTTCTTAGAAAATTGTAAACTAGGTGGCTTGGACCATACCAGATCGAAGAAGTGTTCGAGAATGGAGTGGTTCATATCTCTCCCATTGATGATTCAAGGAGGAAGTTAGTGGTAAATGGACATCACCTTTGGGTATACCATCAACCATTAACTAAGGAGGAGTTTGTAGAATAAATTGCATAGTTGGATTTACATATGATGGAAGAGACTCTCTCTCCCATTACAGATTCAGAATGATTTAAAAAATGAAAAAAAAAAAAAAGAAAAAAAAGAGAAAATTGAAAAAAATTTTAATTAAGAGGGAGGTTGTGAAATTCCTTCATGGGCACAATCAATATAGAAGAGAGAAAAAAAAGATAAAAAATGAATAATTCAATAGTGAAAACCTTTTTAAGGTGCTATTGAATTAAGGCTTACATGAAAATCCGATTTTTGGCTTGTTTGCCTTCTTGATTTATCCATCATTGTACAAAAATCACTTACTGCACATGTGTCATGTTTTTTTTTTAGATAGCTTGCTAACAATCATCAAAAGTGACTTACAAGGTGTATGATAAATTTTAAGTAGTAAGGTATGTGTTTCTTGCATTTTAGTCATAGTTAGCATTAACATGTAATGTATGATAATTAGATATTTGGCAAAAACTATTTGTAAATTTGGAAACAAATGGAACATCTTGTTCAACATGTCAAGAAACACCCTATCCTACCCTTGGTTGCATAAAAGTTTAGTCTAGAAGCATAAAAATGAGTAATTTATAGATCTCCAAAGGTCACAACTCCATAAGGTTTAGAGCTTCAAAAGATGGCCCAAAATTTTTGAAAATGTGGGGGCACACAAAAATTTGAAATGCGAGAAGCACATTGTGATTTAAAAAATATCCACACATGATGCCACCTCACTAGCACCATTGAACTTGTACATACTTACTAGAAACATCAACATGGTAAGCCATCGAAAGTTTAAGCACCCATTGTACCTCAGTTATCATCCTCCTTCTAGAGCCATGTGACTAGTGGTCTTCAAAAGATGGTGAGTGGATCAAGGAGGATGGAATCCAAATTTTGAAAAGCAACACCCCCATCATGCAAATCAGACCATCCAAATTAAAACTAACCATTTTTTAAAATTTTGCATGGTAATCTAGAGATATTTTAGCCCACCACCTTTGTTGCATGCTAAAAATCAAATTCTTGTGATGAACCAAATAAACACACCATGTGTCTCATTGATGCATGTAAAATTGCAATGTACTTTGCACTATAATTCTAGAGCTGATTTTTGTGTTTTGAAGTCATGGATACCTGAGAAATTGTAATCATCAATTCAACATGAGAATAATAACTATTGAAATCAAACACAAACTATAAAACAAAACTAGGCCACATTGCAAGGAAATATTTTCAAAAAAATGTTGAAGTGCAACAGAATTACGAGAAGAAAATAGAGTTGTAGAGAATCATAGAAAGGGAACAAGTGAACATTGGTGAACCATTTGTAAATAGCATGGGGTAGAAGAAGAAAGCTGAACCAGATACCATAGATGAACTCCAATGATACCCTGAAGTGGTGCAAATTTTTCAATGAGCTAGGACGATGCCATTCCTAGAGAAATTTGAAGGTTATTTCAAAGGGTTAGCAGCTGAATTTTCTTGCACTCTGCAATAATAGAGCAACCATAAATGACATGCGAATTGAGGTAACCCCCTTAATTTTAAGTCAAATTACTGAATTGCCATTACAAGGAGTAGAAATCACTAGAACATTTAAGGCCACACTCCCTGAAGTAGTTAAGGTTTTTTTAGTAGAGGGAGATGTGCAACCTAGCATGCAAATAAACAATAACATCTACAAAGGGGTCAAACGAGTTAGTTTACAACCACCATGGGATGAAGTAGTAGTATGGGTTATCAGGTATTTAACTTATGAAGGGCAATTCATCATTTTTATCTGGCCATCACATGAAAATTCTCATTCATCTTAGGCATGGTACACAATGCCCAAAAGTGAAGGTGAATATCCCTTTGTATTTGCACCAAGAGCTACACAACATGGCTAAAAGGTACCAACAAGGCCAAGGGTATCCTAGACACCATGGCCTCATCAAACTAATTTGTAGGTATCATTTTAGGGGTAATCATCAGAGTTTCAATAGGTTCTTTGCACCTTGGAATGAGTAGGTTCCTATTGAAGAGGAGCCAAAAGAAGAAGAGAAGGTAGCTGCCAGTGGAGAAAAAACTTCAGGAAAATTTTGATGATAGGGTTACTCTTGAACCTAAGGAAACTCCATCATCCTCCCATGGTCCACCAGCTACTAGAACTAGGGCACAGAGAAAGAGAAGAGTTGAAGGCAACCATACAGAAAAACCTAGGACTAGGAGGGTAATTTTTAAAAATGAGGATATTGAGATGTCTGCTCAAGTAGAAGAATATGCATAGCTAGAACCTTCTAGTTCTAAAATAATTAGGGCACAGACTAAAATAGCCAATTTATCACCTATAGAGGAAGATAAAAATGGTTGCACAAGTAGGTCTACAGGAAGAAGAACTGTAGAAATAGAGGAACCTATTGAGATAGGGGAGAAAGAGGTTGAGACTCAGAAAAAACCACCTTCACCCCCTCCTCTGAGAAGAAGTTTAAGGAGGAAGTAGCAAGAAACTACTGTAGCTCAAGAAACAACATCCATTGCACCATCTAGACCAAGGAGAAGGAGGAAATTGATTTTGTAGGAGGATGAAGATGATGTTGCTGAGGAAACACTTGTTCATATGGAGGAACCACCTATAAAAGTTGAAGAACATATGGAGCCAGATTCCTCACCAGTAATGGATCTGCCCACATATTCTTTAAAATCTGAATAATATAATGAGTATGAGCTAGAGGACCCAATGAAGGCTGCTAGGGTGATCATCAAGACCCAACAGACCTAGATTGAAAAAGGAGAGGCAACTATAAAAGAAAAATATGAATATATTTATAAATTACTGCAAGAATTGAATGAATTGAAGGGGAAAGTGACACAACTAGAAAGTCTACCTAGAATTTCTAATTTAGGGGAAGAGGTAGCAAAAATATTACTTGGATTGGTAGGGTAGATTCTAGAGGAGGAAGCACAAGAAGATATCCCATAATTGCCCCATAGAATTGAAGAAGTCACCTTAGAGTAGGGACCTCACCTTTCTGTTCCTACCATGGTTGTTGTTTCAATAGAATAACAACATGGGTAGAAGAGGAAATTGTACCTATGAAGAGGGTTGGCAAAGAACCAATGGATGTTGGAGAGAGTTCCCACCAAGGAGAGGACACTTTAGAGCCAGAGCAACAATAAAATTTTTAGGAGTATCTTACCATAGAAGATGCTCAAGAATATTCTAATGTAGATCAAGGATATTCTAAGAATGCTTAGAAATATTCTGGAGCAACTCTGAAACATTTTGAAGTAGTCCAGGAACCTTCTAGAGCAGCTCTAAAACATCTAGAAAAAGTACCAAAATGTCTAGAAGAATATCTGGAATGATAGGATGAGCAAGGCACATCAACAACAAAATTTCCTAGAGTACAAATTGATTCAATGCATGTAAGTACATCACCTAAGAAAGAGGAAAAATAAATTTTCATAGAATCTGTTAAGATAGTTCAAACTACAGAAATAGGCATTCAAGTTGATTTACTCCCAATACATGAACCTCCACCAGTGGTAGTGCATCCACCAGACATGGTGCCATTAGTAGCACATAATGAGGCCATTGTAGGTTGGGTAGCATGCTACCATACCCTTGAATTGTACTTTGCAACAATAAAACCTTTGGAGGAGCAAAGCAAGAAATAAACTACAGAAATTGTAGAATTGCAGGCTAAGGTGAAGGATTTGTGCCTAATTGCAGAACACTTGGTGCAATGCAAAAGGCCTACCAGATTATATAGTTTATTCCTTAAGGAGATATTCCTTAGGTGGTAGGTAATGCAAATTTGTTCTGGTTTATCATATGATTTATCTTCTAGTGAGGATTTTTTTGGAAATATTAGCAAGTTTTATTGTCATTGATGTGAAGAGGTTGATGTCCAAGTTTCATCATCATTAATGTCATCAGATGTATTTTCCAAAAGTCAGGGAAAGGTTTAAAGGAATATGATATAATATTTACTAAATATTATATGCCTAAAATGGTCTAAAAGGCTGAAGATCCAAGGAAGGAGAAGGAGGTTTAAAAGGATAGGTCCAAGGAGTAATTAAAAATTATTTACTCCTCGAAAGACCTATTAAGCAAGTTATAAAATATTTAATTTAATTTATTTATATTTTAACCTAAAGGTTAAAATTTAAATTTAAATAGAATGAAAAATTTTGGATGGCTCCCTCTGCATCGGCTCCCGTAGCCTCTGCTTCCACCGCAGCTGCCCTGGCTTTCCCTGGCAGGGTCTCCCAAACCCTCCCCGGGGATCTTGAACCAGGCGAGATCCCTGTCGATCTCACGGATGATCCCGATGCCCCCGATCCGGATCCGGGTGGTGCGCGACCTTGGGCGAAAGGTTTCATTCCCCCCTTTCCCCTTTCCAAAACCCCTACCTCGGCTGGTCTGTCCTTCAGCGCGATGGTGTCGGGATCCCCCTCTCCCAAACCATCTGATATGGTTTCTCTTCCCCCCTGGTCACCTCCGGGGATAATTTGGTCATCCCGATTTCTCGCATGGCTCCAAAAATTTCCCTCGAATCCCTGTCCCTGGTTGGGAAATTCGTTGGAGGCCGACCTAACATGGAGTCTATCAGAAGATGGGCCAGTTTCAAATGGCGAACAGAGGGAAGTTTATAGCTAGTGGCTCTTTCCAGGGGCTTCTTCCTAATTCAGCTGAACAACCAGAATGATTTTGCAAGAATCCTCATCGGAGGACCATGGTTCTTTGGCAGGAAAAGTCTATTTCTCAAGAAATGGGAGCAGGGTTTCAACCCCCAAACTCAGGACATCAATGTCGCCCCCATTTGGGTTCATCTTTCGGACCTACCAATCCAGTTTTTTCATGAAGACATCCTTCGGGGGATCGGAGGATACATCGGAGACCTGGTTGCCTTTGATCCGACAACTAAAGCCCGTTCCAGAATGGCCTTTGCTAGAATCTACGTGTCTGCGAACCTAGCATCCCAGCTTCCCACTCGCATCAATCTCATCTATGGGGACTTCCAGTGGTGTCAAGCCATTGAGTACGAGAATAAACCGGCATTCTGCATCGAATGCCAGGCTCAGGGACACCTTAGATCCCAATGCCCTTCTTTGAAAGCTGCCAAAGAGGTTCCTCGACCCCAGCTCTCCTTTGCTCAGCGTCCGGCTACCCACCCAGGACCAAAGGCTATTGGTGGCCCTTTTCGAGGGAAAATCGACAAAGGGAAACAAGTCCCCTTCCACAGATCCCTCCCCCAGCAAGCTCCATCAAGTTCCAACCAGGTATGTTCGCTTTTTGCCCTTCCCAACAAGTTTGGTCCTCTCTCTGGTGTTGATGATGATGTCCTCTTTCCCGAGTCCGGTTCCCTCCCTTCTCCTTCCCCCTTGCCTCCACTACCTCCCCTCCCTTTCGTTTCCCTCCCTGACCCCCCTTCGGCCGCACCTCCCTCCCAAACCCCTCCCACCTCCCCGCTCCCCCCACCTCTCCTAAATCCTTTTCCCCCCTTCCCCTCGAGGAGGGCTTTCCCACCTCTTCTTTAGACGGACCTATGTCTCCAACCAAGCAAATTTTTGACCCCCTTGAGGAGGCTTCCAGCCCTTTCCGCAATCACTCGGACTCTAGTTCCATCATTACCAGAAGCAAGAAAGGACCAGTGGATACTGGAGGTGACAAGAAGAGAGGAAGACCGTCTATATCTGACCAGCTTAAGAAAGACACTGAAAATCAAGTTGCAAATGGGGTCCAAACAACCCTCTTCCCTGATCTGTTCGGCCAGCCTTTGGACGATCCCAAGAATCCCAAACCCCCTCCCGTACCCACCAAGGGTGGTAAGAAACCCTCCAAAGTTTCCAAATGAAGATACTCTCTTGGAACATCAGAGGGCTTAACAGCTCGGGCAAGCAGAGACTGGTCAGAACCATCAGAAAGGATTTCAAACCCACCATCATCATGCTACAAGAAACCAAAGCAGATGCAGCAAGAACCCCGAACATCATCAAATCAGTTTGGAAAGAATGCCAGTGGGCTTCCTCCCCCGTAGAGGGATCGGCTGGGGGCCTTCTTTGCCTCTGGGATCCTCTCCAAGTTGAGGGAAGGGTGGTTTCCTTCACCAACAGAACCCTTAACATGGTTTTCCATTGCAAGACCAACCAGTTTACATGGGTCCTCTCCAATATCTATGCCCCCAACAATCCTCTTGAAAGGCGCCAACTGTGGGTGTCATTGTCCCTTCTCAAGACTACTTTTTCTGCCCTCCCATGGATGTTAGCTGGGGATTTTAACTCTCCTCTGTTTGCTTTCGACAAACGAGGCGGCCTATCCACTCCATCCAAAAGCATAACTGACTTCCAAGATTTTGTGTCGAGTAATGAGCTTATGGACATTCAGATCAGAGGTTGTCGGTTCACTTGGAGCAACAAAAGAGCAGGGCAGGATCACATCCAAGTCAAGCTGGACCGGTTTTTCTTATCCCAGCAAGCAATCCCTCTCTTTGGCGATACTCTCCTCACTTCCCTCCCCAGAATTGGGTCTGACCATTCACCACTCCTCCTAGAATCCAACAAGGCCCCGTCCTTCAAAACCCCTTTCAGATTTGAAAACATGTGGATTCACCACCCAGACCTCAAACAACGTATTTTTGAGTGGTGGAATCTTCCATGTTCAGGATCTGCTATTGACCAAGTTTCCCGCAAGCTCAAATCAGTGAAAGAAAACATCAAAATTTGGAACAGGGAAGTCTTTGGAAACATCTTTGAGAACAAGCAGCTCATCATTGATAAACTTAAGACTTTGGAGGAGCAAACCCATCACGATCAATGGACCCCTCAACTGAGGAATGAGGAGAGTCAGCTGTTGTCTGAGTATCACAACATTTTGGCTAGAGAAGAAACCTTCTGGCATCAAAAATCCCGAGCCCTTTGGCTCAAATATGGGGATGCCAATACCATATTCTTTCATGCCTCCATGATGCGGAACCGTAGCTCCAACAAAATCAGAGAACTCACCCTACCTGATGGCTCTGTCTCCCAAGACATTCTCGAGATCAGATCAGAAGCGTCTGCTTATTTCAGCAATATGATGGGAAATTCCTCTCCCTCCCACTTGGCTGCCCAGGAATCCCTTCTACGAAACATTCCCCCCTTGGTCACTCCAGAGATGAATGCTACCTTGATTCAGACCCTCTCTCCGAAAGAAATAGAGACTGCTCTATTCTCCATGCAAGCTGACAAGGCCCCTGGTCCAGATGGCTTTCCCCCTTGGTTTTTTCAAACTTTTTGGGACATCTTGAAGGAAGACATTTGCAAAGCCATCATCGAGCTACAATCGACTAAGTCCATTTCGAAAGGGACTAACTCAACTTTCATTGCTCTGATCCCCAAAACCCACCCCTGCAAAACTATGGCAGATTTCAGACCCATTAGTCTCTGCAACATCATCTACAAGATCTTAACCAAATCCCTAGCCCTGAGACTAAAGAAGATTCTCCCGGCTATCATCGATCCTTGTCAAGGCAGCTCTGTGGAAGGCAGATCTATCACAGACAACATCATATCCCTTCATGAAACTCTACACTCTTCTCACTGCAACCGCAAGGCAGCCATGTTTTTTAAGCTGGATATCAGCAAAGCTTTTGACAGAGTCAACAGAGAGTTCCTTCTAAAAGTCCTTGCCAAGTTTGGGTTTCATAGGGAATGGATCAAGCTCATCAAAGGTTGTATTTCGATGCCATGGTTCTCAGTTCTTGTTAATGGTTCAGCTATAGGTTATTTCCCATCTCATAAAGGCATAAGGCAGGGTGACCCCCTATCCCCTTTCCTTTTCATCATCCTGGCAGAATCCCTGGGAAGAGCTTTCAAGACTGCCTGTGCTTCTGGACATGTGAAAGGGATCAAAGCCTCATCCACCATGCCCCCCCTTTCTCACCAGCAGTTTGTCGATGACACCATTACCGCTTCCTCTGCATCCGTCATCCAAGCTAAGTCCATCAAATCGATCCTTGACACCTATGCCAGAGCAGCAGGCCAAGAAATCAATTACACCAAAAGCGAGTGTTTCTTCCTTAACACTCCGGATAGTAGACAACGCAAGATTGCCCGTATCCTACAGTGCAGAATCTCGAGCTTACCCACTTCTTACCTGGGCCTTCCTCTTTTTATCAAGAGCCCGAAAGAGTCCATGTGGGATAATGTCATTGAAAGGTTCAAACGCAAACTCGCAGGCTGGAAGGGTGCCCTCCTATCCCAGGAAGCTAAGGCTACCCTCACGATAGCGGTCCTCCAAAGCATTCCAGTCTACTTCATGTCTATTTTCAGAGCCCCAACGTCTGTTCATGCCAAGATTGAGAAAATCCAAAAAAATTTCCTGTGGTCAGGTCCTGAAGAAAAAAGTAGAATCCACCTTGTCAACTGGGATAGAGTTTGTCAACCCAAATCCCAAGGGGGCCTGGGGTTGAGGAGATCCTCCAATCTGAACCTTGCCCTCCTTGCCAAGCAGGCGTGGAAACTTTACATCAACGACAAATCAGAATGGGTGACGATTGTCAAGAGCAAATATTTCCCATGATCGTCCTTCATGAATCAAGACCTCCCTTCTTCTGGATCTGCTTTCTGGAGGGCGGTAAGTCAATCCAGACCTCTTATCACCAAAGGGTCCCATTGGCAACTTGGCAATGGCTCCGAGATCAAGTTTTGGGATGACGTTTGGTTGAACAACCAGCCCCTCGCAGTTATCCCAGGTATGGCTGCTCTCAAATCCTTTCTTGAGCGTAGATGGGGCAGCAGGGTAAGGGATTATTTCAATGATCAGCGGGAATGGAAGCAAATCCCCACTGGCAGTGCCAGTGCCCAGATAACCCAAGCGGGTGCTTCTTTGTCTCGGCTTCTCAGAACCACCATCATTCCTACTACAACCATTCCAGATTCTCCTGTCTGGTCAGGGACAGACAATGAGGTTTTCTCAGTCAAGTCGGCTCACTCCCTCCTGGTGAACCACCACATTTTTGCCTTTCTATTTGGGTCGGTCTGGATCAAGCGCCTAGTCCCTAAGGTTGGGTTCTTCTCCTGGACTGTCGTTCACAACAAAGTGCTCACCATCGATAACTTGATGAAAAGAGGCATCCCTATCCCTAATAGATGTCATCTTTGCCTGTCTAATGGGGAATCGGTCAACCACCTCTTTTTACATTGTGAGTTCACCCAAGGGAGTCTTAACCACGTGTTGTCCATGTTCCAAATCCAGTGGGCCCAACCCCGCACTCTTCGGGATCTCTTTATCCAATGGCCCACCCCTTTTTAGAATCCCAATGTTGCTTTCCTGTGGAGGATCTGCCTCCACCACCTTATTTGGCAGATTTGGTTAGAGCGCAATCGCAGAGTGTTTTCCACCCCTTCTAACGATGCCATATCTACGGCCACCAAAGCCATTGCCTATGCATCTGAGAACCTCCAATTACTCCCTTGGTCAAATTCCCCGATTGGCAAGGTGGAAGGGGACATTTTCCATTCCCTCAACATCCCTATCCCCGACCGCCCTCCCCCCTGTCCCCATCCCAGACGGTTAGCCTTTTGGCATCCCCCTCCCACAGGTTTTTTAAAGCTAAATTTTGATGGGGCGTCCAAAGGGAACCCGGGACTCTCTGGAGCTGGTGGGGTCATCCGAGACCACAAAGGGATGATCATTCTCGCCTTTGCTGAGAACCTCGATCATCAGACAAATAACTTTGCGAAAGCCTGGGCTCTCTGGCACAGTTTGAATCTGATCAAAGATTCTCATATCTGTCTTCACATCGAAGGGGATTCTATGAACATCATCCGTTACATCAAAACTGACAAAAATCCCCCTTGGAACATTAGCTCGCTGATCCGTGAAAGCAAAGTCCTCATTGGTCAGCAACGCCAGGTGGCAGTTTTCCATGTTTTTCGGGAAGCAAATAAGCTCGCTGACCAGCTTGCCAACATGGGTCTCAGTCAATCCCCGCTGACGGTGTGGCGTAATTCCAATCCGCCAGGTGTCTCCCACGTAGCAGATGCTGACAGGCAAGGCAGGTTCGTGTCACCCCCTCCCCGCTAACCAATGTGTTTTCTATTTAGGTTTGCAGCTGGTCCTAGGAGTATCTTATCCAACAAGCTCCTCCGTCATCGCTGGCTCATGAGTGGCATCCCTGCTGGCACCGCCAGTCATCATTTCCCCATGGGGATGATTGGTATCCTCAATTACGCTCCCCAATATGGGTTGCGATGTCCCAACGCCACCATCGGTGCTCCTGTCCAATCAGCTTCCTTACCCACCCTCACCGAATCCAAGCAGCTCTGGATATCCCTGTTTCCCTGTGCTGACTCAGGCCCTCGAACCGTCACCAATCCCCACCTTCCTTGGCCTTTGCCCACCTGTCCCCTCCCCGATCCCATCGGCATGCCCAATCGTCCCTTGCTGGCTTTTTTAAGCATTTCCCTTGTCCTTCCTTTCATCGATCGTCACCCTTTGCCCTGGTCGCTTTCTCTTCCCTTGTCCTGTCCTCCTGGCACTATGGCCTACATCGAACCTAGCTCCCTCCAGCTCGACCCTCTGGCGAAACCCTTCATCGACACCTTTAACCTGTCGCCCTTCCTGAGCAAATTCCAGGGCCCCAAAGCTGATATTTCTGCTGACTTTGTCAGGACGTGGAAGAATGGTTTTGTCGTAATCCGTAGTGTCCATTTCAAGGTTACCCCCGAGTTGATAGCTGAAGTGTCTGGCCTTCCCCTATCTGGTCGCCGCGTCCGTCGAGACAAGCACAGTTGGGAGCCCAAGCTGGAGGGGTTCCCCAACTACCAAGAGTTCAAGTGGTCAGGTGTTTCCCTTGAACGCACCTCCCTTCCTTCCCCTTGGTCCGCTGTCGCCATTCCCTTGATCCAGTATTTGGCCTCTGATGATCCCGCCAAGCCGATGTCCAGCTTCCATCTGGCTCTTGTCAACCACTTCCGCGGTTACAAGCCCATGAACATTCCCGCCTTCCTCCATCGCTCCGTCCGTTTATCGATTTTTGTCGCTCGGAAGAAACACTCCCCTCCCACCCACCAGGGCCTTTTCGTTGTTCTCTTCCGCCATGCTGCAGGCAATTCCCCCCTGGCAGCCACACCCCTCCAATCCAACCCTCCTGTTCCCCCCTACGTCTTCACCAACTCACTCTTTCTCCAGCGAACCCTTGGCCAGTGAGACGGACCCCGAGTATCAAACTCCTGACTCCAAGAAGACCCCTCCCAAACAGCCTTCCCCGCCTAAGGCCACCCCATCCTCCAAGAAGGCGATGGTGGGAAAGCGTAGAACCACAATTGAAGATGTTCCTGTGATCCGCAGATCGTCGAGAACCAAGAAGCTCAAGACGGAGTCAAGCCAGAACTCCCCTGTTAATGTACCTGACGATAACAACGAGGACTCGGACCCCACCCCTGAAACGTCAAAGCGCATGACCAGAATGTTTATTAAATGTTTCATTTATGCATTTGAAAGCACCATCGAGGCTATGAAGCGCTGCTTGGAGGAGCTCAATCCGGACGCAAAGGAGAACCCCGCGAAGGTCGATCCTTAGGGATTCCCTTTCGGTTTCCCTGTTTTGTTTTTGTTATGCTGGTCATTGTTGATTTCTTAATGTTTTGGGTTTCTAGAAAGCCCTTGGGGCTCTGTCACCATTTTTGGGTAGGGTTTTCTGTTAGAAAGGAATGCCCCTGCATGGGCTATTCGGTTGTAGATGTTCAGGTCCTAATCCCCTATGTGGGACTGTTGTCTTGCTTATCCCCCGAGTGGGATTCTACTAGGCTTTCGGCTTCTATTCACCACTACAAGGTTTCTGCAATATCAATTTCCACCACCCTGGCAAGGGTTTTTGTATATCTGGGACTGGGACCCAGTTAAAACCCTGATAATCAAACTACTACTTACCAAAAAAAAAAAAAATAGAGTTTGGGTGCCAAAGTTAAAATTCATAAAATATTTTATTTAATTGAATTTCTAAATTTGAAATAATCATCGACATCGAGGTGCATAAGATAAATGATATAAAAAGGGGGCAAAATTTTTATTTTCATTATCCATACATATTCATGTATCTAAAGGCAAAAGAATCATGCACTGTGTTGTAAGAGGATAGAAGGAAAATTGCATGATTTAAATCCTTTGGAGGGCAAGCTAACATTTAAGTGCATGAGACGTGATCCATGTGTAACCAAAATGTTGGTTAGCATAGTTGGTAACTAAGGCAAAGTTAAGGCGTTTGCATGGCAAGAGGTTCGGATTTCGAATCCCCGTGAAGTCATTTTGAGGAGGTCTATTGTGTATTGTTTGAGAACCATATTTTGTGAAGATAACATAGAGAAGCATATGCGCTTTTAGACTTGTGTAGGTGTGTGGTCCAATGGCTGCTAGAGCACAGTGGTAGCAACGAGGTCATGGGTTTGAGGTACCGCCAAGGCATGTGTTATCCTTTTTGAACATGGGCCAAGATGTTAAGGTAAGCATTGAAATGTTTTTATTATTATTATTAGCACCAAGGTTGGGGAGTGCATTAAGGCCATGTGAATCATTAGAGTGCCTTGAAAAGTAGGGAGTCGTAAGGTGTTTAAATATTATATTATTTTGGGCATTTAAAATTAAATTAAGGTTGGAATGATAAGAATATTAAGGGTTTAAATTCTGAATATTAATTTTGAAATTATAAAGGAACCTGGTATTTTATTGATTGAGTTGAAATTATTAAAGAAAGTTTATTTTTATGTGTTGAGAAGTATTTAGATAAGTTTGGAGATAATAAGGTGTATTTGAGTTTTGTTAATTTTTGTAATGGTGAATTAATTTTGAGGGAATTAATTGAGTGAGAATATTTGAGTAAATATTTTTGCTATCTAACCTTTGATATTGGCAAAGAGATTGATTGTGATTGAGACAGGTTTTGAGGTCAAATATCCATCAAACAAAAGGTATGGGCATATCATCCTTATGAGTGAAATATTGGTTGAATGTTGTGAAGTACAAAGTTGGAGTGAAAAGGTTTTGTTTGATAAGCATTGTTGGAAATATTTGAGTGAGTTTTCACATGCATGATTGGTGAATGTTTGTGAGGACAATTGAATGTGAAGTTGAGAACTATATTGAACTAGGGTTTGTTGCAATAATCTTGCTATGAAAGAACATGAGTATCATTGTTATATGAGATTTTTTGATAAGCATTGTTGAAAATATTTGAGGAAGCTTTCATGTGCATGATTAGGGTTTGTGAAAATATCATGAGTATCATTGTTATGTGAATTTGGAATCATCTTGAGTCAAGGGTTGAGTTCCATAGTGTGAGTTATTGGAAGTATAGTGAAACACTTGGTTAGGGTTTGTAAGCAAGTTGTGTTTCATTGAGTGAATGGTTGAGTGAAATTGGATGAGCATTATTGATTGAAAGTATTGGAGTGATAGTTCAAGTTCTGTGAAACAAATTGTTCTTTATTCTAAATTGATTTGAAAGTGAGTTTGAAAGTGATTGAGTGATTTGTGAGTGTGAAACATATTGAGTCTCTTACCATTCTCTATATGTTTCTATGATTAAACAAGATTCTAAGTGAAATTTGTTTGTGGGATTGAAGAGGTTTTCTAGTGAGAGATTGAGTTGAGTTTTGTATGCAAGTTTGCAATTGATTTGAATAAGCTTTTGTGAAAGCTTAAGGACAGGTTTGAAAAAAAATTGTGAAATATTAAAACATATTTGTGTGAGCTTTTGTGGAAGCTTACGAGTAGATTTAAGGTAAGTCTTGGTGAAGACTTGGACAGATTTGAGATAAGTCTTTAAGGAGACTTGAGATCAGAGTTGATTGATTGATTTGTTCAAACCTTGAGTTAAGGTTTGGGGTGGATCAAGTAGAGTTGATTTATGATTGGATCAAGCTTTGTGTTAAAGCTTGAGGATATATTTGAGGATAGATTTTGGTACATATTTGAGTATAGATCAGAGATAGATATTGAGTAGATTTGTGTAGGGCAGAGGAAAATGTTCAGTATAGATCTGAGATAGAGATAGAGTAGAGTTAGAGTAGGCTTTGGAGGTGATAGAGTAGAGGATAGTAGTCTCTAGTGGATAGAGATCTAGGGCAGCGAGGACAGAGTTCTTCTAAGTGAGGACAGAGGTCTTTAGTGGAGAGAGATCCACAAGCCAGTGTAGTGGAGGTAGTAGTCTTCTAGAAGATCACCAACCAGAGTAGAGGAGAAGGAGTTCTCCTGTGGATAGAGATCCATGAACTTGATTAGGGGATTGGTGTCTCCTTTGGATAGAGGTCCATAAACATTGTAATAGGGAAGGATTCCCAAGAAATTTGTTGAGAAAATTTTAGTGAAAATATTTTCTCCGTGGAGTAGCCCACATTGGGTGAACCACATTAAATCATGGCTCTCATGTGTGTGATGCTTTGTGTAATGTTTACTACTTTAATATTGTTGATGTTATCATATGGATTAAAAATAAAAAATATTTTATCTTATATTGTTCACCCCCTCTCAGTATAAGCACATGTTCTTCAATTGGTATTAGAGCGGGTCTCTCCATGAAAAGACTAACAACTTGGAGGAAGATCCATCAGAAACACACATGACTTCAGAGAATGAAGAAGAGACCATGTTTGACATAAAAGAGGAATTATTTGCTGCTCTCAAGAACCTAGAAAAGGTTAGAAAGAAGAACTCAAGTTTGAAGGATCAAATTCAAGAGGGTGAAGAAGCAAAGATGGAACTTCTATAGAGTCTCACAGAACTCAAAATAAAGGTAGAAGAAGGAAAGAAAATTGAACAAGATATGACATATCTATTAAGAGCAAGGGAAACAGAATGTGAAATATTGGAAGCAAAAATTGTTTCTCTAAGGAATGAAGTTGAAAAGACCAAGTTACGACAAGATATAAAGTTAGGGAAATAGAAAGAGGAGTCAAGCTTTCAAGAGGTAGAGACATCAAACAAAGATAAGCAAGTGACTCATACTCTAGAAGGAAAAGACATCAGGAAATAAGAAGGCAAAGAAGAACCATGGACAAGAGTTAATCACAAAAAAAGGAGGAGCACTCGACCATATTTTCCAAGGCATTCAAACAGGTTACATAATCTCTTCCATGGCTATTGCTTTTCATGTAACAAATATGGTCATAGAGTTGTACATTGCATTGGTTATGTTAAAAATGATGTTAATAGAAATTTCAATTCTTTTGCACCTCTTATGAATAATGATGTCATATGTTATAAGTGCAATAATTTTGGGCACAAGGCTAGATGGTGTAAAATGGTATTGCTTGAGTCAAGTAAAAAGAATACAACTTCAACAATTAGGAAAGAGAGAAAAGGGCATGAGAAAGTTAGATCAATGTTAGTACAAATAGCTCTTCATGTTCAGGATAAGGGAAAACAATGGTATCTTGATAGTGGATGTTCTAGTCACATGATAGGAGACAAAAGTAAATTTCTAGTACTCAAAGAAACTGATGGAGGATCAATAAGATTTGGTGATAATGGATCAACAAAAATTTGTGGGAAAGGAACTCTGAGTTTAGATAATGGGAAAACAAAAACAGAGAATGTATTGTATGTCAAGGGGTTGAGGCACAATCTACTAAGTGTGAGCCAACTTTGTGATCAAGGGCACATGGTTACTTTTCATCCAAGTAGGTGTGAGATTAGAAAGTCTAAAACTAGAAAACTTATTGCAAATGCAAATAGAACTACAAACAACCTCTACATGTTAAGTGATATTAAAGGAGAAAAGTGTTTTCTATCACAAGAAGATGAGAGTTGGTTGTGGCATAGAAGAATGGGTCATTTGAACTTTGACAACATAGTAAACATAAGAAACAAGCAGGTTATCAGAGATTTACCAAAGCTAAAAAGGCCACAAAACACAATTTGTTCACAATGTCAGCATGGGAAGCAAACTAGAACAAGTTTCAAGTCAAAAGGATTTATGTCATCTGAGCCATTGAGGCTAGTGCACACTGACCTATGTGGTCCTACAAGGACAAAGAGTTTACAAGGTGAAAGTTACTTTATATTATTTATAGATGATTATTCCAGAATGATTTGGGTAGCTTTCCTGAAAGAAAAGTCAGAAGCTCTTGAGAAGTTTAAAGCTTTTAAAGAGTTAGTGGAAAATGAAATAGGTAAAAGGATTAAGAGTTTAAGGTCAGATAGAGGAGGAGAATTTACCTCAAATGAATTCGTAGACTTTTGTGAACAACATGGGATCAAAAGAGAATATTCAGTAGCAAGAACTCCTCAACAAAATGGGGTAGTTGAAAGGAAAAATAGGATAGTTGAGAATATGGCTAGAGCTATGTTAAATGAGTCTAATATTTTAGATGGTTTTTGGAAAGAGGCAGTACATACAACAACATATATCATCAATAGAGCTCAAGTAAGAGTAAATCATCACAAAACTCCATATGAGCTCTAGAAAGGAAGACCAACCACTGTAAAGTATTTCAAAATTTTTGGAAGCAAATGTTATATAATATGGGAAGAGAAAAATTTGGGTAAGTTTGACCCAAGATGTGATGAGGGTATTTTTCTAGGCTATTCCACCAAGAGCAAGGCCTATAGATGCTATAACAAAAGGACACATACTATTATAGAAAGTATAAATGTAACAGTTGATGAGAAGATAGGATCAAGAGAACCAGTTCAAGAAATTGTATACCAGGAAGATGAAAGTTGTCAAGAAGAGTTACGTGAAGAATCAGAAGAAGAAGAAGAAACACAAAGACTTCTTCCTAAAACTCCATCCAGGTATGTACAAAAACATCATCCAAGGGATCTAATCATTGGGAATCTAGATGATAGAAGGACAAGGAGAAGGGTAATAGCATCAAATCAACAAGCAAATTTCTCTTTGTTATCCAAAATTGAGCCAAAATATTTCAATGAGGCAAGTGAAGATGACTTTTGGATTAAGGCAATGAATGAGGAACTAGATCAGATAGAGAAAAGTAAGACTTGGGAACTTGTCCCATGACCAAAAGACAAGAATGTGATTGGTACTAAATGGGTATTCAGAAACAAGTTAAATGAAGATGGTCAGGTAGTCAGAAATAAAGCAAGGTTAGTATGCAAAGGTTATGCACAGGTAGAAGGAATTGATTTTGATGAGACATTTGCTCCACTTGCATGACTTGAAGCTATAAGAATGTTCTTAGCCTTCTCAAGTTTCAAAAACTTCAAAGTATATCAGATGGATGTTAAATCAGCCTTTCTAAATGGTGTCTTGGAAGAAGAGGTTTATATTGAGCAGCCAGAGGGATTCAACTTAACAGGTAAACTAGACTATGTATGCAGATTGAAGAAGGCACTTTATGGACTAAAACAAGCTCCTAGAGCTTGGTACTCAAGATTGGATAAGTACCTTCAGGAATAGGGTTTCAAGAAAGGAATAGTGGATAGTAACTTATACATAAAAAATGAAGGGAATGACCTACTAATTGTGGTTGTCTATGTGGATGATATCATTTTTGGAGGCAACAATGATAAGATGTGTTAGAAATTTGCAAAGAGCATGCAGAATGAATTTGAGATGTCTATGCTTGGTGAGTTGTCCTTCTTTCTTGGACTTCAGATTTCACAATCAGAGAAAGGAGTATTTCTTTCACAAACCAAGTATATAAAGGAGATGCTAAAGAAATTCAAGTTAGAATATTGCAAACCAGTGAGTACCCCCATGGTTACAGGATGCAAGTTAAGTAAAGATGATGAATCTCCTGAGGCAAATCAAAAACTATACAGATCTATGATTGGTAGCTTATTGTATGTCACAACTACAAGACCAGATATCATGCAGGAAGTGGGATTAGTGGTAAGGTTTCAAGCAGCACCCAAGGAGACACATGTAGTAGAAGTAAAGAGGATTCTCAAGTATCTAAAAGGGACTATGGATTTTGGGCTCTAGTATCCCAAAAGTGATAGTTTCACTCTCACAGCATATACAGATGCAGATTGGGTTGGCAACATTGATGATAAAAAAAGCACAAGTGGAGGAGCATTCTTTCTTGGAGACTATTTAGTCTCTTGGCTAAGTAAGAAATAGGCATCAGTATCCTTATCCACAGTAGAGGCAGAGTATATTGTAGCAGTTGCTTGTTGTACACAGGTATTATGGATGAAGTGAACTCTAGAGGACTTCAAGATAAAGCATGATCACCCTATTCCCATATTGTGTGATAATACAAGTGCTATAAATATCTCAAAGAATCCAGTGATGCACTCCAGGACAAAGCACATTCTGATCAAATATCATTTTCTGAGAGAGCAAGTGACAGATAAGCAAGTCAAGTTGGAATATGTTACTACAAAAGAGCAGATTGTGGATATCTTCACTAAGCCACTTTCGAAAGAGACCTTTGAGTATCTTAGAAAGAAATTGGGAGTAGTTCTACTCCCACCCCAAAATTAACCACCTCAAGAGAGGAGGTGGGGGAGGGGCTAAGCTAAGAGTCTCATTCTTAGCCCCAAGCCCCAAAGGTGGCCCTTTGCCATTGATGTCAAAGGGGGAGAGATTTGAGTTAGGGGGAGAGCATTCAATCAGGGAGAGCAGTTTCTCAGGGGGAGCAAAACTGAAAAAGGTAAAAGAAATGGTAAAAGGAAAATGAGTTGCCATCAATGACAAAGGGGGAGATTGTTGGAAATATGAGCAAGTTTTGTTGTCATTGATGTCAAGAGGTTGATGTCCAAGTTTCATCATCATTAATGTCATCAGATGGTTTTTCCACAAGGCAAGGAAGAGGTTTAAAGGAATAGGATATAATATTTATTTTAATATTATATGCCTAAAATGGCCTAAAAGGTTGAAGATCCAAGGAAGGAGAAGCAAGTTTAAAAGGACAGGTCCAAGGAGTAATTAAAAATAATTTACTCCTCGAAAGACCCATTAAGCAAGTTATAAAATATTTAATTTAATTTATTTAAATTTAAATATTTTAACCTAAAGTTAAAATTTAAATTTAAATAGAGTTTTGGCCCCAAAGTTAAAAGTCATAAAATATTTTATTTAATAATTTTTTTAAATTTAAAATAATCATCGACATCGAGGTGCATAAGCTAAAGGATATAAAAATGGGGCAAAATTTTTATTTTCATTATCCATGCATATTCATGTACACAAAGGCAAAAGAATCATGCGTTGTGTTATAGAGGATAGAAGAAAATTTGTATGATTTAAATCCTTTGGAGGGCAAGCTAAAATTTAAGTGCATGAGGCACAATCCATGCGTAACAAAAATGTTGGTTAGCATAGTTGGTAACTAAGGTAGAGTTAAGGCATTTGTGTGATAAGAGGTTGGGGTTTCGAATCCCTGCAAAGTCGTTTTGAGATCTATTGTGTTTTGTTTGAGCACCAAATTTTGTGTAGATAACATAGCGAAGCATCTGTACTTTTAGACCTATATGGGTATGTGGCCCAACAGTTTGTAGAGTACAACAGCAACAATGAGGTCATGGGTTTGAGGCACCACCAAGGCATGCACTATATGTTTTGAACATGGGCCAAGGTGTTAAGGTAAGCATTGAAATTTTTATTTATTTATTATTAGCGCCAAGGTTGGGGAGCGCATTAAGGCCACATGAATTATTAGAGTGCCTTGGAAAGTAGGGAGTCATAAGGTGTTTAAAGTTTATATTATTTTGGGAATTTAAAATTAAATTAAGGTTGGAGTGATAAGGATATTAAGGGTTTAATTTTTTAATATTATTTTTGAAATTATAAAGGAACTTGGTCTTTTATTGATTGATTTGGAGTTATTAAAGAAATTTGATTTTTATGTGTTGAGAAGTATTTTGACAAGTTTGGAGATAATAAGGTGTATTTGAGTTTTGTTAAAGTTTTGTAATGGTAAATTAATTTTGAGGAAATTAATTGAGTGAAAATATTTGAGTGAGACAGGTTTTGAGGTCAAATATCCATAAAATAAAAGGTATGGGCATATCATCCTTGTGAGTGAAATATTTTTGAATGTTGTGAAGTGTAAAGTTGGAGTGAAAATGTTTTGTTTGATAAGCATTGTTGGAAATGTTTGAGTGAGTTTTCACATGCATGATTGGTGAATGTTTGTGAGGATAATTGAATGTGAAGTTGAGAACTATCTTAAACTGGGGTTTGTTAAAATATCATGAGTATAATTGTTATGTGAAGTTGATAACTATCTTGAATAGGGTTGTGAAAGAACATGAGTATTACTGTTATGTGAGATTGTTTGATAAGCATATGATATTGAGGAAGTCAGGCATTTAGGGTTTGTGAAAATATCATGAGTATCATTGTTATGTGAATTTGGAATCATCTTGAGTCAAGGGTTGAGATTCATAGTGTGAGTTATTGGAAGTATAGTGAAACACTTGGTTAGGGTTTGTAAGCAAGTTGTGTTTCATTGAGTGAATGGTTGAGTGAAATTGGATGAGTATTGTTGATTGAATGAATTGGAGTGATAGTTCAAGTTTTGTGAAACAAATTGTTCTTTATTTTAAATTGATTTGAAAAGGAGGTTGAAAGTGATTGAGTTTTTTGTGAGTGTGAAACATATTGAGTCTCTAATCATTCTCCATATTTTTCTATGATTAAACAAAATTTTGAGTGAAACTTGTTTGTGGGATTGAAGAGGTTTTTTGTGAGAGATTGAGTTGAGTTTTGTATGCAAGTTGTGCAATTGATTTGAATAAGATTTTGTGAAATCTTAAGGATAAATTTGAAAAATATTTTGTGGAATCTTAAGTACATATCTATATGAGATTTTGTGGAAGCTTACGAGCATATTTAATGCAAGTATTGGTGAAGACTTGTTGGAAATATTTGAGGTAATTATTTGAGGAGACTTGAGAGCAGATTTGAATGATTTATTTGTTCAAACCTTGAGTTAAGGTTTGGAGCAGATCAAGTAGAGTTGATTTGTGATTGGATTAAGATTTGTGTTAAATATTGAGGATAGATTTGAGGACAAATTTTGGTACATATTTGAGGATAGATTTGTGCCAGATGAGAGACAGAGATTGAGCAGATTTATATAGGGCAGAGGACAGTGTTCAATACATATCTGAGATAGATATAGAGCAGAGTTATAATAGGATTTGGAGGTGATAGAGCAGAGGAAAGTAGTCTCTAGTGGATAGATATACATTAGCCAGGGTAGTGAGGATAGAGTTCTTCTGAGTGATGACAGAGGTATTTAGTGGAGAGAGATCCATAAGCTAGTGTAGTGGAGGCAGTAGTCTTCTAGCAGATCACCAACCAGAGCAAAGGAGAAGGAGTTACCTTGTGGATAGATATCCACAAACTTGATTAGGGGATTGGTGTCTCCTTTGGATAGAGGTCCATAAATATTTTAATAGGGAGGGATTCCAAAGAAATTTGTTGAGAATATTTTAGTGAAATATTTTCTCCGTGGAGTAGCCCACATTGGGTGAACCACTTTAAATAATGGCTCTCATATGTGTGATGCTTTATGTAATGTTTACTAATTTAATATTTTCTTATGTTATCATATGGATTAAAAATAATTTTTTTTTTTATCTTATATTTTCACCCCACTCTCAATATAAGCACATGTTCTTCAGATTTCCTTGATGCATACTTGCATAGTCTTGAGGAACAAAAGAATATGTTCTGTGAGTTATATATGCATAAGTTTGTAATGGTAGAGGATGTACAATTCATGCCTACCATATATATAGGTTATGTCTAACTTAGATCTTTTATTTACACATTGCAAAATCAAATATGTTGGGATAAAGAAAAGAAACAAAATAAAGATGTGAAACTAGGACTTGGGCTTCTACTGAGACATATCCTCTCCAATCCTAAAGCATTAACAAGCTAACATTTTTTCTTGATGAACAAACCAAAATTAAAGTCATATATCTTAGGAACCTTAAGGAAATTATGTTTTATTTTCAGAAATTCTATATAAACAATTTTAACAACTCTTTGGTAGCATGTAAGAGCAGGTGGATGAATTACCCATATCTTTGCAAAAGAGAGAACCCATGTCACCAACAAATCTGTTATGGTAACAAATAAGGGTATATGTATTTATGGATATAATATTAGAATTGAAACATCAATGGATAGGCCTATGGTTTAGACCACCCACTATTATTACACCTATACCTTTTTATTTTGACTTTGATCCTAAGCTAGAACAACAATTTCAGATATGGTTGATATTGATAAAGAAAAATAGAGGATACCATGATGGAGATCACATATTTAGAGGAAATTGGTACATGGAACTAGACCTAAGTGCATATGTAGCCCAAAAAAATGCATGAGGACATGCATCAGGTTAAGTTAGGGGGAATGATGAGCCAGATAATGTCTTATTTTTGCATCATTTTTGACATAAAAAACTACCATATTTCAATACATAATATAGTTATATACAAAATATTAGATTAAAGTGAATTATTTTGTTTATGTTTGCATGATTAAGTGTTAAGAGATAATATGCCACTATTTTGACTATTTTTTGCACTTTTTATCCTGTTTTTGCATGATTTTAGTAATAAAACAACATAGTAAAAATCAATAGTAAATAAAGATTTTGTAACTTGTGATTGGTTGAACTATTTTGAATATTTTTCTTGCCTAAAAAGTGTTTTTAGGTTGATGTGGTGCCAAAAAAACCACTTTGCGGTTGAAACAGGGAATGATAGCTAAGCAACAACATATGCAGGAGCAACTCCAAAAGATAAGGGCAACCACATGCAACATAATAGGAAGATAAGGACAAAGTCAAAATAAGTGTTAAAATCAGTTGGAGAATATCAAAATCAATGAGGGAGGACTTACCACACACTTGTAAGCACCCCCACATGATATAATTAGTAGAAACTGAATATGATAGGTGTACAACCTTATATTTTGGAGCTACTCTAGAATAACAGTTAGAAATAGTCAAAATTAGCAAAAAAGCATAGATTTGACCCAATCCTTAAGGAGAAAAGGATTTGGCACATAGAAAGGTGTGGTAGTTGATAATACATCTATTCTTGGTTCATTCCCATCACATTGGAAGTATGGACAAGTGCACAACTGGATACCAAAGTGGATTTTCTCCTAAATTAGGACTGAGTCTACTGCAGTGGGGTAGTAAATCAAGCATGAACAATGAACCATTGTTTTTGTATTTTAGAATAGGTATTTAGAAACT
This sequence comes from Wollemia nobilis, assembly GCA_028583015.1. Taxonomy (NCBI): domain Eukaryota; kingdom Viridiplantae; phylum Streptophyta; class Pinopsida; order Araucariales; family Araucariaceae; genus Wollemia; species Wollemia nobilis. Next base: position 918,863 of record JAQPPZ010000415.1, read on the forward strand.
AATATAAATAAAACTACTCACCTATTGGTTAGAGTTATTCAAGGTTAGTCAAGGATTAGAAAATAGATAATAGGTTGACAAAAAGAAGACTGTATCATCAACAATAGTAATAAAATTGTAGTATTTTTAGATGTGTTGATTTAGGAGTTAATGAGTGATTTGAGTTTAGGATTTTAATACCTTCTGCTATACCAGGGAGCAAGGAACCACTCTCAAGGCTGGTGGAAGGAGCCATTTTACAGGTTTTTTAGGTTTTCTATTTTATGCAATTATTGTTCAATTGTTATCAATTTTTTGCTCATTTCTTGTAAATAGAATTTCCCCTATTTTTACCCTATTTTCTTTATGTATTAAGTGTGATGTAAGAGATTTTATTTGTAGCTAGCTTACATATGTTTATGTTTGCATTTATCATTTTTTTTCTTGTAATTTTAGTCACAACAACTTCTTATAGTTTTCAATAACTTTTTACAGTTTTAAGCAACTTTTTCCTATTTCAGCAATTTAGTTTTAGCAGATTCAGTTTCAGCAATGTTGAACTTATTTTTTTTTAATTTAGCATTTTTCTTTCATGTTATTTCCATTTAGAAAAAATAATCTAGTTTCATTTTTAGCATATTTCAAATTCTACAACTTAAGTAGTTTCAAATTTTGCAACTTAAGTAATTTCAATTATGTAACTTAAGTAGTTTCAATTATGCAAATTAGTGATAGTGTGATCTTTGAAAGACATTTATGGACCTTTGTTCCATATAATAAGCATGTGCCCTAATTTTTGATCTGTAGAACTCCCAAAATCATCTATCATATATAGCCTTGGATACCGCCCTATATTTGACAAAAATTAAAATTAAATAACAACATTAGCGATACTCATCACTACCACTTTTATAAAATATAGTCTATAACAAGTAGAGGTAGTCTTTAAATGATAACCTACTAGGATTTTTGGAATCTACCAACAATATAATATTACCACTATTACTTTGGAATGGTACTTTGGATACCCAGGTGGAGTGCTTAATTGGAAATATGATTTGGGCCCATAAGCGTTTTAGAAACTAATTTTTATGACCACTTTGATTGTGGGATTCATGGGCCATTATTTCTACTAGAAAGGATTTGCACCTCCTTCTAATTTAATGGCATGTTCTATGTTATTTTTGTTATACATTTTTAGATATCCATAGAACCAAGAAATAATGTCTTTGTATTTTCCATACAGTACCTTGAAGAGATTGAGTTCTTCTAGGTGTACTCTTTACAAAGAAATAAGTTCTTCTCTTTAGAAATATTAACAAGGTGGTAGGAAGAGGCATTCACCTTGATGGTAGATCTATTTGCACTATTGTATAGATTAAGTAGACTTACTAGAGTTATTAACCCTTCAACAACTAATTTATATTTAACTAAATCAACCTTCTTTTATATCATTACTCATATTCAATTTTATCATCAACATCTTAGGTTTATTTAATGAGGAACCCAATTATCTATTCATCATTGTTGAATACTTTCCATTTGATTAGAGTTATCAAGGATGGCTAGTCTAAATACTACCTCTAATTTATTTAGTTTATCCTAAATGTCATTAGTGGGGTTGAATTTTCTTCCATTGTTTCTAGCTCATCGGTTGGTGTTTAATTCTCAAGAAACTACCTTGATCTCATAAGTATTGAAGCTTTCTAGCAAATCCTAGATACAACGCTTGTATGACTTCAAGTGTTTATTCTTTGTGGCACATTGCAAATTAACTTAATTTTTGACTAATTTGGAGTCTCTAAATACTTTTAGGTTTTGATTCCCATTATTTTTTTCCTTCCTCAAACTAGTGCACAATGCTTGATATTTAGCCATATTGTTAGTACAATTGAAGAGTAGTATGTACGTAAAATTAATTTGTGTATCTTATGGGTTGATGAATTGAATGCCTATGCCTACTTTATTTATATTTATTATACCATCAAAGTGCATTACCCATTATTTTCTTGACCCTTGTGCCTATTACATGGTTATATTCTAGAAGCAATATGGTTCTTGTAATATCAAGAAGTTTCCTAGCTCGATCTCCTTAAAGTTGAATTTCAGATCATCATCATCCTAAATCACACAAATAATCATGTATATCTTACACCTTTGATCATCTTCTATGACTTATTTGTCTACAAATTTTGGTAGGTCATTCCAATTTACAATTTCATCATCGTCCAATTTATTACTCAAGTGAATGCATAGAGGGTCATTTTCAATTTGGATCATCTTTTCATCCCATGGTAATTTAATGTGTGTATAGTCCATTGCCAAGTACCTATCCTTGGATAGATTACATATTCATTATCTAGATAACAACATACCAAAATATGAGGGAAGATTGACTATTGTTACATCCTTTACTACCACTATATTTGGATGCTTTCCTATGGTTGGTAATATATCTTTTGGAACCCCTACAATGCTCACCTTGGTATCATTCATCTGGATTGGATACCTTGTTGTTTTGGTATAGGGCAATCTCATCTCTTCGAAGACTACTTTTGGCATTACTATTAATTTATTAGTGATATTAATTTATAATATACATAAATATGGATATTATTTAAGATTATATCCTTATACATGTTACTCTCAACATTCCTTTATAGGGTTTATTGTGATGTTAATAAGGGTGCCTTAGGAGAATTCATATTATGTGTTGTATAATAAAATAAAACAATTTATAGATGTTCGTTTATAAATTTGAATGATGTATATTAGGTTAAAAACACATTCTTATATTATGTAATCAAATTATGTGTGTGGAATTTCTCATGTTAATGATGCCAAATAAAAAATATAAAGGTTTATATTAGACCATACATACTAAATAAATAAATAAATATGTGTGTATATATATATATATATACAATCAAATTTAAGAATATCATTCATATTAATTTCAAATAAACATTTGTGTATGCCATGCTTAAGGTTTATATGCCACAATATATTACTAATGAGGTTGTATGACCATAATAGGTTGTATTTCATACTATATAATAATGATGGTCTATGAGTCTAAAGTAAATATTTATATTCATGAGTATTATAAAGGCCTTTGTTAGATGCTTCAATATGATAATTGGCTATGGTTGAATATATAATATAGTAAGGAAACTATTAATCAGATTTTATATCCTCTAAGAAACACCATATGAAGAGTTACATTCCAATTGTAATAGAAAAGTATCACAAAGGGAAGATCAGTAGTGGGACATCACCCATGGAGCAATGGAAGGTGATGTAGTATGATGTATTTGAGGTCTTTTATTTAATAAGAGTTTATTATATTTTTTAGTATTTACCATTAGCAATATTGGAGTTATTTCATATTTTGAATATAAGCTTATTTGTTTAGATTTAATATTTCCTTCATATTGAGTTGAGTATTATTGATTTAGTGGCCATATTATTGAGTGGTTATTCATAAAAAGCTAACATTCACACTTTTTATTAAAAATATGAGCAAGATTTGTTGTCATTGATGTTAAAAGATAGTTTTAGTGAGCAATGCAAGAGAAAGGACTTTAAGAGTCAGTTTCAGAAATAAAAAGGTGATCAGATAAGGTCTACAGGAGAAGTTAGAAGACCCAAGAAAATTAATATTATAATATTTTATTAAAATATTAAAGGTCTAATGGAAATACCTAAGGAAATTAAATTAATTATAATAATTTCATTATAAATTAATTTATAATTTAATTTAATCAACCCTCTGGTTATTAAATTAATTATAAGTTAATTATAAGAATTTTATTATTAATTAAATTATAATATAATTTAATTTACCCTAAACTAAATTAAGGGTTGCAAGGAAAAAGACATGCACTGACGCCATAAATAAAATCCCTCCTATGATGTCTAAAAATAATGATGGCATAATGGTATAAATACCATATGCCTTAGTGGTAAATATCTTACCTTTGTTCAAATTCTAAAAGGACTGCGATTAATGTGATTAATGTGATTTTCGTGCGAGGAAGAAGATAAAATGTTTTGTCTTGTGTGCACCAACAAAGGAGTAAATTCGACGGGGCTCTAAGCCTCATATCCATCTGACGGCTTGACCTGGTGGTAAATAGTTGTGAGCTAAGGCTTTGAAAGAGGGAGGACCCACAATCGAATATCAACGGTAGTGGTTGTGAGTGTTTTTCTTGGGTGCCAAAGGAAGTAGCAAAATATTTTTTGTTTAGTTTCCAAGAGGCAAGGAGATAAAGAGCATGTGGTGCTCTTTTCTCCCAAGGTGAGCACATAGCTCACGCGATTATTGGAGTCACGATTAGGGCACTAGTGGAAGAGCAATGTGGGTTCGATTCCCACCAAGGGCAAAAGATATTTAAATTTTTTAAATTTAATTTTATCCTAAGGTTGTTTTGACATAAGGTTTTTAGGGAGATATAAGGGCTATGGAAATTGATTTTTATATTGTAATTTTTTGGGTAATTAGAATATTGAATGGAGTGATAAGGTATTAGATGGTTTTGAATGTTATTTCAAAATAAAGTTTTATTTTGTTTAATATTTGAAAGGAGTAATAAGGTTAATTGAGTTTTCATGTTGTGAATGGTGAAAATAATTTGTGAGAAATTATTGATTAAATTCTAACAAGGTTTTTACTACCTAACCCTTAAAATTGGCAAAGAGAATAATTGTGATTGAGATAGGTTTTTAAGGGCACTTCTTCATCAAACAAAAATGTATGGGCACATATTTCTTGTGAGTGATTGTTGAATGTTGTGAATGCTAAGTTGGAGTGAAAAGGATTGTTTGGTAAGCATTGTTGAGTTTGGTTTTGTATTAATGCTTCAAGGTTTTTTGGAATAAATATTGAATATAGAAACCTTGTTTGATAAGCATTGTTGGATACATTGGATGAAACTTCATATGAATGATTAGGGTTTGTGCAAGAACGTGAGTATCATTGTTATGTAAAGTTGTGAACTATATTGAACTAGGGTTTGTGAAAGAACATGAATATCATTGTTATGTGAGATTGGTTGATAAGCATTGTTGGAAATATTTGAGTGAATGTTCATAATATTGGACTAGGGTTTGTAAGAAAGGAGTATTTCATTGAGTGATTGATTGAGTGGAGTTGATTGAGCCTAGTCAGGTGGATGTGTTGAAGTGATAGTTATAATTCTGTGAAAAAAATTATTATATATTCTAATTTTATTTGAAAAAGAGATTAAAAGTGATTGAGCATTGTTATAAGTGTGAAGCATATTAAGTCTCTAAAAATTATCTATATGTTTCTGTAAGATTAGACAAGTTCTAGTTAGTACTTGTTGATCAGAGTTGAGGCAAGTCTTGGTGAAGACTTGTGGACATATTAGTGTGAGATTTTGTGGAAGCTTACAATGCGGATTTGAAAGAAGTCTTTGAGAAGACTTGTAAGCAGAGTTGATTGATTGGTTTGTTCAAATCTTAGGTTAAGGTTTGGGGTAAATCTAACAGATTTGATTTGTGATTGATTCAATATTTGTGTTAAGGCTTGAGTACATAGAGTGAGCAGATTTGTGCTAGATCGAAGGACTATGTTTAGTGCAGATTTAAGGATAGAGAGTGAGTGATTTGTTCTAGACCAAAGGACTATGTTTAGTGTAAATTTGAGGATAGAGAGTGAGCATATTTGTACTAGACATAAGGACTATGTTTAGTGCATATTTTAGGATAGATATTGAGAATATTTGTGCTAAACCAAAGGACTATGTTTAGTGCAGATTTGAGGACAAATATTGAGCAAATTTGTACTAGACCGAAGGACTGTGTTTAGTGTAGATTTGAGGATAGTGATTGAGAAAATTTATGCTAGACTGAAGAACTATGTTTATTGAAAATTAGAAGATAGAGATTGAGTGGATTTGTGTTAGATTGAAGGACTGTATTTAGTGTAGATTTGAGATAGATTTGAGAGTAAACTTTAGATGTGAAAGGGTATATAGGATGATAGTCTCTAGTGGATAGAGATACAATAGCTAGGGCAGTGAAGACAAGTCTTCTATGTGATATCAAGAGTATTTAGTGGATATATATCCATAAGCTAATATAGTGGAGGCAACATTTCTTCTAGAAGATCATCAATCAGAGCTAAGGAGAAAGAGTTATCCTATGGATAGATATCCACAAACTTGATTAGGGTATTGGTGTCTCCTTTGGACATAGGTCCATAAACATTGTAATAGGGAAAGTATTCCCAAGAGATTTGTTGAGAAAATTTTAGTGAAATATTTTTTCCTTGGAGTAGCCCACATTAGGTGAACCATGTTAAATTGGTGTCTCTATTTTGTGTGGTGATTTATGCATTGCTTTTATTACTATTGTTGATAATGCTCTTGATACATTGTATAATATTGATTAGGAAATAAAAACAAAAAATGGTCTTATACTATTCACCCCCCTTTCAATATAAACTTCTATTATTGAATTGGTATCAAAGAGGATTCCTTCGAAATATTTTAAAAGCTTGAAGGAAAAGCTTACAAGAACACAAATGGATTCTCAGAGTGGATCCTCAAGAAATTCAACACCATTGTTCGATGGGAACAATTATACACTATGGAGCACAAGGATCAAGTTTCATCTAATGGCACTTGAAAATTAAGTATGGGAAGTAGTTGAAAATGGATACACACCACCAACAACTCCACCTACAGATAAATATGGTAAGCTTCTACATCATTATAATTCAAGAGCAATGAATGCAATTCAAAAGGGCTTACATGAAATAGAGTTTATAAATATTATGCATTGCAAATCAACAAATAATATTTGGGATAAGTTGCAAGGCATATATGAAGGAGATAAAAATATCAAAAGGGAAAAGTTAAAAAATTTCAAGAGGGCATTTGAAGACCAAAAAATGAAGGATGAAGAAAATATTGTGGGATATTGACAATTTGATAAGAGATGAATTACATGGCATTCTCACAACATTTGAGATAAAAATAAAAGAGGAACCTACTCTCTAGAAAGAAGAAGCATTTAAAGCCACTAAGAAGACTAAGGGTAAGAAGTTAGATTCAAGAAATGACCTATCCAGTGATGAAGAAGACAATTATGATAGAAGGAAAAAGGACTCAATAAAATATAAAGGTATGAAATCAGTTAGATGTTTTAAATGTGGAAAATATGGTCACTATGCATTTGATTGTCCAAAATCTAGAAGTAGCAGTAGTGATGAGAAATAGGATCATAATAATAGGGATGCAAAAAGGCATAGGTACCAAAATAAAAATAAGGATGGACAAGGTACATGAGGGAAGAATTTTTTCCAGAGGCATTAGAAGGGTTTTATGTGTAGATAAGGCAAGTAAGTACTAAATTGATAGTGATGATGATTCCTCGAATAATGATAGAGATGAAGTTCTATTTTTGGCAAAAGAAAAAGAAGTGGTTAGGAAAAGAACACCAATAATCCTCAAATATTTTAGATGTGGCATCTTTGGTCATCTTGAGGATAGTTATACAAAGAGTGGTTTTATTTTTAGTTTCAGTGATGATGAATATGAAGATACACTTGAAGGACAAGAAGATAATCTTCTTATGGCACTAGAAGAAGAAGGAGGTGATCCTAAAGAAGACAAGTTAGAAAATAATGAAGATGTTTTCAAAGAAAAATAAATAGAAGAAGAATCAGAGAAGGCATAAGTTGATCTTGAGGGAGAACTTATTCTTGATCTTGATGCATTAAATAGGGTAAGAAATAAAAACTCCCAACTTAAGCTTTAGTTTCAAGAATGTGATGAAGAGAAAGTAAAGCTCAAAGAGGATCTAAATAAGTCAATGGCTATGACAAGGAAGTTAAAATATAGGTTAGAAGCAAAGTTCTTAGAATGTGAAAGTTTGGAGCATGAAGTAGCTTCACTAAGGAAGGAAGTGAAAGAGTCTAAGGATAGGTTACACTAGTTTGGGAGAAGCTCAAAGAATATGGATAATATTATCAAGACACAAAAATCTACATAAAGTAAAATAGGTCTTTGTTTTGAACAGGTACAAGAGAAACAAAAAGAGGAGTCAATCTCAAGTTTTGAAGAAGAAGAAACTTTAGAAGAAGAGAGTGTAAGAGAAAGTGAGACTTCTAAGGATGATTTGGACAACAAAATGTTTATCAAGGAAAGGAACAATGCACAAATGAGGAATATATGGAAAAAAATCCAACATAGGGTAAAAGATACTAAAAGACCAAGGAGGTCAAGGTAAGGTAATTATAATGGATGATGTTTCTCATGTCGTAGGTTTGGGCACAAATTTTCTCAGTGCAGGACACATGAAAGACAGGAATATGGGAACTTTAGAAACAAGTAGCTATTTCAAGGGTATTGCTACTATTTTAATCAGTTTGGTCACAAGTTAATGAATTGCAGGATTTATGACAAGAATAGATATGGCTTCACCAGGAGAAATACCAAGACATTTGCACCTCCAAGGAATAATAGCATTAAGTGTTATAAGTGCAATAATGATGGACATAAAAAAAAGTGGTGTAGAGTAGAAATTTTAGAGACAAGCAAAAACATAAATATTTAGAGGAATCAAAAGTATCAGATGAGGAGGAAAGTGGACAAAGGAAAAGAGCAGTGCATGCTAGGAGTAGAAATACTCCCACCCTAAAATTAACCACCTCAATAGAAGGTGGATGAGGGGTTAAGCTAAGAGTCTCATTCTTAGCCCCGATCCCCAAATTTGACCCTTTTCCATTGATGACTATATCGCTCCAAATTTTTTACATCCTTACCTTCAGGCTATAGGATCCGTGCCCGAAAGGAGGATGGGAAAAGGATGTCGCGGTACCTCGGATTGAGAGGACTTGCGAAGGTCCCACCTCTCAAGGGAGGTGTATATTGGTGATTTTTCGACGGATGGTGGGTTCACCAGGAAACATTTAATGGCAGTTTCCACGCCTAGGTTTGGAATGTGTTTTTATGTGTTCATTTTTAACCTTAAACATTCATATCCTAGGTTTGGCCAAATGAATCTAAATTAATCTATATGAAAGTGCATATTTAATGAATATAGAAAACAGATTTAAAGACAGAAAACAAAGAAATTATAGAATACAAATGAAGAATACCTTATCCGGATGTCTGATAGAGATTCTGATGTTTGAAGCAGTCAGGATTGTCTGGAATTCGACAGAATCATTTGATATCTGACAGGATCGTCTGAGATCTGATGAATTCGTTAGACGAATTTCTCAGAGACCTACAAATAGAAAAACAGATGCCAAATACAAATAATACCACTGTGATGACAGAGGGAAACAACACAAAATGACAATATGGATACTAAACAACAGTTATGAATAGAAATTCAAACAAATTATGATATTCTAATGAGAAATTATGATCTTATAATGCAATCTAAGCTAAAAGGGTGACCTCCAAATGCAAAATAACATAAAATACTGAATAAATTTCTAATTACAACATAAAACCATAGAAAAAGGGGAGAAGAAATGCAAACTTCAGGCACTGATTGCTTCAATGTTGACTGCAGTCGAAATCGTCCCACATTGGTATGAAATTGTCTCTGATTCGACAAGTTTGCCTTCGATATTAACAGGTTCGTCGACGACGATGTAAGCTTGCTCCAGTTGAAAAATAGTAATGTACCTGCAACAAAATTGATATAGAACTACGACAAGTGTGAATTTGGGATGATTTTAACATGTATGAAGTTAAGTTACAGAGAATTTCAGCCAGGGGTTGGGAAGGGAAGGTCCTAAGGATTAAATAGGCTTAGGGGAGTAGTTAGGAGGTTGGAGATCATCTCTATTTGGGAGATCTCCAACGGGGGAGAGTTTCTAACGGCACAGACATGCTTCTGCCCAGATTAGAGACCCATTGGAACAGAAGCTAATTATGCAAAATCAATTTTGCGATAAGATCGTCTGGATGTCCTAGCCTAGATGAAATCGTCAGATCTGGGGCGATATCGTCTGATCGGAGATGATATCGTAAAACGGTCAAAACAACCTCTAAAAATGGTGCAGAAAAGGGGGAAATAGATTACCCGGTGGTTAACGGGTGGTTTGGGAGGTTAAAATTTGAATTTAAATTATTTACTAGGATGAATGTAATTATTACAATTTTACTGCGCCAATTTTAGGGTGCTACATTTTGCCCCCTCTTTAGCGAATTTTCCGAAGAAAATGTGTTAAATATGAGAAAGCAAAAATTATTCCCATTTTTAGGTGATGATTCTTGGTCGAATCGTATGACAGCTTACTATGGTGCCCCCTCCGTGTTTTTACCCAAATCGAACATTTTGAGGTAAAAACACGAAAAAGCAAAATTATTTTTGAAACATTTTTGAATAAAATTAAGAAAAATAGGGTAAAACCCTAATTCATTTTTACTGTTCATTTTACTGGTTTTAGAGCTCTGGAAGCAAAAATGGTGGAGACGACGCACAGATCCACAGAGGTCCTACGCGGTCTACGGGTAAGAGTCTAAACTTAGTTTAGAATGCTTTAATTTGATTTTACATGCTTTTTAGGTAAAATTTGATTAATTTTTGAGCATCGCGGCCGTTTTTGGGCCGTCGACGTCGTTGGGATGAAATTATCCCGATTTCGATGAAATCGTCTCAATTTCGCCAATTTCGTCCAAGGGCGAAATCGGTGAAAGGGGGACGATTTCATCAATTTAGGGACGATTTTGGCTTGTGAAATCGGAGACGATTTTGCTCAAATTTGGGACGATATCGTCCAATAGTGGACGATATCATCAATTACATAAAATTGAACTTTAAGTTGCATTATTAATTACTTGAATTGTGTTATTAATGATTGTTTGTTGTTTTGATGTTTATGTTGCAGAGAGGTTTGCTAAAGAGCAGAGAATGGAAGTATGGAGGTTTGAGAGATGATTTGGCCACTCTTACACAGGCAGAGCGGGATCAGCTGACACAGGCCAGCTTATAGCATGTGGCAGATATGCCACAAGTGTCTATAGATATAGGGCTACTGACAGCCCTAGCAGAGAGATGGTATTCGGGTTCTTCATGTTTTTGGCTATCGACAGGGGAGATGACTCCCACTCTGGAGGATGTATGGAGGATTCTAAGAATCCCCATACAAGGACGGTTGATCACTCCTACGGCCAACCAGGGCCATGCTATGGGACAATTGTGTGGTGACCCGAGCTTCGCCCTGGAGAAGGGCGAAGTTAACATCGAGGCACTGCGTCAGATGCTTGGGGCATCTAGACTCACACGGGTTCTAGCTAGAGTAGTTGGTGGACTTTTGTTGTGCCACCAGAGCGGATGCAGGGTGCCATGGATGCTCGTAGATGTGATCTACGATATGCGGGACCATGGGTACAGGTTCTCTTGGGGCATTTTTGTACTATGTCGATTGTACAAGATCCTGCATGGGGTCATGTACAAGGGCGATCGATGTCTGGTGATGACATCGCTCCTATAGGTTTGGTGTTGGGAGCACATTGCACTGCGGAGGCCAGTAGGGCTTCCTTTGACAGGGATTGATAGGGAGAGGCCTCGAGTTTTCTACTGGTGGCTCCGGAGAGGGTCACAGTGATGGATCAACCTTCCGATGTCCCAGAGACTGCTAGATGACTTAGTCCTGGACCAGATCACCTCGAGGCCGTGGTGAGGGCACCTAGGGTGGGCCGAGGACGGACATGAGCTAGATCACGTTAGGCACGTCTATTGGCTTCGGATGGAGATGGGAGATGTGGAGCTCCACCACTATGATCGATTTTTGCATCAGTTTGGTCTGCAGTAGGGGATCCCATCTATCAGGGATTATGAGTTTTCACAGACTGTCCGGGATAACACTACAGTGAGTAGGGCTCCAGACATGCAGCGCTTCTGGAGTCAGGACTCAGATGATGCCCCCATTCAGCCAGTGGATGGGGACGATGCAGGGGTAGCTGATGGCTACGATGCCTGGTATGCAGGCATCCACCCTCGGATGACGAGGGCTCAGGGTTCGATACACGCGGCACCAGGTGGCTATGGAGGTGGCCCAGGGTCATGACGGGAGAGATCTGAGGAGGCCATAGGCACAGGAGAGGCCACAACAGAGGGAGAGGAGGGAGGCGAGACCCCCTTATCCATAGAGAGAGAGACCAGCCTCACCCGATAAGGGCAAGGGTGTTGACACAGGAGAGAGTAGTGAGATGGCTACTCTTCGAACGAAGAACATCCATCTCCAGGCACAGGTGCAGACTCTACAGGATGAGGCTACACGCCACCAAGCTGAGGTTACCCAGCTCAGAGACGAGAATGCATGCCTCAGGGCACAGGGCGGAGGGGCAAGCACTAGGGAGCTGACATGGGCTATTGCCTAAATTACTTTCTACCAAACTTTGTACTATCAGCTAGTGCTAGAGGAGGATAGACTACCCCTACCAGCTAACATCGCATAGTCGATCAGGATTGGGTCGTCTAGGACTTCATCCCGATCGAGGACTAGGACTCACAGTACTACACAGACTGCGATGGGGCCACCTCGTCCACCTCAGGGTGGGGGAGGAGATGAGGCTGAGAGCTCGAGGGGCTCTTGAGGCTAGAGGACAACACTACACTGTACAGATTGATATGCAGATTTATTATTTTTGATAGAGGATTGAGTATGCCAAGGTCCAGATTGTGGCATACCAATCCAGTTTTGATGATGTATATATACTTTTGATATATATATGATATGTTTTTGATCATATGACTTGTGTTATGTGTATGTTTATGATGCTTTTATGTTTGATTGATTGATTTGATAATTGGATTGAGGATTCATGAAATTATGTTGTGTTGAGAATTTATAATTTTGATGTCATGCGGTAATATTTTAAATGAAATAATCTGATCGAACAAATGGGTTGTTTGTAATGTGATGTGATAAAAGATAAAAAGAGACTTCTAAAAATAATTTCAGAGGATATTGTTGCTATTATAGAACATTTCATGGAGTCACTGCTCACTCGGTCGTCAAGCTAATCCCAGTATAGAAATATTGTTAAAAGTAAAAGAATGCTTAAGAGACTGTCTTAAGACTTTGGTGCAATGGTGCAAATGATGATGATGATGGTTTGTTTTTCAGATTTTCATGAAAAATACTATGCATGAAATAATGTTAAAATGATTTTTTCTAGGCATAAATTCCTAAGTGTGATAAAATTTTTGGATAATTCCTTAGGAATTATACCATCATTGCAAAATTGAAGGTTGACATAATGACATGAAATAATGAAAATGTGCATTCTTTTGAAAAGCAAAATTTGTGTAATAAAATGATTTAAGTCATATGTTTTTCATGATTTTTAAATAAATGGGGAATAAAAATTGTTACGATGGTTTGCGCTAGGCATAGAATATGTAGGTATAGACTTATACCATCATCGCGAAATCCAAAAAGAGATAGTTTTATTGCATGGTTGATTTTTAATACATAAAAAATATGAAAATGAGGACTTGCGCTAGGCATAAAATTCCAATTTTGGTTTTGGAACTATACCATCATCGCGAAATTCAACCAGATATATATGTTTTAATTGTATATTTTTTAAAGAAATTTTTGATTTTCTATTATATAGTTGTCTTTATGGTAAACAACTGTACTTGAAATATTCCAAACAAGTTGCAAAAAGAATATTTCAAAGTATTTTGAAGACAAAAGTTAGATTTATAAGGAATCCCATGTGCATATGTGAATTCATTTCCGATCTTGATTTATCATAATGATACACAAAAATCTCTCAAATACAAATGTGTGTGCAATTGCTTTGTGCATTTACCAGTTTTGAGCAAGATAATATGATACAAGTGATTTGAAGAAACCAAATAAGTGTTCATTAACCATGATGTAGATGCATATAACCATACTAGACTACTATGTAGGTCGGATTATCAAGAGCTAGCTAATCCATAAGCAGACATAGGTCTGTACAAAAGAAGGTCGCTAATGTGACAGACATATCACCATGCTAGGAGTTACCCAAGGCCAAGCAGGTTGGGCACAAACCACCTGTTATGGGGCTTACCTCACAGTTTTCGAATAACTGAGAATTCCAGGGATTCAAGCTCATCAACCCTTCTTTTCTCTTCAAAGGGTAGGGAAAGGGATTTTATTGCTTTCTTGCTTTTGCTTTCTTTTTTCTTTTGAACTGTGCTTCTTTTTATTTTTGCTTTTCTTTTTGTACTTTTGCTTGATTTTTGAGATAGTGCTTGAAATATTGCTGTAATGATATAAAATAACATTTTTCTTTTCTCTTTTTTTCTTGAACTTTTCTTTTCTTTTTCTCTGCTAGGGATACTTGCTCGAATTAGCTGTAGAGCAAGGGATTTTTATTCTCGGGTAGGGGTGAGCTTGTCCTTTTGCCAATTCTCAAAGATTCTAGACCATGTGCATGATAGGATAGCAGGGGAAACTTTTCGCTCAAGAAATCACTTCTACTATGTAGCAAAACATGGAAATTACAAATATAATCATTTTATTGTGAAAAGATGTGCTTGGTTTAAGTAAATAACAAGATCAATTCTCTATGCTCAAACTTTATTTAATTGAATTTTGTGGACTTTGATATAAGAGAGATTAGTAATCATGCCAGATAAAAATCAAGATATTTATTTTTGTGAGTGTGCAAGTGAGGGATTCCAAATAAATGCTAATTTATCAAAAATAATTTGAAACATATAACTGCAACAATTGTAAGAAAATATATATAAATACTTATGAGAAGATTTGAGAATGTTGACTCTCTCTTTCTTCTTTATATTGTTTTGGTTTCGAAAGAGTCAAGCATATTGATGTTTATATATATATATATATATATATATATTTATCATTATTTTGCTTTTTGGTTTATTTTTGTTTTTGAACAAAAATTTAACAAGTGCCATAAATAAATGCAACAAATAGTTTTGAAGATTTTGATGATTATGAATGTTTTTGGTGTTTTTGGAATAAATAAATTAAAAGAAATACAAGATAATGATTTTGAAATATTTTAAACAAATATATACAAGTATGAAATGACCAAATTTATGCATAGTAACGTTTAAGATGCAAAATATTCATGGGTTCTTTAAGTTCTTTACCATCTAAGGTAGATAATTTGTATGCTCCTGATTCAAATTTAGCAGTAATAATGTATGGTCCAAGCCAGTTAGGCTCAAATTTATCTTTAAGGTCCTTAGTTGCATTTGTATTTTTTTGGTTTTCTTTTAAAACAAGGTCGTCGATCTCAAAGGATCGATGGCAAACTTTTTTGGCATATGATCTTTTAAGCTTGTTTTGGTAGGCACGAAGATGCTCCAAAGCATTGATACATTTTTCATCTAGGATTTCCAGCTAACTGAGTCTGCCAGCTCGATATTCATCTCCTACTTCGGTATCTTGAAGTAGTAGAGCCAAAGAAGGAACTTCTAATTCAAAGGGAAAAACTGCTTTAGCACCGTAAACCAAAAAAAATGGTGAAGTTCCAGTGGGGGTTCGAACACTAGTTCGATAGGCCCACAAGGCTGGATATAATTGAATGTGTCAGTCACGGCCAGTTTTATTGACCAATCTTTTGAGAATTTTGATTAAGGTTTTGTTAGATGCTTCTGCTTGACCATTACCCTGAGGATAATAGGGAGTGGACCAACGATGTTGAATCTTATATTTTTGGCATAATTTTTTAACATATTTATTTTTGAAACAAGTTCCATTGTCTGAGATGAGATTTGTAGGAATTTTGAACCTACAAATGATTTGATTAAAAATAAATTTAGAGACTTGTGTGCCGCTAGCAGGAAGCTAAAGGCATAGCTTCGACCCACTTCATGAAATACTCGATAGCGGTTATGATGAACTTATGTCCATCAGATGACACAGGATTGATTTTGCCAATAATATCTAAGCCCCATTTAGAAAAGGGCCAAGGAGATGAAATAGCCTGCAGCTCTTGTGCAGGTGCATGGACAGGGTCAGCATGTTTTTGACACTTGTTGCAATGGCGCACATACTCATGTGCATCCGTTTCCATGGTAGGCCAAAAGTATCCTATATGAAGGAGCTTTTTAGCAATGATGCTACCACTAAAGTGTCCTCCACAAGATCCATCGTGGGCTTCACTCAAGGCTAATTTAGACTCTTCTAAGTTCAAACATCTTAATAGGATACCTTCAAAATATATCCTATATAAATTATTGCCAATTATTACAAATCGACTTGCTCGTCTACATAATAACCGATGCTGGTTTCTATTAGAATTGGCAAGGAAAGTCCCATTTTGGAGAAAATCAAATATGTTTGTATACCAAGGTTTTGGAGTAGTTTCATTGATTAAAAACACATCCAAAGGCTCTAAGCATGACTTATTTGAAGCGGGTTCCTGGAGTCAATGAATAATGATAGTGGCATATTCGTCATCTAACTCCAAGGGTAGGAGAGATGCAGCTGCGGCCATAGCATCAGCTGCACAGTTGTAAGTTCGAGGAATAGCTTCCAAGGTAACTTGATCAAATAGAGACATTAATTGTAAAAAATACGCCTTATATGGGCGTAGTTTATCATCTCTGGTCTGATAAACTTCATTAATTTGGTTTATAACTAGTTGAAAATCACCAAAAACTAAAAGATGTTTAATTTTGAGTGCTAAAGTAGCTCGTAATCCAAGGATTAGAGCTTCATACTCAGCAGTATTGTTGGTGCAAGCAAATGTCAATTTGAAGGACAAAGGAATAAGATGTTTTTGCGGGGATATTAAAATAATACCCACACCAGCCCCACTCATGCATCGGGCTCCATCAAAGTATAAGGACCATTGTTCAATATGGTCTGCCTCTAATTGAAGGCATTCATCTGGAAACTTGATGATGAGGGGATGGGTAGACTATAAGGATGCAACAGCTAATTGATCTGCGATGATTTGACCCTTAACAGACTTATATCCTATGAATGTGAGATCAAACTCGCTTAGAGCAAGAACCCACTTGGCTGTGCGACCCGATAAATAAGGTCGACTCATGAGATACCTTAAGGGATCGTATTTGGCAATGACATAAGTTTTTTGACTAAGCATATAATGTCGTAAATTTTGCGTAGCAAAAATGACTGCCAGACATAGTTTCTCCAATGTTGTATAGCGGGTTTCATAACTGATGAAGGTTCGACTAATATAATAATTAGCACGTTCTCTTTTTTCATCATCAAGCTAAGCTAACATAGCTCCTAAGGCAGAATCTGAAGCTAAAATATATAGGAGAAATGGGCGATCTTATTTAGGTGGTGAAAGCACAGGTGGATTAAGGAGGTATTGTTTGAGAAGTTCAAAAGCTTCTCTACATTCGGTGTCCCAATTAAAAGGGACATCCTTCTTAAGGAGTTTAAGAAAGGGACCGGTTTTGTCCGCCAACTTATCAATGAAGCGACGGATAGCTTGAAGTTTACCTTGTAAACTTCATAACTCAGATATATTAGTAGGTGCAGGCATATCAGTGATGGCCGCAATCTTGAGAGGGTCGATTTCAATACCACGTAAAGAAACTAAAACCCCTAATAGTTTGCCGGACTTAACTCCGAATATGCATTTTGCTAGATTTAATCGAATAAGATATTCTCGTAATCGATTAAAAACTTTTCTCAAATCATCTAAATGATTATCTTCAATAATAGAGCAAGCTATAATATCATCTACATAATCATGTAGGATATCATGCATCATATCATGGAAAATATAGGTCATAGCCCATTGATAGGTTGCACCTGCGTTCTTTAAGCCAAATGGCATCACTTTCCAGCAAAAAGTACCCCAAGGGGTAATAAAGGCTGTTTTAGCCTGATCTTCAGGAGCTATCCTGATCTGATTATAATTGGAGAATCCATCCATTAAGGACATCATCCCACTTTCAGTAGTAAAGTCAATGATTTGATCCATGTTTGGAAGAGGAAAGTCATATTTAGGGCATGCAGCGTTAATATCTCTAAAATCTATGCAAACCCTAACTTTGGTAGCTTCTTTTTTGGTAACTGGAGCTACATTTGAGATCCATTCAGCATAATCAATAGCTTGTATAAAGACAACATTTAGGAATTTTTCTAACTCCCCTTTGACTAGCAGAGCCACTTTGGGATGCATTTTTCTAAGTTTTTGTTTAACGAGTTTAGCATCCGGATGGACCACTAGATGATGCATGACTACAGAAGGGTCTAGACCTGGCATATCTTCATATGTCCAAGCAAAGACATCTTCATACTCTTTAAGGAATGCAATGTATTTTTCTTGTTTTCTTTGACTTAATTCTGATCCAATACTGATTATGTGAGGATTATCCTCAGTTCCAATGTTAATTTTAATAACGTTTTCTACCTCCATGTGTAGATCTCTTTCAAAGTTAGGTGGGGCGGGTGAAACGCCCAACTCTTGTAATTCTTGTAAGGTTAATTTGGATAATTCATCTTGAGGATTAGTAGTCTCAAGTTGGGCTATAGTTGGTATAGAACCATCAAAATAAAATCCATTGTGTAACATCTCTTCAAAAGAGACATCATGGAAGATATCTCCTTCCAACTCTTCATCGGGGTCAACAATCATTTCAGGGTAAGCTATGGATAGCATGTTACATGAAAATGACTAATTTTTAAGAGGTAAATCATCACACCTATCCAAATAATCTTGATAACATATGAGATGATCATCATCTTCAAAAGGAAAGGGTTGACCCTTACTAGGAAATAGGCCCACACCACAACAGGCGTGCCACGGTTCTACCTCAAAAGGTTCTTTCATGCCATTTTGGAAAGGTCCCAAGCCTTTCCCTTTATATCCCATTTTAAGCATCATGGGTTTAGCTTTAATATATTCATTGGTAAAATAACACCGAGCGTATCCCTCATGATGAGTTTTAATTTTTCGAGGGATTCTTCCCAGTCATATCCTTTATAAATGAAGGCGCAACTCCCGACTTGGTAAGTACTTCCCATATGTTGTGGGAGGCCCAAAGTACGAGGTGATGACGGAAAGTTATTTAAAAGAATTGAATCTTGCATGAAAGCATTCATTTTTTCTGATATTAAGGTTGTGGATAAATCTGGTAAAAGTTCATCAGAAAGAGCATAAGATGTAGAAGGCTTATTCCCTATATCTTTAGATGTGGAAGGTATGATAGTTGTTTCTGTAGGTTTTGAATTTATGGGGATAGAACATGAAGGATTGGTTGTAGATTTAAGATCTTTTTGAGGTTCTATAGTGATTTGTTTAGAAAATTGTTGATTTATATGGGAGGATGAAATTAATGGAGGGGAATTAGGTGAAGTTATGGGTGTGTGTTTCACATGTTTAGACGAAAAATAAGAACTAGGATGTGTGGATGACAGAGCAGGGCAAAATTACACTCCAACAGGTTCTGCCAAACCACACATCAAAAGGTCTAGGGTCACCATGGATAGTGACCAACTAATTTTTAAACTCAAATTTAACACATTGGTGTAAGGTTGATGGGACCGCTCGCATGGCATTGATCCAAGGGCAACCCAAAAGTATATTGTATGATGCTAGGCAATGTACAATAAACACGGTTGTTTCTAGGGTTCTAGGACCAACTTGCAATGGAAGGGTAATAACTCCACACGTTTCTTGTGTTTCGTCATTAAAAGCTTTGATAATCATATCAATTTTCTTCATTTCATCACTTGTAAAGCCAAATCGTTGGTAGAAGTCAAAAGTGCAAATGTTTAGAGATGAGCCATTATCAATCAAGACTCGTTTGACAGCTACATCTCCAATTAGAGTAGTAATATATAAGGGATTGTCCTTATTTAAATTGTGTTGTGGGATATCTTTATCCCGGAAGTCAATACAATCAACCTCTCGAGTGATGATAGTATTGGCCATAGCTTCAGGTTGAATTTTTTGAGGTACCATCATTTGGTTCAATTTAAGCATCAACTCATCCCTATGGGTGGGAGAGGATCTTAATAAATCCAAAAGGGAAGTTCTGGCTGTAGTATTGGACAATTGTTCATTAATATTGTAAGGGGGTTTAGGTTGAACATTAGAAGCATCATTCCCTTTATTGGGGTTTTTCAAAATGAATGGAGCCAATCCATCATTTTGATTTGGTTCTTGTTGAGAATTTTGAGCCTGTTGTTGGGTAATGACTCCAATGGTACCTACAATGTTATAATGAGGATGTTGAACTGGTCTCGGTTGAGCATTTATGGCTTGTTCATTTGAGAGGAATTGATTAGAAGAGGGTCGAGTAGTAACTCTTCTAGGAAATGGTTCTTCTAGAACCATAGCATCTATGATGGGTTGAATAGGATCTGATTCGTTTTCAGAACTATTCGATTGGTTTGAAGTAATGTCTAGTTCACTTTCACTATCTGATTCTACATCACTAGAATCGAAGTTTGAAAATTATGTAAGGGCCTGGTCGTAACCGGGGATAAGGTTGTGTCAAATATTTGAGGATCCCGAATAGGTAATTGTCTGCTAATGGTTCCTACATATCAGGTAGGAGGCGGAACATTATGATGTTCGATTTGATTGGCTACCTCTTTACCATGTCTTGGTAAAGGGTGTTGAAATATGTCTAAAGTTTGATTGGCATTTTGATTTTTATTTTGGGGAATGGTCTTTTGAGTATTATTAGAAGGGTTTTGTTTAGGTTGGAAGGCTTGCACCTCCATTTCATTATTATCAATCAAATCCTGTATTTTATGTTTCAACCTTTTACAAGCATTAGTAGAGTGTCCAGGTCCTCTATGGAAATCATAATGTAAGTCAGATCTGTATCCGGGTATAGTAGGATCAGGTTCTCGGATATCTGGTAATTGGATCAAACCTCTTTCGAGTAATTGAGGTAAAATAGTTGATAAGGGTTGATTTAATCTATTAAATTCTCGAGGAGGTTTATCAGGAGGTTTCAATATGAACTTTTCTGTTGTCTTCGTTGCATTGACATTAGCAACGTTTTTGCTGTCAGTGACTCCATCATCGACAACTTGTTTGTTTTTATATTGATTTCTGGATGTTTTCTCATCATCCTTCTTCCTAAGTTGGCATCTCCTAATGAGGGCATATTCTACTCTTCGAGCTAAATCTATAGCTTGATCGAAGGTATTTAAAGTAGTAGTTGATATCTCATAGGATATTTGTTCTTGTAAATTATTGATGAAAATGTCCAACATTTCCCTATAAGGTAGCACAAAGTGCAGTTTTCCTGTCAATTGCCTCCATCTAGCTAAGAAATCAGCAAAACATTCATCCTTGTCTTGTTTTAAGTTGTATAGATCTTTAATGGTTACATGCCTCTCGATGTAGGCACTAAATTGATGGACAAATGATTCAGCTATTTCTTCAAAGTTTCTCAAGGAATGAGTGGGCAATTGATAGTACCACTCTAATGCCATTCCACCTAAACTTTTCGGGAACATTTTTAGTAATAGCAAGTCATCATGTGATATATCATGACATGCTATCCTAAACATGCGAAGATGCTCTATGGGATCTTTGGTTCCTTTATATATGGGCAATATGGGCATGGGAAAATGCTTAGGGTACGGTTGAGCTACAACTATGGGATCCAAAGGTTGACTACATATCTCCTGATAATTATACGAGGGATGGTAGGGATCTATTTGGTCCATATGTGAAGCTAATTGTTTCACCATGGCTTCTAGATTACTAGTTTGCCCCCCATATGGGTTCAATAGGGCATTGACATGGGTTTTATGGGAATATGATGGAGGAACATGAATATTAGATGCCATGTTGCTATTGTGTAAATTATTGGTAGGAAAAGTGTTATGAAGGAATTTTGAAGTTGTATTATGTTGTATTCCAGATTGTTGAAAATTGGTGTTTGGCTTCGTTTTAGGTTTTTGTTTACTTGAAGCATATTGCTCAATAGTTTGGCAAAATAAAGTAATGAAGGAAGGTTTCTTTTGTGTGGGAATGATTTTAGGTTGAATAACAGGTTCCTTAGGAGGTTGGGTAACCTGTTGTTTTGACATGTTTTGCATCATAGTGACCATGTCTGTATTGGATGGCCCAGCCTTGTCACTTTCTTGATCAATGAAAGACAAGGGATTAATGCACACATCATACATATGTTCCATGGCTGCCTGAGTGTCACTAATTTGCCCTTTATCAATACGAACTGCCACATTAATGGCATCAATGTTATCATCAAGAAATTTCTTGAAATGATCTATGTTGTCAAAAGCAATAGTTCCATCTGGAGCTACTCTAGGGGATGAGGATCCATCCTCTTTAACACTTCCTTCTTGTTCATTATCTTCACCTAGGTCATGTTTTGATTGATCTAGAGTTTTTCCTTCCGGAATTGGATCTCCAGGAAGGACATTTGGGTCTCTAGTTGTATCTTGTAACCAATCTTCTTCTTCTCCTAAAGTTTCTTTACCATTTCTAAGTTTAGGCATGGTGCTTTAATTTTGATTTTAGCAAATATATATATATATATAATAAAAATATTATATATATATATATATATGCAACAAGTTTAAGAGGTATATATTAATTATATACCTACTACAATATTCAAAATGAATTTTTTTTGGTTTTTGTTGTTTTTTAGTTTTTAATTTTTGTTTGTTTTTCTTTGTTTTTGAAATAATATAGTAAAGACAGCAAATAACACAATAAATGCAAGAAATAGTAAGACTGAAAGTAAATAATCTAGTTTTCTATAAACAATTTATAGATATCATTAATAGGCTCGAGTTGTTCAAGAGTCATGAAGTGTTCTTCTTCAAATTGAAAGTTTTCTTTTAAAAATTTAATGAAAAGAGCTATGGAAATACCATGTATCTCATATTTTGATTGATAATAATAATTCTCACGACAATATTCACGATATAACATAGCTCTAGGGATGTTTTTCCATCTTCTTCTAATCATAAGATTAGTTTCTAAGGATTCTATATGAACTAGAAATGGGCGTACCACAACTGTGTCTTTAAGATATTCCTCGAAAGTTAAAAATTTTGAAGATACAAGAGCTTTCCTATAAGCTAACCATCTATGGCAGGCTCTCTGAAGTTCATGATAAAATACAAGTTGATGAGGATCCATGATTCTATCTAGGACTAGCCTCTTGATCTGTTTAAGTTGTGTTGACCTAGATGAGATGACACTAAGTCTTCTATCAAGTTCGTCCCACAAGAGTTGATTTCTATCTGTTTCAGGAACACTAAGTACATAATTGAATTCTATGGCTGCCAATTGGTTTTCTACATTTATAGTAACTGCTAATATTTTCTTAGGAGCTACCATCTAATATGCAAATTATCAGTTTGAAAGGATTTGAAATGCATCTATGTTTTAGTTGTTCTATTTTTTTTGTGTTTGTTTTTTGTTTTCAAAAGGTTTACAATGCATTCACGTCGGGTTCACCAAAATGTATTGCTCCAAATTTTTCGCATCCTTACCTTCAGGCTATAGGATCCATGCCCGGAAGGAGGATGGGAAAAGGATGTTGTAGTACCTCGGACTGAGAGGACTTGCGAAGGTCCCGCCTCTCAAGGGAGGTGTATATTGGTGATTTTTTGACGGATGGTGGGTTCACCAGGAAACATTTAATGGCAGTTTCCACGCCTAGGTTTGGAATGTGTTTTTATGTGTTCGTTTTTAACATTAAACATTCATATCCTAGGTTTGGCCAAATGAATCTAAATTAATCTATATGAAAGTTTAGATTTAATGAATACAAAAAACAGATTTAAAGACAAAAAATAGAGAAATTATAGAATACAAACGAAGAATACCTGATCCGGATGTCTGATGGAGATTCTGATGTTTGAAGCAGTTAGGATCGTCTGGAATTCGACAGAATCGTCTGATATCTGACAGGATCGTCTAAGATCTGATGAATTCGTCAGAGACCTGCAAACAGAAAAATAGATGCCAAATACAAAGAATACCACTGTGATGATAGAGGGAAACAACACAAAATGACAATATGGATACTAAACAACAGTTATGAATAGAAATTCAAACAAATTATGATATTCTAATGAGAAATTATGATCTTATCATGCAATCTAAGCTAAATGGGTGAACTCCAAATGCAAAATAACATAAAATACTAAATAAAATTGCTAATTACAACATAAAACAGCAAAAAAAGGGGAGAAGAAATGCAAACTTCAGGCACTGATTGCCTCAATGTTGACTGCAGTCAAAATTGTCCCACATTGGTATGAAATCATCTCTGATTCGACACGTTCGCCTCCGATTTGAACAGGTTCGTCGACGATGATGTAAGCTTGCTCCAGCTGAAAAATAGTAATGTACCTACAACAAAATTGATATAGAACTATGGCAAGTGTGAATTTGGGATGATTTTAACGTGTATGAAGTTAAGTTACAGTGAATTTCAGCTAGGGGTTGGGAAGGGAAGGTCCTAAGGATTAAATAGGCTTAGGGGAGTAGTTAGGAGGTTGGAGATCATCCCTATTTGGGAGATCTCCAACGGGGGAGGGTTTCTAACGACGCAGACACGCTTCTGCCTGGATTAGAGACCCATTGGAATAGAAGCTAATTATGCAAAATCATTTTTGCGACAAGATCATCTAGACGTCCTAGCCTAGACGAAATCGTCAGATCTAGAGCGATATCGTCTGATCAGAGACAATATCATCAAACTGTCAAAAAAACCTCTAAAAATGGCACGAAAAAGCGGGAAACAGATTACCCAACGGTTAACGAGCGGTTTGGGAGGTTAAAATTTGAATTTAAATTATTTACTAGGATGAATGTAATTATTACAATTTTACTACGCCAGTTTTAGGGTGCTACAATGACAAAGGGGGAGAGATTTGAGTTATGGGGAGAACATTCAATTAGGGGGAGTAGAACAAAAAAAGGAAAAATGAATAGTAAAAGGAAAATGGGTTGCCATCAATGACAAAGGGGGATATTGTTGGAAATATGAGCAAGATTTGTTGTCATTGATGTCAAAAGATAGTTTCAATGAGCAGTGCAAGAGGAAGGACTTCAAGAGTTTGTTTCAAAAATAAAAAGGTGATCAAATAAGGTCTACAAGAGAAGTTAGAAATCCCAAGAAAATTAATATTATAATATGATATTATAATATTAAAGGTCTAATGGAAAGACCTAAGGAAATTAAATTAATTATAAATTAATTTGTAATTTAATTTAATTAACCCTATGGTTATTAAATTAATTATAAGTTAATTATAATAATTTTATTATTAATTAAATTATAATATAATTTAATTTACCCTAAACTAAAGTTAGGGTTGCAAGGCAAAAGACATGCGTTGACGTCATAAAGAAAATATCTTTGTTGATGTTTAAAAACAATGGTGGCATAATGGTATAAATACCATATGCCTTAGTAACAAATATCTTACCTTTGTTTGAATTCTAAAAGGACTGTGATTAATGTGATTTATGTGATTTTGTGTGAGGAAGAAGACAAAAATTGTTGTCTTGTGTGCACCAGCAAAGGAGTAAATTCGACGATGCTCTAAGCCTAATATCCATCCAGCAGATTGGCTTGGTGGCAAATGGTTATGAGCTAAGGCTTTGGAAGCGGGAGGACTCATGATCGAATCTCAGTAGCAGTGGTTGTGAGTGTTTTTCTTAGGTGCCAAAAGAAGCAGTAAAATATTTTTTTATTAAGCACCAAGATGGAAGGAGACAAAGAGCACGTGGTGCTCTTTTCTCCCAAGGTGAGCGCCTAGCTCATGCGACGGTTGGAGCAATGGCTAGGGCACTGGTGGAAGCGTAGTGTGGGTTTGATTCCCACCAAGGGCAAAAGGTATTTAAATTTTTCAAATTTAATTTTGTCCTAAGGTTGTTTTGACATAAGGTTTTTAGGGAGATATAAGGGTTGTGGAAATTGATTTTTATATTGTGATTTTTTGGGTAATTAGAATATTGAATGGCCTGATAGGTATTATATGGTTTTGAATGTTATTTCAAAATAAAGTTTTATTTTGTTTAATATTTGAAAGGAGCACTAAGGTTAATTGAGTTTTCATGTTGTGAATGGTGAAAATAATTTGTGAGGAAATTATTGATTAAATTCTAAGAAGGTTTTTACTACCTAACCCTTAAAATTGGCAAAGAGAATAATTGTGATTGAGATAAATTTTTAAGGGCACTTCTTCATCAAACAAAAAGGTATGGGCACATATTTCTTGTGAGTGATTGTTGAATGTTGTGAATGCTAAGTTGGAGTGAAAATGATTGTTTGGTAAGCATTGTTGAGTTTGGTTTTGTATTAATGCTTCAAGGTTTTCTGGAATAAAGGTTGAATATAGAAAACTTACTTGATAAGCATTGTTGGAAACATTGGATGAACCTTCATATGCATGATTAGGGTTTGTGCAAGAACATGAGTATCATTGTTATGTGAAGTTGTGAACTATATTGAACTAGGGTTTGTGAAAGAACATGAGTATCATTGTTATGTGAGATTGGTTGATAAGCATTGTTGGAAATATTTGAGTGAATGTTCATATGCTTGGACTAGAGTTTGTAAGCAAGGATTATTTCATTGAGTGATTGATTGAGTGGAGTTGATTGAGCCTAGTCAATTCGATGTGTTGAAGTGATAGTTCTAATTTCGTGAAACAAATTATTATATATTCTAATTTTATTTGAAAAAGAGATTGAAAGTGATTGAGAAGTGTTATAAGTGTGAAGCATATTGAGTCTCTAGAAATTCTCTATATGTTTATGTGATATTGGAAAAGTTCTAGTTAGGACTTGTTGAGCAGAGTTGAGGCAAGTCTTGGTGAAGACTTGTGGATAGATTAGTGTGAGCTTTTGTGGAAGCTTACAATACAGATTTGAGATAAGTCTTTGAGAAGACTTGTGAGCATATTTGATTGATTGGTTTGTTCAAACCTTAGGTTAAGGTTTGGGATAAATCTAGTAGAGTTGATTTGTGATTGAGTCAAGCTTTGTGTTAAGGCTTGAGGATAGATAGTGAGCAGATTTATGCGAGATCGAAGGATTATGTTTAGTGCATATTTTAGGACAAAGGTGAGTAGATTTGTACTAGAACAAAGGACTGTGTTTAGTGGAGATTTTAGGATAGAAAATGAGAAAATTTATGCTATACCGAAGAACTATGTTTAGTGTATATTTGAGGACAAATATTGAGCATATTTGTGCTAGATCGAAGGACTGTGTTTAGTGCATATTTGAGGACAGAGATTGAGCGTATTTGTGCTAGACCAAAGGAATATATTTAGTGTAGGTTTTAGGATAGTTATTGAGTAGATTTGTAATAGACCGAAGGACTATGTTTACTATAGATCAGATCACAAAGATTGAGCATATTTGTGCTAGATCGAAGGACTTTGTTTAGTACAAATTTGAGATAGAGTTGAGATCAAGCTTTGGAGGTGACAGAGTATAGAGGATGACAGTCTCCAGTGGATAGAGGTCCATTAGCTAAGGTAGTAAAGATAGGTCTTTTGTGTGAGGGAAAGACTCTTCAGTGGATAGAGATACATAAGCTAGTGTAGTGAAGGTAACAGTTTTTCTAGAAGATCACCAGCCATAGCTAAGGAGAAAGAGTTCTCTTGTGGATAGAGATCCACGAACTTGATTAGGGTATTGGTGTCTCCTTTGGATAGAGGTCCATAAATATTATAATAGGGAAAGGATTCCCAAGAGATTTGTTGAGAAAATTTTAGTGAAATATTTTCTCCGTGGAGAAGTCCACATTGGGTGAACCCCGTTAAATTGGTGTCTCTATTGTTTGTGGTGATTTGTGCATTGCTTTGATTACTGTTGTTGATATTTCTCTTGATACATTGCATAATATTGATTGTGAAAGAAAAGTAAAAAGTGGTCTTATACTGTTCACCCCCCCTCTCAGTATAAGTTTGTGTTCTTCTCTTTTTGTCCTATTTTGCATGATTTTAGTAATAAGATAGCATAGTAAAAATCAATAGTAAATAAAGATTTTATAAATTGTAATTGGTTGAGTTATTTTTAATTGTTTTCTTACCTAAAAATAGTGTACAATAAAAGTATATCCCAATAATCACATACTATTAATTTTATTAAACACTATATCGGGTTTAAACCATTCTAGAATATAGTTGTACTTTTCCCCAAATTTTTTGGTCTTTTGATTCACAAGAAGACTTTTGATAGCACTGGCTACTTATGCAAGTATAGCTTAAACACCATAATTTATTTATGTGAAGTTTGATAATAAATCTTCATGAGTTTTTCATAGCCTCCACACTGTTTGTGTTTAAAAGCTTTAGTCATCAACTGTCCTCTTTAAATATTGGGTCTCAGTTGCCCATACTACCAAGGTACTGGTTAACTTAGCAACAGAGTGTAAATAATTTCCACAAAATAGGTTTTTAGTTCATAGACATCAATCATTTATTCAAATATAACTTGTTTTTCTATCGGGTATTCTAATATTCAACAAGGTTAAAACATGGTTTGCATTATTGAACTCTCAATTCCATAATATCAATTACAATATTTCATAAGAGAGGATTTTAAACCAAAGTTCTTAAAATATATAAGGATACACAAATTCATATACAATAAACAAACTTTTCTCAACATCACTATAAACACTTGAACCATTTCTTAAATACATGTTTTGTTTTAGAAAATGACATAGACATCATTTATTTACTAATTGATTTTGAATCACTTTCACCTACAATATTGGTTCATCCAACTGCACAGCTACTCATCTTCGATAGTTTCGCTCCACAACTCAGGCTTGGTATAGTCAAGTAGTATACGACCCCATCCTTTGGTTTATGGTATTCACACTGCAACAACTTTGGTGCGATATCCCTCGATACTAACTTCTGGAAATGTGATTTCCAATTTCACTCAACACCATATCATTTACTTACAAATATCAGTAGTCTATGCAGGAAGAAACTTGAATCATCGCTAGGGATCATATACAGCTCTCAATTAATGTACATGTAAATTTTAACATGCGTAAATGTTAATCAAGCTATCAAAAGTAGCATTAAAAATTCACAAATTTTATTTTCTATATCGCCAAAGAATTATATTTATAATTCTCTCTATTTTTTCCTTCCTTCTCTCACTGGGTAAGACTTCCTTGAAACTTGCCTCTAATCACATGAGATGTTTTCCAATCCTTAGAGAAGTATAAATTAGTTTTTCCCTATTTGTTTTAAATTAAAGTACAACTCACTCACGACACTCAACATCTCATTGCTTCCAAATGTAATGTTTACTGCAACACAACAATGTATCAATCATAAAGTCTCTTGGTAGTGTAATGTTTGAAACAATATAACAACAATGATTAAACAACATTACATTACTTCTTAAAAAACATAATGATTCTCAATAATTCAGTAATTCATCTATCTTTCCATTACTTTCAATTACTATCTATCAACACAGTGTCACAACAATATTTCACACAATGAAAATCTTACTAATACATCAGTATTAAATTATCAAATCCTTTGCTTTCATTTTACCATCTACTAACACGACAATACAAAAAAATTTAAAACAGTGATAAGCGATACATGTTAAACATTTTTAGCAAGCATGGAGAATGCATACTTTATATTATAACTACAAAAAAATAACATGTTTCATGCTTTCCAAGCACTCTCGTTCTCTACTCTTCAGTTCCCACTCTCCCTTGTCTCAACTATCCTTCTTTTTTCCTTTTTTCCCTCAACAATGTTTTTTCCTCTTTTATTTGATTTTATTTTTCCAAAATTATTTACAAAGGATCCACAAGTTGTTTACCTTTCCCCTTCATGTGTAGCACTAGATTACCAAGTCACCATCCCTCAATTTCGTGCACACATCGAGTTATCATAGCCATTATTCATTCATAATGGTTTAACAACAAACATGGAGAACACATCTTCCCACATGGATGTTTTCAATTAAAACTTAGCTATGCCCATCATCTAATCATTTCTTTAATATTCTTAACAATAATTATTTCTGTAGTCACATAAACTATTTTTCACACACTTTAAAGTAGGATAAGATAAATAATATTATAATTACTCTACTTCCACTACGTAATGCAACAATGATATTTATAAAAACCTTTCCTACATGGTAAACTTATTTACCATAGTAAATTGATATATAAACAAAGATAATTTTAAATAATATACTTCTCATGCCATAACAAGCAATCACACACACAAGCATTTCAAAACTAGTGGCTCCCAACATCATTGCCACTTTAAATAACATCTCCTATTTCTTACCATACAAACAATATGTAAGCCAAATAAATCCACACAATGATGCAATATGCAATGCACCTAAATGATATGCAAGTGTGAGTTTCCATGTACTCGTGAACTGAATCATCACTTCCTTGTCTCACTTTTTTCTCCTTGGCTTATTTTCGTTCATTGCCATTATAGGAACTGTCCTGCACTCATAGAAGTCGTAATTAGTACCAAAAATAAGATAAAAAGTTAAGTGTATGCATAATTCACTATTTTTCATAAACCGTGCAAGGAGGGTCATTACAAATTGAAATTACTGAAATAGGAAAAGTTGTTGAAAACTGTAAGAAGTTGTGACTAAAATTACAGGAAAAAAAAATAATAAATGTGTAGACACCAAATCACATCCATTAATCCTCCATCCTAACCATCCCACCATCCACTTGTCCACCACACACCTTTCCCGCCTTCAAAAGGCCCACTTTAGCCCTTCCCACCTTCAAAAGGCCCACTTTGAAGAACACAAGCTTATACTAAGAGGGGGGGTGAACAGTATAAGACCTCTTTTTACTTTTTCCTTTATACTTCAAAATAGTAAAGCAATATACCCAAAGCAATATCAAAGCAATGCACAATATCATCCACAAAGAAACACCAATTTTAACATGGTTCACCCAGAATGGTTGGGCTACGTCCACAAAACTTTTCTCTAAAAGTTATCTCAAAGTTATTTGGGAATCCTTCCCAATTAAAATGTTTATGAGCCTTGGCCCAAATGAGATACCTTCCCCCAATCATAATTTATGAGCCTCTGCTCAAAGGAGATACCTTCCCCCAATCAAAATTTATGAGCCTCTACTCAAAGGAGATACCTTCCCCTCTACTCTAGAAATGATCCCTCAGAAGATCAACTACCTCTACCTCTTGCCAACACGTGGAACTCCTTTCCACCGAAGACCTCCTGTCCTCAATGTTTATCCTAAGAGACCTCTGCCTTCTATGATCACGTCCACAGCAGCTTAGAAACCTGTACCAAACACAGTCAGTCGATCTAGTACAAGTCTTCCTCTGTCTGTCAGATCTGTCCAACTCTTGAACAAATCAATCCTTTACATACAAGCCTTCTCAAAGACTTGCCAAATCTATCCTCAGGTTCTTCTCATAGAACCAGTACACCTCTGTCCTCAAGTTCTCTGATAGAACTAACAAACTCAGCTCACAAGTCCTCTACTAGGACCTGTCCAAAAATGCTCACAAGTCCCCACCGGAACCTGTTCAAAACAGCTCACAAGTCCCCACTGGAACCTGTCCAAAAACTGCTCACAAGTCCCCATCAGAACCTGTCCAAAAACTGCTCACAAGTCCCCATTGGAACCTATCCAAAACTTAGCAAGCTCACCAAGAAAAACTTTCTTAGTAGAAAATCACAAAGTGAATTTTTAGAGACCCAATGTGATTTGTCAAACTCATAGAAGCATAAAGAGAATTGTTAGAGACTCAATATGTTCTATACTCAAATACCAATCTCAAAACTCAACTCAAATCAACTCAGCTCAATCTCAATCTCAAATCTGAAAACTCAACTCAATATCTGAAATGGATAGGATAGAATGTTTTCTTTCAAGAACATGAAACCCCAACAATTGCCAATTATGCAAAGAATCACATAACAATGATACTCATGTTCTTTTCACCATCAATTAGGATTTCAACAATAATGCTCATCAAACAAGTTTTAGTCAACCAACACCATTCAACTCAACATCAACCTTGAAGCATTCAACCAATCATCACAAGAAAAGGAAACAAGTAGAAATCCTTTTCCCTCCAAAGATATTTGAACAAAACAGCCACCAACACAATATCACCAAATGCAAAGAATAACTTGCTCAAATCAACTCAATGGAGTAAG
Organism: Wollemia nobilis; assembly: GCA_028583015.1. Taxonomy (NCBI): domain Eukaryota; kingdom Viridiplantae; phylum Streptophyta; class Pinopsida; order Araucariales; family Araucariaceae; genus Wollemia; species Wollemia nobilis. The sequence goes on from JAQPPZ010000415.1 coordinate 950,995, forward strand.
CCCAATATCATGAATCAAGTAAAGCAATAACTTGATCAAACAACCTCTATGGAAGCAACTCAACCATCAAACTCAAAACAGCCAACCAAGGGTTCCACCAACTCAATGCAAGTAGCTAGACTCACAAATATAAACCCTAGTGCACAAAGCGTCCACTATCTCAAACCAAAAATTATGCATTCACCAAAAACTCTCCTTAAGGATAACAATGCATAAGTAGTCTTCAATAAACCAGAAAATAGGATTTACACCTAGCCAAAGGATACCTAGTAGAATACCTTTTCACTCCAACATTATTTTAGAAAACATACACCAATCATACTCATAAGAAGAATGTGCCCATACCTTATTGGAGTAGAAGATAATTGAACCTTCAAGCTGTCACAACACACAACTCTCAAACTTCCAACCAAGTTAGGGTTAGAATAAAAAGAAATGAGCAATAATATAAACTTCCTTTATTACACTTTTTAGCTCCACTTCTTTAAACACAACCACCATAACATGCCAATAAATCAACAATCACAGACTCACACCTTATACCTCCATTTTTAATTTTAGTATATCAAAGAATAATCTTAAAAATACATCCAAAGAAATATGCCCTTATTTCTCCTAAGCTTTTATTCAATGCTAATCACAAAAGCCAAAACTCATAAAATTTAATCACACCTTATAAATCGCTGTCCAAGAAACTCCGAATTTCGTGGCATAAAGATGTTTTAATAAAAACATGTGTTACTCTAGCAAAGCACCCCTGCGAGACTCGAAACGGCGACCCCTGCCAATGTAGTGCCCAACAGCAGACTTCGCTACCACTAGCCCACGTGGGCTACGAAGTTCACAAGTGAACTTCCCTCCACTTCACCCTTGAAAAAAAACTCCCGAAGACTTTTCAACCGCACGTGCTTCTAAGTCTTCCTTTGATCATAGCGAATACAGAGCACAAACACCGCAAATTGCATTCGAGGAATTTCGAATTAATTAACCTTCCAACCTTAGGAGTTGGAGAATAAATAGTCTATTCGAAGACACCTTGATGTCGACAGAAATAAATGCCATTTCGAAATTAATAAACAGTCTTTTCAAAAAGGGTTTAAAAACCCTTAAATAATTTTAATAAATTAAGAATAAAAAAAGGTTTAAAAACCTTTAAGTATTTTTAATAAATTAAAAATAATTTCTCCCTTAATTAATTAAATAATTAATTAATTAAAACCTTGAAGGGTTTTAAATAATAATTAAATAAATAATAAAAAGAACCTCCATTGGTTTTAATAAAAACCCTATCCAACTTGGTTTTAATAAAAACCGGTTTGGTTTTAATGAAAAACACTTGCCAATGGAATCTCTCCGGATTCTCTTAAAAATATTCTCTTGGAATCTTCCACCTTTGAAGCCAACACATACTCTTAACATTAATGCCATTTCCTTTTGACATCAATGACAACTCATAGATAAGAAGCTAGGATCTCAAACCCAAAATTGCCAACACACTTTACCCTTTCCTGCCATTTCTTAACCCAAATGGGCTTATTTTAAGATTAGTTTACATTATTTTATATCTAATATAATATTTTATATTATATTTTAATATATTTATTATAAAATATATATTTATAAACCCAACAAACCACAACCATACGATCTAATCTAATATCCATCATCCATATTCATTAATCCATGCCACATCTAAAGGGTTTCAGAGAACCCTGGAAATCAGTATTTATTGTATCATAAACATTCTATCAAGACAAAATTCATTGTACAAAAGGATTTTTTCAGCTCCCCCCATTATTCAAATATAATCCATTTTGTGCAATTGTCTTTATTTTGTCAGATTTGTTTATTTTTGTTATTGCATAGTGTCATGCTTTTTGCTTCACAAATGGCGATCACGGTGGGACCCCACAAGGGTTTCATTTACTGATTTGATTTACTTTGCTAACTTTATTTTGTTGGTCTGTTACAGGGGTTTTTAGGGACGAAAAACGTACAGGGACGAAAAATGTACCGTTTTCCTACACAACATACCTCGACGGTTTTGGCCATATCTCACTCATCCGGAGTCGTATTGAGCTAAAATTTGGAGGGTAGGTTCCTGACACATCCTATCATGTCTCCATAAAATTTTAGGTCAATAAAAGTAGCAGAGATCTTATAAAGACCTCAGCAAAATGTAGGATTTTTTTGTAAGTTCTTCATCCATTTGTTTTCTCATTTTGCTTTACGTTTTTTTGAGTTTTCTGCTATGTCTTTCAAATTATGAGTATAAAATGAACACAAATTAAGTAATATGGGAAGGAATTCATAGTAGGTTGCATTTAGGTTTTTGCGTGCATTCATTTCACATAAATTTAATTTCTTGTTCTAAAATTGCAAATTTGAGTGATTGCTTGCATTTTGTTTGCATTGAAAAAGAAAAGGCATTACTTAGATTCTGCATTATTTTAGGAGTTAAATATTACTTGATTTTATACATATAAGTAGGAACAATACTAATACGCATAAATTAATCCTGCCCTAGGCTGGCCCCTTTGGCAGAGAGGTGGACGAACCCTCCGGTTGCTCTTTTGATATCATTTGGTATCATTTGTAGGCAGGGGGTTTTGAGCGGTGTACTCCACTCTCTTTAGGTGAAATTTGCATCTTGATGTTGGCTTCTGATTTAGATGAATAAATTTAGTCATCCTTAACATTGTTTGAACACAATAAAGAACAAGAAATTTAATAAAATTTATCACACACTGCACGTGGCACTTTTAAACAGTAGTGGTTGGATTTCATCACCAACCATTGCTTGATATTTGGTGATGGTGGCAGTCATTTCCATCCACCAATATCTACCCTAGACACCTTAGGATACCCCCGAGCAAACTTTTTGGAGGTCATTACCAACAAGAATCTCATTGCCCCAGCCAGCCATAGTTTTTCTCCTTTGTTTTTATTAAGCAAGATTAGGGTACATCAAAACACACAAGCCTATAACTCTAAAAGGAATCTCACATTAAACAAAGAAAATAATTAATGAACAAGGTAAGCCACACATGGTGAAACTTAGCATTGATTGTTTTCTTTTATTTCAAATTTTGTACGAGTTTTCAGTTTGTGTTATTTTGATAAGCTTTAAATTTTTGGTTTAAATACTTTATGGTTTTAACAAGACAACAAAAGAAAGTAATGAACCAAAATTATTTAATGGAAAACATTCCCCACTCTCCCGCTACTTCGGTGGCAAACCCATCTAGTGGGATTCAGACTACTTCATCTGGACCTCCATATCCATCCCTACCACAAGTAGGATACCTTCCACACAATGTGGAACCACCCACAACACACATAGACATGGACAAGGTGAAGGCCATCTACAGGTCTTCCAACTATGTCTTAGAGCCCCTTAGCCAAGAGGGTTTTGAAGAACCCGAACTGGCTACATCTTGCCCGACCCAAGGACATCATAATTATGCTTATGAATATGGTATGCCTTCTTCCCCAAGCCCATCATATCAAAATCCAAACCCTTCATCCACATATACCAACCCCTTGTATGAGGAGTATGTCAATGCTGCCTCACAAGTACCCAACCCCCAAGTTGTCACATCAAATGCAACTTGCTCCATGCCCATGTCTTCCCATCCTTCTTCATCAACACCTCCATCATCTAACCTAGCCACAACCACATCCCTTGACACCTTGTCAGATCAAGAACTGAAGGACACATTAGGTCTAATAAACATATTGCTTTCATAGTGAACAAAAGCTAAACAACCAGCCCATATAGACCCTATGATCCAAATAGTTCCAAGCCAACCTACAACCACCAACCAAAATCTAGCATGGGTCCCCCAATATTCCATAGTCTCTATTCCTAATCCACCTCACATCCACAACCCATCTCATCCAATCATCATTGCTACTAGCCAACCTACAACCACCAACCAAATTCTAGCATGGGTCCCCCAATCTTCCATAGTCTCCATTCCTAATCCACCTCACATCCACAACCCAACTCAGCCAATCACCATTGCTACTAGCCAACCACACAACCATTCCTTCCATAAACCCCCTCATCAACCATCCCCAGCTCTTAACCACCAATATTCACCTCATCACCAACCCAACCCATTTCACAATACCATGTTGGTTACACCACAACATTTATCATCCAACCCTTCACCCAACCATCAAGTGATCCAAGGTTTTCACATTCCAGTGGAGGACCTTAGGTTCCAAGCAATGCAAAAATAGATAGATCAGCTGATGCAAAACTCACCGGGCATGACAAGCCAAAAGCTAACTTTGAGCCAATTGATCCATCAACCAATTCACCCTTCGGTACCATCACCGCCATATCCGACAGATTTCACGTTACCAAAGTTTGACAAGTTTTGGGGAACTGAGGACCCCAAGGAGCATGTGAGTTCATTTGTGCATGCATGTTTTCAAATCCAAGATGACAATGCTCTCATGCTCCGAACATTTCCTCAAACATTAGGGGGTGATGCCATAGAATGGTATAATCAATTGCCTACACATAGTATTTATACTTTTGACCAATTGATGGACCTATTCTTTGAACGCTTTGCCCTCAATGTTAGAAAAAAGGTTTCATTATCGGATATCTATTTGATAAAACAATGGGATGATGAGCCTATATATGATTTTGGAAACCGTTGGAGGGCAGTCATAACAAAATTGCCATTCTCCCTACCAATGGAAGAGATCATAAAACTTTTCACCAAGAGTTGCTTAAAACCCATCTCTTGGATGCTATAGCTAAATACCTATAGAACATTTGAAGAAGCTTTAGCACAAGCTAGTGTCATCGAGGAGATAAAAATCCAAGAAGGTGTCATTAAGCCGAAGAAAAAGGAATGGCAAAATAAGGGCCAATATCACAATAATCAATCAGGCCAAAATAAGTCAACACAAGCCTCAACGATGAGCACAACTAATCAAGTCAATCAAGTGGTGATGAGCCAGCCCGTAGTGGCTCAATAATCGGTGCAACAACCAATTACCTATCATGTGGTCCCGTCAGTAACCCAAGCACCTACGGTTCAAAACACAGTGCCAACTGTGGATCAACCCATCTACCACCAACACAATCGACCCCAACGACAATACACTCCCTTAGCGGAGTCGTATTCATCCCTATTTCAAAGGTTGTATGAGACTAATAAATTAGCCTTTCCATAAATTAGGCTCGATGACCCCACTAAAAGGCCTAAAAATTATAGAGAGCACTTGTTTTGCCCATACCATAGGCAAAATGGGCATGATATTAACTCTTGCCATGTTTTCAAGAACATAGTGCAAGACCTCATAGACCTAGGGGCCATTAACGTGGATAACCCCTTAGCTCCACATAACCAAAACTTTGGCATATATTAGAAACCTCTACCTAACCATGGGGAGGTCCAACATAATGTAGGAGGTAACAATCAACAAGCACCTCCTAACCAAGTAAATCATATCCAACAGTACCAAAACTTTGTAGGAGCGGTCCATGTGGTCACTAGAGGGCAACGGTAAAATCAATAGAATGCCCAACAACCTTCAAATCCACCACCCATACAGACATCACCAAATCCATCTCCACCAATCAACTTATCCAACCCATCAAATCAACCCATCCTTCATCCCATAAGGCCAACGGTAACATTAACTAGCCAGTTAACAACTAGTTTGAAGATGGTGTCAGCCAAGCTTTCTGTATATGAGCTCATCCAACAATCCCCTAGGCATAGAGAAGCTCTAATGGAAATACTCAAGTCAATTGAGTTAGAATCTCAAGACTCTAATGCCTTCAACAACTTTGTAGGGAGTGTTAGGACATGCATGGAGCCATCAATCACCTTCTATGACTTTGAGATAAAGTCAATGAGTTCAGAATCAGTAGACCCTCCATTGCACATAATGGCCTTAATAGATAGGAAGTCATTCAAAAGAGTTCTAATTGATACTAGCTCATCCATCAATATCATAACTACCACTGCCCTTAGCCATCTCCAATTGCCACCTTCCCACATCTCCAAATCATCATTCACCCTCAAAGCATTTAATGATGCTTTGTGTACCACAGTTGGCACTATCATTTTGCCTATAGAGGTAGGGGCCAAAATGTTGCACACAATGTTTCACATCTTGGAAGGAGCCATGGCATATAATATACTCCTTGGTAGACCTTGGATGAGGGAAATGAAATGTGTTCCTTCAATTCTCCACCAATGCTTAAAATACGTTCATGATGGACAAGTCCATTGCATCCCCGTAGATGTAGAACCTTTTAAGTATTGCAACTTCATTTCAAATCCTTATGAATCCATGTTGCCTTCCACCCATTTATTCTTGGCCCCATCATCGAATCCATCCACATCGTCTTCTAATCCACCTTCTTCTAATCCATCTACATCTTCTTCTAAAGCTCCCATCTTAGAGGAGCTACCCATCACATCACCTCCTCAAACATCCATTTCTTCTTGTACATGTGGTCATGGTCAATCTATTGTTAGCACATCATACATCACAACTACCCATTCTTCTACAACCACTTCTTCTATTTCATCATTACCCCATCCATCACCTTCTAATTCCACACCGCCATCCAACCCCACTCCATCAACTGATGTTTCACAAGTCGAACTCTCAGATTATGAAATATTTAATTCACCAATGACCTCCGTAGCCAATCCAGAGCCACCCGAGCCCTCACCATCCACCTCATCAACCCAAGTCAAATTCCACATCACTAATCCTGGCATTGGTGAGTATGTGGTCCAAGATGTCACCATTACACCCCTAGCCATTCCCACAGCTAAGGATTTTGGACGTCCCCGAGATCATCCTTTAACCATAGGTGTTGTTTATGACATGAGCACAGCTCCAAATAGCATTAAATTTGTTTATGGAGGGTTGGATTTCTCAACTGGAGCAAACCCACCCAAAGAACCAAAAGAGCCTAGGCATGCCAACATACCTAATATGGAGGGGTTTCCATCCCACTACTTTAACATGGTTAACTGGTAGGGTCAAGGTCTAGGTTCCCATGAGCAAGGGATGCATGATATCTTAGATGTCCCATATAGAGGCGCTCATGATCATTCTGGTTTAGGCTATACCCCATTGTCTTCCACCTCTTCTCTTGAGCAAGCCTTTAAAAAGCTTAGCCTCAATGATGAAGATCACCCCACCCATCCATTACCCTCAACATCCTCTCTTGAACAAGCCCTTCAAGAACTTCACATTGATGAAGTAGACGAGGATGATCCCATAAACTTCTCCTATCCAATATTTGGTTCCAACGATGAAAGTTACGAAGAGTTTGAAGTTATGTCAAATGCTTCTGATGATTCTGAAGAGGAGTCACCACCCATTGTCCCCATCACCCAACAGGAAGAGTTTTACCTCCAAATGTTCCCCATCCATCATCCCATATTCCGCTTGCTTCTTCCACAAGAACAAGTGGACCCCCTAGTAATCCACCTTGAGCCACCCACATAAGCCAAGAATTGTAACATATGTACATATTCCAAAAAAAAAATTCAAAAAAATCAACAAAACAATTAAAAAAAAAAACAAAAATATGTTGCTTTCATGTACCTAAATGTTAATTTCATGTGTATTATTATAGGGATAACATGACTCCACATCGGTTCAGATTCAATCATTCCATCCACCCATTCATCCAGGCCATCCTTTTTTTCGCTAGGTCAATATGAATCCTATTGACTTATTCACCCCGCTCCGCAATCCATACGATTTGGCTAGGTCAATTCCAATTGACATTAGCCTTATTGAATTGGACCAGATTTCTTCCCCACCCTCCTTTTCAAAGTTCATCCTATCGAAGGAATTTCTAAGGGCTTCGACCAACTACATTCATCCTTCACCACCACCTTCACCTCCATCACTTTCCACCAACGGTCCCGAGGTCTTTCAGGCAGAGTTAGGCAATGATAAACAGGAAGAGTTGGATGACATCTTAGATGACATAAATCTGATCCCAACACCACATCAACTTGAGGAAGGTTCACATATGTCCATTGAAGATACCATCGATGTGAACCTTAGTTCAGATCCCGATAATCCCTAAATTATCAAGCTTGGAAAAATTTTAACACCCGATGAACAGGAGCAATTCATTGCTCTCCTCAAGAAAAAGAAATATGTGTTTGCATGGTCCTACAAGGATATTCCTGGCCTTGACCCTAATATTGTGGTCCACAATCTCACCTTACATCCTGATGCCAAACCGGTCAAACAAAAACTTAGGAGGATGCATCCTACCGTAGCCCTCATAGTCAAAGAGGAAATACAAAAACTACTAGACATTCATTTTATCATTCCCATTGACTATCCTGAGTGGCTTTCAAACATGGTACCCATTCGTAAGCCTAACGGGGTGATACATGTTTGCAATGACTTTTGAGATCTAAATAAAGTGTGTCCTAAGGATGACTTCCCTCTACCAAACATTGATACTCTTGTCGACACCTACGCAGGCCACGAAATGCTTTCCCTCATGGATGGTTTTTTGGGATACAACCAAATTTGAATAAATCCTAATGACCAACACAAAATGGTGTTCACAACACCTTGGGGGACCTTTTGTTTTAGGGTTATGCCCTTTGGCCTTAAGAATGCAGGGGCTACCTATCAAAGAGCCATGACTTACATCTTTCATGATTACATGCATAAGATCATTGAGGATTACGTAGATGATCTCTTGGCTAAATATAAAACTCGACAAGAGCACGTTGGTGTATTGGAAAAAGTTTTTGACCAACTTATAGAATACAAGGTGAGGTTAAATCCCAAAAAGTGTGTCTTTGGTGTTACCTCTGGTAAAATTTTAGGATTCATTGTCTCCAAAAGAGGCATTGAAGTGGACCCAAATAAGGTTAAGGTCATCATGGAAATGCCACCCCCAACTAACATTAAGGAATTGCATAGTTTACAAGGCAAAATTCAATCAATCAAATGCTTCATTGCACAACTTTCCGATAAATGCAGGTCGTTCAACCACCTGCTACAAAAGGGGGTGCCATTTGTATGGATAGAAGAATTTCAAAAAGCCTTTGATGACATCAAACATTACCTAACTTCACCACCAGTATTAACTCCTCCTAGGTCGGGGGTCCCTTTCCATCTGTATGTCTCAGCTACAGAGGCTGCTTTAGGGACAATGCTTGCACAAAAAAATGAACAAAATCGAGAGCAAGCAATCTACTACATTAGTCGAACGTTGGTAAGTTATGAAACATGATACGCTTACATAGAAAAGTTGTGCCTAGCAGTGGTTTTCACCACTAAGAAACTTTGATATTATATGCTAAGCCAAACAACCTATGTCATAGCTAGAGAAAATCCGTTGTGTTACATGATGTCTCGCACTTATAATAACACTCGTACCGCTAAATGGATAATGCTCCTCTCAGAATTTGATCTCAAATTTATAAGTCAAAAATCCATTAAAGGTCAGGTTATAGCCGATCAACTTGTGGAAGCTCCACTACCTAGTGATCATCCTTTTATTATAGAGCTCCCAGATGATTCGGTATTTTTAGTCACTGAATTAGAAGAAGATGTCATTCCGGAGGAAGACGTCGATATCACCTTATTCTTTGATGGATCTAAGTGCGAGAAAGGTCAAGGTGCGGGAGTTGTCTTTCATACACCACAAGGGATTCCCATCCCTTTATCGTTCAAACTAGACTTCTCTTGCACAAACAACATCATGGAATACGAAGCCTTAATCTTAGGTCTTCAATCAGCTATAGCTATGGGTATTAAGCGTATTTGGATTTTTGGGGATTCTCAACTTGTGGTCAAACAAGTAATCGGAGAATACCAATGCAAGGAACCTACCATTAAGCTTTATCATGAAGTGGCAATGAAATTGCTCTCTACATTCGAATGGTATGAAATCAACAACTTACCTTGTTCGACTAATATATTTGCAGATGCAATGGCCTCTCTCGGATCCTTGATTCCAAAGAATGACTTAGGAGAGGTACAACCCCTAATAATATCAACAATCTCTAAAGCAACCATTGTCCGTGCTGACCCTATGGATGGAAAAGATATTTGCTTTATCCATACGGAACCATGTGAGTCTTGGTCAAGCCAAATAGTAGCCTTCCTAAAATTTGGAACACTCCCATGTGACATGTCTCGGTCTGCCAAACATGCTTTCAAGAAAAGAGTAGCCCATTTCATTCTCTTGGGGGACGTGTTGTATAAATGAGGTTATGATGGAATCCTTCTTCATTGTCTCGAACAAAGTGAGGCTCAAAAAGCCATAGAAGAAGCCCATGATGGTACTTGTGGTGGTCATTTTAGTGGAATGGCCATTGCAAAGCGTCTATTACGCATGGGTTATTATTGACCCACAATGGAACGTGACTATTGCAACTATGTCAAAAATTGTAAGCAATGTCAAACACACGCTAATTTAACTCATGTACCATCGCAAGCTTTATAGCCTATACAAAGCCTTTGGCCCTTTTCACAATGGGGCCTAGATTTAATTGGAAAAATCTCACCTCCTTCTTCGGAACAACATACATTCATCATCACACCCATAGAATACTTCACAAAGTGGGTAGAGGCCATACCTCTAACCAGTACGATAGGACCTCGAATCGTGGACTTCATACTTCACCATATCATCTGTCGCTTTGGCATTCCCTCTAAAATAATTTTGGATAATGGTAAGTCTTTCAAGAACAAGGATGTTCGAGCACTTTGTGAAAAGTATAATATCCAACATAGTTTCTCGACTCCTTATTACCCACAAGAAAATGGATAAGCTGAAGCTACCAACAAGACCTTGATTGCCATTCTTAAGAAACTCATCAAAGAAAATCATAAATATTGGCATACACAAATTCCTTTGGCACTTTGGGCTTATCGAACAAGCATCCGAATGCCAACATGAGCAACACCATTTTCCTTGGTCTATGGAGCAAAAGCTATTATGCCTCTCGAGCTTGAGATTCCTTCCTTGCGAATTTCTTTGCAGGAATTCATAGATGATGACACAACTAGACAAGCACGACTTGACCAACTCACTCTCCTAGATGAAAGGTGAGTCAACGCACTAGAACATTTACGAGTTTATCAAGACCGCCTAAAGCGTGCTTACAATGCTAAAGTCCATCTTCATGAATTCCAAGTAGGGGATCTTGTACTCAAATAAAACCAACAAAACACCAATGCTCTGCCACATCTTCGTGATAAATTTATAGCCAATTGGTTAGGTCCATATATAATCACTCAAAAAGTGGGTAACGGTACTTATAGACTTACCGATTTAGAGGGAATAGAGGAACCCGAACCACTTAATTTTCTTCATTTAAAGGCATTCTATTGTTAAAAGTGACACTTTATATGTATATATACATGGCTAAAAAAAAAACAACAAAAACAAATTTCATTTACATAGGCATGCTTTCATATAGGCATCTTTACATGCATTTTTCTTTACGCTTGCATATAGGTATTTTTACATACATACTTGCATTCACTACATTTAACATACATTCTGCTACATTCATTCATTGTACAAATTGCATCCATCCCATCCCATGTTCAATGATCTTGCATGGTAATGATGATATGGCCATAAACAAAAAGTCAAGTTATACAAATTGGGGGTACCTAGTTTGAAGAAATCATGCAACTCTCACAAAAGTCATATGTCAACCACATCATGTGTCAAAAATCATAAGGCCTAGATTTTCAATCACTCAGCCATTACTAGTGTAGCAAGCAACCTCCAAACGGATGTCCAATTTTCTTTAGGACCAAAACACACTCTTCATACACTAAGAAAGTCTTATGTACTGCCAATTTATCACAAAACAATCTTGAACCAACCACATTCCATCACATCTTAAAAACATTTTGAGCTAAGGAGGGTTAGTACCATACTTGGGTAGCACCTTGAGGTAAACAGGGATAATCCTCGCCTATCCCATCATGCAACATAGTCCAAAAATAGTGGTTCTCACCACTACCATAATTGCTCTCCAAAACATAAACATAAAAACATAGAGTAGTAAGGATAGGGTCAAAATTCTCATCATACTTCGGTTGAGAATCCGATTCCCCAAATCTCTATACAAAATTAACAAATAAAATCCAAAACACCCCTGATCCCTAAAGTTGTAAGGATCATACTACACATCTTTGAAAAGGATGGGTAGTCATCCCCAAGGCCTAAAAGATCAATCCCATTGGACTATGGAGTGAATCTCCACCGAGGCTATAGACGCTTGACTAGCAGTGGAGTAAGCTCATGCGAGGTGACATGTCTCTCTCACAAAAAGAGAGACCTCTGACCACACATAAGGACAGGCTAGCCTCGGGTCATCCCCATAATAGGTCATGCCTAATTTACTCATAATGGGTTAATGAACCTCACATGCACACACACTGGTGCTTGATTGGATAGGGTCATTGTCATGCTCAATATTTGGTAATTGAACCTCACTCGCACACACATTTGGTCCTAAAGAAAGTTAGACAACCTTAGTGAGTTTGGTTGAGGACACTAGTATGTTTGAGTCTTTGAAAATCCTACAATATTCATTCCATATCAACATCCATATCTTCTTCCATATCAACATCCATATCTTCTTTCATGTCAACATCCATGTCTTCATAGTAAGTCAAGTTGTAGAACACCACCAAATTCGGTACCCCTAGTTGCAAAACAATGGACAACAAAAATGGCCAATAAAATTTCTGAACTATAAAATATTATACGAACAACATGCATGCCTAGCATATAGTTTGCATTCATTCACAATTAGCGACCCCGGGGCACACGTGCCGCTCTTAACTCTACTTGCGATGTTATTACTATACCAAAAATGAAGCTAAAATATTACGAGAAAACATATAACACAAAAATGACAAAGAATGGATCTTTCATTAATATTGAACCCCGGTTACATGTCGGTCCCTATTAGGGATACCCATCTTGATACAATTATTTACAAGTGGATGAAGAGATGTCCCCTTTTGCAAAAGGGTGGCACGCTCTGAAATGCTTCCTGATTTTGCACACAAAAATGTCTGAGGGCTTATAGATGCCTCCTTCTCCAGGTATGTCTCTTGGACGGATCCTCTTGCTCTTGTATGTCATGGATTATGTCTTGTGAACCTGTGGCCTTGTATGTAATTCAAACAACAATACACTTTTAGATGTCTAATATTGCCTCCCCGGATAAGGTTGTTATTTATAAGAGAATGTAACGAAAATATGATAAAACGATACCATGAAATCAAGTAAATCTAAGCTAATGATAAAAGAAAACAAGATAAAAGATACTATGTCTATTTAAGCTAAGCCTGTGGACCATTTTCCAAGACAACAACCGCTAAAAAAAACCTTGCTCTCCTTGCCCCAAAGCTATGGGTCAAAGACTATGGTATGATGTTGAAGAAAGTAGGTGTTATGCCCCTTGATTTGTCAAAGCTCCGTCGCACACGTGATCCCAAAAAGAAATTTCTCTCTGAAATGATCTCCTGTATGTGATTCGGGTCTTTATATGTCATATATCGATCATGTGTCTCCCTTGGTGCTCTTAGGCTTGCACCTTTTATAGTGTGAAACCCTAGGTCTATGTCCAAGCCCTAGAAATGAATTTCTCATGCGTAGTGCAAGTTAGCATAAGAAGCCCTTGTCTATTGTCTATATTTGAAGGTTAGTTAATTGAAATCTAACTACCCACTTGAGTCTTCTATAAAAACTATTCATTAGCATGAGAAGCTTTTGTCCTTTTTTTATGCTTGAAGGTCAGTTAACTTAAGTCTAAATGCAAACTCAAGTCTCCTATGTGATCTGGTCGTGAAAAGGAATGCAAAGTCACTCCCGCTCACCTTTATTGCATGCAAACTGCCACTTATGCCCGATATTGGGCTTATTTGTCGGCAAACTGCTTCTTATGGCATAGTATCTATCATCTGCAATGGCTATGATCTGGTCATTGTCATCTGTAGCGGCTAAGGTCTGGCTGCTCTAGGCTTGAGTGGCTAGAATCTGGTTGCTCTTGGCTTGAGCGGCCAAGCTTGGATGGCTTGAAAAGGCCCCAAATGAGTGGTGAGAACCACTGTTTGTGCTTGAAAATTCCAATATTATGTCTTATGATCTTATGAGTGTGTCTATGTAAGTAGCTCCTCTAAGCATGACATGATTTAGCCTTTTTGTGATGCGCTGTGTGGAAAACACAACGCTGAGCAAAAATGTAGACTAATCCATTTTTAGGGTGTATGGTGATCAATGGTCTGATCAACGTCAGATGGACCAATCATGTAAGATGGCACACATCCCTTGAATCATTGCCTCAATGTTTGGAGGACTTAGCCCAATGGCTTTTGCATGTTAAATTGCACTCATTCCTCAAACTCAATCGGGTAGCTTCAGCTGCTACAACAATTCCAACCGGTAGGAGAGCTACAATTGAAGATGTCATGTCTACTTATGTTCCCAACAAAAAAGGGAAATTTGTGATTATTGTATGCAATTATTCGAAGGACGAACATGATTTTGCTATGATCAAGTTATCTTTTGTTGATTTTTATTATGATTAAGTTGAAGTTTTGAACTACTTCTTCACACAATGGATTGGTGAAGAAATGACAATGAATGAAGTGACAAGTCACTTGACCAATATGACTAATCCGGTTCCTTTCTAGCATTTGTTGCTTTTAATGGGCAATCCCACATCCAAGTGTGACTCCAATTGCTTATGATAATCATCCATACCTATCCCGAGGAGCAGTCCGACTATCAATAGCCTTCTTAGGGAGTTAGGATGAGTGATTCTATTTATGTTTAGATTGTATCACTTTGACTTAATGTTTTTGATGTCATAGGGGAATTAGAATGACCCCTTCGCACCCGTGGAGCAGTCCAACCATATTGATCTTCTTTGGGTTTGAAGGGTGACATATCATAATTCCAAAATGAGTTGCTTTTGCCCTAAGTGGCCTTATGGTTGCCTATTCATCTCACTGAAATACATGGAGTGCAAATCACTGCAATCGTCGAGTGGATAGAGTATTTAACTGGATACAAGGCCTGCTTGAGATTGTGATTTTATGTGAATTTTTTTTTTTAACATTCTGATAATCCTAAACCATAAAATTGTGATTATTTGTTATTTTTTTTATTCCCTCATTGAAGGAACTGCTTAATTTTGATATATGGACTTGGCTGCTATCAGGTCCAGCGACCTCTGATTTCCTTCCTGTGGCTGTTGTCGCCTTGAGTGTCCAAGAAGCTCGGGTCGCTGACATCAGTAGCGGCCAAGGCATAATTAAGGAAATATAAAACTTGCAATTCTAGGATTTTGACCTATCATTTTCACTATTGAATATTCCATTTTTAGAGCTCTGGTCCAACGATGATGGTTGTGAGTTTAAAACTTGTTGGTGCTAAGGACATGGCTGCACGAGGTGATACATCAGCAGCTAGAGGAGCTGAAGCTTCTCAGGTACTTCTCTTCAAAATCCTAGATCTCTTTTCTTTGCTTAAGTAAAATTGAATTTCACTAAGAAATGAGCAAAACAAACATCACTAAACCTGCTGGCAACGAACAAACTCCGTAATTAGGCTTAGGTTCCTTTTTGTTGCGGTGGGTTGGTCCCCAAATTAATAATCTATCAGTGGCTTTAGCCTAGGGTTTTTGAAAAATTTTCATTATTCACCTACTTTCGCCACTTTGGGAATTCTCAAACTTAGCTTAGTTTCGATTCTTGGGTAGGCGATTTGTTTCCCAATTTTTTTGCTTTCCCTCCCTTTTGTTTCTTTGCTTAAGTTATTTTGTCAATTGTAATTTTTTTTTTATTTTCTAGCCAAGCGTTCACGAGTTTGTCGTACCGCCCCTTGGCTGCTATCGCTCAAAGCGGTCAGCTATGAGCCGCTATTTCTCAAAGCGGCCAAGCTTGAATCCCAATGGTCAAAAATTTGACCATTAGGCCTTGGCCGCTGCTACCTCCAACGGCCAGGTTTCGGCCATTGTAGGCGACAACGGCTAAATCTTGAGCATTATTTTTTTGCGGTTTGTATATTGATTTTATGATTTTTTTTTTTAATTTTGCTTTGCTTAGGTGCAATTTATGCTTCTATTGCTTAGATTTAGAGTAACTCGTACTCTTTTGCACCATTTTCATGAATTATGCCTTATATGCATTGTAGTTATGTTTTCTTTTTCTTATGCTTTATTTAGATCCATATTTATTGGGCTCGGGACCCAAAGCTCTTGTTGGACTTGCTTCCTATATTTTATGACACTGACTGGGAGTGGTTTAAGGCCCGTGGGCTATAGTATGTTATTATGTTGCCCCACATTATGGTCGACCAGGCTTATCTTATGGCTTTAGCCCACCGTTGGGACCCACAGACCAACACCTTCCACCTTCCACCCGACGAGATGACTATCACGCTGGAGGACATGTATAGGATCTTTTGAATCCTATTCGATGGGGTGCCCATTGTTTTGTTGACCACTAATGATCAGGTAGTCATCTATGATAGGGTGTTTGGGGCACATTCTACACAGGCTCTCTGGGAGACTAGGTCTGGAGGAGTATCTATCAAGACTTGGTATGATACTCATTTTTTTATAGTGAGGCATGCTATGTTGTTGATGGTGATCAACAACATTCTTATCTTGAACTACTCAGGTTTGAGGTTCCCTTAGAACCTCCTAGCGATGGTGCAGGACCTACTAGATAGTGAGGATCCTATCATATATGCATGGGGTATATCACTATTAGCTCAATGATATGATGAGTTGTACTGCATCCATTGGCGGGGACGCGTCAACATTACTTGTAGTTTGCTCTTACAGGTTTGGGGATGGGAGCACATTAAGGTAGATCACCCTTAGGGGCTCCTAGCTGAGATTACATCTATTGAGGCTCGAACACAATGCTATGTTGCCAGATGGGATTGGGAGCATGAGGAGCGTAAGAGCCACACTTTTTCATGGGAGCTATCCCACTACACTGATGCATTTACCATATTATTGGATGGATATATCATGTGGTAGTCGTACTATGAGTGTCCGATTTGGGATGATCCAGCTAGTTTTACTGCTAGGACACGGTATGAGTGATGGCTCGTTGGTTGTAAGATTGCCATCCAAGATTTTTCTTCTACGCTTGGGTTCTTTGTCTGTACGGATTGTAGTAGGATGTGCCCTTGGTACCATTCTTGTACAGGCACCTCACAACAAAGAGGGACCTACCTCCATGATAGGTCATAGTGCTTGCATATGAGGAGGATGCCCCAGTCGTAGACCCTACAATGGATAGGGGAGTTACAGAGGCCTATTATCAGTGGTGGGGTTATTGGATGTATCATGGAGTTGACAATCTAGGATATGAGGATGATGGCAAGAGTGATGGTACAGATCTGACAGGACACAGGGTTCGAGCCAAGACCAAGGTATGGGGCTAGCTAGTAGAGTAGGTGGTAGTAGAGGATCCTAATGTTCCTGAGGAGGAGGAGGAGTTAGAGCCCGAGGAGAGAGACTCTCCTCTAAGAGCACAGTTGCACAAAGTTGAGGTTGAGCTCCAGGCTACTAATATCCAAGTACAACAATGAGATGCTATTATTGGGTAGCTCACAACACCGATACTGGATCTACAAGATACTATCGAGGATGGAAATATCAGGATGTAGTTTGTTGTTCCTGCTTCTACACCATAGGAGGTTCCAGTAGAAGGCTCAGGGATAGATGTGGGACAACTTCATTCCTTGTTGGATGAGCATGAGGCTCGAATCCGAGGTCTTACGGATCACATTACCCTCCTTTAGATGTGGCTCAAGAGGCATGATATTTTCCCTAAGGATCTAGCATATGTAGGTGGTTCGTAGGTCAGTAGGTGCTCTACCTTAGAGCAGTCTTCCGCCCATCCTAGCCAGTGAATCTAGACTCGAACAGAGAGACCTACAAGCTCACATCACTCGACTTGTGACATCGCCACAAGGGGAGGTGGCACTAGAGGAGGTGATGCAGGGGGCTCAGGCTCGATACTAGATTGATGTTCTAGTTGGTTCTTGATCCATTTTTGAGGTTGACTAACCTACATGACTATAGCCCACGAGCATTTTTGTATATCCATTGGACTTGAAACACATATTTTTATGATAGATTTGCCTTTTATGACTCATTATATGTATCATTTATTGCTTTATGTTTTTGTTATTATTTTATTTTATGATATGATGCGATGATGGTATTATGATGATTTGATGAATATGTTATATGATAGATGATATTTGAAGATGCTTAGATGGATGTGTAGATGCTTATATGATTTGATGATATGATGCAATGTATTTTGATGATGAATGATGAATTTATGGTATGCAAATGGATATTGCATGTATGTTTTATGATGTGTTTTATGGATGATTAATGACTTGTTTTTGTGGATGCAAATGTTATTGTTAAATGCATGTTTAATCTTTGCTTTAATTATATGCACCTAACTTATGTGATGGAATGGTATAAATGAACCTATATGCTCTAATAATTAAAAACATACGAAATGCATATGACATTGACAATATTAATGGGTGATACCATAGAAAGTTTAAAAATAATCATGAATTTAAATAATCACTTCTATCATAAGAATTGATTAAGTATTCATATATGAGATGTAATGGTGTGTAATGTATCTTCTTAATAAGTTTTTGTAAATTAAAAGATATAAATTAGTCAGTGGTCTTCTATAAACTATTTCTAATATATATGTGGTATATGTCCTACTATGTTGATACCCCCTAATTTATAGAATCTTATAAATAAAGTGATGGTGTGAATGATTTAATGATTTGTTGCTATGTAAAAAAAAAATTGGGGCTTTTCGGAGATTCAAACACTCTAGTTCCCCTATCAACAGTTGTCTACTTACCACTTAGACTTTTTAAAAGTAAGGCTTTTACCATGGACCTAGTTTTTCATGATCTCTGTGTGTGCATGTGATTGTATATTTTGAGGTAGAACTCAAGCATTTCCTCCAATGTCAGGTGAGATTCTTTCAGCCCATTGCTAAGATCAGGGATCCTCAAGTGTTCTCATCCTTATGTTGGACTTAGTTGGACTATACTACTAGGCAATATTTGGTTACCTAAGCTAGCTCATCCACATTCAAACATTGGTCTACACAAATGCAAGAAGCAATTGTAATAGAAATATCGTCATGCGTAAGAATTTCTCCTTCTAGTTTTTTACAATGCTGAGAATTCTAGGGATTCAAGCTTTATTCCCTTCTTTCTGGCTTCTTTTTGGCTTTGGATTTTTCTCATATGTAGTGATGAAAATCACTGTATTTTTTTATTGATTTTTTCTTTTGAGAGGGGATTTTTTAATAGTGATGATAAGCACTATTTATTTTGCTCGTTCTTAGTGATGAAAATCACTATTTATTTTTATTTTTTCTTGAGCTTGCTTTTTTTGTATTTTGAATATATGATTGTATTGGATTTTTGCTTTTGAAATCTAGATTGTATGCTTGGCCTTTTGACTTTGTACTTTTGCTTTGGAATTTTGCTTATTTTGATTTAAGCAAGGGATATTGATAGGGTAAAGCTTGTCCTTTTGCCAGTTCTCAGCACCTTTAAATTGGTTGCACAGGGGGATAAACAAGGATAATCCTTTTCTCTTAAGGTAATCTAGACCGCTTTGCAACTTTTATCTTTTCCTTGTACCAGCTAGGATTTTAATGTTTCAATTAGTGATGGGATCTTGAATATCCAAGGCTTTATCACAGCTAGGCCTTTTTTTCTACTAATCAAAGTTGTTTTCCTCAAAAGTTGATAAGATTACTAGATTTGGTTGACTAACCAAAAAGCCTTACTAATTATGTATAGCAACAAATAATGGTTGTATTGAAAAACACAATTACAGACATGTTGATGGAGGTATGGATATGAATGACTTGTATGACAAACTATGGTATCACTTTTAAGACTCTTATGACATATCTTGTAAGGTATGTAAAAATGAAATGCAATGATGTGGATGCAAAATGTGAAGTGCAATTATTTTTTTATTTTTTATTTTATGTTGTTTTTGTATTTTTGATTAATTTGACCAAAGGGTTTATTATGCCTTTGGGGCTTTTGTTATTGATTTTGACCAAGCGGTTTTGAATTACCCTTGGAGATTTTTTTATTTGATTTTTGACCAAGCGGCGTGAATTACCCTTGGAGCCTTTTTGAATTGATGTTTGACCAAGCGGTGTGAACTACCCTTGGAGCCTTTTTTATTTTGGTTTTGACCAAGTGGTTTGAATTACCCTTGGAGCCTTTGATTTGATTTTTGACCAAGCGATATGAATTACCCTTGGAGCCTTTGATTTGAATTTTGACCAAGCGGCTTGAATTACCCTTGGAGCCTTTTGTATTGATGTTTGACCAAGTGGTGTGAATTACCCTTGGAGCCTTTGATTTGATTGTTTGACCAAGCAATATGAATTACCCTTGGAGCCTTTGATTATTTTAGTTTTGACCAAGTGGTTTGAATTACCCTTGGAGCCTTTAATTTGAGTTTTGACCAAGCGGTATGAATTACCCTTGGAGCCTTTGATTTGATTTTTGAATTTTATGTTTTTATGATTTGTTTGTGTTTTTGACATATTTGAATGTTTTGATTTTTGACATATTTGAATGTTTTTGATGTTTTATGAAATATTTGAATGTTTTTGTGTTTTTATGTGTAAAATACCTTTAGGTGAATGATATTGAGAGGTTTAGGCTCTTCAACACCATCTAATTATATAAGGTGATATGCTCCAGGTCCAACTCTCTGTGAAATCATGTATGCACCTATCCAATTTATCACAAACTTATCTCGTAGATGCGGCGATAGATTTGAATTCTACTGGTTTTCTTTGAGCACTATATCTCCAACCCTGAATTCCCTTAGGTGGACTTTACTATTGTAAGCTCGCGCAAGGCGATATTGGTAAACATAGAGGTGCTCTAAAGCATTGACTCAATGTTCATCAAGAAGCATCAATTGATCAAGGCGGCCATGCCGCGCAGCTTCATCATCTATGAAGTCTTTTAGTGTTATGCATAGAGTCAGTATTTCCAAATCTAGAGGCATGATGGCTTTAATACCATATACTAGTGAAAATGGTGTTGCCCCGGTTGACGTCCGTATACTAGTCCTGTATGCCTATAGCGCAAGAGGCAATTGCTTGTGCCAATCCTTGTGATTTTCTTGCACTCTCTTCCTCAAAATGGAGACTATTGTTTTTTTTAGGCTTATGCTTGTTCGTTTGCTTGCAGATAATAAGGCATTGAAAAACTATGTTGAATATGATATTTTTCTCATTAAAGCACGCACATTTTTGTTCTTAAAATATGGCCCATTATCCGATATTATCTTAGAATGGACTCTAAAATAACTTATGATATTATGGAGTATACACTCCATAATCCTTGGTCCAGTTGTTGATGTTAATGGGATCGCTTCTACCCATTTATTGAAGTATTTTATGGCCATTATGATAAATATATATCGGCATGAGGATGGGGGTGAAATCTTCTCAATCAATTCTAGTCCCCATTATGAGAATGGCCATGCTGCGTGGATGGGCTGCAAAGCTTGCAATGGTAAGTGTGTTAGATTTGCATGATGCTGGCACTTACTACATTTCTTGACATAATCATAGCAATACTTTTCCATTGTGGGCCAGTAGTAACCCATTCTCAATATGCACTTAATGATAGCCATGGCATTGAAATTGCCTCCACATGTTCTTTCGTGAGCTTGTGAAACTACCCAAGTTGTTTCCTAGGGCTCAATACAACAGAGCAATACTCCATCATATCCTCATCTATAGAGGATTTATCCTAGCAAAATGTATCTTGTTTCTCTCTATTTAAATGTTCACCTTTTAGTATGCGACAAACCTTGAGGTATTATTTCAAACTTTAGAAAGTCCTGCAGTTGAGAAAGCCAATCTTGATAGGCCACAACCTCTATAGAATAGACAGCTTGCTCTTCCTACATTTTTGAGGTAGTGAACACGAATTGAGAAAAAAATCTATGGTATATGGTTGCACCACACTTTATGGGCCATTGGGAGATCAATGACCCCCAAGGTGTTGTTTGCAAGAAAATTATGGCTGTGAAGTACCAATCCTTATTTGGTTTGATGTTGATCATGTTGATTGATTCTTGATTGTCAAAATATTTACCACATATTGTTGAGTATGAAAGAAATTTCACATGAATGGTTGTAAAATTAGTAGATATATTTTGAGGGATTAAGGATCCCAAAGAAGCCATAGTGTTTGCAAATCTATTTGATGTATGAGGGATTGCCTCGATGTTGTACCATTCTAGCCGGGCTAAGTAATTGTCAACAAGTTTCTTGTAAGTCTTCAGGAATGGGCACCTGCATTAGAAGAGCCCTTTGACCTAGTTTACTATGAGCAAGGAGTCACCAAAGATATTCAATATTTTAATGCCCATCTCTACGGTTGTTTGGAGTCCCAGGACCAATGCTTCATATTTTGTATTGTTTTTTGTGCATGGGAAGTCTAGTTTGAATGATAAGGGCAATGGAGCATCCTATGGTGTGATAAATACAATCCCTGCTCTGCCTCCTTGTTCACACTTTGAACCATCGAAGAACAATGACATGTCTTTTTCTTTCTTATGTTCTTCGAGCTCTGGCGGATCTGATAATGCAAAGACCGCATCATCAGGCAACTCTATGGTGAGAGGCTTGTTATCCTTAAGAGGCACCTCTACTAATTTATCTGCTATGACTTGTCCCTTGATGAACTTTTGGTTTATGAACTCTAGATCAAATTATGTCAATATCATGATCCATTTTGTGGTGCGTGTATTATGATATGTCTTTCTCATCATGTACTGCAAAGGGTTTTGTTTTGATATAGCATAGGTCGTATGGTTCAACATGTAGTGTCACAACTTTCGAGTTGCAAAGACCACTGCTAAACATAATTTTTTGACATACGCATATCCTAGCTCATAGCTCACCAAGGTACGACTAATGTAATATATGGCTTGCTCTTTGTCTTGTGCATTATTTTGGGCTAACATGGTGCCCAATGTGAAATCAATAGCTGATATATATAGTATGGTATGTCTGGCCTTAGTGGAGCCAATACTGATAAGTCTTGATCTCTACAAAGGCTTGATGGCATTCTTCATCCCAATGAAAGGGACTTCCTTATGTAGCAACTTATTCATAGGTCTGGATTTGTCTGATAATTACGTGATGAATCTTTTGATGGATGCTATCTTGCATTGTAGGCTCCTCAAATCTCTAATTTTGGTAGGTATAGTCATTTCCAGTATAGAATTTACCTTTGCAGGATCAACTTTGATGCCTCTCTTAGATACGATGAATCCTAAAATCTTGCCAGAAGTTACGTCGAATACGCACTTCTTAGTATTCAATCAGAAATTGTGTTCTATGAGGTGATCAAAGACTTTTCTAAGGACTTTGGCATCCTCTTTCCACAATAGGTACTTGGCTAGTAATTCATCCATGTAATATTCCAATATCTTATGCATATAGTCATGGAATATGTATGTCATGGCCCGCTGATATGTGGCACCAACATTTTTGATACCGAATGGCATCACTTTGTAACAAAATGTTCCCCATGGAGTAATGAAAGTAGTTTTATGTTGATCTTCGGGCTTAATCCATATTTGGTTGTATCAAAAAAACCCATCCATTAGGGATAGCATTTCATGACCTGTGGTTGCATCTACAAGAGCATCTATGTTTGGAAATGGGAATGAATACTTTGGTGTTGCCTTGCTCAAATATCTAAAATCCGTGTAGATATGGACTCTTCCATCAGGTTTCCCTATAGGTACCATGTTTGAGACCCACTCAGGGTAGTCGATAGGAACTATGAATACTGCATCCAGTAGTTTTTGCAATTTGTTCTTTACCATAAAAGCGATGGTTGGATGCATTTTTCTTATTTTTTTCTTGAGTGGCTTCTTCATGGGATCCAATGAAAGGTTGTGAATGACTAAATTTGGATCTATCCCTAGCATGTCTTTGTAATTCCAAGCAAAAATATTTGGCCTCTCATTGAGGAGAGTAATCAAGATGGCTTGTTCCTGTAGAGATAGACTTTCTCCAAACTTGACTTTCCTTGGTTGGGTAGGATCATCACTGATGTCCACCTCGAAAGTTGCTTCTATAGCCATATGTGACCCATCCTCTAGCTGATGAGGCATGGGTATCAAATGAATGTCATCAATGAGATTCACAAGATCTATTGACTCAGGTTCCAAACCAATATGGAAGAAGTCATACGCACAACCTGGTGCAAGATGGAACAACTGTAACATCTCTTCATTGGGGAAGAGGTCTTTTGGCTCTATGGGTGAACTAGCACAATCCCAATCAATAGCATCTATATAAATATGCAATGATTTGGTAGGATCTGTTGGATTATGAAGTGGAGTGGTCAAATTTATGGAGATCATGTTGATGGATGGGATGAAATCTCCAGGACCACATGGGTGCAATATTGTCTTAGGGGTTTCTCTTCCATACTCGCTATGAGGTTCTATAGAAATGGTAATTTTTGAATTTGGCCTGTAAACAAGGTAGACAATAGGATCATTGGGCTCTAACTACTCTCTGAATGTAGGTGTAGGGGGATTAACCATCTGATGAATGGAAGCTAGGTCAACAAGTATTTCTAAAAATTGGAGTTGAGGGTCTATGGAACGAAGTTCCACCTCTCTCTCTACTAGCTCGTTGACTTGCCACAAGTGGTGAGGTCCAAGATAATCCATATCAGTATCATCCTCAAATTCATCATAACTTATCCAAAAACCATTAGCATTGGTATGCGGTCCTACAACAAGGGGCTCATGTCTTGGCCCTAAGTAGGCCATCTCTATTTCATCTTCATATTCTTTGTCACTTATGAAGAACCCATTTGCATTTGTATCTTACCCCAAAGTTAGGAGTTTATGGCTTAATCCTAAATAAGTTCTTTATGTTGAGTCTTTTGATTTGTAGTCACTTTCATCTGATATATATTCAATCTCATCATGGACGGACCATGTGAACCTTTGTAAATAGCGAGGCCCTTGATAGGCTAGGCCAAGTTGTGCCTCATCATCACTTGTGTCATATCCATTCTCCTCATCCCATGAGTTGTACCCTATTGGGGTGGAATCAATTGAGGTATTTGGATGATAAGTTTATGGAGGCGGTATGTTTACCGTGGCCACTTGTCTATTGCTCAAATTTTCTATTCTCAAGGGGTGATAAAGAATGAAATCAATGTCTTCTCCCAATCCTATTCTTAATATTTTCAATGCCACTACAAGCGAGTCATCTCAACCTCTGCTATAATAGCCCAAGCCAAATCTATCGGAAGGAAGCTGATATAGTGGATCATAAGGCCTCCTGCACCCCTGCTCATATACGCCAAGGCCATAGCCATGCCAATGGCAATGCTCAAATTATCTTAGAGCAAACTCAAGATTAGAGATGTAATGAAAATTGACTGTGAATAATTCATCACCATCTCTTTCTATATCTGAAGACTTATGAGCACAGTCCAGACCAGCATACACAAAATTGGTTTGGTTGGGAGGGATTCCCAATGGAACCACTATTCCTACTGGCGGCCTTAAGTCTTTAGGCCTCCATATGTCCTGTGCAAACTCAATGATAGGCGTAAAGGTAATGTTATGCACAAGGTATTCCCCTATGTCTGTACTTTCCAAGTGTATTGATGCATGCGACGTGGATGACCCCATGGATGATACTGGCGAAGTAGGATGATAATCACTATCTTCATCTTGATCTTGAGGATTGTAACACAGTGATGGAGTATTCTCGATGGGTATGTATCTTCTAATGGTCATAATAATCCTTAGGATGAGCTTGATCTTAAGTACCAAATCGAACAATCTTCGAAGAACCCTAACTACCCTTGTACGGACTATCAATCTCTTGTACGACCTTCCACACATACACTGTATAATCTGATATTGTACGATGGCCAAGATGGTGTGATCTTGCACTCAGTAAAATTGATGGATGTTGTTTTGGAGGCTGTCGTACATAGTTTTGTAATCATTCAAGTCGATTACCAAAACTGCCAAATCAAGTAAGTTTTTATAAATTGCTTGTTTTACCAAATTGGGTAAGGATTTCATGTACGATTTGTACGATGTACGATCTGTATGATCCAAAGGTACCACAAGATAGTATTTACAATGCTCTTCTGCTCCAATATCTGTCCATAAGGTGTTGTAAGGTTTTAACAGTCCAAACAAGATGATTTCACACACAAGCAAAGCATCCAATCTAGGATTATAAGTGATTCCGTTCAAGCAATTACACCCAAAAATCATACAGTCTGCTTCAATACATCCTTGAAAATTTCCTCATGCTCCTAGATCATTATCCATGATTCCCACCAGTAGTAATATGCTCACAACCTGCAATGAAGCCTAAAACTAACATATGACAGTAAGGAAGAAACTCAATCACACAATAATCATCCACAATGCATCAACCATACACACAAGATCGTACACTATCATCCATAATGTCTGTTCTTTATTATTAATGGTGATAAACTCAGTACAATGTGGAAACTCTATCCATACTATAGTAATAACTCAGAAACATGACTAACTCTCTATCATAACAACTATGAACTAGTAAACTAGTACCCAGACTCATAAATTCAAAAATGGGGCCTTATATAACGTTGCCCAGGCCGTTCCAAAGTGGTTCCTGATACAATCTGTTATTCACAACTGCCCAATTACAATTGGATACATTATTTTGGCCTTTTCCTAATTTTACACCTTAGATTAGCAAATCCATGTGACATTTCATACCGAAATTATATTTCCTTTGCATTTTGGTGCGCCCTGTACAATTTGCCACTGCTCTATATGGTTTACCACTTTAGTTGTATGGTCTTATGTATGATTTGCTCCCTATTGTACGGTTTCACAAAATTGGAGCAAATCATCTCCAAAATAGTCAAAACTTTAGCAAATCACTTCTTCTTTCTCTAGGATGTGGATTTGCTACCTATATCTACCCTCTGCTTTATTTGAGTCGGCGTCCTCGATGACTCGTTCTGATTATTTTGTATTTTTTTAGTCAAGCTACCTCAGCATCCAAGTCCTTGACTTGGGTCTTTTACATTTCTCTCTCATTTTTTAGCTTGGCTACATAGCTCCCCATCTCGACGGCTTTGGCTTCGTGAAGGTTAGTCTTTTCCTTTATGGCTTTCATGAAGTCCATCATCTATTTCTCTCGGTTGGAGGCACTCTTTGACAACATATCTTTCCAATGAGCCTCTGCTCTAGCAACCGCTTGAAGCTCTTCATTCTTCTCATCAATAATTTTCAAGTGATGCTCGATGTCATCTTTGAGAGCTTATATCTAGTCTTCCTTGGTCCTTATTTGAGCCTGCTTTTCCAAGACCATCTCATTGAGCTTATTTTTGTTCATCATCAATTCCTCTATATGCTTGGCCTACATAGCTATTTGCTTATCTTTCTCAGCCAACTAAGCTAACATCTGCTCATCCTTTGCTTTGATTTGTGCCTCTAACTCCTTTATCCTATCTTCTACCATCTGAGCGATCTGTTGCTTCTCTTCCTTAAGTGTTGTAATCTTGGCCTTAGACTCTATTTTGAAACCTGACAGATCCTCCTCCAAATTCCTTATCTTTTCTTCTAACATTGTCCTACTTTTATGTAGTTTTTCCTCCATTACGACCAATTCCTTTTGAGTGGCTATAGTCTCCTCTACTTGCACCTCCTTGAGTCGATGGATTTCTGTCAACCCAATGCTCAGCCACTCTATCCAATGAGTCAGGAAGTTCAACTTCTACAGGGTAATGGACACACCTATGGCAACCCATCTATACTCCACATATACCGTATTGGTTGGGTAGGTTGGATGACTCATTCTATCCAGGTAAATCCTTAGGTCCCTCCTATAGTTTGTGATCACCCCTTCTAGCAAGTCTTCTCTTCCCAAAATCATTGTTAACTCTTCCCTAGGTAACCTCCATGGATGTTGTGCATGGATCTCTTATGTCTTATTTATCCGCTTCGTACTAATCACCCATTTCGTTATATGCTCCAACTCGAGAGACACTTTTTGTTCCAAAAACAATTATCCTATATGGCCAATAAAAAATGTTGTTCTTGCACTATTCATCACATGGCCTAATTGGCTAAATATGTGCACCACCTTATCCTCTACACCTCATACCTCCTCTTCCATCGTAATTCTTTCGAACCACGGTATTTATAAGAGATAACTGGATTGCATTCCCCGTCATTCTTCCTCTAAAGGAGTCCTCAGTTTATCTTCTTATCTAAGGTGGTTAGAGCTTCCTCCAAGCTCTCTAAGTTCTCTCTCGATATCAATATTTTCTTGAGGTGGAGACTATTTCTCTTGTTCCTCCTCCCCCTCCTTATCTACAATGTTTACGATCTCTTCCTAAGATCGATACTCGTCCTGTCCATGAGCCTTCTCTACTCCAAATGAGCCTCCTCCCTATGGCTTTTTTGTATTATCTCGGACTTTCTCCTTGCCCTCCACTTTTTGCTCTTCTACCACTCTTTCCTCCTACAGCTTTTGTGCATCCTCCATTGTGACCTTTGGGGCAACAAGTGCTTCACTTTATTGTGGTTCTTCCTTCTTCGAGACTTCATGTCTGCTAGAGCCTCCTGATACAAATATGTATCACATCTTCTTATTCAGCTCTGCTACTACTTCCTCTTGGGTAGTGGCCAATCCATCATGCCCTACCTCAAATCCTCTAAAGAAGTCAAAGACATCCATATTATCATATTGAGAGAAAAAAATTTGCGAGAGTACTATTTTCTCTACCTCTACCCAATACACTTCATCCAGCTTCGTCGCTTCTGAATCTGACTCTTTCATTCTCCATACTTCAGGAGTTGGTTTTCCTGCCATCCTCTCTCTCTGCCTTCTCGTCTTGATCTAAATCAGACTACTCTCCCTTTCTTTCTCAAGAGGTTGCTCCTACTACCTTCTAGCAGGTACCGATTGTTCCAATTTTGGCTCCAACCATCTTGGGCATTTCCTTCGATGATGTACATCGACATCCTTCTTCGAAGAAGTATCTTCTTGAGCTTCACTCTTGTGTTGCTCACTCCGTGTTTGTGGTTTCTCCAGATTCACCTTGGCTATGGGTACAGTATTTACCCATTTCAGTATAGTTGGTTGATCTGGCCTAATATCCCTAGGCTACATCAACCCTGGGAATGTCATCCCTACTTTTGTCACTGCATTGAGAAGCAAACCAATAGCCTGAAAGGCCATCCCAAAGTTCTTCGATCTCTTCATCAATGCTTCGTGCATTCTTCGCTCCAGATAGGTACCCCAATCATACGAAATCCCTTGGGTAATACCTTCTACGTATTGGGCCATCCACATAGGCATCTCAGTCATCCTTATGTCCCCTGACAGTCGAGCCATGACTGTGTTCATTGTGCAAGCCCAGTGTTCATCTCGTAAGTGGCTTTGTTTTATTTCGTGCATCCTTGCACCAAAAATCTTAGCCTTTGTCAGTGATTTGACAGTCATCAAAGTAGTGACCAGGTGGTATGCTTCAATAGGGTCTACCAGTTTCTTTACTATCTCCATACCCTCCGTTGGTAGTGTTGTGGCTGATCCACAACACACCCCAAAATTGGGGACCCACCTTTTTTGCATGCTTTCAAAGAAGACCACAGTGACCCAGATGCTAAAAAATCAAGGAAAAAGCAAAAATTTCACAAAAGAGAAAAAGTGTCACGATATCGCGACATGTCGCTCTGTCGCGGCCAAAAATGAAAAGTTGTCGCGATATCGCGACATGTCGCTCCGTCGTGGCCGAAAATGAAAAGTTGTCGCGATATCGCGACATGTCGCTCCGTCGCGGCCAGAAATGAAAAGTTGTCGCGATATCGCGACATGTCGCTCCGTCGCGGCCAGAAATGAAAAGTTGTCGCGATATCGCGACATGTCGCTCCGTCGCGGCTAGAAATGAAAAGTTGTCGCGATATCGTGACATGTTGCTCTGTCACGGCTAGAAATGAAAAGTGGTCACGATATCGTGACGTGTTGCTGTAGTGGAATGGAAAAGTGTCGCGATATCGCGACAGGTCGCATTTTCGTGGCTCAGACAAACGAAATGCAGCAAAGTGGAAAATGTCGCGATATCGCGACATGTCGCGTTTTCGCGGCTGAGACAAGCAAAGTGGTACGGAATGAAAAAGTGTCACGATTTCGTGACATGTCGCCATTTTGCGACCTGAAGACGAGATGAAGGGCGAAGATGAAAAGCGTCGCGATTTCGCGATAGAAAGCAGCCAAGTGGTACGGAATGAAAAATTGTCGCGATTTCATGACAGAAAGCAGCAAGATGGTGCAAAAGAGAAAAGCGTCACGATTTCATGACAGAAAGCAGCGAGACAGCCCAAATGAAAAAGTGTCACGATTTCATGACAAGAAACAGCGAGATGGTACGGAATGAAAAGGTGTCACGATTTCGTGACATGTCGCGTTTTCATGGCCAGGTAGAGCAAAACATAGCAAAATGAAAAGGCGTCATGATTTCGCGACAGGTTGCATCCTCATGGCCCGAAAGAGAAAAACGTCACGATTTTGCGACAAGTTGCAGCGAGATAGCCCGAAACAGAAAAGCATCGCGATTTCGCGACAGGTTGCATTTGCATGGCCCATTGACAGAAAATTGTCATGATTTCGTGACATGTCTTATTTTTGCTATGCATGAAGGCAGACAAGGTTGCGGGCAAAAAATTGTCGCGATTTCGTGACATGTCTTATTTTCGCGATATAGGTAGAAGAGCAAAGCTGCATGCAGAAAAACGTCACGATATCGCGACATGCTATTTTTGGTCACGATTTACAGGGGGCAGTTACGGAACATGCAGAAAAGCGTGGAACACGTGGCATAAAAGTGTAAGGGCTATAGAAGCGTTACAGTTCACAGAGAAGATCAAGCGTTAGACATCGAACAAGAAGTCAAAGACAACGATGAGATGGGGAATACGAAATGATGCAATCTGGGAAATGAAACGAAGCGTCATAGGGCAAAGCAGAGAGCATTGCCAGAAAGTATAAAAGCAGAGGCACAGATTGGTACAGGGGTCGGAAACCACTGGGAGCAGGGTTGCAGAGCTGAGGGTGATGAGCCATTCTGGACCTGCTTTGGAGTGCTTTTCTTCCACTTTTTCTGGTTTTGGAAAACCAGAGATCTGTTATTGTAAAATGACAAATATTTAATGCAGATAAAATTTCAGAAATTTGCATCTTATGGGCAAGAAAGAAGGAGTCATTTTTTGCATGCAAGATTAAATGTCTATTTTCCCTTTTCGGATTTTAGGCTTGTAAATGTAGTTGATACAAGTTTTTCTTGGTTGCTGCATGCGAATGCTTAAATCTGAAAACCTCATTCAAATCCCTAGAAGCCAGCACTTAGCTTATCAGGATTGTGCATGTTTTGCAGGTCCAATAGGTTAGGTTGCATGCATGGAAACCTCATATCTTCGGTTTTGTCGGAACAGGATAGCATCAGACTGAATGTGTTCTATTTTTAATTTTTTGCATTTCTTTTTCATTTTATTTTATTTTTCCAGAAGGTTTAATTTATTTAAAATAAACATTTAAAAATTACAAAATCTAAAAAAAAAAACAATGAACAATCACTAAAGCTTCATGATGAAATAAACCAACATTGCCCCTTGTTTACAGTTACTTGCAATCACTAAGGTGTTCCAAGCATTTAAATTGATTATCTTCATTTGAGATTACTAATACATAGTTGCAAATGCTAATACAGTGGAGACCTTGGAGAAGTTGTTTGTTTGACTTCTTTGCAAGAGGGGATTTGGGACCCAAATCCTAAAGGAGAGTTGTACTTTCACAGCTGGGTGAAAATACCACTCAACATTTTGGCGCTAGAAGGAGGGCATGAAAAGGTTTATTTTATCGTGATTTTAGATGCTACAGGTTTATAATTGTTTAAGAGCTTTACATTGCTAAATATTTCAAGTCCATTTGATTAGCATCTTTGGCCTCCTCTAACACCACTCAACATTTTGGCGCTAGAAGGAGGGCCTGAACCGGTTTATTTCAGATTGATTTAAATGCTATAGGGATTTAAATTTTGAATATTTCATGCCCTATTGATTATTATCTTTAGCCCTCTTTTAACAATACAACTTTGTACTGTTAAAAGGAGGACATGAATTGCTATGCATTGTTCTAACGCTTTGATTGTTCATACAGGAATAATGTGATTTGATTTAATTTAAAAAAAAAATAATTTTGATATTAAAGTTGTATTCTTTAAGATACACTAATGGCTATGTTTTCACCATGGATGCCAAGTAGCCCATTGAACATACCGGGAGTTCAACATTATTTTCCCATTGGTTTTGAGAGATGTCTTCCTCGATTTTTGTCTAACGGGACAAATACTGCAGAAGAACACATTCAAGCATTCAAATTCTATGCCAATCACTTAACAAGTTGGTATGATGATGTTGCTTGTAAAATGTTCCTGTACACCTTGGACAAAGTGGCATATGATTGGTTTACAAGTCTACCTTTAGGGTCTATCACTTCTTGGGCTCAACTAGAGGCAGCATTTCTTAATCAATTCAACAAAAAGCAAGTTGACTCAATCCGCATGTATGAGCAATTTTTCACTATTAAAAAAGGACCAAGTGAAAATGTGAAGTCATTTTCTGAAAGGTTCTTTGGATTATATACTCAATTAGTGACATTTTATGTTCTGCAAGAAGAAGTGGCTCTCCAAATATATGTCAATGCTCTTGACCCACTCACTTCCACATATTTGCGAGGGATGCCTCTAATCACATCTTTGTCACAAGCCTATACTCAAGCAATGGCAATTGAGCAACAATTGAGTTGTCAAAATTATGGTGTGGGTTTTGGATCATATAATTTTCAATCATTTAATACCTCCTTTACCCACCCAATGATTTATCCACCTCAACCAAGTTCAAGTGTGAATCAATTTCAGAATCAACAATCATTCCCAAGCTTCAATCAATTTCAAAATCCTCAACCTACTATGCAAGATCAACCATCTTTCTTAAGTATGAATCAACTTCAAAATACTCATCTTGATTCAAAAGATGTTTCTAAAATCAATTTCAATGATTTTCATAATAATATGATTTTAGGCAAGGGAGGAGTACTAGATCCAACTAGTATTGAAACATGTGATAGATTGGGAACCCTTGACTCACCAAAAGATGAATTCTACGAGGATGAATCTATTTCGGATGACATGTTGGATGACATTGTTGAAGATAATGGCCAAGAAAATTCACACCTTCCAAATTATGTTAAACTTGAATCATGGGTTACACATGTGGATTATGATGGCCTTATCAATTTGAATACAAGCAATAACCCAATTTTGGAAGTAATTGAACCATCTAAGGAAGGTGAAGATAAATTTGATGAGAAACATGTTGATGAATTAAAGGATGATGAAGAAATAGTTGAGCATCACAATTTGATTTTGAAAGATGATCATCATGATTCTTGGGAAGAGTATGCTCACTCCAAAACTGCTAATGAAATTTGTGTGCCTATTGATATGCAGGATAATACGATTGCCCTTTCATATGAGGATGTTACAAGTCCTGTACAATCTAAGAATGCTTTGGAAGAAGGGTTGGAATCTCATCAAAGGTTGGAGAAGGATAATGATTCTACTACCATGGATAAAGAAGGAGAATCAATTGATTTTGTTCCCCTTGAGGGGCAAGAAATCGAAAATCTTGATCCACCTATTGTTTCTACAATGTCTATGCCATCTCAAAATGATGAAATTACAAAGCCTAAGTGGTGTGGGTTTGATACTATTGATGATCCTAATGAAAATATGGATTTTGAGGCAACTCAAGCCATTGATCATGGAAAGGTGTCACGCGACACATATCTTGAAAAACTAGGCTCTTGTTTTGAAAAATATGGACGCATGTTTGATTGGGTGCCTAACTTTGGTGTTTTTGAACAGGTGTTGGATGATGAAGAAGACAATGAGAAAAAAGAAAAAGCTACTAACACTCATCAAGTTGTTGTAAATTCTAATCATGATGGGTTGAGTATGGGTGACAAGGTGAAATCTTTACCTTTGGTAGTAGCTACAAAAATTTTAAGTGATGGGTTACATGATGTCCCTTTGGATGCTAATGTCATTAATGATGAAATGTCAAATCTTGGTGATGTTTGTCAAGTTTTGATTGATTTTGATTGCTTTAAAATCTCGAAAAATAATTTGAATTCAAGACTTTTAGAAATAGGCTCTTGTTTGCAACATCTCACATTTGAAAAGGAAAGCCTACTTCTAAATCATGAATGGAATGATGAAACTGGACACTTTCAAGAATAGACAAGATAAAATTGAATACCAACCATTGTCTAATCAATTTAGTATTTGAATCTCACCTATGATGTTGGTAATAGAACTAAATCAAATTGGTGGGGTGAGCAAGGTAAGTTGAAAGTTGTTGCATGGTGTGGTATAATCTTGTTTTTGTTGGATTCCTACATCATTTGGCATGCATATCACATTATATTTTTGTTGAAATGTTCTAATCATGTTTGGGATCCAGGAAAGTGATAATCCAAGCTTTGCATCATCTTGTATTATTTTGTACATTTGTATATAGGTTTTGATTTTTGGTTTTGGTTTGTGTTTTCAAATTTTCATTTTTGGATTGCATTTTGGTTTTGGATTGAATCAGTTTTGGTTTTAAGTTGTGTGTTGGTCCTTTGGACATTTTTGGTTTGTAAAAAAAAAAAAAATTTCGAGATGTCAACTTATGCCTAAAATCAGGAGAATATGAAACATTGGAATTGTATTGCAGAAAGCTCCACAAGTAACGCAAACACATTAAATAATATCGTTTGAAACTTGTGATGCATGAAGTTGTCAGTTTTACAAATTATGGCAACATAGGTGGTATACTCCATCCACAATTCAGAAAAGCAATGCATTCATATCTCATGTTACATTCCACACTGCATATATATGTCATCTTAGTTACATATTCATTTCAGATACAATCATTGAGAAGGTGTCGAATCCTCTTAGGGTTATTCTATAACATAAATAATAAAAAATCCTAAGGTTGGGAACCGATGCCCAAACTATCTTGAACCAAGCACGTTCTATGCACATTAAAGAGGATCTTGAGCAAAATGGTCAAAACCATACTTGGAAGAAAAGGTGAGGCGAAAGAAGTATTTCATGTCTATCCTATCATGCAACATAATCCTTAAAACAGTGGTTTTTACCACTCCCATAAAGCTTAAAGCCTAAAATCAAAGTAGTAAGGATAGGGTTAAATCCTCATCGAACTTAGGTTGAGGATCCAATTCCCCAAAGCTCTGATTTGACCTTCATGGAGTAGTAAGGATAGGGCATAATTCTCATCTTACCTAGGTTGAGAATCTGATTCCCCAAAGCTTCCATCTTTCATTTTATCATAAAACTTGGATGGGAAGGATCGTACTACATGTCCTCTGCAAAGGATGGGTAGTCATCCCCAAGGTCCAAGAAATAAAAAAAAATAACTAAATATTTCCCATTTCATCTTCATCTTGGATTGGAGGGATCGTACTACATGTCCCTAGCAAAGGATGGGTAGTCATCCCAAAGGTCCAAGAAATAAAAATTAATATTTCCCATTTCATCTTAATATTGGATTGGAGGGATCGTACTACATGTCCCTTGCAAAGGATGGGTAGTCATCCCAAAGGTCCAAGAAATAAAAAAAAAGAGAATGAATGAAGCCAAATCATGGATTATGGGGTTAAGTATGCTCATGCGTGGCATCATGTCTTGTCTAAAAGCAAGACCATTGATTGCTCATATGGATAGACTAGCTTGACCATTTCATTCATAACAGGTTAAATCATTTTGTTCAAAGTGAGGTAATGAATTCCAAATCAGAATAGTAAGGATAGGGTTAAACTCCCATCTCGCTTAGGTTGGGAGTCAGATTCCCCAAAGCTCTAATTTCACTTTCACTTGCACATGGGTTCAAGATAGTAGTGACACATAACCAACTTTGGGATCTAGTAAATTAATTCAGTATACATATATTTGGTCCTAAGAGGGTTTGACAGCTTGAATATGTTTGTTCATGATATTAGAAGGTTTGAGCCTTTGTAAAGCAGGTTGTTATGTCTCTAGCATCTTCATCATGCATCAAATCCTGCACAAATCATTCATAGCCTTGCATACAAATCATAAGTGAAACTGACAATGGAATGTTGATCAAGTTCAAATGATAGGGAATGAAAACACATTGCACACACCGAGATGATACTTAATGATTTTGATGTTTCATGTATTTTTGGATCTATCGGTATTTGTTTATCTTTATGTGTTGACGCTTGTATCTAAGCTTGTATATTTCAGGTTGGGTTCTCACCAAAATGCTCAGGAGCATTTGACAACAGAGTCGCCATTTGTTGTGGCTGATCCACAACACACCCCAAAATTGGGGACCCACCTTTTTTGCATGCTTTCAAAGAAGACCACAGTGGCCCAGATGCTAAAAAATCAAGGAAAAAGCAAAAATTTCACAAAAGAGAAAAAGTGTCGCGATATCGTGACATGTCGCTCCGTCGTGGCCGAAAATGAAAAGTTGTCGCGATATCGCGACATGTCGCTCCGTCGCGGCCAAAAATGAAAAGTTGTCGCGATATCGCGACATGTCGCTCCGTCGTGGCCAAAAATGAAAAGTTGTCACGATATCGCGACATGTCGCTCCGTCGCGGCCAGAAATGAAAAGTTGTCGCGATATCGCGACATGTTGCTCCGTCAGCCAGAAATAAAAAGTTGTCATGATATCGCGACATGTTGCTTCGCGAGAAATGAAAATTGGTCGCGATATCGCGACATGTTGCTACTAAGAAACGAAAAGTGTCGCGATATCGTGACAGGTCGCATTTTCATAGCTCAGACAAACGAAATGCAGCAAAGTGGAAAATGTCACGATATCGCGACATGTCACGTTTTCGTGGCTGAGACAAGCAAAGTGGTACGAAATGAAAAAGTGTCACGATTTCGCGACATGTCACCATTTCACGACCTAAAGACGAGATGAAGGGCGAAGATGAAAAGTGTCGCGATTTCATGATAGAAAGCAGCCAAGTGGTACGAAATGAAAAATTGTCGCGATTTCACGACAGAAAGCAGCAAGATGGTGCAAAAGAGAAAAGCGTCATGATTTCGCAATAGAAAGCAGCGAGACAGCCCGAATGAAAAAGTGTCACGATTTCATGATAAGAAACAGTGAGATGTGTACGGAATGAAAAGGTGTCGCGATTTCGTGACATGTCACGTTTTCACGGCCAGGTAGAGCAAAACACAACAAAATGAAAAGGCATCACGATTTCATGACAGGTTGCATCCTCGTGGCCCGAAAAGAAAAACATCACGATTTTACGACAAGTTGCAGCGAGATAGCCCGAAACAGAAAAGCGTCGCGATTTCACGACAAGTTGCATTTGCGCGGCCCGTTGATAGAAAATTGTCACGATTTCGTGACATGTCTTATTTTCGCTGTGCATGAAGGCAGACAAGGTTGCGGGCAAAAAATTGTCGCGATTTCGTGACATGTCTTATTTTTGCGATACAGGTAGAAGAGCAAAGCTGCATGCAGAAAAACGTCGCGATATCGCGACATGCTATTTTTGGTCATGATTTACAGGGGGCAGTTACGAAACATGCAAAAAAGCACGGAACACGTGGCATAAAAGTGTAAGGGCTACAGAAGCGTTACAGTTCATAGAGAAGATCAAGCGTTAGACATCGAACAGGAAGTCATAGACAACGATGAGATGGGGAATACGAAGTGATGCAATCTGGGAAATGAAACGAAGCGTCATAGGGCAAAGTAGAGAGCATTGCCAGAAAGTATAAAAGCAGAGGCACAGATTGGTACAGAGGTCAAAAACCGTTGGGAGCAGGGTTGCAGAGCTGAGGGTGATGAGCCATTCTGGACCTGCTTTGGAGTGCTTTTCTTCCACTTGTTCTGGTTTTGGAAAACCAGAGATCTGCTATTGTAAAATGACAAATATTTAATGCAGATAATATTTCAAAAATTTGCATCTTATGGGCAAGAAAGGAGTCATTTTTTGCATGCAAGATTAAATGTCTATTTTCCCTTTTCAGATTTTAGGCTTGTAAATGTAGTTGATACAAGTTTTTCTTGGTTGCTGCATGCGAATGCTTAAATCTGAAAACCTCATTCAAATCCCTAGAAGCCAGCACTTAGCTTATCAGGATTGTGCATGTTTTGCAGGTCCAATAGGTTAGGTTGCATGCATGGAAACCTCATATCTTCGGTTTTGTCGGAACAAGATAGCATCAGACTGAATGTGTTCTATTTTTAATTTTTTGCATTTCTTTTTCATTTTATTTTATTTTTCCAGAAGGTTTAATTTATTTAAAATGAACATTTAAAAATTACAAAATCTAAAAAAAAAACAATGAACAATCACTAAAGCTTCATGATGAAATAAACCAACATTGCCCCTTGTTTACAGTTACTTGCAATCACTAAGGTGTTCCAAGCATTTAAATTGATTATCTTCATTTGAGATTACTAATACACAGTTGCAAATGCTAATACAGTGGAGACCTTGGAGAAGTTGTTTGTTTGACTTCTTTGCAAGAGGGGATTTGGGACCCAAATCCTAAAGGAGAGTTGTACTTTCACAAGTGGGTGAAAATACCACTCAACAGGTAGCCCAAAAGTTTTCCTGAATGCCTCCACCGACACTTCAACCTTCACTGATCTCCTACCTACATTGACGTAGGTCATCCTTGCTGATGCATCATAAGCCTGAACTATCTGGAGAAGATAGTTCTCAAAAAATGTCTTGTGAAATGGCAGAATCTGTGCAATGACCACCACCTACGCATTCTCAAACTATTTCTTCCATGGATGAGATTTATTCTTCTCATCGTTCCACCATTTCCTGCATGCTTCTACCCCATGCTGTACAAATACCATATTTTTCAATTCCACCTGGCATTCTTCCTATCCACTGCTCAGGTGTTTTTCCTATTGTGGTACATGTACTTCACTCCTCAACTCCCTCCGTGAGGTAGTGATGTGCACCATTCTTGTCGCTCTGTACCTTGGTGGCATTCTATTCAAATGCGCTCGCCAATGGCCTTGTCTCCTCCATGGCCTCTGTCCTCCTCTTCTCCATGGATGATTACCATGCCTATCATGGGACTAAAACTGATGCCCGGAGTACTATCATGAGGATGCCTCTCTCTCATGGAGTGGCCCTGGTGATCTCTCCACCCTGTTGGCTGCAATCCACCTCAATCGACGTCCAAACTCCTCTGTTGATATCATTCCTTCAACATCTCACCGATTGCTCCACTCGCTTCTCCGCAATAAAAAATGTATCCAAAATCATACAACTCTTCGTAAAAGCATACTATGTATGATTCTACGTACCATGTATGATCTTGCTTTTCTTCGCTTCCTCCCAAATCGTACACCCTTCGATAGTTTTTCCTTCCATCTCCGTCACTCCTCCAATGGTTACTTTTTTGGAAAATCGTACCATGATGACTTCAAAACCATACAGGGCACCAATACTCCATACACTACTTCCTGTTGGCTGCCCTCCCCTTTAAAACTGGTATGATTTCATACGGTTTCATACGATATGCTAAAAAACTACCAAAAATGGTAAAATAAGCACCCAACTTGTGCTCTTTTCCCTGAAAATCATACGACGTAGCCCAAAATCATACAATACATCTGCACAAACCCTTATGCTAAAAAATATTAGGATTTCGGCCTCCTTCCACAATTACAACACCGACCCAGTTGCTAAAATGGCCCGATCTACCTTTCCCTGAGTTTTCACAATAGACCGTTAACTCCTTTTCTCCCGACGCAATTTCTCTCAACTTGATGAATTCTTGGTGCTCTGGTACGATTGTACGGTCCTTTTCTCATGCTTCTCAGCCCATATTTTCTAGAGCCATAACTATTTAGGGTTTCAATCTCCTATTTCCTTGCCAATCCACCAATTTCCACCACCAATCGTAGCTTTCTCGACTTTAATGTGCAATTTCCCTGCTCAGAATCCATACGCTGACGTATTCTGACATCTCTAGCTACAATTAACATGAATTTCCTCCCCTTTTTGTTAGAGAAACCCTAATTTCTCTCTTCTCGGGTTAAAATTGTTCAAAGTGAAGAAGAACGCCCTGGTACAAATTATGATGGGTCTGCAATCTTCAGAAAATCCATGAAAAATCTTTGCCCATGCAGTTCAAGTTCTAAATCGTATGCTTCTTCGCTTCAATCTCCTGGAAAAAATTTGAATTCTTGTGCTTTTCTTACTTGGTGAAAAAAAATGGGTAAAATCTCTTCCTATTTAAAGAAATCCTCCAAAACCCTAGAAAAACCCTAAAATTTAAATCACAAAGGCGCCAATTTGCATGTAATTTCCCAGTTGGGCTATTGGATGACTGACAACTCAGCGAAAATTCAAATTTTGTCTTTTTCCCCCTAATTTTCCTCCAACCGCTGCTTTTTTTGCATGCCGCATTTAATGAGTTAGTTGGCAAATCATACACTGTACGGTCTAGATCATACCGTACGACCTCCTGTACGATTTGCAGGTCAATCTTGCTTTGTACGATTCTCTTTTGTACGATTTCCTTGCTGTACGATTTCATAACTTAGAGAAAATTTTTGCTTTCTCTATGGAGAGGTCATCATTTCCGGTTTTCAACCTCGCCCTTCTTAATTGCGTCCCGAGGGATTTTCACAACCAAGGCACAAAATTTTTTTTTTCATCATCATTTTTTTTCATTCCTATTCTAATCATACTTACCTTCTGGGTAATCGTACAGTGACATTCACCTGTACGACCCCATCCCAGTCTTGGCCTCGAGGTTCGACCATCACATTTTGGTTAGCAGCATTCTCTTGTACCTCTGCTTGACTGGTCCCTACCTACGATGTTGCTGCCCATTCATTTGCCCTTCCACAATGTGTATAGTTCTATATTGTACATCGGCAAATTGGAGTCTCATCTCCTGGTAGGCCTTCTTCTCATCATCCAGGTAGTTGATCCTGAGGGGGTGGTGTCCTTACCACTCTACTATCAT
The DNA here is from genome assembly GCA_028583015.1 of Wollemia nobilis. Lineage (NCBI taxonomy): Eukaryota > Viridiplantae > Streptophyta > Pinopsida > Araucariales > Araucariaceae > Wollemia > Wollemia nobilis. The sequence continues at coordinate 992,279 of JAQPPZ010000415.1, forward strand.
TTGAGTGACTTCTTTGGCTATCTCCCTGGATCATTTTTGGCTCCAAACTCGGTGATCGGGTCCTTTGTTGGCCTAGGTTTCCACCATCTATGAATTGTACCCTTCCCCTACCAGCAAAGTTTTGGCCATGTGGGTATCTCCCCCTACCACTCCTTCTAGGCATGAAACCTCCCTGTACTACTGATGATTCTTCTCTTACTTAGGGTAACCACCAATTACCTCCTTCCCATTGAGGTCCTTGTCAATTCAGGGGTGGTCGTCCCCCTATGTGCCTTCCTACCACATTTCGTAACATGCCTCTTAGTCGAAGTATATCCTATGGGTTCCTTTCCCAGTTCAAGCAAGCTAGCAGGCTAGCACCTGGCCATCTAGGAGTAGGGGGTCAAAATATTCCTCATCCTCTACCTCCTCCCATTACAACATCATTCAGATTCCCATCATTTTTTGGTCGTCTACCTCTTCCTCTCCCTCTTATAGGTCCTTGTCCAATTCTTCCTCTTACTCCATGGTCATCAGGAGTAATCTCTACTAACTCGATGTTAGCTAGTGGACTTCTATTTGGTGACAACTGGCATAAGGTTCTGACTCTCCTATCAGCTCATACCAAATGATGCCTCCATCTTCTTTCCTCAAAGGATCATTGGGGGGATGAAGATGCCAATACTGCTCTATAATCGTCTGAGAAGTCTGTTTCAGAGCTAGAGTCAGTCTGACTCTCTTCCCTCTATTCTGCCTAGTCGATTGGCAAATACATCACTCTTTCCAGTCATCGAACTTCCCTCCTTTGTCTTCATAGTTATTGGTGAGCTATTGCATATGCTTGTGTACGATTCTTGAATCTATCTTCTCGAACTCCCTCAACTTGTCTCGGTCTCAATGTTCTGATTGGAATACTCTGATCCCTCTATGGATTATGAGGATTCTCTGGTTCCTCTTCATCTGTACTAGGCTCTCGTACCAACCATGACATTCCTCCATCACTAGAATCTACCCTATCTACTACATTGTGATGCACTTCAGGTGATGTGGTGGTTTCCTCTATATCTCGCCATAGTACTCCTACCTCCTCATTTACTGTAGGTTGTCTACTTAGTGAAGGGGGTGAACTTGTACTTGCACCTTCATTTCCTCCACCATTTCTTGGAGTTAAATCCTTAGCCTCCTCATGCTCACTTCCAATCTCTTGTAATCTAACGGCTCTTTGTTCATCCAATATTTGTATGGTGTCATCCAATTCATGGATTACTTGCGCTCTTAGTCTCGCATTGTGACCCCGTAGCATTTGATATTCTTCCTGCAATTGTTGAGTTTGCATTCTCATCCTCTACTGCAATAGCCCTACTTGAGCTAATGGGGAAAGTCCTGCTAGTTCTTCTTCTAGCCTATCCTCCCTAGCATCCTCTGGCATTTCCATCTCAAACGTGTCCACTCTATCTTCATTACGCACTATCAGTCTTACCCTTCTTCATCCTTCCGGTTGTCGAGGTAGTTCCCTACGTTCTATCTATGGGTACCTCCTATCCGAAGCTCTTGGTAATAGTGCTCTCTCCTGATAATCTTCTCTTGCTGGAGGGATCCACTCTTCTCCCTCTCTTATGGTCTCGTCTACCCATCTGATATGTACTCGCACTCATCTTCTTTCGCCTGGTCTAGGTGCCAACTCCTGTTGTTCGATGATTGGTTGTGCCTCCTCCATCTCGAAAAAATTCTGGTGAGTCCCAAATCTGGCTCTTCCTATGAGGGACCTAGCTCATGAGGAGCCTCATTTTGAGTATCTGCTCATCTTCTTCATTCCACTTCTTCCAAAGCAATGAATGAACACTATACTTTATAAGGCTTTAACTTTGAGCCATTTACAGTGTTGGGTACCTCTATCCCATTCAGGTTCTGTAACCTGACCGCTCCATTATCCAATGCTTCAATCACCTTGTAAGGGCCAAGCCATAGCATCTTCAGCTTCCCAGGCTTGATCTCCCTCTTACCATTAAACTTGAGAACCAAGTCTCCAGGACTAAGTTCTAACTTTCTCAAATGCTTGTCATGCCACACCTTTCATCTCTTCTAGGCTACCTCGATTGCCCACTATGCCATGAATCTTCTTTCATCTAGCTTTATCAACGTCATCAGTCATTCCTCCAAACTTTCCTGATCTCCCAAGCGATGCTCTACCGCAACTCTCAAGCTTGGTATCAAGAACTCGACTGGCACCACCGCTTCCTGACCATACATCAATTGGAAAGGGGTATGTTCCATTGTTGGTTTAAAAGTTGTTCTATATGCCCACAAAATGGATGGTAACCTTTCCTCCTAGTCTTCTCCTTCTATCCCATAGGTTTTATACAAAGTCGATACTAAGACTTTATTAGTTGCCTCTGCCTGCCCGTTCGCTCTCGGGTAGTATGGACTAGACAATGAATGTAAAATCTTAAACTCTGTCGTCAGCATCTTGATAATCTCATTAACGAAGTGTCCTCCATGATCACTCATTATTCATAGTGGAATACCAAATCTTGTGATTACCTGCTCGTACAAAAATCATGTTGTACTCTTAGCAGAGTTATCAGGTAATGCTCTTGCTTCTACCCATTTTGTGAGGTATTCCATTGCCACTATGATATATCTGCATTTTCATCTTTGAGATGTCTTGAATGGTCCTACGAAGTCCAAGCCCCAATGTTCGAACAACTCTTGTGGCTGCGATGGGTGTAAGGGCATAAAATCCCTCCTCACAGGTTTACCTACTCTCTGGCAAGTATCGCAAGCTTTCACGTGTTCTTTTGCATCATTATACAATGTGGGCCACCATAGACCTGCTAGCAATATTTTCCTTGCAGTCGCATCTGGTCCCATGTGTCCCCCTGCTAAACCGGCATGGGCTTCTTTCAATACCATCTTAACTTCTTCCTCCATTACACATCTCCTCAAGATACCATCACTTCCTATCTTGTATAGCAATCTTGCTATTATCTGGAAAGGTGTTGACTTCATAATTACTTTCTTCTTCTTGGTTGTCGTCATCTCCTGTGGCAACTCCCCTGTGGATAGATACTGGCCAACCAACTTGTACCATGATGGCACAACATTGATGGCAAATAACTATGCATCTAGGAATTCATCAGGAACCCCTGTTCCTGCTGGCTCTCCTGATCGTATTCGAGACAACTGGTCTGCAATCACATGCTTCTTGCCAGGTCTCACCACAACTCAGAATACGAATTCTTGGAGCGTGACGAGCCACCTACTAACTCGTCCTTGTATTACTGGCTTATTTATTAAGTACAACAATGCTTGATGATCAACATAAAATGCAAAGGGGTTTGCCAATAGGTAATGCCTAAACTTTTGAACTGCATATACCATCCCCAAAGCTTCCCTTTCTATTGTACTATAATTCCTTTTTGGCCTTGACAAAAGGTGACTAGCAAAGAAAATTGGTTGATCCAACTTAAATTGTCCTTCTTGTGCCAATGCACATCCAATTGCAAAGTTTGAAGCATCAACGTGGACATGGAATTCCTTATCCCAACTCAGAAACACCAAGATCAGGTTGCTTACCAACTTAGCTTTTAACTCCTCAAAAGCTCCCTGGTGCTCCTCTGTCCATCTGAAAGGAGTATTCTTTTTCATCAAAGAATCTAACGGATAGGCCACATGTGCATAATTTTGGATAAACCTTCGGTAATATCCTGTTGATCCCAGGAAGGTTTTGAGTGAACTCACATCAAAAGGCTCTTCCATATGTAATATTACCCAAATTTTATCTGGATCCGTCTTCAATCCCTCACTGCACACAATGTGCCCTAACAATTTCCCAAATGGTACCATCAAAAAACACTTTGCTGGATTTAATGATATCTGTGCATTTTTGCACCTGCTCATGCATTCACTAAGAGCTGGAAGATGCTCCTTGATCTTCCCATAAATAGACCAATCATCCAAAAATGCTTTGAAATTCCCCATCGCCAATTGGTCGAATATATACAGTATGATGCGTTGAAATGTGGTTGGGGCATTACAGAGCCCAAATGGCATTCGATTGTATGCATAAATGCCATTCTCCACAACAAATGTGGTTTTCAGCTTATCCTCCTCAACGATGCTGATCTGATTGTATCCTAAAAATCCATCCAAAAATGAATAGATCTCATGCCCTGCAACTTCTTCCAAGATAGAATCCATAAATGGAATAGGAAAAGGGTCCTTAATGGTTACTGCATTTAAACTCCTGAAGTCTACGCATATTCTTATCTTATCGACTTCCTTCTTCAAAGTGATTACTATCGATGAAACCCATTCACTGTTCGTCACCCTGAATATAATTCCTGCTTCCAACATCTTTTCTATCTCCGCATTCACCAATGCCGCATACTTTGGATTCATTCTATATGGCCTCCTTCTTACTGGTTGAGTGCCAGGCATTAGTGTAATCTTATGGACACATAACTCAGGTGGAATTCCTTTCAAATCCTTATATGTCCATGTGAAGACATCCTTGTACTCCAAGAATATCTTGAAAGTTGTTGCCTTCAATACAGGATTCCAATCATCGCCACAGTGGACTATCCTCGGTTCTTTCTCCATTCCCAAGTTGATATCCACTATCTTAGGTCCTTCATACTTGATATTCTTTAGCTCACTCGTAGCTTTCATTACATTCTCAGGATGTGCCGGTCTTGTATCAATCTCTACATCTCCTACTGTATACTCCGCAAAGCTTTTTGGAAATGTCCATTTCTCTTCTGTTTCCTTCTTAGTCTCTTTACTAGCTTCTGGTTTGTCTTGCTGCTCTTTAATCTCCTCTGATTCAATGCATAAGCAATTGGGCTGAAATACTTCATAATCCTCCATTTTCCAATGAAGAAGTCCGCTATCAGATCGAGCTTCATCCTCGCTACATTCTTCTATGTACAACATTCCTTCTCCATCAGGTTCGTGTTCTTCATCCCCTGATGAGTTTTTTGATTCATCCGTTGTAGCTACATCCTCACTCACCCTTTGATTAGCTAAATTGATCATGTATTTATGTTGTCCCTTTTTGAAGGTGATCTGATTCTTTCCCCAATTGTGATTAACCTTGGCCACTCGTAGCCATCCTCTCCCTAAGAGAGCATCGTATGCAGGTTTTTGCATCGAAATCACAACAAAATCCAAGATGAATTCTTGCTCAGCTATCATTACTTGTTGTGCAGTCAAAACTCCCTTAATGTTAATATCATTCTGGTCAGCCCCATACAGTTGAAAGCTCGGTGCCCATAGTGATGGTGCGCCTAATTCTAGCCAAGTCCTTTCGGGTAACACATTAACACTGGAACCTTCGTCCACAATCACTTGTGTCAATTTGTGTCCCAAAATCTCCATATGCATTAATGCAGGCTTCTTTCCCACATCAATCATCAATATGGTAGGATCCATAAATTGGTCCTTTCATTCTTCTCCTACAATTGGCTGGCTTTCTACTTCCATCACCTTCTATGGTTGTATCTCTTCCACAATTGCTTTCGACAATTCTGGGATAGCTTCGAATAAGTCAGATACCTTAAGTTCTACTGTGGTATCTAACACCTATGCGACCAGATGTTGCACAACTGTCTCCTATTCTGATGGTCTTCGTACTTCCTTTCGAGTGCTCGATTCTCCTTGCTTAGCTTTCTCAGTTTCTTCTCATAGTATTTTCTTTGCAACTTGCCAGCGTTGCTTCTCCTTTGCTGGCTCTGGATACTTGTCCTTTTTAGCCTGATTCCGCATCATGGCTAATACTTCCTGAGTTTCCTCTTTAACTTGAGGAACCTCAATGTCCAAATAGCTCACATTCTATGGGTTACTCGAACTCGCCTGCTTTGGAAAATTCTCCTCCTTGTGGTTCCCCGGACCACACCATCTACACATATGTGTAGTGCTTGCCTGTGGTGCTCCTTGCATCTGAGGTGCAGGACAATTCTTTGCAAAATGCCCCCACTCTTGGCAATTGCGACACTGTATGATCGGTCTTCCTTTCGAATCATACTGTAAATGACTTTGTCCTCCCTATCGATTACCTTGATTCTATCTGCCACCCCTTCTGCTATTTCTATAGCCACCACTCATTGCCTATTGGCCACTCCCTTGGGCCTGAGGTTTTTGTTCCTGCTCCTAAATTGATAGTACCTGTGGATGGGTTCTTGCATTATAGGGACAGAGCACTACATCGTGCCCCATCACATTACAAATATGGTAGTAATCATTCTTTGGGCACTTCATATTTGTATGTCCCTCACTCTTGCATTCTGTGCACCATAGTTCATTCCTCTCTGGTTTGATCTTTTGCTCCTTAACCATTTTATCAAACTCCTTGCGGAACGATGCTACCATCCTCTGGATAGTGTCCTCTTCCTCACTATCCAAATATTTTGACTTGGGATGAGATAATATTCCCATATACATCTATTTTGACTCACTTTCAAAGGTCTTTGCGTGTTTCAAAGCTTCCTCATATGTGTCAGATGGTACTCCCTTCATATTTTTCTTATATTTTGGTAGTAACCCATCTACAAACCATCATTTTATCAGCACGTCTGCTAATGGCATCTGCATCTTATCGACTAACTACTTTAGTCGATGGTTGTAGGATTTTATATCCTCATATACTTTCTATTTTGTCATGCAAAGCTCAGTGACTATGTCTCCATCATCTTTCAAAGGTCAAAATTCCTCAATGAATTTCTCCTTTATCTGGTTCCAAGTCTGAAAATCAACATTGTTTTCTCTTTTTAGGTACCAATCTATTGCCAATCCTCTCAAAGTGGTAGGAAAGAGGACTACCCAATCCTCTGGTCTATCTACACCATTTTCTCTCCAAATGGTTATGCAAGTTCCTACATGTCGTGTGGGGTCTTCCTTACCCTCACCTAAAAATGGTGGACATCTTTGCTTGGTTGCTCTATTAGCCATCTTGGGAGAGTCGTCACTCTCACTCGAGGTCTCCCATGGAATCTCGACCGAATTCCTCCTCGAAGGTGTCTTACTTCCATTGTCATCAGAAGAATCAATTTGAGGTATCTTATTCTATCCCGTCACTCGATGACCAAATTCTCATGCATCCTCACTCTACGACCTTCTTCGCTGATGTGATGGAGATTGTCTTGGTCTATCTTCCTGAGTCCCCACGTCCTATTGCCTTGGTGACTGACTCCCATCCTCTGCACCCTCTCACAACCCCATTGCCACTTCCTCAGGCCTTACCATCCACTCTCCATCATCGTGCACTTTCTCTTTGTCACCCGTCTCCTCTACGATCGGTGGGTTTTCCTCCTCGTCTTCTGTCTCAATCAACAACGTCTCAAAGTCTCCTTCTTCGGATGTCCAAACTTGCTCTATCTCTGGTTCATGCGTACTCTGATCTGAGTTACTCATGTTTCCTCTTTGAGCAATCCTTATGCTCCTTCTTACTGGAATGTTCTCTCATGGTTCTCTTCTCCCATGGCTTCGTGTACTGGTGTCTGTCATAAGAAATCACCTCCAATTGTTTCATCAAATTCGACCCGTTTTAACAAAAATGCCAAATTTGATAAGGCAACGATGCCAAATGTAACATAATGGTGGAGTATTCCTGATGGGGAGGTATCTTTCGATGGTCATAATAATCCCTAGGATGAGCTTGATCTTAAGTACCAAATCGAACAATCTTCCAAGTACCCGAACTACCCTCGTACGGACTGTCAATCTCTTGTACGACCTTCCACACATACACTGTATGATCTGAGATCGTACAGTGGCCAATATGGTATGATATTGCACTCAAAAAAACTGACGGATGCTATTTTGGAGGCTGTCATACACAGTTTTGTAATCGTTCAAGCCGATTACCAAAACTGCCAAATCGGGTAAGTTTCTATCAATCAGATTGTTTTACCAAATTGGGTAAGGATTATGTGTACGATTTGTACGATGTATGATCCAAAGGTACAAAAAGATAGTATTTGCAATGCTCTTCTACTCCAATCTCTCTCTGGAAGGTTTTGTAAGGTTTTAATAGTCCAAACAAGATGATTCCACACACAAGCAAAGCATCCAATCCAGGATTATAAGTGATTCCGTTCAAGCAATTACGCCCAAAAATCATACAGTCTACTTCAATACATCCTTGAAAATGTCCTCATGCTCCTAGATCATTCTCCATGATTCCCACCAGTAGCAATCTGCTCACAACCTGCAATGAAGCCTAAAACTAACATATGACAGTAAGGAAGAAACTCAATCACACAATAATCATCCACAATGCATCAACCATACACACAGGATCATACACTGTCATCCACAATGTCTGTTCTTTATTATTAATGGTGATCAACTCAGTACAATGTGGAAACTCTATCCATACTATAGCAATAACTCAGAAATATGGCTAACTCTCTATCCTAGCAACTATGAACCAGTAAACTAGTAGCCAGACTCATAAATTCGAAAATGGGGCCTTATATAACATTGCCCAGGCCGTTCCAAAGTGGTTCCTGAGACAATCCATTATTCACAACTGCCCAATTACAACTGAATACATTATTTTGGCCTTTTCCTAAGTTTACACCTTAGGTTAGCAAATCCATGCGACATTTCATCCCGAAATTACATTTCCTTTGCATCTCATTGCATTTCGGTGTGCCCTGTATGATTTGCCACTGCTCTGTATGGTTTGCCACTTCAGTTGTATGGTCTTGTTGGTCACGAATCTGCCACAGGAAAGGATTTTAAAATAAATGCACCCTAGACCCGGCCAACATTGAAATGTTGGGAGAAAGAAATGTCTCCCAGACCAATCTCCAGAGAGGGTTGGTTCCCTTACTAAATCTAAGCTTGATTTCAGATTAAATTTGCAGGAAAGGAATTGGAAATATGCAGAAAGAAATGAGAAATTATAGAAAGATATGGGAAAAATAGCCACAGGCCAAATTCATCAGATCGGGAAAGATTAACAATAGATAACTTTAAGCACACTAACAGCATATAACAGAAGACAACAGGCATCTTCAATTTTGGTGGCTTCAAAAACTATAGGCCTGAGCACGTTCTTCTACCTTGCATGCATTGGAAAGCAGCAAAACATTCAATTCTGGAGTGCTTTTAATCTTTGGAAATCACAATATTTCATTGGGCCATTGAACTGCTTTCTGGCACGAAACTGTGATGGGTCACAAAAATGTGACATGTCACGAAATCGTGACGTATTTTTGCTCTGTACGCTTTTGTCATTTTGGATCGCGAAAACCAACCATGTCATGAAATCATGACATATTCGGCTCTTTGTTCTCCTTCGTCACCTTAGGTCACAAAAATGTGACACGTCGTGAAATCGCGATGTTCCGTACTAATTTGCTCCTTCCTTGCTTTGTTCCCATGAAAACCATGACCTGTCGTGAAATCGCAATGTTCTTTCTCTATGTTTTCCTTATGCTATTTCAAACCGTGAAAATGCGACAAGTCACAATTTCACTACATCTTCTCTTTTTTGGCTTCATCACTGCTTCTCATCGCGAAAATGCGACATGTTGCGAAATTGCAACGTCTTCTACTTTCTGTGCCTTCCTCTTCTGTCTACTCACAAAATTGCAACATGTCACGAAATCGCGATAGTTTTTTACTTTATGTGCCTTCCTCTTCTTTCTACTCGTGAAACTGCAACATGTCGTGAAATCGTGACAGTTTTCTTCCCCTTGGCCTTCATCCTGTTGCAAGAAGCAAAAACGGAACATGTCACGAAATCGTGACGTTTCATACCATTTTGTTCTTTCTGTGCTTTCACATCGCGAAAACAAGACATGTCGTGAAATCGTGACACTTCTTGTCTATTTAGCTTTTCTCCACAATATGTCGTGAAATCATGATATTTCCTTGCTTTCTCTACTGTTGCCACTTTCTGTCGTAATTTCGTGATGTCTTCTTCTTGCTTGGTCTCATCTTCAAAAGTGTCGCAAAATCGCGACGCCTTTCATGCCTTAAGCTTTTCTGTCCACCTGACCGTGATAATGCGACATGTCGCGATATCGCGACATTTTTTACATTTTGGCCCTTGTTCATTTTTTTGTTGTGAAATCGTGACGTTTTCATTGTCATTGCCCTTTGCTTAATTATGTCACGATTTCACAACAATTTCTAACATTCTGCTCCATGGCCATCGCAAGTCGTGAAAACGCGACATGTCGCGATATCGTGACTATTTTTCTGCTCTACCTCCGTTGACCATTTTGATCATGATTTTGGAACACGTCACAATATCACAACATTCTTCGAATTTGCTTCTCTCTCCTCAAAAGACCCGCGATAACGCGACATGTCGCGATATCACGACAGTTTTGAACCCGTGCTCTCCATGCTATTTTTGGTCGCAATATCGCGACAATTTTTGGACTTAGTTGTTTTGGCACCAAAACTCATAGAGAAACACAGAAGAGTGAGAAGTTCAACGGTTTATGCATGAATCATTAACAATCAAAACAATGTGGCAAAAATTGCCAACATTCTTGGCGGCTCGCGGGGTATACAGTTCTTCTGTATGCACGAATCCTAGGCCTGAATCCATTGGGCAACAGAGTCAAGAAAACTGAGAAGCAGGAAAGTGAAGGCTGACTTAAGGGGAAAATCTCTGCGAATTGCTACAAAAACTCTTGCTGACTTACTGAAAACTCAAATAAATCTGTATTTGGCTTAGCTCACCAGGTCTTTGTAAAAAGATCTCCATGACAGTTATGAAAGCACTAGGGTTGCAAAACGAAAATTAACAGGATGGGGAGTGATGGCTATGGAATGGAAATAGTAAATTATGGAATGGTGGGAGTGGAAGGAGTGAAGAGGTAGATACAGCAACTAAAGAGGGGGCTACTGTGTCACCGACTACGGGGATGGAAAAAGCGGATAATGAAATGAAGGTAAATGAGATTGAAAAATGCGGTATGAACTACGAATAAATGCTGAAATGAAAACAAGGATTAGAAGAAAGGGGAAATGAAGAAACGGGAATATCAGAGGGGGAAAAGAAACAACAGAAGTGGCTTGATATCAGACAGCAGAAGAAAGGAGTGAAAGAAGAAGGGAAGAAGAGGAAGGGAGTGATAATGAAGAAGTGGAAGGAAGAAATAACAAAAGCCACTATCTGTTGGGAAGGAAGAAGAATAAAGAAAGAAATAAGCGTACCTACGGGCTCGCATGCAAAAAAAGCCAAAGTTGGCAGAGGAAATCCACAATACTTTTTTTTCTTTTTTTTTTCTTTTCTCTTTTTTTTTACTATATACAATATTTACAAAAGTTTGCGACATGATTGGCATGCCGCCACCACAAACCTAGTTTCAGGTTATTATCCTATGAATCTGCAGTGACCAGACCAAATCTGATCATACTTAAGTCGGTCCTTGAAGTTGGGCTGGCTTCTTCCTGAAGTTCTCCATGTTGCAAACAAAGTGCAATGCGACAGGTTATCATTCTTACTAGTACCCATGCTATTGATGAATAATGTGGCAAAGAATCTTGCCACATGGGGGCTTTCTTCAGGTATCGGTAGTAGTGGCTGGAACCAATACCACCACTTTGAAGACTCCACAGGCTCCTCCAATCCTTTGGTGCGATCACAGGACCTTTCTGATAAATCAGCTTCCAGGATCTCCTCAGGATCAACCTTTTGGTGAGGCATACTTACTGGATTTTGGCTGAATACTTGTGTGCTATGCAAAATTGTGCCCTCTTTGTGCTCAAGTTCTGGCACTTACAAAATTGTGCCCTCTTTGTGCTTAGGTTCTGGCACTTGAACCTGTTCCTCTACTTGGTCGATCTCCTGACGAAAACTACAAGCAACCATGTTATTCATTGCTGGGATAGTGCTTGCATATGCCCATCGTTGGCCTTGGATGAAACCTGCCTCTTGAGTTCCACACAACTGCATTTCAGGTCTCTGCACAATATGAGGAATCTGGCATGATAAATACTGCGTAGGGTAGACAGGAGTGGTGACTACCGGATAAGGTGATGGGGTTTCTCCCCACGGTAATTTGCCTGATAGGAACAGAAGGTGCTCTGCTTGTAATGTTTTCTCAAAGATTTGAGGGAATCTACATTTGCCTGATTGCAGCAAGAGAAGGCTTATGTCCGAATGGAAAGCTCGAACATAGAAGAGGTGGGCTTGGGCGGGTGTCAGTTGGATCTCCCCTGGAATTCTCTTCCAAGTTCTACAGAATCAGATGTTGAAATTTGTGATGCTCTCCTGAGGTGTTCTCGTGATGGTGGAGAGATGCATCAAAAGTTGGAAGGGATCCTGAGAGCCATCAAATTTTGTAATGAGTGCTCCCGCTAAATCATCCCATGAACTGATGCTTTTATGCCCGAGCAATATATACCACTGCAATGCCCTCTCTTCTAGAGACGAGACCAGAAGTCTGATCATGACATCTTCGTGAGTTATATCATGGAGGGTCGTTAAAGCAGCAACATTGTCAATATGCTCTCGGGCCATTCCCTTGGTGCCATTGTATTTTGTTAGGGCTTTCAGGGAACTTTTGGGAATCTTGTGCCGAATTTGGAGATTCATAGGGCCAGGATCATCCCATCTAGGACATATTCTCGCCATTATAGCAGTGGTCTATGATATCATGGCTGTCGCCAAGTCAGAGTCACCAAATGAACATTCTTTTCTCTTCTTGTAATGTCAAGGCTACTCACCAAACCTTGATTCCTCCAGGGTATCTTCTTTTAGCTTAAACAGGCACCTACGATCAAGAAATCTGGATCTTTATCTCAACAGAGTCACCAGATGAACTTACAATCTCCGCTATGAGGTCAAGACAGTTTATCAAAAAATCTTGATTCCTCCGGGTGTTAAACAATAAAACAATCAGTCTTACCAATTATGGATCTTTGGGAGATAGAAATAGTCTGTCCCACCGGGCGTGCCAAAAACTGTTGGTCACGAATCTGCCATAGGAAAGGATTTTAAAATAAATGCACCCTAAACCCAGCCAACATTGAAATGCTGGGAGAAATAAATGTCTCCCAGACCAATCTCCAAAGAGGGCTGGTTCCCTTACTAAATCTAAGCTTGATTTCAGACTAAAGTTGCAGGAAAGGAATTGGAAATATGCAGAAAGAAATGAGAAATTACAGAAAGATATGGGAAATATAGCCATAGGCCAAATTCGTCAGATCGGGAAATATTAATAGTAGATAACTTTAAGCACACTAACAGCATATAACAAAAGACAACGACGTAATTCACTTACAACCTTGTGCAGATAACCTTCAGAATTGCATTCCAAAACTCACTTCCTCACTAGAAATATTTAAACTCAGATGCAGAATTCAAATTAAACAGCAGATAAGAAATACGAGCACAAATGAGGAATGCATAAGATAGAAGGAAAAACACATAGAAAGTTGCTTGCAAAACCAGAGGCCAAATATCTTTCATTCATGCAAAGAACTTAAAAAGTGTTTCAGCAAAAGTATCTCTCTCTCGATGTCTCTTTCTGAGATATACATTGATATTTATAGAGGTCTTGCCTCTTTGTAGCATTTAAAATATGAAACAAACCTCCTCGAGATCCACAAAATGTGCAGCAGAAATAAGGAAATGATCCCCTTAAACCAGCCTCGAAGAAACCAGAAATTAAATGAAACAAGGAACTAGTCATCTTCATTGAATGGTCCTCCTCGAAGCATGCTAGGACCATTCAAAAATCATGAATAGAAGCTTTGAATAATGGAGGCGTCTTCAATTCTGGTGGCTTCGAAAACTACAGGCCTGAGCACGTTCTTCTACCTTGCACGCATTGGAAAGCAGCAAAACATTCAATTTTGGAGTGCTTTTAATCTTTGGAAATCACAATATTTCATTGGGCCATTGAACTGCTTTCTAGTGTGAAACTGTGATGGGTCACGAAAATGTGACATGTCGTGAAATCGCGACGTATTTCTCCTCTGTACGCTTTTGTCATTTTGGATCGCGAAAACCAACCATGTCACAAAATCATGATGTATTCGGCTCTTTGTTCTCCTTCGTCACCTTAGGTCATGAAAACGCGACACATTGTGAAATCACGACGTTTCGTACTAATCTACTCCTTCCTTGCTTTGTTCCCATGAAAACCATGACCTGTCATGAAATCGTGACGTTCTTTCTCTATGTTGTCCTTGCACTGTTTCAAACCACGAAAACGTGACAAGTCATGATTTCACTACATCTTTCTCTCTTTTGGCTTCATCACTACTTCTCATCACGAAAATGCGACATGTCATGAAATCGTGACGTCTTCTACTTGCCTTCCTCTTCTGTCTACCCGCGAAACTGCAACATGTCATGAAATCGTGATAGTTTTCTACTTTATGTGCCTTCCTCTTCTGTCTACCCGCGAAACTGCAACATGTCACGAAATCACGACAGTTTTCTTCCCCTTGGCCTTCATCCTGTTGCAAGAAGCGAAAATAGAACATGTCGCGAAATCGCGACATTTCGTACCATTTTGTTCTTTCTACACTTTCACATCGCGAAAACAAGACATGTCATGAAATCGTGACACTTCTTGTCTATTTAGCTTTTCTCCACAATATGTCGCGAAATCGCAACGTTTCCTTGCTTTCTCTACTGTTGCCACTTTCTGTCGTGATTTCGTGATGTCTTCTTCTTGCTTGGTCTCATCTTCAAAAGTGTCGCAAAATCGCGACGCCTTTCATGCCTTAAGCTTTTCTGTCCACTTGACCATGATAATGCGACATGTGATATCATGACATTTTTTACATTCTGGACCTTGTTCATTTTTTTGTCGCAAAATCGTGACGTTTTCATTGTCATTGCCCTTTGCTTAATTATGTCACGATTTCATGACAATTTCTAACATTCTACTCCATGGCCATCGCAAGTCGCGAAAACACGACATGTCATGATATCGTGACTATTTTGCTGCTCTACCTCCGTTGACCATTTTGACCACGATTTTGGAACACGTCGCGATATCGCAACATTCTTCGAATTTTCTTCTCTCTCCTCAAAAGACCCGCGATAACGCGACATGTCGCGATATTGCGACGGTTTTGAACCCGTGCTCTCCATGCTATTTTTGGTCGCGATATCGTGACTATTTTTGGACTTAGCTGTTTTGGCACCAAAACTCGGAGAAACACACAAGAGTGAGAAGTTCAATGGTTTATGCATGAATCATTAACAATCAAAATAATGTGGCAAAAATTGCCAACAGGTCTTATGTATGATTTGGTCCCTACTATACGGTTTCACAAAACTGGAGCAAATCATCTCCAAAACAGTCAAAACTTTAGCAAATCACTTCTTATTTCTATGGGAGGTGGATTTGCTGCCTACAAGGATATTCCTCTTCCATAGGACTTGGAATTTCAGAAATGGCTATAGTTGGCATTTCTTTGGGCTTTTCTTCCTTAACGAAGGGGGACTTTAGCTTCTTATTGTCTTTTTATTTTGACGTTGATGGTACTTTAGAAGCATTGATTATCTTGAGTGCACCAGGAGGTGTTGATGTGCCTGGGTCTTTTTTTACCCCTTTGTCTTTGTTATCAACTTGTATGGTTGGAGATGAAGGTGCCATGTATAGGTGAGTAGAAGGGATCACGAATTCTCCTAGAATATCCACCTAATTAATTTATTTAAAAGGTTCTTCATTGGCCAAAACCACATAGAATTTGCTTTCATGCACATACTTGACACACTGGTGCAAGATCGAAGGCACGCACTTCATGGCCCTTATCCAAGGGCACCCTAAGAGGATGTTGTATTGCATAACATCTTCTAAGACATGAACCATCATGAGGATGGTCTTGTGCCCCACCTTGATGGGTAGGACTATATTTCCCATAGTATTGCATAAAGCATCATTAAAAGCTCTCAATGTGTACGTTCCTGGAATGATATTGGTCTTGGGTATCTTGAGGTGCTCTATTGCAGTTATTATGATGATGTTTATCGATAAAACTGTATCGACAAAAATCCTCTTGAAATGTAAGTCATTGATGGCTGCTACAATGTTTAGCTGAGGATATGGTAAGGTAGCAAAAACTATCTTAATCTCATGATCATAGAATCAAATTACAGGTTCTTGGAATTCTTGCACTTGTCCCACAAAGTGAGTGAATGCATTTGCATCTTGTAGTTGAACCTCAATTGTTCTTAAAGTCTTCATTAGAGTCTCATAGATGGATAACTTATCTAGAGTCGTCTGTAGGTTTTGCTCCAATATACTCTGAATAGTTACCATAGGTCTCATTGGTGGACCTAGAAGGTTGTCTTACCTTTGCCTAGGAGCAGCTGGGATGTTCATGGGAGCTACAGGCGGTTGTGGTTGACCATATTGCCTAGTCCTTGTTGTTATGTTAACAATCTCAACCATCCCAATGCATTCGTGGGTAGGTATGTCAGCTCAAACCTGATTGACTTGGGTCCTTTGCTCTCGAGGGGCTTCATGATTGGGCAACGGGTTTCTGTATATGCCCATGTCTTTGTTATTGGGAGCCAGTGGGTTGTCAAATTTGAGTTCTCCTACCTCAATCATGTTTTGCACTTGATGCTTAAACCTGATGCAAACCTCAATTTCATGCCCTGGTATCCTGTGATAAGAGAAAATTTGATCTTCCCTATATCCTTTTGGCTTAGGATGTTTGGGATCTATAAGAGTTATATCAAGAAATATGATCCTCCTAGTCTCACTCAATTGATTAAATATTGATTGCATTAATTCTGTCAAAGGCATAAAATGACGAGGCAGCTTGCATTCTCGATTTCTTCCTTGATTGTTCTTTTGGTCGTAGTTGACTGGTGGGGGATGTGCTTGATATTTTTGTGGTGGTTTTGCACACCCATACTTGGGTGTATCCAATATGACTTGATTTACTGGAGCAGGGTTGCCCTGCTTCTACTTGTACTTGTCATTCTTACCATTCTTGTTCCACTCATTTTTGTTTCAGAGCTTGATGGTTCCCTCATCTACTTTTATCTCTTCGATGAACTTGGCCTGTGCCAAAGCTTCCTCGAATGAAGGATAATTTTGGAGTTGTATCAAGAGGGAGATATGTTTAGAACAAATTTTGGTAAACATACGAATGATATCTTCTGTGGGAACGAAGAATGATAATTTTGCCATGATTTTTCTCCACCTATTCCCATAATCCATTAATGGCTCATCATCATACTGTTTCAGGTTTTCCAGGTCTGAAATGTTTACCTTCTTCTTAGCACAAAAGGAGAAGTGCTTCAAGAATGTGTTTACTAGTTGTTCAAATTTGGTTATGCCATGCTTAGGTAGTTGGTTGAACCATTGAGTGGAAACACCTACAAATGTCATTATGAATGTTCTTAGCATGAGAGCGTCGTTGTCTTCAAGATGAAAACAATCATTGATAAAATTGGTGACATGCTCTTGTGCATCCTCTTCACCTTTGAACTTCTCTAACCTAGGCATCTCAATGTGCTTAGGATATGGAGGGCTAGGGATTGATGGGCACAATGGTTAATTGTGTATCTTGCTCAATGTTGGCGAGTTCATAGCTACCTCTTATTTCTCAAAGGTTTTCATCTTTTTAGAAAGCTCTTGAAATGACTTTGATGCATGGATTTCCTCTTCGTGCAAGCCTATTCGCATTGGCAATGGATGTAACTCTCTATTTATTTTATTTGTTTCATTTTCTTCCCTCCTACGAGGAGAATCAGGATTGTGATCTTGATTTGTTATGTTTGTCGTCCCCCCATTAGTTGTATTTTGTTAATGATTTGGTGGGGGGTTTCATTGTGGGATATCTTGTCTAGTGTATCTTTCCTTACGTGAGTCAGTGTATCTTGTTCTTTTGTGGTCACCACCATTTATCTATAAATTGTTAAGAGCTAGCTGCTCAGATTGCTCTCTTAACCATTGCTCATGTTTGTGCAAGAGTCTTTCTCTTTGTTTCTCTCGTTCGAGAGATTCCACTAACTCTCACTCTTTGCATAATGCATTTTCTAAATGCCTCATTTGGTAAGTTTTTACTATTGTAGAAGACTCGTTTTTATCTGACTCTATTCTTGTATTCTTGACTCGTAGATTCCTCGAGGGGGTTTTTGCTGTATCTTGACTCTTGCTAGTTAATATGACTTTTTTAGGGTAATTTTGAATATCCCTATGATTAGACTCCACGTGTCTTCTGCGGGGTCACTCTGAGGTACCCCCAGACTGGGAGGTATGTTTAGAAGTCACAGTTCATGAGCTTCTAGATGCAAATTTCTCAGTAGCTATAGTTCTTTGAGTTGGTTTACTAGGAAATCGATAGCTATCTCGTTCTCCATGGCTAGTCCCATGGGGTGCCATTTACTCTTATGAGATCATAGTCTACGGGAATATTTTCTTTTGTGTGAAGGGTTTATTCTATATGATTCCCATGACTAGATGTAGCTCTAGTTTCCTACCCTTCAGTGGGTAGACCTGTTTCATATGTTTCTTTTGAGTCTTGAGGTGTTGCAATTCTTGTTTGCCTTCTTGATGAAGAGGGCTTGGTGGTGACATATTTTCTCCATGTGGATGGAGACGTGGTAGTCTCGTTATCCCTATGTGAAGAATGAGTCTTAGAAACTTCTTTATGTCCATGTGAGGAAGAAGCCCTTGAAGTTTCCTCATGTCTTTGATATGTTTCTATGTGTTTAGAGGAGGCCCTTGAGGTCTCTTCATGTCTCCTTGATGAGGATGGTTATGAAGCATCTTTTTGTTTATATGACTTTATTCCATGATGTGGTTACTTACTTGGGGTTTCTTGATGAGATCCCCCAAGAGTTAAGTTATCATCCCTTAGGCTCGTGGAGCTACGTCTCACGATATTATGGGTAGGTCGTTCAACATTACTATGACTCCACCTATGGGTATGAATTGCTTTTGTCTCTCCCTCGGCATCAGACCGAGGGTGTTTACCTCTTGTTTTGACCATGTTTTTTTATGACTTGATCTTTTGAGTTTGCTATTTAAGAATGACCACACAATTCCAAACAAATTTTTATCTTGATTACCAATTTGAGTGTGTCCTAAATTGTTTGATGTGTTTTGATGTGTTGTTCTCTTGATTTATTTTCTCTTGTTCTTGGATTAAGAATGAGAAGACTCATCCATAGTGACAATCAAGTACACTCGTGCCAAACATGATTTTCTCAAAATAAGCAAGGGTACACCACTAAATACCCAATGGGGGGTTTTCCTAGCTCCTCCACTCTGAACCAATGATTGTTCCAATAGTGGGAGATAGTTTGAACACAATTAACTTAGTGTCACTATAAGTAAGTTTCCCAATCTATTTCTAGGAAGCTCTAGGGGGTAAACCAGTGGAAGGAGATGAATTCCAACGTCACTGGACTGAATTGAAGGTTGGTGATGAAATCCAACTCTCCAATGTTTAAATGAGACGTGTGTGTGTGGTGTTCATTTTAAGCTTGCATAACATAAAGTGCATCATATAGTAGCAATGAGTCTTTCCTATATGCCTAAGTGCAAAAATACGTTTCAATATTAAGAAAGATGCATGAACTACTCTGATTTGTGTGAGCACACTTTATCTCTTGTGACTATGGCCTCTAGCAGGGCCTCAAAGTAGGCAAACAACATACAATATCTAGCACATTGGATTCTAGGGAGAACTTTTCAGGCGTAAGTTATTGTTCCTAGTAACGCCTAGTGGAAAATTTACAAGAAGATCTAAGATATGCGAAATGCTTAATTCTTTTTTCTTTATTCTTTCAATTTCTAAACATAAATGTGCTTTAAGTTCTCTATTTTGAACACACAGAAGCAGAAATAAAGCTATAAAATATCAGAAAATCTATACCAACCTTTTATCAAGCTCAAAGAGTCAAATTTTTGACCTCTACTACACTCCAGTCCTGGTTGTTATTGACTAGAGCAGCTGGTTCTTGGCCACTGTAGCTCAGAGCGGCTAGTTTTTGGCTGTTGTAGATCAGAGCGGCTAGTTTCTAGTCATTGTAGCTCAGATCGGATAGACCTACACATAAAATTAAGTTAGTTTTCTAATAGAAAATGAAAAATTTAGTGGTCATCCCACCATGATCACCATCTGTAGCGACCCCGAGGCGCATGCGTCACTCTTAACTCTACTTGCGATGTTATTACTATACCAAAAATGAAGCTAAAATATTACGAGAAAACATATAACACGTAAATGACAAAGAATGGATCTTTCATTAATATTGAACCCTGGTTACATGTCGATCCCTCTTAGGGATACCCATCTTGATACAATGATTTACAAGTGGATGAAGAGATGTCCCCTTTTGCAAAAAGGTGGCGCGCTCTGAAATGTTTTTCGGTTTCACACACAAAAATTTTTGAGGGCTTACAGATGCCTCCTTCTCCAGGTATATCTCCTGGATGGATCCTATTACTCTCATATTTTGTGGATTATGTTTCATGAACCTGTGGCCTTGTATGAAATTCAAACAACAATACATGTTTAGTTGTCTGAGATTGCCTCCTCGGATAAGGTTGTTAGTAATTAGAGAATGTGATAGAAATATGATAAAATGATACCATGGAATCAAGTAAATATAATATAATGATATAAGAAAACAAGAAAAAAGATGCTATGTCTATTTAAGCTAAGCCTGCGAGCCACTGTCCAAGACAGCAGCCGCTAAAGAAAACCTTGCTCTCCTTGCCCCAAAGATATGGGTCAATTATTATGGTTTGATGTTGAATAAAGTAGGTGTTATGCCCCTTGATTTGTCAAATCTTCATCGCACATGTGATCCCAAAGAGAACTCTCTCTCTGAAATTATATCTTGTATGTGATTCAAGTCTCTATATGTCATATATCAATCATGTGTCTCCCTTGGTGCTCTTAGGCTTACACCTTTTATAGTGTGAAACCCTAGGTCTATGTCCAAGCCCTAGAAATGAATTTCTCATGCATAGTACGAGTTAGCATGAGAAGCCCTTGTCTATTGTCTATATTTGAAGGCCTTTTAATTCAAATCTAACTTCCCACTTGAGTCTTCTATGTGAACTTTTCGTTAGCATGAGAAGCTTTTGTCCTTTTTTTATGCTTGAAGGTCAGTTAACTTAAGTCTAAATGCAAACTCAAGTATCCTATGTGAACTGGTCATGAAAAGGAATGCAAAGTCACTCCCATTCACTTTTATTGCATACATACTGCCACTTTCGCTCGATATTGGGCCTATTTTTTAGCAAACCGCTTCTTATGGCTTAGCCATTGTCGTCTGCAATGGCTATGATCTGGACACTATCATCTATAGTGGTTAAGGTTTTGCCACTCTAGGCTTGAGTAGCTAGAATTTGGTTGCTCTTGGCTTGAGCAACCAAGCTTGGATGGCTTGAAAAGGCCCCAAATAAGTGGTGATAATCGTTGTTGGTGCTTGGAAAGTCCAATATTATGTCTTATGATCTTATGAGTGTGTCTATGTAAGTAGCTCCCCTAAGCATAACATGATTTAGGTGTCTACACACAATTATCTTGCATTAATAGAAATTACACACGCATTAGCATTCCACATTCATTTACCATTAGCTTGCATAAATCATCCATATAAACATTATGCATTTACATCATAATTAGCTTACATTAATCATCCATAACACATGCATTAAAACATTTTCATAAAACATGCATTGCATTCACATAAAACATTCACACAAACAATAAGACAAAGATAAAAAGTGATGTATATATAAGGTCACATGTACAATAGATGCCAAAAAGGCTACAAAGGAGCACCAAGGCTCATATACAAAATAGTGCATCTAAGCACTAAGCTAATGTCCAATCGAGCTACCTCCTTCAGACCCACCTTCTTCACAAGCCACCAATCCTCTCTTATTATCTTCTTATGCATCCTGAGAACGTAAGGAGAGAACCAATGTCAAGGCTTTATCATTCGTAACTACAACAATACACAATTTATCATTATTAAAATTCCAAAATTCCAAAAAAAAAGACAAAAATTTTTTGCACAAAAGAAAGTTTATTGGAGAAAATTGTGCCTCGACCCCAGAAGTAGCAGTCTATCCCTTCGTAGCCATAGCTTCTGTGTAAATTTTCACCACCCTCACCTCACTCCCAAATCCACTCCACTCCTCAGATGTAGCTCCTCAAAGTTGGAAACGCACAAATGAGCCTAGAAACTAATTTCCAAAGCTATTTATAGCTTTACATGGTGCATTAAGGCACAGGCCATAACCTGTAACCCGCAGGCCTGCCTAGGCACCTGCAGGCACACCCAAGCACACCTGGGCATTTGTGGGATACAACAGGCTCAGTTGGGCACTTGGTGGTAAAATCATGTAAAGCCAAATCGATCAAAATAATAGCTCCCCTCATCCAAATAATACCAAATTTCATACACACATCATATACATCATAAAATTGGGTTTTGTAAAAACATAAATCATTTTGCATTCATTTTTTGTGAAAACAAACCAAATATTTCATATACACATATCACATTACAAAACACATCAATCAAAGTCAAATTTTCACAAAACCAACATTCCACACTTCTAAATCATATTTTCCATCATCCCACAAAATTTTGTGAAATTTGGAGTTGATTTGACCACTAAATAATTTATTTCTAAAGGCGCAAAATGAACCACTAAAAAGGCAACAAAACGGAAATAAAAAATCAATCAACTCCACAATAAGTGAAATCACAACATGGCTTCATCAAATATTCTTCCATCAACATATTTCATAAATCATGCATCACGCATCACATTTTGTCAAATTTATGTAGTCGGTAAGTGAACCTTGTATCTAGTGGGTTATTCTATAAACTTGGCGATTGCAGTGATAGTAATCCATGCAATTTGGTAAGATGAATAATCTACAATAAGGAAACTTGACCATGATCATCATCCATTATCTCATCATCAAATATCATAATCACATTGGCTACTTCACATTTTGGAGTGAAACTTTGCCAAGAACAATCTACACAACTGTTGTCATTGATGGCCTCTTTCGTGGGGCTTAACACACGAAAAACAACTCAAACTTCATCATGTTCTTCAAAAACCTAATGATAGATACTGACTAGGATGATTTGTGTGCAATAGTCACCAGCAGGCTATCCACGGTTCTATCATCTGCATCATCATACTTGCATATCAATGGCATCAAAGATCACACTATTCAACAACACTGAATCACCCCCAAATTTGGGGTAACCATATTTGATTTTGATTCTCCCATAATGGGATACATCTTACATGATCATGACATATACACTTGACAAAAACCCCTTTTTCATTTTTGGGGCAAGAATGGTATCACATCATTCATCACTCATCATTATTTATCAATAAAAATCATGGTATTATACACCAACCCCCTTTATTCAACCGTTGGGGCAAAAACGGTATCACATTTCACATCATCATCATGGTACTACTCTACACCAACCCCCTTTCTTCAACTTTTGGGGCAAAAATGGTATCACATTTCACATCATCATCATGGTACTCTACACCAACCCCCTTTCTACCATTGGGGCAAAATGGTATCAAATTTTACATCATTCATATTGTCATCAATTGCACATACTCACCACTTGCACAAATCCATTTTTTTTCAATTGGCTCGTGAGAATCTTCTCATTCACCAATTGAGGGGGTAAGCTACGCAAAATTCCAAAATTCTTTGTTCTTTTGCCTTCAACGCTAGTGCTCAAATCCAACAAGAGAAGTTGCTTTTGTGCCCGTAACCTAGGTAGGTGTCTCATATTTTTGCACCATATTGTGTTTTACGCAACATGGTACAAAAAGGGGCATTTGTAGACACCAAATCATAACCATTAATCCTCCATCCTAACCATCCCACCACCCACTTGTCCACCACACACCTTTCCCACCTTCAAAAGGCCCACTTTAGCCCTTCCCACCTTCAAAAGGCCCACTTTACCCCTTTCCCACCATTTCTTAACCCAACTAGGCTTATTTTAATATTATTTTACATTATTTTATATTTAATATAATATTTTATATTATATTTTAATATATTTATTATAAAATATATATTTATAAACCCAATTAACCACAACCATCCGATCTAATCTAATATCCATCGTCCATCTTCATTAATCCATGCCACATATAAAGTGTAATCTCAGCCTTAGGATCTGATTTAATCTTAGCCACATGATTAAAAGTGTAAGGCTAAAACCCTAAGTAAACCCTAAGCTAGATTATAAATAAGAGCACTCATAATGCTCAAACCCTAGAATGTTTTTGTGCCCTAGAGATACTATTGAAGAAATCCTTGTGAGATAGAAGGTTACAGATATCTGAAGACCGCCATTGCCAAATCCACTTAGGAGAGTTGATCCATAGCCTTAACTTGCCCTAGGATTCTTTCATTCCAGCCATTCCTCATAGTCTACCTCCATCTATGTCATTCATCCTCGTTGTCCGAATCTGCCACCATACCCGATCTGCTGTAACACAGGTGCACCCTTGAGCCTGCTACATCGATCTGTTGTTGCTGCTAGGGCATCCAATCAACTGAAAATCATAGAATAATTATCATCCAAGCAAGGTAAATCAATTTATTTGTTATTTTATTATGCAATCTATAGGTTTTCATGTGTTGTTTTGATTTATTAACAGTTAGGGTTTTACTAATATTTGAGGGCCTCACACTGTGGAGCCCTCACAGGTGTTACTGATATCTTTGGTTGTTTGTGTATTTGCATATCTATAGGTTATTATTGTTTTTGGATAGTTGTTGAATCTCGAGTGGCCTAGCATCGGATACTTGAAGCCCACTCACTCTATTGGGAGTGAAGCACTCTGAAGACACTCCACCATTGTAGCTAGGGTTTTGGAGAACCCTAGAAATCAGTATTTATTGTATCATAAACATTATTTATGATACAAATATAATCCATTCTAGGGTTCTTGGAAATTCATTGTACAATTTAGCTCCCCTCCATTATTCAAATATAATCCATTTTGTGCAATTATCTTTATTTTGTCAAATTTGTTTATTTATGTTATTGCATAGTTTAGTGCTTTTTGCTTCACAAAATGCAAACATAAACATAGGTCAGATAGCTACAAATTCACTCTCACACATCACACTTAAAATACAAGGAAAAATAGGGTAAAAATAGGGGAAAATTTATTTTACAAGAAATGAGCAAGAAATTGATAACAATTGAATAAAAATTGCATAAAATAGAAAAACTAAAAAACCTTTAAAATGGCTCCTTCCACCAGCCTCGAGAGTGGGCCCTTGCTCCCTGATCTATAAAAAGGTATTAACACTTCAAACTCTAAGCTCTAATCACTCATTCACTCATAAATAAACACATTTGAAAATATTGTGCTTTTATTACTATTGCTGCTATTACAATCTATAAATTGCAATCTTCTTTATATCAACCAATTTTATATTTTCTAGACCTTGACTAACCTTGACTAACTCTAACCAATAAGTGAGTAGTTTTATTTATACTAGTTTCTACATCCCTATTCTAGAATACAAAATCAATGATTCACTGTTCATGCTTGATTTGCTACCCCACTACAACAAACTCGGACCTAATTTATGATAATATCCACTTTGGTATCCATTTGTGTAATTATTTGTGCTTCCAATGTGGTGATAATTAGCCAAGAATAGTTGGATTATCAATTACTATATATTTATGCATGCCTACTCATTCGATCCTTAAGGATTGGGTCAAATCTCTATTTTTCTACTAATTTTAACTATTTCTACCTATTATTCTAGAGTAGTTTCGAAATATAAGGTTGTACACCTATCATATTCAGTTGTTGCTAATTATATCACATGGGGGTGCTTCCAAGTGAATGGTAAGTCCTACCTCATTTCTTTTGACATTCTCCAACTTATTTTAACTCTTTTTTTGACTTTGTCCTTATCTTCCTATTATGTTGCAGGTGGCTGCCCTAATCTTTCAAAGCTACTCCTACATATACTTTTGCTTAGTTTTCATGACCTATTTCAACTGCAAAGTGGTTGTTTTTGCACCACATCAACCTAACAACTCTTAAATAGCTTACATTAGGGTAAAGTATTTATCACTCTTTGGAAATAATTGACAATGAAATATTCCTAAAAATATCCTTAGAAGGTTGAAACTGAAAAATTAAACAAAATAACATCCAAGTATGTTTAGGTGCAAGGAAGCACGCAACAATCTTGAAACAACCTAGTTCTAACATAATTGGTCAAAATTACTTGGTCAATATGCGAGTGAGAAGGGTGGTATGGGACACCTTTTTCAGGTTGGACTCGAATAATACAAGTGCTCATTACCTACTCATTGAACTTAGCTAGAATGACCACATGGTTTGGTATGGTATAAATAACTATGAGTTGCAGTGATTATGAGTAATGAGGTCCAAGGTTAGGGTATGGACATGGTGCTAATTTCCTCTAGTATTAAGGGAGTCATCAATTAATCATGGAGACATACTTACACTAACCTCTTCTATGAGGAGGAAAAACAAGTCGATAAGATTGTCGAGGGTTTGGTATGAAGAGGAAAGGTAAGAAAGCATACCCCCTCTAGGTGTTATGGGCCCTAGAAGATAACCCTTGTTGTGATTTTAACATCATGCCAAAAATATGGACGATAAATAAGGACGATCAAATTCACAAAAAGGCTATTCAATGGGATAAGGCCGATCTCATCCACTTGGATGATTTGTTGCAATAGTATTAAACTCAAATGTGGTGGATATGTTTGTGTTATGAAAAAATTATTTGCTTGGATGATTCAAAAACAAAATTAACAATATTATTTCTATGACTTCTAGGTTTGTTTAAGAAAGTTCAATTTAAAAAAAAATTACTTTCTATACTTTCCGTATTTTCTTTGGTCAACCAGAAATGAAGCTAGTTCTAGGTTGTTACATATGGTATCAAAGCAGAAGAGATTCTAGGTTATAGATTCTGATTGTGAGAATTAATTAGATAAACTAATGCGCTACCTCTTTCACTTACAGTTTTAATGGCAGGATTGTTGCAAAGTGGGTCCTCGAGAATCTTGTGGGAGGCATGGAGGAGGAATACACTGAAAGACTTGTAAGGAGGCCATGAACAAATCTAAGACAAAAAGAACCTCAACATGAAAAAATGGTTAATGAGATTTCCCACAACGAAAGTGAGACCAATGTGGAGGTAGGAAATTTACTACAAACTCAAATGGACTACCAAAGAGAAGAGATGGCCCAAAAAAATACTCACATGACCCAATAATGAGAATTTATTGTCCACCAACAATGGGTCATAAAAGAATTAACTAATGGGTGAGGAGGTGGTTTGGAAAGGTCAATGGAAGAATTAAGGGAACCAGAGAGATCCAGTGCTAGAAGAGCAAGGGTGAGTAAGGAGTTGGACAAAAATGTGGTAAATTAGTAATAACTAAGTTTAAAGGTAAAGGCGATGGTGAATTAGCCAAAAATTGGTTGAGTGAACTAGAGTACTACTTTTATCTAGTATTTCTACCCTCTGAATCCAAGACTGCTTTGAAAGTAATGAACATAACAGATTTAGCTCTAGACTGGTGGAAGTCATACAAGAAATGGCAAAGAGTAGAAGCTACTAACCTCAAATAGGAGGATTTTATCAAGGAATTTAGGGACAGATTCTTGACAAAGCAATATTAAGTCGAGAAATTTTGAGACTTCTCAAATTTAAGATAGGAAAGCATGTCGGTGTAGGAATACCACTAGAAATTTATTCAATTGCTAAAATATGCTTCCCAATTTGAAAGCAACGAAGATATGAAAACACAAAAATTTATTTTGGAATTACATCCTAGAATCATGACGGTGGTAAATATGCATAATCTTATCAATTTACCAACTACTTTTGATCTAGCAAGAAAAGAGGAAGCTAATCAAGAAACTAGAAAGGTATAATTTAACTACCAAGAGTTATCTAAAAAGGAGAAATATGAACTCAAAAAGCAGAAAAGTTTAGGTTTTATGAAATGGAAAAAGTAGAAGAACAAGAAATCTAAAATATAATATCAAAACAAGCAAGGGGGCAAAAATAGATCCAATTACCAAAGTAGTAAATTCAAAAAGGATGCTAAAGAATTTCCTAGGAGATAGGACCAGAAGCTGGTAGGTCAAGGAAGGGATAGAGAAATACCATCTGTGAATAGAAATGAAAGCAATAACAGAGGCAATAGAGCACCACCAGGTGGATGTTGGGTGTGCAAAGGGGCTCATTATGCCAACAAATGTCCTTGCAGGGTTGATATACTACCAAAATATCTAGAGGAGGCTAGCCACAGGATCTATGTAGCCATAGGTAATTATGAATTCAATGGTCAAATTACTGCTTTCTTATTGCATGGTAAATTTTTTGATAAAAATGTGTAAATTTTAGTTGATAGTGGGTCAACAAATAACTTTATCTCATCTAGATTAGTGAGGGATTTGCTTGTTATACCTGTATTCTTGGCTAAATATTAGAAGGTAGAGAATGGATTAGGGCAAAACCATTATGTTAATCAATGTCTCTTTGACTCCCATATATCCTTATCTCAAGGAAATATCAATTGGTATCTGTATGTGGTGCCTTTGCATGCGTTTGCCATTATTTTAGGAGTTGACTGGTTTAAAGTGTACAAGGCTCTTTTAAACTTTGAAGAGAGATGGGTGGAATTTTTGGATGAATCTAATCAAAGAATTAGAATTAGTTGTGGGTGAAGGGAATTTAAGCCACATTTATTAACTACAATGCATATCAAAAAGGTTGTTAAAACTAAGGGAGTGATTGTTGGAAATTTGAGTTATTTTGTGTTGTCATTAATGTCAAATGGATCACATTGAGTTTTGATGGCAAAAGAACTTCATAAATAATCATTTATGATATTTTGGAAAGCAAGGATATATAAAGGGTTTTGTGGCACAAGAGGCATACAATATTTAATTTTTTAAAAATTATACTAATGGTTTTTATTAAAACCAATGGTAAAGGTTTTTATTAAAACCAATGGCAAGGGTTTTTATTAAAACCAACGGAAAGGTTTTTTATTAAAATCAACAAAAAGGGTTTTCATTAAAAATATTGGAAAGGGTTTTTCATTAAAAAAACTATGCTAAGACTTCTCCAAATTATTATGGATGAAAAGGTTTTCCAATAAAATCTAGGTGCAAAAAGTTTCATGACGAAATTCAAAAGAATGAAGGAAATATCCCAATTCAAAGTTAAAAGGTGAATTATTAAAGTTTTATTTAATAATTATAAGGTCTAAGGTTGTATTATATTATTCGCCAACGTGAAAATTTTGGGGAGATAAATAAATATTTGTCGACGTCATTCGAAGGCATGGAGGTGCATATAAATAAAAGGTAAAAACCTTTGATTATTGAAGACTTGACATAGCGCATGAGAGAGAGTCGTCGAAAGGGGAGCAACGAAGAAATAAGGATAAATAACTTTTGATTTGAGAGTAAGGTCAAGTAAACAGCATGGGAAAGTGATGTCATGGAGGACTCCTTAGCATAGTTGGCAGCGCATGAACTTTGCACAAGGTAGGTTCGTTGTTCGAATCCCGCCAAGGGCAAAGTATTTTGTTGAGAAAGGCAATTCGGGTTTTCAGATTCGAAGCGCAGGACAAGCTGGGTGTTTAGGATTAATATACCAAAGTGGGCTGGCACCCACGTGGTAAGAGCCTCACAGTTCTAGGCAAGAGGAACAAAGTTCAAATTTCATGAAGGTGTGAAAGCATATTGATTTTTGGTAAAGCATTAATGATTTCGAAGTTGGTGAAGGCACATTAATTTTGGCAAAGGCATTAACGATTTTGCAGGTTGCGAAGGCTATGAATTTTGTAAAAAGGTATTTATCTCTAGTGCATGGTAATATTTGATATTGCCAAATTTTTGGTGCATTGAAAATCATTTCTATTATAACTAGGGATTCATAAGGTATTTAGTGAAAATAAATGATTGTTGTATGTGCTTAGGGAGTTATAAGGTGTGGAAATAAATATTTGTGATTGTTGTATGTGGAGTTATAAGGTGTGGAATTAAAAATAAAACATAGGTTCTTGTTGTATGTGTTAATGAAATTAGGGAGTCATAAGGTTGAAAAGTGTTGAACTTGTTATATGTCCTAGTGCATAAATTAATTATAAAATTAAACTAGGAACTTGAGACCTAGTTAATTGCTACCTTGAGTTAGAATACATGCACATGAGTTAGGGTTTGAAGTTGAAGACAAATTGCTTGATTATGTGTTTTGGCTATTTATAGGAAGTGGATGGATTAGAAATTTAATTTTATGGATAAAATTGATACTTGAGTTCCATGATTGCTTTAGTGGAGTTCATTGAGAGTATTGTAATTATTGAGGAGGATTTTGTTATTGCTTTGAGGATATTATTGTTGGTTACTTGTTGAGTACATTACCACTATTTGAGACCATTGAGGAGATCATTTTCTAGTCACTTGTGGATACATTTAGCTTTAATTTGAGGAGATCATTGTTGGCTATTTGAGACCTCTTTGCTTGAGGGAGTTATGCTTGTTTCTTGAGAGATTATTGACATTGCATGAGGAAGATATTATTGAGAACCTATTGCTATCACTTGTGGAGATTTTCCTTGGTTGGTTGAAGTCCTCATTGTTATTTCTTTGAGAGGTTTCCATTTGAGAGATCATTTGTCATCCATTTGAGAGTACCTTGTTGAGCATTGTTGGCATCCATTTGAGAGAGTATTTGTCATACATTGTTGATATCATTGTTGAGCATTGTTGTCATCCATTGGATAAGTACATTTGCCATTCATTATTGAGCACATTGTTGAGTACTGTCATCATTCATTTTTTTATCCATTGTTGAGTTCATCATTGAGCCTTGACTTTGTTTATTTGTGGTTGAGATTTGAGTGCTACTTGAGAGTCATTGGTTGAGCCTTTGAGAAGGCTTTTGGGATAGAAGTTTTGGAAAATTTTGAGATAGCTTTTGTGCATTATGGATTGAGCCTTTTAGAAGGCTTTTGGGATAGATTTGTGGATATATTTGGGACAGCATTTGAGCAGGATTATTTGAGCCTTTTGTGAAGGCTTTGAGAACAGATTTGGGATAACATTTGAGCAAGATTATTTGAGCCTTGTGAGAAGGCATTGAGGCATATTTGCGAGTAATGAAAGAGACAAGACATAAATAGAAAACACATAAATACCAGTTACCTAGCTTAGCAGATCAGTGGATAGCCTAGCTGAGCAGATCAGTGGATAGCCTAGCTGAGCAGATCAGTGGATAGCCTAGCTGAGAAAAATAATGGATAGCCTAGATGAGCATATCAATGGAGAGCCTAGCTGAGAAGATCAATGGATAGCCTAGCTGAGCAAATCAATGGAGAGCCTAGCTGAGCAAATCAATGGATAGCCTAGCTGAGGAGATCAGTGGATAGCCTAGTTGAGCAGATCAGTGAATAGCCTAGCTAAGTAGATCAGTGGAGAGCCTAGCTAATGATATCCATGGATAGCCTAGCTAAGTAGATCAGTGGATAGTCTATCTGAGTATATCAGTGGAGAGCCTAGCTGAGCAAATAAATAGATCCCACTTGAGCAGATCAGGACAACCTAAATTTGAGCAGATCAAAGTAATCATTTGTATTGGGATAAGGATCCCTATTTCTTTGTGAAATATTATAAGTATATTATCTTGTGGACTACCCCACATTGGAGGAACCATGTTAAATCTTGTGTCTCAATTGTGTGTGGTGATTTGTGCACTTGCTTACTATTTATATCTATGTTATTAATACACACTGATATATTTGGTTATTGCAATTGAGGACACTAATTGATATTGGTTTGGAAAGAAAGTAAAAAGTGGGCGTTATACTGTTCACCCCCCCTCTCAGTATAAGCTTGTGTTATTCAATTGGTATCAGAACGGGTTCCTTCGAAAAGGCTAAAATCTTGATGGTAGATTCTACAAGAACAAATATGGCTTCACAGAATGGATCATCTACAAGTAAGGCTCCACATTTTTACGGTAACAATTATGCTTTTTGGAGCATGAGAATGAAGAACTACTTGATATCACAGGGATATGAGGTATGGCAGATGGTTGTAAAAGAGTATAAGGTTGAAGGTGATCCCAAGACAAATAAAACTATCAGGAAATTAGTTGAGATCAATGCAAATGCAATGAATGTATTCTGAGTGGGCTTCATAAGATAAATTTTACAAAATTCATGGTATGTAATTTATTTAATGAAATGTGGACCAAGTTGTGAAATACCTATGAAGGATATTCCAAGGTAAAGTTGGCAAAACTACAAACTCATAGAAAAATATTTGAAGAATTGAAAATGGAAGATTCTGAAGATATTACAAAGTTCTTGCTTCGATTTGATGAGATTGCTAACACCATGAGAGGTCTAGGATTTGAGATGAAATAATTAGATGTTACTCAAAAGGTTTTGAGATCACTTCCCATGAAGTATGATGCAAATATTTCAACTATAGAAGAAACAATGAATATCGACAAGCTAACAATAGAAAAACTACAAGGAACTCTCACAGCTTATGATATGGGGATAGATAACCATCAGGCTCCAAAGAAATAAATTGCATTCAAAGATTTAGAGAAAAAGAAAGAGAAATATCTAGAGACATATAGATATTCCGATAATGATGAGGAAGCTAACTTCATAAAAAGGAAAAGGGACTCAATAAATTATAGGGATATGAATAAAGTCAAATGCTATAAGTGTGGTGATTATGGTCACTATGCAAACAAGTGTCCACATGAAGAAAACAATGACGATGAAAAAAAGGATCACAAAAGAAAAGAAGAAGGAAAGCATAAGCATGACAAAGATGATAGGTACAAGCAAAGAAAGCATGAGAAGAAGAAAAATTTTCGTAATACTAAGAAAAATTTCTACATTGAGGAAGCAAATGATGGCTCAGATCATAGTGATAGAGATCACTTAGATGATGAAAAGGAAGAACGTCTATTCTTAGGAATAGAAGATGAAAGAGAAAAATTCTTTGTGTATGGTCAACAAGATCATAGATCAGGATATTGCAATGGCTTTAGTGATAGTGAAGATGAAATGACATACCAAGGAAATAGGCAAAGACAAAGGATTTATGAGAGTTTTTTTGCTATAGAAGAAGATAATGATCTCAGTGACAGTGAAGATGACAAAGGGTTTTTCTATGGGATAAAATAAGTAGAAGAAGAACTTCCAATCCAAACAGAAGAAGTTAAACAAGAGGATATTTCAAGAAAGACAGATGTATCAGTTGATCTAAAAGAAGACTTCAATGATATCCATGAGAAACTACAAGAGGTTAAGGAGAATATAAAATAATTGAGATGTTCCATACTTGAGAAGTTTGTTCCATCACATGACTCAAAAGGGCAAGACATTTTCACTAATAAGGAAATATGTATTTTAGAGACAATAGAGACGGATGCCAGTTTGCTATTGGACACAAATAAAGAGAAATATGAAGAAATTTCCAAAGCTCCTATGGCTCCAAATATCCAATTTGGATCTTGTTTTGAGATAGGTGAATCAAGTTCAAAAGGCAAAGAAATTCTTGAAGAAGAAAGCAAGGAAGAAGTTAAGGAAGAATATTTGGATACCACAAAGAAGGATCAAGGATACAATCCACAAGTCAAATATGATCACAAGGATAATGGTCAAGAAAGGTTTGAGGAACCAAGGCATGAACAAAGGGCTTTTCAAGGACATTATTTTTCTTATAATGGATTTGGATGCAGGGCTATACACTGCAGGGTCTATGGATCAAAGAAGTTTGATTTTGCTAGAATGAACTTCAAAGGAAGAAGGTATGGTTTGTAAGGACATTGCTTATTATGCAACAGGATTGGTCATAGAGCTTCTCAGTGCAAAGGAAATGAATGATATGGTTTTGATTATAGAGCTGCACAATTCATAGGTCATGGTCAAAATTATTATGAAAATAGAACTTCACAATACAAGGTTCAAGAAAGGAATGGCTATGGAAATGGTTTCAAGAAAGAATTCAGGACATGGGCACCATCCAAAGGCTACAATATCAAGTGCTTTAATTACAATAAATTTGGACATATTTTTAGATGGTGTAGGATGAAATTCCAAACAGGTTCAACACAAGAAGGTCAAACAGGTTCAAGGCAAGAAGGTCAAACAGGTTCAAGACAAGAAGATCAAGTAACTTATCAAGAAAATGAGACCAAAAATATGTGTAAGGAAGTTGAAAAAGGAAAGGAACAATGTAAGATAGGAGTAAATATACACCCACCCCTAAATTAATCACCTCAAGAGAGAAGGTGGTTGGGGGGCTAAGCTTAAGAGTCATGTATTTTAGCTCCATAGGTGTCCCTTTTGCCATTGATATCAAAGGGGGAGAGCATTGAGTTAGGGGGAGCAGCCTCCAAAGAGAACATTGAGATAGGGGGAGCAACCTCCATAGAGAGTATTGAATCAGGGGGAGCAACTTTGGTTTTCAAAAATGTCTTTTACAGTGATTATGGTGATTTGTATTATATGTTTTACCATCAATGACAAAGGGGGAGATTGTTGGAAATTTGATTTATTTTGTGTTGTCATTGATGTCACATGGATCACATTGAGTTTTGGTGGCAAAAGCACTTCATAAATAATAATTTATGATATTTTGGAGAGCAAGGATATATACAGGGTTTTGTGGCACAAGAGGCATATAATATTTAATTTTTTAAATATTATATTAATGGTTTTTATTAAAACCAATGGTAAAGGTTTTTAATAAAACCAATGGTAAAGGTATTTATTAAAACCAATGACAAGGGTTTTTATTAAACAGGACGGAAAGGTTTTTTATTAAAACCAACGGAAAGGGTTTTCATTAAAACCATTGGAAAGGGTTTTTCATTAAAATCACTATGCTAAGACTTATCCAAATTATGATGGATGAAAAGGTGTTCCAATAAAACCTAGGTGCAAAAATTTTCATGACGAAATTCAAAAGAATGAAGGAGATATCCCAATTCAAAGTTAAAAGGTAAATTATTAAATTTTTATTTAATAATTCTAAGGTCTAAGGTTGTATTATATTATCCGACGATGTGCAAAGGTTGGGGAAATAAATAAAGATTTGCTGACATCATTCGAAGGCATGGAGGTGCATATAAATAAAAGGTAAAAACCTTTGATTATTTAAGACTTGACATAGCACATGAGAGAGAGTCATCGAAAGGGGAGCAGCGAAGAAAGAAGGATAAATAACTTTCGATTTGAGAGTAAGTTCAAGTAAATAGCATGAGAAAGTGGCATCACAAAGGATTCCTTAGCATAGTTGGCAACACATGAACTTTGCACAAGGTAGGTTCATTGTTCGAATCCCACCAAGGGAAAATTATTTTTCTGAGAAAGGCAATTCAGGTTTTCATATTCGAAGCGCAGGACAAGCTGGGTGTTTGGGATTAATATCCCAATGTGGGTTGGTGCCCACATGGTAAGTGCCTCACAACACTAGGTGAGAGGAACAGAGTTTGACTCCCATGAAGGTGTGAGGGCGCATTGATTTTTGGCAAAGCATTAACAATTTTGAAGGTGGTGAAGGTGCATTAATTTTGGCAAAGGCATTAATGATTTCAAAGGTTGTGAAGGCTACAAATTTCATAAAAATATATTTATCTATAGCGCATGGTAATATTTGATATTTCAAAATTTTTTGTGCATTGAAAATCATTTCTATTATAACTAGGGAGTCATAAGGTATTTAGTGAAAATAAATTATTGTTGTATGTGCTTAGGGAGTTATAAGGTGTGGAAATAAATATTTGTGATTGCTATATGTGGAGTTATAAGGTGTGGAATTAAAAATAAAAGCATAGGTGCTTGTTGTATGTGTTAATGAAATTAGGGAGTCATAAGGTTGAAAAGTGTTGAACTTGTTATATGTCCTAGTGCATAATTTAATTATGAAATTAAACTAGGAACTTGAGACCTAGTTAATTGCTACCTTGAGTTAGAAGACATGCACATGAGTTAGGGTTTGATGTTGAAGACAAATTGCTTGATTATGTATTTTGGCTATTGAGAGGAAGTGGATGGATTAGAAAATCAATTTTATGGATAAAATTGATACTTGAGTTCCATGATTGCTTTAGTGGAGTTCATTGAGAGTATTGCCATTATTGAGGAGGGTTTTGCTATTGCTTTGAGGAGATTATTTTTGGTTACTTGTTGAGTACATTACCACTATTTGAGACCATTGAGGAGATCATTTTCTAGTCACTTGTGGATACATTTGCCTTTCATTTTAGGAGATCATTGTTGGCTATTTGAGAGCTCTTTGCTTGAGAGAGTTGTGCTTGTTTCTTGAGAGCTTATTAACATTTCATGAGGAAGATATTATTAAGAACCTA
This sequence comes from Wollemia nobilis, assembly GCA_028583015.1. Taxonomy (NCBI): domain Eukaryota; kingdom Viridiplantae; phylum Streptophyta; class Pinopsida; order Araucariales; family Araucariaceae; genus Wollemia; species Wollemia nobilis. Next base: position 1,028,669 of record JAQPPZ010000415.1, read on the forward strand.
TTGCTATCACTTGTGGAGATTGTCATTGGTTGGTTGAAGTCCTCATTGTTATTTCTTGGAGAGGTTTCCATTTGAGAGATCATTTTTCATCCATTTGAGAGTATCTTGTTGAGCATTGTTGTCATCCATTTGAGAGAGTATTTATCATACATTGTTGAGATAATTGTTGAGCATTGTTGTCATCCATTGGAGAAGTACATTTGCCATTCATTACTGAGCACATTATTGAGTACTGTCATCATTCATTTATTATCCATTTTTGAGTTCATCATTGAGCCTTACCTTCATTGATTTATGGTTGAGATATGAGTGCTACTTGAGCAGGATTTTTGAGCCTTGTGAGAAGGCATTGAGGCAGAATTGTGAGCAATGAAAGGGATAGGATAGAAACAAAAAACACATCAACACAAATTACCTAGCTAAGCAGATTAGTAGATAGCCTAACTAAGCAGATCAATGGATAGCCTAGCTGAGTAGATCAGTGGATAGCCTAGCTGAGTAGATCAGTGGAGAACCTAGCTGAGCAAATAAGTGGATAGCCTAGCTGAGGAGATTAGTGGAGAGCCTAGCTGAGCAGATCAATGGATAGCCTATCTGAGTATATCAGTGGATAGCCTAAATGAGCAAATTAGCGGAGATCCTAGATGAGTAGATCATTGGATAGCCTAGCTGAGCTAATCAATGGATAGCCTAGTTGAGCAGATCAGTGGAGAGCCTAGCTGAGTATATTAGTGGAGCCCACCTAAGCATATATGGACAACCTAGCTTTGATTAGATCAAAGTAATCATTTGTATTGGGATAAGGATACCTATTTCTTTGTGAAATATTATAAGGATATTATCTTGTAGACTACCCCACATTGGAGGAACCACGTTAAATCTTGTGTCTCAATTGTGTGTGGTGATTTGTGCACTTGCTTACTATTGTTATCTATGTTATTAATGCACACTACTATATTTGGTTATTGCAATTGAGGACACTAATTAATATTGTTTTGGAAAGAAAGTAAAAATTGGGTGTTATACTGTTCACCCCCCATCTCAGTATAAGATTGTGTTCTTTAGTGATATTCATAGTTAAGATGAATAGGATAGAAGCATCAAAAATGAATCTGGCCTCTTCCAATAACATCAGATGTTGAGTACATTCAAAGATGTATTTTTTGAGGATCTTTTAGATTTACCTCATTGGAGGGAATTTGATTTCTCAATTGAGTGATTACCGAGGGAATCACCAATTGCAAGGTCACCTTATAGAATGACACCCATAGAGTTGCAGGAGCTCAAAATGTAACTTCAGGATTTGCTTGAAAAAGGGTTAATCAAACCTGGTGTGTCATCTTAGGGAGCTCATATTTTTTTGTTAAAAAGAAATATGGTACCTTAAGAATGTGCATAGACTATAGAATTTTGAACAAGGTTACTATCAATAATAGATATTTGTTACCTAGGATTTATGATTTGTTTGTTCAGTTGAAAGGAGCCACTATATTTTCTAAGATAGATTTGAGATTTGGATATCATCAACTAAGGATTTGGGAGGAAGATACTTCTAAGATAGCTTTTAGAACAGGGTATGGACATTTTAAATTTATTATCTTACCTTTTGGGCTAACCAGTGCCCAAGCTGCATTTATGAATCACATGAATAACGTATTTAGGGAACAACTAGACAAGTTTGTACTTGTATTTTTGAATGACGTTATGATTTACTCCAAAAGCAAGGAAGAGCATGATGAGCACATGTGGATAGTGCTTTCAATTATTAGAAAGAATAAATTATATGGAAAATTGACTAAGTGTGAATTCTACACTCCACGAGTGTAGTATCTTGGGCATATTATTTTTTCATAAAAAAATTGTAGTAGACCCAAGAAAATTTAAGCAATCAGTGACTGGCCAACATCTACTAATGTTTTAGAGGTGTGAAGTTTTATGGGTATTGCAAGGTATTATATAAGGTTCATCAAGGGATTCTTGAGAAATGCTCAACCCATTATATACCTTCAAAGAAAAGGAAAAATCTTTAAGTGGACAAAACAATGTGAACACAAAATTCAGGTTTTGAAAGAAATGTTGATGATAGCACCAATTCTACAATTACCTGATTCTAATAAGTCATTTACAGTTTGTACAAATTCATCAATCGAAGGGTTAGGTGGTATTCTTACGACTCCAAGAATCTCAAGAGGTACGAAGTCAACTATGCCACCCATAATTTGGAGTTGGTAGTAGTAGTGCACACACTGAAATTTTGGCAACATTATTTGTTGGGGAAACCATTTGAATTGAAGACAGAACATCAGATTCTAAAGTATATATTCACCCAACCTTTATTAAATATTAGGAAACGATGGTGGATAGAGTTTCTTTTGAAGTATGAATTTGGCATCGAATACATTAAGGTTAAGGAGAATACTATTGTTGATGCTTTAAGTAGAAGAGGGCATATTACCACTATGACAAAATGCCAATATGATTTGTTGGTCAAATAAAAGAGTGGCAAGGAAAATATGAATTTTGCCAATCCTACATTAGATAGGTTGAATAAAAATTGAACAAGGATGCAAAATATGTGTTCATAAATGGTCTGTTATTCTTCAAAGATAGGTTGGTCATACCTAATTTAGGGGAATTGAGGGAAATAGTCCTTAGTGAGGATCACAATACTCCCTATTTTGTGCACCCAGGAGGGGTGAAGATGCATGAGAATTTAAATAAATATTATTTATGGCCAGTTATGAAAAAAGATATCATCAATTATGTGGCCAAATGCTTAGAATACCAAAAAGTGAAGGCGAAGCTTCTGCATCCAACTGGGAAATTGTATCAACATGAGATACCAACATAAAGTGGCAAGTGGTATCCATGGAATTTATATTGGGATTTCCTAAAACAAGATTCAGGCATGATACAATCTTAGTAATTATGGATAAGCTAGCCAAAGTCACACATTTTATACCAGGTAATGTGCATGATGACGTGCCCATTGTAGCAAGTAAATTTTCTATGGAAGTGGTGAGACTACATGGGTACCTAGAAGTTCTAATATCTGATAGAGACTTGTTTTAATTCAAAATTTTGGAAATTAATGCATCAATAATTAGGGACTAAGTTGAACATTAGTATTGCTTACCATCCTAAGGTAGATGGGCATATTGAGAGGGTGAATCAAGTGCTTGAGAATATGTTGAGAATGTACTGCATGGAACAACACACAAAGTGGGAAGAATACTTATACCTAGTAGAATTTATGTATAACAATGGTTACCACGCATCACTAGATATGAAACCTTTTAAATCTCTATATGGACGACAATGCAGAATTCCCTTAACTTGGGATAATTCGGAAGATCAGGTATTTATCGATCCAAAAATGATAAAAAAAATAGAACAGCTAAAGAGGATTTAGTAGAAGTTGAAAGAGACTGCAGATCGCCATAAGAGTTATGCAAACCTTAGAAGGACACTGAGGGAATATTCTATGGGAGATAGAGTATTATTGAGGGTGAAACCAACTAAGAGTTCTATAAAATTGTCTAAGCTAGATTCTAGATATGTGGGTCCATTTGATATTATTATGAAGATATGCCCTATAGTGTACAAATTAGCTCTACTACCAAGCTTATACAAAATCCATAATGTCTTTCATGTATCCTTCTTCAAAAAATATATTTTTGATCCTACTCATGTATTGGATGTTTCCAACTTGCAGATGACCGATCTATTAAGGACTAAGGTACGACATGTTTGCTTGCTTGGTTTTTGAACTAATAATCTGAGGAAACGGAGTATCGAGCAATTTTGGTTCCAATGGGACCACTACTCAGACTGAAATGCTACATGGGAAGATGTGGCATAAATGCAATGACAGTTTCCTTATCAGTTTGAGCAGAGATAGACTTTATCATAAAATTTTATATAATTTTGGAATATATGTATATACAAATGTAAATGGAACTAGATACTAAGTAGAGTTAAGTGTGGTTGCCATTTTACTCAGTAGAGTAGTTTGCAAGTGTGTGGTATTACAAATTGGCATGTTTTGGAATATATGTTGATAATTGATAAATAGTTTATGTTGTGATGTAATCTATGATGTGATTATATTCACCCAGGTGTTGTAGGTGAGTTGGAGAGGAGGGCAATCCTCCAAAGGAGGTCCTAGGTTCGAATCTCCACCCTACCAAAAAGTTGAATTGGGTACCCAAAATCTAATTGATAATGTTGGTGCGAGCAGGGCTGGGTGCGACTCTCGGGTGACTTTGATGGTGTAGAACCCCCTGTTCGTGGTCTCTCAGACCAAGGTGGCCTCGCAAGGGGTTTTTCACTTAAAAAAATAATAATGTGATTATATTCCAAATTGTGTGGGAAAAAATATTTGTTTACAAAATTTAGAATTAGATGTAAGCAATGAATTTACTTGAATATTCTAGAAAAGAAGATAAAATGAGAGTTCCAAAGTATTTATTTTGCTTAATATGATTAAATCACAAGGACTGTGTTTATCCCTAGTGGGGGAGGATGTAATGACCCTCCTCACACGGTTTATGAAAAATAGTGAATTATGCATACACTTACCTTTTTCTATGATTTTTGGTACTGCTAATGACTTTTGTGAGTGTAGGACAGTCGCGTGTAATGGCAATGAATGAAAACAAGTTAGGGGGAAAAAGGTGAGACAATGAAGTGATGATTTGAATCGCGAGTACATGGAAACTCGCACTTGCATATCATTTAGATGCATTGCATATTGCATCATTGCATGGATTTATTTGGCTCAAATATTGCTTGTATGGTGAGAAATAGGAGATGTTGTTTAAAGTGGCAATGATGTTGGAAGCCACTAGTTTGGAAATGCTTGTGTGTGTGATTGCTTGTTATGGCATGAAGTATAATATTTAAAATGATCTTTGTTTATATATGAATTTATTATGGTAAATAAGTTTACCATGTAGGAAAGGTTTTTATAAATACCATTGTTGTATTACATAGAGGTGGAAGTAGATTGGTTATAATATTATTTATCTTATCCTACTTTAAAGTGTGTGAAAAGTAGTTTATACGACTATGGAAATAATTATTGTTAAAAATATTAAAGAAATGATTAGATGATGGGCAGAGCTAAGTTTTAATTGAAAACATCCATGTGTGAAGATGTGTTCTCCATGTTTGTTGTTAAACTATCGTGAATGATTAATGGTTATGATAACTCGGTGTGTGCACGAAGTTGAGTGGGAGTGGTGGTGACTCAACAATCTGGCGCTACGCATGAAGGGGAAAGGTAAACAACTTGTGCATCCTTCACAAATTGTTTTTAGAAAAAGGAAAAATAAAATAAAAGAGAAAACAATTGTTGAGAGGATAAGGAAAGAAGGAGAGGTGAGACAAGGGAGAGCGGGAGGCGAAGAGCAGAGAACGAGAGTGGTTAGAGAGCATGAAATAGGTCGGTTGTTTGTAGTTTTAATAAAAAGTATTCATTCTCCATGCTTGCTAAAAATGTTTAACATGTCTCACTTATCGTTGTGTGAAACTTTGTTGTATTGCCATGTTAGTAGATGGTAAAATGAAAGCAAAGGATTTGATAATTTAATATTGTTGTATTAGTAAGCTTTTCACTATGTGAAATATTGCTGCGATGTTGTGTTGACAGATAGTAATTGAAAGTAATGGAAAGATAGATGAATTATTAAATTATTGAGAATCATTCTATTTTTAAGAAGTACTGTAATGTTGGTTAAACTTTGTTGTTATGATGTTTTAAACATTGCATTACCAAGAGACTTTATGATTGTTACATTGTTGCGTTGCAGTAAACATTACGTTTGGAAGCAACGAGATGTTGAGAGTTGTGAGCGAGTTGTACTTTAATTTAAATCAAATTGGGAAAAACTAATTTATACTTCTCTGGGGACAGGGAAACACCTTATGTTATGGGAGGCAAGTTTCAAGGAAGCCTTATTGGCAAGAGAAGGAAGGAAGAAACAAAGAGAATTATAAAGATAAATCTTTGGTAATCTAGGAAAGGAAATTTTGTGAATTTTTGTATGCTGCTTTTGATAGCTTGATTTGCATTTAGGCATGTTAAAATTTGCATTTACATTAATTGAGAGTCGTATCTGATCCCTAGTGATGATTCTGAGTTTCTCCCTATGTGGATTGTTGATCTTTGTAAGTAAATGGTATGGTGTTGAGTGAAATTGGAAAGCACATTGCTAGAAGCTAGCATCGAGGGACGTCGTACCAAAGTTATTGCAATGTGAATACCATAAAACAAAGGATGTGGTCGTATACTACTTGATTGTACCGGGCCCGAGCATCAGAGCGAAACTACCGAAGACGAGTAGTTGTGCAATTGGACAAACGAAGCTCGTAGGTGAAAGTGATTCAAACTCAAACAATGAATATATGATGTCTATGTCATGAAAGAGGAGATATAGCCTCATGTGTTGTTATTTCTTTTGCTAGAACAAAATATGTATTAGAGAAATGGTTCAAGTGTTTATAGTGATGTTAAGAAAAGTTCGTGTATTGTATACGAAATTGTGTATCCTTATTTATTTAAATAGTTTTGGTTTAAAATCCTCTCTTACGGAATGTTGCAATTGAGATTTTTGGAATTGAGAGTTCAATAATGCAAATAGTGTTTTAACCTTGTTGAATTTTGGAATATCCAATAGGAAAACAAGTTATATTTGAATAAATGATTGATGTCTATGAACTAAAAACCTATTTTGTAGAAATCGTTTACACTCTGTTGCTGAGTTGACCAGTACCTTGGTAGTATGGGCAACCGAGACCCGAACCTTAATGAGGATAGTTGATGACTAAAGCTTTTGTATGTAAACACTGTGGAGGCTATGAAAAACTCATGAAGATTTATTATCAAACTTCACATAAATAAATTATGGTGTTTAAGCTATACTTGCATAAGTAGCTAGTGCTATCAAAACTCTTTTTGTGAATCAAAAGACAAACATATTTTGGGAAAAGTACAACTATATTTTAAAATGGTTTAAACCCGATATAGTGTTTAATAAAATTAATAGTATGTGATTATTGGGATATACTTTTATTGTACACTATAAAGAGCTTGCCTTAGGGTATTGTAGTTATCACTCTTTGGAAATAGTTGACAATGAAATAATCCTAGAAAGACCTTTAGAAGGTTGAAATTGAAAAATTAAACAAAAGAACATCCAAGTATGTTGAGGTTCGAGGAAGCACGCAACAAGTTTGAGACAACCTAGTTCTGACGGAATTGGTCAAAATGACTTGGTCAGGATGAGAGTGAGAAGGGTTGTATGGGACACCTTTTTAGGTTGGACTCGGATAGCACAAGTGCTCATTACCTACTCATTGAACTTAGGTGGAACGACCATAGGGTTTGGTATGGGATAAATCACTGTGAGTTGCAGTGAGTATGAGTAAAGAGGTCCAAGGTCAGGGCATTGACATGGCGTTAACTGCCTCTAGGATTAAGGGAGTCACCAGTTAGTCACGGAGACATAATTACGCTAACCTCTTCCATGCTGAGGAAAAATAAGTCGACAAGATTGTCGAGGGTTTAGTATGAAGAGGAAAGGCAAGAAAGCATCCCCTCTAGGTGTTATGGGCCCTAGAGGATAACCCTTGTCGTAGTTTGAACCTTATGACAGAAAACATGGAAGATCGAATTTACAAAAAGGCTATTCAACGGGATAAAACCAATCTCCTCTATTTGAATGACTGACTGCAGCAGTCTTAAACTCAAATATGTGGATATGTCTATATTATGAACAATTTATTCGCTTAAATGATTCAAAAATAAAATTAACAAAATTAGTTCTATGACTTCTAGGTTTGTTTTAGGAAGTTCAATTAAAAAAATACTTTCTATACTTTCCTTATTTTCTTTGGTCAACAAGAAATGAAGTTGGTTCTGGGTTGCTACACAATTTCAAAAATTTTAAACTTATTTGGTTTAAATTTAGTATTTTCATTTCATGTCATTTCCATTTAGCAAAAGTAATCTAGTTTCATTTTTAGCATATTTCAAATTTTGCAACTTAAGTAGTTTCAAATTCTGCAACTTAAGTAATTTTAATTATGCAACTTAAGTAGTTTTAATTCTACAAATTTGTGATAGTGTGATCCTTAAAAGACCTTTCTGAACCTCTGTTCCATAAAATAAGCATGTGCCCTGATTTTTGAGCTGTAGAACTACCAAAATTCTCTATCATATATAGTCTTGGATACCGCCCTATATTTGACAAATATTAAAATTAAATAATGACATTAACGACACTCATCACTACCACTTTTATAAAATCTAGTCTATAGCAAGTAGAGGTAGTCTTTAAATGATACCCTACTAGGTTTTATGAAATATACCAATAATCTAATATTACCACTATTACTTTGGAATGGTACTTTGGATACCCAAGTGGAGTGCTTAATTGTAAAAATAATTTGGGCCCATAAGTATTTTAGAAAGTACTTTTTATGACCACTTTGATTGTGGGATTCATGGGCCATTATTTCTACTAGAAAGGATTTGCACCTGCTTCTAATTTAATGGCATGTTCTATGTTATTTTTGTTATACATTTTTAGATCTCCAAAGAACCAAAAAATAATGTCTTTGTACTTTCCATAGAGTCCCTTGAAGAGATTTAGTTCTTTTAGGTGTACTCTTTACCAAGAAATAAGTTCTTCTCTTTAGCAATCTCAACAAGGTGGTAGGAATAAAATCTCACCTTGATGGTAGATTTCTTTGCACTATTGTCTAGATTAAGTAGTCTTACTATAGTGATTAACCCTTCAACAACTAATTTATCTTTAACTAAATCAGCATTCTTTTATATCATTACTCATATTCAATTTTATCTTCAACATGTTAGGTTTATTTAATGAGGAATCCAATTATCTATTCATCATTGTTGAATACTTTCCATTGATTAGAGTTACCAAGGATGGCTAGTCTAAATACTACTAATTTCTTTCGTTTATCCTAAATGTCATTAGTGGGGTTGAATTTGCTTCCATTGTTGTTAGCTCATCCGTTGGTGTTTAACTCTCTAGAAATTGACTTGATATCATAAGTATTGAAGCTTTGTAGCAAATCCTAGATATAATGCTTATATAACTTTAAGTGTTTATTCTTTGTGGTACATTGTAAATTAACTTAATTTTTGACTAATTTGGAGTCTCTAAATACTTTTAAGTTTTGATTCCCATATTTTTTTCCTTCCTCAAGTTAGTGCACAATGTTTGATATTTAGCCATATTGTTTGTATAATTGAAGAGTAGTATGTATGTAAAATTAATTTATGTATCTTGTGGTTTGATGAATTGAATTCCTATGCCTACTTCATTTATATTTATTATACTATCAAATTGCATTACCCATGCTTTGCTTTACCCTTGTACCTATTGGATGGTTATATTCTAGAAGCAAGATGGTTCTTGTAATATCAAGAAGTTTCCTAGCTCTATCTCCTTAAAGTTGACTTTCAGATCTTCATCATCCTAAATCACACTAGTAATCATGTATATCTTACACCTTTGATCATCTTCTGACTTTATTGTCTATAAATTTTGGTAGGTCATTCCAATTTATGATGTCATCATCTTCCAATTTATTACTCAAGTGATTGCATAGAGGCTCATTTTCAATTTGGATCATCTTTTCATCCCATGGAAATTTAATGTATGTATAGTCCATTGTCAAGTATCTATCCTTGGATAGTTTACTTCAATTTCTAGATAACAACATACCAAAATATGGGGGAATATCGACTATTGTTATGTCCTTTACTACCACTAGGTTTGGATGCTTTTCTATTGTTGGTAAAATATCTTTTGGAACCCACAATGTTCACCTTGGTGTCATCCATATGAATTGGATACCTTGTTGTTTTGGTATAGGGCAATCTCATATCTTCGAGACTACTTTTGGCATTACTATTAATTTATTAGTGATATTAATTTATACTATACATAAATATGGACATTATTTAAAATTATATCCTTATACATGTTACTCTCAAATTTTATTTATAGGGTATATTGTGATGTTAATAAGGGTACCTTAGGAGAATTCATATTATGTGTTGTATAATAAAATAAAATAAATTATAGATGTTTATTTATAGATTTGAATGATGTATATTATATTAAAAATACATTCTTACATTATGTAATCAAATTATGTGTGTGGAATTTCTCATGTTAATGATGACAAATAAAAAATAAAAAGGTTTATATTAGACCATACGTAATTAATAAACATATATATATATATATATGATCTAACCAAAAAGCGTGCACCCATCTACTATATTATATCATATTCAATCATTCAAAGCATAAAAATGACAAGATTGCATAGATTCAACAAAATAAGTGTTTCTTATATTAATAATTGCAAAGAATCCCGATTACAATCATACCCCTCTTAGGGTTACTCAAATGATGATACAATTAATATAATGTCAACGCCCTCAATAGGGTAGGTGCACTAATGTTGCTTTTCAACTAGTCACAAACTGCTCTAGGATGGAGTTTCACTCTCCTTCGCATTGAGGAAGGAACTTGATGGTTGAATATCCTTAGAATGTGTTCCCTGTGATAAAGAAACAACATAAAAGTGTCAAAAATATAGGCAGCCTCTCATGACGAGGCCCTTTTGGAAAAAATGCACAAAGATACCATTAAGCATGTATAATCAAGAAAGCGTGAAAAGCACTTCTAAACTATGTTAACTAGATCAAGATTTATAGTATTGCATAAAGGAAGACAACAACTACACTATGCATGGACCAATTATGTGAAATAAATCATGAGAATGCATAAAGAATCCATTAATATTCTATTTAATACTTAACACAAAGAAACTATTCTAACCTAATTCTATCGATCAAAAATCTGCTAAACTACAATCGAACCATGGAAATAGCTAAACTAAGCCAACTAGCTGGACAAAAATAAAAAAGGTAAGGTGGTGATACCTCTAGTGTAAACTGTAGCTCTGGTGAGCGGTCTACACTATAAACTATGGATGAAAGCCACGGTTAGCAATATGATAGGTTTACCCTCAATTTCAAGGGTAGTGGGCTTGACCTCCTTATCCAAATTGATGTTCAATGGTCATCTTCAGTGTCCTCAGACTTATTTGGTAGTTGATTCATTGTGAAGGGTCTTCGTTTTCTTGAATATGCACTTCTTGGCTCTCCTAGACTCCTAGGGCATCCATAATGTAATTCATCATGAATCTTGGTAAGTAGGTAGGGGACAAGTGCAATAGCTCTCTCTCAGTATACTCGATTTAGTGTACAATTTGATAGGGCTTCGTTGCTCAAATCTCCAATGCTCTCCCTCATTTTTTTTTCCCTAATTCTAAGGGTTACTTATAGGACTACCCAAGGTCTAGGGGTGGCTTCATGAAGAAGCAAATATCAAGAATGGGTGGTTAGGACAGTTGGATTGGAATCTTTCGTCCTCTAACCACATTCTTCTAGAACAAATGGTCATTCAAACCGATTTGGCTTGGATGAAGGCCAACTGAACTTTAGTTAAGACCATAGGTTATAGTTGTGGTCTAGACTATAAACTGCAGGTCTCAGTTGTGGTTCAACCTATAAACCACAGGTCTTGGATGCGATTCATATTGATTAGGCCAAGGAGCCCAAATTGAGTGGTTAGAACCACTGCTCTATCTTAGAGTCTGTCCAAGATCCTCTATATGGTCTTGTAGCATATCCATATGAGTAGTCACCCTTGACATGACATATTTTAGGTGTCTCCATATGCCCCTTTTGAAATGCGTTGTGAGATCGAACAACACTGAGTAAAAATATACCTCCTAAAATTATGCCAAAGGTTCTATGATGATCATTAGTCGAATCAATATTAGATGCCTCTATTCTAGAAAAAGGATGCGCATCCTGGAATCATTGCTTCTAACTGGGTGAAAGTCTTACATTTGAAAAGCTTGTGTCGTTATCATATCATTCGGTGCAGCTATGCATTCCATAGGCATCTTCTGACCCATAGATTTGAAATACAAAGAACAACAAGCAAAGTCATATTTGCTATTTACCCCAAGCAAAGGGGTAAGCTTATGATAGATATTGACAATGATTCACAAGGACAAATGTAATTTTGACAAGATCAAGGAATCTACAATCTCTGATATCTTCTATTTATTTTGATTATGATTTGATATTATGACTACAAGTCGATGAGGGTAATGATAATGATTAAAGCGACGATGTCACTTGACCACCATGGATGATCTGAATAAATTTAGATTTGAGCATATTAATGCCTTGGCTAGACATAGTTTATCTTCTGATTCCAATTGTTAATAGTATTTGCACATTTTTATCCCATGGAGTAGTCGTGCTACAATAGTCATCTCAAGGAATCGAAATGAGGCAATTCCAATTAGATTTGTGTTGAATCAAATTATCGATGATTTGCTAAAAATATGTCATAGGAGAAATGATGTGCAATACCTCATTCTCGTGGAGCAGTCCGGCCTTGAAGGCCTTCTTAGGGATTGAAAAGTGTAGACATGAAAAATTGACTCATTTTTCTTAGTTTTTCTCCTAGAAAATTAAGGTCATATTCAAGGGAATTTCTACCCTATCAAATCATCTCAATTCTTATAAAATTTTATACCATTGTATAGGGGTCAAAAAGATATTTCCAACGGTATATAATATGTCCAATTTTGACATCGTCTTCCTCATTTTTCACTCCAACAAACCAAAAATTATTGACCGTTGGGCAAAATCGCCCATCGATCAACAAAATCACCCACCGATCAACAAAATCACCCACTGATCAATAAAATTGCCCACTAATCAACAAAATCACCCACCAATTAACAAAATCATCCACTGATCAACAAAATCACCCATCAATCAATAAAATTACCCGACGATCAACAGAATCGCCAAGCGATTTTTTCCCAAACAAAATTTTAACACATTTGCTAAAAGATAAAATCCATTTTAAAACCTCTTACCTGGTTTAGCTGTTGTTTGGATCAGGTAGGTTGATGAGTAGATTGGATGTGGCAAACATAGAAGGGAACAAAACCTCCTCCATATTTAGCCTAACCTCCCAACTTCCTCAAACCCCTCCTTGGCCTATTTAATCTAGGCCCTTTTCCCTTTTTCCTCCTGGCTAATTGATTGACTGACTGGTAAGTTGAATTCAGATCTCTTGACATTGCTGCTGAAATTCTCTTAAGAATCCCTCGCATCAATTTGCCATAGAATTCTATTTCCTAGCACCCCTATTGTTTAATTTTGTTATTGCATGTCTTAGTTATAATCACTCGAAATACCATCATAATCACTTGGCAATCGATAAAAGTGACAGGTGATTTCAACAGAAGCAACAGGTAATTTCATCAGAGAGTAGGCGATTTCGTCAAATAATAGGCGATTCTATCTTCAAATTATCTGGAGGTAAGGATTTAAATCATTGTTTGCATTTATTTCCCAATTTTTTGTTTTTCTATGCATTACCTCATGTCAATTTAATTTATTACTCAAATTTATATATTGCATCTTGGTGTTCACCATCATTCCAAGTAATTGCATTATGAAATCAAGATTAAAATTTCATAAATTCATGGCATAATAGGTTGAATTGTCATCATATTGTTATCATGTTATTTCATATCCACTTTCATATAGAAATTAAAGCTAATCTGTGACTTGGAGTATGAGAAATTACCCTATTTTGCAAGAAATCCTATTTTTCTATCTTGTTTTCTGTTAATTTTTTTGCTATCAAAACAGAGGCGATTTTGTCAAAATAGAGGTAATTTTATCAGAACATAAGTTATTTTATCCTGCTACAAGCTTTAGAATCTTCATCAAACATATGGTTCAAGTAAGGTTTATAATTTATTTTAGCCTTAGTTTTAGGTATTGCATTTTATTCTGTATTCACTATTTGATGTCTTCATTAAATCAAAATCGCATATAGATAGTTTAGTTTCATAAAATGTAAACTTAGGTGTATGAGAAATATTTATAAAAAGAACGCATCAAACATCTTCCAAGCCTAGGTATAGAAACTGTCGTTAAAAGTTTCTTGGTGAACCCTTAATTCATCAAAAAATCACCATAAGAAGGTACAACTAAGTGCCTCTCTTTCGAGGTGTAGCTCTACTATTTTCCATTCCCCTCTGAGGCACAAATCCATTAGCCTAGAGGAAAGGAGTGTGAAAATTTTAGCCGATATGAATAACATAGGCATCTTTCTGATTCAAAAACAAAAAAATAAAAAAAAAATTATATACAAGAAAAACAACAAAAAAATTATCATTTCAAATTTGTATATTTTAGATTCAATTCTAAATTTTAGATACCAAATATTACTTTTAGAAGTACTAAAGAAACCATGAGTCCTAACTCAAATCAATATGAGCCCATCAATAATGTTGGGAAAATTCTGCCAAATACATTTTTTGATTATGACCAACCTCATCCATATTCAACATCACCTTTATCACATTTTTCTCATTTTTCATCCTTACCACAACAAAACAATCCCTTTTCCAATCCTCTTCATAATGATATTATATTTTCTCCCACATATCCATATTATGCCTATCGATCCACATACAATCCTTCTCCACCATTTCAACATTCTTATTTCAACACAACACATCCATTTCAACAAGAAAATACTTCTTCTTCCAATCCTACCATGCACTCACATCATACTTCACAATCCTTCTATCATCATTCAACCCATAATAAAGAAAAAAAAGGTAATAAACCATTAAGTCCTTTTATGGCTGAATGCCTAAGACTATTATCAAAAGCTTCTTGAAAACCTTCACCACGTAAATTTACTAAGCTCAATCAACCAATAGATATAAGTCTCAAGCATTTACTTGATACAAATAGGATTGAGCTCCCTTCCATAAGACAACCTGATACCTAGTCAGTAAATTAGTAATTATTTTTTTCTAAGACATCAATTTCACATAAAATATTCATTCTAAACCATCTACTCCATTTTTGCCCATGTCAAATCATAATCATTTCTACTCAAGTGTCTACACTTTTCTTTGATGCATTTATTGTTCATAAATACATCAAAGAGGGGGCAAAATGTAGACATGAAAAATTGACTCATTTTCCTTAGTTTTCCTCCTAGAAAAGCTAATGTTATATTCAAGAGAATATTTACCCTATCAACTCATCTCCATTATTTCTAAATATTATACTGTTGGATAGGGCTCGAAAAGAGCTTTCCAACGATATATTATATGTCCAATTTTGACATTGTTTGACCCCTCAAACTGCAATAAAACTATGCATAGGCCTAGTTGTCACGAAAATCACGGGAAAGCACGTATTTAACTTTATAAAATTTATTTAATTATTGTTGAAAGACTCTTTCAACGACATGAGTTTTTCCCATTGGATTGGTAAGCCCTAACTTGGGTAGCAAATAATTTATATTAGAAAATTTCTAATCTAATAAGAACCACTCAAAAAATTTCTAATCTAATGAGAATGGCTCAACAAAACGCTAATCTAATGATAACGGTAAACCAAAATTACCAGATTGCTTATCTCACGAAAGAGATAAATATATGGGCTTCATCTCCCAAGCGGAAGGGAGAAAAGAAGCAGAGAAAGGAGAGGAAGAAAATAAGCAAAGAGAGGAGACAAAGAAAAGAATTAGAGAGACCAAAGAGCAATAATATTTCACAGAGAGGGAGACTTTTGAAATCATAATTTTATTTGCAGGTTTGAGCAATTATAGTTGCAGGTTGAAGAATTGGGGCAAAATTCGAGAGTGATTGAAGAGCATTTGTGCTGCCTGGAATCCTTAAGGTAACTCTATTGTGAAAATATATTTTATTTTACAATTATAGTGATTATCGCTTTCTTCTAATTTATACGTGAATGTTATATTTTAATCCATATATTCATCAGAAATAAAATAAAAAGAAAAACGGAATATCACCTTTGAGTTGATATTTTTCTAAGTAAATCATATCATTTTTCTCTAAATATTATACCGTTGGATAAGGCTCAGAAAGAGCTTTCCAACGGTATATGATTTGACTGATTTTGATATCATTTAGGCCTTTAAAATGTTGAAAAACTGTATGCAGGTTTAATTATTATGAAATTTCCCAAAAAATTAAAAAAAAATTAAATATGGGTAAATAATCGTATTTAAATTTTTTCTTTATTATTGATCAAGCCTAATCTAGTTAAACCATTTATTCTTATTTTATATATCAATCGATGCATTAATAATAATAAAAATGGGGGCAGAGCTGGTTAAGCAGGGGTTATTCTGGATTTGTTATACTGGGTCTCGGGCTCTTTTTTGACAGGATTCTTGGGATGGCTTTGCTCCTCTTCTTAGCGAGTTTCCACATCTTCAAGATCTTTCTCAATGCTTTTGGGATCTTTGGATGGTTGAAGGTGGCAAATTTCAAAGCTGTTAAGTCCTTTGGTCGGATGGTTAGTCTCCGGTGGAAGGATCCTCGAGAATGGCCTGCTTGGTGGCACTATGGATGCGAGGCGGAGCTGGCCCGTATTCTCGCTAGCCGTCCACTGCTCTTCTCTACCGGGGATGATGTGCTAGCATGGGGAAGAGATAATAGAGGGATATTTTTGGTTGCTTGCTTGTTATTGTGTTTTGGATCGGCAGCGGTTTGGTGAGGAGGAGGTTCCGTGGTGGAAGAAAGTTTGGAATAAGTTTATTTGGCCGAAGTGTAGTTTTTATGGGTGGCAGGCTACTCATAATCGTTGTCTCACTTGGGATAATTTTCAAAAGCATGGGTTTGCTGGCCCCTCTTTATGCTATAACTGTGGGAAGGTTGAAGAATCTGTTGGGCATTTACTTCTCCAATGTGACTTTGCTCGACAAGTCTGGCATTATTGGTGGGGAGTATGGAATCACCCTTGTTCGCATGCTTCATCAATAGTTGATTTTTGGAGTATGGGGCGGCCTCCTGCAGCGGCTTTCTTTTTACAAGTTGGATGGAGTATTGGTCCTTCATGCATTTTTTGGCGATTTGGCTTGAACGGAACCGTCGGATTTTCCAAGGTAAGGAGTTAACTACTTCCCAGGTCTGCGAGAGGATTTTGCAAATGATCCAGGAAACTGTGTCTACAAAATGTCAGATTATTTCTCCCGTGGACCATGCGGAACGTCAGATCATGGAAATATTAGGCTTGATGGTTAATGGTCCTGGTCCTAATGTCTCTTGCAGACGGATGGGTCAGAATAATCGAGTGCGGAGGGATGGTAAATGGAATCCGCCTCCTTCGGGAGTGCTAAAAATTAATACGGATGGATCTTCCGGGGTAATCCGGGTAATGTCGGTATTGGTGGTGTGGGGCGGGATAGTAGTGGTACTATCCAATTTTTTTTCTCTTGCTTTAAGGGACATCATTCTAATAACTTCATTGAAGCACTCACAATTTTATATGCTTTGGAGCAAGGGTATGCTTTGGGTTGGCGTCGGATTGTTTGTGAATCTGATTCTCAGATTGTTATAAATTTGTTAAATTCTAGAGATAGTCTTCATGGTTGTTGGCGGTTGAGTTGGGTTGCTCAGAAAATTCTTAATATCTCTGCTCACTTGGACTTCATTTCTTTTGTGCATATTCCTCGGGAGTGGAATAGGGTAGCGGATTTGTTAGCTAAATGGGCTTCTAAGTTTCAAGATGGTTGGGATGTTCAAAATTGGTCTCAACTTTCTTCTGATTGCTCTCAATCTCTCTCTTCTTTATTGAGAGCTGATATGTCTGAATAGCTTCTGCTTTTTCTTTGTATCATGAATGTTTTGCTGAGTTAATAAATTTTTACCCTCTTTTACAAAAAAAAAAAAATAATAAAAATGGGGGCAAAATATATATTAGATCTATTCTATGTATGCTTTCAATGGGTCAAGAATCTATTAAAATCATATAATCACGTACATATTTACTTTGATTAAATCATTTTGATTTTTCAATTCAATCATTTGCAAATATTTTATTAGATCCATGTAATTTTCAAGGTGTTTAAAAGCCTAGGGGATCTGACTAATCATGATTCACTGTGATATCTATAGATCCCCCATCACTAATAAAAAATATATCGTCTTTATGAAAATCGTAGGTTCTTACAGATCTAAATGCTCAAAATAAGATCCAAATTCACAAAAGCTAATCCAAATTAGTTCAAACATTAGCAATCTAAAATCAGATAAGTTCGAAATCCTATTTTGTATTTCCATATTACCAAAACCTGCATTTTCTTCTATTTTTCATATTTTGTGCATTAAAAAGAACAAAAAAAAACATAAAACATAGGCTTTAGCTACATTAGATAAACTTGCATAGAAAAACTATAAAAATCCAAAAAAACTCATTCTTGCATTTTGCATTATCATGTTTAAAATCTTTCTTAGATTACATTTGTTTGCCCTTGTCTTCATCAAATATAAAAATACATTTATTTAAGTAGAAATTGCATTCTGGTCAAACCTAGGTTGTACGTGAAGCAAATCAAATCAAAACACTACCTCACCTAGGCTCAAAAACTACCACAAAATGTTTCCTGGTGAACCCAACCAATTCGTCAAAAAATCACCACAAGAAGGCACGATCAAGTGCCTCTCTTTTGAGGTGTATACCTACTATTTTCCTATTCCCCTCTAAGGCGCAGATCCATCAGTCTAGAGGAAAGGAATGCGAAAATTTTAGGCCTACATTCTTTGGTGAACCCAACGTGAATACATAGGCATTTCTTCTAATTTCAAAAATAAAAATAAAACAAAAATATATATATACAAGAAAAACAACAAAAAAATCATCATTTCAAATTTGTATGTTTTAGATTCTAAATTTTAGATACCAAATATTACTTTTACAAGTACTAAAAAAACCATGAGTTTTAACTCAAATAAATATGAGCCCATCAGTAATGTTGAGAAAATTCTGCCAAATACATTTGTTGATTATGACCAACCTCATCCATATTCAACATCACCTTTATCACACTTTTCTCATTTTTCATCCTTACCCCAACAAGACAATCCCTTTTCCAATCCTCTTCATAACGATATTGTCTTTTCTCCCATATATCTATAGTATGCCTATCGATCCACATACAATCCTTCTCCATCATTTCAACATTCTTCTTTCAACACAACACATCCATTTCAACAAGAAAATACTTTTTATTCCAATCCTACCATGCACTCACATCATACTTCACAATATTCCTATCATCATTCTACCCATAATAAAGAAAAAAGAGGTAATAAACCATTAAGTCCTTTTATGGTTGAATGCCTAAGACTATTATCAAAAGCCTCTCTAAAACCTTCACCACATAAATTTACTAAGGTCAATCAACCAATGGATACAATTCTTAAGCATTTACTTGATACAAATAAGATTGAGTTACCTCCCATAATACAACCTGATACCAAAACAGATTGGTATAAACCTGAGCTATATTTTGAATATCATAGAGTGGATGGACATATGACACAAAAATGTAGAAATTTAAGCTGTGAAAATCAAGATTTGATTGACGAGGGTCTTTTTGCTATAAAGGAATTACAATCTACAACTGATTAAAAATCTCTAATAAACGATCAAACTCCTACACAACAAATACCCATAATCAATCAAGACATGGGGGTCTCCCAAGAACCCCTATTCAATTATCAACAATAGGAAACCGATCATATATTTCATCTTAATGTGTGCCATCATGATGATATTACTAATATTGTGATAGAAACTACAAATGAGCAACCTCAAGTTCAATCAGCTCAATTTTATATTCAAAATATGGATTCCTCATTTGACCAACCTTCAAAACTATCTTTGGCTCTAGAGAATGATCCAAAATGGAATGTAAGCATAGAAAGCCCATATTTAACATCAAAATCTCAATCTGAAATCCACTTTGATAGCCAATAACAAATGATTAATCCTCAAGAAAATATATCCCTTTTAGAAGTATTACAAAGTTCTCATGTCCATAGGGAAACTTTGTTCAAGATACTTAGCCAACAATTTGTTCCTCATGATATTTTCCCTAAGAACACAATTAATGGTGTAAGCCCTCTTGAGGTTAACCATATTTCATTCTATGATGAGGAGATTCCTTCCTCTAGTCCACAAGAATACTCATCTCTTTACATTGCAGAATTTAGTAAAGAAACATCTATTAAAACTATCATGGTAGATAATGGCTCCTCTCTTAATTTATGCATTTATCAATTATTCCTAAAAAATGTATTAAAGGAAGAATATATCAATGAATCAAATGTTATTATAAAATATTTTAACAATGAAATTCAAGAAGCTCAAGGCACTACAATTCTTCCCCTTAAGAGTGGACCCAAGATCCTGGATACTTTGTTTTATGTAGCATATTGCCCTTCACCTTACAACTACTTCTCAAAAGTCCTTGGTTTCATACGATGAGGGTTGTCCCTTCCACTCTTCATCAATGTTTGAAGTTTAAAATTGCAAATAAAATTTTTACCATACATGGTGACCCAACACCATTTTAAGAATATGGTTGAAACATCAAGTTCTATACATGCTCTATTATCACAATTACCTCCTATCAATCACTTTTCTTCATCCATATCCAATCATCCTTGTTTACGAAATAACACCCATGCATATATTTTACATATGCCCCCTCCATATTATCAATACTTGGAAGATAATGATAAGAATGAAGAACCTTATTATCCCTCTGACATTTTGTTTTGTAACATGATCAATTTTACACATAAAATTCAAATATTTTCCTATATTGTTCTACATTATAACAAAGCTTTTGTTATCGCTACCTTTTATTCACCACCTTTTGTTCTTTATTCTCTCTTTCATTATTATTATCACATCAAGTTCTCTATTCTTTTCCTATTTATCATTGTCATCTTATGTCCATCACTTTTCTTCATCTACATCTCATTCTTCATCACAACAATCTCAACTATCAACCAAATAGCTTCACATACACCACAACCAAATTATCCTTCAAAACCTCCTTTGATTTTGAAGCCACCTTAGACATGCTATACTCAAATAACCTTGTATAGTGTATATAGATCATCTTGTATATACCACCAATTCCATCATTAAAAGTAAAAATAAATAAAAAATCAAATAAAACAAACTAAAAAAAAATCAAAAAGTATCAAAATATCAAAAATATTTCATATCATTCTGCATTGTTATTCATTGTTGTATTTCATAATTTTGAAGCTATACTTTCCTTTATTTCAGATTAATTCAGAAGTTATCTTGAACCATACACTTAATTCATAAATTAATTATTTTGATTTTACCACTATGATTATAAATCTCTCTTGTATCAAAGATCACTATTTCACTAAATAATATTTTGGGTTTTGGGAAATGATCTTGCTACTTCTTGAACAAAGTACACTTTTACACATTAAAATGATTTGTTGCAAATTCGAAAAATGATACTACATAGTATTCTTAGTCTCTTGAGCAAAAAGTTTCCCCTGCTATCCTATCATGCGCATGGTCTAGAATTTTTTGAGAATTGGCAAAAGGACAAGCTCACCCCTATCCAAATAAAAATCCCTTGCTCTACAACCAATCCGAGCAAGTATCCCAAAATAAAAATCAAAGAAAAGCAAAAGTCAAAAATCAAAAGAAAAAGAAAGAAAAAAATCAAAAAGAGAACAAAAAGAGAAAAAGAAAAGCAATAAAATCCCCTTGTTCAAAACAAAATGAACAAAATCCCTACCCCTTGAAGTGAAGAAAATAAGGGTGAACGATCTTGAATCCCTGGATTTCTTAGTTATTCAAAAATAATGAGGTAAGCCCCATAAGAGGTGATTTATGCCCAACTTGCTTGACATTGGGTAATTCCTTTTTGCGTGGTGACATGTCTGTCACATTAGCGACCTTCTTTTTTACAGACCTATGTCCTCTTGTGGATTAGCTAGCTTTTGATGACTTGACTTACATAGTAGTCTCGTACGATTTCATGCATAAAAATCATGGTTAATAAACCCTTCACTTGCACACACATTGGTTCATTCAAGTTTGCTTGCATCACTACCTTACTCAAAATTGGTAAATGAATATTACAAAGCACACACATTTGATCCTTGAGAGATATTGTATCGTTGTGTCAAATCAAGATGGATAATGAACTCACTTTTCACACACTGGTTCTTGATAAATTTGAATTTGTCTTAGAAATAAGTTAAAATATTTCTTTGAAATTTGTCGGACAACATTAGTTTATCATTAATTTCATATTAATACATTACATAGATATTTCAAAAATTTAAAAAAAATCTCAAAAACAACTTATTACAAAATAACATGTAGTTCAAAATCACTTATCATACATAGCATTCATGACTTCATGATGATGGTATAATTCCTAGGAATTATTTTGCTCAATTTTCACACTAGGAATTCTATACCTAGCACAAACCATCTTTCTAATTTTTCATGCCCAAAATTAGTCAATATATTTTCATAAAAATTACATAATATTTTTGGAACATGCGACACAATGATTTATCTTACATTACTTTGCATTTTAAAAGAACAAATAATTTCATATCATCATGTAGTTCATTTTGATTTTTGTGATAATGGTATAATTCCTAAGTAATTATTTCATATAATTTCACACTTAGGAATTCTATGCTTAGCATAAATCATCCTTCGAATTTTTCATGCTTTGCTCAATATATTTCACAAATATTTACCACATACATTATTATCAAACAAACATCACACATATTACCACAAAAGACTTAAGATTATTCTTAAGCATACAACCATTCTTAGAAATATTAAAAACATTTCTCACAAATAGGATTAGCTTTGAGACTTGACGAGCTTTGAACTCCACCAACAGTCTTACAATAGCACAACATCCTTTGAGGTTTATTTTGAGAATCTATCAAACATATTATCCCAAAACAACATCAAACATTTCTTTCTCATCATAAAGCCTTAAGATTATTCTTAAGCACACAATATTTTGGTATTAGCAATACAAAACTTCCTCATAACAGGATTTGCTTCGTGACTCCACGAGCTTTGAACTCCACCAACAGTCACATATCAGCACAACATCCTTCGAGGTTCATTGTTAATCCATCAATTCTATCATCACACAAAAATATCTTTCTCAAAATACACTTTACAAAATCATTTTCCTTTTATGTTAAGCATGATCAAAATGTTCAAAAATCAAATCATGAGTACAAGATATTATGTAACACAACCATCATAAGCAAATGTAATAAATCATCCAATAAATCATACAAATTCACATAAAACAAAGAAGATCAAAATTCGAGTTTTCCACCAAACATAAAATTTGGTGTAAAAACTCGAGGGGGCATCCTAGTCACTAAATTAGTAATTATTTTCTTCTAAGACATCAATTTCACATAAACTATTCATTATAAACCATCTACTCCATTTTTACCCATGTCAAATCATAATAATTTCTACTCAAGTGTCCACTTTTCTTTGACACATTTATTGTTCATAAATACGTCAAAGAGGGGGCAAAATATAGACATGAAAAATTGACTCATTTTCCTTAGTTTTTATCCTAGAAAAGTAAGGTCATATTCAAGAGAATTTTTACCCTATAAAATCATCTTAATTCTTATTAAATTTTATACCATTGGATAGGGCTCGAAAAGAGCTTTCCAACGGTATATAATATGTCCAATTTTGACATTGTTTTCCTCATTTTCCATGCCAACAAACTTAAAATTGTTGACCATTGGACAAAATCGCCCACCGATCAACAAAATCGTCCATCAATCAACAAAATCGCCCGACGATCGATAGAATCGCTAGGCGATTTTGTCCCAAATAGAATTTTAACAAATTTGCTAAAAGATAAAATCTATTTTAAAACCTCTTACCTGGTTTAGCCGTTGTTCGGATCAGGGTTGTTGGCGAACAGATTGAAGGTGGCAAACATAGGAGGGATCAAAACTTCCTCCATGTTTAGCCTAACCTCCCAACTTCCTCAAACCCCTCGGCCTATTTAATCTAGGCCCTTTTCCCTTTTTCCTCCTGGCTGATTGATTGACTGACTGGCTGGTTGGACTCTGATCCCTGAGATTGTTCTGAACTCCCTTGAGGATCCCTCGCATCAATTTGCTATGCAATTCCACCTCCCGGCATCCCTATTTTCATTTTGTCATTGCAGGTATCAGTTATAATCACCCCAGATATCATCATAATCATTTGGCAATCTCTAGAAGCGATAGGTAATTTAGATAAGAGCGATAGACGATTTTGTCAGAGAGTAGGCGATTTCATTAGAGAATAGGCGATCATGTCTTTAGATCAGCTAGGGGCAAGGATTTAAATCACTGTTTGTATTTCTTTCCCAATTTTCTATTTTTCTATGCATTACCTCATGTCCATTTAATTTATTACTCAAATTTATATATTGCATCTTGGTGTTCACCATCATTCCACATAATTGCATTATGAAATCAAGATTAAAACTGTATAAATTCATGGCATAATAGGTTGAATTGTTATCATGTTATTTCATATCCACTTTCATAAAAAAATTAAAGCTAATCTGTGACTTGGAGTACGATAAGTTGCCCTATGTTACAAGAAATCCTATTTTTCTATCATGTTTTCTATCAATTTTTCTTTCGTCAAAACAGAGGTAATTTTGTCAAAACAGAGGCGATTTTCTCAAAACAGAAGTGATTTTGTCAGAACATAGGCGATTTTGTCCTGCTACAAGCCTCAGAATCTTCATCAAACATTCGGCTCAAGTAAGGCTTATAATTTCTTATAATTCCAATTTTATGCATTGTATTTCATTATGTATTCATTGTATGTTGTCTTCATTAAGTCAAAATTGCATATAGATAGTTTAGTTGCATAAAGGCCAAACTTAGGTGTATGAGAAATATTTATAAAAAGAATGCATCAAACATCTTCCAAGCTTAGGTATGGAAACTGTCATTAAAATTTTCTTGGCGAACCCTTAATTCGTCGAAAAATTACCATAAGGTACAACTAAGTGCCTCTCTTTTGAGGTGTAGCTCTGCTATTTTCCATTATCCTCTGAGACGTGGATCCATTAGATTAGAGGAAAGGAGTGTGAAAATTTTAGGCCTACAAAAAGAAGCATATCAAATCCGTGATGACAATTTTACCCCAAATATCCTTATGGTAATTTACTCATCTTGTCATATTGCATGGATCGCAAGTCGCTGCAACCGCAAACTATATAGGGTAAATAACTAAATACGAGGCGCATTTGGTGTTTTTAATTATTTGATTTTTTTGTTAATTTTGATTTTTTTAAATTGATCCTGGTGCTTTGAACATCACCAAATTTGCAACACTGATTGCTCTTTTTGAAAATTTGATCCAATGGGAGTCATTAATTTACCTTTTTAGACCTTCCCACGATGGTATTTGACTAAATTTGCTACCAATTGCAAACCGTAGCTAGGGCCTGTGGTTCCCTATTGTAATTTTGGGAATCGTAGCTAGGGCCTACGGTCCGCGTGGAATAAGAAAAGCTTATAAAAGGCTCAATTTTCAATTTTTTTTCATTATTCCTTGATAGTGACTTGGAAATTGGAGAGCTCTGACAGTGACAGATGAAAACTCACCTGACCCTACCAAACTCTACACCCACACCCTATACACCGCACGATGGCAGAGCATGGTCAAGCTTAATCTAGCTGAGGCAGAGGCAAGGGTAAGGTAATTTGAAACCAAAACCTCACATCCATTACCAGTAAAATTAATCTCATTAAGAAATGGGTGAATTGAACCTAATTAAACTGTTGGTAATGAACCTCATGCTATATTAGGCTAGTTTAGGTATTATTTTTTATTATTTTTTTTGTTTTTTAGCCATGAAAATGATCCGAGTGGGATCTCAGTCGAAGACCGGAGGTACCAGCTGTGGTTTCCAATTGATAAATTGGGGACCACAGCTGCCAACTATGGTCCGCATTTAAAATCCCAATGGTCAATTTTTGACCACATGCGAACCGTAGGGTTGACCCGCGATTCGCAAACTTTAGGAAAATTTTATCAAATTTTTTATTTTTCCAAGGTTTAATAGGCAAATAATGTCATTTAATGCATTTTTGACTTGTCTAAGTGACATTTTTTATTTTTAGGACTGCCTGATGACATGTTTTGTACTTTTATAATTTTTGAGATGTTTTTAATGATTTTTAGGTCATTTTTAAATGTTTTTGCTTGTTTTTAGTTAGTTTTTTCCTTATATTATGCTTTTTATTTCATAGGTCGACCTCTAGAGCTCATGAGCCCGACATCCTTAAGACTATCTATAGAGAGCTCACTTTGAGGGAGGGAATATGGTTCAGAGCCATCGACTTTGGCTACGTCCTAGATCTACCCACGATTAGGGTGGATCAAGAAGCTTACTTGACTGCGTTGGCCTGATGTTGGAATGCGTGGACCAACATATTTCACCTATCTACAGGTGAAATGACTATTACACTAGAGGACATCTATAGGATCATCAGGATCCCCATTGTCATCGTCTCTTCTACTTCTAGGGCCAAAGGGCTCATTTTTATGTTATCTTTCGTGACCAGAGCTAGGAGGCTCAACGCAGTATCAATCATGGCAGAGTCAACATCGGATACTGGCTGGGGAAGAACATCTTCTCTATGTGTGAGGCTATTTTATGCACCTGGTGGTGCAATTTGTTCTTCTAGACTCCTCGAGTGCGAGGATTCCTTGGAACCTCCTAGCCACTCTTAGGAGAGTGGTTCAGAGCTCAACAGCTCAATCATTGTGACTGGCCTAGGGGAGCACCCTGCTCTACTAGCTATATAGAGAGTTATATTAGATCATTGACCAGAGCCATTGGGGCATCAACTGCAGCTTGCTACTCTAGATTTGGAGTTGGCAGCACATCAAGATAGAGCGTCTGGGAGAGCTACCATTGCACATCTCAGATATCGATGACGACCATCAGTGTTATACCGCCTGCTGGCCTTGTGAGGAGGAGGGGTTTAAGAGCAAGACCCATGATGGTGACACCTAGTATTACATTACACGATTTGCATCACTTAGTTCGGATGATATTGAGTGGTGGTTATACATGGATTGCCCAGCATGAGCTGAGGCGGGATAGTGACTTTGATAGGCTCTTAGAGATAGGTGGCTACTCGGTTAGAAGGTTGATATTAAAGAGTATCAATTCTACTCTCGCATCCTGTGTCAATTCAACATAGTGCAGGACATCCTAGAGATCCCTTTTGCATACCGACGCTTGTATTTAGAGTGGGATCTTCCATCGATTTGGCCTTCGGCTCTAGGATATGAGCCAAATGACTTCCAAGAGACTGGGTTTGACAGGGCTACTACCACCCCAACATATGATGGATGGTGGTCCATGCTTCGATGGCATGGATTGGGGTCTCTAGGCAGAGTGTCAGACCAAGCAGATGCAGAGGTGGATCCTAATGGGTGTAGGGTGTGCCAGCAGATAGAGGGCAGATGGGGCATATAGGCGACCATCGAGGAGAAACCTGAGGTTGACCCAAATGATGAGGCTCTAGAGGAGGATGAGGTCCCTCCTAACAGTGCATAGGGGCTGCTCCTGGCTCAAGTTGTTGACTTGCAGAGTCAGCTTGGCATATACGTTATGCATCAGATGGAGCGAGACACCACTATTGCCACTCTATGGGTACAGTTGACTGAAAGAGATCGCAGACTGACTCAGTCAAAGCAGTAGATCACTAGCCTGACTACACAGGCTACAATAATAAAGGGGAGGGTCTAGGAGCTCACTAGTGCGCATGATCTGGTAGAGGCGCTATTGGGTATAGCTATAGTAGAGAGGGACTTGGCCTAGGCTTAGAGGGGAGATCCTTTATCTTCTCGTGTTGTCATGGCACCACCCGCAACACTAGTGCCAGTGCTACCTGGAAGCTACGATCCTATATCAGAGATTTGATGCTTATAGACCCTCATGGAGGAGGGCAATTCTAGATATACATGCAGGGTAGCTCGCATAAACCAGTTAGAGGGTTACATCAGGTTGATAGGTGGGCATCTGCCAAAGGATTATCATGCTATAGGGAGTCATTAAACCAAATCCAGGACTATAGGGTAGTCCACGGCTAGCTCTAGCCAAAGGACTCATAGATCATATATGACACATAGATCCTCTAGCACACATGGTGATAGCTCGCATAAGAGCCACAGGGATACGGGTGAGACTTCTAGCCATAGGACTAGCTGCCTGGACATACCAATCTCTCATGTGCTAGGCCTCTTCGGGCTAGGCGATACACATGGCCCTTAGTAGGGCATACAGCAGGCACCAAAGCTGATTATAGAGCAGGCTCTAGGTCACAGGTCTGAGGGAGGTGGCGAGAGCTCTAGTTCAGGGGGAGCCGACCAGAGCTAG
Organism: Wollemia nobilis; assembly: GCA_028583015.1. Lineage (NCBI taxonomy): Eukaryota > Viridiplantae > Streptophyta > Pinopsida > Araucariales > Araucariaceae > Wollemia > Wollemia nobilis. Next base: position 1,057,135 of record JAQPPZ010000415.1, read on the forward strand.
GGCTTTTGTCAGACTACAGCTACATTTTGCATATGTATCATTTTTGGTGTAAGGTTGAGGACCTACATGATTGTAGCCTACAGATATTTTGTACTCATCTAATGTACTATTGAGACACATATTTATATATGATATGACTTGATCATTTATGGCTCATGATGTGTACTTTATTTATATGTTTTGATTTTATGTTTATTTTATACACATGGATGCAATGCTTATGTTAATTTGATACTATATGATGTGATGTATGGATGACATGTACTAGATAGCTATTTGATTTATGGTGATGATATGTAGTGATCTAGATGTTTAGATGTGTGATGTATGATGGATGCATATGGATGCATTGTTTTTCTCTTAACGCATATTTGATATTTCTTTATTGTATTCATTAATGTATGTAATGATTTATTTACACGATGGTGATCTAATGTAAATGAACATGTATGCTTTAATCACTTAAAACATAAGGAATGAATGCAAATATGTTTATCAATCTAATGGATGACACCACATAATGTATAAAAATCATGAATGTAATTGAAAATCCTTAAGATAAGAATTTAATCAATTAATCACCCATATATGAAATGCAATGAATGTAGTTGTTTGATGTGAATGATATAACGTGTCATTCTATTGTCTTTTGCAAATTTGAAAAAATATGTACGATATAGTCAATGGCCATCTAAATATTATTTCTAATATTCATCTGGTATCTATCCTATATTTTGATTGTGCTCTATATGATGATGTATCATGGACTTGATACTTTGCAATTTGATGATTTTATATGGTTTGCGATATTTGATATTTTGTTGCTATGAGAGAAATTTTTGAGGTTTTCCATGAGACTCAAACACCCTAATAGAATTATCAAGAGTTGCATACTAACCACACTATACTTCTGATATAAAAGGCTTTTGCTAGGATATGCCCTAACTGTTCATTATCCCTATGTGTCCACATGATTATTTTAAGATAAGACACGAGCGTTCCTCGATGTCAGGCAAAATTCTTTCAGCCCATTGCTAAGATAGGGGTACCACAAATGTTTTATCCAATCCCAAGTTTATATTTTAGTTCGACTAAACCACTAGGCAATGCAAGACACCTAAAGCTAGCTCCTCCACATTCAAACATTGGTCTTCCCATAAGCGATATGCAAGTGTATCAGACATATCGTCATGCGTAAGGTATAGTAGTGCTAATAATTCCAAGGATTCAGGCTCATTCCTTTCTATCCTTCAATTTTTGGGATACTTGCTCATATGTAGTGAAGCAAGGGAGTCGATTCCATATTTATTCTAAAATATCTTTGGATATTCATTTGATCTCTCTTCGAACTGGATTTTGGATCTTCATTTGATCTCCACTCGAACTTTTGATTTATGATCTTCATTTGATATTCACTTTGAACTTTGATTTAATCATGTTTTTTGATCTCCACTCGATCTTAACTTTTCAGCATTTACATTTGATAATTGTCTTCAGAAACTTTCCTTTGGGGGATTTACTTGGAAAAATTGTTTCTGGTATATCGATTGAGAATATCGATCTTATGATATCAATATGGGATATCAATCTGGAAAGTCGATCTATGATATCGATCTAGGGTATCAATCTTGAGGATTGATGTGGGATATCACTCTGGTATATTGCTCATTTTATTATAAGCAAGGGATTCTAAATAGGGAACTAACCTGTCCTTTTACCAACTGCCAATATTTCTCATATTGTCCGCACATAGGGATAAGCAAGAATAATTTTTTTGCTTTAGGATACCCGATTCTGCTTTGCGGATTTCATCTTCCCCTAGTCCTTGTTAGGATTGTTTAATTTGTTGATTAGTTATAGGTTTCTAATATGCTAAGGTCTATACTAACTGAAACTTAGCTACAAAAGCAAAGCAAGCTTTCTACCAACTCTTGATAAGACCACTAGGTATGGTTGAGTGATCATAAAAACCTAGTATATCTCCATAGCAACAAAATAGGTTATGTTAAAAAACACAATTACTCACATGAATGATGGATTATGATAAATGTAGAGATGCATAATTTAAACACAAACGTGGTATCATTTGTAAGACTGACAAACATAATCCCTCCTACTACGGAATGCAACGGATGACAAATGCCTATATGCAATGCAGTAATGCAGTGAATGCATGTGTGAATGCAAAAATTACAATGCAAAATGCAAATGTTTTTGGATTTTATGCTTTACCAATTTTTTTATATTTTATTGATTTTATTATTTTTATGAGTTTTGAGCCTCATATCTGACCAAACGATGAGTACATGCCTTTGGAGCCTTTAGATTGACCAAGCAATTTTTTAAGAATCCTTGGAGTTGTTGGGTTGACCAAGCAGTTTTTCATACACTCTTGGTGCCTTTTGATCGACCAAACTACTCATAGACAAGCTTGGAGCTTTTTAGGATGATCGAGTGATTATAAGCAAACCCTCAGGGCCTTTGACTGATATGACCAATAGGTTTCTGGAACCCTTAGAGCCTTTTGGGATGACAAAACAATTTTAGACAAACCCTCGATGCTTTTTGAGTTTGACCAAAGGGCTTACAGATGCCTTTGGGGATTTTTGATTGACCAAACTACTTATGAGAGTGTTTGGAGCCTTTTAGGATGACCGAGCAATTATAAGCAAATCCTCAAGGCCTTTGACTGACATGACCAAGCGATTTTAGGAACCCTTGGAGCCTTTTTAGAAGGGCATGATGCCCTATAGACCCCCAATGAGTGTGCCATTCGACGATGATGAGGGAGGTGCAATACCTCTAAATTCCTCATTTTTCCTTATCAAATGTGGCATGGCTGGTGGGCAAGGTATGCCACCTTGAATACCCCTAGTGTGCATGCTATTTACTGAAAAGTAATCAGCTTGTTTAGGAAAAGTGGTAGAAATCAACTCCAGCAAGTGAATATCAGACCTCACCGGTGTACCTATGCTTCGATACAAGTGAACGAGAGAACCATCATTTTGGATCTCATCCTGTTCTACTAGGTCTTCGATGACCCTCTTAAATGACTGGAAATTCTGAATGTCATGTCCATGCGCTGGATGATACACACAAAAGGGACCCCTATCAGAAGACCTAGTATCAGATACCCTATGCTTAACTTTGGGTAATATGAATGCATGTAACTTTTGGAACAAAGTTAGAGTAGTCATCTGAAATGAAACTGCTCGTTGCACTGGCCTATTGGGCCTACGAGGTGACTGACGACTTCGAGGTCGCTCTTGAGGAGGTGTGATCTCCACTTCGACATGTTGGGGCACTTGTTGCAGGACAAACAAGGTGAATGGTTTCCTATTTTTGTCACATGCCCGTGCATTTAATTATCAACCCAGGGAGCTTCATAAACTTGCGAAGAGTCAGAATTAGGTTACTACAATACCACTAGAGGTGAATCTGCTAATCCTACATTTGGGGGGTGTTCTTGATATGGTTGTCAATCATTCTCGCACTCCTCAATAAATTACGTAAGAAGAACAGAATTAAATCTACATAAATAAATCATGTACACATTCTTGAAAATAAATCTACTGCAAATACTGGAACTAGCAAACTAATGAACGTTCTTATGAAAGCAATAAACTAATTAAAATAAATAAACAAAAAGGAAATGGGGAAGAAATACTGGCTTGGAGTGGGCCCAGGCTCCAGCAGCTTCTTCCCGATCGAACACACGCTTTAGAACTTCTGGAACTGTAATATATTTATCAACGTATTACAATCTATCTTCTGTAACTCTAAATGGATCTTTATTAATTATTTCTATATATCTCTCAGAATGATCTACGTGTGTTTATATAACACACCCGTAGAACTTCTATTACAGAGGTAGTTACAACAGTTGATCTGTCCCAGACTAAATCAAGACAGTCTGGTAAATGCAATCGACATCTGGAATTCTATTCTAATGGTGGCGTGTTCATTGTTTGGTTCGTGCTTTGCCTGGAATTAGTAAGACATTTTGATACGTTGGTGCAATCTCCAATTTAGCTCTGCATGACGTAGAGCTAGAACTGCACCAGCCGCTGCCATCCACGTCATTCAAATCTGGTCAACGGGCAAAGAATTAGTGGCGCCTTCCTTATGAGGAAGGTACCTTGTTATCGTGGCACCTTCTGGTTGTAGGGAGGCACTTGCCTTCTATTAGTGCCTTTCGGTTGTGGGGAGGCACTTGCCTTTTATTAGAGTCTTCTGGCTGTGGGGAGGCGCTTGCCTTCTGTTGGCACCTTTCGATTGTGGGGAGGTGCTTGTCTTTGGTTGGTGCCTTCTGATTGCAAGGAGGCAATCGCATTCAGTTGGCACCTTCTGACTGCAGGGAGGTGCTCACATTCAGTTTGCGCCTTCTGACTGCAGGGAGGAACTCGCATTCAATTGGCACCTTTCAACTACATGGAGGCACTCGTCTTTCAGTTGGTGCCTTTCGACTGTAGGGAGGCGCTCGTCTTTGGTTTGGCACCTTTCGATTGCAGGGAGGCGCTTGTTCCCTTGGCGCCTTTTGATTGCAGGGAGGCGCCTATGTTTTCTACATTGACCCCCAATGAAATAAAGTTCCAGGTCCATCAAAATACCTCGACCGTTCCAAATCTAACTAAATCAACTGCAATTCCACAAAACATACTAAAAGCACACAAATTAGATAACACACATAATTATATCAAATATCTATATAATCATTCATAAAAGTACGCAATCCTTATTATACAGCTGCATATTGATCAAAGAAATATGTACAAAATATGAGCATTTCTGGTGCTCATCAGCACTCTGAGAGAACTATCTACATGATAAACCCCCTTATCTATCAAATTTTGCACCACATTCTTAAACTCACGACAATCTCGAATGCCATGACCATCTGTTCGATGATAGATGCAATAGTGATGCTCCTTGTAACCCGTAGGTTTAACTCTGTTTGGGTTTAGAGGGATGATTTTAGGCAAGGTGATTAACTTAACCTCTTGCATCTTCTGAAATATATCATACATAGGCTCTTGTAACGGAGTCTCACTATGTTACACCTATTTTGGGCTCTTGCCTCGTATTGGTTTGCTTTGAGAATCCAATGGTTAGGTTGGCTGCATGGGCTTTTGCTTCCGCTGAGGCTTTTCCTGTACTTGCACAGGAAGAAATTCGACCTCAGATAAAGGTTGCTTTTGTAATTCCAGATTATAAATCCGCTTCTTGATAAAATGCAATGCCTTATCTTTCTCATTCATTCGGTGTTCCATCCATTCTAGACGGCTTAAAATGGATCGCAATATTGACAAAGAATTCATATGTACTTCTAATTACTGATTCGAAATACCTTTGGCATTTGAAGAAAATAGAAAAGTAGATGCTATGGATCCATTAGGTAATTGCAAATCACTTATTTCCTTCACTTGATTTGATGTGGATGCTTCTTTATGACACTCTTAATCAATGCTCTCCACATGTTCATGCCTATGACTCAGCTCAAGTTGTTGTTTCACTTCATCGTGTTGAACTGTGTCACTTTTGGTACCCTCAATCTGGTGTGAGGAACCTACTTGTTTGTTCTCTCGAGATAGTACCATGAGAAATGAGTTAGGAGTGACCAATTTTAAAGGCTCTGGACCTGGCAATGTGGGAACACCACTGGTTTATGCCATCTCCTACTCTATGTGATTATGAATCACTTGTTTTTTTGGCCTAATGTCGACCATTCCCATAAACTCATGAAAAGTATCCACAATTGCATGCATCATAGGTAATTCGTCAACATACTTAGGTTGTTATATTTTAGTCGTGATAACTGAACCTTCCTCATGCTCATACGATGTCTCTAGGATAGGATCCACAGGTAGAGACTCGATGAAAAGTTGACCTAAATCGTCAGTGGATTCTATGGTGGGCAGCATCGTAATGCTGGCCTCTATAAGCCTTCATATTCATCATCATCCTCATGAGAACTATCTGATGGCATGATGGATGAATAGGGTGTGATACACTTAGGTGCATCCATGAACATGCTAGGTTCTTCCTCCTTGATAGGAGTGTGAAGATCCTCTAATGATACCTTTGAGGCAGTTGTGAGCAACTTCGTAATGGTATTCATTAATCCTTCCCTGCTAAGTAGCATCGAGAATGTAGGGGTTGTAGGTGACTCCACAGGTGATAGCGGTGGGGATGGTAACTCCACCACCATTTTGTGAGGCTACATCCATACTTTGGATAGACTCATCCAATTTAACTTGCAGATGCATAGGTGCCTCATCAGGTTCCTACGAATGATCCTCAGGCTTATAATGCTTGAAGGGATCTGGGTTTTCCTCAACTACATAAACTTTACCTCCATGGGTGTACTTAATGCACTGATGCACTATTGATGACACGCACTCCATGGCTCTTATCCACGGTCTTCCAAGCAGTATATTATATTGTCTTGATCCATCTAAAACGTAACACAATGTAGGAATAATATTTTGTCCCACCTTGATGGGGAGGACTATTGTGCCTATTGTAGGGGATTCCACATTGTTAAAGGCTTGCAATATGAAATTTGTTTCCTTGATGTGGGACAATGGAATTTTGAGATGTTTGAATGTTGAGGTGGTGATGATATTAATCGATGATCCTGTATCCACCAACACTCTCTTATACATAATTTTTTCTATCCTCGCTATGATATGCAATGGAGGATTAGATTCCTTGACAGGGAAAGGTTTGAATTCATGTTTATGAAAAGTAATCACAGGTTCCTTATATGGTAGAATAGGTTGTATATGCCCCAAGGATTGTGATGACTTTCGAGCATTGACACTGCTCACCTATCAGATTTGACTATTCTCGACCTCACGCTTACGCATGGGATCCCTAGATATCTCTTTTTATTGCTCTTCTATAACCCTAGGCATGTATATCCATCTAGAAGAATGGCTATCTACTTGCTTAAGTGACAACTCTTGACGATGCATTGGGTGCATCACGTTGACTTGTTGCCTAAGCACTCTAGGTATGAGATTATTTTTGGAAATTACCTTACATGATTGTTCTTCACATGCTTTATGTTGGTAAATCCTCTCTTCACGTCATTGGAGTTCATCCAACCTTTGTTGATGCACTCTCTTTCTCTCTGCAGACTCACGCTCTAGGTGCTTACGCTGACGGTGTGCTTCCTCCAATTGGTCTTGGAGTAGTCACCTCTCATGGGTTGCATGAGACTCAAATTCCCTATAGGATTGACTTGTGGAGTACGATCCATAAATCTCTATCTCACCAGGTAGAGACCTAATGACTTGGGTTCACACCATATGTGAAGAAACCCCATGATCTGTATGGGTGAACCCCCTACATGATGAAGGGAGCTCATGACGAATCTCAGAATGTCGCACTAGAATGATTTGATCCTCAGGTGCATGATGAGTACGACGCCTAGCAAGGAGGCGTACGAGGTTTAAAAGATCCTCAAGAGAACATCGAAAGCGTTCAGAGCCTCTCCATGTAACTCTATGACTCATTAGCTAGTGATTGAGCTCTATCATGCCTAGTCGTCATGATGAACCGACTAAATAAGACTTGAGAGGTTTCCTCTCTTACTAAAAATTGTGGCCTTATCTTGATGAATTAAACAATAAAGAAGCATACAAAGTAATCAATGTGATTATCTCCTTTACATTTTAAAATTTGAGCCTTAAATTGTTTTATGTATTTTCTAGATTTGTTGTATCAGTGTAGAAACTCTTATCATGTTTTGTAAAACTTGTTGGATTTTATTCTCAATTTAATGGCTTTCACTTGTACGCTCGTAACTCGACAACTTGACTATGAACTCCAAGTTAAGTAATCCAACATATAATGTGTGGTAATGAAGCCCACACACGGTCAGGGAGCACATGTCCTCCTAGATCCTCACCCATTTTCTCCCAGTCAGCGTTATACCCTCCGAAGAGAATACATGCAAATTTTCCAGGGTACGAAAGGTTCTCGGATTCAATATTGGTCTAGTATCCAAAAGGTTCATTGGATTTGGGCCAACGGATGGAAGTTACACCCACCATCGTTGAACCCTACTAATGGTTGGATGTCAAGTCCAAATCACTAGCATTTAAGTGCCAAGTGGTGTGTGTGGTTCGTTTTAATGTACATAAAAGAAATGTATCATATAGCATTCATGCTCATTTTCTAAATGCTATGCAAATGAAAAAACGTTTCAAATTTAGAAAATGCAAGCTATTCTAGATGCTCTTTGAAACCATGCACATTACGATGATAATTGGCCACTAATTGGATATCACACATGCAAACCAAACAAGACACTCTATCAAGCACGTTGTAGCCTAGGGAGGACTGCAATCATAGGTCCGATGTTCCTAGCAGCGCCTTTCTAACGACACGAAAGATAAATGCAAACTAAGACCTAATTCATTTATTTTTCTTTCTTAATTTCTTAATTGCATTCCAAATTTGACTCTTTGGAAAAACATAGAGATAGAAAAAATTACAAAGAGTGAGAAGTAGGGCCTACCTTAGGTCCACATTCGAATGAGCTTTATCCCTATGTTGTTTGTTGTGTCTGTTAGAAACTGTAGGTCTGGTCTATGGTTTTGAGTGTGGCCCACGAGTTGAACCTATGGTTCAATTGTTGGCCCGTAGCTGGTAGCTACGATTTGTACCTGCAAGTCACAAAAACCAAAAAAACACAGTCAAATGCTAGAATTACGGAGTCCCACCGTGATAGTCTTCTAATCTAACTAAAAAGCATGCACCCATCTACTATATTATATCATATTCAATCATTCAAACCATAAAAATGACAAGATTGCATAGATTCAACAAAATAAGTGTTTCTTATATTAATAATTGCAAAGAATCCCGATTACAATCATGCCCCTCTTAGGGTCACTCAAATGATGATACAATCAATACAATGCCAACGCCCTCAATAGGGTAGGCGCACTAATGTTGCTTTTCAACTAGTCACAAACTGCTCTAGGGTGGAGTTGCCCTCTTCTTCACATTGAGGAAGGAACTTGATGGTTGAATATCCTTCGAACCCGTTCCTTGCGATCAAGAAACAACATAAAAGTGTCAAAAAGATAGGCAGCCTCTCATGATGAGGCCCTTTTGGAAAAAATGCACAAAGATACCATTAAGCATGTATAATCAAGAAAGCATGAAAAGCACTTCTAAACTATGTTAATTGGATCAAGATTTATAGAATTGCATAAAGGAAGACAACAACTACACTATGCATGGACCAATTATGTGAAATAAAGCATGAGAATGCATAAAGAATCCATTAATGTCCTATTTAATACTTAACACAAAGAAACTATTCTAACCTAATTCTACCGATCATAAATTTGCTAAAATACAATTAAACCATGAAAATAGCTAAACTAATCTAACAAGCCGAACATAAATAAAAACGGTAAGGCGATGATACCTCTACTGCAAACCATAGCTCTAGTGAGCGGTCTGCACTATAAACTACGACTGAAAGACGCAGTTAGCAATCTGATAGGTTTACCCTCAATTTCAAGGGCAGTGGGCTTGACCTCCTTGTCCAAATTGGTGTTCAATGGTCGCATTCGGTAGCCTTCATTTGCTCGAATATGCACTTCTTGGTTCTCCTAGACTCCTAGGGCATCCATAATGCAATTTATCATGATTCTTGGCAAGTAGGTAGGAGAGAAGTGCAATAGCTCTCTCTCAGTATACTCAGTTGAGTATACAATTTGATAGGGCTTCGTTGCTCAAATCTCCAATGCTCTCCCTCATTTTTTTTACCTTAATTTTGAGGGGTACTTATAGGACTACCCAAGGGCTAGGGGTGGCTTCATGGAGAAGCCAAGATCAAGAATGGGTGGTTAGGATAGTTGGATTGGAAGCTTACGTCCTCTAACCACCTTCTTCTAGAATAAATGGTCGTTCAAACTAATTTGGCTCGGATGAAGGTCAATTGAACTTCAGTTAAGACCGTAGGTTACAAGCTGTAGTCTAGACTGTAAATCGCAGGTCTCATTCATGGTTCAGCCTGTAAACCACGAGTCTGGGCTACGGTTTAGACTGATTAGGCCAAGGAGCCCAAATTGAGTGGTTAGAACCACTGCTCTATCTTGGAGTTTGTCCAAGATCCTCCATATGGTCTTGTAGCATGTTCATATGAGTAGTCGCCCTCGACATGACATGTTTTAGATGTCTACAATATATATATATATATATATATATATATATATATATATATATATATATATATATATATATGTGTGTGTGTTGTACAATTAAATTTAAGAATATCATTCATATTAATTTCACATAAACATATACGTGTGCCATGCTTAAGGTGTTTATGCCATAATATATTACTAATGAGGTTATAAGACCATAATAGGTTGTATTTCATACTATATAATAATGATGGTATATGAGTCTAAAGTAAACATTTATATTCATGAGTATTATAAAGGCCTTTGTTAGATGCTTCAATATGATAATTGGCTATGGTTGAATCTATAATATAGTAAGGAAACTATTAATGAGATATTATATCCTCTGATATATCAAAAAATGATGTGTAATTCTTCCTTTTGCTCCTTATTTTATAAATTTTCCTTTCATTGTCCCAAGTTAATATTAAGGGAAGACATTGATGTACTTGAATATTTACTTGCTTTGTAAACTTATAATTTATTCTAAAATTCATGTTTAAAGAGACTAATATAATGATAAATTTGATTCTAAAAAGATAATAATCTATAGAGGAGGTATTAAACAGTTTAAATAAAAGTAATATGTGATGTTAAAACTTTTTAAAAAGTAAGAAGATCAACTATTCAACATATATAATAAACAAACCACCTTACTTTATATAAGCCTGTATAGAGAGGGCAAAGCCGCACTGATCTACCCAACGCGTATAATTAGACATGGAAAGCATTATTAGGCTATGGGTTAACAAATATTGGACGCAAAATGGTAAAAACAAATATTTTCTCCAACCCTAAATTTGAATTTCAGCTTAAAAATGATTAAAACGAAGTCAACATAGTTAAAATGTTTAAGACCAATAAGCTTCATCTATTTCAGAGGAGGATAATGACAAAAATCTCATTCCATGACACACTAAAATCCCCATCCCTATAAAATACTCAAGAACTGAAATCAGAGAGAAAAATGGATCGACCCCAATATCATGTCCCACGAAACATGATGTACAGTGAACGATCTCATCCATAATATAAAAGATCATTCCTATAAGTTTTTCAGGATATCTCCTACTGTTACTATGATTTACATGTCGGAATCCTCATTCAATGTACAAGAGTTCTCATTTATATATATAATATTGTAGTTCTTTAATCGTATTTACCAGTGGGACGCTGGAGAGATACCAGAGTTGGAGAGCTGTCAGTGTTGTTACTGCACACGAAACAAAATCTGTGAACATTTTATATATAAGAATCCTCTTGGGGTTCGTTCTCATTTTCAATTCAAACCATTACGATCGAATCCATGAGTTAGCTTTCAGGTACGTAGCGTGCAGCGCATGGGAGACAGAGAATGATAATACTGGCCGACATAAAGTACTTTAATAGTTCTGGATACATTGAATTTTACATATTCCCTCCTCATTTGTCTTTGATACTTTCGGACATATCCACACATACATTGGATACTAGAATTCTTCCTTATCCAATACCCAATTCATAGCCGCCACGGAAAAGACAGCTAAGAGATATGTCCAACCATACAAAGAAAATCGACAACATTGTGGAAAAGAAGAAAGCATTTGAAAAGAACGACTAAAATGGCTCCTTGTGATGGCCTGAGGTAAGACAGGCTGGACTGGAAGGATGCAGCCGTCAGAGCGTCATTGTCACCTCCCTTATGTCTGAATTTTGTCCAGTTTTTTTTATCATGTGAGAAAGTTGGTGGAGGGTGCAGTCACATCAGGTTTTGAAATAATAACCAGCTTGACACGCAGCCCACAGAATAATAATGATAATAACTTTGATACACTGTGATTGACCATCTTTTCTCGGTTTCTTATCAGATAAACCCTTTGTTTATACACGAATCTCAAACTTGGTCAAGTACAGGAACTTAAGTTTGTTTATACACGAATCTTAAACTTGGTCAAGTACAGGAACTTAAGTTTGTTTATACACGAATCTCAAACTTGGTCAAGTACAGGAACTTAAGTATTATCCATGAGAAATTTATGTAGTAAGAGTTTACCTTGGTATCTTGTAGAATAAGATGTAGGGTCAATTTTATTAGAAATAGTTTCTTAATATCTATAGTTGTTTTCTTTTTTTATAAATTTTTAATCTCAGATGTATCTAGTTTTTTCTCCTCCAGGTTAGTGTCTCTCCCACGAGTTTTTTTCTCCGTTCTTCGTCTCCTCCACGTTGGTAGATCCCACATAAGTTGTTTTGTTTTTTTTTTTCCGTCTCCTCGTTTTTTCTCTCCTTTTATTTGGATGTTATCTCTTCCTTTCTCCTCTATGTTGGCCTTTCTCCCTCCAACGGGTTCCTTTCTTCATTTCCTCGTCTATCTCCTATTTGAATGTGACCTCCCCTTCCGTCTCCTCGTTTTTTCTCTCCTTTTATTTGGATGTGATCTCTTCCTTTCTCCTCTATCTATGTTGGTCTCTCTACCTCCAACGGGTTCCTTTCTTCATTTCCTCGTCTATTTCCTATTTGAATGTGACCTCCCTCCCTTCATGTCAGCCTTATCTCTTTATCTCCCTTTCCTTCATGCCAGGGTGTGTCTTCTTCTTCCTTCTCATGGGATTGTCTTCTATTTTTCCGTTACCTCCTTTTCTTCCTTCTCCACTTTGAACCTCTCAATGTTATTTAATTTTTTCATATTCCAGAGGGTTAATTTTTTTTTAATGGTGATATTCAAAGAAGAGTGAGTTCTGAGTACTGAAAATGGTAAAAATTATTTAAATTTTCATTTATATTAACCTCAAGGTGTTGCTTTTAGTGTTATGGTCTTTTTTAACCTCCTTTAGACTTATACCATTTATTTACTGATTTAAATTCAATTTATTGGATGAATATCCTTTCCTTATCATGACAATTATCATGACAAGACATTAAATATTTTAGTAATGTGATGATGATAGTCTAGTGACATATTTCATGATTGGAATTCCCTTTATGTTAATACTTATCTATCTATCCTAACCTTGATCTAAACTATAGGGTAATTTCACATCACAATTTGGCTATGGTTGACAAGATAAGATAATGACAAAATTACCTAATACAAAAGTCATACACACTTTTGTTTTGATTTAATATGCATCAATAGTGACCTTAAATACTATGAAACTTAGAAACAAGTTCTTTTACATTGTCAATATAAATCATAACATCATTATAAATTTTATTTTTTGTAAATGCTATTTATTGAAGTAAATAATGATCTGAGAATAAAAATCATCAAACTCAATCCATTATAATATCATCAAACAAAATACATCATTTTAATATGTTATTTTAATTCAATTTCTATATGGTTAGATCATGCATAAATACTATTTGCATTGTCTTAGCATTCATTTCATAGATCATCAATGGGTTAAGAAAGTGGGTATTACAAACTATTAAAATAAAACAATAGTTAATGAACTGATTAATTGAATCAAACAATTTTTTTATTTAATACCATTTACATTGTCCTGGCATTCATTTCATATTTCATCAATGGAATCAAGAAGGCTGACATTACAAACTATTAAAATAAAACAATAGTTAATAAATTGATTAATTAAATTAAACAATATTTTTATTTAACTAATATATCAATAAAAAATATTTAAAAAATGAAATTACAATATAAAAATAAATGCATTTTTTAATTGATAGCGTTAAATACTATCCTAAAAATCTTATAAATATAATATCATAACATACTTCCTATCTTATTTTATCCTTCAACTATAAAGAACCATAAAGTCCCTCACTAATACTTGGTTCGATATTATTATCTTATAAGAATCTCAATCTTAGCAATCTCAGAAATCTCAATCAGAGACTTCTCCTCAAATACTTGCTATTGATTTGATGTGATAAACAATTAAAACTATTAATTCAAATCATAAATTTATTTTAAAATAATAATAATTATAAAAAAATAATGCTACATTAATAGAGATTAGAGATATGACTTTATTGATTGTTTTTATACGTATTGTAATGAAAGTTTATTTTTTAAGCTTTTAAATATGATTTTTAGATAATAATTTTATTTTAATAATAAAAATATAAAAAATAACTAAAAAATATTTATAAAACAATAAAACTTTAAAAAAATAAAATAAATTATAATTATTTATTTCTTCTATTTATTTATCATAACATTATTTTTTAATAAAAATAAAATTGAAAAATAAATATAAATTAAAAAACCAAATAATAAAATATATTTATATTTAAAAAATAAATAATTTTAAATTAAGAATACATAAATCAAGTCCCTTCCATTTCCATAAATTATGTACTTAAAAAAGACAAATAATACTACAATACAAGTTCCCTTCTGTTGCTTTTATTTTAATAAACTATATATAATGTTCCTGTGATATTTATCAATTTTTTGTATGATAACATATTTTATTTAATAAAATTAAAATAAATATAAATTAATTAATAATATTTTTTAGTTTAAAAAAATAAAAACTTATGATAAAAATTATAGGTTAAAAAAAATGTTAAAAACCTATAATAAAAATTATTGAAATTTAAAATACAGCAATGGCTGTCACCCACAACTAGTAGATGAGGAGATATGGTGCATGCTTTTCTGCATTATTTTAGAGAGTTCTCTCCTCATTTCATTTAGGGATACAGGCTTCCAAATAATACCGTCCATACCCATTTCAAAGCACCTGTCCAAAGTAACCTTGTCTGTGTGGGCTGTTAAAGCAATCACCAATGGTCGATTTCCACCTGAGAACTTTTGGTGTATAAGAAATGTGACGTCACGTCCATCCATGTCAGCCATGCACACCTCCACAAGGACCAACTGGTATACAGTGCCTGTGCCAGTGCCACTGCCAGACTCAAACAGTTTCTTCAAGCACTGGTACCCTGAATGTGTTACGGCTACCTCGCAGCCTAATCTTTGAAGCAGCCTTTGAGTAACAGCACAATTAACAGTGTTGTCATCTGCAACAACTGCTTTCAGACCTCTAAAAGCAGAGCTATCAAATGATTGATCGGCACACAACTGTGGATTACTTCTGCTCGATGTCTTCTGTAGTTCTACTCTGATTACAAATGTCTCAAAGTGAACCACGCCATGAGAATCAATTTCTATCCACATATTACCATGCATAAGCTGCAGCAGAAAAAATAAACAAATAAAATCAATTACAGAAAACTCAGTGTATTTTATTGCAATGCCTTCCTCTTCCCAGAAGAAAGCATCCATACAAATTTTGAGAAGGTGTTTTAACATTTGACCAAAATGAAATCTAGCCAATGATCTCCTGCAAGAGGTACCGGTCCGAGTTTTACAATGATATATCAGGGGAAGTCACTTACAGCTGGTCCTGTAGAAAAAGAAGATACCAAAAACTTTAGGAAATATCAAAATTTCCATGTTAAAAGACGAAGTGACAATTTTTTTGGTAGAAAACTGTAGAGGTTCAGTGGCCCGTGCCACGGGACCAGAGTTTGACACCACTTGCTAGAGAATTTTCGTGCTAATTTTTTAATAAATCATTAGCTTTGGAAAATATAATATGTTTTATTGCACAGGACCATTTCCCTGCTAAAACAATCCTTCATTCTTCTTTTGGATTAAAAACACGCAAGGAGACCATCCCCTTATTCAATGAAAGAACGAGGGAAAAAAAAAAAAAGAGTCTTCACTGGTGGATAAAGAGAAAGGCAGAATGTTTGTAGCATTTAGAGCTAAGTTGGAGCATGACGGATTTCGTGTAAGCAAAGTCAATATAGAAGTACAGTTAAATTGCATTTGCCATATTTGTAGTGTACTCCCATTTCATATATTGTCCAACATTTTTATTACTTTTTCTCTGTAATTGTGGTGATTCTGAGAATAATTTGGGTGTACTGGTAAGTTAGAGAAGAAGTGGGTAAAATGCATGTTGAAGCGACCTTTGATTGCAAATAGATCATAAAACTACTTAGCACAATATAATATAAAATTTAAGAAACCTCTCCATGGCCAGGACCTCTTATTGTCTCCACAATCCATAGAAACCAATGCTATTAACAGAGCATATATAATCGACAATACCAGAAGAGCAGATACTTGCCTGCACAATTTGTTTTGAGATGTGAAATCCAAGTCCTGCTCCATTATAACTTGGGGTATAACTGTCATCTTGCTTCAAGACATTTGGAAGCCTAGAAGAATATGCCTCCTCCAATCCTGAAACTGTGCATCTAACTTCAAATCTTAAATTTACAAAGCCCTCGCACATTGACGGTCTCCGTTTTGGATTTTTTTGGTCCCAGCTTCCATCATCTTTATTTTGAACACTAACCTGAAGTGATACTGTTCCTTTTTTGATACAATTGCTGACATTTTCTACAGTATGCGAAATGATCTGCATAATATGCTTCTCATCGCCAATCACGTGACTGGGGATCCCAACATCAATGTCTGTTACAAATTGAAGGCCCTTGGACACACAGACAAACTTTGCAAGTCTCACTGCAACTTCCAGCATTGCAGGGAAATGGAATGAGTGTAATTCGAGCCTCAAAGTGTTAGCTTCAAAGAGTAAAGCATCCAATACAGTTGTACAGAGAATATTGCTACTGCTGGCCAGCATTTCAACAAGCGGTTGCTGTTCAATTTTCCAGTTTTCGACCTGCAAAATAGAGGAAAGGCCGTAGATACAGTGCATGGGTACTCTAGCTTGATGGTTGATCTCTCTTTGAAAGGAATTGTGTGCTTGACTAGCCATCATTGCATCTACTCTTGCCCGTTGTAAAGCTTTATTCTGGTCAGCTAACCTGTTTCTCATCTGCTGCGATTCCTCCAACACAGCTGCATGAGAAAGAGCCACAGCAATTTGACCAGCAACAACTTCTACAATATCCAATGCCTGAGGTATCCACACACTTTTGCCTTCAGAAGGTAATACAAGCACTAATATTGCATAAGATGCATCTATTAGCTCTGGTGTCCCACCATTAAAATTGGACACCTTCAACATTGGTATTCTTATTGCTGCCGTTGGCCCAGGGAACAACCCCTGTTGAACACTTGCTTTCCCCAAAGCAGAATCAGGCTTCAAAATAACAACTGTCTTGCGACTTTTTATTTCCATGACATCAGGATTAGTAATTGGGATAATTATTCTCTCCTGCAAAAGGCGACTCTTGAGCTCATGAGTTAGCTCCATTACAGTTCCATCTTCACTAGGCATCCATATTGCGCAGTTGTCCAAATTCAATACCTTGGACAACTCAATCAGTGTGGTGTTTAAAATGGTATGTCTATCAAGAGAGCTCCGAATCTCTTGAGTGAGCATTCGCACATGCCAACTTGCTTCCTCCCGTTTTTTCAGGAACCCCACTGCCCTATTGAGTTCCATGGCCTTGTTCTTAAGGAACCCTTCCCTCACCTTCACTCGTAGTAACTGAGGTATGAGAGTTGCCAGAGTTATTGCTGTTGCAGAGGACACAAAAGCAGTGAACGCTTTGAAGATGGTGAGAGCAAACATCACAGGGAAATTGGGCGAATTGTAAGTCCACACGTTGAGAAAGTGAGTCAACCCACAAAGAACAATGAAGGCTCCAAACTGGAACAAAACCCATCTGTATGGAAATGCACGAGAACAACTCACAAAATAGAGAATCTCAAGAGGAATTGAAGAGTATGCCAGAGCAATAAGGACGTCACTGATCTTCTGGCATTGCCGAATGTTCTCCACGCTCCATCCTTCATCCTCACAATTATAACCACACCCATCCTTCAAGCCTATGATCATGAGGGCCTAATGTAGGACCAAAATAGAAACCAAACCCTTAACGTCACCAATTAAAATACTAAAAAAAAACTCTTGAAGAGGCAAATTATTTTGTTTTTATTTTTATTTTTATTTTTCATATACTTCAAGAAATTCCTCATCGGCGGTAAATATCAGTGCCATGATAAAGCTGTGAAAAAATCTTTAATGGAAAGAATAATAGGGAAAATAATCGCGGAGCTGAGAGATCAAACCTTATAAGCACCCTTCCTTCTAAGATAAAATGACAATGGGGGTCTGGAGTGAGAGGATAATAATAACCACGCCCTTCGTATGCAACAGGCAAGACTATCCTTTGCTTCAGACTTTTCTACATGGTCAAGCTTTGGAATCGGGTCTTACGGACCTTGATCCACACGGTTCAAAATCATCAATTACAATTTTAAAGACCTCATCATCAGCCAGGATAACTTATAACTTCAAAATCAGCGAATTTCTCTCAAGAAACAGAATTTTAAGGATAATCGTCGTCAAAGCAAATTGTGATTCTTTTTGCAAAGGAAGCAAATGAGAATATATATATATATATATATATATTTTGATACGCAACCATTAATTTTGTTCAAATAAAATTTTAGGGATTCCTGTGGCAAAATGAACCACGCAAATTGAACATATCAATACAATGAGCTGAAATTGTACATAATCTGGAAGTGATTGCGGCACTGTAGCAGTGACTATTTTAGAATTTTAGATCATACATCATACCTAGACGCATAACAGACCTTGGCGGTTCTGTCCTAGTTATTATAGCAATCAAGTTAGGCTCACTCTTTTCTTTTTCTGACAATTTTTATGCATTGAATCCTTCCTCCTTTTTCAATAATTGACAACATCACACCCTTGAAAAGTAAAAAGGAAATCAAAACGACATACCTTAGCCGTCTGATGAATCATTTTCACCAAAAGATTGTACGCGCGAGGCAGAACTAGAACAACCTGAAAAGCCCTTTTTAACCCCAAAATTAATCCTTCTTCCGAATTCAATACGATTCCGTCAAATCCGTGTTATGGCTGCAGACAATCACGTCATGCAGAAGGAAATGCGGCACAGCCCAGAAAGAAAACGAATAAAGCTGCACCCCAAATGTGCTTCCACGACTCGATACATTGAATGTATCTGATTCCCTGGTCATACTACCAAAGACTCTATACACTGTTACAACTAATGTTTATTGAAAAATAGAAAATACATGCTTTAAAAAATGTCGTTAAAATTATTAGTTCTCAAACATTTTTAAAAAATAATAATTAAAAATAGAAAAAGTATTGTTTTTATCTAGTATTTTATATTTGTGTTAGGTATGGGTTAACAACGATTTAGTAGATCTAATAAAATTAGAGGAAAACATATGTCTAAAGTTTTTTTTCATTATTTGGTTTAAAGTGTAAACTAATTCCTGAAACTAAATTTTGTGGGTTTGGTTAGGCTGAACATTTATTTTTTTTAGTTAAAAGGATTAAAAATGATTACAATAAAATGATTGTAATATTAAATTTTGATCACTACAACAACTCATATTAAAACATGTCTTAAAACTGAGAGCTAATGTTGAAGTAAGGGCCTCATGAACTCCTTAAAATAATTGTTGATATCAAAGTATTAGATTTTGATCACTACAACATTACATCTTCACAACTCATATTAAAAGCATGTCTTAAAGGCCTCATGAACTCCTTAAAATAATTGTTGGTATCAAAGTATTAGATTTTGATCACTACAACATTACATCTTCACAACTCATATTAAAAGCATGTCTTAAAGCTCGGAGCTGATGTTGAAGTAAAAGGAAAAATGATTGCTGGTATCATAGTATGGGATTTTGATCACTACTACAACATTACATCTTCACAACTTATATTAAAGCATGTCTTAAATATGGGAGCTGATGTTGAAGTAAAGGGTCAAGTAAACAGTCTCAAGAATTCGTATAATGGTTTGGGGATGTTGAAGTAGTGAGTGGGATTCCAACATTTGAATTAAATTGTAAACTGGTTTACGGAAAAACTAGAAGGTCATTGGTAGAGTAATATTGATGTCCTAAATTTTAGTCTTAATTGGTTCATACTTATAATTAGATATTAGAGCCAACGTAGTGGCACGAGATGTTGGAACAATGAACAGTACTTTGATATTTGAATTATAAGCTGGTTTTTTTGTGGAACAACCTTAACACATTACATTGGAATCTTAGATTGGAGATCTAGCTAGTCCATACTTATAAGGGTATGTAAAGTAATCAAAGAAGACAAAAAAAAAATACTAAAACTATGTTAAAATGTTTGAAAATATGTAATTATAAATGTAGATTATTATTTGAATATATGTGATTATGTAAATATGAAAAAATAAGCTTAAAATATGTAAAAAAACAATTGTAATATAAATAAATAGGAGATAAAATATAAATAAATAAATAAATAATTAAAAATTAAATTTAAAGGTAGAAAATTATAATCTATGAATTATTCAAAAAAAAAAAAAACTCTTTATATATTCAACTTTGTCTATCATCTTCATTTAGATAGATCATTCAACTATCTTTCTTAATCTTAAGATTAAGGAAATGAAATGAGATAACTACAAAACCTATAAAAAAAATATTGCATCAACCCCAATAATGCCTCAATGGAATAGTCAAAGGATATTAATTGCATTACGAAATATCCACCACTGTTTGAAGAACTGGGCCACTTTAAAGCGGGGGGAGGGAAGGGGTGCAAAAGCGTCACCGTCAGCCGCCTCCATTTCGTATATCGTACTTATGACTTATATATGTTCATGCACTTGGGACAAACTTTTCGAGACAAGAAAGTTCAAATCAGTATAGAGCTGATTGCTTTATTTATATTTTTAATGCTTATTTAATTGATGGTGACGGTGATTTTTTTAAAACAGTAAACTCTTCTTAGTGTGCTTTTAATTTTTTCTTCACGTGGAAGGTTCCACGAACGTATATACGAGGGATGATTGTGAATGTAAATCTGTAAATAATTTTATTCCTCTTCTCGTATGGGAAAAGCTTTAGAAAATTTTAGTTTCATAGATTTTTTATATTTTAATTAATTATATTTAAATTTTAAAATTATTATGTTTAATTTTTTAAAAAACTTAAATAATCAAATAATTTAAATTAAATTTTATTGGCTTTTTAAATTGTGAAAATTTTATCTTAAGATAGATTAACGAAAAAGAGGTTTTTATGGTTTTTTACAATGTGTTTTATTTTATGTAAAAAGAAGGGGAGTATAAGTCATCTCCTGGGACATTTAGGACACTATTCAATATTTTGAGAATTATAGCAATGGATTCTTAATATGTTTGGTAAATTGAGAGCGATAAATGGTAAAATTGAATAATGGTTAAAGCAATGACATAGCACTTTTAAAAGTGAGGTATTATAGACAATATGGGATATATCAAAAGATACAATACTTTGGATTGTATGGCTGGAAAAGAATAGACGAATATTTAAATGAAAGAAAAGTATTTTAGAGGTATTGAAAAGGAAGGATTGTTTAGCCATATAGGAGTTTAAACCAATCTTATCAACTCATGCAATCCCTATTCTTGAAGCAAAGAGCATTGATAGATGGAATCAAGTCATCAAATTTAATTATGATGTTGCGTATAGGAGAAACAATAGGAATGAAAAGTATATAAAATGGAAACCACCAAAAGTGGAGTTGGTCAAATTGATTTTGATGGAGCATCTAAAAGAAATCCAGACAAGAATAAGGACGAGGAACTATTAGAAATAATAGGGGTTAAATTTGGTCACATTAATGAAGTGGAAGCTTAGGCGACTTTGGAAGGGTTAAAAATATACAAACAAATAAAATGGAATAGAGTATGGATAGAAGGTGATTTTCTAAATCAACAATGAGGTACGAATCTTGACTGACTGGTGGTCCCCCGTTGGGTCAACAACAACGAGATGGAATAGGCTTTTTGGAAGCAACCCCTGTGGCTTGCACTTGACAGTTACTAAAAATAGTGTGGTTGTAACCAACTCCCATATGTATCAACAAATAAATAAATGCAATTTTAAGGAAAGCAAAGGATCCATGGAACACACAAGAGATGCTTGTGGAAACACAATACCTTACTACAAAGTTTGAAGAAATCAAGTTTACACATACATTAAGGGAAGGGAACAAATATGCAGATAGGCTAGCCAATAGAAGGGTTTTAATACAAATCATGAAGTTGAATTCTCTTTTTCATGGTTAGAGTAAGTAGTAAGTTTAGTTGAAGCTGACAAGAAAATGTTGACTACCTAAATCATATAATGATTGAGATTTACTTTAGTGTTTTCAATTGGTTTGTTGTATTGTATAACATTAATGTGTTCTTGTATAAACTATTTATTACAATTCTTATAGTTGCACTTATGCTTCAAGAAGGAAACTAGCAGTCCAAATCTAGTAAAGTGAACTAGAATAAAGCAAAAATTTAAAAATATTACTTTACTAGGATACAACACAAACAATAGAGGTGGAATTGTTTTTGATGAAAAAAGCAAATTTGAATTAAATAAAGATAAAACCCTTTACAATAAAAAAAAAGTGGGTGAGTTAACACACCCCATGGGGAATGAAACTAACCCTCATTGACAAGGGTTAGGAAACAAAGCCGCCAAAAAAACACAAGTTTACCAATCATGATCATTGATGATCATTACATCAAATAAATCATATCATATGGAGTAATGTGCCATGGCATGTGATTATGGGATGGGAATCCACCCTTATGCATCGTGATTAAGGCCTTCAGTACCCACGTTGCTCCAACCAACAACTGACCCAGGCAAAAGTGATCGAACATCATCCCACCCTCCAACCTAACAGGACAAACAAGCAATACCAACATTAGGTCGCTTCCCAACTAGTTAGGGCTGAGATTAGTGCCTGTCTGCAAGAGCACTTCTTGCATATGATAGAGGCCAACGGTGAGAGCAGGATCGAAAGCACTCCTGAGAAGAGCGCTCTAGGGTCCGATTGACTGTACATGGAGCATTTGCCTAGTGCACTAGAAGAACTTGCAGGTGATCCAAATCCATAGCAACTTTGTTGGCTTGAGTACATATTTGTAGCCACATGTCATTAAAAATTTCTAATTTATCAACATGAGTAAATGTGACAAAAGGTGTATATTGTTTAAAATAATTTTGTTATGAGCCTTACAAATATGAAAGAGCAGGCTAATCTTGAAAACTTGCCACACTTCAAAAAGTGGGAGAGACAAAGTAAAAGAATCCCCAAGAAGATCTTGGGACCAAGAAACTCTTGCAACTGTAAATGAGGAAAAAAAGGAAAAAACCCATTTCCAAGATTGCCTAGATCTTCTGCAATTCCAAAAGAGATGAGTACAAGACTCGAGTACACAACAAGTATATTTAGGATCAAGAATTCCAAGGTTCTTCAAACGTTCCCCCAAGGGAAGGCCTTGACACAGCAAGCTCCACGCAAAAAAATAATGCTTGGGCTCAACATAAGTAGCCCGAACATTCTAAAATATAGAATTCCATCTAGTCCTTGTAGAACATAAGTTCCAATGTTGATTGAGCTTAGGCAACTCAATAAGATGAGGATATAACCATTTATACCCCAAATAAGCCTTATAATTAAGCAAAGGAGTGTCAACATGCCATATCCAGTATAACCACCAAGGATGCTGCGAGTGCACACCAATATTGTCCAACATAGAAAAAGGAGCGAGAGCAATAACAACATCATAAGTATCTTTCTCCACACCATTCAGCTTGAAGGTGTGTTTGAACTCATTCCATGGGATCCAATCCCTGGTCTAAAGAGAAAATAAATCAGCTATTATAACAATACCCTTTTTGAAAAATTGTTGAGCATGAATCCATTGCACCCGAGCTAAGGGAGAACCTTGATGAAGAAACACAGGGGACCATCAAATATTCATACAATTGATGGATAAGTCTTTATAAAAGCCATATCCTCTCCAAAAAATCCAAGGAGTGAGCTACTACCAGGATTTCCATATACTTTTAATAACAAAGGAGCCAAAAATCTTTAAAAAAACTAGAGCAACAATGAGAGAGGGAAAATCCAACCCTCTCCATGCTCTAAGATTTAAGGGAAGACCAGAGGAAATGAAATGTCAAACCAAAACTTTTCAAGCTTCAGCTCCCGTCAAAGCCCTGATCAAGCACTTAGTATATAGAGCAATACCTTATTGTCTATAGTCCAACATATCCATTCTGCTAGATTCTCTGGGAAGATCGCAAATATCCCAGGCAAATCTATGAAATCCCTTTGTTTTAGAAGAATTATTTCAAATAAAATATCGAAGGAGTTTCTCAAGATTATTATAGCAAGCCTGTGAAGGAACCTAGCAAGAAAAATAGTATACATGAGTGGCAGCTAAAACTTTAGAGCAAATCTAAAATTTACCTGCTAATGACAACTTCTTAGTAAACCAAAAATCAAGTTTCTTTTCAACTCTTTGAAGCACATAATTCCAAAGCCGAGTAGGGGATCCTTGAAATGCAGAAGAAATACCAAGAAACTTAAATACTTCTCCGGGAGGTATCCAATTCCAATGATACCCTTAAAGCCAAGGTAGCATAGGCAAGGGAGATTGTCTAAAGCAAGAGGTCTTCCTCCATTGTATGCTAGAACTAGAGGTTGTGCAAAAGGTGTTCAGAAAAAACATAACATTATAACCATATTTCTCTTCTTCCCTTATAGTAAGAAATGAGTCATCAACAAAGTGGCCATTAATAAGTTGTCCTTGATCATTCGGAAGAGAAATTATTTTAATAAGACTTGCATAATCTTGAGTAGCTAAAAGATAGTTGAAGGCTTCAACATCAAGCACATATAAATAGGGAGCAATAGGACACCCTTGTTGAATAGACCTAAATGTTTTAGAATGTGAATTATTTATATTGAGAATAGTCGAAGCATCTCTGAATAGCATAGCAATAGTCTGAATGAAAATTGACCCAAATCCTAAAGCTTTGAGCATAGCAAGAATGAATCTCCATTCAATGCGGGCATAAGATTTCTTAAAATCAATCTTAATAAAAAGCATGTTCTGGTTTAACATCCGAGACCATTCCATGCTCTGCTAAACAGTAAAAACATTGTCGAGGATGTACCTTCCTTGAATAAAGTTAGTTTGCTCTGATATGACTATCAAAGGAAGAATATGCCTAAGGCAAAGAGCCAAAGCTTTGGCAATGATATTCTAACTAAAATTTAACAAAGTAATAAGCCTCCAATTAGTGATCAACTCCAAGTCCCCTTGCTATATTGCCCTTATTAATAATTGCTCCCAAAGAGCCTCCAGATAAAATTTATGCAGATCATGACCAACTAAGTCCTAAAAACCCTTGTAGAACTCATAGGGAAAGCCATCCAGACCTGGCGCTTTATCATTTTCCATTTGAGACAATGCATCCTCCAAATCTCTAAAGGAGAGAAGTTTATCACACCCTGCTCTCTAAGACTCTAAAACCTTAATTGGTACAACTACCATACAAGCTACCAGTTCTTGCTCTTGCTTAAGAAAATAAGCTTGAGCAGCAAAAACATTAGTATAGTGCTTGAAAAAAGCATAAATCATCTCAGGAAGAGAGGTAAGCCTTATTCCATTGTCTTGAATGACCTTGAATTGAGTAGCTTTCTTGGGAGGGCGAAACCTGTGAAAATATTCTTTGGTGACCTTATCACCAACTTTAAGCCAATTAAGTCAGGCTTTAATTCGAGCTCCCTAAGCCTCATAAAGTTCAAAAATTTTAAGTTCATGCCTCAGTTGGACAACATGAGACTGAAGTTTAGGATTTAATAGACATGCCTCAAGTTTGAGAGAAGCTTAGGCAAGCTCATCATGAAGGACAACATTGAAAAATATCTTCTGAACTACACCACCTTTATCTCAAAAGTATGGAGCAAGACAATTGTACAAAAAATGACATCATTCCACCATTCTATCCAACTCAACTCTCTAGTAGGTCTAGGAACTAGATTCTAAAATCTACGAATATGACAGACCATGGAAGGTTGTTGAAGAAAGGAAGTATTGAAAAAAATTATGACTTGTAGTGTCTCTAAGGTAGGGACTTCATCAGCACATTAAAAATGATGGGTGAATGGTCAAAATTAGTGATACCAGGAATGGTTTCCACAAAAAAAATTGAAGCATTTCTCCTATGAAAGAAAAAATGTACATGATTTGAAAGCATGGCTATGTCCAGCCTTCTCAGAATTCTTGCATGGCCAACCTAGAAATTGGACCAAGTATACCATAATTTTTTAGGAAAATCCTAGGGAGAAAAATAAGAATTGGGGTCTAACAAATCCAATTTGTTTTTCATGAAGTACCAGGCCTCTCTTTCCCTAGTAGCCCACCACATGGGAAGTTGTCCTATCTTGTTTGCAGGCTTTTTAATTATATTAAAATCTTTGCACATAACCCAAATAGTAGGTGGTAAAGAAAAATCACACCACCACTAGAGGCTACATAGCCTACCGACCTCAAGTAAAACCCAAACTGTATGATTGGAGGGGTCCACACCCCATGAGACAAAACTATCTTTCCACCTAGATTCCAAAAGAATGACAACTACCCCTTTGCCAGTGGAATGTCTGATGGCATAAAAAAGTAATCTGGCCAAAGAAAAGAGCAAGTACATTGTAGAATAAAATAAAAAATCTTAATCTCGATAGAGAAAGTTAGGATTACCATAAAACTTGGAGCATAAAGCAATCTCATATCAGACCAAGTATTTATGGACTAGGTCCATCAGCCCTATAAAATTTCATGATAAAAAAATCATGGAGATCGATCAAGGCTCATATGTTCGACTACATCTTTAGCATCTCCAAGTTTTGAAAGAGAATCATAACTATTATTGATAAAATAATCCTGACCTGGTTTCCAAAAATTCATTTGATACCTTTTATCCTAGTGAACAAGGGAGTCTCCCCTGGATGGGCCACAGGATCTTCGACAACTAATAGAAGCCCGTTCAAGGTCAATGAAGCTTGAGGAAGACTGTCCATTGATATGTAGAACTAGAGAATCTGAAGATTGAGTAAAAGTAGAAGAAGTAAAATCTTTTATAAAGTAAGCACTAGTAAGTGGTACATTAGAAACCATCTGTGAAGCCCTAGCACTAGGTGTCATCGGTTGCATGGTATGTTGCTTCATCATACCATGTCCAGTTGATGCAGAAGACACAAGGGGTTGAGGTGAGCTGCTGGGATCAGTCGTAGGGTTTACATTTTTCCCATTCTTACCATTCTTATAGACTACCTTCCATTCATATTACCCCCTTTGGAAGCAGGAACAAAGCTAGTAGTAACAAGAGCCGCAATCATCTCCTTATCTTTAATATTATCTACCATTAAAGGATAATATTTTATCTTATTGGCAACTGATTGGCAACAATATTGTGTGTTAGGTAGGTTTATGTATACAACACATTTCTTGAACCTATAGTCACTAACTTGAACATCAACAGTCTCCCTAAGGTCTTTAGAAAGATCAACTTTGACACAAAAATGCTTTTGAGAACGTAAGGTATAAAATTTATTTGTTTCACAATAGACAAATTCACAAATGGGGGCCATAAGGTTTTGATAGTAAGGCTAGAGTGGTAGAGGAAGACCAAGGAATTCAACCCAAATTGAAACCTATAAGAAAACATCATTAGTGATCAAAAAATCCTTTGTCCAGGGCTAAAAAATCAACAAGGAGCTACGAACAAACCAAGGCCCACGATTGAGGACCATTTTGTCCTGAGTAGGATCAACAAAATGAAAAACAAAAAAATCCTTTGGTGAGGTTTTGGATACCATCAACCTTGACGCCATGCCAAGCTTGTTGGATCTAGTTACAAATGAGGGTCTCGCTAGGGATGCGACCTAGAAAATACCCTACTAGCATATGAATTTCTAGTTGAGAACAACTAGTATTAAACTCACTCATCGGGATAACAACATTCGAAGGAGAAATATTACCTCGTGATAAACTTTGGGAATGAACTACCATGGTTTCTTGTTCACCTTTAGCGTCATTGCTCCCTTCTATAGATTCAACATAAGTTGAAGTTGATAATTGAGCTCCGTCCATAAAAAAGAGGTTCAATCCACCAAATAGTGGAGTAAAGTTGGTGAAAGTAGTAAAAAAATGCCCTAAGAGGCATCCCGCACACACTCTAGAGTGGAGAGGTAGTATGGCACCAAGAACTCAAAACCCTAATGCATGCAACTTCTTCCTTTGGCTTCTTTAGATCCAAACACCTACATAGAGGTGGAATTTTGATATTGTGAAGGCAAAAACTTCAAGAAGAAGGATGCTAAATTTTGGAATATTTGTATTTGCAAAGAAAATTGAAAAAGATTCAAAAATAAAAATCAAGAATTCAAAATTTTAATTAAAAAAAAAATATAGGTATCTAGCTATAGCAACTCAATTGATATGAGAATTGAATTTGTTTATAAACTCTAAATATTTAAAGAAGAAAGTTGTGGATTTTCAAGGGTGGGAGACCGAGTACAACCCCATTTTCTCTAGCAAAAAAAAAAAAAATTATATGTGCCATTTCTTAAACTATATTGTTCAATGACTCATTTTCCTTTTTTATAATTAATGTAGATTTGAAAGGTTATATTAGTAACAACATATAATTAATTTAATTTAATTTTTTATATAAAATTTTACCATTTTAATTGCATGTATAATAAATGATAAAAACATTTATTATATGGCACTAATTATCTTGCTTAAAAATATTACAAATTATAAATATAAATAGGTACAAATTTTGAAATCCATATAAATTGATAAAATATTTAGGTATATATTGACGTTTTAAACAAACAAAAACACTATAAAGTAATCATGCAATTTGCATAGATATTAACTCCATAGTTAAAAGAAATCCTTTCATTAACACTTAGTTTCCATTCTAGTCTAGTCAAAGAATGTAACCCAAGTAGTTTATGTTTAGTTTAATTTGGTTTATACTATTTATGGATTCTAAAATTGGAGTACGTCATGTTAGAGTACTATCTATTGATAGTTTCTACTACTAATATTCTTATTAATGTGATATAGTATGCTCTTTGTCATTGTGTTATGTGTTGATGTACTTTGTATATTTTACACAAATTTTATTTCATTTTCATTCTAGAAAACATTGTTCATACTAAATGAAATTGTCATTTTGTTATGTGTTGATGTATTTTGTATATTTTATAAAAATTATATATTTCATTATGAAAAAATATACTTAATATTAAATGTTTACGAGAACAATCTATTAATTTTAAACCTAATACTTAAAAAAAAAATGCAAATAATAATTCTTTTAGATAGTTTATATATTTATAAGAACACAAATTGATGCTAAATAAATAAATAAATAAATTGATTAGTTGTGATTTATGTAAATAAATATAAAAGTTTTATAACTAAAGTTTTATAATTAGAAAATATTTGAAAATAGATTTTATAATTTTTAAATATAGTTTAAGAAAACATTGTTTTGTATTAAGAATATTATATAGAGCTAATCAAAGGTTATTTTTATTTTATCAATACAATTTCATATGTTTAGTTAATTTGCTAAAACATTTTACTATTTTAATAGTTATTTTATATTGTACATTAAATTTTTATCAAAATTTGTAGGACAAATAACAATGATACCTTTCCATAATCTTTTTTCTAAAATTCTTGGTTTTTCTTACCATTATATTTTTTGTTAGAGAGAGGGCCTAAGTCTCACCATGGCAGAGAGGGCATGAGCCTCACCGCGGTAGAGATGGCATGTGAGGGCCTAAGCCTCACTATGGTAGAGAGGGTTGCGACTCTGAGGGTCGTAGCTCTAGAGATTTTTGGAAATCCCAACAACCCATATGCCCTTTTGAACAGTGAATCTGGTTAGTAGATGACTTTGCATCTATAGTTGGCTTGTTGAGAGGAAGGCGATGCAGTTGGAACCTCAGTTGGGGGTTGGGGGAAGGAGGCTGGGTTGGTTGAAGGATATTAACATTTGGTAGTGTTGTGGGGTGGTCTCCTATCTTGGTTCATTATGGGTCATTGGATCTCTAGTTTGGTTGTTTTTACTGCAGATGTAGGTAGGATAACGGGGTGGGAGGTTGGGCAGTTGGAACTCTAGTAGGGGGCTGGGGGAAGGAGGTTGGACCAACTAAAGGAACCTCAAAATCCAACTTTGCTGATGGGTAAACGGTTAGACCAAGCTATGGTTGGACTCTAACAAGATCTGTTGGGTTTTTACCTTCATAGATTTTTGTGTTGGAGGGTTTTCCTATCATCGGGGTACTCTGTTGCATATCTCCTCTTTCAATTGGTTTTGTTTTGTCTCCATGGTGTGCTTCGGTTTGGGCAACTTTATTCTAGTATATTTTTTCAACTGAGGCAGGATGGTGAACGAGTCAGATCCTAGGGTTCCAACACTCACATTTTTATCTGGGATCCTCCTTTTTTCTCTCTCAAGTGTTGCACTGGGTGTTTTCTATTTTTCTTTTCAAATGCCCTAAGAGTGGTTTTCTCCAACGAGATATGTGGGTTTCTTGATGATTATTTATGATGTTTCCCATCTGGTGGGTCTTCCGTTGGCTAGACGAGTGAGCCCTATGGGCTTATTTTTTGATATGTTATGGATTTTGTTGGTCGATATTTTCTAGTGTTGTTTTCTTAAACCGGTTGTTGTTATGAGGGGTTGTCCTATTACATGCTTTGTTGGATGGATTTGTTGATCGTGATGACAGGATTCCCCTATTCTCCTTTCTTGTGAGGCAAAAAATGCTTCGGTTTGGGCGATATTTATTTGTAAATTTATTTTAATCGATAATATTTTTATTATTCTGTTGTTTTTCTCCGATGCTTTAGATTCTTGAAAACACGATAGTTTTACTATGGGGCAATCTCTTGTATTTTCTTGATAAAAATTTATGACTTATTTGCTAGGAGGTTGCTTCATTGGATTATAGGGTTTGATTCGTGGAATCTAGCTTAGTATTTTCTTGATGTTTTATTGCTATATCTAAGGTTTGGGGTGCCTTTCAAAACCCTACTTGTAATAGGTTTGGGGACCCTTTAAAACCCCTTCTACTATCAATCAAAAACAAAAAAAATTGTTAGCATATTTTTTCTACTAAATTATGCAACATATATATTTTTATTTGGTCATTGCATCAAATACAAAAATATTTTCACTTTTATTATTTTCTTTAACTCTACTTGAAACATATGAGATTGTACAATGCAGTCTAAAAAAAAAAACTTAATATGAGCCACAATTTGTTTTTTTACTCTAAGCCTCTTTTTTTGTTATGCTCTTTACATTACTTACATAATACCTATTTAACAAATAAACTGGACTAGTGAAATGATCTTTGAAGAACCTTGACATTAATCATAATTCATGATATTTCAACTATTAATGTTTTTTATATTCTACTATCCTATTTTTTTAAGGTGTATAGGTTACATTTATATGCTTTCTTATTCTATTATCCTTGAAAAACAAAATTTATTAATAATAAATTATATTCCCTTATTTTTTTATCTGTTAAAGTCACACACACCCAAGGTTTGAACTTGGGTCTCATATATTTCCTTATTTATATATGCAATACCTTCTAAAAATAATCAATACTTTTGATTGAAATAGCCTTAGACCAATAATCTAATTTCCACCTAAAAACTGTCCAATTTATTTTACTAAATCACTAGTAAAGGCATCAAAATACTTTAATTTTTTAATAAAATTTATTTTAATTAACTAATGCTAGTTTAAAAGTTTCTTATCCCTCCGTGATCTTCTTATTAGAAAGGAGATTGTATGTTGAGTCTCTATTCTAGATTTTGAGGATTTAATATTCACAAACCTTATTTTTATACTTAATAAAGGAGATTCTATGTTAAGTCTCTATGTTTGCTTTTGAAGATAAAACCTTCACAAACCTAAATTTTATGCTTAATAAACATATTTACTATATGTTTCTCATGAAAATACAAACCATTTTAAAACCTCATATGACCATTAAAACTCATCATCTAAGAAAATGTTAAAAAAATAGGTAACTTGGCTTACAAGATTTAGGATAAACATCTTATTATTTTCATACACTTCTACAATAATTATATTGCCAACATCTCTTCCATAAATAACACAATTTTTTCAAAGATAATTAGATAGCACTTTTTACTTGCTTATCAAACAGTAAGTGATTTGTATTTGCAATATAATACATAGTAAACATCGATAATAAATTTATTTGCACATTGATTTGTCTTGATTGAGATAATGTATTTAACCATCTATTTTATGTTTATTTTAAAACTTTTATCATAATTATTTCTTATCTTATGATTGGTGCAATTGATGTCTCAACATACAAGCATCTTTTATACTTGTTTCAACCACATTGCTAGTGAAATGAAATATATGAAACCTAAATCTTCCGTGTCTTTGAGATAAGTTATTTTCTTACATGTTTTAACTTTTTATACAACATTTAGTCTCATAACATCCATACCATCTACATTATGACAACAAATAGGTTATCAAATTGTAATTATTGACATGCTTATTATTTTCCTTTCTCTAGATCAATATTTTCTTTGTATTCAATATATATATATATATATAGAACTAAGATTCACCTTACGAGGGTTAATTTTTTCTTTGTTTTGTACCACTAATTCTAACTTTTTTATTGAATTGCATGTTACAGAAAAGTGTTTACTAACTTATTTATTTATTTTCAATGAGTTTAATGTGACTCCATGTGTTCTTCATGCCATATCTTATGATTCTTTAATTGTAATTGGATTATATCTCAAAGATAAGTTTTTTAATAATTATTTATGTATTTATGATTTGACAAAGTCTTTTTAAGAGATGTCACTAAATTTATAATTCCTATACAATGGAAACAAAACTTTGTATATTCTATTTCCTGCATTATTCTTTTTCACAAATATCTCCATAACATTTAAAATCTATATATGCACTATGTAGAATATCTCATGCTTTTGGGCCTCTACATCGTGATGAATTTGGGATTTAAGAGAATTGTTCTTGAGGGGGATTCCAGGAATATTATAACCTCCCTTAAAAACAAAGGAGCTAAATAATTCTAGCATTTTCTAAATAATTACAGATGCAAGGACTATTTTGGAAAACCTAGAATAAAGTCGAATTAAACATATTTATAGAGAGGGAAAAAAAGTTATCGATAAAATGGTGAATATGGTGGTTAGATTTGAGAATTTCAAGGTCTGGTCATACACCCCATGGAATTGAAAGAGATTATAAGAATTGATAACAAAGTTAGTAGATAAAGAGGGCAGAGCAAACCAGAATACTTATTGGGATCATGCGATGAAGGATTTGAGCACACTAAATTACATTGTTGCCAGTTTTTTATTAGTTATGTGAAGCATTGAGCACTGCATAAGCTTTATCAAATAGGAGGATAGCGGGATTGATATGATTTTAGCTTCTCCATCAGTAATTTTAGCCTAGGTTTGTTTGTTTTACTAAGATAGGGCTATCTTGCATTTGTACGATCTTCTCTTGTTTTTTCAAATACATATTTCAAGCTCTTTGTAAAGGGTTGGGGCCCTTCAACCTTTTTTTTTTTATCACTTATATATATATATATATATATATATATATATATATATATATATATATCATGCTTTCCTAAACTTTGTTGCCATCATAACTCTTAAAATTTTGAGCAACACATGACCTATTATAAAAGTTATTATTATTTTTTTATATTTGTTTAGTTTGTTATTCTAAGCTTACATCCATGTAATGAATTGAGATAATTAATTGGATTTAAATATGTAATTACAAATAGATCCATAAATAATATAAAAGTTTAATATATCATTTTACTACTACAAAAATTATAATTCTATCCTAAGAAATTTGAGGTTGAAAAATATTAAAATTATATTAGCTAACTAAGAAATACGGATAACACATTCAATTTTTATTAATTTTTTTATGCTTATATTCCTTGTTATATATATTTTCATTTTTCTATGATTCACAAGTTGAATTCTTCTACGTTAGCTTAGCTCACTATCCTTATAATATATTCTATCTTATTTGATGTATTTAGACTAGTTGCATACATAAATAGTGATTTGCTCGGCTCCACTAATGATAGAGAAAGTACTTTTTAATATGAATTTATTTTTGGGTGAGTTGTTTCTTGTTATTTGAAGAAAAAAAATCTTTTTTCTAAAGTCATTGATGAAGGCAAGAGTAAATACAACCAATTTAACATTAGTAGGTAATTGTTGTTTTTGGTAAAAGGAATTTATCTTATGAAATTCAAATAGAAGAGATACATCGTTTGCCTTTCTATGTACACAGACTTTTGACCCAAGATTTAGCAGATGATATAGTGTTACGCTCTCTATCAACTAATTTGCTATAGTAACCCATGCATAATAGGAACAACCTAATATATTAAATTAAAAAACTAAATACATCTCATGTTGCAACCATCAAGAGATAGAATAGAAATATCTTCCCTAGTCCGTGTTGCCCACCATCTAGGGGGATGGCTGTAACAAGTTAGGTTACCTTTATCTAGAGCCTAGTTGGCCATTGCATCTGTAACTTTATTTTATTCTCTAGGGATGTGATTGAATTCCACAAATAAAAATCTTGCTTGTACCAACTAAATATTTTCTATGATTATCCTTAGTCTTTGGTCAAGCTTCTTATTCTCCTTTGGATTATTCAGATGGTTGATCATGACTTATGAGTCAAATTCTATCCGCACCTTCTTACAACATACCTTAAATACCTCTTGGAGACCTCAAAGGATACCACAACCCTCTAGTAGGTTGTTGAAAAAATTCCAAGATTCTCTACAAAGGTAAAAATTAGGGTCCCATTCAACTATCTTCTTATCCCTCTTACACTGAATCTTCTTGGATTCCCCATGATGCTCCATCCATGTTAATGTTTTTCTAATCCTTTGGGAGAGGTTGCCACTTTTTATTTTTGACTACTTTTGCGTGCCTTGTGGTTATTGTTTGTTGATTATTAACCTTAGAAATAATTTTTAGTCTGCTCATAAATTGTTCTAGTTGTTGGTGGGGTTCCTAGGGATACTTCAGTGTATGGCGGACTATCTATGCTATGTTGGCACTAGTATTTTGCCAAATATAGTGAATATCCATAGACTCTTGTTTGAATATGTGGTTATTCCTTTCCTTCCATATGTTCTAAAGTAGGAGAGTAGTTTCTACCCATATTAGTTGCCTAACATACTAGTCTACTCCATCCTATGTAGTCTATTCCCTCCCCATATGCTCTAGGGTGGTAAAGACAGACAATTAATACAAAGTAATATAGACATCATATTCCAAATAGTTGAGGTTACAAGAAACTCAATAGATAAGTGGTAGCATGTTTTGAGGTTCTCCCCACACATATTAAGCCTAAAAGGATAATGGTAGCCTTTTTTCATAAGTTGTTCCCTTGTTAGTACCCTTTTATATAGAAGAAGCCAAATGAAGAATTTCATCGTAGGCTATAACTTTGATGCTTATATTTTTTTTAATAAGTCTTGAAGTGGGTTAGTAGTACTTTGGCATAGAAATACATATCCATTTGCTATTGTATACTAACCCTGACTCATGTTGCCCATCAAAGAGAATACTGCACTTGAGACCAAGAAAGTGATCTAATTTGTAGAGTTCATTGGATATTGATATTTTGCTTCTCTAAGATTTGAATTGGTCATTTGGCTATGGGGACCCAATTTCTTCCAAATTTTGAATTTCTAGTCTAGTACCTATAGTATTGTGCTACTTTTATCCAATTTGCTCTATGTAGTTGCTCCATGAAAGGTATCCTCTCTAGAAATTGAGCCACCAAAGGTTGGTTTCCATTCCAAAATTTTATCCAAAAAAATTCATGTTGGCCATTGTGAATTATCCAAAAGAGCTCATTCTTTATCAACTCCTCTCATATCCTCAAAACTTCTAAGATGGGGGATCCTTTTCTAGGGAGTTGATGATGAATAATATTTGCTAAAATTATATTTTCTACATATTTAGATCCTAGATTTTGGGCCCATAGTGGATTGGGGTTGTTCAACATCCTCCAATACAACTTAGCTGCTATTGTCTTGTTGTTCTTGACCATCAATCTAAATCCTAGTCCCCCTTCATGTTTGTAAAGGCATAAAGTTTTCCAATGCACCAATGCCCATTTCCTTTCCTCCTTAGTGCCCCTCTAGAGGAATCAATGATTTATTTAATCCACCTCTCTTAGCACTACCTTGGGAATGTCCCAAACTATGGAGACATAAATAAATATAGATTGAAGGATTGATTTTTTTTGGTATTATTAATTTAAGAGGATTTTGAAAGGCATCCCACAACCTTGTACATCAGCTCCATCAGGAGCATAACACACAATACTGACAAGAGGATTTTTAAAGGCATCCCTCAACCTTTTACAACAACTACAACCAGAGTAAAGAACACCTAATGCAATGATCTAACAACCCCAAAGTGGGGGAAAGCAACATAATCCTGAGGTAAATATCACCAAAAATAAAACAATGAAATTCCAATGGCAAATCTAAACCCCACTAGAGATCCCACCCAAAAATAGATTCAAATGATAAAATTTGAAATTTAAAAATTAAAAATCCTGCTCCATCATGCAACTTCCCTCCACTAGCTAGCATGAACACCAAGGCCAAGGATGAAGCATTCCACCATAATGCAACCTAGGTAAAACTAGAAACCAGGGAACCAACAGGCCCCTGCAAAGAAATCCACCCCACAAAAATAGTGAATCCTTGCACCTCCATAGGAATGAAATCTCCTACGAACACCACACAAACCTGAGCGCAAAGAAGGATTGAACTCTAAATCACCCACTTAGATAAGAAAAAGAAACCAACTACCTCCTACTAGTGGATCTGGATCTCTATCGAAAGAGA
The DNA here is from genome assembly GCA_028583015.1 of Wollemia nobilis. Lineage (NCBI taxonomy): Eukaryota > Viridiplantae > Streptophyta > Pinopsida > Araucariales > Araucariaceae > Wollemia > Wollemia nobilis. The sequence continues at coordinate 1,094,171 of JAQPPZ010000415.1, forward strand.
GGCCTTGCTTGAATCTACCCAAACACCCCAACAACAAGGTGAATTCAAAAAATCCCAAAAGGATAGCCATGGAACCCTGGGATCAAACCCTACCACCAGTGCTAGAACTGGAGATAAAAACTTTGCAAACCATAAAAGCAAAACCATACAACCAACCAAAGTAATAGAATAGCCAGAGTAGGCACTAGCCAAGAGAACAACAACTAAACATTACCGCAACACCAACAACCCAAGATCACTCCCAATGGGTTTGGGTCGGTGTTTGAACCTATCCCCCTTGGGGACCTTAGCCAGATATTCAAAGATAAACTAAACCCATAAGAAAAATAAAGAAATCTAATTAAGAGCTGATTTAACCAAGGTTACTCTTCCCCTTAATGATAGCCATTGATTAGTCCTTTTTTTATTTTCCTTTTTACTCTATCCAATAGCCAAGCCCAATCCTCCTTTTGTCTCCTTGTTTTAAGAGGAATGCCTAAGTAGGTGATGGGGAGGGAGATATTTTAGTATCATAGTTTTTTAAGAACCATGATCTCTTGTCTAGGTGAGAAGTGGAAGAAAATAACTTTGGATTTTTTCTCATTATTATGTTTGATTCTTGAGGCTTCCTTCACTATTGCTTTTCCTAACACAGTAAAGTCATTAATAAACTAGAGGTGAGTGATTGGTCTGATTCCATTTGTAATAGTGATTCCTCTTAACATTTGTTTTTTTTTGCATTTGGCCACTGTCCTTCCCATGCATTTAACCAAAATGATGAATAAATATGGGGAGAGGGAATATCCATACCTAATACATATAGACACAATGAAAAATTGTGAAGGAAAGTTGTAGATTATAATTGAATAGAACACTAATGAAATACATCTCTTGATCTAATCTATCCATTCATGTGAGAAGCTAAATTGACCCATTAATTTGAGGAAAGTACAGTCCATCCTATCATATGTTTTTTTTTTATTATTATATGGATGAAGGAGTTTTGAAAGGACCTCCAAACCTTGTACAAAAGAGACTAAGCCCCACCCAAAAAGAGGGAGCTAAAATTACTTACATTCAATAATAATAAAGGAATGACCAATCAAAGGAGTTACCCCTTCCAAAGCCAAACCAGTACATAGGTAAGACCATACATAATTTAAAACTTAAAACAAATTGAAACCAAATCAGGATGTTAGAGATAACCAAATGAACATAGATCAGTAGCAGGACCTGAACCACGAATCGAGCCATACACAAATCCCATCCCCCATGAGATTGTTGTTTTCCCATGCCTGCAAACCCATCAGGTCAATAATTGCTTCCGTATTGGAGATTGTGGCTTGCATGGAGGAAATAATAGCTTGGAGATATGAAATTTGGTGTGAAAACCCAAAATCAACAAGCATCCCCAAATTTTGTAGCTAAGTCATCAAAAATAAATTGACTAGAGCGATTAATTGTGTATGATGTCATTATCGATAGAAGCAATATCTTTCAAGAAATTATCCCACCACACCATTAAACCATTTTGAATAACTCCTTTGTTAGCCAATAGATCTACTTCTTGATTACCTTCCTTGTATGTATGCATAAACTAAACAATCCTATCCTAGAAGAAGGTTCAAAATAGTCCAAGTAGGATATTGAGTCCCTCTTGCCATATTTATAATATTAAGGGAGTCACATCCTATCATATGCTTAGGATATTGATGCTTATTTCTTGCTTAGCCAAGAGACTAAACAATCTCCAAGAAAGAATGCTCCTCCACTTGTACTTTTTCTATAATCAACACTGCCTACCCAATCCACATTTGTATATGCAGTAAGTGTTAAATTATTACATTTTGTGTACCACAGTCCGAAAATTATAGTTACTTTCAAATACTTAAAGATTCTCTTTATTTCCTATACATGTGTTTATTTTGGTGCAACTTGAAATCTTACCACCAATCCAACTACCTGCATTATATCTGGTCCAGTAGCTATGACATATAGTAAACTTCCAATCATGGATCTATACAATGTTTGATTTAATTCAGGAGACTCATCATATTTACTTAACTTACATCCTATAACCGTGGGGGTACTCACAGGATTGCAATTCTTCATCCTAAAATTTTTCAACATTTCTTTCACATACTTGGTCTGAGAGAGAAATATACCTTTATCTGATTGTGAAATTTGCAACCCAAGAAACAAAGATAACTCACCAAGCATAGACATATCAAATTCATTTTTCATACACTTTACAAATTTCTAACACATCTTGTCATTACTCCCTCCAAAAATTATATCATCCACATAGACCATTACAATCAACAAGTTATTTCCTTCATTTTTGATGTATAGATTGCTATCAACTATACCTTTTCTGAAACCCTGTTCTTGGAGATACTTATCCAATATTGAGTACTAGGTCCTAGGGGCTTTCTTTAGTCCATAGAGAGATTTATTTAATTTGCATACATAGTCCGGCTTATCTATCAGGCTGAAACCATTTGGTTGCTCTATGTAGACCTCTTCCTCTAAGTAACCATTGAGAAAAGTTGATTTTACATCCATTTGATACACCTTGAAGTTTTTAAATCTTGAGAAAGCCAAGAACATTCTTATGGCTTCAAGATGTGCAATGAGAGCAAATATTTTTAAAAATTCAATCCCCTCAACTTGTGCATAGCCTTTGCACACAAGTCTTGCTTTGTTTCTGACAACCTTACCATCTTCATTCAACTTATTTTTGTAGACCCATTTGGTGCCAATTACATTTTTATCTTTTGGACGTGGGACAAGTTCTCAAATATCATTCTTTTCTATTTGGTCTAACTCTTCTTCCATTGCCTTAATCCAATATTTGTCTTCACTTGTTTCATTAAAATCCTTGGGCTCAAATTTAGATAGCAAAGAAAAGTTTACATGTTCACCTGTTCCTATTATCTTCCTCCTTGTTTGCCTCTCATATAGATTCCCAATAATCAGTTCTCTCAGATGATTCTTTTGCATATACCTGGATGGTGTCTTAGGTGGTGCCCTTTGTGTCTCATATTCTTCACTTTCTTCACCTTCTTCCTCATTGCAACTTTCTCCTTATTGATACACAATCTCTTGAGTTGTTTCTCTTAGATCTATTTCTTCATTAACTCTTACATTTGCACTTTCTACAATTGTATATGATATTTTATTGTAGCATTTATAGGCTTTTCTCTTAGTGGAATAACCAAGGAAGATACCCCCATCATACCTAGAATCAAACTTACCCAAATTTTTCTCTTCTCGTCTAATGTAGCATTTGCTTCTAAAAATTTTGAAGTACTTCATAGTAGTTGGTATTCTCTTCCAAATATCATAAAGGGTTTTATGGTGATTTAATATTACTTGAGCTCTATTGATGATATAGACAGTTGTATAAATTACCTCTTTCCAAAAAGTATCAAAGATATGAGACTCATTTAAAACATCCCTGACCATACCCTAAATAGTTTTGTTTTTCCTTTCAACTACTCCATATTGTTGTGGAGTTCTTACTTTTGAGTATTATCTCTTGATTCCATACTGTTTACAAAATTCTAAAAATTCACCTAAAGTAAATTCTCCTCCTCTATCCGATCTTAGACACTTGATATTTTTGCCTATTGCATTTTCTATAAGTACCTTGAATGCCTTGAACTTTTCAAATTCTTCTGATTTTTTCTTTAAGAATGTTACCCAAGTCATTTTAGAGAAATCATCAATAAATAACATGAAATAGTTCTCACCTTGTAAACTCTTTGTCCTAGTAGGACCACATAGATCGGTGTGAACTAGTTCCAAAGATTTTTATGAAGAAAACTCCTTTGATTTGCAACTTAATTTTATTTTCTTACCATGCTGACATTGTGCACAAATTGTACTTGGGAGTTTTATTATCCTGGGAAAATATTTGACTGTCTGTTTGTTGCTTATTTTCCCTATGTTTTCAAAGTTCAATTGAACCATCCTTCTATGTCATAAGTAGCTCTCATCCTATTGTGATAAAAACATTTTTCTCCCTTGATTTCACTCAACATGTAGATATTATTTGTAGTTCTACTGGTGTCTGCAATAAGCTTTCATGTCTTAGATTTTTTGATCTCACATCCATTTGGGTGAAATGTGAGAGTGTGCCCTTGATCACATAATTGACTTACACTTAGTAGGTTGTTATTCAATCCTTCAACACAAAATATTTTATGTCCTTAATCTTCCATTATCCAAACTCAAAGTTCATTTTCCAACAATTTTAGCAGAAGCATTATCACCAAATTTTACTGTTCCTCAATTTATTTTCTTGAGATAAAGAAATTTGCTTTTGTCACTTGTCATATGACTTGAACAACCACTATCAATATACCACTCATTTCCTTTATTTTGCACATGAAGAGCTATTTGTACTAACATGGACGTTTTTTTTCTTGTTCTTTTTTCTTTTTCCAAAATTTTGAGGGCATCTCCTTCTGAACTATTAGAATTTACTCTTTCTTGCTTTATTTAGGAAGTTCATAAAATATTGTTTTACACCATCTAGCTTTGTGCCCAAAATTATTACATTTGCAACACATGACATTGTTATTCATGAGAGGTGTAAAATAATTATAATTTCTATTAATAATGTCAACATTATTTTTCACATAGATCATGCAATGTACAACTTTATGACCATATTGATTACATGAAAAACAATAACCATGGAAGAAATATTTAAACCTGTTTTATTGCCTTGGATGATATGGTCACTTGGTTCTTTCATTTATGTTCATGTGATTGACTTATGTCCATGATGATTCTATATTTTCTTCCTCCTTGATACTTTTACCCTTCAATACATCAACATAGGTCATGGGCTCTTATTTACTTACTTTCTTTGATGTCTTTGTTCCTTTTGAGCTTGAATTTTATTTTCGTTTATCTAACCTTATATTTTTTTGCAACTTATCCTTAGACTTTTCTACTTCCTTTCTTAGAGAGACAACTTCATGTTCCAATTTTTCACATTCTAATTATTTTACCTTTAATTTCTCAACCATAACTTCTTCAATTATTTTTGCCTCTTCAACCTTCACTTTTAAGTCTATGAAATCTTGTAGAAGCTCTATATTTATTTCCTCATCCTCTTTAACTTGAGAATTCAATCCTAAATTATTCTTTCTAACCCTTTTCAATTTTCCAAGAGCATCAATAAGTTCCTCCTATATGTTATCCATGGTTTCTTCTTTATTTTTAGGATCTCTCTTGTTGATTTCAACCATAGGAGCATCTTGTATCACTTCAGTGACCATGTGTGTTCTCCTAAGATCTTCCTTAAAGTTGTTAGGATTTCATGAAGGAACCCACTCTGATACCAATTGAAGAAAACAAGATTATATTGAGAGGGTTGAATAGTATAAGATAAAAATTTTAATTTTCTTTCCAAAGCAGTAACTTCAATTATTATCAATCGCAATAATGAAACAATCCACAAATCACAACAAACATAAAAGACAGAGATTTAATGTGGTTCACCCAATGTGGGCTACATCCATGGAGTAATTATTATTATAAATTTCTTCAACAAATTTTATGGGAACCAAATCCCTATTACAATATTTGTGGACCCTAATCCATAGGAGACACCAATCCCCTCTACTCTGGTTCGTGGAATTCTATCCACATGAGACACAAATCCCCTCTACTCTGGTTTGTAGACCTTTATCCATAGGAGACACCAATACCCTATACTATGGTTTTCTCCAAAAACTGCTCACACTTTTTCTCAAATCTACTCATAAAATATACTCAAATTTGCTCATAACTCTGCTCACAAAAATTGCTCAAACCTTCTTACAATTCTGCTCAATCCTACTCACAAATTTGCTTAAATTTGCTCACAAAAACCTGCTCAAATTTGATTCAAAATATTACATACAAACAATGCTCATATATATCCAAAACCAAATATAACAATCCATAAATATTCCAAGCTCATCTACTCCCAATCATACACAATGCACACCTTTTGCTTTCAAATTTATTCTATAACCCTTGCACATTTACTCCCAATATCAATCAAAACCAATGCACAAGTTTACTCAAAAAATTGACCTATAAAATTTGCACATTTACTCATAATTTCAATCAACAGTAATGGACATCAAATCAGTCCTTATACCTCCAACCATATGACATCAAAAATATTTTCCTCAAACAAAACCACCCTTGAGAAAGAAATTAAATCACCATACCTCTAAATCTTCCTTGATGATGATGTGCCTTCAAAACCTATCTTGACAAAAATAATTTTCCTTTCTTGTGCCACTTCAAAAGTGGTTAGAAAATATCTTTTTCAAATCATCCATATTAAAAAAACTTCTCAAAAAGATGTGCACAATAAGGCTTGAAAATAATACTTTATAACTACTTTTTAGTCTCACAAAATAAATATTTTAATAAAGACTAAACCTTCAAATTTTCCTCTTCTATCATGCAAAAATACAATTAAAAATAAACCATAATACACCTTATAACTCCCTAACATAATATGCAAAAGACATTTTTTAATATTTCTCCATACACCTTATAACTCCTACTCATCCAATATGCAAAAGATAATTTTCAATTTATTCTAATATACCTTATAACTCCTAATTACACAATGCAAAATATAAAATCAATTATTATTGTTGCACCTTATGACTCCCACTCTAATAAAAATAAAACATTTAATTTACCCTTACCTCAACAGCCAAAACTCTCTAATCATCGTGGAGGAGATTCGATCTCCACACCTTGCCAAATGCAACACTCTCCCAAGGGACCTCCGACCAACTAAGCTAGCCTAGTGGTTGAAACCAAAGGGTTCGGTGTCAATATTTGTGACCTTCGTAGCTTTATTCTCTCAAACAAATAATGTACAACAAAAACCTCATAGTAGGATTTGAAACTCTATCTCACTGCACAACAGTGCCCTATCATGGGCCAACCAACCAGTTGGGACACCTCAAAGGATGAGAACCAAGACATGCAAAAGAGCATATATTTTGCTTCAGATTTTGTCAATCATCAAACATTGTCACTGCGCTCCCTTCCCTCCTTGTTCATTGAATTCTATGCACTGGAATAATATCGAGTTGCGCTCTTAACCTTAGCCTGCTCACTTGATTTTTGCTCCCTATTTATACATACATTTTCGTTTTCACCATGGACATCGGTGCTATATTTTTCTTATATATTTTTATGCTTACCTTTTATGACTTTGGCACCTTTCAAACTTAAACTCATTTGTATTATAATATTTAAATATTGGGATTTAAATATTATAATATTTTACTTTTTAAACCTTTGTCCAAAGCCTTTTATGATTTAAAAATTTTATCCCAAGCTTTTAAACTTTTGTCTTTCTTTTAAACCTTTTATCCCAATCAATTTTACATCTTTGTCCATCTCTTTTATAATATTTAAATTTGATATTTAAATATTATATTCCTTAAAAATAATTGCCTTGCTTTGCAATAATCTTTCCTTGTAAAATATATTTACCCTAGATGAACAAGCCCATCTTTGACCTCAATAATATATTGTCCATCCTTATAAAATTTTCATCCTTGAAGAATATTTCTGCCTTGAATACCATGCTCCTTTGACATCAATGACATCTCAAAATTTCTAACACCAATCGTTTTCCTGGATTGCTATATCTAAGTGGTGTAAGTAGGTGGACTTGAGTTTTCTTACCACTATTTTATTTTTAGTCTAATTGAATTGGGATACTGTGCGTAGATGTTACATGTAATAAAGGTGCTTATGTTTGCATGCACTTTAATTCTTAGGTTGTTGATTTTTGAGATTAGATGATTGGAACTGCTTCCTAATATTTCATCATTTGAGTAGTTCTTATTTTCTAGTGATCCATTAAATTATTCTTGGTTAGATCTATATCCATTGGTTTCTTTTGTATGGGAAGCAGGGAGGTCATGCCATATCCATGTGGTCGATCATAATGAGCTCATTAGATGCAGAAGAATTGACCATGTGATCATTAGCTTCATTGTGCTTCAACTAATGGTAGGGGCACATTTTTTAATGTTAAATATCTCCTTGATATGGTGTTAGTCATTGATCATTGAGATTAGATGATCTATAAAATTTTATGATATAGTTGATTCAATATTCTCCTCAAATTTTTGTGGGTCGTTGGATTTGCCACCTGTTCTAGTTTGATAATAATTTTCCTTTGGATGTGTGTTTTGAATGTTAATCATTGCAAACTACCAATGTGCTTGCCACATGTCTTTAGTATCAGATAATGGCAAGATTTTATCTTGATAATTTCATCACTTGGATCTTAAAATGGCATGGGAAAGTTGATCATCAATATTTGACAGCTCACAAAACTTTATAATCAAAATATCTTAACCTTTTTTCCTTGAACCTTCATGGGCTATTGGATCTTATTTCTACCCAAGATCAATCATGGATATTTTTGGACATATGACTTGTTGGGATAGCTACTTACTTTTCCGTTAGTAATGTGTTTGCCATGCATCTCATACTTTAACCAATGACGGAATTTTTCTCTAACAACTCATTTGATAGCTTTATGAAATGGCATGGTCTATTAGATGAACAGTCAATGGCTAACATGTCTTTGAAAATATCTTTTAGACTACTTTGTTAGGAAAAAGAAACCTATTGTTCATCCAAAAATTGATGGCCTACAAGAATTTAAAACTCTTCATGAATATTTTTCTCGTATAATGGATACATGTTGTAGATGTGTATAGTTTATGATGTGTGCTACTTTGCTCCCTCTACAAATATTTTTCCTCTAGAAATCAACATCTATTATAGATATAGGAAATCAATTATGCACACAACTTTGGAAGCTTTTGTGGCCTTTGACTTCCTAAGTCAACACCTAGCATTGACCTATGAGACCTAAAAATTTCAATGAAGCCCCTTCATATAAAATTAATGTTCTTCATAGATTTCAAAAACAATGGTGTGCTTTGCTTCTCCTTCTCTTCTCCTTAACTTGATGATTTGCTTCCCACCAAGGATGACTTACAAACATTTTCAAGAGAAAATTATTTGGGTGTAGTGAAGTTCACTATTATAAAATATTGTGAGCTATGTACATGTTCTACAAATATTTTCGATTTAAATATTTTGTTAGATGATTCATTCATTAAAATTGAAAATGTATTTTTATCTATTATGGTAAGCTTATAGGCATTTAGATTTGTGATCCAAATGATTTGATATGGTCTGCTCCATAAAGAGTTAAATGTTTTATGTTCTTGGTTTAACTCTAACTTTGTCCTATTTGAGCACTAGATCATTTTCCTTATAATCCATCTAAGTGGCTCGTTTACCAAACTAGATTTTGACTACCCTCTAGTGTTGAGCTATCCTATTGACTATTTTTTTATTTCTTCTTCTAGAGCTAACAAGAAATTCTATTGTACTTGTATGGATTAAACATCATCATCTTCTAGCTCTATTTGTTATGATATTTAGAGGAAAGAGAGTTTCAAATTGAATAGTACCACAACCTATTTTCCAAAGACCAATTTATAAGGGATGGTCCCATTGAAGCTTTTGGACTCATCAAAGCAATTTCTACAATTTGGTATGTCAATCACTTTATGACTTTGCTAGTCTATTTCCATACGAGTAATAATTGGAAGATATTTTAAGTATAAAACCCTATTCCCTTGAATCTTGTGAATTAGGTAGCATTGACAATGAATATTGTGGATGGTGTCCCAAACCTAGTGATGATATCTTATAATAGATGGATGATTGCTTTTTTATTAACTAATATGATTGGCATTGCTTCCATGCACTTGGTAAAGTAATAAATCGTTGTATCGACCCATCCATGTTCTATGTTGGATTAAGGATTTATTTGGCCAATGAAATCCAAGTCCAATTATTAGAAGGATTATATGAAAATGGTTGGTTTCAAGGGCATTAATGCTTTTATCCTCCTTCTTATGAATATACAATCGGATATACAAGTAATAAGAGAAGACGATGGGATAGTAATATCTTACTCTTAATATTTTAGGTGCTATGGTTGGCATAAAATAATGCCCTTCTTCATTATGATATTTTTTATTAGGATTTATATCCTCTATTTTAATGTATCACAAGAAGATGCCATCGTATCCTTTCCTAAATAATACCCCATCTATCCAAGCATAGTGCATTTCCCTTTGTTTGAATGTGACCCTTTGTTTAGATGTCAATCATTTTGGTACATTCCTAGTTTCCATGTACTTACTAATATAAGACATCCATCCTATTTTACTATCATTATTTGTTCTTTCTATTAGGGAAACTTGGTTCCTTAGAACAAATATTTCAAGGTTCTTACATAAGGCTTAACCCTTTATGGTTTTGATGGGATTAATTTTAATATCAACTATTGAATTTTGTTTATGCACCCCACTCTTTTCTTTCCCAATTTACCATAAAGCACCTAGATTGATCATCAAGGTAAACCATGAATATGGTGGTTTTGTTTTAGGATAAGTAGTACCTAAATTTCCTTAAGGCTCCTATGATAGAAAACACCTATTTTTCAATGAAGATGTACCTCTTCTTATATTTGTGAAGGACCTGACTCATGAGAGAGATGGGGTGTTCCTCATCATTATCATTTTTAGATCAATACTACATCAATGCTTTCATCTATTCCAAGAATATAGAGTCCAAAATATTTAGAAAAATTAAGGTTGACTAGGACTCAGGTCCTGGTAATGGTATCTTTTATATCTTGAATTAATATTTCTTTTATCAATCTAGACCAAGGTTAATTTATTTTCAATATTTTGGTGATTGTTTGGACTACCCGTACAAAATTGGTTATAACTTGGAAATGAACTAGATTTGACCAAGGAAGGACTGAATTCATTTAATGGATGTGGGAATATAAAGGTGTTGGATTGATTTTATCCCATCAATATATATGGTTAAACCATTTTTTGACACCACATGACCTAACAATTTTTCTTCTTGGGCAATAAAAATGGACTATTTAGGATTGAGTGAGATACCATATTCCCTATAATTTTGAAAGATAAAATATAGGTGTTCAATATACCTATTCTTACCTTTTGAAAATATAATCAAATCATCAACATATACGAGAATGATCTCATTGACTAATCTTATGAAGGCAATGTTTATGGCTCAATGGAAGGTGGCCCCTACATTTGAAAAACTAAAGGAAAACCTTTGGTAGGTGAAGGGCCCCCATTTGGTGGTAAATAAAATTTTGTGTCGATTATCGTCTTTGATAAAATTTGATTATACCCTAAGAAACCATCTAAGAGTAACAACATTTGTGACCCTGCCACTTTTCGTAAAATATATTTGATAGCAAGTAGAGGCAGTGGTCTTTCAGTGATACCCTGCTAGGGTTTTTGAAGTCTACAAATAATCTAATATCATTACTATTATTTTGGAATGGTAATAGGTTGGATACCAAGATGGTGTGCTTAATTGGGAAGATGAATTCAGCCTATAAGAGTTTTAGAAACTCTTTTTTATAACCACATTGATTTTGGGGTTCATGAATCATTATTTTTTATTAAAAATATTTACACCTAGTTCTATTTTAATTGCATGTTCTATGATATTTTTATCATACACCTTAAAATATTAAAAGAACCAAAAAACGATGTCTTTGTATTTGTAAAAGAGTCATTTGAATAGAATAAGTTCCTTTTAGTTACACTCTTTACTAAGAAATATGTTCTTCTCTTTAGCAACCTTGACAAGGTGGTAGGAATATCCCTTCATCTTGATGCTAGATTTATTTCCACTATTGTCTAGATTAAATAGACTTTCTAGAGTGATTAACTCCTTCAAAAAATAACTTGTCTTTAACTAAATCAAACTTTTTTATATCATCCTCATACTTAATTTTATCTTCAACATGATGGGCTTTTTAAATGAGGATCTTGATTATATATTCATCATTTTTGAAGACTTGCCAATGATCAGAGTTATTGGGGTTGATTGGTCTAAATACTACCTCCAATTTCTTTAGTTTATCCTCAATGACATTGATGGGGTTGAATTTTTCTTCAATTGATGCTAGCTCATTAAATTTGGTGTTTAACTCTGTAGGGACTACCTTGATCTTATAAGTATTGAAGCTTTCTAGAAAATCCTAGATATAGTTCTCGTATGACTTCAAGTGTTTGTTCTTGGCGGTACATTGGGAATTAAATTGACTTATGACTAACTTGGAGTTGCTAAATAATTTTAGGTTTTGATTTTCATCCTTTTGGCCTTCCTAAAACTAGTGCATAATGTTATATTTAGCAATATTGTTTATGCAATTGAATAGCAATTTATATGTAAAATTAGTTTTTAATATCTTGTGGATGGATAAATTGAACGCATGTGCCTACTTCACTCATGGTTCTTGTGACATCAAAGTGCATTACCCATGATTTGTTTGACCCTTATACCTATTGGATGATTAGATTCAAGAAATATGGTTCTTATAATATCAGATAGTTTATTAGCTTTATTTCCTCAAAGAAATTCTAGATCTTCATAACCTAAATCACACTAATAATCATGTCTATTTTAGAACTTTTATCATCTTCTAAGACTTTATTGTCTAAAAATTCTAGTAGGTTATTCCAATTTACCATGCCATCACCATCCAATTTATATAAGTAATTGCATGGAGGCTTATTTTTTCTTTGAATAATATTTCCATCCCATGGAACTTTAATGTGGGTATAGTTCATTTCCAAGTATCCATTCTGGGATAGCTTACACATCCATTCTCTAGATAACATACCAAAATATAGGGGAATATCAACTATTATTACCTCCTATACTACCACTACGTTTGGATGCTTTGCTATGGTCAATAACATATCCCCTACAATGTTTACCCCAATATCATCCATTTGAATTAGCTACCTTGTTATTTTAGTATAGAGCAATCCCATCTCTTTGGAGATTGATTTTGGCATCACTATTAATTTATTTGTTATATCAATTTAGACTATACAAAAATATGCACATTATTTAAAATTGTATTGTTGTATATGCTACTCTCAAAATTCCTTTATAGGGTTTACTATGATGTTAGTGAGGGTGCTTGATTTAAAAGATTCATACAATGTGTTGTATAATAAAATAAAATATTTTATAGATATTCTTTTGTAAATTAAAATGGTGTATATTTAGTTAAATACACATTCTTATATTGCATAATCAAATTATGTGTGTAAAATTTATCATGTTATTAATGAAAAATAAATAATATAAAGGTTTATATTAGATGTAAAAAATAAAAATATTTACAATCAAATTTAAGAATATCATACAAATTTATTTCACATAAACATTTATGTGTACCATGCTTAATTGTGTATATGCCACATAATATACTACAATGAGGTTATGTGACAATAAGAGGTTGTTTTCATACTACATAATAATGATGATTTTGTTATATGTTTTAATATAGTCAATAACAATGTATATGAGTTTAAAATAAATGTTTATATTTATGAGTATTATAAAGGTCTTTATTAGCTACTTTGATGTGATAACTGGCTATGGTACAATCTATAATATAGTGAAAAAACTAGAATGAGATTTTATATCCTCCAACATATATCAAAAAGTGATGTGTAATTCTTCCTTTTACTCCATATTTTATAAATTTTCCTTCAATTCTCCCAAGTTAATAGTAAGGGAATAAATTTGTGTACTTGAATATTTAGTCACTTTGTAAGCTTATAATTTATTGTAAAATTCATGTATAAATATGTTAATATAATGATAAATTTGATTTCAAGAAAATTTGTTCTTAAGCCAAAAATATAACTACTAAGGTAAATTTGAATAAATACTCTAATGAAATTTAGAAATACTCTTAATTTATGGCCATGTTAATTAGTCTCTCATATGTATCTTTTTATGAGACCTCCTCATTATTTGTGTTTCCTAAAATATTTCTACTAAATTTGATATATTGCATGAGCTAGTTTTAGAGGATAATGATCATATCTACTATATGATAGGGTTATAAAACTTGATATCCTATAAGAGGAGGAAATGATCATATAAGAGGAGGAAATGATGTGAGAGTTTGGAAGGGTTTCAAACTCTCACATCATATAAGAGGAGGCATTACATGAGATGGATTTGACATTTTCTTTAATTATTCTCATTATTTTTTTATAGGTATTATTGATATCATCTTCTTTAAAATATACCTTTTAAACTTCTTCACAACTAAATTAGATATGTTTGTGTTGTATTATTTTATTCTCTTCCATTATTTGAAAATCAACAGAACAAGAATACTTTTTATTTTTCTTTTTTAAAGAAATGAATAAAGTTATTGGCCATATTAAAAAGGCTTATTTTAAAAAGATAATGCAACCTATTTTTTTTTAAGATATATCATATTAAATTAGAGAGGGGATAATATGATCCCTAATCTCTTGATTTATTCCAAACCTAGTTATAGTACCTAGATGCCTAGGGTATAAACCATCCATAAGATAAAAAAACCAACAAAGAGGAGATCTAACTCACACACAAGATAGTGGTGGAATTTATCTCCACAATAAATGCATGAATATGGTTTCATGTAAAATTAATGGATATGATTGAGTTTTTATTGTGAAAACTAAAATAAAAGAAACAAGTTAATTGATTTATTATTATACCATTGCATGATGATGTTGAATACCCAACCAAACCAACTCTTACTCTTAAGGATAAGAATGAAATCACTAGTTATCTTTGCTCTTACATAATTTAAAGTTGTATGAGTAGATAGTGGCCATGACATGAATTTTTTTCAATAACATGATTGACTCATGTTTTTTCTATCAAACATTCCCTTAAAAATATGTTATACAATACATTTACATAGTCTATTTTCTTGATTAGAATTCTCTTTTATTCCATTAGATAACATGAGACTTCAATCTTTATGTTGTAAGTTTTCATTGTCCTAAACTCATCTTCCTTTATATTCTCTATCTCAAAGTATTTGTTTCGTATATCCACTTAACAATTAAATTTAAATTTAATTCATTCTTGAAACTAAAGACTAGCTTTCTCCATCATCCTCTTTTTGGACAAAATTTCAATGAATTTATTCATATGTTATAGGTTATTAATTGATCTCTTGGTTCTTCTTAATTCCTCTAACATTCTAATTAATTTTTTTTCTCCAATATTTTCTCTTTCTACCCCTATTCAATTTAATTCGCCTTCACTTCTCTGAGACATTGGGGTTTGATATCAACTAATGTTCCGACTGTTACTTATCGTGGAGGATACTTAAGGGACTGTTCTGTCCTCATTCAATGAAAGAGAAACCGACCACGATATCATGTCCCACGGAACATGATGTACAGTGAACGATCTCATCCATAATATAAAAGATCATTCCTATAAGTTTTTCAGGATATCTCCTACTGTTACTAGCATTTACACAAGGGAATCCGCATTCGATGTACAAGAATATACATGTATATTATTCTAGTGCTTTAATAATATTTACCCGTAGGACACTAGGGAGTTATAAGAGATATTGCACACGAAACGAAATTATAATGTGGTTATGAAGAGAAAGTTGAAGAATCCTCTAGAGGTTCATTCTCATTTTCAATTCAAACAATTTCGATCGAATCCATGAATTAGCTCCATGTGATATCTGCAAAAGATCTACGTAGCGTGCAGCGCAGCGCAGAAAGAAGATGAATAATCCTGCACGACATAAAAGTACTTGAATACTTGTGGATACATTGAATTTTACATATTCCCCGCTCATTTGTCGTGAAACGTTCATACATATCCACACATACATTGGATACTGGAATTCTTCCGTACCCAATACCCAATTCATAGCCGCCACGGAAAAGACAACTAAGCAAAAAACGATATCTTCAAATCATACAAAGAAAATCGACAACACTGTGGAAAAGGAGAAAGCATTTGAAAAGAATGACTAAAATGGCTCGTTTTGATGGCCTGAGGTAAAGACAGGTTGGAGTGGAAGGAAGCAGCTGTCGGATCGTCATTGTCGCCTCTCTTACGTCTAAATTCCTCCAGATTTTTAACCATTCTCAAAAGTTGATGGAAAGTACAGTCACATCAGGTATTGGAATAATAACCAACTTTACACGCATTCAAAATAATAATAATAATACTATTTTCTCATTTTCTTCTGAGAGGTCTCAGTAAAATTTTCAGAATAACTATCTCAATACAAACATTCAGCTTATAAGGAAGAATAGCCGAGAGCACGCCTTTAGGGTTTGTATTATCTTGTCATACTGCGCAGATTGCACTCTCGCAGGATTGTCCTTGCTTTAGGTTTGCCACGTCATAGTACCGCCGCCTAGGGCGGTGTAATCGCCCCTATTTATCATGGTGGCTGCTCAATCGGTCAGCTCAGTTGATACTGCAGCCACCGGAGCTCGTCATGGCGCCAGGGAAGAGACCACGCAAGTTCCTCCCGAAGGTTGTTCACGAGGTAATGCTCTTGTTCCTAAAGTGGTTATCCTTGTTCAGGAATTTCAAAAAGCTTGTCAATGGTATGAATGTTTCCATCTTGTTGGTTATTTTTTGGGACGTATCCCTAATGATACTTTGTTGCGTACCTGGGTAAACCAAGTTTGGGGCCCATATGGCGTTAAAGTGGTTAATGTGCAAAATCTTACCAAGGGTTATTTCCTTTTTCGTTTTGATGATCCTGTGCATGCACAGAAAATGCTTTCCAAAGGACCTTGGACGGTCCGTAATTCTCTGCTTATTCTGCAACCGTATCATAGGGATTTTTCTGTTGCGTCTGTCTCTTCCCTGGAGGTCCCTGTTTGGGTTGAATTTCCTAATCTTCCTCTGCCTTGCTGGCAGCTTATGGAGTCTTTGATAGCTCCTTTAGGAAAGTTTGTCTGCTTTGAGCCTCCCCACTTTTTTTCTGCTCGTCCTACCAAGCGGGTTTGCCTGAAAGTTGATCTTACCAAGGATTTACCCGAGTTTATTGATATTGAAATTGGGGACCAAGTTCTGAAGCAGAGGGTTCAATACATTAACCTTTCGAACACCTGCTTCCATTGTCAATCCTCGTCACATAAGATAAAGGATTGCCCACTCATGGTGGGCAAATTTTCTCAAACTCCCCCACCACCTCCTGCTCCACCAGTCATTCCAACGGTCGGGGGTTCTGGGAGTGCTTCTAGGGGACAAGAGGAATGGCAAGTTGTGCAGAGGAAACCTCGTGCTCAAGGTTCTGTGAATACCCATCAAGCCAATCCGTCAAACTCTGTCCCTGTAGACCCGCCTTCGGCTCCTGTTTCGACTCTTGTTCCTGCTTCTGTGGTTCCTGCTAATGTCGTTGTGCATGTGCCTTCTTCTTGGTCTCCGTCGGCATATGCTCAGGTGGTGTCTGAGTCCCGAGGAGTTTTGGCCCTTACGGGTCCTTCCTCCTCCCCGAAGGAATATGTTTCTGCGGCCTTTCGGCTTCCCCTTCTAGAAGGGCCCAATTCTTCTGCTAAAGCATGTCATTCTCGTAGTCCTATGCGAGAAGGTGTGCACTCCGATAAACGCCGCCAAACAGAGGAAGCTTATCGTGCTAATCAAGGGGGTGGTAATGAGCAGTTTGGGTCAAACTCCTTTGGGTCTCTTGGTGCTTTGGGAGACTCGGGGGATGTTAGTATGGATCATATCCCAACTGCTCGTTCTCAATGATTTTCTTTTCGTGGAATGTGAGAGGACTGACGGATCCAGTCCATAAATATTCGATCCACCGTGAGTTATCCAAGGTCACTCACACGTATGGTTCTCTGGACTTTATTTGTCTGCAAGAAGTGAAAGTTTCAGATTTCAATTTGTAGTGTGCTTGTTCTTTTCTGTCGCCCCGTGGCACGTTTCATACCACCAATCATTCCGGTGGGAGAGGTGGTGCCGTCACTATTCTTGCTTCGAGGTGGTACTCGAGTATTGTTTCTTGGGGATGTGACCCATCTAATCAAGCGGTATGGACTTTATTGGAATTGAATGGTAAGCCTTTTGGAATAATTAATGTGTACGCCTCCACTGAGCCGCCTGACAGGTGTACTTTATGGCGGTGGTTGGCTATTAATTTACCTTTCGCCACTTGGGGTTTATGTGGTGATTTTAATATGGTTGAAAAAGCTTTTGATAAAAAGAGTTTGGTGCCTAACCGTTGGTGTGCTGGAGAGCGGGAAGCTTTTTATTTTTTGAAAAATAAGTTGAGCCTTTTCGACCCTAATATTTGTTATTCCCCTGCTGATTTTGATGACGCGCAGTGGTATACCTGGTCTAACTTTCAAGCAGGGGATGCTAGGGTTTTGAAACGCCTGGATAGAGCTATGCTTTCTGCCGATAATCATTTTAAATTTGCTCGTTTATCCCCTTCCTTGCCTGTAGTTTTCATTTTCCCAGGCTCTACCTTGTCGGACCATGTTCCTATTGTTTTTTCAATTGAGTCTACTCAGAGTTCCTCACGAACTTTTTCCTCCCAGTTTTATTTGAATGTGTCCTTTCTGCATCATCCTGCTATGAAAGCTCATATTTTTTGAATGTGGAATATTTTGCCCAGACCTTCTTCTAATTATGGTTGGATTGAATGGTGGAATTCTGCTATAACCCGCACCACTTCTCTTCTTCGCTCTTTAGGAGTTGAGGTTGCCAAAAGAAGAAGGAACTCTAACCAGGTTCTGCGTTCTGAGTTTGCAAAAGCCACACTCCATTTAGAGGTTGCCCCCTTTTGCCCAGATCTGCAAGCTTATGTTGCTGCTCTCCGCCATGAGCTAAGGAAAATTGACCTGTATGAAGCAAAAGGGGCTCAATTAAGAGCCAGACTCCACTGGTTGAAAGTGGGTGACAGAGTAACCAAAGAGTTTTTTCAACGGCTTCGGCCTCCTGCATATACTACTCAGTTTGAAGCCATCCAGGTTAATGGAACCCGTCTCACTACTTTATCAGATATAACCTCTGCTTTTGTCAAGCATTATGAGCATGTTTTTGCCTCTCAAGGCCTTTCTGCTGCTCGTCAAGCTGTTGTAGATGCTTGTTGTAATGTCATACCTCCTAAGCTCTCTGAGGCTCAGAGGGATTTTTGTGATACTCCTTTGACCCTTAGTGATCTTGAAGTTGCTTTATCTCAAATGGCCAATGACAAAGCACCTGGTCTGGATGGCTTTCCATGTGAATTTTATAAGGAGTGCTGGGATTTTGTTGGTTTCGATCTCCTTAGAGTCTATCAAGAAGCTATTTTAACTGGTTCTTTAGGATCCATTATTAATAAAGGCAATGTTAAGTTCATTCCCAAGGGAGGAGATCCTGAGCTTATTACCAATTGGAGGCCTATCACTTTGCTTAATGTTAGTTATAAGATTATTGCTAAAGCTTTGGCTCTTAAGCTTCGGCCTCTTCTCCCTCTTATCATTCGGTCGGAGTAGACTGGATTTGTTTAGGGGAGATACATTCTCGATAATGTGATTGGAGTCTAGGAAGGAATGGAATGGGCCTCCTCTTCTGGTCAAGATGTTTTGTTTATCAAAATTGACTTTGAAAAGGCCTATGACAAAATTGAATGGTTCTTTATTACTGCGATGCTTAAAGCTTTGGGTTTTGGCCAGTTTTTTATCAATTCAGTTCTCATGTTATTTAGAGATGCTTTCGTTGTGCTTACTCTTAATGGCTGCCCATCCCAACGCATACAATTAGCCAGATCTATCAGACAAGGTTGCCCTTTGGCTCCTTCCCTATTTATTCTTGTTGCTGAAGCTTTTGGTTATCTGCTTGTTGATAGAGCCTCAAAAGGCCTTCTTAAAGGCATTGCTTTGCCTTCTTCGAATTCGCAACTAATCAATGGTCATTTTGTTGATGATTCTTTTCTTACTGTAGCAGAGGATGAGCAATCTGTTTCTCAAGCTCTTGATTGCCTTGATACTTTTTGTCAAGCTTCTGGCTCTAGTATTCAATGGAGAAAAACCTCCTGCTATAGACAATCTCGAAGGGTTATGCCTTCTTGGTTAGCTGATAAACCCTGGAGATGGATTCAACCTGGGGAAGTTTTTAAATTTCTTGGCATTCCCTTTGCTTTTCAAGGAACTCCTGCCAGACTTTGGGATTATGTGGTTGATAAAGTTGAAAAGAAGCTTCTGTATTGGTCTTCTAAGAAGCTTTCTTTAGCTGGAAAGTTTCAAATTTGTTCTAAGGTTTTGGCTTCTACTCATGTTTACTATTCTTCATGTTGGGTTCCTTCTGCTGCTTGTTATGCCAAGTTGGACAAATTGCTTCGAGATTTCCTATGGTCTAATGTTGTTGGAAAGAAAGGGTTTCACAGGGTGGCATGGGAAATTTGTTGCCTCCCGAAGAAAGCTGGTGGCTTGGGTCTTTTTGACTGTCAAAAACAAGGTTTTGCTCTCTGTGCTAAATGGATTTGTAGGGCACTTCAAGGGGATGAAATCTGGAAGATTTTAGTCAGACATTGTCTTTCTACTGGTCTACCTTATGGTAGACGTGTATGGAAAGGTTTAAACCTTCAAACCATTCTTACTGCATCTGTACCTATTAAAATTTTAGGCTCTTTTGTTATTCGTAGTATTTGGAAAGCTTGGGAGGCTCTTAAACCCTGGATTTCATGGAATGGAGGTAAGACTAAGGTTGGTGCTTCTGTTCCCCTCCTTAATGTTTGGTGGTCCTCTGCTATTGTTTATCAAGGAGCACCTCTTGCTCAGGTACAGTGGATTCGAGCTCAACGATTTTATAGAAAGGGTATTGCTTACCTGTCTGATTTCATGAATTTTCATACTAGAGATTGGATCCCTTGGAATCATTTTATGCAATATTTCAGTTTATCTCCTGCAGATAAGAGTACTTATGATGTTGTTGTGGATTCCACTCCTCTTATGATTTGGTCTAAGGTTTTTAGACATTATCAAAAACCATGGTGGTCTGACTGGTCTTGGCCTAATAAGCTTTCTTTTATAAAATACAAACCCTCCTTGGGGTATTCTTGGCTATCTCCAATGGTTCCCATGTCAGATAAATTGAATGCCCGATGGGACTTAGTCTCCTTGCAATCTCGATGGAGCTTAAGATTCAAGGTTGTTTGGGCCAAATTTCTTGAACCCAAACAAGCCTTTTTTGCTTGGAGCCTGTTGTTTAAGGGTCTTCCTGTGGGGCAAAGGCTTCGGTATATGGGTGTTGACAATATTACTTGTATGAATTGTGGTGCTGAGGAGGACATTCTTCATTTGTTTTGGTCCTGTCCTCGAGCCAAAGAAGCTTGGGATTGGATTCTTTCTTTCTTCAGTCCCTACATGCTTGATACTTGTTCTTGGGTGCATGTTTTACTTGGTGACCCTATCAGATTTAACGATAAACTTGGTGCAGTTTGGCAAATTTTTAGAGTGGGCATTTTGTTTCATCTATGGAAAACTCGGAATAAAGTTGTTTTCCATCAGCAAGAACCTTCTTTGCATTTTTCTCTTGCTGACAGATATATGGTTTTTTATGATTGTTGGTTCCAGATTCATATCCAAGTGGAGAAGGTAAATGTGGAGTTGCAGTATTTACGCACTTTGATGGACCACTGGAAAAATGCACCATGCACGGTGAGTCGCGTGCCTCCTGATGCTCCTCCCACCCGGAGGCATCCTCGGTCTGTTGGTGTTGGGTCCCGAGACAACGACCATTCACGTTCAGGTGGCAATGCTCGACACTGGCCGCAGCCTCCTCCTGCTGCTAAACGCAACTCTGCAGGTGGTGCTTCTTCTTCCTGTCCCAATTCTGGGTGGGATGTTTGTCCCCCGACTTCTGTTCATACCAATGCATGGGATTTGGCTGCTCGTTCTGTGCCTTTGACTCCGACGGTGAGTTGGGGAGATGGTTCTTCTTCTCCTCCCCCATAGGCTGCCGCACCTCATGGGCAAACAGAGATTCAAGAGGGCAATGGTGTTGTTGATGATGGTTGGGGCCATTCTGAGCCGGATAATGGTGGTGGTTGGGGCGGCGTCGGACAATGCTTAAATGCTTGCAGGCCTACTTTCTTTTGATGTCTACGATGTAATAGCTTAAAGTTGTTTTGTTGTTGTCTTCCTAACTGCGTGGTCAGCAGTTAGTGTGGTTTTGGACTCGGGGACTCGGGGTGTGCTCAATTCCACCCACCCTTTTTGTATGATTAAGCCTCTTTAATATAAAGCTTCTTCATTACAAAAAAAAATACAAACATTCATCTGAAAAACACATTCTAGGAACTTAAGTATTATCCATCAAATTTCTTTGTTTAATAGAAATTTATTTAATAAAAACTTACCTTAGCATGTTGTAGAATAAGATGCGGGTTTTATGAGAAATTATTTTTTTATATCTTTCATGATTTATAGTTGTTTTTTTAATCTCAGATGTATTTAGGTTTTTCTCCTTCATGTTGGTCTTTCTTTCTTCACATGACTTTCTTTTTTTTATCTCTTTTTTATTTTTATATATGAATGTCATCTTCCCTCCTCTGTCTTCTTATAATGATATTCTTGGTACAACTATTGAATAGCAAATGAGTTTATAGTTTATACTTTTTCTAAAATATGGTATTATTGATGGCTATTATGTATGCAGGACTAAGTCTAAACCTTTAACGGATGGAAGAAGATCAACTTTTTAGGTAAGAGAGAAGTGATGAGACCTGTGAGCACATCACAAGATATTGTGAATGATTGCATTGTGTGTGCTTTGTTTTGAAATTGTGTGAGCTTTGTTTTGGAATTGTGTTTGATAGATGAATGTATATTAGTTATAATGGCAATGAAAGTGCCAAGGGCATGGAAGTCAATTTGATGATTGAAAATTGTTTAATGCTTGTTTTGAGAAGTTAAAAAAAAAAAAATATAAAAGTAATAATTATATTAAAAATATTTTATATATATATATATATATATATATATAACAATAAAAACCAATATAATATATATAGGTAGCGTAACTTTCTACACTATTAGATACTCTCTCCACTTAAAGAAAAATATTAGTGGCAGACATTGGGGAGTGGGTAATGGCGTGAAACTATCATGATTGCTCCCCGACCTCCTCCAAGGTTTCCCGAGTGAAAGTAGGCGAATCTCGATGGGAGAAGTGACGTCATCTTAATTTTGATAAGCATTAAAAAATAACACACATCCTTATCGGTATTCTACATTCGACTTGGAAAGGAGAATGGTGTAAGTTTGTTGTGCATACCTGTGAAGAGAGAGTTTGGATTGCAAAAATAACTTGTCAAACATGAAATTTCCTAGATCGGTTTTGTTTAATTACTTAGTTTGAATGGCATTGATTTTGATGGCTGAATTAATTGTCTACCTGGTTTGAATTCAATTGAAAGATAACTACAGGTTATTCGAATAGCTACATGTGATAATTGTGTATGAATTTGTCATATGTTATTTGGGTGGTATGCATGTGAGTTTAACTGAAAATGAATAATTGTTTGGCTATGTATGACCATATTTTGCCTTTGCTTGTATTTTTTGTTGTTATATCTAGAAACAAACATACAAAGATAAAATAAATGGGAATAAAAGTTACATTGTAAGCTTAGTTCAATTGTAGAGAGTCGTTGTACATGCTCTAGTCTTGAGGAATATTGAACTTTCATGGAAACCCAACTGTCAGGTATATGTTTTGTTGTAAAAGAGTTGTATTAGATATCCGGTGAACTCCTGTTACAGTGGGGAAGGGGACCCGATTGTAAGCCTTGAGGTCATATAAAGTCTGGGTGGGTGGGGCTTCACTAGAAAACTTCTTTCTTTGAAAACTATTTCTATTTATGTCTATCTAGTCTATTCCTTATACTATGATAGTGTTGTATTAAATTTCCTATGAGTGTAATTTGTGGATAGATGACTTGTTTGTTTATATTCTGTTGCCTATATTATGGATGAGTCATGTGTTGGAAATACTAAGCATATTGTGTTGTCATTGATGTCAAAGGATACATGAGGTACAAATATTTTATGTCCAAGGTTTGATGATAAAAAGAGCATGGTATAAATGGCAAAAATAAAGGAAGGCAAATATGTTAAGGAGTATAATATTTAAATATTATATTTAAATATTATAAAGAGGAATTAAAAAGGCCTAAGGACAAAGGTTTATTCACATTAAATCAAAGTGGGCCACCAAAGGTTTTACCCAAGGCAAGGTTTTAACATTATAATATTTAAATTAAAATTTAAATACTATAACAAAGGATTGGTGCCAAAGTTCTAAAAATGGGTTACTTGCTTCTAGCATCGGTGTTGTCTAAATTAAAGGAGGGCACATATATATAAACCTAAAATTTTCACCTTGGAAATTATCACATGAATCGTGCATCGAATATCATTCATCGGGAGTGCTAGCGAACGACAGACGAGAGGCAACAAATTTCTCAGCAAGAAAAGAGTGCAATAAATCCATCGAGCCTTCGATTGACATCACTCCTACTGGCGTAGCCTAGATGGTTGTTGGCAAAGCATTGCAGTAGAAGAGGACTTGGGATCGAGTCCCCTCGACGACAATTTTTGGGCAAAAGTATTTTTGATGTTTTTGAGGCAAAGTTTGAAATATAAGGGGCGGGCCACCTTTTGGTGTCACCAAGCCATGGTAGCACAATTGGTCATTGGGTGCTTTGGAAAGTGCTGCTTCGCGTGAGGGTAGAGTTTGAATCGTGGCAAGAAATAAGAGGTATTTAATTTTTGGTTAAGCACAAAAATTAGGAGGCATAAGGTTTAAATTGTTTAATTTTTGCAAGGTGTTATAAGGTGTAAAAGTGGTAGTGTAGGGAGTCTTTCTGAAAGGTTTGGTTGAGTAAAGTGCTATTGTGAAATTTTCTTATAGGAGGAATAAGGGTTGTGGAAATAATATTAGTAGTGTTGAATGTTTAAAGGGAGTCATAAGGTGTAATAAAGTTGTTTTAATTTGTAATGCTTGCATGAGATAAATTGACATTAAGGTGTTTAAGGGTATTGTATGAGAGTTGAGATATTGCATTCTTAGAAAGGAGAGAAAAGGGTGTACTTGTGATCATTATGCTTTGTAATTTTTGCACATCATAGAAAAGAAGTTTAAGGATTCTACAAGCTTTATTTTTGTGAAACAAAAGGAGATACTAGAATATTATTTTCAGCCTTATTGTGCACATATTTTGAGAAGGTCTTCATGTGGATGATTTGAAAAAGTGCTTTGCTATCTAACCCTTGAAGTGGCACAAGAAAGATAAGTTATTTTGAGACAGGTTTTTGAGAGCACATCTTCATCAAGGCAGCTTTAGAGGTATGGTGATTTGATTTCTTTCTCAAGGTGGTTTTGCTTAAGGGAAATATTTTTGATGTCATAAGGTGGAGATATAAGGATCAATTTTATGTGCATTGTTGGAAATATATGAGTTAGGGTTTGAGAACAAAGTGTGCATCATTGTTGAATGAATGTGGTAGGGTTTTGAGAACAAATTTGTGCATCATTGTTGAATGAAATTGGAAACACATGTGCTAGGGTTTGAGAACAAATTTGTGCATCATTGTTGAATAAAATTGGGAATGTATGTGCTAGGGTTTGAGAATAAATTTTGCATGAGAATTGAATGATATTGAGAATAAAAGTGCAAGAGTTGAGAAACATAATTGTCGAGATTGTACACGTTTGGTGAAGAACAATTTGTGCATTAGTGTGATTGATCTTTGAGAGCAAATTTGCAAGGGATGTAGACCAGATTTGTGAAGCAAGTGTGTGCACTAGCTTTGTTTGATTTGAAATACAAAACTATTGCAAGAATTAGAGATCTGACCTTTTGAATGCAATAAGTTGAGACATGTGATAGACTTAGTGAATGTGAAAAGAACATATTGAGCATTTGTTAGTGCATATCATTCTCTATATGTTCAAGAGGTTAAAGGAATTTTAGGTAGAATATGTCTGAATTACTTTAGTCAAAGAAAGCACTTTTGGAAAATATATATGCATTATTTTGAGCATGTGCTATGAGAATATTTGAGCATGTGTTATGAGCATATTTGAGCATGTGTTATGAGCATATTTGAGTATGTGTTATGAGCAGATTTGAGCAGAGTTGAGAGCAGGTTTTGGTGAGCAGATTTGTGCAAGCCTTGTGTGTAGGCTTGGAGCAGATTTGAGCAGAGTTAAGAGAAGGTTTTGGTGAGCATATTTGAGCAAGCCTTATGTGTAGGCTTGGAGCAGAGTTAAGAGCAGGTTTTAATGAGCAAATTTGAGCAAGCCTTGTGTGTAGGCTTGGAGTAGATTTAGGAAGAGTTAAGAGCAGGTTTTGGTGGAGCAAATTTGTGCAAGCCTTATGTGTAGGCTTGGAGTAGATTTAAGTAAAGTTAAGAGTAAGTTTTGGTGAAGCAGATTTGAGCAAGTCTTGTGTGTAGACTTGGAGCAGATTTGAGTAGAATTGAGAGTAAGTATTGGAGTAGAATTGAGAAAGCCTTATGTAAAGGCTTGTAGTAGAGTAGAGAAAAGGGGATTGAGGTCTCTTATGGATAGAGGTCCACAAACCATAGTAGAGGGGATTGAGGTCTCCTATGGATAGAGGTCCACAAACCATAGCAGAGGGGATTGAGGTCTCCTATGGATAGAGGTCCATGAACTAAAGCAGAGGGGATTGGTGTCTCCTATGGATAGAGGTCCATGAACTTGAGCATAGGGGATTGGTGTCTCCTTTGGGTTGGTGCCCATAAACATTGTAATAGGGAATTGGTTCCCAAGATATTGGTTGAGAAAATTTATAAGAAATATTTTCTCCATGGACGTAGCCCACATTGGGTGAACCATATTAAATTTGTGTCTCTTATGTGTGTGGTGATTTGTGCATTGATTTACTACTGCTATTGATGATATTTATTAATACTACTTTGGAAAGTTGTTGCAATTTTTAATATTGGATAATATTGATTTGGAAAGAGAAGTTAAAGTTTTATCTTATACTGTTCACCCCCTCCCTCTGAGTATAAGCTTGTGTTCTTCAATTGGTATCAGAGCGGGTTCCTTCGGGGAAGCCTAAAAACTTGAAGGAAGATCTTACAAGAACACAAATGGCTCATCAGGAAGGATTTTCAACACATAGAGCTCCATTGTTTAATGGGACTAACTATATTTTTGGGAGTGTTAGGATGAAGATATTTTTGATGGCATAGGGATTTGATACATGGAATTCAGTAGAGAATGGGTACACACCACCTGCAACTCCTCCCACAGATATAAGTGGTAAGAAACTATATGAAAATAATGCCAAGGCAATGAATGCAATTTTAAGTGGATTACAAGAAATAGAGTTTGTGAAGGTTATGCACTGCAAATCAGCAAAAGAAATGTGGGACAAATTATAGAATACATATGAAGGAGATGACAAGGTTAAGTTGGTGAAACTTCAGACTCACAGGAGGAAGTTTGAGGAATTAAAGATGAAATATGAGGAAGATATTGCTAGGTATCTACTTCATGTTGATGAGGTTGTTAACACCATTCGTATGGACTTGGAGAAAATATTGAGGATTCTACTATTTTTAAGAAAATTCTAAGATCACTTCCCATGAGGTATGATGCAAAGGTTTTAGCAATAGAAGAAATAAAGGATCTCACAACTTTGAGGATAGATGAACTACATGGGATTCTCATAGCTTATGAGATGAGAATAGAAAAAGATCAAACATCCAAAAGGGAGGCAACATTCAAAGCTTCAAAGAAAACAAAGGATAAAGAATCAGAATCAAGTGATGAATCAAGCAGTGAAGAAGAGGTAAATTTTGTAAGAATAAATAAGAAGGGTCCAAGGAAACATAAGAATATGCAGACTATGAAATGTTTTAGTTGTGGAAACATTGGTCACTATGCAACTTATTGTCCACAAAATGGATATAGTAGCAATGAATATGAAAAATAATACAAGAAAAAGAAAGAAAGAAAATTTGGTTATGAAAATAAAATCAGGCATGATCAAGGCAAGCATGAAAAGAAGATTTTTCAAAGGCACAAGAAAAGTTTTTATGCTGAAGAAGCAAGTAGTGCTTCAAGTGACAGTGATGAAAGTATTTCAGATAGTGAAAAATAAGAGATTCTATTTTTGGCAATAGAAGAGGAAGAGGATACTTCCATTAAATACCGAGTAGAAGAGAAAGATAATACTCCTGTTGAAAACCTAGTAGAAGAGAAAGAAGATGCTCCTATAGTTGAAGACCTAGAAAAAGAGAAAGATTCAAAAAAGGAAAAGGAAACCCTAGTTGACATGAAAAAGGAACTTATTGCTACTCTTGGAGAATTGGAAAGAGTGAAAAGGGAGAACTTAAGATTAAAGGCTCAAGTTCAATAGGAAGAGAAAACAAAGGCAAAGCTTCTACAAGATCTCACTAATTTAAGAGTAAAGGTTGAAGAGGCAAGAAGAGTTGAAGAAAGTATGGCTGAAAAATTAGAGGTAAAAGAGTTAGAGTGTGAAAAGCTAGAAGATGAAGTTATCTCTCTAAAGAAAGGACTTGGAAAATATCTTGATAAGCTAACTAGGTTTAAGGAAAGCTCAAAAACCTTGGATGACATTCTCAAAATATAGAGATCTCCATTTATCAAGACAGGACTAGGTTATGAAGAAGGCCAAGAGATACAAAAAGGGGAGTCAAGCTCAAAATAAAAAGAAGTTTCAAAGGAAGTGATTGAAGAAGAACCTAAGACCTATGATGATGAGTTGAGAAGTGGAAGCATCAAAGAGGAAGAAAACAATGCACAAACAAGGAACATGGATCATCACAAAAAAGGCAAGGAAAGAACTATGAGACCACACTCTCCAAGACAAGACAAATACTTCTTCCAAGGACATTGTTACTCATGTAATCATTTTGGTCATAGAGTTGTACATTGTAGGGTTCATAGTAGGAATGATTTTGGGTTCATCAAGAGGAACTTCAATTCATTTGTACCTCTCAAGAATTACAATATCAGATGTTACAATTGCAATAATTTTGGGCATAAAGCAAAGTGGTGTAGAACAAAATTCCCAAAACCTTCAAAGACAAGCAAGAAGAAGGATAGTCAAAATGTTCAAAGAGGTATAACTTCAAAAGTTTGGAAAAATATTGAAAAAGAAGAAGAGCATTGTAAGTTGGGAGTAGCTTTACTCCCATCCCAAAATTGATCACCTCAAGGAGAGGAGGTGGTATGGGGGCTATGCTAAATGTCTTATTTTTAGCCCCAAGGAGCCCTTTGCCATTGATGTCAAAGGGGGAGAGATTTCAATAAGGGGGAGCAGCTTCTTAGGGGGAGCAGTTTTGGAATCCAGTTGAAGTTAAAGAATTTTTGTATAAGGGTTGCCATCAATGACAAAGGGGGAGATTGTTGGAAATATTAAGCATATTGTGTTGTCATTGATGTCAAAGGATACATGAGGCAGAAATATTTTATGTCCAAGGTTTGATGATAAAAAGAGCATGGTATAAATGGCAAAAAGAAAGGAAGGCAAATATGTTAAGGAGTATAATATTTAAATATTATAAAGAGGAATTAAAAAGGCCTAAGGACAAAGGTTTATTCACATTAAATCAAAGTGGGCCACCAAAAGTTTCATTCATTGCAAGGTCTTATAAAAGAGTTTCAAAGTTGGGCCACCAAAGGTTTTACCCAAGGCAAGGTTTTAACATTATAATATTTAAATTAAAATTTAAATATTATAACAAAGGATTGGCACCAAAGTTCAAAATATGGGTTACTTGCTTCTAGCATTGACGTCATCTAAATTAAAGGAGGGCACATATATATAAACCTAAATTTTTCACCTTGGAAATTATCACATGAATCGTGCATCAAATATCATTCGTTGGGAGTGCTAGCAAACGGTAGAAGAGAGGCAGCAAATTTCTTAGTGAGCAAAGAGTGCAATAAATCCATCGAGCCTTTGATTGACGTCACATCTGCTGGTATAGCCTAGTTGGTCATTGGTCGTGTGATAGAGCATTGTGGCAGAGGAGGTCTTGGGGTCGAGTCCCCTCGACGATGGTTTTTGGGTAGAAGTGTTTTTGTTATTTTCGAGGTAGAGTTTGAAATATAAGGTGCGGGCCACCTTTTGGTGTCACCAAGCCATGGTAGCACAACTGGTCGTTGGGCACTTTGGAAAGCGCTGCTTCATGCGAGGGTAGAGTTCGAATCATGGTAGAAATAAGAGGTATTTAATTTTTGGTTAAGCACAAAAATTAGGAGGCATAAGGTTTAAATTGTTTAATTTTTGCAAGGTGTTATAAGGTGTAAAAGTGGTAGTGTAGGGAGTCTTTTTGAAAGGTTTGGTTGAGTAAAGTGCTATTGTGAAATTTTCTTATAGGAGGAATAAGGGTTGTGGAAATAATATTAGTAGTGTTGAATGTTTAAAGGGAGTCATAAGGTGTAATAAAGTTGTTTTAATTTGTAATGCTTGCATGAGATAAATTGACATTAAGGTGTTTAAGGGTATTGTATGAGAGTTGAGATATTGCATTCTTAGAAAGGAGAGAAAAGGGTGTACTTGTGATCATTATGCTTTGTAATTTTTGCACATCATAGAAAATAAGTTTAAGGATTCTACAAGATTTATTTTTGTGAAACAAAAGGAGATACTAGAATATTATTTTCAGCCTTATTGTGCACATATTTTGAGAAGGTCTTCATGTGGATGATTTGAAAAAGTGCTTTGCTATCTAACCCTTGAAGTGGCACAAGAAAGATAAGTTATTTTGAGATAGGTTTTTGAGAGCACATCTTCATCAAGGTAGCTTTAGAGGTATGGTGATTTGATTTCTTTCTCAAGGTGGTTTTGCTTAAGGGAAATATTTTTGATGTCATAAGGTGGAGATATAAGGATCAATTTTATGTGCATTGTTGGAAATATATGAGTTAGGGTTTGAGAACAAAGTGTGCATCATTGTTGAATGAATGTGATAGGGTTTTGAGAATAAATTTGTGCATCATTTTTGAATGAATTTGGAAACACATGTGCTAGGGTTTGAGAACAAAATTGTGCTTCATTGTTGAATGAAATTGGAAATACATGTGCTAGGGTTTGAGAAAATTTTTCACTGAGCATTGAATGATATTGAGAATAAAAGTGTAATAAGTTGAGAACATAATTTTACAGAGATTATAAACCAGTTTGGTGAAGAAAATTTGTACATTATTTTGATTGATTTTTTAGAGTAAATTTGCAAGGGATGTAGACCAGTTTTGTCAAGCAAGTTTATGCACTAGCCTTGTTTGATTTGAAAATAAATTTACAAGAATTAGAGATCTGATTTGAATGCAATAAGTTGAGACATGTGACAGACTTAGTGAATGTGAAAGTAACATATTGAGTATTTGTTAATGCATATCATTCTCTATATATTCAAGAGGTTAAATAAATTCTAGGTAGAATATGTCTAAATTACTTTAGTCAAATAAAGCACTTTTGGGAAAGATATATGAAGCATTGTTTTGGGCAGATTTGAGCATGTGTTATGAGAATATTTGAGCATGTGTTATGAACAGATTTGAGTATGTGTTATGAGAAGATTTGAGCAGAGTTGAGAGTAGGTTTTGGTGAGCATATTTGTGCAAGCCTTGTGTGTAGGCTTGGAGTAGATTTGAATAGAGTTAAGAGCAGGTTTTGGTGAGCAGATTTGAGCAAGCCTTGTGTGTAGGCTTGGAGCAGATTTGGGAAGAGTTAAGAGTAGGTTTTGGTGAGCATATTTGAGCAAGCCTTGTGTGTAGGCTTGGAGCAGATTTAGGCAAAGTTAAGAGTAGGTTTTTGTGGAGCAGATTTGTGCAAGCCTTGTGTGTAGGCTTGGAGCAAATTTGAGCAAAGTTAAGAGCAGGTTTTGGTGAAGCATATTTGAGCAAGTCTTGTGTGTAGACTTGGAGTAGATCTGAGCAGAATTGAGAGCAAGTATTGGAGCTGAATTGAGCAAGCCTTGTGTAAAGGCTTGTAGCAGAGTAGAGCAGAGGGGATTGAGGTCTCCTATGGATAGAGGTCCACAAACCATAGTAGAGGGGATTGAGGTCTCCTATGGATAGAGGTCCACAAACTATAGTAGAGGGGATTGATGTCTCCTATGGATAGAGGTCCACGAACCAGAGCAAAGGGGATTGGTGTCTCTTGTGGATAGAGGTCCACAAACTTGAGCATAGGGGATTGGTGTCTCCTTTGGGTTGGTGCCCATAAAAATTGTAATAGGGAATTGGTTCCCAAGATATTGGTTGAGAAAATTTATAAGAAATATTTTCTCCGTGGACGTAGCCCACATTGGGTGAACCACATTAAATTTGTGTCTCTTATGTGTGTGGTGATTTGTGCATTGCTTTATTACTGCTATTGATGATATTGGATAATACTGCTTTGGAAAGTTGTTGCAATTGTTAATATTGGATAATATTGATTTGGAAAGAGAAGTGAAAGTTTTATCTTATATTGTTCACTCCTCCTCTCAGTATAAGCTTGTGTTCTTCATCATGTGGTTGATGAAATGATTTAATGAGTATATATTATAAAGAAATGCATTGTGAAATGTGTGATTGCATATACCAGGAAGAAATACATTATGAAATATGTGATTGCATTCTGAAAGTATATAGTATGCATAAATCATTTTATTAAGGTCGTATATGATATCATTCACCATGAAATACCCCAGTGATGTTGTTGTGGACTATGAAAATGGATATTACGTGTAGTTAGCAGTGCTAATTTGGGATAGGAGTATCACTTCCTATTAAAATTTCTTGGGCAACCAAATAGGAGAGAAATCTAGAGATAAATTATTTGTTTATTTAAAGTCCTTAGCCGGATGCTTTTGATGTCTTCTTAGTGGAATTAGATGAATTATTATTACTAAATTCTTTTTGGGTTGTAAATACATGTAAGCAATAAATTATACAAATGATGCACATATGTTAGTTTATGTTCTCTTAATATAGCATGCTATCGTATATCTTGAACTAAGATGATTTGCAAACCAACTTGCTTTGGAAAAAGTGTGGATGTTCTCCATAAATATTGGTTCAATATCCGCATGTACCTTTATTTTATTGTACTAGGAGTGTTGTTTGAAAATAAATCAAATTAACACAATATGATGTGCTTATGCTTATCATGGAAACAAAAGATATGTTTAATTTGCATGTGTTATTAAACTAAGTTCTAGGTGAATTTAGTTTATATCTAATGGTAGAATATAACCTGCATGGTATATAAGATAGGTTTATTAAAGAAGGATAACCATCCAGTATGAATATATACTTTGTCGAATTGTAATTCCATTGCAGATTATACCCTTAGAAAAAAATATAAGTTAAATAACTAGTTCTTGGAAATGTAACTCGTATGGAGTATGTTGAAAGAATGAACGACTCAAGTATTTTCATATATAATGTTAAACTCTAACGAGTTTAAATCTTAAGCCATCTTGTGTATCATAAAAAAGTAATGTTTAATTAAAGTGTTGATTGCTTCAATTTTTATAGCGCATCTGATTCATTTGTGTTGTGTATTATTTTTTAAAAATTGATTATTTAATTCAAATGAGAGAACGTTCCTCTTTGATAGAAAGAAAAAAATATTACCATGTTATATCTTATAGGAAGTTAGGACCTCAATTATAAAGTTACCCTATGATATTTTGAAGCAGAAACATTTAAAATTAATCTTCTCTTGGCTGACAAAAGAGTCAATGTAAAATTTTAGAGACTTTATCATACTTTACGAAGAAACATTTAGAGGAAACAATTAAAATTTAACAAGGATTTTAGTTGGGAAGAAGAGATTAGAACATAATATTCAGCTTAACACATCAATTGATTGTACTCCTTTGGATGCAATTGGATTTTAATAAAGGACTTAAATTAGTTAGGTTAAATGCTTACGTAGATTGGGAAAACCTTTTTAGAGAACTTTTAAACCTTGAACATGTATTAGGAAAGGTAAATAAGTACTTTCTATAAGAAATCATGAAGAAAGGAATCATGAAATTTAAACACCCAAGTAGAGGGTTACGAGATGGTTGATGCGTAGTCATTAAACACATCATTAATTCTCAATGAATTTGTCAATCCAAGGCAGTGTACAAGGCTATCTACAAAAGAAGGGGTGAACAAGGTTATAACTTAGGTCAATCTAGAGCAACAGGTCTTATTGGTGAAACCGATTGTGTGGGGGATTTAGGACATTTCTATATCTAAATTGCATGAATTAAACCTTAATCTAAGTTGTAGAAATGGAAAATAATCATTAACTACAGAAATGAAATCCTAATTACAATTGTAGAATGAGACCTAATTATGTTGTAAAAATAATAGTTGTAGAATTAGAAGTCTGATTATAATTTCAAAAAGGAAATATATTTACTTTTGTAGCAATGGAAACCTACTTATAGCATGGAAATGAAACCCTGTCAATGCTTTGTAACAGAAGGTTGTCAATATTTTGTGCAAGGGTTGACAACAAAACATAAAATGTAGGAAATTACAGAAAATAGTAAATTCTGGAAATGATAGTCTACAATAAATAGAAATATTTGCTGAAGGTGGAGATTACAACCAAACCATTAATCACAAAACATAAAATAAGCTAAGATTGCAAATACCATTAGTTGTTTACAAAGAAATGAAATGACAAGTTCTACAACTCATTCTACTGCAGCAAAATCAGAATAAGAACCTGTTGTTAGTCCTCCTCCTAGGTCTGGAAGTGGCCAACCTCTTTGTCCAGAAGAAGGTATGAGTCTCTCTCTCTAGATCTTACTCACACTCATTTACAAACAATATGAAATAGAAATAGCACACTTTATTGATTCAAGAACATGATTACAATAATTCTACTGAAAACCTGTTATAGGATTGTAACAGTCACTTCTCTAGTTATTGTCTATTTTCTCCTATATTTCTCTACTTTCTGCTTTCTCTATCTCCTCTCTAGCTCAACCTGAATGAGAGCCATATTTATAGTTGTCCTAAGATCTACTGACAATTGAGAATATCTCAAAAGATCTAATCCTATTATACTGCAATAATTCCTATTTTTATCCTAGAAGAAGATCAAACTTGATCTTTCCATAAATGGTGGCTTTGGTCGACAAGGACGACAAAGTCAGATCTGAGATATTTTCCCTTACCCTTTTCAATATTTATTTACATTTTTCCAGTGTCAAAATTCGGTCAACAAGTCAAAAAGCACATTCTATTTTCATTTCGAAGATAAGTGGCTCATTTCGAAGATACTGCAATTCTCATTCCAAAGATCCGCTCATTTCAAAGACACTATGTTTTCTCATTTCGAAGATATCTATTCATTCCGAAGAGACTTCGGAATGAACAAATGTGGGATCCTTAAATGATTTCCTCTAAATTTGTCATGTGGGTTACTTCTCAGGATCAGATTCCAATGGTCTTCATCTCTTTCCACATGTGAATTCCATGTCTTGCCATTTATTGGTAGCTGGCTGGAATTTACATGGGAAAAAT
This sequence comes from Wollemia nobilis, assembly GCA_028583015.1. NCBI lineage: Eukaryota > Viridiplantae > Streptophyta > Pinopsida > Araucariales > Araucariaceae > Wollemia > Wollemia nobilis. The sequence goes on from JAQPPZ010000415.1 coordinate 1,129,667, forward strand.
TATTTTTTACTGCACAGTAATAGTTTACTTGCACTATTGCCAAATTTAGGTAAAAAATATGCTTGAGACATATCAAAACATGATTAGTGAAATGCTGCTATCAATCTAAGCATATCTCATTTAGCAAGTCATAACAAAACAACATAAAACTTATGCAAAAAGCTGTAAAAATAAGAATGTAGTATTTCAGATACATTTATCATGCAAATAGTTAATACACAACATTTTGAATTAACTTAACTAGCATATTAGATTAAACATAAGATTTTTTAGGCAATTTCAGTGTTCAAAACATGTTATGATTGAGGCATTTCCAGGCCTCATCATTTTCCCCCCAACTTATATTGATGCATGTCCTCATGCATTCTGTTGGGCTATAGAATCACATATGTCCAAGGTCAAATTCCATGACTTGTAGAACAAATTCTTGCCCATATAATACCCCCTGTTCTCCTGAAGGTTCCTGAGCCATTCTTCAAACTGTTCATCAGGTTGGGCATCTTCTTCAAAGTAGAATGGAACTGGAGTGATAATGGTTGGAGGCCTAAATTTGAGACCTATCCAATTATGTTTTATGATTTCAATCAATTGTATTACTCCCTTTGCCCTTCTTCTAGACCATTCTAAGTTGATGGGGGAGATGGGTTCTATTTTCTGTAAAGACATGGAGAGTTCAGCCCATCTATTTTTACAAACTGATAATACTGACACAAAATTGTCATTACAAAAGTTTTGGAATATGTTCACACAGTCCCTCAAGTTTGTCAAGTACATTATCTTCACATCATCCCTGTTCATCATGGTTAAGTGTTGTCTTATGATAATGGGGTGATTTGGCTGAATTGCTCTGACTAACAATTCAGCTCTTGTTTCAATCTCTTTATTCTGCCTTTTCTCCTGGTCCCAATAAAACTGATTCTGCAAGGTGGACATGAATGCCCTCAATTGAACATCTCTAATGTAGATTTGAGGATGAAATTCTACTTCTTTTGGAATAAAAAATCTATGTAAAAATAGTTCACATAGGAGATTTTTTTGCTCAATAGGACTGTCAAAATATGCTTCCAAGGAGTCTGCAGTGGTGTCCAATTTATATGGAAGACCTGAGCTAATCCTAATGACCTACCGTCTAAGGTATTTCTCCTTCAGAATAAGACTATAAAATATGGTTGGCCATCTGAATTGGACTAAAAATTTAGCAATTTGACATAAATCAGACACTTTTTCTTTCAATGCATGAATCTCTGTTTCCTTGGCCTTTAGCTGTTTTCCTTCTAATTTGAATTTTTCAGTCTTAGTGGCAAGCTTCTCATATCTAATTTCCCAACTGACTATGTTTTCATTGTATTGTTCTAAGGACACAGTATTAGGTGGTCTAACTATAGGTGGAACTCTAGGTAGAAGATCTACCTGAACCCCTTTTTTTGCCACTTCTAGTGGTTGATCATCTATCAATAATTCTACTTTTACCCCCTTATTTGTTATTTCTATTGGATTGTCATTAGACAGTAATTCCACTTGCACCCCCTTATCTGCTACTTCTACTGATGGTGTAACAGTTTGAAATATAGGGACATCAATAGAAGTACTTACTTGATCAGTTTCATGCTACTACTTGGACTATTCCTGTGTTGGTGACTCATCTCCAATATTTTTTGCTATGTTTTTTATCAATTTTGAAGCATCTTCAGAATGAAAGGGAGCTTCTGAATGAGAAGGCACATCTTCAGAATGAAAGGGTGCTTCTTCATAATGAGCACCTATGTTTGCCTCAATAAAGTCATCTACCCTAGATAAATCCATAAGCAGCTAAGTCAAATCATCTTCATCAATGGATACAATTAGCTATTTTTTAGACTGTGACAACTTTTCTCTTAATTTTGCCACTTTCTGTTGTAACTCTACAATTTTCCTTTCCTGCATCTTAATGATGTTTTATCTCTCTTCAATCCATCTAGTTTGTGTTTTGACAACACTCCTTGCTGCTCTTAGCTGCTCTATGATGTCTTCTTCCTCTGTTTCTGCTTCAAAATTAGATGCAGATAAGTCAGCTATAGTAGGCTGCTCAATAGTTGTCTCTTCCTCTACAAAATTTGTCTTCTCTTGTTCAGGAGGCTCTATGAAACTATATAATTGCATCTACCATTTCTGTGGCCTGTTGAACTATAGCCACCTCCAAGCTATCCTGCCCAGCCTCTTCCTCAACTATTTGTTCAAGTAATTCTAGAAAGTTTTCAGGGGCTGGTTGTATTTCTGTGACATCTAGACTGCTTTGGCCACCCTCTTGTTCTATGACCTATTATGTCATTTCCCTTAAGTGGAGTCTTGTAGACCTCCTAGTTCCAGATGCAAACTTCTTCTTTTTGCTTTGTTTTCTAGTGACAGCAAGGGTTGTGGGGATAGTTTCAGATGTTTATGTTTCCCTTGTTGTTTCTTCCCCTGTTGGGCTAGGTGCTTCACTTCCCTGTTCTAACAAATCAGTTACAACTTCAAAAAAATAGACCTTCTATTTTTCTATTCTGCTGCCTGTTCCAGACCCTCTTTTCTTTTGCTTCTTGGCTCGCAAAGTTGAAGGTTCTGGAGCAAGGTGTTATGTTGCTGCTATTGGGTGTGTTTCTTCCTCTGCAACAGCCTCTGCAATAGTTTCTATTTTTGTAACAGCTTCTGCAGTAGCCTCTACAGCAACTGTTTCTTCTTATGCAATAACATCAGCAACATCTATTTCTTCCTCCTCATCCTCATATCCAAAAATTACATCATTTAGGGTAGAGTAAAACCTATCAAAGCTCCTAGGGTTTCCTCTAAAATGGTGTTGGCAAATTAGTTTGATGAGACCATGGTGGTGAAGGCTCCCTTTTCCTTCCTGATATTTTGTTGCCATGTTTTTCAATTCTTAGTGCAGTTACAGGGGAATATTTACCCTAACGTCTGGTTGTTGCCTAACATGTCTAAGATAGTTTAAAATTTTTATATGATGCCCTGACAATAATACATACTGCCCTTCACAGGTTAAAAATTTAACTACCCATATGGCCACTTCATCCCAGGGTTCCTGCAGGCTGGACCTTTTTACCCCCTTGAATGTGTTATTATGTGTTAAATATTCTGGCTCCTTATCGTTTTCTTCCAAAAATTGATTAACTATATTTACCAGTGTGTTTTTGCCAGACTTAGAAATTGAAAGACCTTCTAATGGCAACTCAGTAATTTGACTCAAAACTTTAGGGGTTACCTCAATGGTCATGTCATTAACATGTGCTCGGTTGTTTCTGAATGTGTGGGTGAACATGCCAGCCAAATCTTTAGAGGACCCATTAAACTTATCCAAAAACGACATAAGCCCTCCATCTTCAAAAATCTACAGCACTTTTGGATTTTCCCAAAGGTGGGTGGTATCTGCTGGTTCCATTTTCATTTGTCGGCCCATTTTCCTATCTTGTATGTTACAAACTTCTCACTTCTGCTACTATTCTTTTGTTGGATCTCTGGTTTCTGGTGTTTGTCGATTTGCAGGGTTTGGTTCCAAGTTTTCAATTGCCCTATTTTTGTTCTTCGAAATGAACAGTAATCTAAGCACTGTACCTTGTAGTCATTTTGTGCTAGCAAATATGTCTTCAGAAAGAAGAGTGGCATGCGTTTCTATTTTTTCCTTGAACACATGTCCATTAATGGTTGCGTAGATGTCCTTGCCATCAGATCCACCTTACTCATTTTTAGTTTTTCTATTTTGCCTGAGGACTTTCACGTACATGTCAAAACAAATGGTGGCATACTGTTGGTCACGTCCCCCATGATTCTGGTCCTTTATAAATGGGTGCAAAAACAAACAACATCCTAACTGACACATGTTCATTTATCGTATGCGGCCAAAATAATTTTACTTGATCGTATTTCTTTTCTTCCTTAGATGACACGTGGAGATATTATATTGAATGCTCTTTCTAAAGATTATGATCTATTGCAAAAATAAAACCTCATTTCGAAGATTATGATTTCATTTCGAAGACAAGTCTTCATTTCGAAGATCATGCTTCTTTGCGATGTCAAATCCTCATTTCGAAGATAAATCCTCATTCCGAAGACAAATCCTCTTTTCGAAGATAAATCCTCATTTCAAAGACAAATCCTCTTTCCGAAGATCAGGCTGCATTGCGAAGGCAAATCATTCCAAAGACAGAACTTCATTTTGAAGACAATTCCTGCTGCATTCTAAAGACAAATCCTGCTTCATTCCGAAGACAAAGCTTCATTTCAAAGATGATGCTTCATTGTGAAGGCAAATCGTTATTTCGAAGACAAAGATTCATTCCGAAGACAAATCGTCATTTTGAAGACAAAGCTTCATTTCGAAGACAAAGTGCAACATTCATTTTGCTATCATTCTGAAGACAATTTCAATCCGAAGACAATACAACAATTAATTTGAAGAAGATAGCAGGCACTGTTTTAGGCATTCTTGTTCCGAAGATTAGGCAGAAATCAATATTCTCATTCTCAAAACATGTTTTAAGTAAGCCAACTCTTATGGATACCTTTTATGCTAATGGTTAATTTTTATATACTATATACCAATCATTTACAATGAAGAAATGTAAGAAATATATACCTGATTAAAAAAAGTTAATGCAAGGTTTTGAAAGATGATTTCTTCTGTTGATGTTCTACTAAGATTTTTTGCAATATTTCAAAACAAGTGCAGTTGGTGATTTTGTACAATGATGGTTCAGAAATTTTCAAGGTTATGCATGCCAAAAAACTGGTTTTCATTCATACCATCCTAGTAGTGCCTTAGAAAAGGTTTTCACTGCTGAGTTATTCATTTTTTTTTTCTTGGTTTTCCTCTTTTTTTTTTTTACCTCTCTTTTTCTCTTTTTTTTTCTTGATTCTGACTATTCCCATGAAGGAATTCATGATTTCCCTAAAATTATGCCCATGAAGGAATTCATAATCAGATTTTATTCATCTTTTTGTTTTCTGCTTTTTCTGATTTTTTATTTTTGTATTTTTTTATTTTTTTCTTGAAATCCATGATCATGCTAATTGTTTTGAAGTGGAAGAGAAAATTTCTTCCACCTGTTGTGTATCCAAACTGTCAAGTTGCTACAAGAATTCCTCTTTAGTCAGAGGTGTATGGTACACCCTGAGGTGATGTCCATTCATTACCAACTTTCTCTGTGACCCATCAATAGGAGATAAACAAGCCGCTCCATTGTCAAATACCTCTTCAATCCGGTAAGGTCCAAGCCATCTAGTTCTTAGCTTTCCAGGGAAGTCCTCATAGTGAGAATCAAATAGTAAAACCCAATCTCCTTGTTGAAGTTTCCTCTGTTGAATGTGACTGTCATGCCACAACTTCCTCTACTCCTGGATTACTTCAGTTTGGTGTAGAGCATCCAATCTAAGTTCATCCAATGCATTCAGCTATAGAATCATGTCTGTCTGTGCCTGTGACAATTCAATTCCAATTTCCAATGTTGTGTGTAGTGTTAGTAGCTCAAATTCAATAGGTAAGAGGGGCTTTTTACCAAAGACTAGTTCATAAGGTTTGAATCCAGTAGTGGATTTCCAAGTAGTATTGTAAGCCCATACTGCTTCAGGTAATTTATCTATCCAGTTTCTCTTATGAAAAGCTATTGTTTTTGTTAAGATTCGTTCTAGTTCCCTGTTTGTTACCTCAACCTGACCATTTGCTTGTGGGTGATAAGGTGATGATTCTCTATGTTTGATTTCATATAATTCTATAAATTCCTCAATGAATTTATATGTAAATTGGGGTCCTTGGTCTCTGGTGATAGACTAGGGAGCTCCAAATCTTTGAAAAATCTGAGTATATAAGAAATCAGTGACCTTCTCTTCATGAGCATGTTTGAAAGCACGCACCTCTACCCACTTTGTCAAGTAATAAATGCATACTAGAATATGCACCTTTCCTTGAGAATGTGGATCAATAGGTCCTACAAAATCAAGCCCCCACCTCTCAAATGGATCTAAAACCAATTGATGTTGTAGTGGCATTTCATTTGTATGAGTGGGTTTCCCCATTCTTTGGCATGCATCACAATGCCTGATGTACTTTTTCACATCCTTGTGAAGAGATGGCCAATAATATCCTGTCCCTAATATTTTCCTAATTATACTTTTTACAGAGTAGTGTCCACCTGAGGGTTCATCATGACAAGCCTTAAGGATATCATACACCTCATCCTTTCGGATGCACCTATGTAACACATGGTCAAGAATGCACTTAAAAATTATACCCTTAATCCATTCAAAATAAGAACTCTGTTTGATCAATTGTTTTTTCTATTTTGAAGTGAAATGTGGAGGAACACCCAGGTGTTGTAGGTGAGTTGGAAAGGAGAGGGGAATCCTCCAAGGGAGGTCCCAGGTTCAAATCTCCACCCTACCAAAAAGCTAAATTGGGTACCCAAAACCCAATTGATTATGTTGGGGAGAGCAGGGCTGGGTGCAAACCCCGGGTGACTTTGATGGTGTAGAACCCCCTGTTCGTGGTCTCTTAGACCAATGCGGCCTCGCAAGGGGTTTTTTTCTTAAAAAAAATGTGGAGGAACTTTTCCTGTGACCAAGTAATTGGCTATATCTGCAAACCAAGGTGATTGAACTGATATAGCAAATAATTTTTCATCAAGAAAGGTATCTTCAACTAATTCCCATTCATCTGTGTTCTGTAATCTGGACAAGAAATCTGCTACAACATTAGATTTTCTTGGTTTGTTGATTATAGTGATATCAAATTCTTGTAGCAACAGTAACCAACAAATAATTATTGCACTTACCATAGGCTTATTCATCAAATACTTAATGTCTATGTGAATAAATATTTGATAACCTATGATGTAATGCCTGAATTTGTTGATGGCATAAATTACTGCCAAGAATTCTTTCTCAGTTGTGATATAATTTTTCTCAGCTCCTATCAAATTCTTGCTAATGTAGTAGATGGCATAGTGTTAACCATTGTCAATTTGTCCCAATGTTGCTCCAATTGTTGTATTGGAAGTATCAGTCTGTATGTGAAATGGTAATGTCCAATTAGGTCCTCTTAACATAGGTGGAGTTATTAATTTCTCTTTCAGAGCTTCAAATGATTCCTGACACCTTGCAATCCAGGAAAATTTAGAATCTTTAGTCAATAGGGCAAACATGGGATTGGCTATTGTGCTAAAGCTCGGAATAAACCTGCGATAAAAACTAATGTGTCCTAGGAAGCTTCTGACATTAGTATGAGTTTTAGGAGGAAGAAGATTCTTGATAATTTCTACCTTCTTTGGATCAACCTGGATTCCTTGAGGAGATATGTGATGACCAAGAACTATTCCTTCCTCCATCATCATAAAACATTTTTGTAGATTCAAGGATAACTGGTATGTTTCACAATGAGCTAAAACTTTGTCAAGGTTTTCTAATGTAAAGTCAAAATTTTGTCTGCATACTGTGAAATCATCCATGTATATCTCAACATTGTTGGTAGTCAGATTAGCAAAAATTGCTAAAACTGCTCGCTAAAATGTTGTTGGGGCATTACACAAACCAAAAGGTAAAACCCTATAGGCAAATGTTCCCCATGGACAAGTAAAGGTTGTTTTCTCTTGATATTCAGGTGCAACCTAAATTTGATTATATCCACTAAATCCATCAAGAAAACAAAAGTATTTCTTTCTAGCAAGGGTATCTAACACCTGATCTATGAAAAGTAATGGAAAATGGTCTTTGTATGTCACTTTATTCAGCTCTCTATAGTATACACATACTCTTATTTTTCCATTTTTCTTAGGAACTATAACCAATGGAGAGACCCGCTGGCTATCAGAAATTGGGTAAATGAATCCTACCTCCAAATTTTTTTCAATTTCTTTCTTTACAATATCTCTTAGGGCAAGATTCAGTCTTCTCTGGGGTTGTCTTACTGGCTTGACTTCTTCAGTATAAATTTTGTGGGTGCATATATCAGGATGAACTCCTGACATATCTTTATAGTCCCAAGCAAAATCATAAACATGCTTCTGCAAGACAACTATCAAATTTTCTTCCTCTTCCCTAGTAAGCCAGTTGTTAATGTTCAATAATTTGCCTAGCTGGACTTCTAGTTGTTTTGTATTTGGAAGGACTGAACTCAATTCTTCATACTTGGTGATTAGGGAGTTAAGAGGACACTACTGAGATGGGAGGAAATAAGAAATTTTTGTTTCATTACTTCCTGATGGAAGCATATCTTGTATGGAACAGTGAGAAGGAAAAATTAGGTGATGGTGCCACCCATGTGGTAGTGAAACAAAGTTTTCCTGTGATAGTACAGATGGTTCACCTTCAAAATTTTGGTTCTCCTCATTCCTTAACAACTGATGGATATTTACTACTTCCTCTTCTAACCCTTGTTCATGCAGAACATTCATTAGGATAGTTTCATTTTCTAAATTTTCTGTATAATGGAGGTCTTCTGTGTGTTCCCTTACTACCAAGGTGGCTAGTGTGGAAATAACCTCCTCTGATTCTTCATCTGAATCAAGAAACCATAACTGACCTAAAAAATTTCTAGAGGGTTTTGCAAGAGGATACAGAGAGATCTGTTTTAGATCAATACCATTTGAAATAGTCATTTTTCCAGATCTACAGTCTATGAAGGCTGCTATAGTTGCAAGCCAAGGTCTTCCCAAACTTATGGGATATCTATGTGTTGCATTTTTTGGTTGTAAAACCAAAAAATCTATAGGGAATTCCCAAGAAGAAACTTCTATAGGAACATCTTCAATGATACCTTCAGGTTTTGCAACTGACCTATCAGCCATTTCTAAAACTGTAAATATGGGGTTGAGATGTTTGAGCTATAATTGTTTCATTATATCCTTGGTCATGACATTTATTGTAGCTCCTAGATCTACTAAGACATTTGATATTGGTACTGAACCTATGGTAACTATGATAACTAGACTTCCTAGGTCACTATACTTTTGAGGTACTAGTTTTCCAGACAAGAGATCGACTATCTTTCCTTCAACCTGAACAGTCTTGGGAAATGCTTTCTTTTTTCTTCCTACTCTTCTAATGCAAAAATATCAGATAGTACTTTTAATCACTGGTATATCCTTAATGTCTTGCAATAAGGGCAATGATATAGTTAACTTTTTAAGTTCCTTGACCAGGGCTGACTCAGAATTTTCTGCTATGGTATTGAATCTTTCAGGATATGGAATTATCCTTGATGAAGGTAATTGTTCTGCCTGTGGTTTTTTTTGTTCTTCTTCTTTCTCTATTGTTGGTTCAACTCTAACTGGTTCCAAAGGTTCTTGCTCTTCATTTTCCTTGCTTTTATTTGAAATAGGTTCAGGTAAAACTTTTCCTGAACAAAGTTGGATGTTACTACAATCAATAACATTTATTTCAACATTTTCCTAAGCTTCAACCACATAGACAGGGGATGTCTATATCATGCTATTTGGATTAGTGACTGATTGATATGGAAGTTGAGGTTGTTTCACCTATTGTGTTTTCTGTGGTTGATTCTATTTTTCTTGAAAATTTTGATTAGGTGCAGGCAGCAAATGCTAATTTTGACATTGATTTCTTTGCTGCCTTAGATAGGATTGGTATTGCTGACTCCACTATGGTTGATTTTACATCCAATGTGGATTAGTCTGATTCTGATTCCATGATGGGTTGTTTTGATTCCATGATGGGTTATTCTGATTCTAATTCTAGGCTAGGTTATTTTGATTCCATGATGGGTTATTCTGATTTTGATTCCAAGCTAAATTACTCCAATTTGTTTGTGGCCATTCTTGGGAATTTGTTCATTGAGAATAATTCCAAGGATGTTGGGGTGGTTTTGATTTTCCCCAAGGCATAGTCTAGGAATTATGCCCCCAATTTTTAGGAAAATAAGGGGGATTTTGGTTTTGAGAGAGATTTCCTCCTTATTTTTGTCCAACATAGTTGATTTCCTCAGTCTGATTTTCTAACATAGTTTTGAGTTGTGATAGCAGGTGGCATTTATCAGTTGAATGCTTCTTTGAACAAATACTACAAATGGCTAAGATAAATTTTTTATTCAAAGGAAATTTCCTGCAAAGCATGTTTATTTCTACATCTTGAGCAATAAATTGCCAAAGGTTCTGTGGTTTTTGCTTTTGCAAACATTTCCTCCAAAGTTGTGTTTAATTGCACTAGAATATCAATTTTAAAATTTATAAGTTCCTCTATTAATTCCTTCACATTAGTGCCATTTGTACTCTTTTTTCTTCTTCCTTGATTATTGCGAGAGTAATTCCTGCAGAGATCCACAATTTCCTCATTACTGAGAGTATTTACATCCTCTTTTCCCATCAAATCCAATACGTATCTGGATTCATCTTATAATCCTCTCAAAAATATGGTTTTGCATAACTCTGGTTCTACAAGTCCACATCTCCTTTGAACAAAGGAGAACCTATCAAGATAGTCTTCTAATGTTTCATCATCTTCTTGTTTAATCCTAAATAACTCATCTTTCATATTCCTTACATGACAATACTCCTAATATTTGTCTACAAACACAGTTTTAATTTGATCCCAGGTTCGGATGGAATTTGTCTCTAAGCTCATGAACCAGCATAATGTTGAGTCCTTGAGTGTTGAGGGCAAAACCTTAAGTTTCTGATTGTAATTTACATAATCATAGGTTTGACACACTACTTTGAATTCAAACAAAAACTGATCAGGATCTTCAGATACAACACCTCGAAAGGTTGGAAGTACTGAAGGTGAAATAGTTTTCATGGGAGAGTTTTGTGTTGGATTCAAATGGATAGGATATTCAAATTTTTTGGAAGGTTGGGGCATATCTTGATCATCTCCTTCATTATGGACATAGCCATGTTGGCCATCTCCATCTAGATTACCTCCTTCTGCCATAGTTTCATGTTCCTTAGTTAAACCTATCCAAATTTCTCTCTCAAGAGGTCCAAGACCCTCTATTGATAATGAGTCTGATGATTCTTCTTTCTTAGGATGTTCTAATGATAATGAGACTAGTGATTTTCCTTTCTTAGAATGTTCTAATGGTGGTGAGACTGGTGATTTTTATTTCAATCTTTCTGGTAATTCAAACACAGGTGATTCACCCCTTAGGCATGAAGATCTCATTAATGGAACAAGCCAGGGATCATTTTGGGTAATTTTATCTTTTTAATCCATATACTTACTCATTCATGTTTAATCTTAAATGACATAAATTATAGGTCAATAGTTGTTACTTTAACAAACTATTCTATTCAGATTTTATTCAGAATCTTCACAGCTAAGTCTAATTAACAGTTAATGGACTGTTGTTACCTTCTAGAAACACAATTCCCTGGAAATGGTGCCAAAATTATGTGTAGTCATTATACACATCATTAATTCTCAATGAATTTTTCAATCAAGGGCAGTGTACAAGGCTATCTACGGAAGAAGGGGTGAACAGGGTTATAACTTAGGTCAATCTAGAGCAACAGGTCTTATTGGTGAAACCGATTTTGTGGGGGATTTATGACATTCCTATCTCTAAATTACATGAATTAAAACTTAATATAAGTTGCAGAAATGGAAACTAATCATTAACTTTAGAAAGGAAATCCTAATTACAATTGCAGAATGAGACCTAATTATGTTGCAAAAATAACAGTTGCAAAATTAGAAGTCTGATTATAATTGCAGAAAGGAAATATATTTACTTTTGCAATAATGAAAACCTACTTATAGCATGGAAATGAAACCCTGTCAAGGCTTTGTAATAAAAGGTTGTCAATCTTCTATGCAGGGGTTGACAACAAAACATAAAATGCAGGAAATTACAAAAAACAGTAAATTTTGGAAATGACAGTCTACAATAAATGGAAATCTTTGCTAAAAGTGGAGATTACAACCAAACCATTAATCAAAAAATATCAAATAAGCTAAGATTGCAAATATCATTAGTTTTTTACAAAGAAATGAAATGACAAGTTCTACAACTCATTCTGCTACAGCAAAATCAGAATAAAAACCTGTTGTTAGTCCTCCTAGGTTTGGAAGTGGCCAGCCTCCTTGTCCAGAAGAAAGTATGAGTCTCTCTCTCTCTAGATCTTACTCACACTCATTTACAAACAATATGAAATAGAAATAGTACAATTTATTGATTCAAGAATATGATTACAATAATTCTACTAAAAACTTGTTACAAGACTGTAACAATCACTTCTCTAGTTATTGCCTATTTTCTCCTTTATTTCTCTACTTTCTGCTTTCTCTATCTCCTCTCTAGCTCAACCTAAATGGGAGCCATATTTATAGATGTCCTAAGATCTACTGACAATTGAGAATATCTCAAAAGATCTAATCCTATTATACTGCAACAATTCCTATTTTTATCCTAGAAGAAGATCAAACTTGATCTTTCCATAAATGGTGGCTTTGGTCGGCAAGGACGGCAAAGTCAGATCTAAGATATTTTCCCTTACCCTTTTCAATATTTATTTCCCTTTTTCCAATGTCAGAATTCGGTCAAAAAGTCAAAAAACACATTTTGTTTTCATTTCGAAGATAAGTGGCTCATTTCGAAGATACTGCAATTCTCATTCCGAAGACACTATGTTTTCTCATTATGAAGATATTTGTTCATTCCGAAGAGACTTCGGAATGAACAAATGTGGGCTCCTTAAATGATTTCCTCTACATTTCTCAAGCGGGTTACTTCTCAAGATCATATTCCAATGGTCTTCATCTCTTTCCATATGTGAATTCCATGCCTTACCATTTATTGGCAGCTGGCTAGAATATACATGGGAAAAACTAGTTTTTGCTGCACAGTAATAGTTTACTTGCACTATTTCCAGATTTAGGTAAAACAAATACTTGAGACATGAAAACATAATTAGTGAAATGTTGCTATCAATCTAAGCATATCTCATTTAGCAAGTCATAACAAAACAACATAAAACTTATGCAAAAAGTTGTAAAAATTAGAATATAGTATTTCAGATACATTTATCATGCAAACAGTTAATACACAACATTTTGAATTAACTTAACTAGCATATTAGATTAAACATAATATTTTTTTAGGCAATTTTAGTGTTCAAAACATGTTATTATTGAGGCATTTCCAAGCCTCATCAATGGTAACCTTTGCGACTCGAGAATGGTTATTTTCTAGTGGAATGGACTGGAATAAGTGACCTTGCTAGAACTAGTAACGAGGGATGGTATAGGATGTTCCATATAAGTTGTTGCTGGGGAGTATAGTGATAATTCTTTGTATCATTTTGACTAAAAGTGGTCTAGCATGATTATGAAACTATTCTAGCCATGAAGTTTGGTATGGGATAAACTAACGTGAGTCATAATATACAATTGAGACCAATTCCATTGTCAGGGTAATGATATGGCTCTAGTTGACTTCAGGTTAGATGATAATCAACTAGACACTAGGCATATGTATCCTAACCCCTTGCATACCAAGTATAGAATAAGTCGATCAGTTAGATCAAGGTTCACCATGCTAAGGGATGGGGAGAGTATGTGTCCATCCTCTAGGTGTTATGGGCCCTAGAGGATAACCCTAGATATGGATTGACCCTCATGCCAAAACAAGAGGAAGTTAAATGAGAAAAGTTGAATCCACAAAATGATACAACTTACAAGATTTGGCCAATCTTGTCCACTTGGGTGATTGTCTGCAGTAGTTCTAACCCTAAAAGTGGTATGATATACCTTGTACTTAAAAATGATCTTTAAATGGGTGAAATTCAAACCAAAAACCTTAAACCTTGATTGTAGGGTGAACAATATTGTGTAAAAAAAATTATGCATTATGAACCAGAATAATTGGTACAACTAGGTGAGTAGACTTGGGTTGTTACATGTGGTATCAGAGTAGAAAAAATCCTTATGTTGTAGGACTCTGAATAATGATTTGTTTTAACAAATTAAAAATAATCAATTAACTTACTTTCCTTTACCACAGGTCTAATGGCACAGATGTTGCGAGGTGGTTCTTTGAGGAATCCCATGGGATTTGGGCAGGAAGAAACCACCATAAGACCTCCAAGGGGACCACAAACAAGGGCTAGGAAAGAAGGTCCTCAAAGAGAAAGAAGAATGAAACAATTAAATGAGCCTCCACCAAATGAGTCTAATAGGGAGGAAGGAAGTTTGGAAAAAGTAGTACAATTGTTACAAACCCATATGGAAAAACAAAAAGAGGAAATGGTTCAACATAAAGCACACATGGCCCAACAACAAGATTTAATAGTCCAACAATAAAAATTAATTGAGGACTTAACCAGGGGTAGGGAATCTGTAGGTAGAATAGAGGGAGCATCCACTAAGCCTGCAAGAACTGGTAGGGCTAGAGTGAGCATGGAGTTGGCCAAGAACTTAAAAAAGGTTGTGATTTCTAAATTTAATGGGAAGGATGATGGAGATGCAAAGAAAAATTGGTTGAATGAGCTTGAATCATACTTCTCTCTAATGGTTTTGTCATCAAAATCTAAAATTACATTGGCTATCATGAATATGGTAGAAGTAGCCCTAGACTAGTGGAAAACCTTTAAGAGAGGGCAGGGCATTGAAGCTGTAGATCTCAAATGGGAGGACTTTGTTAAGGAGTTTAGAAAAATATTCCTAACTAAGCAATACTATGTGGAAAAATTTGAGTAATTTACTAACTTGTAGCAAGAATCAATGATAGTCCGAGCTTATCATCAAAAATTTATCCAACTATTAAAATATGCAACCCAGTATGAGAACAATGAAGAGATGAAGGTCCAAAAGTTCATTTTGGGACTTCACCCCAAAATTCGAACTATGGTAAATATGCATAATCCTAAAGACCTTCCTAAAGCTTTTGATTTAGCTCATCAAGAAGAAGCAAATCAAGAAGACAAAAGGGTATATTTCAACTACCAAAAGCTATCTAAAAAATATAAGGATGAGCTTAGGAAGTGTAAGAGTGCAAGATTTATGAAGTGGGAAAAAGAACAGAGTAAAAATCCTAAAAGAGAGGACCAAAGAAAGTTAGGAAACAAAAATAGAAATAACTTCCAAGGCAATAAGTTTAGAAGGGATGGTAAGGGATATCCTAGAAGGAATGATCAAAGACCATCAGGTTAGGATAAGGCTAAGGAAGTTGCACCACAAGGCAGGAATGAGGATAGCAATAGGGGTAGCAGAGCTCCTCCAAATGGTTGCTATGTTTGTAGAGACCCCCACTTTGCCAACAAGTGTCCCCATAGAGCTGACCTTCACCAGAAAGCACCAGAAGAGACTACCCACTAGATTTTTGTAGCAATAGGTAGTCCTGTACTTGATGGGCAAGTTACTCCTTTTCTGTTAAATGGTAAAATTTATGATAAGGATATATGCATTTTGATTGATAGTGGATCTACTGATAGTTTTATTTCCACTAGTTTAGTGAGGGACATACTAGAAAGACCTAGATTTATGGCTAATGGTTGGAAAGTGGAGTATGGATCAGGGTAGACCTATCTAGTTAACCAATGTTTATTTGATCCTCACATTATATTACCCTAAGGTAAAACCAACTGGTATTTGTATGTGGTACCTTTACATGCCTTTGACATCATTCTTAGTGTTGATTGGTTGAAAATCCATAAATCCCTCCTAAATTTTGAGGATAGATGGTTAGAGTACACAAATGAAAATAACCAAAGAATTAGAATGCATTGTGACCATAAAACTATTAATCCACATATATTATCAGCAATGCAAGTTAAAAAGAAAATAAGGAATAAGGGAATGATGTATGTAGTCAAGATGAATAAGAAATAAGATACTAAAGCTGATTCTGACCTCTTCTAGAGGTATCTTATTTTGGGTGAGTTCAAGGATGTATTTTTGAAGGACCTACCAAGCCTACCTCCTCAAAGGGAGTTTGAATTTTCTATAGAGTTATTTCCTAGAGCTACACCCATTGCTAGGGCACCATATAGGATGACCCCTATAGAGTTACAAGAACTCAAGATGCAACTTCAGGACTTGTTAGAGAAAGGGCTTATCAAGCCCAATGTGTCATTGTGGGGTGCTCTTGTTTTGTTTGTTAAAAAGAAAGATGGATCCTTGAGAATGTGCATAGACTATTAGATGCTAAATAAGGTTACCATCAAGAATAGGTACTCATTACCAAGAATAGATGATATTTTTGATTAGCTAAAAGGAGCTACCATCTTCTCAAAAATTGACCTTAGATCGAGTTACCATCAATTAAGGATTCGATAAGAAGACACACATAAAACTACTTTTAGAATAAGGTATGAACATTATGAGTTTATAGTCCTACCTTTTGGGTTGACTAACGCCCTAGCTGCATTCATGAATCTCATGAATAATATTTTTAGAGAGTAGCTAGACCATTTTGTGCTCATGTTCCTTGATGATATACTGATCTATTCTTGGAACAAGGAGGAGCATGATCAACATATGAGAACTGTACTTGATATTCTTAGGAGGAATCAGCTATATGGGAAGCTATCAAAGTGTGAATTCTACACTCCTCAAGTATAGTATTTGGGGCACATAGTATCTATTGAGGGGATTGTTGTCGATCCCAAGAAAATTGAAGCTATTGTTGACTGGCCTACACCCACAAATGTGATTTAGGTGCATAGTTTTATGGGGATTGTAGGTTATTATAGATTATTTGTTAGAGGTTTCTTGAGAATTTCTCAACCTATTACAAACCTTCAAAGAAAAGGAAAGGCTTTTAAGTGGATAGAATAGTGTGAGAAAGCCTTCCAAACTCTAAAATAGAGGTTGATGATCACACCAATTCTACAGTTACCTAATCCTTCCAAGAAGTTTACAATGTGCACTGATGCATCTATTGAGGGATTAGGAGGGGTTCTTACCCAGGAAGATGTGGTCATTACCTTTGAATCACAAAACTTAAGAGACATGAGGTAAACTATGCCACTCATGACTTGGAGTTGGCAGTTGTTGTGCATGCTCTTAAGATTTAGAGGTACTATTTGCTAGGGAAACCATTTGAACTTAAGATAGATCATCAAAGCTTAAAGTACATTTTTACTCAACCCTTTTTGAATGCCAGACAATATCGTTGGATGGAGTTTCTAGTTGAGTATGATTTTGGCATTGAGTACATCAAGGGTAAGGAGAACAAGATTGTTGATGCTCTGAGTAGGAGAGGGTGCATTGCCACAATGATAAAATATCATTATGATTTGATAGATCAAATTAAGGAAATACAATAGAAAGATGAATTCTATCAAAAATTTCAATCTCAAATTGAGCAAGAGACAAAAAAATATAAAGGTTTTGTACATAGAGATGATTTTTTGTACTATAAGAATAGATTGGTTGTTCCAAATATGGGTGGATTGAGAGAAACTATACTAAAGGAGTCACATAATACTCCTTATTCTGTGCATCCAAGAGGGGTAAAGATGCATGAGAGTTTGAGAAAGACCTATTATTGTCTAGGAATGAAAAAAGATATTAATGATTATGTGGCTAGGTGCTTGGAGTGTTAGAAAGTATAAGTAAAATATTTGCACCTGACAGGTTTTTTATACCCATACAAAATTTCTATGCAAAAATGGTAGGTGGTTTTTATGGACTTTGTGGTAGTATTTCCTAAGAAAATATTTTAGCATGATGCAATCCTGGTAGTAGTAGATAAATTAACCAAGGTTGCACATTTCATACTTGGGAATATACAGGATGATGCACCTACTATAGCAAGTAAGTTTGCCAAGGAGATAGTGAGATTGCATGGATTTCTAGAAGTTATAATATTTGATAGAGATTCATATTTTACATCAGAGTTTTGGCAAGTGTTGAATGAAGCATTAGGTACCAAAATTAATATTAATTTATCCTATCACCCTGAGATAAATGGACAAACTGAGAGGGTGAATCAAGTTTTAGAAGATATGTTGAGAATGTATTGTATGGATCAACATACTAAATGGGAATATTATTTGTACCTAGTTGAATTTGCATACAATAATAGCTATCATGCATCACTAGGTATGGCATCATTTGATTCCATGTATGGAAGAATATGCAGGAATCCCTAGTTATGGGATAATCCAGAAGATTGGATAGTGATCGAACATAATACTGTTGAACATTTTGAGCAGTTATCACCCAATGTCCAAAGTGAGTTGTCATTGATGTCATGAGGTCAGTGAGATGCCAGTGATCATCCTTCACAAGTTCAAGTGAAAGGGAAATAGTTTCGGTGTTAAGGTAAAATTTCTTCATCAATGCACTCAAGGAAGTAAGTCAGAGTTCGATTTAATTCCACCATGGCAACAGTTTGTTCAAGAGTAAGAGGAGCACATAATATTATAATTCTTATAATATTATTCCAAGTTGAAGGAGAAACCCAAAATTCAATATTGTAATTTTAATTATAATATTTTGGGTCATGAGGTTGCAAATATTTTATTGGGAGTAAATCCAAAATTTGGGTTTAATTCGAGCATCCGGTGCAAAAATAATAAACTCCAAAGGTTGGGTTTATCAAGGTTTCAAGAAGGCAAATGTTTAAAATATTAATAACCCAAAGGTTGGGTTCATCAAGTGTCAAGAAGGCAAGTGAGAAATAATTCAATAACCCAAAGGATGTGTTCATCAAGGTGTAAAGAAGACAAGTTATTATTAATTATTTTAAAATTAACCAAAGTGGGTTTTTAAAATAATTAATTAAAGGCTTTATCTTATTTTCTCGTTCGAATTTGGAAGCACCAACGTTTGAAAAGGTGGTGTAATATTTCCTATTTAATGCCCTCTCAAACCTTAGAAGAAGATATTCTTGCTAATTCATTTTTGGAGTGCATGTGAATTAAGTCTTGTGTTTAAAAGACTTTGCAAATCACGAAAAGGTTGAAGCAGGGAACGTTTGAATTTGTGGAACACATAGGCCATCTTGGCCTAGCGGTGCATTGGCTTGGCGAGATATAGGAGGTCCCATGTTCAATTTGATTGGACCTTGATTGCAAGGTCAAAGCGCTCAAAACACATTTTGATTATTTCAAAATGCACAAATTCATGAGGTTTTTGGTGCAGTTCGTGCCCTTTTAGGCATGTTTGGGCGCATGGCCCAATGGTGGCTTGGACATGGTTAAGGCATTGGGAAGGAGGACGTCGAGGGATCAAATCCCTTTAAGAGACAAGGTAAGTTAATTTTTTATATTTTAATTTTATTAAAATAGCCTTAAGGGAGAAATAAGGGTTATGATATGCCCTAGAAAATTGAGAGATTTTTGATGGTTTTATTTTTGGAAGGGTAGCATATTATATATCATTGGAAATCATTTTTCAAGGGCTATTTGATTAACTTGCTTAGAAGGAGAAATAAGGTGTGTGTAAATATATATTATTATTTTTGTAAAGGGATTAAAAGTAATTTTTATTTGTTCTTTTTCAAAGGGGATTAATTCTTTCTTGAGGGGACATGGTAAATTTTATTGAGTAGCAGTAATAATGTGTTATTGGGATATTATTTTTATTGTTGTGATATTACTCAAGTCCTCTAACTTCTTTGTGATTGAAAAGGAAATATTTGAAAGTGTGTTGAGTTTGAAAGATTTTGTGGACAACTCCTTGGCATCAAAAAGGTATGGGTAATATTCTCCATTGAATTGATTAGGTGATTGATTTTTGAAAATATCATTGGAGAGAAAAGGATTGATTAGGGTTTCCTTTTCGAAAGTGGTTGAGTTAATGCTTCAAGGTTTTCTGGATTGTGAGTTGTGATTAAACCTTATTTGATAAGCATTGTTGTTTAGACCATTGGTTGAGTGAAGTAATTTGAGTTTATGCTTCAAGGTTTTTTGAATTGAGAGTTGTGATTAAAACCTTGTCTTATTAGCATTGTTGTTGAATTCAATGGGTGATGTAAAGAACTTGAACTTGAGTTAGAAAAGAACATGAGTATCATTGTTATGTGAGATTTTTTGTTGAGCATTGTTGGAAACATTTTGAGTTGGTTGATACATGCTTGGACTAGGGTTTGTGAGAAAGGGTTGTTCCTTGAGGTGATTGGTTGAGTAGAGTTGATTAAGCTAGTCAAGTGGATGCATGAAGTGGTTGTTCAAGTTCCATGAAACAAACTATTTTATATTCTGATTTGAGTTGAGATTGAGTTTTTAAGAATATAACATATTGAGTCTCTAAAAATTCTCTTTATGCTTCTATGAGATTGAGTTGAGAAAGTGATTGAGCATTGAGTATAGAACATATTGAGTCTCTAACAATTCTCTTTATGCTTCTATGAGATTGAGTTGATAAAGTGATTGAGTATTGAGTATAGGACATATTGAGTCTCTAAAAATTCTCTTTATGATTCTATGAGATTGGACAAGTTTTGTGTGGACTTGTTAAGCTGATTTGAGGCAAGTATTTGATAAGGCTAGAGGATTTATTTTATGTGAGATTTTGTGGAAGCTTGCAATGCAGATTTGAGTAGGTTCTGAGTGGACCTGTTGAGCATATTTGAGCGAGTTCTGAGTGGACCTGTTGAGAAAATTTGAGTAGGTTCTAAGTGGACCTATTGAGCATATTTGAGCAAGTTCTGAGTGGACATGTTGAGCAAATTTGAGCAGGTTCTGAGTGGAAATTTTGAGCAGATTTGAGCAGGTTCTGAGTGGACATGTTGAGCAAATTTGAGCAAGTTTTGATTGGACCTGTTGAGTATATTTGAGTAGGTTCTTAGTGGACATATTGATCAAATTTGAGCAGGTTATGAGTGGACATGTTGAGCAAATTTGGACAAGTTTTGAGTGGACCTGTTGAGTATATTTGATAAGATTCTAAGTGAACCTATTTGAGCAGAGCTTTGAAGGTGACAGAGCGGAGAGGACAGTAGTCTCCAGTCGATAGAGATCCATCAGCCAAGACATTGAGTACAAGTATTTTGAGTGAGGGTAAGAGTCTTCAAGTGGATAGAGATCCATAGTCAATGTAGTGGAGGCAGTCTTCTAGAGGATCACTAGCCAGAGCATAGGAGAAGGAGTTCTCCTGTGGATAGAGATCCACAAACTAGATTTAGGGGATCAAAATATCCTTTGGATTGAGGTCCATAAACATTGTAATAGGGAAAGGATTCCCATGAGATTATTTGAGAAATATTTAGAAGAAATATTTTCTCTATGGAGGTAGCCATATTTGGGTGAACCACGTTAAATCTATGTCTCTATTATGTATGATGATTTGTGCATTGATTTGGTTATTGTTATTTATAGTTCCATTGATTATATTGATTAATACTATTTGGAAAAGAAAAGTAAAAAGTGGTCTTATACTATTCATCCCCCTCTCAGTATAAGCTTGTGTTCTTCAATTGGTATTAGAGTTGGTTCCTTCAGAAGAAGTTTAACAACTTGAAGGAAGATCCTACAAGAACACAAATGGCAAAGAAATGCAAGAGTAGAAGCATGAGACACAAGAAGAAAAGAACACCTATGGTCATGAAAGAAAAGGAAGATGAGTTTAATATTTTTGTTTTGGGATGACAAATGGAAATATATTCAAGAGATGAATCAAGTAATGGAGAAATATCCAGATTTATAAATTTTTATACCATATGTGGGAACACAGGTCACCATGTATCTTATTGTCCACAAGAATGTTTTGTTTGTGGTAAAATTGGACATGATGCAAAATATTGTAATGGGTTTAGTAGCAATGAATATGAAGATGATATTCTTGAAAATAAAATTCTAGAGATTGATTCAAGAAAGGATAACAGGGACAATCAAAACAGGTATGAAGAAAAAACTCTACTTTCAATAATAGAAGAAAAAGAAGATGCTTTAGAAAAATAAAAAGGGAAAGCCAATCTTAAGGAGCTTATTGAATTGAAAAGAGATAATTTAGAATTGAAGGCTCAAATACAAGAAGATGATAAATGTAAGACAAATATTCTATAGGATATATCTGACTTGAGAGATAAGGTTGAAAAAGCAAGAAGTTTTGAAGAAGGTATGATTAAACAATCAAAGGTAAAAGAGATAGAATGTAAAAGGCTTATGATTACTCTTGGAGAATTAAAAAGGGATAAATCAGGATTAAAGGTTCAAGATCAAGAATATGAGAAATAAAAAGCAAGGTTTCTACAGAAACTCACTAACTTCAAAATCAAAGTTGAAGAGACAAGAAAAATTGAAAAAGGTATGGCAAAAAATTTAAAAACAAAAGATCTAGAGTGTGAAAGATGAGAGCATGAGATAGTTTCACTAAGGATAGAAGTAAAAGATTCTAAGGAAAAGCTACACAAGTTTGAGGAAAATTCAAATACCTTGGAAAGGACTATCAATTCACAAAGGTCATAAGTCACCATAACATGACTTAGTTCTAAAGAAGAACAAGGGAAACATAAAGCAAAAAAAGGAGAGTCAAGCTCAAACACCATAAAATAAGAAGAGTCAAAATAATTAAGTAAAAAAGAGAGTGAGACTTCTAAGGATAATTTAGACAATAGAAATTTCAACAAGGAAAGGAACAATGCACAAGTAAGGAACATATGGAACAGGAAATAGGTAGAAGAGACAAAGAGACCAATGGGGTCTAGGCAAGGTTTCTTCAATGGAAGATGTTTTTCATGTCACAGGTTTGGGCACATGGATTCACAATGTAGGACAAATGAAAGATATGAAAATGGGAAATAACAAATTTTCCATGGGTATTTCTACACATGTAATGAGTCTGGTCACAAGGCAATGAATTGCAAGAATCATGACAGAAGAGGATATGGCTTCACTAGGAGAAATCCTAAGATAGTTGCACCTCCAAGGAATAATAACATTAAGTGTTATAAATGCAATAATGATGGTCATACAACAAGATGGTGTAGAGCAAATATTCCAGAATAAGGCATGAACAAGAACATGAATATAAACAGGAACAGGAATATCAATAGGAATAGGAACATGGACATGAATAGAAATAGGAACATGAACATGGATGAGAACAGGAATAGGAATAGGAACATGGACGAGAACAGGAACAGGAACATGGATGAGAACAAGAACTAGAACAGGAACAAAAGTGATGAGAGGAACAAAGACGATGAATTGGGAAAGAGGATTCAAAAAACTTAGAAAAGAAGAGAAAAAGATAAAGGTAAATAACAATGCTTTTTGGGAGTAGAAACACTCCCATCCCAGAATTAACCACCTCATGTGGAGGTGGGGAAGTGGCAAAGGTAAGAGGATCATTCTTAGTCCCAAACCCCAAAGGTGACCCTTTAACATTGATTTCAAAGGGGAAATATTAGACTAAGGGGGAGCAGATTGATAAGTAAAGAAAAGGGGATAAATTTGAACCAGGGGGAGCAATGTCCCAGGGGGAGCAGAGCATAAGTGAGTTAAGTTTTCAGCATGAGTATTTGGGTTGCCATCAATGACAAAGGGGGATATTTTTGGATATTTTGAGTAGCTATCACCAAATGTCTAAAGAGAGTTGTCATTGATGTCATGAGGTAAGATAGATGCCAATGATCATCCTTCGCTAGTTCAAGTGAAAGGGAAATAATTTCAGTGTTAAGTTGAAATGTCTTCATCAGTGCACTTGAGGAAGTAAGTTAGAGTTCGATTTAATTCAACCATGGCATCATATTTTTCAATAGTAATAGGAGTACATAATATTATAATTCTTATAATATTATTCCAGGTGGAAGGAGAAACCCAAAATTCAATATTGTAATTTTAATTATAATATATTTTTTGATAAGTAGCGATATATTTACAGCGGGTTTTTTAGAGAAGGATCCCAAAACCTTAGTTACATAACCATCCGAGGCTGAAAATACAAATAAAAGTTGGGGCAGCGCCCATGGGCAAAGATCCGGGGCCCGGGGCCCTGATGCCTACAAAAAGAACCGACTAGGAAACATAACATCAAAACTTGGCCTAAGGCCACCAAAACCAGTAAAAGCCGAAACACGCCAACCGTCAAAAATGCAGAAATTGCACGCCATTGCGCCGGTGGGCCCTACGCCCGGGCCTGGCCTGAACGGGGCCCAACCTGACAGGACAACATTTCTCCCTATCGGGGCCATCGCCCAGCCTGCGCCTGAGCTCGGCGAGGGCATTGGCTGTAGAGGAGGCCGCTTGGGCAGACGCAGTCAGGGATCCAATTGTCGTGTCGAGAAGGGCCCTCATAGCCAAATTATGTAGCCTACTGTCAGAGTCGGAACTGACTTCAATGGGCTCTGGGGCCTCCACCTTGGCCTTTTTGGTGCTGCCCGTAGCCCTGTTGCTGCTAGGGAATGGGCCTTTATGAGTGGCACCAGGAGTCGGGGCCCCGCCTGGGCCCTGAGCCGAAGTCCTACACTTTCGAGTGGGTCTGCGTCGCTTCGGGGTAGGGGAGCCTTCGGGGGAGGGGGTCTCCTTGGAATTAGAAACTGTAGGGGAGGCACCGGGAGAGTTAGCCGCTTCAGGGGGGACAGAGGACAGGGGAGGGATGCGGTGGAGCTGCGGCTGATTAGCAAGGGCATGCCAATACAGGACGACCATGAGACCTTGGTGGGAGGGTCGGGAGTGGCTTCTGCGAGCACGGTCGATGGAAAGGCCCAGGGAGTACAACAGGAATCGAGGGGTGCTGACCAACGTGGCCCCTCGGAGGTGATTGAAGTAGCTGAGGTGAAAGCTGAATAGCCACTGGTCCGGATCATCGTAGGTGATGTACTGCATCACCGGGATGATGGCCTCATCGAAGGGGGTCGGGAGGTTGGAGCAAAACAGATTAGCCTTGTCCCACTGCTGCTCTGGGAAGTGGGACAACTCCTCCTCCCAATTGTGTTTATCCCATCTGACGACTCTGCCTTTCTCCTCATGGTGCAGGCCTATAACTTCCATCAAGAACTCTTTGGTCACTTTGAAGTGGAGACCCTTCACCGTGACCTCGCCATCATTCCACAAATCCAGAAAGCTCTGGGTAATTTCATCGTCGGCTCCTGCAAACTTGCTGAAGAACGGGGTGAATTTTTTGGCATTGGAAAAAAGTCTGGCTGACTCACTCAATTCGAGCGTGGAAGGCTCGAGGAAGACATTTTTGGCAGCCATGAGGGTCAAACTGATAGCCCAGGGACAGGGGAAACAGGGGATACCTGACCAGAGACACGGGGACAGGGGAAGGGGAAAGCAGACAAGAGTGCGGGAGAACTCAGCATGCAACAGATTTAAAAAGAGGGCCACGAGGGAGGGGAGCCATCGACGTCGGGAATGAGCGCTAGGGGCCGGGTTCGACATGAGGGGGAAGGGGCTGAGGGGGCGCGATTGATGGCTGCCATGCGGGGCAAAGGAGGAGGGCCACTGCCAGTGCTCCAGGTGGCACAAACTGAGTGGGGGATCACCTTGAGGGTACCTCACGGGATAGAGCCACGGGCGAGCTGACATAGCAAGGGGATCCGATGGTGCGGCATCCAAGGCAGGAAGGTCGAAGAGGGCCGATGCACACACCATCTTGGAACTACCAGAACTGCCAATGGAGCAACGCAAAACTAGGTCGGGATGCCTAACGTGGCCGGTGACACTTGGCACCGTGAGGGGAATCGAGATGACCAACTCACGGGTAGGAGAAGGACAGGGTCCAGTCGACATGGTGACACAGAGGGGGGAATCCCCTGACCACTGGAAGCCACGACGGTGAAACTTTGGGGCCCCGACTCGGGGCATGCTATGCACCAGGGTCCTCATCGTTGCTGGAATAATCTTGCGAAGTAATTTGGATCAGAGCTTCGGGAAAGTTCGCTGACCATGTGGTGAAGTCTTCAGCTGAGATGGCTTGGTTTGCCATGAAATCAGCCACCCTGTTACCTTCTCTATACACATGCCGAAAGGCGTGGTCGGGGAGACCCTAGAGAATGGAGAGGGCTTCCCGGATGGTGTTGAAAATGTGCCAAGAGCAGTTTCTCGGGCTGCGGGTGGCTCTGATAATAACTTGGGAATCGCCCTCGATGATGACTTTTGAGGGTGACTCCTTGAGGGCGGTCAACCCGCTGAGCAAAGCTACTGCTTCGGCAAAATTGTTAGTCTGGTTGCCGAGCGGGGCAACATACGCCATGATCAGGGTCCCGTGGCAGTCTCGGATGACCCCGCCTGCACCAGAGGGCCCAGGATTTCCTTTAGAAGCACCGTCAAAGTTAAGCTTGACCCATCCGGGGGGGCAGTCCACCTTGTCAATGATCGACGGGAGGGGGGAGGGGGGGACCGGGGGGGAAGCAGAACTCTGAGGGAGGATAGGAGGGTGGCCTCGCCCAACCGTCGGGGCGCCTCGATCAAGGGGATGGAGCGGGAATTATCAAGGGCGAAGGTCACCGCCTTGGTCGCTATCCACTAGGGGGAATGGGCCGGGGAGGAGAAGGCTCTGTTGTTGCGCTCGAGCCAGAGTTGCCAAAGCATATGAGGAAGGCAAGAGTCCCAGAGGAAGCAGATGAAAGGATGGGCAAAGGGGTTGGGCCACTGAGATAGGAGGTCAAAGATGGAGTTGGGGGTCACCCACTGGATAGAGAATTGGGAAAGGATGAGGCCCAGGACTTTCGAAGAGAAGGGGCAGCTGATAAATAGATGATTAGTGGACTCCCAGGCAACACAACAAAGGAAGCATCTGTTCGAGATCTGAAAGCCTCTCTTGATCAGATTCTCGATCGTCAGGATCTTGTTTTGGATGGCCACCCATACGAAGTGGCTGATTTTGGGGATCAGCTTCTTGGCCCACACCTACCGGGTTGGAAAGGGGGCCTCGTCAGGGACTCTTTGAAGGTTGTAGGTAGATTTGATAGAAAATATGCCACTGGGAGTGCCATGCCAAATGCATCTATCGTTTCCTCCGGAGGACGGGATAACAGTCACCTTGAGGAGGCGTTGGAGCCTGGCAGCTTGGAGCGGGTGCCTGGGATTCAGGATGGGTTTCTAGGTAGCCCACCCATGGTTTTGGGAAAGATAGGCCGACACTCTGGGCCCTTCATCCGCTAGCCCTAGTTTGAGGACGAGGAGATCTTTGTCAATAGTCAGGGCCTCATCGTGAACCCATCTATCTTCCCAGAAGTCAATCATGGCTCCGTCCCCGAGGATCCATCTGGTCCCTTTTCGGATAATGTCTTTGGTGGAGATCAAGGACTTCCAAAAGGTTGATCCATCTCGGGGCTGAGACTCACTGAGGAAGGGGTGATGATGATAGTATTTCCTATGCACGATGCTGACCCACTCATCAGGGGTATTGGTGAACACCTTCCAAGCATGTTTGGACAAGAGGGCCTTGTTCATGAGGGTCACCTACCTGAGCCCGATCCCTCCCTCACCTTTGGGGCGGCAGACCAGGGACCAGGAGACCAGGGGAATCCTCTTCTTATCTTCGCTACCCGACCAGAGAAAGCGTTTCTAAATTTGTTCGATGTGAGCTGCAATGGAGGCCGGGATTCTAAAGACCGACATGAAATATATCGAAATGCTTTGCAGGACTGCCGCCAAGAGGGTGGCTCTGCCAGCCTGCGAGAGGAGGTGACCTTTCTAGGGGGCCAGCTTCCTCTGGATCCGCTCGATCATCCCGCCCCAGAGGGCCTTGGAGGATGCACCTATGAACAGGGGAAGCCCGAGATAGGAGGAGGGAAGGGAGCCAGGGGTGCAACCCAAGATCCACCTGATTCTGATTTGCCTAGCCAAGGGAGTATGGATGAAGAAAATATTGCTTTTTCGGAGGTTGATTTTCTGCCCGGCCGCCTCCTCGTACAGGGTCAAGATATGCTTGAGGGCCTTGGCTTGAGGGATCGAGGCTGAGGTGGCGAGGATGGTGTCGTCCACGAACTGCTGATGGGACATGGGGGGTAGGCCCGACGTAGGCCTGATGCCCAAAATGAGACCACAAGAAATGGTGCTCGAGATGGTATGCCCCAGGGCCTCAGCCAGGATAATGAAGAGGATCGGGGACAAGGGGTCACCTTGGCGGAGGCCTCTGGAACTGGGGAAGAACCCAGCAGGGGATCCATTGACGAGGATAGAGAACCAGGGGGAGGACACGCAGTTGCTGATGAGCCTAACCCAGGAGGGGTGGAACCCAAACTTAAGGAGGACCTTGGAAAGGAAATCCCAGTCAACTCTGTCAAAGGCCTTGTTCATATCCAGCTTGAGTAGAAAGGAGGCCTTTTTGGAGAGGACGACCGAGTGGATGGCCTCATGCATGATTATGACGCCATCTGTGATCAGTCTGCCTTTGACCGAGCTTCCCTGACAGGGGGCAATGATCCAGGGAAGGATATCCTTGAGGCGGGAGGCCATGGATTTGGTCAGGATTTTGTACAGGACATTGCACAAGCTGATGGGGCAAAAATTCGAGAGGGATTTGGCTGCCTGGGTCTTGGGGATCAGGGCTATGAAGGTGGAGTTGATACCTCTGGGGATGGAGCTGGCAGTCTGAAGGTCCCGGATGGCAGCACACACTTCTTGCCCGATGAGGTCCCAGAAGGATTGGAAAAATTAGGGGGAAACCCATTCGGGCCCGGGGCCGCCTCAGCCTTCATGGAAAAGGTGGCAGCATGGATTTCAGAGTCAGACAAGGGCTGCACAAGCATCTCATTTGCCATGGCCAAGACAAAAGAAGGGATATGTTCCAGAAGGGAATCTGTCGCTTCTGAGGACATGGGGGGCTGTCGCCCAGGAGCTCCTGGAAGAAGTGGGTGGCTTCAGCCCGAATGTCCTCTTCTTCCTTGATAATTCTGCCATCGCTGCCCACCAGCTCAGCAATTCTATTGGACCCCCTATTCCTGAGCGTCGACGTATAGAAGAACTTTGTGTTTGCATCGCCCTCTTGGAGCCACAGGGCTCTCGACTTCTGCCTCCAAAAGGTTTCTTCCCTGGCTAGGATGTTATGGTACTCACTGAGAGCGAGGCGTTCCTCTTCCCTGAGCCCCGGGTCTTGGGAGCCTGCTTGAAATCTGGATTCAAGGGCTTCGAGTTTTTCCTTAGCTATCGCTTTGCTTTCAAAGATGTTGTCGAACACCTCTTTATTCCATACCTTGAGTTGCTCTTTGAGGCGTCTAAGCTTGTGAAAGACTTGTTCAGCGGGGCGCCCAGGGACTGGGGGAGCCCACCAGTGGCCAACCTGGGCCCAAAAGTCGGGGTGATGCAGCCACATGGACTCAAACTGGAAGGGCCGCTTGGGGGAGGGGCGATGATCGGTTTCAAGGAGGAGGGGGCTATGATCGGACCCAATTTTGGGGAGGGCCAACAAGGTGGCATCGATGAACATGGGAAGGGCTTCCTTGGACAAGAAAACTCTATCCAACCTAACCTGGATATGGCTTGCTCCCACTCTTCTGTTAGTCCAAGTGAACCTGGCTCCTTTCAGGCTGACGTCCATGAGCTCGTTGAGGGCGGTGAAGGCTCCAAAGTCCTCCATGCTTTTGCCCGAAACCGCTGAGCCCCCACTTTTGTCAGAGAGGAACAGGGGACTATTGAAGTCCCCTGCCAGGATCTAGGGCAGGGGGCAAAGGCTTCTCTCATCGAGCTGATTTCCTTCCATAAGGTCACTTTCTCGATGGGGCTGTTAGGAGCGTAGACGTTGGACAGAATCCACGAGCGCCTTGACTTCACGCAATGGACCAGAATGTTGATTATTCTGGGAGACAAAGATATGAGTCTCCCCTCGAAATACCGGGGATCCCACATGCACAGCAAACCCCCGGCTGAGCCAGCCACAGGGGTGGACAGGGACTCGCAATTGCGCCAGGTAGCTTGGGCTACGCGTCGGGCAGCAACGTCATCTATTTTGGTCTCCTGGAGCAGGAGGAAGGACGGGCGGTGATCCCTGTGGAGTTGGCTGAGGATCCTTTTCTTGGGGGCCCCATTGAGCCCCCTGATATTCTAGGTGATGAGCTTCATTTGACACCCTTGTGGGGTCGCTTGCCCCCCTTCCCGACCTGAGTGGGGGGTTTGGGTCGGAGGGCATCCGTCTTGGAGAAACTCGTGCCAACGTCAGAGAGAGTTGCCTGGGAGCCATTGGCTATGTCATCTTCAATGATCCTTGTCCGTTGGTCGCCCAGGGTGGGCCACCCTCTTTTGAGTTTGCTACCAAAGTCTGTGGCAAAATTCTTGCTTCGAGTCATCTTGGGGCTGACTTCATCGGGCCCGGATGGAGAACTACCTTCAACCTCTTCATCTGACCTCTCGGATCCACACTCCAAGGGGGAAGCCCAGCAGGGGCCACCGGGAGGGGCGGGAGGGGGTCGAGGGGGGGATAGCGGGAGTGAGGGGGGAGAAGGGAACCCCGATAGAGGTGGGAGCCGACGGGGAAAGGAGCCCGAGTGGCTCGCAGGCCTAGGGGGCGCAAGCTAGGGCCTGCGGGGAGGGATTCAAAATGGGGGGAGGGAGAGCCTAGGATCGGGGCCCCGAAAGATGGCCCTAGGGAGGGAGCAGCGAAAGGGGAAACCTGAGGAAGACCGGCCTCCAGACCAGGGTCCACATGAGAGTCCTTTGGGGTAGAAGGGGGGGCCTCCTTGTTGGTCCAGGCCTAGGATCTATGGCCATCGTGAGGGGGCCCTCGAGACGGGGCCCGACCTGATTGGGAAGGGAGTTTGGGGATAGGGCCATCAACCTTTTTGGACACCGAGCATTGGTGGGAGAGGTGACCCTGAGTGCAGTAGGTGGGATAGAAAGTAGGTTTGTTTTCATAGATCAGGGACTGGCACCAAAAGAAGGACCCAGAAGAGATGGTCACCGAAGAGGGGAGTTCAGATTCGAGATTTGCGTTGACACAAAATCTGGCATGCACCATTCGGGATCCTGCCTTGGTAGCGGGGTCGAAGGCCACCAGGTCCCCGACCGACTGAGCAATGAGTCTTAGGACGTCTTCGTGCCACAGGTGGAAGGGAAGGTCTGGGAGACGGACCCAGACTGGGGCAAAGTTGATGCTTTGGGTGCTGGGGTGGAAGTCAGCTCCATAACGCCTGAGGAAGAGGCTTTTGCATCCCAAAAACTAGGGCCCGCTCGATAGGATATTTTTGGCGTCCTCGCTATTATTTAGTTTGATGATGAAGAAGCCCTTGGTAAGGGCAACCAGCTGAATATGCCCAGAAACCTTCCATTTGGAAGCCGCCCATCTACGGACGGTTTCCATGTCTGGACGCCCTCCCAAGAATTTTCCTACCAGGGAGGCAGAGGATCCAATGACCAAGGAGGAGTAGACCTCCTCCTGGATAGAAATGTGGGTGCCCTCAAGGGAGAGTCCTAGACCCAGGGCCCGAGAAGGGGCCCTGGAGCCCGCCAAGATCTGCTGATAGGAGGGTTTGGGCCTGCCAGGGATAGAACCCTACCCAGGATCAGGAGGCTTTTTCTTGAGGCCTGCGCTCGCATCGAGGCTGGACTGGGGGCCCGGGCCCAAGATGTCGTCCCCACCCTAGCCACCATTCGACTCAGGTGCAGAGCCATCCTCTAGGCCCATCGAGGGCCCTGCTAGCCTGAGCCTAGGCATAGATGTGCCCAATCCCAATCTTGATCCTAATACTGCCCAAAAACCTGCACCAATCTCTGAAGCTGACCCCAAACCTGCTCTCGCTCCTGCTGCTGCTCCTGCTTCAGCGCCTACTCCCGCTTCTGCCATCATCTATGTATCCATTTTTTTTACTCTCATGTTCGAGAGGTCAAAACTTAATTATAATATTTTGGGTCATAAGATTGCAAATATTTTATTGGGAGTAAATCGAAAAGTTGGGTTTAATTCGAGGATCTAGTGCAAAAATAATAAACTCCAAAGGTTGGGTTTATCAAGGTTTCAAGAAGGCAAATGTTTAAAATATTAATAACCCAAAAGTTGGGTTCATAAAGTGTCAAGAAGGCAAGTGAGAAATAATTCAATAACCTAACGAATGGTTTCATCAAGGTGTAAAGAAGACAAGTTATTATTAATTATTTTAAAATTACCCAAAGTGGGTTTTTAAAATAATTAATTAAAGGCTTTATCTTATTTTCTCGTTCGAATTCAAAAGTGCCAATGTTTGAAAAGGTGGTGTAATATTTCCTATTTAATTCCCTCTCAAACCTTAGAAGAAGACATCCTTGCTAATTCATTTTTGGATTGCATGTGAATTAAGGCTCGTGTTTAAAAGACTTTGCGAATCGTAAAAATGTTGAAGCAGGGAACATTTGGATTTGTGGAACACATAGGCCAGCTTGGCCTAGCAGTGCGTTGGCTTGGTGAGACACAGGAGGTCCCATGTTAGATTCACTTGGAGGTTGCTTGCAAGGTAAAAACGGTCGAAGCACGTTTTGATTATTTTAAAATGCGCGAGTTCGTGAGGTTTTTGGTGTAGTTCATGCCCTTTTAGGCATGTGTGGGTGTGTGGCCCAACGATGTCTTGGCCATGGTTAAGGCATTGGGAAGGAGGACATTAGGGGATCGAATACCTCCGAGAGACAAGGCAAGTTATTTTTTATATTTTAATTTTTATTAAAATAGCCTTAAGGGAGAAATAAGGGTTATGCCATGCATTAGAAAAATGAGATATTTTTGATGGTTTTATTTTTGGAAGGGTAGCATATTATATATCGTTGGAAAGCATTTTTCAAGGGATATTTGATTAAATTGCTTAGAAGGAGAAATAAGGTGTCTGTAAAGAGCTATTATTGTTTTTTTAAAGGGATTCAAAGTAAGTTTTATTTGTTCTTTTCAAAGGGGATTAATTCTTTCTTGAGGGGACATGGTGAATTTTATTGAGTAGGAGTAATAAGGTATTATTGGGATATTAATTTTATTGTTGTGATATTACTCAAGTCCTCTAACCTCTTTGTGATTGAAAAGGAAATATTTGAAAGTGTGTTGATTTTGACAACTCATTGGCATCAAAAAGGTATGGGCAATATTATCCATTGACTTGATTGGGTGATTGATTTTTGAAAATATCATTGGAGAGAAAAGGATTTATTAGGGTTTCCTTTTTTAAATTGGTTGAGTTAATGCTTCAAGGTTTTCTAGATTGTGAGTTGTGAGTAAACCTTGTTTGATAAGCATTGTTGTTTAGACCATTGGTTGAGTGAAGTACTTTGAGTTTATGCTTCAATATTTTTTGAATTGAGAGTTGTTATTAAAACCTTGTCTTATTAGCATTGTTGTTGAATTCAATGGGTGATGCAAAGAACTTGAACTTGAGTTAGAAAATAACATGAGTATCATTGTTATGTGAGATTTTTTTTTGAGCATTATTGGAAACATTTTGAGTTGGTTGATACATGTGTGGACTAGGGTTTGTGAGAAAGGGTTTTTCCTTGAGGTGATTGGTTGAGTAGAGTTGATTAAGCCTAGTCAAGTGGATGCATGAAGTAGTTGTTCAAGTTCCATGAAAAAAACTATTCTATATTCTGATTTGAGTTGAGATTGAGTTTTTGAGAATAGAACATATTGAGTCTCTAACAATTCTCTTTATGCTTCTATGAGATTGAGTTGAGAAAGTGATTGAGCATTGAGTATAGAACATATTGAGTCTCTAACAATTCTCTTTATGCTTCTATGATATTGAGTTGATAAATTGATTGAGTATTGAGTATAGGACATATTGAGTCTCTAAAAATTCTCTTTATGATTCTATGAGATTGGACAAATTTTGTGTGGACTTGTTAAGCTGATTTGAGGCAAGTATTTGAGAAGGCTTGAGGATTGATTTTGTGTGAGATTTTGTGGAATCTTGCAATGCAGATTTGAGTAGGTTCTGAGTGGACCTATTGAGCAGATTTGAGCAGGTTCTGAGTGGACCTATTGAGCATATTTGAGCAAGTTCTGAGTGGACCTGTTGAGCAGATTTGAGCAGGTTTTGAGTGGACCTATTGAGTAGATTTGAGTAGGTTCTGAGTGGACCTATTGAGCATATTTGAGCAGGTTTTGAGTGGACCTATTGAGCATATTTGAACAGGTTCTGAGTGGACTTGTTGAGCATATTTGAGCAGGTTTTGAGTGGACCTATTGAGAATATTTGAGCAGGTTATGAGTGGACCTGTTGAGAAGATTTGAGCAGGTTCTGAGTGGACCTGTTGAGTAGATTTGGAGAGGTTTTTAGTGGACCTGTTGAGAAGATTTGAGAAGGTTCTAAGTGAAGCTATTTGAGTAGATATTTAGAGGTTACAAAGCAGAGAGGACAGTAGTCTCCAGTGGATAGATATCCATCAGCCAGGATATTGAGGATAGGTCTTCTAAGTGAGGACAAGAGTCTTCAAGTGGAGAGAGATCCATAGTTAGTGCAGTGGAGGCAATATTCTAGAGGATCACTAGCCATAGCATAGGAGAAGGAGTTCTCCTATGGATAAAGATCCACAAACCAGATTTAGGGGATCAAAATATCCTTTGGACTGAGGTCCATAAACATTGTAATAGGGAAATGATTCCCATGAGATTATTTGAGAAATATTTACAAGAAATATTTTCTTCGTGGAGGTAACCATCTTTGGGTGAACCACGTTAAATCTGTCTCTATTGTGTGTGATGATTTGTGCATTAATTTGGTTATTTCTATTGATAGTTCCATTGATTATATTTATTAATACTGTTTGGAAAAGAAAAGTAAAAAGTGGTCTTATATTGTTCACCCCTCCTCTCAGTATAATCTTCTGTTCTTCAAATACTGTAAAATAAATGGAAGATCAATTAAAATAATTCAACAGAAGTTGGAGGCTGCAACTCACCAAAAGAGCTATGTGGACCTAAAAAGAACACCAAGAGAATAATCTATGTGTGATAGCATGTTCTTAAGGGTGAAACCTACAAAAATTTCTATAAAATTTTCCAAAATTAACCCTAGATACATGGGTCCATTTGAAATTTCAAGCAAAATAAGTCCTATTTATTACAAACTTGTTTTGCCACCAAGCTTATACAAAATCCATAATGTATTCCATGTGTCCCTCCTTAGAAAGTACATTTCTAACCCTACTCACATTTGGGATGTTTCCAATTTGCAAATATCAGACCCAATGAGAATTGAAGTGCACCGTATCAAAATACTTGGTTTTAGGACCAAGAGCTTAAGAGAAAGGAAAATTGAGCAGTGTCGGGTCCTATGGGACCTCTACTAAGACCATGGGAGAATGTGGCTGATATGCATAAACAATTTTCTTATATGTTTGAGTAAACATGAACAATTTAAACATTTTAAGTGAATTTTTGATGTATATGTATATATGTGTGGATGTATACTTGGACTACTGAGTAGGGTTGCTTTTGTGTATGTTTTGGTTTATGCATGGATATATAGTTGTATGTAAAATGAAACACTATGTGGATAGATTAAGTAACCAAGTTTGAATTATTGAATGATTTATGGTTAAATGATGATTTATGGACATGATGAATGATGTATGATTAATGAATGGATATTTTTATTGATGGATATGTGAAAGGATATATATATATATATATATATATATATATATATATGTATGAATATATTTGACTTGTTTAAAAAAACAATAAAACATAGGGACTATGTTTGTTTCTAGTGGGGGAGGATGTAACAACCCTCACACGACCATTGAATAGTAGATGAATTAATGGTTTATACTTACATTTTCTATAATGTGGTGCTATGAATGGTTGTTATGTGTGCAAGAATGAGTCTAAACCTTCAACAGATGGAATATGGTCGAAGAAAAAGGTAAGAGGGAAGTGATGATTCGGCCTATGAGTACATGGAAGCTCACGCAAGAGCATATTATATAGGATATTGTGAATGACTGCATTGTGTGTGAGTTTTATTTTTGAATTATTTGATAGATGAATGTATATTAGTTATGATGGTAATAAAAGTGCCAAGGGCATGGGAGCTAATCTGGTGATTGAAAATTGCTTAATGCTTATTTTGAGAAATTTATAAAAAAATTATATAAAATAAATAATTATATTATATAAAAAATACATAAAACAATAAATAACAATATAATATATAGGTAGCATAACTTTCCTACCCTACTAGATACTCTTTCTCCACTTAATGAAAGATGTTAGTGGTGAATGTTGGGAATGGGTAATGGCATGAAACTCTCATGATTGCTCCCCAACCTCCTCTGAGGTTTCCCAAGTAAAAGTCGGGGAATTCCGATGGGAGAAGGGATATCATCTTAAATTTATGATGAGAATTAAAAAATAACACACACATGTTTATCGGTATTCTGCATTCAACTTGGAAAGGATAATGGTGGAATTTTGTTGTGCACACCTGTGAAGAGTAAGTTTGGATTATGAAAATAGCTTGTCAAACATGAAATTGCCTAGGTCATATTTGTTTAATCACTTAGTGTAAATGGCATTGATTTTGATGGCTGAATTAATTGTCTACCTGGTTTGAATTCAATTAAAAGAGAAACTATAGGTTATTTGAATAACTACCTATGATAATTGTGTATGCATCTGTCATATGTTATTTGGATGATCTACATGTGAGTTTAACTAAAAAATGAATAATTTTTGGCTATGTATGACCATATTTTGCATTTGCTCATATTTTTAGCTGTTATATCTGGAAACAACCATCCGAAGATAAAATAAATGGGAAGAAAAGTTACCTTGTAAGCTTAGTTTAGTTGTAGAGAGTCATTTTACATGCTCTAGTCTTGAGGAATCTTGAACTTTCGTGGAAACCCAATTGTCATGTATATGTTTTGCTATAAAAAATTTGTATTAGATATCCAGTGAACTCCTATTAAAATGGGTAAGAGAACCTAAACGTAAGCCTTGAGGTCATATGAAGTCTGGGTGGGGCTTCAATAGAAAAATTCTTGCTCTAAAAATTATTTCTCTTTATGTTTTTCTAATCTATTCCTTATAATGTGATAGTGTTGTAGTAAATTGCCTATGAGTGTAATTTGTGGATATATGACTTGTTTGTTTATATTACATTGTATAGATTATGGATGAGTCATGTGGTTTATGAAATGATTTAATGAGTATATCATAAATACATGTATTGTGAAATATTTCACTGCATATACTGGGAAGAAATGTATTTGCATTCTAAAAGCATATAGTATGCATAAATCATTTCCTTAAGGTCGTATCTGATCCCATTCACCATGAAATAACCCAGTGATGCTATTGTGGACTATGAAAATAGATATTACATGCAACAAACAATCCTAAGTTGAGATAGGAGTATCACTTGTTAAAATTTCAAGGGCAACCAAATAGGAGAAAATCTAGAGATAAATTATTTGTTTATTTGAAGTCCTTAGCCAGATACTTTTGATGTCTTTCTATCTTGTAAATACATGTAAGAAATAAATAGTACAAATTATGCACACATGTTAGCTTATGTTCTCTTAATATAGCATGCTATCGTATATCTTGAACTGATATGATTTGTAAACCAACTTGCTTTACAAAAAGTGTGGATTTTCTCTATAAATATTGGTTCAATGTCCACATGTACCTTCATTTAATTGTACTATGAGTGTTGTTTTGGAATAAATCAAACTAACATAGTATGGTGTGATTATTATTATCATAGAAAAAAAAAAAATGTTTACTTTGCATGTGTTATTAAACCGAGTTCTAGGTGAAATTAGTTTATATCTTATGGTAGAATATAACCTGCATGGTATATAAGATAGGTTTATTAAAGAAGGATAACCATCCAGTATGCATATATACTTTGTGGAATTGTGATTCCTTTGCATATTATAGCATCATAAAATTAATAGAAGTTAAATAACTAGTTCTTGGAAGTGTAACATGTATGGAGTATGTCGAAATAATGAACGGATCAAGTTTTTTCAAATATAATGTTAAACTCTAGGGAGTTTAAAGCTTATGTCATCTTGTGCGTCAAAAAAATGTAATGTTTAATTAAAGTGTTGTTTGATTGACTTTTTATAGCATGTTAGATTTATTTTTACTGTGTATTCTTTTTTTAAATATGGTTATTTAATTCAAACTATCGAACGTTCCCCTTTGATAGAAGAAAAAATAATATTAACATGTTATATCTTATAGGAATTTAGGATCTCACTTATAAAGTTGCCCTATGATATTTTGAAGTGGAAACATTTTAAAAATAAATCTTCTCTTGGTTGACAAAAGGGTCAACGTAGAATTTTAGACTTTATCATACTTTACGAAGAAACATTTAGAGGAAACAATTAAAATTTAATAAGGCATTTAGTTAATTGGGAAGAAGAGATTAGAACTTAATATTCAGCTTAACACATCAAGTTATTGTACTCCTTTGGATGCAATTGGATTTTAGAAGAAAGGAATTTTATTAGTTAGGTTAAATGCTTATGTAGATTGGAAAAACATTTTAGAGAACTTTTAAAACTTGAACATGTATTAGAAAATGGAAATAAGTACTTTATGTAAGAACTCATCAAGAAATAATGATTAAATTTAAAGACCCAAGTAGAGGGTTACAAGATGGTAACCTTTGCAACTCGAGAACGACCATTTTCTAGTGAAATGGGTTGAAATAAGTGACCTTGCTATAACTAGTAATGAGGGACGGTATGGGGTGTTTCCTTTAGGTCATTGCTTGGGAGTACAATTATAAGTTTGTATCATTTTGACTAAAAATGGGCTAAAATGATTATGAAACTAGTCCAAACATGAATTTTGGTATGGGATAAACTAACGTGAGTCATAATATACAATTGAGACCAATTCTAGTGTCAGGGTAATGATATGGCTCTAGCTAACTTTGAGAAAGAGGACAATCTACTAGACACTAGGCATATGTACGCTAATCCCTTGCATACAAAGTATAGAATAACTCAATCAGTTAGATCAAGGTTCACCATGCTGAGGGATGGGGAGAGTATGTGTCCACCCTCTTAGTGTTATGGGCCCTGAAGGATAACCCCAATCATGAATTGACCCTCATGCAAGAACAAGATGAAGTTAAATGAGAAAATTCAGATTCACAAAATGACACTGCTTACAGGATTTGGTCAATCTCATCCACTTGGATGAATATCTGCAACAATCATGCATCCCAAAAGTGGTATGATATACCTTGTACTTAAAAATGATCATGAAATGGGGGAAATTCAAACCAAAATCCTTAAACCTTAACTGTAGGGTGAACAATGTTGTGTAAAAAAAATTATGTGCATTATGAACTAGAATAATTGGTACAACCTGGTGAGTAGACTTGGATTGTTACACATCTTCCATATTTTTCTATGTGCCTCCCATTTTTTGGGCCTTTTTTTTATTTTTCTCTTTCCTTATTTTCTTCCCTCCTTATATTAAAATTTTCATGTCAACTTTATGTTACCTATCATTTTTTCCATCATTTTATGTAAGGTCAAATCTTTATTTTTTATGATAATATTCGAGAAAAAATTAGTAATTTTTGACAAATGATAAAAGCATATTAAAATAACGTTTTATCTACATTAACCCCAAGGTGGATTTGCCTTTAATGCTCCTTAAAATAATTTTAATGACTTGGTTACATAGATATCCCTCTAATTACCAATTCAATTTATTGTATGGTTATTCTCTCCTTACCATGGCAAGGCACATATCCTAACCTTAACCTAAAACAAAGGGTAATTTCAAATTATAATTTGGTTATGGTTGACAAGATTAGAGAAGGTAACATAATCACAAGACTATGGTAATACAAAATCGATTCATGTTTTTGTATTGATTTATCATACATCAATAGTGGTTTTCAATACTATGAAACATAGAAACACATGCTCTTCTACATTGTCAATATATTCTATAAAGTCATTATGAAATTTTATTCTTTGTAGATGCCATTTATTAAATTAATAAATAATATTAAAATAAAAAAAATAAAATTCAATCCATCATAATATCATCAAACAAGATACATCATTTCAATCTACTATGTTAATTCATTATATATCAAGTTAAGTCACCCATAAATACTATCTGCATTATCCTAGCATTCATCTACTAGTATTAGTTCATCAAAGGGGTCAAGAAGGTGGGAATTACAAACTATTAAAATAAAATAATGGTCCATTAATTGATTGAAACAAATAATATTTTTATTTAGATAATATCTCAATGAAAAATACATCCCAAAAAATATGTAAAATTACATTATAGAAATATGTATTTTTTATTGACAGTGTTGAATTCTATCATAAAAGTACTATAAATATAATATCATAACTCACTTTTTATCTTATATCTCAAATATAAATAACCATGGTGTCCATACATAATATTTGGTTCCACATTATTATATTATAAGGGTCTCAATCTAGCATTGACTTCTCTTCTAAAATATTTGATATTTATTTTGTGTGATAAACAATTAAAATTATTAACTCAAATCATAATTCTCTTTACAAAGAAAAAATAATCATAGCAAAATATTAAATGCTAGATTAGTATATATTAGAGATGTGACTTTATTTTTTAATACATAGGGGAATCGATAACACCATTGTGTATTTCCACTATACACCCTATCTTTTTGGGTTAGATGAAGTCAATGGAACCCCAAACCCTCCAAGGGCATCAAAATAGGGCAGCCAACTAGCAAACAATTTATCGCTACCATCCAACCTATCCTCTTCTAGGTATGTCATGGTTTGAACCTTGGACCCCCCCAAAGAGAGGCCAAAGCTCTAACCACTACATTGTCCTTATTGGATGATTAGAGATGTGACTTAATTGATTTTTTATAAGTATTGTAATGGAAAATTACTTTTCAAGATTTTAAATATGATTTTTAGATAATAGTTATATTTCAATAATAAAATAATAATAGATAAATGATCGTATTGAGTAACTTTTCATTATTACAAATTTTCAAGATTTAGAATTTGGACCAATCTTCATTCACTCTATCAAGATATCTTTTGCAAATTCCTCTACATGTTTGACCATAAATGTTAAGAAATCCTCCTCCTTTAGACTCGTTTGATCTATTCAATAGAGTTATCCACTTTCTTCAACATTTTATCTGTTGGCTACTGAGGGATTTGTGTATTTACTTGCCCACATAGTTTCTCAAGGTTGGCTTAAGGACTTATTTCTTGTCAATACTACTCAATGACTAGTTAACAACCACTTCATAGAGGACTCCTTCCTTACTCTGGTAGAGGAAGAAACTAGCATCAAATAGGTATTACAATTCTTGAACACTTTTTGCCTACATTTAGCTCCAAAATTCAATGGTAAAAGATGCAATGTTATTATCAACCATTCCTCCCTAGGTCTTACTGGCTTAATAAATTTGGTTGGAAATGGATTAACCATGATGAAATATTTAGGTTTATTGTAATCCCATTTGCATTTTACTCTTCTTACTCTACTCTTTACCAATTTGTAATTTTCAGAGTTGAGAATAAGTTACAACAATAGATTTCAAAACCATTGTCTTTAGCAAGTAAATTCTAAGTTTTCTCCAAGGCACTCCATATAACCCATGTCTACTACTACTCTTGCTAGGCTCCCACTAAAGCTTCCTACCAAAAGCTTGAAAAACTTCTCAAAGGCTTTTCCTAGCATTTTTGTTGTCTCCCACGTCACTCTAGAGGTCTTGGAATCTTGGAAATCCATTTTCTAA
This sequence comes from Wollemia nobilis, assembly GCA_028583015.1. Classification (NCBI taxonomy): domain Eukaryota; kingdom Viridiplantae; phylum Streptophyta; class Pinopsida; order Araucariales; family Araucariaceae; genus Wollemia; species Wollemia nobilis. The sequence continues at coordinate 1,171,188 of JAQPPZ010000415.1, forward strand.
GGCTTTACCTCTATGCAAAATGGGTCATTTAGGCCCTAAAAGGTATTTTTTTTTTTAAGCAAAAAACCTCTTGCGGGGCCGCCTTGGTCTGAGAGACCACGAAAAGGGGATCTACACCATCAAATTCACTAGGGAGTTGCACCTAGCATTTCCCGCACCAACATTATCAATTGGATTTTGGGTACCCAATTCAGCTTTTTGGTAGGATGGAGATTCAAACCTGGGACCTCCCTTGGAGGATTGCCCTCTCCTCTCCAACTCACCTACAACACCTGGGTGGTCCTAAAAGGTAATTAAGCCTAAGAATTTTTTCTTCATTAATGCATTACTTCATCCACTCCATATGCCCAATAAGCCTCAAAGAATCTTGGCCTTTAGAACATTATTACTCAAGGAGCTTGTCCAAATTTAAGGCACCTTTGTGGCCAAAACCATCTAGAAATATTGGGAAGCAATTAAACCCTAGCTAATCTAGAATGTGAATGAATTCAATACTAGACTTTCAGATAACCAATAGTCTTTTTGGTAGTCATTTGTAATCATTCACTAGTGCCAAGGTCTTATGGATTCATGCTTTAAAATTCCTTCATCGATGGATATGAGTGGTTCTAGACCTCTATTCTAGAGTGACAATAAATTGGTCTTTTTTTTGAAGCCAAAGTCAAATTCAGATTGGCTAATTAGGATATGGAATCCTTCTAGGTGGTTGTGGAATTTATCCCTTCATAAATACTTCAAAATATTGGGGTCAGAGCCTCCTAGCTCTGTTGGATAGACTAGAAAGGGTCCAGATACCTCATTTTGTAAGTACAAAACTAGCAAAGGATAAAAATAGCTTTTGCCTCATCTCTTGGTGATGCAAAAACTCATTGATATATGGAGACTATATTCTACAAGTAGAATTTGACAATGCATATTTAAACTATCTATTCTAACATAGTGGAACCCAAGCTTACCCTTTTTGGTTGTGTATCCTCTATCAATGTCTCCTCCTTGTCAACAAACTAACTCATTTAGGGGTCACCAACACATGATGCTCATTTTATGGGTGACATGAAAACATCAAGCATCTCTTCTGGTTTGGTCCTAGAGCTCAAATTGCATGGATGTGGATTCATGATTTCTTTAGGCCATTCAACCTCAAGCCTTTCTCTTGACACATGATTATTTTGGGTGACTAGCCCACTATGCTAGACAAATGCACCTAACTATGACATACTTTTAGACAGAGTTTTTATTTGATATTTATAAAGATAGAAATACAACTATTTTTTCCAAAGAATATGTTGGCACCCATTTGTCATTGATTATTGAAGCTAAAATTTGTTCCAATGTGTTTTAAAGTTTTAGGTATAAATGAACAAGGGGCCATTGGAGGTGGCTCATTTATAGACTCTTATGTACCACTAGGTTAATACCCCATGCATGATGTCTTACGTCCTACCAATGTCTTCTCTACATAGGATCTAGTCCCATAGTCATCATAGTCAATCTTTGCAAGCTCCTTGTCAATTCCTTAGCACAAAGTCAAGGATTGGAATTGCTTGCCACCTTGTCCCTATTAGCCCTATGATTGGGGAGTCTAGGGGTGGCACAACAGTGATAAGTTCCCCATATCAACCTCTCATCTCTTTAGATGGTTGTAACAATTGCATCCGTCTGACCTTGAGACAGTCATGCAAATTTGAAAATATAAAAGTAAAATTAGCACTTTTCCTGATGTCATTTGCACTATGTTGATTGGAGGAAAAAGGTAGGCTAGAAGGAGAAGAATTATTTTCAAATCAGAGTGCTATCGAAACATCAACCGAATTCCACTATAGACCAACCCAAGACCTCTACGATCGAAGTAGTCAAAAGGAGAAATTTATATACCATTTTCACCTTTTTTCTACCTCGTAAAGTAAAATGAACCTCACTAATTAAAGCAGAAATTCAACCTCATGAAGAAATTAAGACAATGAATTATACCCTCAAATTAAAATGTAGTGTAGGTTGTTTATTCTTGTGCTTTGATGTGCTTGATTTTGTTGTTTCTTTATTTTTTTGGCATGTAATTTTGGATTGCATATTCCCCAATTTTGGGGCCATCTTAGTGTGAGACGGTCCCTCTTGTGGGGTTGGGGGTCATCTCTGGGTGGGACAACCACATTTGAATCGCAATGGTTAAAATTTTGATTGTTACAAAGGTCGTATCAATCCAAGACAACCTCAAGGAGAGATCATCTTGGGCTAAGACAACCTCATTGGGGGTGGATTTTATCATGTGATTTTATTTTATTTTATCCATTTGTGTCTTTTATGCTGAGATGATTTGCATGTGGTACAACTTATTAGAGATCATCACAAATTTTCCTTGGTATTTGAGAGTGCATGAGGATGTCTCTCTAATGATGATTGGAAATGGCTTGAGGTCATTGGCCTTAAGAATTTGATGAAGCTAGAGAGGGTTATGCATAAGGGGTAGTAACAAAAAAGTAATTATAAATTTAGGGTGAATCAAGGTGAATCATGTATAAACTATGGGGTGAATTTTTCAAAATTTTACAAAAAATTTATCAAAATATGGCAAATTTTCAAAAAATTTGCACATAAATTATAAATATTTTTGGGGGTACTTTTGACCTATTAAATCATCCTAAAAATTTATAAAAACACCACCATTAGATTAGTCTTGAAAAGAGCTTTCCAAAAAGTACAAATATGCCTATGTTTGGATATATATTGATGCCTAAAACTATGAAATTATTGTCAATTGCCTTATGCTAGTCACCTTCTGCCAGTCATCTTTTGCCAATCATCTTATGCCAGTCACCTTCTGCCAGTCACCTTATTCTAGTCACCTTCTACCAGTCGCCACATGGCGACTGGTAGAAGGTGACTGGTAGAAAGAGACTGGTAGAGAGTGATTGGCAGAGGGTGATTGATAATAATTTTATATTTTTAGGCATCAATATAAATCCAAACATAGGCATATTTGTAATTGTTGGAAAGCTCTTTTTTATCCCAATATAATGGTGGTGTTTTTATGAAGTTTTGATATGATTTAGTAGGTCAAAATCTACCTCAAATAACATTACCTCCTCACCACCATATTTAGGACCACTTTTGACCTATTAAATCATCTTCAAACTTCATAAAAATACCACCATTAGATCGGGCTTGAAAAGAGATTTCCAATGAGTATAAATATACCTATTTTTGGATATATTTTGATGCCTAAAACTATGAAATGATTGTCAGTCACCATATGCTAGTCACCTTCTGTCAGTCGCCTTCTACCACTCACCATCTACCACTCACCATCTACCACTCACATTCTACCACTCACCTTCTACCACTCACCTTGTGCCACTCACCTTGTGCCACCTACCTTTTTCCACCTTCCTTCTACTACTTGCCATATACCAGTCACATTATGCCACTCACCTTATACCACTCGACTTCTACCAATCACCACATGGTGACTGAAAGAAGGTGACTGGTAAAGGGTGGTTGACAATAATTTCACAATTTTAGGCATCAATATAAATCCAAACATAGGCATATTTGTACTGGTTGGAAATATTTTTTTGAACATTTTGAGATGATTTAGTAGGTCAAAATCTACCTCAAAATGACATTACCTCCTCACCACCATATTTGGGACCACTTTTGACCTATTAAATCATCTTCAAACTTCATAAAAATACCACCATTATATCGGGATTGAAAAGAGATTTCCAATGAGTACAAATATACCTATGTTTGGATATATATTGATGCCTAAAATTGTGAAATTATTATCAATCACCATCTGCCAGTTGCCTTCTTCCAGTCACCTTCTACCACTCGCCATATGTCATTCACCTTCTACCACTTACCTTGTGCCACTCGCCTTATGCCACATGCCTTCTACCACTCACCATCTACCACTCGCTTTCTACCACTTGCCTTCTGCCACTTGCCATCTACCACTTGCCTTCTGCAACTCACCTTTTGCCACTCACCTTCTACCACTCATCATCTATCACTTGCCTTCTACCACTTTCCTTCTACCACTCGTCATCTTCCACTCACCTTATGCTAGTTTACTTTTACCAATCGCCTTATACCAGTTGCCTTATGCCAGTCACCTTTTACCAGTCGACTTCTGCCAGTCCCTTCTGCTAGTCGCCTTCCACCAATAGTCTTCTTCCAGTCACCTTTCACTAGTCGTGGACTCATTTTTTGTCAGTCGTTTGCTTTGTATCACTATCTATCCAAAAAAATAATATTGTAATTGTATGAGAGTCGATGTTAGGGTTAGCTATATATAATGGGGTACAAGGGGCGAATTGGGTGGGATATTTTTTATTTTTAATAAATTTAAGGCAAAAATTAGGCAGGAAAACTTATGATAACTTGGCAAATTTACCCTTAAAAAAATTGGATCCCAATTTTTTTGGGCGAATGGGTCGACTTATATGGTCCCAAAATTCACAAAATTAACATTGTGAAAATCCAAATATTTATGCTAAATTGTGAAATTCGCCACTATGCATAACCCTGGGCTAGAGGTAGTGACAACAGATCAGGCATATCTAATAGCCCTAATAGTCACTATGACAACCAGATGAACACATTTCATCTTTCGACTAGTGAGATGATGATGTCATTGGAGGATTTCTATAGGATTCTCCACGTTCTGATTGAGGGATTCTCTATCACCTCCACACACATTGTAGACATCAAAAATTATTATTTTTTGATAATATAATAATTACAAATTAATATACCTAAATACATCTTTTTTTCACCTTATAAATCATAATTAAATTAAATTAATTTAAAAATTTATTGCCAAAACCTTAACAACACCCCACAATTATTAAAAAGAAAAAAAGAATAATAATAAATCAAATATTGAAAACATCCCCTACATCCACAAAAATAATAAAAATACAAATAAAATAAAATAATAAATTCCTACCCATTTCCCTACACCATTAATAATTAATTAAACCTATATTAGGCTAATTAAATAAAATTAACTCCACCATCATGACCCCCATTTATGACCTCTCCTACATAGAAAATGACATAACTAATAAAATAATCATAATCTTAATCATTATTAATTAAACTAAAGCCCCTTTTTGTGTATTGATTAAAATTAAACAAAGTTCAAGGTAAATGCATTTATGAAAATTATCTAGAAAGAGGGAAAATAAGCCCCTCCCAAATCTCTAGAAATCTCCAAAATAAATATTGCACCTTCCACACACCTTCCCTCATGCCATAAAAATAAAAATTAAAATTAAAAGAAAAGGACAAGTCAAAAGTGTGTATTTACTCCACCTGGCCATAGGACAACCACATCAACATTTTGACAATTTTAAAATACCCTCTACAATCCCCCATGACCCTTGGGAAACTAATTTAAAATTACTTTTCCTCCCTCTAGGATTGCCTCTTTCAAGGAAATTTAATATGCCAAATCCCCACCCTTTACACCTCATCATTTTTGGCATTTTTAAATACCTCCACACTCCCCATGTGCCTTGGGAAACTAATTTAAAATTAGTTCCCTTTGCTTAGGCTACCCCTTTCCAAATAAATTAAATGAACCCCTCCATATCATCCCCTTCTATACTTTTCCCTCACCTACCTTGCCCATGTGGAGACCAAGTAGAGCCTATGTGGCATCCCACTTATCCAGTCCTAGAATTTCTATAAATATCATTTGCCATGGTCAAGGGAGGAGAGCCCATTTTTGAGCTAGTGTTATGCTATCAAAATCCTAACCTAACACTTACTTTAGCCTACTTTCCATTATATGCAACCTCCAACCATGTTCTAAGATCCCTCACACCCACTAACATTGTCATGGGTTGTTACAAACCTACAATTTTTAATTTGCAATAGTCGCTTTGAGACCACCTCCCCTAAGATGGTCCCACCTACTTCCTATCACATCCCTAGAGATGTTCACACCCCTAACACACAATAGCATCCACAACAAGTTTTCAGTGATAGTCACGCACTACAACAAGTATATTTTTGGTTTTCCTGCATTTCTCTTTCATACAACAACAATTATCTTTGGTTTTATTGTGGTTTAAATTTCATCTTGACTAAGGCCCAAATTATGTGGGACAATTTATCTACTAACTTGTGTTTTCTTGGTTGTGTGTAGGTCTTTCATTTATCTACAATAGCCTTTGCAAGATCACACCCACAAGCATTCACACCTCGATATATCCTGATCATATTCAGTTGTTGGAGAGAAACAAGAACATCATTTTTATTGAAAAATACCTTGGAGATTTCTTTGTAACTTGTAGAGATAAATATTTGTGTTTTACATTGTAAAAGATTGTATTTTTAATCAAAATTCACTGTATACCTTCTCTTTTTATCTTGGCATTTCTCTTGTTTGATGGTGGTTTCTCCTCCCTACAAAATGACACCTACCCTCCATCCTAGGAAACCATTCTAGCTGTTGGTATTTTACCATTTGAAAGAGTGGTAGGGTGCCAACATACCTTGTTGTAGATTCCATTTCACCACCACTTTTTGTAGTCTAGGGTAGGTTTTACATAAAATACACAAAACCACAACACACTTAAAATCAAACAAAACACAAAATAAACTCAAAATAAAAATTGATTGTTTGTTTGCTTTGTTTTCAAATTTTATCAACTTTAGTTAGATAGTGATTTTGTTTTGGAATTTTTTTCCAAACCTCACCATTTTGCCTCCATTCCACACACCCATGGCTCATTTCACCCAATAACAATAACCAGACTCGACACACCATCAACCTTATAAACTACATCCCACTTATCAATCACAACCAACCTCGCAATACTACCAATATCCTATCCATCATCAACCCCCACCTCAATATCCCCAACCATAAAATCCACCATCTCATCACTCACTCCCCATATATCATCACTCCCAACCCACCTATCATCAACCACCAATTCAATAGTATCATCAATACCCTCAACCAATTTATCAACATCCACACTCATCCAATCAACCTCAACCACCCACTCAACCATATCCATCACAACCGCCACCTAATTACACTCAGTCATATCCCACTTAGAATCAATCATCACCTCCATATCATCACAAACCCCTTCATATCAACCCCCACCAACTCATCCATATCAACATACCCCTAATCCATCACAACCATCCCCTCCATATTATCCACAATCCACTTCCCAACCATCTTACACTCCTACCCACACCCCTACCACATCATATCACATGCATCACATTTTGCCACAAGCCTCCCAAGAACCTCTCACCACTTCACACCAATCTTACCCATGTTCCCAACATCAACCATATTCATTACAACATTCATATCCAACACACTAACCTCAGTAACCTCATACCCCTTCACAACAACCTTCATATTTACCCCAACCTCCAACATATCAAGCTACACCTCCTCCCACTCAATATCAAAACCAACCTATTTTCCCTACCACACACATTCTTCCTCAACCCCAACGTCACTTCATGCCTCTTGCAGAGTCCTTATAATCTATATTTTGGAAACTTCTCGAGGTGCAAGTACTCTCATTACCCCACTAGAGATCGCATGATACACATCACCCGATATGTCTAGGGTCTCATACCGACCAATTTTGTGTCTACCATCACCAACGTGGTCATGATATCAATCATTTTAGAATATTGTATAGGATCTAATTGACCAAGGTGCCCTACTTGCCAAACATACTTCAACCCGCACTCAATAAAATATTGCAAATCATCAAGCTCCATCTTGCCAAGGTTTTATGGGTCTGATACATCATGACCATATTACTCCTACCTATCCCCACTTATCTACCGACACCCAACAAATACTAATTCCCATTCTCACCATATCCCCCAAACCATTACCACCTAACCCTATCATCACTCTTACCCAAAAATTAACTCATTATCTTAAACTTACCCCCACCCATGTCCAATTCCTAATCACCATACCCTCCACTTCTTCTTCATTCCAAAATCACACACCTACCCAAACACCCCTTCCATTACTCAAAGTTGTAAACCATCATTTGGATCCCCTCATAAACCTTACCCCTGGTCCTACCACTCCTATTTCTCAAGAAGAAGATCCCCATGTATTACCCCAAACCCTAATTAACTCTACATTCATATTACCAGACATTTCCCTCAACACTATCCCTCAATCAACCTCATCTGATCCTATTTCCTCATCTGAGGACACCCCTACCACTTCTATCATTTCAACCTCACTACCCCCTACAATCCCACACATTACTGTACATATGACTAATCTAGCTATAGGCGAATACTTTATACATAATGTAACCATTAAAAACCTACCACATGTAGAGTCTATCAAAGATTCTGGTAGACCACAAGATGAGCCTTTCACCATAGGCACTATTGTACCCTTAGGCTCACCACCTAACCACACCAATTTTGTTTATGGGGGACTTAATACACCTACATTATCATCCACCTCCATTTTCTTCCAAGATTATTTTTGTGCTAACATTAACTACCTCTCCAACCATATTTTGTCATATGCTATTTTCAAAAATTCCATTGGCAAGGTTTTGGATTAGGATGCTATGAAAAAGGTAGCTATATCCCTATATAACTCCCATATAAATTACCCAATACCCAAGAAATCATGGGTAGATCGATTTGGTTTCCTACTTCATTGACCTCACCCAACACCCCATCAAACCACCCTTCCTCTTACAATTTGACTCGATGCACCATGATACCTTTCAGACTTGGCTGCCATCCCACATTGCATTTTTTTGTGCTTTCCTCACCTCCTAGGGCATTTACTTTTTCACATTACCTCCTTAGGAATTTTTTTTCACATTGCCTCCTTGGGCACCCTTTTTACACTCGCCCCCTTGGGCTATGCACTTTTCACTCACATCCTTAGGCTACACACCTTTTGTTTCCCTTTTCCCCCTTTTTTATATAGTTTACATGTGGTCCTTTCTTGTCTAGGTCTGCTCTTTTTCCAAGGTTGCATTATGTCCCTTTTCCCCCACCACATACTTCTACTCATGCCTTCCCTTATCTCCTTAACCAAAGCTCTTACCATACATGAAGTGAATGAGGAGGATATAGACCACTCTAATACCTCACCTTTACCACCACCTCATATTACAAACCACCCCATGTTAACATCCTCCCATAATCTTGTTGAATCTTTGTCACCCTTTTCCCAATCCAAATTAGTCCATGATTTTGATCCGCAACATGACTTCCCTTTAACCATTGATGCTATTGTTATTTTGGGTCCTATATCTACCCATACCAATTTTATGATTGGGGGACTTGACACTTCCAAATTTTCTTTGAAATCATCCCACGACGTATCCGTTTATTTGGGTACCTCACTCTAGACCTTGAGGAGAATGATGAAGATGATGAATACATAGCATCTGAATGGATACCGCTTTGTCTCAATGACTTTGTTGAAACCACCACCATTCATACTATCTCATATGATACCTCATGAGATGAATTCAAATGAAAATTTGAATTATTTTCCATCTCTCCTGATCCTCGTTCGCCTCCACACCCTCCTCCATGCTTACGGTCCTTTATGCATAATATATATATTATGCATAAAGTCCCATAAGAGTGGAGGAGGGCATGGAGGTGAATGAGGATCAGGATATATATTAACATATCCCCTATAATCCTTATATATACACTTTATTATATTGATAAATATATGCTTATCACCTTTTTGTTCAATTATTGTGACCATGTTCTCCACATACCCCTTTCACACCATCTACCTTCACCATTGTAGGAGAGTTTCAAACTGCTACCATCTTCTCATATCCTTATTTCACCTTCTTTGCCCAATTACAAGACTACTTGAATACTAGATCCTTCCCACCTAATTTTCCATCCACCTCCAAGTGAGAATTCAAGAAAAAAGCATTGCGATATGTGCTATTGGGGGAAATTATATACAAAAGAGGTTATTATGGTATCCTACTTAATTGTTTGGAACCCCAAGATACCCAAAGGGCAATTGCTCAAGCACATGATAGTACATGTGAGGGCCACTTCAGTGGATTAGCTATTGCTAAACAACTTTTATGAGTGGGATACTACAGGTCCACCATGGAGTATGATTGCTTTGAATATGTTAAGAGATGTATTAAATACCAAACACATGCTCATTTGACTCATGTGTATTCCCAAGCCCTTCAGTCCATACAAGCATTTTGGTAATTTTCCCAATGGGTTTTGGACTTGATTGGAAACATTTCTCCCACTTCTTTCAGACAATACACTTTTATTATAACGACTACTGAGTAATTCATTAAATGAGTAGAGGTAATCCCTCTTGCCTCGACTATTGGTGCTAAAATTGTTGAATTTATCCTCCACCATATTATATGTTATTTTGGGATACCATATAATATCATTTCATATAATGGTCCTCCATTCAAAAACAAGAATTTTTCAACCTTTCTCAAAAATACCGTATCCACCACAACTTTTCTACCCCCTACTACCCACAAGCTAACAGGTTGGCTGAAGCACCTAATAAAACTATTTTTTCCATCTTGAAGAAGATCATTAAAGAAAATCATAGGGATTGACACCTACAATTACCTCTCATGCTATGGGCTTATTGTACCAACATTCACACCCCTACTAGGGCAACTCCTTTTTCATTGATTTATGGCACTGAGGTGGTTATGCCTTTAGAGCTTGGAATTTCACCACTCTATATTTTTGTTGGACATTTTGAGTAGTTGAGTTGCCATTGATGTTAAGAGTCAGTTTCAGTGAGCAGTGCAAGAAGAAGCAGTTTCAGTAACCAGTGCAAGAGGAAGATTGTATCAAGGCCAAAGGAAAAATATTATAATATTTTATTACAATATTCCAGTTAAAGGTTGATTTGAAGAAAATTGAAGACCATGAAGTGATCATTCTCCAAGTTCTCTAAAAAAACTAGGTGGCAGATTTGAAATGATAAGGTTTAATTATTTAAATTTAAATATTTAAACTAAGATTTAAATAATCCTTTTGGCACCAAAGTTAAAGGATATATTAAATCGAATTTAAAAATTCAATATACTCGTCGACATTGGAATATGTTATGGTTTGCATATAAATAATGCCAAGGTTTGGCATTTGAAAACCATCCTATGCAAACGATTTTTTGGCTCGTGCAAAGCAGAGAAAGGCTTGTGCATTTTTGCATGTGTGTTGAGTGTAGAAGAGGACAACAATTTGTGTCCTCCAAAATTCACTCGAAGCCCCTAGTAGCTAAGTTGGAAACTAAAGGCTACATTAGAAGCATTCAAGAACACTAGGTGCGGGTTCAAACCTCACATACTCCATTTTTGCCAAAGGGAATATTGTGTTGTGTTTGTGTCATTCGAGGAGGAGGAAATCAAAGGCGCATTCATACCTTTTGGTTCTTGTGGAGCGATGTAGCCCAGTTGGTGGGCGCAAGCGCTTGGGGAAGAGCCATCAATGAATCAAATACCGCCAAGATCTTTTGGAAAGAATTAATAGAGGTATGCAAATTATTTGGGTTGAATTGGCTTGCAAAAAATAAAAGAGGGACAAATATTTTTTGTTTTCTAAAGGTTTATTTTAATTAAGGTTTTTTCATAATTAATTTGGATTATAAGTTATTTAAGGGAGTTAAAAGGGGTTTGCAAAACTTTAATTTTTGTGCAGTTTTTGAGTGATTAAGGAGTGATAAGGTAGTAAGGAAAGTTATTATTTTTGAGTTTTAGTGGCATTGGATATTATTTTAAAGTTGGATATTATAAGGTGTATTTGAGTAACTTATTTTTATATATATTTTGGGTGTTTGCTAAAATCAATATGGAGCAATAAGGTGTTCTTGAGAGTTTCTATTATTTTTGTATTGTGAATTATTTGAAAGAGATTTTGTCATCTAAACCTTTGAGATTGGCAAATAAATTATTTGTGGTTGAGAAAGGTTTTTGAGGTCTACTCTTCATAAAACAAAAAGGTATGGGCACATTCTAATTTGGTTGAGGTTTTTTGAAAATAATATTGGAGTGAAAAGGACTTGGTTAAGTTTTCCTTTGTTGGTTTGTTGAGTTGATGATTTTTCTGAAATGGAATTAAATGCTATAAACTTTGTTTGATAAGCATTGTTGGATATTTTGAGTGAGTGAATGCATGCTTCATTTTTGGGTGATTGATATCCCTTGTTGTTGAGTTTGAATATTGGATTAGGGTTTGCAATATCATGAGTATCATTGTTATGTGAGATTGTTTGATAAACATTGTTGGAAATTATTGAGTGAGTGTTCATATGCTTGGACTAAGGTTTGTGAGCAAGAAGTATTTCATTGAGTGATTTATTGAGTTGAGTTGATTGGGCCTAGTCAAGTGGAAGTGTTGAAGTGATGGTTTAAGTTCTGTGAAACAAATTGTTCTATATTCTAATATTATTTGAGAAATATATTGAAAGTGATTGAGCATTATTGTGAGTAAGAAGCATATTGAGTTTCTAACAAATTCTCTATCTATTTTTGTGAGATAGAAAAATATTTTGTGTGAAGATTTTTAGTGTGATTGAAGAGGTTTTCTATGATATATTGACTTGAGTAAGCCTCTGTGGAAGCTTACAATGCATATTTGAAGAAAGTCTTTGTGAAGAATTGTTGAGAAAATTGGACAAGTTCTAGTGAAGAATTGTTGAGCAGATTTGAGGTAAGTCTTAGTGAAGGCTTGTTGAACAGATTGAATGAGTTCTAGTAAGGACTTGTTGAGCATATTTGAGGTAAGTCTTGGAGAATACTTGTGGACAGATTGGTGTGATATTTTGTGGAATCTTATAATACAGATTTGAAGATAAATATTGAGAGCATATTGAATAAGTCCTTGAGAGGACTTGTGGATAGAGTTGAGGTAAATATTTGAGAAGACTTGTGAGGAAAGTTGATGGATTGATTTGTTAAAACCTTGAGTTAAAGTTTGGAGCAGATCTAGAAAAGTTTATTTGTGATTGAGTCAAGCTTTGTGTTAAGGTTTGAGGATAGATTTGAGGATAGAGTTTAGTGCATATTTGAGGATAGGTTTGTGCCAAACTAGAGACAAATATCAAGCAGATTTGTGCTAGACAAAAAGACTATGTTTAGTATAGATCATAGGATAAATATTGAGAAAATTTGTGTTAGATCTAAGGACTATGTTTAATACAAATTAGAGAATAGATATTAAGAAATTTGTGCTATACTGAAGGACAATGTTAGTCCAGAACTGAGACAAAGCTAAGATCAAGCTTTGGAGGTGACAGAGTATAGAGGACAACAGTCTCTAGTGGATAGAGGTACATTAGCCAGGGTAGTGAGGATAGGTCTTCTAAGTGAGGACATGAGTCTTTAGTGGATAAAGATCCATTAGCCAATATAGTGGAGGTAGTAGTTCTTCTAGAAGATCACCAACCAGAGTAGAGGAGGAGTTCTCATCTGGATAGAGATCCACAAACTAGCTTAGGGTTTGGTTTCTCTTGTAGATAGAGATCCATGAACTTGATTAGGAGATTGGTGTCTCCTTTGGACAGAGGTCCATAAAAATTGTAATAGGGAAATGATTCCCAAGATATTTGTTGAGAAACTTTTAGTGAAATATTTTCTTTGTAGAGTAGCCCACATTGGGTGAACCACGTTAAATTGGTGTTTCTATTGTGTGTGGTGATTTGTGCATTGCTTTAGTTATTTCTATTGATATTTCCATTTATTATATTAGATAATACATTTTGAGAAAGAAAATTAAAAAGTGATATTATACTATTCACCCCTCCTCTCAATATAAGCTTGTGTTCTTCAATTGGTATCAGAGCAAGTTCCTTTGGAAGAGTTTAACAACTTTAAGGAAAATATTTCAAGAACACAAATGGATTCTAAAAGTGGATCCTCAAATAATTTAGCACTAGTATTTTATGGGAGCGATTATGTATTCTGGAGTATGAGAATGAATATTTACCTGATGGCACTTGCCAATGAAATATGGGAAGTAGTTGAAAATGGATACACACCACCAACTACTCCACAAATAGATAAATATGGAAAGCTTATACATAATTACAATTCAAGATAAATGAATGTAATTTTGAGAGGTTTGCATAGAATTTTTTTTGTTAAGGTTATGCATTGCAAATCAGAAAAATAAATTTGGGATAAGTTGCAAAGCATATATGAAGGAGATAAAAATGTCAAAAGGGAAAAGTTACAAAATATCAAGGGACAATTTGAAGAAGTAAGAATGAAGGATGAGGAAAACATTAGTGTTTATCTACTTCATGTAGATGAGGTTGTTAACTCCATGCAAGGACTTGGACTTGAATGTCAAGAATCTGACGTTTGTGATAAGATCTTAAGATCTCTTCCAAAGAGGTTTAGTGAATAAATTTCAGCTATAGAGGAATAAAAACATGGTGATATTTTGACAAGGGATGAATTACTTGGCATCCCTACAGCTTTTGTCATGATAAAAAAAGAACCTAATCTCCAAAAAGAAGCAACCTTCAAAGCTACTAAGAAGATAAAGGGTAAGAAGTCATATTCAACCAATGAGTCATCTAGTGATGAAGAAGAAAATTATGGCAAAAGGAACAAGGATCCAAGAAATTTTAAAGGTACAAAATCTATTAAATGTTTTAATTGTGGAAAGTATGGTCACTATGCAACTGATTTTCAATAAGCTAGAAATAGCAATGATGAAGAAAAACAAGATCATAAGGACAAGGAATCAGAAAACACAGGTACCAAAAGAAAAGCAGGGATGATCAAGGCAAGCAAGGAAAGAAGTTCTTTCAAATATAGAAGAGGAGTTACTATGTAGACAAGCTAAGTAAGTACTCAAGTGATAGTGATAATAGTTCCTCAGATAATGATAAATATGAAGTTCTATTTCTGACAAAATAAAAGAAAGTGGTTAAGAAAAGGTCACCAATAATCCTCAAATATTTTAGATGTGGCAACTTTGGTCATCTTGAAGATAGTTGTACAAATAGTGGTTTCAATTTTAGTGATGATGAATATGGAGATACACTTGAAGGACTATAAGATAATATTCTAATGACACTATAAGAAGAAGGAGGTGATCCTATAGAAGACAAGTCATAAAAGAATGAAAATATTTTCAAAGGTAAACAAATAGAGGAAGAATCAGAAACATGAGAAGTTGATCTTGAAGGTAAACTTATTAATGCCCTTGATGCATTAAATAAGGTAAGAAATCAAAACTCCCAACTTAAGCTTCAATTTCAATAATGTGATGAAGAGAAAGGAAAGCTTATAGAAGATCTAAATAAGTCAATTGCTAAGACAAGGTAGTTTAAAGATAAGTTAGAAGCAAATATCTTAGAATGTGAAAGGTTAGAACATGAAGTGGCTCTACTAAGGGAAGAAGTAAAAGAGTCTAAGGACAGGTTACACAAGTTTGGAAAGAGATCAAATATTGTAGATAAGATGATCAAAGTACAAATATGGTCAACAAAAAAAATAGGTATTTGTTTTAAAAAGTTTCAAAAGAAACAAGGAGAGGAGTCAACCTCATGTTTTGAAGAAGAAGAAAATTTAGAAGAAGTGTAAGAGAGAGTGAGACTTTTGAGGATGAGTTGGACAACAAAAATTTCAAAAAATAAAGAAACAATGCACAAATGAGGAACAAATGGAACATAAATCAGCATAGGGCAAAAGAGACTAAGAGACCAATGAGGTCAAGGCAAGGTAGTTTCAATGGATGATGTTTCTCATGTCACATATTTGGGCACAAGGATTCACAATGCAGGACACATGAAAGACAGGAATATGGGAACATAAAAAACAGGTAGTTTTTTATGGGTATTGCTACTCATGCAATAATTTTGGTCACAAAGCAGTTAATTGTAGGGTTCATGACAGGAATAGATATGGCTTCACCTAGAGAAATCTCAAGATATTTGAACCTCCAAGGAATAATAACATTAAGTGTTATAAGTGTAATAATGATGGGCATACAACAAGATGGTGTAGAGTAGACATTCCAGAGACAAGCAGGAATAGGAAAAGTCAAAGGAATTAAAAGGATCAGATAAGGAGGAAAGTTGAAAAAGGTAAAGATCAATGCTTTCTGGGAGTAGAAATACTCCTACCCTAGAATTAACCACCTCAAGAGGATGTGGGGGAGGGGCTAAGCTAAGATTTTCATTCTTAGAATTGAGCCCCAAAGGTGACCCTTTGCCATTGATGTCAAAGGGGGAGAGATTTGAGTTAGAAGGAAAGCATTCAGTCAGGGGAGCATTTTCTTAGGGGGAGAAAAACAAAAAAAGAAAAAGGATATGATAAAAAGTAATTGGGTTACCATAAATGACAAAGGGGGATACTGTTAGACATTTTGAGTAGTTGAGTTGTCATTGATGTCAAGAGTTAGTTTTAGTGAGTAGTGTAAGAAGAAGTAGTTTCAATAAGCAGTGCAAGAGGAATATTGTATCAAGGCCAAAGGAAAAATATTATAATATTTTATTATAATATTCCAGTTAAATTTTAATTTGAAGAAAATTGAAGACCATGAAGTGATCATTCTCCAAGTTCTCTAAAAATCCCAGGTGGTAGATTTGAAAGGATACGGTTTAATTATTTAAATTTAAATATTTTAAGTAAGGTTAAAATTTAAATTTAAATAATCCTTTTGGCACCAAAGTTAAAGGATATATTAAATCGAATTTAAAAATTCAATATACTCTCTAACATTGGAATATTCTATGGTTTGCATATAAATAATGCCAAGGTCTGGCATTTGAAAACCATCCCATGCGAACGATTTTTTGGCTCATGCAAAGGAGAGAAATGCTTGTGCATTTTTGCATGTGTGTTGAGCGTAGAAGGGGACAATAATTCATGGCCTCTAAAATTCACTCGAAGCCTCTCATAGTTGAGTTGGTAGAAAAAGGCTGTATTAGAAGCATTTGAGAATTCCATATGCAAGTTCAAACCTCATGCACTTCATTTTTGGTGAAGGGAAGATCGTACTGTGTTTGCATAGTTTGAGGAGGAGGAAATCGAAGGTGCATTCATTCCTTTTGTTTCTTGTAGAGCCATGCAGCCCAATTGGTGGGCACGAGCACTATGAAAGCACTTGGGGGAGAGCCATAGGAAGCTCTATCCTGCCAAGGCCTTTTGGATAACATTAAAAGAGGTATGTGCATTATTTGAGTTGAATTGGCTTGTGAAAAAATAAAAGGGGAAAAAATATTTTTTTTTCCAAAGGTTTATTTTAATTAAGGTTTTTGCATAATTAATTTGGATTATAAGTTATTTAAGGGAGTTAAAAGAGGTTTGCAAAACTTTAATTTTTGTGCTAAGTTTTTGAGTGATTAAGGAGTGATAAGGTATTAAGGAAAGTTATTATTTTTGAGTTTTAGTGGCATTGGATATTATTTTAAAGTTGGAGATTATAAGGTGTATTTGAATAACTTATTTTTATGTATATTTTGGGTATATGCTAAAATCAGTATGGAGCAATACGGTGTTCTTGAGAGTTGCTATTATTTTTGTATTTTGAATTATTTGAAAGAGATTTTGTCATCTAACCCCTTGAGATTGGAAAAAAAATTATTTGTGGTTGAGACAGGTTTTTGAGGTCTACTCTTCATCAAGTAAAAAGGTATGGGCACATTCTTATTTGGTTGAGGTTTTTTGAAAACAATATTAGAGTGAAAAGGACTTGGTTAAGTTTTCCTTTGTTGGTTTGTTGAGTTGATGAGTTTTCTAAAGTGGAAGTAAATGCTATAAACTCTTGTTGATAAGCATTGTTGGATATTTTGAGTAGTGAATGCATGCTTCATTGTTGGGTGATTGAGATCCCTTGTTGTTGGGTTTGAAGATTGGATTAGGATTTTCAAGATCATGAGTATCATTGTTATGTGAGATTTTTTGATAAAAATTGTTGGAAATTATTGAATGAGTGTTCATATTCTTGGACTAAGGTTTGTGAGAAAGAAGCATTTCATTAAGTGATTGATTGAGTTGAGTTGATAGGGCCTAGTCAAGTGGAAGTGTTGAAGTGATAGTTCAAGTTATGTGAAAAAAATGTTCTATATTATAATTTTATTTGAGAAAGAGAATGAAAGTGATTGAGTATTATTGTGAGTAAGAAGCTTATTGAGTTTCTAATAAATTCTCTATATGTTTCTGTGATATTGAACAAGATTCTGTGTGAAGTTGTTAGTGTGATTGAAGAGGTTTTTTGTGATAGATTGAGTTGAGTAAGCTTTTGTGGAAGCTTACAATTCAGATTTGAGGTAAGTCTTGGTGAAGACTTATTGAGCATATTGGACAAGTTCTAGTGAGTACTTGTTGAGCAGAATTGAGGTAAGTCTTGGTGAAGGCTTTTTGAGAAGATTGAATGAGTTCTAGTAAGGACTTGTTGAGCATATTTGAGGTAAGTCTTGAAGAAGACTTGTAAATATATTGGTGTAAGCTTTTGTGGAAGCTTACAATAAATATTTGAAGATAGAGATTGAGAGCATATTGAATAAGTCCTTGAGAGGACTTGTGGATAGAATTGAGGCAAGTCTTTGAGAAAACTTGTGAGCAGAGTTGATTGATTGATTTGTTTAAACCTTGAGTTAAAGTTTGGAGTAGATCTAGAAAATTTAATTTGTGATGGAGTCAAGCTTTGTGTTAAGGCTTGAGGACAAATTTGAGGACAGATTTTGGTGTAGATTTGAGGACAGGTTTGTGTCAGACAAGAGACAAATATTGAGCAGATTTGTGCTAGACAAAAGAATTATGTATAGTCCATATCAAAGGACATATATTGAGCATATTTGTGTTAGATCGAAGCACTATGTTTAATACAAATCAAAGAAAAAATATTGAGCAATGTGTGCTAGACCGAAGGTCTATGTTTAGTGTAGATCTGAGATAGATCTGAGAACAAGCTTTGGAGGTGACAAAGTATAGAGGACGACAATCTCTAGTGGATAGAGGTCCATTAGCCAGGGTAGTGAGGATAGGTCTTTTGAGTGAGGACATGAGTCTTTAGTGGATAGATATCCATTAGACAATATAGTGGAGGTAACAGTTCTTTTAGAAGATCACCAGCCAGAGAAGAGGAGAAGGAGTTCTCCTATGGATAGAGATCTACAAATTAGCTTAGTGGATTGGTGTCTCTTATGGATAGAGATCCATGAACTTGATTAAGTTATTGGTGTCTCCTTTGGATAGAGGTCCATAAAAATTGTAATAGGGAAAGGATTCCCAAGAGATTTATTGAGAAAATTTTAGTGAAATATTTTCTTCGTGGATTAGCCTACATTGGGTGAACCACATTAAATTGGTATCTCTATTGTGTGTGGTGATTTGTGCATTGCTTTAGTTATTGCTATTGATATTGCCATTGATTATATTGGATAATACTATTTGGAAAAGAAAAGTAAAAAGTGATCTTATATTGTTCACCCCCTCTCATTATAAGCTTGTGTTCTTCAATTTGCTTACAGGAATTTGTGGATGATGATACAACTCGACAAGCATGACTCGATCAATTAACCCTCATTGATGAACATTAGATTAATTCCATTGAACATATTTGAGTTTATCATGATTGCATCAAGGGAGACTATGATTGCAAGGTTCATCCTCATGAATTCCAACTAGGTGACCTTGTCCTTAAAGCTAACCAACAATAGTCCTACATCCTGATGAGGCACTTAAATGCCTCATTTTTGTCATATTTTGAACATCTAAAAATTTCCTAAAATAAAATATGATATTAATTTATGCCAATTATGTTATTTGTTAAGTGTTTGCATGATTTAATGTATAGAAGCACTGTACCTTGTTTTGACTATTTTTTAACATCTTTTTACTCTATTTTTGCATGATTTGTTAGTGAAAAGTATATAATAAATTTGGTAGCCAATAGAGTGTGCTAATATTTGTGGTTGCATCATATCATTTGAAATTTTTCCCACTCTAAATACAAAATGGTAAGATTTTTGGGTGCTAGATCCACCATTCTGCTGAAAACTAGATATTCCAGCTACAATAGTAGCCTCATATAAATTCCAACCACCTATCATAATAAATGGAGGCATTTAACTTGTCAAAAAAAATAAATGGGAACAATGGGAAACAATTAAGGTAGACTTAGGAAGACTCCTGATCCACATGGAAGCACTTCCATGTGGTCCAAACGTGAGAAAAAAGACATAAAGGAAAAACTACAAGTACAGTTGGAAACAACATATAAAATTTAGAATTGTGCAAATATTAAGTGTTAGAGTTAAAGTGCACTATGCCTTCAGTTTGACACTTGTCAGTTTCATTGAAAAGTGTCATGTTCATCATATAGGCCTTCTGCCTATATATGTAACACATTTTTATCAATAAAAAATCCCTTTAGTTTCTCCTCCTAACATTTGGTATCAGAGCAGGCTTTCCCTACCCTATGAAAACCCTTGAGGGGGGATTTCCCTCATGGAAATCCTCCCTCCCCCTCATTTTTTCCCTATTTTTTAATTTTTTACCGAGGGAGTATGCTCTCCATCATTTGATGGATCAGAAACCAGATGGTAGAAAATTAAAGTTTAGTTTTTTAGGGTTTGCAGATCTTAATGGGGTTCATGGATTGTTGTTATCTCTTCAATGGTACCTTGTTCGATTGGGGGAAGGCGCGGAGCTGCTGGCCGTCCCAGAAACTATTATTATTGTTTGTAGATCCCAGATCGCAGTGATGCAGTGGCGGAGCTCCGAATTTATGGTGGCTTCTGCTACAATGGTGAACCATGTGACTTAATTGAAACTGGAGAATTTTTTTTAGAGCGGCGGTGCTATCTTTGGCAGTAAAATCATAGACCTGCAGTAATCGTAGCAATCAAAGAAATTGCTGCTGTTTCCATTGGTGTGAAGGGAGAGCGAATTTGGTGGTGAATTTAAGGCAGAGGAGAAGATCTGCATGCGATTGCCGGGGTTTCGTCGCTGAGGAGTGTAGAGGTTGAAGGCCGTCATGATGGGGAAAAGCAGGGGAATTTCCGAGCAGTATGGCGCGGGTTCGAGTCCCCGGTATGTGCAAATGCAGGGCGAACCTCCCTCGGCCGCCTCTTTTTCTCACCGGCCTGAATGGGAGAATATTTTTGATGAATTGCCCCAGGCAACGGTCATTGACGTCACTGATAGCCACCGTAGCAGTGGTTACGGAGGCGGCAACGGCTATGGTGGTGGTGGCAACGACGGGTCCCAATCTGGATGCGGCTATATTTTTTTTTTAAAACTTCGTAATGGAAATATCTTCCCTTCTAGCATTCTCAGGCAGTTTCTGGTGGGTTTAGTGCCGAAAGGAGGTGGTTTGGAGGTCCTGTCATGGACGCTTAGTTTCAATTCCTTTTTTCCACGGTAGAGCAGCAGGAGATGCAAAACCGCCTCACCAGCTGAAAAAAAAAATGGCGTCAGACATTCTTCGAATTCCATCAAGCATGGCGCAGAGGCAAGACTTGCATATCCGTGTTCTGTCGTGAAATTTTGCTGCTGCTACGATGCTGTTCTGTCATGGACGATCCATTTTTTTTAAAATCTAGCGGGTGTTCAGTTTAGTCCATGATAAAGCTAGGCGAGATAGTTCAATTCGTGAATAACATGTTGTCATTAAATTTGGCTTTGGACCTGTAAGCCCACGTCTAGATGATGGATTTTTAGGCATAAGAATGAGCGTTTCGGTGGTCAAATGCACGTTTCTGCGTTTTCAATATATTTTTAGGAGGTCTCTCGCTTTCGCCCGCCAGAGAGAGGAGCTTCTTCAACACCTTAATGACGGCGCTAGGAAGCACTCGATATCGTGGAGAAGATTTGATAGCTGAGCGACGTTGAGCGGTGGGTAGGGCGTGGGAATGCGTTCGACGCCCTTGGAGGAGTTGGCGATGCACAGAACCATAGGAGGTCGATGATCTGCTGACCGTTCACCCACCTCCCTGTTGGCTCCACACGTGGCGTCAGATCTTGGAGGTGTACGTGGCCCGGTGTTGCTCTGTATCGCCCACATGGCAGGTGGCCGTAGTGTTGGCCGCCACAGCAACGTGTTGACTTCCAGTTTGTCTTCCAGTAATAATGATTATCATAAGGGGTATTTCCTTTTAAAAATGTATGGCCGCCTTATATAGTGGGGCATATGGATTTATAGTGGGTGGACAACTTTGGTTTTAAATGTAAGAAAAGTGCCCATGATTATTGGCCAATATTTTTCCCACATGTGGTGGAAGGGCTTCATAGGGCCCATGTAATTCCCCTACGTGGGAAATTTTAATGCTATTTTTTTATTTCGCCAGAGAGCGATGCCGCCACAGAGCGAGGTTTTAGATGCTGTCTTGGAGAGGCATGTTGTTTTTCATTATGATGAAGGCCCCTTTGATAATGGAATATAGGGGTATTTATAGTCGTTGGAAACGTTTTTCCACGACGGACACAATGGTGGTGTCATATTGTAATTTTGAGGCTATTTCATTTCAGTTTTTTAGCCTCAAAGTTCTTATACCTTGGAGTGCACTCTCGGTTGTACCCGACACTCCCAAGGTAATTTTATATGTGATCCTTGTACCTAGTGATCCTTTCTATACACTTGGTGAATGTAGCGGCTGGTTACCCATGCATTTCGGTGGGATGACTTGGTCACCATAAGGACACTTATACTAGGGACTACAGACAAAGACACCCTAGACTCTATCCGAGGTCTTTTTCGGATCTACTTCTGAAGACTACAGACGAAGACACTTCAGAAGATTCTCTTCTTTTCTTCTTCTCTCCTCCTATTTTGATCTATGGCTCATTTTTATTGTATTGAGTGTATTATCGGCAGAGACCGACACTCTTATATGGCTCGTTTTCCCTTTCATTAGGTGCATTTTTTGTCAGAGACCGACACCTTCTAGATTGAGTTCACCATGAGGAGGGATTTCATACTCATGGTGAATCTAGTTAGTGACCTACGAGTGGCAACATCCTCTGAGGATGACCTACAGAGGCAACAGACCTAGATGTGGCTGACCCTGAGGCACTTAGACGGCTGACCCAGTGGCAACAGACCCGTTGAAGTGGTTGACCCTGAGGCAATAGACCGAGATGTATACACAGTGGATCTAGCATTATTCATAGTTGGAGAGCCAAGCGCAAAGAGCACGAGCCTAGACCAAAAAAAGAGGATGATAGGTTATTTTTTAGAGAAGTCAACATTAAGGGGGAATGTTACCTAATGTTGACTTGCTTTGTTTTTTATTTAGTTAGGATAGTGCACTTTAAGGGGGAATGTTAGAGTTAAAGTGCACTATGCCTTCAGTTTGACACTTGTCAGTTTCATTGACAAGTGTCATGTTCATCATATAGGCCTTCTGCCTATATATGTAACACATTTTTATCAATAAAAAATCCCTTTAGTTTTCCCTCCTAACATTAAGGAGGTCACACACTAGGTCAGGGGAGTAAGGTGTAAATGGTTTTAATATGTCTAAAAAGTTAATAAAATACCAGTTGTATGTTTGAATACACTCCTACTCAATCGAAATTGGCAGTAATAGCATAATCCTATGGCTCTACCTTATATTCCGAAATTGCTCAAGGGCAGAGTTGAATTGTTTCGACAGAAAATGCAAAAAGGTATCCATTTCAAAAGTATAAAGGAATAATAAAGAAAAGACAGGTGTGATAAACAATCTTAGGCTTTTTTGACCCTGTTCTAAAATAAAGTAGGTAAATCAGTAGAATTGTGTCTTAATATAGACTAGGTCTCCTGCAATAAAGTAGGTAAATCAGAAACAACCAGCAAGGAAGATTAATTTAGGGATTACAAAAATTCATGTAGGAAAGTATTATATATAGGATGCTCCCTCATTGGTTGAGCTAGGTCCATAGAAGTCCAAGTAGAAATACATGTAAGAAGCAAACAAAGTCTTTTGTAACCGTTATGATTTAAATATTTGAACAAAGTGCAGTCTTTTATTCATCTGTATGAGATTATGAGTTTATGAATGATTAGTCCTTAGCCTTGGAGTATACATTATTCCCTATAGACCAACGAGAAAGGTCCCACTCTAAGGACTAGAAGGGAGGATCAAAAAGTGCAAGTTTTTGGATTAATTCTATTTTGCATAATTTTTGTCAATTTATTGTTTTCAATTTATGCAACAGTACTAACTTTTGTCTTAGCATAATTTATTTGATGATGCAAAGTGTGATTTGTTTTTACAACCGATTGATCCCTATTTTAAACACCTATGTTTTATGTAATTTCATTTCTACTGTAGTTTATGACAATTTTTCCAACAACATTTGTTGACAATTTTTTGCAGCATTTTTTAATAGTTTCTAGTAGTATCAATTTTAGCAAGATGATTTCAATTTAAACATTTTCCTTTCCAAGTCATTTCCATTATCAAGAGTAAATAGGCTTTTCAATTCTACAAATACTCAATTCTAAAACTGTAGTTTAGAATTGTCAACTTTCTACAACTGTAGCTTTAAAGATTCAATTTCTGCAATTTCAATTCTATCAGGTAAAATAGTTTCATTTCTACAATTTAGGATTAAAAGTGAACTTGAAAGACCCAAAAAAATTGTTTCACTAAATAATATTGTAACATAACTGCCTGAACTATAATTTACCAAAACTTGTTATCGTAGATAGCCTTGGACATCACCCTAGATTTTACAATCATAAGAATTAAATGATGAAAATAATGACACTCATAATTTTTGGCACCGTTGTCGGGGAACATAGGTGTTGTTCGTAGGTAACATAGTCAAACCAATTGTCATTTTGTGATTTTTCACTTTAGAGTGCAAATTCTGAAAACAATAACTTGTAGGAGAAACAGTTACAACAAAACTAAAAATTATATTTCAAAACATTTAGATAACAAGCATGAATGAATAGTTTAAGGGATGAGAAAGAAATATTCATCAAGTCTAGCCCCTTACCTATCATAGGTAGACGATACTCATGCCAAGACGATGAATTGCCTGCATTTGAACTTCCTAAAGTAGTTGAAAGGAAACCACCATCTTCACCATCAAGAAGTATAGGATCCCCTGAACAAGAAATATTAGAGGAACCATCTACTAGTACTCCACCTACTCTTCTATCCATACCATCAAGAAAATTTAGATAAATCTATACCAGGTGTTGGAATGATATCATGGAAGATATGCAAAACCAAGATAGGGACAGTAATACCCCTAATCAAGCAGATAATCCTCCTCCTTCTAGGAATTTTGAATTCCCCATTTGATTGAATCCTACACAAAATTCTCCTATGAAAATAATTTCACCTTAAGTACTTCCAAAATTTAGGGGGGTTGTATTCGAATATCCTGACCAATTCTTGTTTAAGTTTAAGGTGGTGTGTCAAACTTATGATTATGTAAATGAAAACCAAAAGCTTAAAGTGTTTTCTTCTACACTCAAAGATGCAACTTTACGTTGGTTTATGAGTCTATAACCTGAATCAATCCAAACTTGGGAACAAATGGAGAGTGAATTCTTGGATAAATACCAAGAGTATTGTAGGGTAAGAAATAGAAAAGATGAATTGTTTCGAATCAAACAAGAAGAGGATGAGAATTTAGAATATTATCTTGATAGGTTTGCTTTTATACAAAATAGATGTGGGTCTGTAGAACCAAAAATGTGTAAATCCATATTTTTGAGAGATTTACAAGATGATTCCAGGTAAGTATTAGATTTAATGGGCAAGGGAGATGTGAACACCCTTGACATTGATGATATTTTAGAATAATGCATAAATTACTCTAGCACAAATAAGACAAAAGTAGAGTACTAAAAATAGTGAGATAAAAGAGCTAATGGAGGAAATGACCAACATGAAAACTGATATTCTTTTGCAATTGAATGCCACATTAGGGGAGATGAATGCATAATATAACTCCACATCATCCCTAGCTATTTACTTCCCAAGATGCATAAATAAGAATGCTTTGCAAGATTGCTCCTTGAACAAAACCTCTATTTCAGCTATTTTTAGCATTTGTTCAAAGGAATATATCACTGATAAATTCCATTTGCTTCCACAAATCAAAAAATGTCCTAGAAACACAGACTGAGAAACTTAGTTTCTTTGGGTAAAAAAAAGGGGAAATTTTTCACAATACCAATATACCCATGTTTTTCCTAAAAATTGGGGACATAATCCATAGAATATGTCATGGGGTTATTCAGAACCACCCCAATAGTCTTGGAATAATTATCCTTGGACATCTCCTCAATATTGGTCATAATATAGATGGATGAATCCACCATGAAATCAGGCCAATCCACCTTGGATGCAAAACCAAACTCATGGAAAAAGTTTGGGATAATAGTATCCATCATATTAAGGGTAGCAAATATATCAAGGACAAACACAAAATTTGCTTCCTGGTCCTACTCAAAATTTTCCTCAAGGGATACAACAACAACAAAAATCATAATAGGTAAAACAACCACCACTTCCAGCGCAACCTATGGTAATTTCAAATAACACAAGACAGACAACCCCTATCTATATAGTTGAACCTAATGAAAATAATGCAGTTAATGTTATTAAATGTAGCAACATCCAGCTGCACTTAGACAAGATATTATCTAATCCTGTTACGCCCACTACTGAAGAAATAACAAATGAAAAACAAGAATCCTCTAGTCTAGAAACACAAAAGTCAACCCTGGATAAAGGAGAATAAAAAAATAGAAAATATGCACATATAAAATTCACCTTATTTAGAGAAAATACCATATATTGAAAGGTTTAAGAGTTTTAAAAATACTCCTGAATTAGACCTAGTAAAAGAAATAAAAAAGTTGACTATTTCACTTCCTTTGTTGCAAGCAATCAAGGATGTGCCTTTAATCAATAAAACAATTTTGGATTTGTGCATAAAATGAGCATGTAGAAAAAAGAAGTCCTTTCCTAAAACTGTGCAAGTAG
Organism: Wollemia nobilis; assembly: GCA_028583015.1. Taxonomy (NCBI): domain Eukaryota; kingdom Viridiplantae; phylum Streptophyta; class Pinopsida; order Araucariales; family Araucariaceae; genus Wollemia; species Wollemia nobilis. The sequence continues at coordinate 1,198,153 of JAQPPZ010000415.1, forward strand.
AAGGAAAATTGGTAGACCTACTTTTTGGGAAGCTTGTCCCACCAAATTATAGTGACCCAGGAAGTCCAGTTATCACCATAACTATTGTATCAATACATATCTCTAATGTCTTGTTTGATTTAGGAGCAGCCATTAATGTAATGACCAAAGAAACAATGCAAAAATTATAGTTAAATAATTTGCATCCTACATCTACTATCCTGGAAATGGCTGACAAATTTGTTGTCAAACCAAAAGGGTTCATTGAGGATATTCTTGTAACAATTTCTTCATGGGAATACCTTGTTGATTTTTTGGTACTGTAGCCCCACAATTCTGCAAATGGTTATCCCATTATCTTAGGTAGGCCTTGGCTTGCTACTGTAGCTACTTTCATAGATTGTATATCAGGAGAATGACTATTTCCAATGGCATTGATTTAAAAAATATCTCTTTGTATACACCTACCAAACCTTGAATGAAATTTTAAAGTCAATTATGGTCTCTCCAATGGTTATTGTGCCAAAGAAAAATGGAAAACTGAGAGTTTGTGTAGACTATCAAGAGTTAAACAAATTCACACATGGAGGAAATTTTCTATTACTATTCATAGATCAAGTTTTAGATACACTCACAGGGAATAAGTATTTTTGCTTACTTGATGATTTTAGCAGGTATAACCAGATACAGGTTGCACCCGAGGACCAAGAGAAAACCACTTTTACTTGCCCATGGGGAACATTTTCTTATAGGGTTTTGCCCTTTGGACTATGTAATGCCTCAACAACTTTCTAACGAGCTGTTTTGGTCATTTTTTTTTATTTAACCACATAAACATAGAAATTTACATGGATGATTTCACAGTTTGTGGAGAAACCTTTGATTTTACTTTGGAACATCTTGATAAGGTTTTAACTCATTGTGAAACTTACCATTTGTACTTGAATCCTGATAAATGCTTTATTATGATGGAGGAAGGAATTATTCTTGGTCAACACATCTCTTCTAATGGGATCAAGGTTGATCTTAAAAAGGTTGAAATCATCAAGAACATTCCTCCTCCCGAAACCCAAACTGATGTCAAGAGTTTCTTAGGACACATTGGTTTTTATTGTAGATTCATATCATATTTTAGTACAATAGCAAATCCCATGTTTACATTATTGACCAAATATTCTGAATTTTTTGGACTAAAAAATGCCAAGAATATTTTGATGCTTTGAAAGAAAAACTAACCACTCCACCTGTATTACGAGGTCCTAATTGGGGATTGCCATTATATATCTAAATAGATACCTCCAATACTACAATTAGAGCAACATTAGGACATATAGAATATGGGGAGCATTATGTCATCTACTACATAAGTAAAATCTTACAGGAGTAGAAAAGAATAACACTACCACTAAAAAAAATTTAGTAGTGTATGCCATCAATAATTTGTGTCACTATATTACTGGTTATAAAGTATTCATCCATAATGATCATTTAGCCATTAAATACTTTATTAACAAACCCATGGTTAGTGCAAATATTATTTACTGGTTATTACTATTACAAGATTTTGACATTACAATAGTAAATAAACCAGGGAAAGCAAATGTAGTATCATATTTCATATCAAGGCTAAATAACATAGGGGTAGAGGAGTTAGTTGAGGATATGTTTCCAGATGATTTTTTTTTTTATATCAGTACAATATCCTTGGTTTGCAGATACAACTAACTTTTTGGTAACAGGGAATATTCCTTCCCATTTTACTACTAAACAAAAGAAGCAATTGGTAAGACAAAGTTCATCTTTTAAATGGATAAAAGGTCTACTTTTCAAGTGTTATCCTAGCCATTTTTGCATATATGTATTCGAAAGGATGAGGTGCATGATATCCTTCGTGCTTGTCATAATGAACCATCAGGAGGACATTATTTAGTAAAAAACACAGTTCAAATTTTTTTAGGTATAGGTTATTATTGGCCATCGCTTCATAAAGATGTAAAAATGCATATTCAATATTGTGATGCATGTCAGTGAATGGGAAAACCCACACACACAAATGAAATTCCTCTACAGCCTCAAGTAGTTTTATAACCATTTGAGAAATGGAGGTTAGATTTTTTGGGACCCATTGAACCACTATCTCAAGGAAAGGTGCATATCTTGGTATGCACTATTTATGTGACTAAGTGGGCTAAGGAGAAGGTTGTTGATTTCCTTTACACTCAAAATTTTTAGATATTTGGAGCTCCACAATCTATCACCACAAATCATGGGCCCAAATTTGAATCAAAGGTAATTGAAGCTTTTACTGAAGTCTATGATATTAGGTATAGAAAATCATCACCTTATCACCCACAAGAAAATAGTCAGATTGAGGTAACAAATAGGGAGTTAGAAATAATTTTGACCAAAATAGTAGACTCATGTAGGAGAAATTGGTTTAATAAATTACCAAAAGTAGTTTGGTCATACAATACAACATGGAAATCCACCACGGGTTTTACACCTTACGAATTGGTTTTTGGTAAGAAACCTCTTCTTCCTATTGAATTTGAGTTACTGACACTTTGTACATATTTGAAAGTTGGTATTGACTTGTCACAGGTATAGATGGATAGGATCCTACAACTGAATGTATTGGATGAGCTTCAGTTAGATGCATTACACCAAATGAAGGTGATCCATCAACAACATATGTTGTGGCATGATAGTCACATTCAGAAAAGGAAGTTCGAGCAAGGATATTGGACATTGCTGTTCGATTTTTTTATGAGGATTTTCTTGGGAAGTTGTATATAAGATGGCTTAGGTCATACCTGATTGAAGAAGTGTTTGATAATGGAGCAGTTCATCTTTCTCCCATCAAGAATTCAATGAGAAAGTGGTTAATAGATATCACCTTTGGGTATACCATAAGCCATTGAATAAAGAAGAATTTTAAAATAAGATCACATAGTTGGAAGTACATATATCTAAAGAGACACTCTCTTCTAACATAGATTCAACATGATTTTTGAAAATTTTGAAAATAAAAAAAAATAGAAAATAAAAAGAAATAATCTTGATTGTGAAATTCCTTCATGGGCACAATTTCAGGAAAATTGTGAAATTCCTTCATTGGCACAACCAAGACAAAAATAAAAAGAGAGATAAAAAAAAGAAAAAAATGAATGAAAAAAATAATAATCCAATAGTGAAAACATTTTTGAAAGCGCTATTGAATTAGACTTACATGAAAACCAATTTTCGGTATGTTTATCTTTTTTATCTACCCATCATTGTTCCACCATTGTATAACTCTCATGAAATCCACATATGCTTTGTTTTTTATTCATATGCTCAGCTAAGACAACCAAGTATGTGTTTCTTGCATTTTTTCATAGTAGGAATTTAGCATGTATTGAATGATAATCAATGTTTGGCATAAAAAAATTCATAAACCTGGCAAGCACAAAAATATATTTTCTGCAAAATACCAAAAAGTACCGTATTCTACTCTTGGTTGAATGAGAAATATAGGTTTGGTTGTAGATAAAACATAGATATCTGAAACAAAAATACAATTATGATTGTATATAAGTAGGAAAAACATTGAGCTTTAGAATGAAAACAAAGCTTCAAAATGAAACTGCATGTTCTAATTGAATGTATGCGAGAAATAACACAGAGATTTAAAATTAAGAAGAGCTCCAAAATGAAATTTCACATTCGGTTGTTTGTATGGGAAGAAAAAAATAGAGCTATGGAATGAAAACAACTTTGAAACATAGTTTAAAATTTGAAATAACACGATAGTGCGAAAAGTCAAAATTGGTTGGCATGGACATGTGGAATAGTTCAAATTGGTTAGCATGCTTGTGTGATGAAAAAAATATTCATGTGACATAGGCCATACACCAACCCTTGTGAAATTGGGTATGATTTTTTTCAAGTACACATGGCAATGATCAAACAGGTCATTGATCAGTGTGTTTTCTTGCATCCAAATATACCTGGTTTTCATCACCCGATATAGATCCATGTGATCCAGGTACTGCGATATGCACACTCACATGAACCAAGGAAAGAGGGGCATCCACAGTTTTCAAAGGAATTTCCAAGTGTTTGAAATCTAACCATCCATATCAGCTAGTGTTGGTGTATGGCCTGTGTCACATCATCCTTCACCCATGTTCACTCATGTTCAAAATAAAATTTTCACTTGTGGAAATTTACCAGCCCATCATCCTTCACTCATGTTCAAAATAAAATTTTCAAATATCCAACGAAACAGTGTTTGCCACGTATCCAATAGTTGCATGGAAATGTCAGTGTATTATGCAACACATTTCAGAGCCAAACCCTGTATTTTGAAGATACTCATTCTCAATATTTGTAATCACAAACATTTTTAGGATACATTGGATCTAACCGTGACAATGTTTTGAAGAAAACAAATTGTGTTGCAGAGTTAATTTCTCAGGTTGAAACCGATTGAGCGCAAGAACTAACGTCTGAGTAATATAAAACAAAATTTGATGAAGTTGAAGATAACATGGGGTAGAAGAATAAATTAGATCCTAATAACCTGGAGGAGTTCAAAAATTATCCTGAAATGGTGAGAATTTTTCAACAAGCAGGTTTAATGGTGTTTCTAGAGAAATTCGATGATCATTCAAAAGGGTTGGTAGCAGAGTTCACTCACACTCTCCAAAATAATAGAGCAACCATAAATGACATGAGGATAGAGGTAACCCCTCGGTATTAAGCCAAGTTGTTGAATTACCTTTGAAAGGACTAGAAATCACTAAAGCTAGCAAAAATACACTAAAAAATTGTTCAAACATTCTACAAAGTTGGGGATATAAAACCTATTATGAAAATGAACAATAACATCTATAAAGGGGTAAATAGAAAAAATATTTAGAAACCCTAGAATGAAGTTGTGTTCTAGGTAATTAAATTCTTGATCTTTGAGGGACAATATGTTGTACTGTTAGGGCACCATATGAAACTACTCCACCATTTGAGGCATGGTAACCAACACCCTAAAGTGAAAATCAATATCCTTCTATACTTGCATCAAGAATTACACAATATGGTAGAGAGGTATCAATAGGATAAGGGATCCCCTAGACACCATGGGCTTATAAATATTATATAAAGATATCATTTTAGGGAAAATCTTCAGAGTTTCAATAGGTTCTTTACCCCTAGAATGAGCAAATTGTGGAAGGAAAAAGACCCAGGCCATAATAATATGAGGAAGAAGAACCCATACAATAAGTAGAGGAGGAATATGTAGGAGAAGTAGAGTCATCTGATGAAGAAGTAGATAGGGTAGAGACCCTTAAAAATAATATATATGAGAGGGTTACCCCTAAATCTGAAGGAACCCCCTCATTCCATCCTGGTCCACCAATTTCGAGGACCAGAGCATAGAGAAAAAGAAAGGTTGAATTTGAACCTGTAGAGCAAAGGAAAATAAAGAAAGGGACTTTCTATGAAGAAGTCGTAGAAATGTTTTCTCAAACGTCTACATAGTTAGAGCCTGATACAATTGGGTCACTGGCTAAAGTAGAGGATTCCTTGGAGGATGATGAAAGAGACTCTGATTTTTTAGTGAATTATACAAAAAAACATCTAAAAATATTAAGTAGTTTAAGGAACCAATATGTATATAATAATTAAGGTGGTCTACCAAGTTACAGGGACACTCTATTATAGAGGAACAAATTGAGGAAATAGAGGTTGAAATTACAACTCAACCACCTTCACCCCCTCCTTTGAGAAGAGTCTAAGGCAAAGAAAATAATGTACATTTGCAACTAAGGAAGTCACACCTACAACATCAACCAGACACAAGAAAATGAGGAAACTGATACTCAAATAGGATGAGGAAGAGGTGACTAAGGAAACCCAAACCCAGGAACAAGAAATTTTATTTCAAGAATCTTTTAATTAGGGATAGGAATTATTTACAAAGGTTGGAGAGATTGGAGAGCCTAGTTCACCACCTGCATGAACCTACCTATCTATTATTTAGAAACTAAGGAGTATGAATAATATGAGCCATGACCATGTAAAAGCTACTAGAGTGATTATAAAATCTCAGCAAACATGGATTGAGAAAGTAGAAGCAATAATTAAGGAGAAAGACAAATATATTAGCCAATTATTGCATGAAATAGAAGAGTTGAGAAGAAAAATCGCACCATTTGAGGCACTACCTAAAACTTTAGATTCTAGCAAGGAAATGGTAGAGATTCTACTTGCATTGGAAAGGCAGATTCCAAAATAAGAAACACAAGTTGATACCCCACAATCACCTCATAGACCTAAGGAGAATAATCTGGAAAATGCACCTGATGATTGTGTTTTTATTACAGTTGAAATAACACAACATACATGACAAGCAACAACACCTAAACAAGGGGATGGAGAAGGTATTACTGGTGCCATGGAAGGCTTACACACTCTATATATGGGCCCACAATAGAATCCATAGCAAAATTTTGCACATGAGGCCATTTTGGCACTTTAGGATGCAACTCTAAAACATCCTAGGTTAGCTTCGAAACAACTTGTAGATACACAGTCTCATTCTAAAGTAGCTCCATAGCATCCAAAAATTGTGTCTAAATACCCTAAAAATGTTGTGTAACAACAAAAAGAGCAAGGCACATTAGAGAGTGAGGTCCCTAAAGCTCAAATTATCCCACCACAAGTAAGTACACCACCTTAGGTAGATCTAAATAAAAATGTTGACAATTTTATTTTTCAGGTGCAAATAATAGATATAGGAGTTCAAGTTGACTTGTTGCCTGAGCATAAAATTCCATTGGTAGTGCATCCACTTGAGATAATTCCATTAGAAAAATATAATTATAATTTTGAAAAATGGATATGACTCTACCAAACCCTAGAATCAAGCATTGTAACATTGAAACCCCCAAAAAAGTAGAATGAAACACATGCTGCAAAAAATACCGATTTGAAAGAAAAGGTGAAAATATTATGCTATATTGTAGAATATATAATACAATGTAGAAGGCCTAATAGGATTTATAGCATGATACTAATATAATGCTTATTCATATGACAAGTAATGCATATTTTCTCAGGGTTAACGTTTGATTTGAATACTGCCCCTGATTTCTTAGAAGCATATTTACATAGCCTTGAAGAGCAAAAACAATTGTTGCGTGATTTTTCCTTGCATAAGTATATCATGCTATAATATGTATAATTTTTACCTCATATTTACATAGGGTACATACAACTTTGATCCTTTATCTCCAACTTGAACAATTATTTGTATTGGGATCAGGATAAAAGGAGGAATAAGGAAACATAGTTGGAGCTTGGATTACTATTAAGGCATATACAACCAAATTACAAAGCAATGACAAGCTGAAATTTCACCATGATGGACAACCTAGATATTAGATGTACTAATTTACTTAATCTAAAGGATAGCATGGTCTGCTTTCAATAGTTTTGCACAAGAAATTTTGTAAATGCCTTGTCAGCCTACAAAGTGATATGGGGATAATTACCTATCTCCTTGCAGAAAAGAGATCCAATGTGACCTACTAACATATTATGGTCACATAGGGGAGCAGAGGTAGTAATTTAGATAATCCTATTAGTTAAAAATTAGTGGATAGGTTTGAGATTCAGGCCACCAACTATTATCACTCTTGTGTCATTATTTTGATTTTGATCCACATCCTAATGAAGAGTTTCATTAATGGTTATTAGAGTTGAAACAATGCAGAGGATACTATACTGGTAAGCTAATATTTTTGGAAATATGGTACCAAGAGTTGGACCTTAGTGCATCTATGGCCCACCAAAATGCATGAGGGCATGCATCAGGTTAATTTGGGGGGAATGATGAGGCCTTGGAATATCTCATTTTGTCATGTTTTGAACATAAAATGCCTTATAATGAAATATGATATTATTTTATGTAAATTATGTGATTAAATGCATTATTTGTTAAGTGTTTCCATTATTTAATGTATAGAAGCACTATACCCTATTTTGACTGTCTTTCAACATTTGTACTCTATTTTTGCATGATTTGTTTGTGAAAATTATATAATAAATTTGGTATCCAATAGAGTGTGTTGAGATTTGTGGTTGCATCATATCCTTTAAATGTTTTCCCACTCGAAATACAAACTGGTAAGGTGATTTGGTGCCAAATCCATCATTTTACTGAAAAATAGGATATTCCAACTACAACTACAACCTCATATAAATTCCAACCACCTGTCATGATAAAGGGATGCATGAAATTTATCAAAAATAGCAAATAATAACAATGGGAAATTATTAAGGTAGACTTAGGAAGACTCTTGATCCACCTAGCAGCACTTCCACACGATCCAAATGTGAGAAACAATACATAAAGGTAAAATTGCAGGTACAGCTGGAAAAAACATATAAAAACTAAAATTGTGCAAATATTAAGGAGGTCACACACCAGGTCAAGGTAGGCACATGTAAATGGTTGTAATATGTCTGGAAAGACAATAAAATAACATCTACACATTTGAACATACTCCTACTCAATCATAATTTGTGACAACAACATAATCCTATGACTTTGCCTTATATTTTGAAGCTGCTCTAGAATGAAGGGCAAAGTTGAACTGTTTCAACATAAAAGGCAAAAAGGCATCCATTTTTGAAGGATAAAGGAATAATAAGGCAAAGACATGTGTTATAAACAATCTTAGGCTATTTTTATCCTGTTCTACCATCTAGAGAATGCAGATCAAATATTGCAACAAATTTATGTCTCAATATACACTAGGTCTCCTGCAATAAAGTAGGCAAATCAGAAACAACTCTCAAGAAATATTAATTTAGGGATTACAAAAATTCATGTAGGAAAGTAGATATATAGGACACCCCTCATTGGTTGAGCTAGGTCCATAGAATTCCAATTAGATACAAGTTAGAAGTAGACAAAGTCTTTTGTAACCGTTATGATTTGAATATTTGAATAAAGTGCAATATTTTCTTCATCTATATGATATTGTAAGTTTATGAGTGATTAGTCCTTAGTATTAGAGTAGAAATTATTCCATATGGAACAAGGAGAAAGGGCCCACTCTGAGTACTAGAAGGGAGGATAAAAAAGTGTAGGCTTTTGGATTAATTATGTTTTGTAGAATTTCTATCAATTTCTTGTTTTCAAGTTATGCAACCATACTAACTTTTGTCTTAGCATAATTTATTTGATGATGCAAAGTTTTATTTGTGTTAGAACATGTGCAATAAGTTTACCCCTATTTTAAACACCTCTATTTTTTGTAATTTTATTTCTGTAGCAGTTTTTGACAAGTTTTACAGCAACATTTGTTGACAAGTTTTTGCAGTATTTTTTAACAGTTTCCAGTAGTATGAATTTCAGCATGATGATTTCAATTTAAGCATTTTACTTTCCAAGTTATTTCCATTAGCTAGAGTAAATAGGCTTTTCAATTATGCAAATTTTCAATTCTACAACTGTATTTTACAATTGTCAACTTTCTACAACTGTAGCTTTAGAGACTCAATTTTTGCAATTTCAATTTTGTCAAGTAAAATAGTTTCATTTCTACAATTTAGGATTGAAAGTGAACTTGAAAGATGCAAAAAACATCTATTTCACCAAATAATTTTGTAACCTAACTTCCTGAACTGTAATTTAACAAAACTTTTTATCGTAGCTAGACTTGGACATTGCCCTGGATTTGACAATCATAAGAATTAAATGATGACAATAATGACACTCATCACATCCCCCCTCACTTGCAGGATAGGTTTACAACCAATTGGTTGGGACCGTATATTATTAAAAAAAAATTTGACACATGAGATTATATACTTTCTATCCTTGAGGGTTATGAGGAACCCAAACCTATAAATATTCTTCACCTACATGCATTTTATGAATAATACATATATACCCTACAATCCATGTACATACACTTTCGTTCTATCTACTATAGATAACTATATACCTAATTGTACATTTTGCCACCCCTCTTGTCACATATTTTTCACATATTTCTACATATTCCTATTATCACCTTTTGATCAATCTTCTCTGCATTCACCCTTCCAAATCATCCCCTTTTGTTTATTACAGAAGATGCTTATCTCATTAACCATTCACCTTTACTTTCATATGCAAGGGTATATATGTGTCTTACACAACCCATTTCTTCTTTCCTCTTATTTTTCTTATCCATTTATTTGTATTCCAAGGATATTTTCATCACTCAATCATACCTAGTATCCTCATCAAGTGCGCATGTATCCCATTCAAAGACACAATTATTTGGAGCCTCCCTTCGAGACCCATCGAGGCATTCTAGAATCCACACATTACAAACACAATTAATGTCATTTTTTATTAAGTCAGGATGACATCATGATTAGTCCTAATACCTATATTAGTTCATTGTATCCCTTTTTAGTGGTCCAAAACCCAAGAGTTCATGCTCTCTTAAAAAAAAAAAAAAATAACAATATAGCCAAAATATTTGGGCGTATTAGATGACTCCACCGGGGCTATAGATGTCTGGTCAATAATGGAACAACTTAAATGGACTGTGTGCTATCTCCACTGGGGCTATAGATGCATGATTGGTAGTGGATTATGCCTTCATGATGAGCTTAATTTTTCTCATTAGGGCTATGATTGGTTAAGTCTGAACGTATTTAAAAATTAGGTTAATGAAATCACTGCACACACAACGATTCTAGGACGTTTTGATATGTCTCAAGGGATCTCCAATATTAATGGTCTTTCATGGGTATTTCATTACTTGAGAGAATCACTAGGGTGTTTGAGTCTCACAAAATATCCTTCGTATATTATCCTCCTTCCTTTCATTACTTTTCCTTATTTTACTTTATCCCCCTTTTTCATCGTAGACATTATATACTCTTGTGTATTTAAGAAAAGATTTTTTATTAAAGAGGTAAGTATTTTCCTTTAGTCACATGATCACTGTAATTCATTCTATTTATCGAATATCATCATCATTAACATTTAGCAATACATGGCATCTATTAATTATTTATTCACTTACGTTTATACTTTCTCATTCACATTAACCCATCATATCATCTATCATCTATCTACTAATCATACACACAAAAACATATACACACATGGACACAATGAAGCACAAAATCATATATGAATATATCCATCAAGATAAAGTACCATACATTATGCTCCTAGGCAGCCCATAAGTATAAAAAATATCTATATGTATATCAAAAAAATTACAATAAGGTACATAAGTACTCATGGAGCCTGACCACTACTTGTTTATGATTGCTCACCTCTATCTCTGCATCTTCTCATCTGGGGTCCTCGTATCTCTTTCTTGCTCCTATTAACTCCACTAGATTGTGACCCTATCCCATTGTGAAAGTGGGTCACTCATGCACTGATATATGGTGCTCCTGAAGTTGCACTCCTACTCCTACTCTGAGACCATGATCATGAGAAGCACTTAGGGAATGGGATACCATGAACTACAAGGGTATTCTATAATGCCCAAATCTACTCTCATCCCTCCTCAAGGACCCCCAATGTTAAATACTATCTCCTAATCATCTCAACCTACAACTATTGTATCTAATCATGTATATTTGAGCATTCTCTCCTCAAGCGCTCTCAATCCTCACTCTACTGTATGTGCTCCACCTGTAACCTCCTCACCTAGCATTTGAATCCATCCTACTCTACTATAAGACTATCTCACTCTAGGACCCACTGATATATCTCTTGTCTCATCTCCTTGAGTTGCTCCATCATACTCAACCTCATCGTCTCCCACTCATTGAGCTACCTCACTCACTTCTCCCTCTTCCTCTCCACCACCCTCAGTATATCAATCATCCCACTCTCATAAATGCTATGAAGGTCAGTCATATTTGTATTATGATAAACCCTCAACCTTTATCTCCTCCTCAACCACTCGTGACCAACCTAGGAAACCATCCCTCTACTCTAAGGCATGTCACCTATCCTCCTCTAGCATATACACCTATCTCCTTAGCTACTCTACAATAGCATCATTTACATCCCCTCCTTTAGCCTCCATCAGGATATTACGAGACTACCACCAAGCCTCATAATCCACCATCAAACCTACATCCTCCACTCCATCCACATATAATACCATATCATCATCATATCCTACCATCATCACCTCCCCACAAGGAAAATACCTCTCCAAATATCTCTTTCGATATACCATAGACACTAGAGGAACTCCCTACTAAAGACCAAAATATCTCAACATCCTCTCATAATGAAAGAGCTCATGATCTCCCTTGTGATGCCCACAATATCATCTCCTCCTCCTCACCCTACTCAAGTGACCCTATCAGTATCCCACCATGGACCCCCAACCAACACCTCCACACTACCTATCTCGACTGTAATCATAGAAATCTATCCTGATAATAATCCAAGTTGTCTACTCTATTACGACTTTGATCCCACTTCTTCTCATGCTCCCATCATATCACATACCCTATATATTTGTCCAACTCTACATGTGCCTCCCATGGCAGCCCTCATGACCTCTTTACCACAAAATACTCTCATCACAACACCTAAAGGAGGAAGCTCACTCCTAGTCTAGATTTCCCTCTCCTCTACACCTCATAGAACTCCCTACAGGTTTATGCTAGTAATGCTGGTGCCCATGCAAATATCATCTCATACTCAATCATGTATATCACTACATCTAACATGTTCCATGGGAACCGTGTACCTGAATAATTTGGAAGTATAATGTTAGACATTATACTCATCACGATCACATGACGAAAACTAAGCATACCATCAAAAAAGTGGTGCTATGATGAGTGTCATAATTTTACAATATATGTATCTAATTTACTTACATTTTCCTTTGCAATTGAATGGATATAAATGATTTTTATTATTATTTCACTTTAATACTATCATTTATGCATCATATTGATTAATGATTATAAAAGTTATTTATGAATATATATTGCATGAATTTTATGTAAGTTACTGTATTTTTAGGTAAATGTGTATGGAGTTGGATAAAGTTCGCTGAACCAAAAGGCCAATGTACATAGCAGGGTTGTATGTATGGCACACTTACATTCACTATGGATGAAGTACTACTGTGAAGTGCTATTGATGTGTCTACAACAACGAGTGTTATGGATGGACTGAGTCAAAGTTGACTAAACCCTATTGCTACATAAAAATCTAGCATGAGCACATCTTATACAATCACCCACTCGATTGACAATGTGGGAAAAGAATATTTGGCATCTTTGATTTATTAATTAATTTTGTAAATTTATATTAAATATGGCAAGGATCCAAACTATTTATTTATTCCGCCAACTCATATTCTCTTTCCTTGAGAATAGAGCAAAATATTACTTTGTTATTCCTTAAAATTAGAATTTGTTAAGTGTAGCACCCTAAAATTGGTGTAGTTAAACCCTTAGTAAAAAGATTAAAAAATGAATTTTAACCTCGAAATCGCTCATTAACCGCTCCCCCCATTTTTTGTGCCATTTTTAGGAGTTTTTTTTACCATTGGATGATATTGTTGCCAATCAAATGAAATCGTCCCAGATCGAATGAATTCGTCTGGAACAGAATGTCCAGACAATTTCATCCCAAAAACAAATTTTCATAATTAGCTTATGTTTCAACAGCCTCTCCAACTTGGGTAGAAGCGTGTCTGTGCAGTTGGAGATTCCTCCATTGGAGATCTGCCAGATTGGGATGATCCCCAACCTCCTAACCTCCCCCTAATCCTATATAAACTAGGATTTTCTTAGTTTATCCCCCTCGCTCTCCTCCTGACTCTCTCCCTGGTTGATTTTCCCTACCATTTAGCTTTGCTCTGTTAAGACGTCATATCCACCATTGTTTGCACTTGTAGTTTTAAGTTTTCATTGTAGGTTTTCACTGTGCTTCAGCTGGAGGAAGCTCAGATCGTCACAGGCGATACCACATGATTTTGGATGATCCTGTCGTAGATTGGCAACAATCTCATATGATTGGAGGTGATATCGACTGCAGTTCAGATTGGGGGTAATTAGAGCCCTGAGTTTTCATTTCTCATCCTCCTTCCTTATTTTACTATGCATTATCTTGATTATTTTCATTCTGCATCCTGGAGTTCACCTCATTTAGAATAAATACATGATAAAGTTAAAATAAGTTATTAAAATAATGCATTTCCTTTAATCTGCTATCTAGATTTATCAGTTAAGCATTTATACTCTCACTTCTATCATTTTGCATTATTCTTGCAGTTGCATTTTTGGTTTTTGGTGTATGTTTCTATGATTGCAGTTTTTTGATGAATTCGTCTGATGAATTCGTCAGATCGACGATGATATTGTCTGATCTCATACGATCGCCCATGATATGGAATGATTTTGTCATATTCAGGATGATCTGGACTCCTAAAAGCTTCAGAATCTTCATCAGAAATCTAGAATCAGCATTCTTTCTCATTTAACATATTCCTTGTATTTAGGATTCATTCATGCTTTTTGTATTCATATAAATCGGCATATTCATATAGAATAGCTTATATTCATTTTGGCCAACCTAGGAATATGAATTATTGAGTATAAAATGAACACATCAAACCCATTCTTAACCTAGGCGTGGAAACTGCCACTCAAAGTTTCCTGGTGAACCCCACCATCCATCGAAAATTCACCCTTATACCCCTCCCCCGAGAGGCGCAACCTTCAAAGGGCCTCTTAGTCCGAGGTATTGTCCCATCCTTCTTGCATCCCCCTTCCGGGCATGGATCCTATAGCCTGAAGGTAAGGGTGCAAAAATTTTGGGTCAGTACATTTTGGTGAACCCGATGTGAAACTAAAAGCCTTTTGAAAAAATAAAAATAAAAATAAAAATATAAATATAAATGCATTATTAAGAACATCTAGAATCATTAGAAAATTGTTAAAATTGCATATCAAACTTAGATGGTAGATTATAATAAAATACGAGCTGTCACCATAAATGTTGAAAATCAATTAACAACCATAGATATTACTTTTGTGCTTAGAGTACCTCAAACAAATAGAGTCCAACCTTTGTGGGATGAACTTGATAGGAGATTGGGTATTATTGAATCTAGATCTGTAGAACTTAGGCAATTTAAGAGGTTTTTCCTAGATAGAATCTTGGATCCCGATCAGGTGACTTTGTACCATGAAATTCAGAGAGCTTGCCATAGGTGGTTAGTAGATAAAAGAGCACTTGTGTCTTCAAAATTGTACACCTTTTGAGGAATACCTTAAGAATGCAGTTGTAGTACATAAGTTTCTATCTCGTATAGAGGATCAAGAGGTCGTTCTTACGGATAGAAAAAGATGGAATAGAATTCCTAGAGCTTTTTTGTATCGAGAATATTGCCATGAACTTTATTTTTATAAGTCATAATCTAAAGTAGATCATATTACCATAGCACACTTTTTCAATTTCTTGAAAAACCACTTCCAATTTGAAGAGGAGCATTTCATGACTCCTAATGAAATTTATCATATCAACAATATCCATAAACTATTTATGGAAAACTAAGTTATTCTTTTTATTATTGTTATTTCTTGCAACTAGCATGTTGTTTGTTATTTTTATACTTGTGAAATAATAATACAAAAAAAAACATATAAAAAAAAAACAAAAACATTTCCCTTTTAAGTATTATAGTAGGTATATAGTTAAAATATATACCTCTCAACCCTATCGCATATATATATATATATATATATATATATATATATATATATATATATATTTGCTGAAATCTATGTTTAAGCACAATGCCTAGACTTAGGAATGGAAAATTGATCGAAGAAGAAGAAGATTGGTTAGGAAAACCATTAAATAACCCAAATGTCCTTCCTGAAGATCAAGTTTCGAAAGAAGGAACCCTAGACCAGCAAGAAGAAGAGCTTGCTGTAGGAAATGAACATGAAGAAATTATTATAGAGGAAGGATCCTCATCCCCTAAAATGTCTCCGGGAGGAGTTGTTACTTTTGAGAACATGGAAAAATTTTGGAAGTTCATCAATACTAATATTGGTGTTATTAATAGAGTAGTCCATATGGAAAAGGATCAAATTAGTGACACTCAAGCAACTCTTGAAGACGTATTTCACACACGCACTAATCCCTTGTCCTTTATTGATCAAGAAAGTGATCATGTTAGACCATCCAATTTGGAAATGGCTGCTATAATCCAGAACATGCAACAACAATAGCTTACCCAACCATCTAAAGTGCCTATTAGCAAGCCTAGGGTTATTCTTGCACAAAATAAACCATCATTTATTGCTCTATTTTGCCAAACTATTGAGCAACATGCCTCAAATCAACAAAAACCCAAAACAAAACCAAACACCAATTACCAACAATCTAGGATACAACATAATACTACTACAAATCTCCTTCATAATACTCTTCCTACCAACACTTTACATAATAGCAATATAGCATCTAATCCTTATGTCACACCATCATACACTCATAAATCCCATACCTATATCCCACCGAACCAATATGGTGGACAAACTAGTAATCTTGAAACCATGGTGAAACAGTTAGTTTCCCGCATGAACCAGATAGATCCCTACCATCCCTTGTATAATTATCGAGAGATGTGTAGTCAGCCTTTAGATCCTATAGTTGTAGCACAACCGTATCCTAGAAATTTTCCCATGCCTAACCTACCCATATATAAAGGAATGAAAGATCCCATAGAGAATATTCGTATGTTTAGGATAGCATGTCATGATATATCACATGATGACTTATTATTGCTAAAAATGTTCCCAAAAAGTTTAGGAGGAATGACATTAGAGTGGTATTATCAATTACCCACTAATTCTTTGAGGAATTTCGAAGAAACAGATGAGTCTTTTGTTCATCAATTTAGTGCCTACATCGAAAGGCATGTGACCATTAAAGACTTGTACAACTTAAAACAAGACAAAGATGAATGTTTTGATGATTTCCTAGCTAGGTGGAGACAATTGATAGGAAAAATGCACTTTGTGTTACCTTATAGGGAGATGTTGGACATCTTTATTAATAATTTACAAGACCAACTATCCTACGAGTTATCAACTGCTACCTTGAACACCTTCGATCAGGCTATAGACTTACCCAGACGAGTGGAAGATGATCTTATTAGGAGAGGTCAGCTTAAAAAGAAAGGTGATGAGAAAACATCCAAAAATCAATATAAAAATAAACAAGTGTTGGGTGATGGAGTCATCGATAGTAGAAATATTGCTACTATTAATGTTGTGAAGACAACAGAGAAGTTTATACTGAAACCTCCCGATAAACCTCATCGAGAATTTACTAGGTTAAATCAACCTTTATCAACCATTCTACCGCAATTATTAGAATGAGGTTTGATTCAACTACCAAATATTCGAAAACCTGATCCAACTATACCTGGATACAGAGCTGATTTACACTGTGACTTCCATAGAGGACCTAGACACACTACCAACTATTGTAAAATATTAAAACATAAAATACATGACTTAATTGATAACAATGAGATGGAGGTGCAAGCCTTTCAACCTAAGCAAAATCCTCCTAATAATGCTAAAAAAAAACATCATACAAAACCAAAATCAGAGTGCCAATCAGTCTTTGGACATATTTCAACATCCTTTACCAAAACATGGCAAGGAAGTGGCTAATCAAATTGAACATCATAATGTTTCCCCTCCTGCCCGATATGTAGGAACTATTAGTGGGTATTTACCTGTTCATGATCCAAAAATATTTGACACAACTTTATCCATGGTTACAAATAGGCCTCTATACAATATCCAGATACCTGATCTCAGTGATACAGAATATGAGACTGAGAGTGATATGGAAATCACATCAAATCAATCAAATAGCTCTAAATATGAATCAGATACTATTCACCCTATCACAAGTCATATGGTTCCAAAAGAACCATTTCCAAGAAGATTCACTACTAGACCATCATCCCGCCAATTACTTTCTAATGAGTTAGCCATAAATGCTAGAACAAGACCCATTCATCATCCATAGAATAATATTGTGGGTACCATCGGAGTTTTTACTAGACAACAGGCTCAAAATTCTCAACAAGATCAAATAAATAATAGTGGATCAACTCCATTTGTTTTGAAGGTTCCTAATAAATGGAATCAGGCACCTAATGTCCAACCTAAACCTCCTTATAATATTAATGAACAATTATCAAATATTACAGCTAGAATTTATCTTTTGGACCTTTTAAGATATTCTCCTACACATAGAGATGAATTAATGCTCACATTAAGCTAGATGATGGTACCACAAGACATTCAACCTGAAGCCATGGATAATACTATAATAACTCATGAAGTTGATTGTATTGACTTCCAGGATAGAGACATACTGCAACATAGTTTACATAAGGATAACCCCTTATATATTACTACCTTAATTGGAGATGTAGCAGTTAAACGAGTCTTTCTTAATAATGGTTCATCTTTAAACATCTGCACTTTTGAATTCTACCAAAGATTTGGGTTTAGAAGTGATGAAATGAAAAGAACTAATATGATCATAAAAGCCTTCAATGATGAAACACAAGAAACGTGTGGAGTTATTACCATCCCATTGTAGGTTGGTCCAAGAACCTTGGATATGATTGTGTTTATTGTACATTGCCCTACATCGTACAATATACTCTTGGGTCACCCTTGGATCAACGCAATGCGAGCGGTTACCTCAAATTTACATAAATGTGTTAAATTCAAATTTAAGAATCAGTTGGCTACCATTCATGGTGATCCTAGACTCTTTGATATGTGTGCTTTGGCAGAACCTGTTGGAGTTCAATTTTGCCCTGCTCTGTCATCCACACATCCTAATTCTCATTATTCATATAAACGTGTGAAACACACACCCACAACATCATGTACTTCTTCTCCATCAGTTCCACCCCTACATACAGCTCAACCATCCTCTAAACAAACCACATTAGGACCTCAAAAAGATCCTAATCCCATAACCAATGCCTCTTGTTCTACTCCTATAACTTCTATACCTATAATAGACCCATCCATCGACATCTCTACAACATCTACATCCACCAAAGGCATAGTTTATGCATCAAAATATGTAGGAAATGTTCCTTCTACCTCTTATGATCTTACTGACGAGCTCTTACCTGATCTATCTACAATTCTTATATCAGAAGAAACGAATGCTTCTATGCAAGATTCCCTTATTTTAAATAATTTGCCACCATCTCCTCGTACCTTGGGCCTCCCATAACCTATGAGAAGTGTTTACCAAGTCAGGAGCTGTGCTTTTATTTATAAGGGATATGACTGGGGTAGAATACCCAAAAACATCAAGACTCATTATGATGGATATGCTTGATGTTATTTTACTAATAAGTATACTAAAGCCAAACCAATAATGCTTAAATTGGGATATAAATGGAAAGGTTTGGGACCTTTCCAAAATGGTATGAAAGAACCCTTTGAGGTAGATCCGTGGCCTGCTCGATGTGGTGTGGGCCTATTTCCTAGTAAGGGTCAGCCCTTCCCATTTGAGGATGATGACCATCTCATATGTTATCAAGATTATTTGGATGAGTGTGATGCTTTGCATTTAACAAATAAGCCATTTACATGTAATATGCTATCTATATCTTACCCTGAGATGATCACTGAATCCGATGATGAGTTGGAGGGATATATCTTCCATGATGTCTCCATTGAGGAATTATTACATAATGAATTTTATTTTGATGGCTCTATACCTAGTATAGCCCAGCTTGAGGCCACGACTCCTCAAGATGAATTATCCAAGATAACCTTGGTAGAATTACAAGAATTGGGCGTTTCACCCACCCCACCTAATTTTGATAAAGATCTACACATGGAAGTAGAAAATGTCATAAAAATTAACATTGGAACCGAGGATAACCCTCACATAATCAACATTGGATTAGAATTGAGTCAAGAAAAATAGGATAAATACATTACATTTCTTAAATAATATGAAGATGTCTTTGCTTGGACATATGAAGATATGCCAGGTTTAGACCCTTCTATAGTTATGCATCATCTATTAGTCCATCTTGATGCTAAACCTGTTATACAAAAACTTAGAAAAATGCATCCTAAAGTGGCCTTACTAGTCAAAGGGGAGTTAGAAAAACTCCTGAATGTTATTTTTATACAAGCCATTGATTATGTTGAATGGATCTCGAATGTAGTTCTAGTAACTAAGAAAGAAGCTACCAAAGTTAGGGTTTGCATAGACTTTAGAGATATTAATGCTGCATACCCTAAAGATGATTTTCTTCTTTCCAATATGGATCATATCATTGATTTAACTGCTGGGAGTGGAATGATATCCTTAATGGATGGATTTTTTGGTTATAATCAGATCAGGATAGCTCCTAAAGATCAGGCTAAAACAACCTTTATTACCCCTTGGGGGACTTTTTGGTGGAAAGTGATGCCATTTGGTTTAAAGAATGTAGGTACAACATATCAACAAGCCATGAATTATATTTCATGATATGATGCATGATATACTACATGATTATGTAGATGAAATTATAGCTCGTTCTACTAAAGAAGATGACCATTTAGATGACTTGAGAAAAGTATTTGATCGATTAAGGGAATATCTTATCCGATTGAATCCAACCAAATGTATATTCGAAGTTAAGTTTGGTAAATTATTGGGGGTTATAGTTTCTTTATGTGGCATCGAAATTAAACCTCTCAATATTGCGGCTATCACTAATATGCCCGCACCTACAAATATATCTAAATTACGAAGTTTACAAGGTAAGATTCAAGCTATCCGTCTCTTCATCGATAAGCTGGCAGATAAAACCGGACCATTTCTTAAGCTTCTTAAGAAGGATGTCTCTTTCCATTGGGACAACGAATGTTAGGAAACATTTGAACTCCTCAAACAATATCTTCTTAAGCTGCCTATGCTTTCGCCACCTAGACCTGATCGCCCATTTATCTTGTATATTTTTGCTTCAGATTTTGCCTTAGGAGTTATGTTAGCTCAATTAGATGATGATAAAAGAGAGCATGCCAATTATTACATTAGTAGAACATTAATCAGTTATGAAACCCACTACACAGCATTAGAAAATTTATGTCTAGCAGTCGTATTTTCTACAGAGAAACTATGCCACTATATGCTCAGTCAAAAAATGTATGTTATTGCTAAATCCGATCCTTTGCGATATCTCATGAGTCGACCTTATTTATCTGGTCGCACAACAAAGTGGGTTCTTTCTCTAAGCAAGTTTGAACTCACATTTATAGGATAGAAGTCTGTTAAGGGTCAAATCATAGTAGATCAATTAGCTGCTACACCCTTAGAGTCTATCCATCCCCTCATCATTGAGTTTCCTATTGAATGCCTTAAACTAGAGGCAAACCATTCAAATAAATGGTCCTTATACTTTTATGGAGCCTGATGCATAAGTGGGGATGGTGCAGGTATTATTCTAATATCCCCATAGAAACATATTATACCTCTATCCTTTAAATTAATGTTTCTTTGTACTAATAACACTACTGAATATGAGGCTCTAATCCTTGGCTTATGAGCTGCATTGGCACTGGAAATTAAAAATGTATTAGTTTTTGGTGATTCTCAACTTGTTATAAATCAAATTAATGATTTTTATTAGACTAGAGATGATAAATTATGTCCGTATAAAGCATATGTATTACAATTAATATCTTTATTTGATCAAGTTACCTTGGAAGCTATTCCTAGAACTAATAATCATGTGGCTGACGCTATGTCTGCAACTGCATCTCTTTTACCCTTGGAGTTAGATGATGAATATGCTACCATCATTATTCATCGACTCCAGGAACCCGCTTCAAATAAATCATGCTTAGAACCTTTGGATGTGTTTCTAATCAATGAAACTACTCTTGAACTTTGGTACATTGATATATTCAATTTTCTTCAAAATGGGACCTTCCCTGAAGGTTTTAATAGAAACCAGCGTCGGTTATTACGTAGATGAGCAAGTCACTTCGTAATAATTGGCAATACGTTATATAGGAGATCTTTTGAAGGTATCCTACTAAGATGTTTGAATCTAGAATAATCTAGATCAGCTTTGAGTGAAGCCCACGATGGATCTTGTGGGGGACACTTTAGTGGTAGCGCCATTGCTAAGAAGCTCCTTAGTATAGGATATTTTTGGCCTACCATGGAGAATGATGCACATGATTACGTGCACCATTACAACAATTTCCAAAAACATGTTGACCTTGTCCATGCGCCTGCACAAGAACTGTAGGGTATTTCATCCCCTTGGTCCTTTTCAAAATGGGGCTTAGACATTATTGGAAAAATCAATCTTGTGTCATCTGATGGACACAAATTCATCATAACCACCATCGAGTATTTCACGAAGTGGGTTGAAGCTATGCCCTTAGCTTCTTGCACTAGAACCCAAGTTTCCAAATTTATTTTTAATCAAATTATTTGTAGGTTCGGAATTCCTGCAAATCTCATCTCGGATAATGGAACTTGTTTCAAAAATAAATATGTAAAGAAACTATGTCAAAAATATAAAATTCAACATCGTTGGTCCACTCCCCTATTATCCTCCGGGTAATGGCCAAGTAGAAGTATCTAATAAAACATTAATTAAAATCCTTAAAATACTGGTCAATAAATCTGGCCGAGATTGGCACATTCAATTATATCCTGCTTTGTGGGCTTATCGAACTAGCATTCATACTCCCACGAGCACTTCACATTTTGTTTTGTTTTATGGTGCTGAAGCTATTTTTCCCTTTGAATTAGAAGTTCCTTCTTTGGCACTACTACTTCAAGATAATGAAGTAGGAGATGAATATCGTCTTTGGAAGATTTAGTCAACTATAACTCCTAGATGAGAAGTGCATCAATGCTTTGGAGCATCTTTGAGCCTACCAGAACAAGCTCAAACGAGCGTATCTTAAGAAAGTTCATCACCGATCCTTTGAGATCAACGACCTCGTCTTAAAAGAAAATAAAAAAATACTAATGCAACAAAAGACCTTAAAGGTAAATATGAACCTAACTGGCTTGGGCCATATATCATCACTACTAAATTTGGATGGGGAGCATACAAATTAGCTACCTTAGATGGTAAAAATCTTAAATAACCTATGAACATTATGCATCTTAAGCGCTATTATGCATAATTATGGTAATTTTGTCATTGTATATATTGTACATCTTGTCTCCTTTTTGTAAATTCATATAAAAATTTCAAAAACAATCATATTGTGTATCTTCTCAATTCATAAATCAAAATAAAAATATAAAAAACATCAAAATCATCAAAATATTCAAAAAACATCTTTTATTTTTGCACCTGTCAATTATTGAAGTATTGCAGTTATAATTTTAGTTGTTTTGGATAAATTAGCATTTATTTGGAATCCCACACTTTCACACTCACATGAATAAATATCTTTATTTTATTTGGTATGATTATTAATCTCTCTTATATCAAAGTCCACAGTTGAATTAAATAAAGTTTTGAGCATGGAGAATTGATCTTGTTATTTACTTGAACCAAGTATATATTTTCACATTAAAATGATTTCATTGCAAATTCAATATGATGCTACATAGTAGAAGTGGTTTCTTGAGCGAAAAGTTTCCCCTGCTATCCTATCATGCACATGGTCTAGAATATTTGAGAATTGACAAAAGGACAAGCTCACCCCTGCCCAGAATAAAAATCTCTTGCTCTAAAGCCAATCCGAGCAAGTTTCCCTAGTATAGGAAGAAAAATAAAATTCAAAGAAAATGAGAAAAATAAAAATATCATTTTGTACCATCGCAGCAATATTTCAGCATTATCTCAGTTCATACAAAAAAAAGGAAAAGAATAGAAAGAGAAAAGAAAAATCAAAATGCAATAAATCCCTTTCCCTACCCCTTGAAAAGAAAATAAGGGTGAATGAGCTTGAATCCCTGGAATTCTCAATTATTCAAAAACCATGAGGTAAGCCCCATAACAGGTGGTTTGTGCCCAACCTGCTTGGCCTTGGGTAACTCCTAGCGTGGTGATATTTCCGTCACATTAGCGACCTTCTTTTGTACGGACCTATGTCTCGCTTATGGATCAGCTAGATCTTGATGACCCGACTTACATAGTAGTCTGGTACGGTTACATGCATATAAATCATGGTCAACGAACACTTATTTGGTTAATGCAAATTACTTGTATCAAATTATCTTGCTCAAAATTGGTAAATGAACAATACAATTGCACACACATTTGTATTTGAGAGATTTTGTATCATTATGATAAATCAAGATCGGCAATGAACTCACATATGCACATGAGGGTTCCTTATAAATCTACATTTTTTCTTTGAGATAATTTAAAATATTTATGCAAATATTTTGGAATAATTTCATCTTCTTATTTGAGAACATCTGCTTAGCGTCAAAACAATTAAATACAATTTTTTCAAAATCCAAAATTTTCTTTCAAAGTATGTTCAAAAATCTAGCAATAAAATCACATTTATATATACTTTCGACTTCCACAATGATGGTATAGTTCCTAAAACTTAAACTGGAATTTTATGCCTAGTGCAAGTCCTCATCTTATATATATATATTTTTATCTCAAAATCAAAAATCATTTATGCAATAAAATTATTTTTGGATTTCACGATGATGGTATAAGTCTATACTTATAATTCTATGCCTAGCACAAACCATTGTTCTAATTTTATTTCCCATTCATTTTAATTCATAAAAACATATGGCTTACATCATTATGTTACACAATTGTGCTTTAAAAAAAATGAACACTTTTTTTCTATTTCATTTCATTATGTCAACATTCAATTTTGCAACGATGGTATAATTCCTAAAGAATTGTTCAAAATTTTATCACACTTAGGAATTTTATGCCTAGAAAAAATCATATTTTTTTATATTTTATGCATAATATTTTCATAAAAATCTGAAAATAAATCATCACCATCATCATTTTTCATCATCACAACACAAAGTCTTAAGACAGTCTCTTAAGCACTCTTTTACATTTAGCAATATTTCTATACTGGGATTAGCTTGACGACCTAGCGAGCGGCGACTCCATGAATGGTCATATAACAATGACAATGTCCTTTGAAATTATTGTTAGAAGTCCCTTTATTTTTCATCAAATCATACCACAACAACCAATTTGTTTACATCAGATTATTTCATTTAAATTTTACAGCATGACATAAAATTATACTATTGCCAACGACATAATTACAAGAATAATCAATCAACAATTCAAAATTTAAAGCATCATAAAACATATGGAAAAGTCATATCACAAAATATCATATATATATATATGTATCAAGAAATTATGTACATCATATCAAAATTGGATTGGTATGCCACAATCTATACCCTGACATACTCAATCCTCTCAAAAATATATAGTCTATAGTCAAAAGCAGCTAGTCTCGAGAAGCCCTTGAGCTCTCAACCTCATCTCCTCTCCCTCTCTGGTGTGGACGTGGTGGTCCTATCAAGGTTTGTGCTATATCATGGGTCCTCGACGTCGATCGTGAGGATGTCCTTGACGATCCCATCATGATCGGCTTCACAATGGGGGTTGGTAACGGTATCCTCTAGTTCTCTGGAACCACATGATAGTACAATCCCTGGTAGAATGTGGTCTGAGCAATATCCTGCACCAGATCTCGAGTGCTCACCCCTCTGCTCTGAGCCTTGAGTCATGTAGCCTCATCCTATAATGTCTACACCTAAGCCCAGAGGCAGGAATTCTTAGCCCGAAGAACCGCCATATTGCTATTTTCCCCCACCTCGACACCCTTGCCCTTATTGGGTGATGCTGGCCTATCCCTCTAGTGAGAAGGGAGTCCCTCCTATCTCCTCTCTAGTTGTTGTGGTCTCTTCGAAGCCTGTGGCACTCTCCGACATCTCTCCTAAGGAGACCGTCATTACTCCCTCCCTCTGTGACTCCTCACTGCATCGATGGTACCTGGCACCGCCTCCCCATCTGTCACACCATAGTGTGCATTAGACCCTATGCCCTCATCATCTGAGGATGGTGGATGCCTGCGTATAAGGAATCATATCCATCTGCTACCCCAGTGTTGTCCCCATCCATTAGCTAAATGGGGGCATCGTCAGCGTCCTGACTCTAGAATCATTGCATATCTAGAGCCCTGCTAAGTGTTGAGCAAGGTGCAGCAACAATATTGTCATTGTTGTCAACATAGCTAGATAGAATTAGTTGATGTAGTGGACAGGAGTTAAGAGGTTCTTCAGAGTATGTACAGTGATTTTCCAAAAGATCGAAGTGGCCCATATGCTAAAAATCAAAAGAAAATCACAAGGAAGAAAACTGTCGTGATATCGCGACATGTTGAGAAGAAAGAAAACTGTCGCAATATTGCGACATGTTGAGAGAAAGAAAAACTATCGCGATATCACGACATGTTGAGAAGAAAGAAAAACTATCGTGATTTCATGACATGTTTGGAGAGAAAGTGCAAGCAAGAAAAACTGTCACGATTTCGTGACATGTTCGGAGAGAAAGCGCAAGCAAACAAAACTGTCACAATTTCACGACATGTTCGGAGAGAAAGTGCAAGCAAGCAAAACTGTCATGATTTCACAACATGTTCGGAGAGAAAGTGCAAGCAAGAAAAACTGTCATGATTTCATGACATGTTCGGGGAGAAGGCGCAAGCAAGAAAAACTGTCACGATTTCATGACATGTTCGAAGAGAAAGCGCAAGCAGGAAAAATTGTCATGATTTCACGACATATTGCAAGAGAGAGAGTCCGAAAGAAAAAGTGTCATGATTTCGTGACATATTGCAAGAAAGATTGTACGAACAAAAAAGTGTCACGATTTTGTGACATATTGCAAGAGAGATTGTACTTACAAAAAAGTGTCATGATTTTATGACATATTGCAAGAGAGATTGTATGGACGAAAAAGTGTCACGATTTCGTGACATATTGTAAGAGAGATTGTACGGATGAAAAAGTGTCACGATTTCATGACATATCGCAAGAGAGATTGTACAGATGAAAAAGTGTCACGATTTCATGACATATTGCAAGAGAGATTGTACGAAAGAAAAAGTGTCATGATTTCATGACATATTGCAAGAGAGAGAGTCCGAATGAAAAAGTGTCACGATATCGCGACATGTCGCATTTTCGTGACTCAAGAAGGGCAGGCAGGCAGAGTAACAAAAGTGTCACGATATCATGATATGTCGCATTTTCATGACTTGAAAAGGCCAGGAAAGTAGTGAAACAAAAGTGTCGCGATATCGCGACATGTCACATTTTTGCGACTAAATGAGGAGAGAGAAAGTAAGAAGGCAAAAGTGTCGCGATATCGCGACATGTTGTGTTTTCGCGGGTTCAAACCAAGTAAAGTAGCAAGGAAGTGAAAGTGTCACGATATCACGACATGTTGGGTTTTCACGGGCAAAACCTGAGAAGAGGAAAAAGAGGTAGAAGTATCGTGATTTCATGACAGGTCACTTTGGCACGAGCTAAGAAGAGAACCCAGCCGAAATAAGATATGTGACAGTTAATTGAAGTTGGTATGACAGTTACAAGTGCAGTTACAAAAGAAAATCATGTACCTAAAATAAGAAGAGTTAACTAAAGTCGATACGACAGTTACACGTGCAGTTACAAAAAAAAATCATGTAGCTAAAATAAGAAGAGTTAACTAAAGTCGGTACGACAGTTACAGGTGCAGTTACAGAGAAAAGTCAAAATTTTGTTATAAAAGGAGGTCTGCATGGAGAATTAGAGTGCTGAAAAAGTTTGAAAAGTTCTACAAAAAGACGGTTGGAAGAGTGCTGTAAAAGAGCGTTAAGTAGAGCCGAGAGAGTCGTAAGAGTGTAGTAAGAAGCGCATCAAGAGAGCTGTAAGAGGGCTATAAAATTACAGCAAGCAAAGCCATAAGTGTGTGTGGTGTTTTTGGTGAATAGCGAGAGAGTTTGGGTTAGCAATAGACCAGTCAAGGTCTTATATAAGCGAAGGCATTTTTATGTCAATCTTATAGTTTCAAAATTGTAGTCCGAGTTGGTGCTTGGAATCAGGGGTTGGTGCTCCTTTCTGTTGGTGAAGATAAATCAGGGGTTGGTGCTCCTTCCAGTGGGTGCTGGTAAATTGATTGTAAAATTGGTATTTTGCAAACATTGGATTTGGATGGGAGTCCAAGCAGTCATTTTTGAGGAGTAGCCAAATTGGTGAACCTCGTTACATCGTGTGTTGTGGAATGCTCTCTTGTTATACTTTCTTTATCTGATTTTAAGTTTTCATTGTTTCAATGTTAAGAGTTGTAGATTTGAATTTAAAATAGCTACACTGATTCACCCCCCCTCTCAGTGTCATTGTGAGACTAACAATTGGTATTAGAGCCAAGTTCCTGAACAAACTTAATCAGCTAAGGTGATCTTGGAAGTGAGACAATGGCAGGTGGTGAAGGATTCTCATCAAACAAAGCACCATTGTTTGATGGAACTAATTACACATTTTGGAGACTCAGGATGCAGACATATCTGTGTGCTTTGGGATACAACATTTGGGAGTCAGTAGACAGTGGATACACAATACCCACCACTCCTCCAACCGATGCTGCCGATAAGAAACTGTTTGAGAATAACTCTAAAGCAAAGAATGTTATCATGTGCGGTTTAGTGGATAGCAAACTGATAAAGATTATGAGTTGTAAAAATGACAAAAGACATGTGGGACAAACTAAAGAGCATTCATGAAGGATATGGAAAGATCAAGGAGGCCAAGTTACAAATGCATCGAGCTCAGTTCGAAGCATTAAAAATGAATGACGATGAGAACATAGAGGCATACATGTTGAGAGTTAATGGAATCATTAATGCAATTAGAGGACTCGATGAGGAAATTGAAGATGCTGTCATCGTGAAAAAGGTACTAAGATCTCTTCCCCAAAGATTTGATTCTAAAGTTTTAGCAATAGAAGAAGCTAAAGATCTAAATACTTTTAGTATTGATGAGATGCATGGTTCTTTGACTGTATATGAGATGAGAATAGGAAAAACTAAACCCACAGACAGAGAAGTTGCTTTTAAAGCACATAAAAATATAAAAGCAAAACAAGAATCCAAGGAAGAAGAGACATCAGATGAAACGGAAGCAAACTTTGTTCAGAAACTAATAAGGGGAAAAGGAAAATACAGAGGAAAGCTACCATTTAAGTGTTTCAACTGTGGAGGCGTTGGGCACTTTGCAGCTAAATGTCCACTTAATGAGAAAAACAAAAGTGATGAAGGTTCACAACAAGAAAGAAGTGACTAGAAGAAGAAACCAAATTTTAGAAAAGGTAACTTCAAGAAGAAAAGTTTCATATCCAAGAATGTCAGTCCTTCAGAAGACAGCTTCGATGAGGATTTTGAAGAAGAAACAAGTGAAGCTCTTTTCATGGCATTCGAAGAAGAAAAAACAGAGGAAAAACAAGAATGTGATAAAAAAACTTGAGGCTGAGGCTGAAGTAGATCTGGAAGGTGAGCTGATCGCTGCACTTAAAGAGCTGAGTATAGAAAGAAAAAATAATAAGAAAATTTCAAGAAAGTTTGAGGATGCCAATGAAATCATAACCAGCTTGAAAGTACAGATAGATGAATCTAAGAAAATATCTGAAGATATCAAAGTACAATTAATTGTGAAAATAGATGAGTGCAACAAGTTAGAAGAAGAGATTGTTGGTTTAAAGATGCAGCTAGAAGAGATGAATCGAAAAGTGAGTTGTTATCACAAACTTGAAGAAAGTTCTATAAAGTTGGATAAGATTATAAATAGCCAAAGGACTACAGGCATTAAATTTGGTTTGGGCTTCATCGAAGGAGAATCATCAAATGGATCAAAGGCCATAACTGTATAACCCATAAAGAATGAAGATAAGATCAGGATTGATCAAGAAAAAATGAATCATGCTAAAGAAAGCAATAATGCCAGGCACGAGAGGAGTATTGACAATGATGGATTCACCAATGTCACTCATCAAAGGAGAAGAAGATTTGTGGCTCCTACTACAAAATTGCAAAGACAATCACCCAGGTTCACTCATTTATTTTCTGGTTATTTTTTTAAATGCAATGGTTATGGACATAAGATTGCAGATTGCAAGTATAATGTAGGATAAAGGAATTTTACCAGTAGAAATGTTTTTTCATTGTTGATGGATTATGCAGTAGAATGTTATAACTGTCATAATTTTGGGGACATTGCAAGAAATTATCGAAGTACATTTGTAGTAAATAAACATCAGGGAAGAAAATTTCAACCAAATGGTTTGAGACAAAATAGCAAATTTTTCGAAAAACATGCACAGGCTACTGACAAAGAAAAGTCAAAACAAGTGACCAAAACTGTAATCAAACCAGAGTGGAAAGAAAAGGAGCGACCCAAGGAATAAAAGGAATCCTTGATCGTACAGACAACATTTAAAGCACAAAAAAAATATACACCATGGATACTTGATAGTGGATGCTCCAGTCATATGATAAGTGACAAACAAAAATTTGAGAAGTTACAAAAATATGAAGGTGGTTCTATAAAATTTGGAAATAATGATGGAGCTAAGATAGTTGGCAAAGGATCAGTTAAGATCAGTGACGAAAAAATCAAGTCAAAAGAAGTCTTGTTTGTGATTGGTTTGAAGCATTACTTGTTAAGCGTAAGTTAGATTTGTGACAGAGGTCATGAAGTAATTTTCAAGAAGTAGAGTTGTGAAGTCAGAATAGCAAACTGTGGGGAGTTAACTGCAGCAACTGCTGTTGTTAACTCCCCACCCCCAAAATAGGAAAAAGGATTAAATTTTTAAGATCAGATAAAGGAGGAGATTTCATTTCATAGGAGTTTGCAAAGTATTGTGAAAAGTATGGGATTAAGAGATAGTTTTCAGTAGCAAGAACACCTCAGCAGAATGGTGTGGTAGAAAGAAAGAACAGGACAGTGCAGGAAATGGCACAAACTATGTTGACTGAGAGCAAAATAGCAGACATATTTTGGAAAGAGGCAGTCCATACTTCGGTATACATCCAAAATAGGTGCATGTTGAGGACACATGAAAGCAAAACTTCGTATGAACTATGGTTCAGTAAAAAGGCAACAACAAGATACTTTAAAGTTTTTGGCAGTAAGTGTTACATCAAAAGAACTGAAGATAATCTTGGTAAGTTTGAAGATAGAGCTGATGAAGGTATTTTTCTTGACTATTCGACAAAAAACAAAGCCTATACATGCTACAACAAGAGGCTAAAGAAAATTTTGGAGAGTGTTGATGTTAAAGTTGATGAAGGTAGGGAACGAGAAATTAGCTATGAAGAAAACTACCCAATTTATGAAGAGGTTATTGAAGGAGATGAGGAAAAGGAAATGAAAAAGAAACAGAAAATTGACTTAGATGATTTAAGTAGTGTTTCAGAAGAGGAAGAAAACAAGAAATTCAAAATAGGTAGCTGGCAAAAAAATCATCCTAGAGAGAAAATAATTGGAGACCCCACAGTTGGTGTTCAGACAAGAAGAAGAGTATAAGTAACTACTCTCTATTATCTAGCATTGAGACAAAAAATGTTGTTGAAGCAAGCAAATATGAAAGTTGGATGATGACAATAAATGAAGAATTAGATCAGATCGAGAAAAACAAAACCTAGGAGTTAGTACCAAGACCTGCAAATAAAAATATAATCGGTACTAAATGGGTTTTTCAAAACAAATTGAATGAAGATGGACAGATAGTCAAGAATAAAGCAAGATTGGTCGCATAAAGGCTATGCACAAGTTGAAGGTATTGACTTTGAAGAAAACTTTGCACTAGTGGCTAGACTAGAGGAAATTAGAATGTTTTTGGCTTTAGTAGTTCACAAGAATTTCAAAGTTTATCAAATGGACGTGAAATCCACATTTTTGAATTGAAAACTTGAAGAAGAGGTCTATATTGAGCAGCCAGATGGTTTCCAACTCGATGATAATCCCAACTTCGTCTGCAAGTTGAAGAAAGCACGGTATGGCTTGAAACAGGCACCCAGAGCATGGTATGCAAGGCTAGACAACTATCTTACTCAACAAGGGTTCAAAAAGGGTATGGTGGACAACAATTTGTATGTCAAAATAGAGAATGGCCATCTCATTGTCCTTGTTGTATACATAGATGATATCATTTTTGGCAGTAGCAATGATGAGTCGTGTAAATATTTAGCAAATAAGATGCAGAAAGAATTTGAAATGTCTATGATTGGTAAAATTTCGTATTTCCTCGAACTGCAATTTGATAAAAATGAGAAGGGCATATTTATTTCTCAAGTTAAATATGTGAAAGAGATGCTAAAAGAGTTCACAATGGAGGATTGTAAGCCTGTTAGCACTCCCATGATGATAGGTTGCAAGTTGAGCAAGGATGACAAATCTCTAGATGTTGATCAAACCATGTACATATCTATGATTAGGAGCCTACTGTATTTGATAACTACCAGACCAGATATGTTATAGGCAATTTGCATTGTCGCACGATTTTAGGCTAGTCCCAAGGAGACTCATGTGACATCTGTGAAGAGGATTCTTTGATATTTGAAGGGTACTATGGAGTATGGGTTATGGTATCCAAAAGGTAAGGATTTCACCCTTATTGCATATTCAGATGCAGATTGGGCAGGATGTGTCAATGACAAAAAGAGTACCAGTGGAGGTGCATTCTATCTTGGAGACAGGTTGGTCGCATGGCACAATAAGAAACAAGAGTCAGTCTCCTTATCCACAACAGAGGCATAATATATTGTAGCATCAACGTGTTGTACACAGGTTTTATGGATGAAACAAACCCTAAAAGATCTTGGCATTAACTTCAGTGAGCCAATTTCAATTAAGTGTGATAACACCAATGCCATTAACATCTCAAAGAATCCGGTTATGCATTCTTGCACAAAACATATTGCTATCCGATATCACTTTCTGAAGGAGAAAGTTGCGAAAGGTGAGGTTAAGTTGGATTTTGTCCCAACTACAGAGCAAGTAGTGGATATCTTCACAAAACCACTGCCCAAGGAAATGTTTGAGTACCTATGCAATAAATTGGGAGTGGTCATGCTTCCCAAGAATTGACTAGAAATCAGGACCACATTCTCAAGGGGAGCATTTATATATTTGATTATATTTTTTCTCATGTTTGTAATTTTTGCTAACTGTAATAATTTGTGCCTAAGAATGTTGTACATGGAATCAGGGGGAGTCTGCAGCAGCCCTTTGGTATTATTGTCAAAAGGGGAGAAGAATTACAGGAAATTGCACGTGTGTTGGCAACAATTCCAAAGGGGGAGATTGTTGAGCAAGGTGCAACAACAGTTATTTCATTGTTGTCAACACAGTCAGATAGAATCGATTGATGCAGTGGATAGGAGTTAAGAGGTTCTTTAGAGTATGTACAGTGATTTTCCAAAATATCGAAGTGGCCCATATGCTAAAAATCAAAAGAAAATCACAAGGAAGAAAACTATCGTGATATCACGACATGTTGAGAAGAAAGAAAACTATTGCGATATCGTGACATGTTGAGAGAAAAAAAACTATCGCGATATCATGACATGTTGAGAAGAAAGAAAAATTATCACGATTTCGTGACATGTTCGGAGAGAAAGTGCAAGCAAGCAAAACTGTCGCGATTTCGTGACATGTTCGGAGAGAAAGCACAAGCAAGCAAAACTATCGCGATTTCATGACATGTTCGGAGAGAAAGCGCAAGCAAGCAAAACTGTCACAATTTCGTGACATGTTCGGAGAGAAAGTGCAAGCAAGAAAAACTATCATGATTTCGACATGTTTGGAGAGAAAGCGCAAGCAAGAAAAACTGTCATGATTTCGTGACATGTTCGGGGAGAAGGTGCAAGCAGGAAAAATTGTCACGATTTCGTGACATGTTCGAAGAGAAAGTGCAAGCAGGAAAAATTGTCACGATTTCGTGACATATTGCAAAAGAGAGAGTCCAAAAGAAAAAGTGTTGCGATTTCGCGACATATTGCAAGAGAGATTGTACGGATGAAAAAGTGTCACGATTTCGTGACATATTGCAAGAGAGATTGTATGGATAAAAAAGTGTCACGATTTCATGAAATATTGCAAGAGAGATTGTAAGAATGAAAAAGTGTCACGATTTTGTGACATATTGCAAGAGAGATTGTACGAAAGAAAAAGTAACGTGATTTCATGACATATTGCAAGAGAGAGATTCCGACTGAAAAAGTGTCACGATATTGCGACATGTCGCATTTTCATGACTCAAGAAGGGTAGGATGGCACAGTAACAAAAGTGTCACGATATCGCGACATGTCACATTTTTGTGACTTGAAAAGGCCAGGCAAGCAGTGAAACAAAAGTGTCGCGATATCGTGACATGTCACATTTTCGCGACTAAAGGAGGAGAGAGAAAGTAAGAAGGCAGAAGTGTCGCGATATCGCGACATGTTGTGTTTTTGTAGGTTCAAACCAAGTAAAGTAGCAAGGAGGTGAAAGTGTCACGATATCACGACATGTTGTGTTTTCACGGGCGAAACCCGAGAAGAGGACAAAGAGGCAGAAGTGTCATAATTTTGTGACAGGTCACTTTGGTGCGAGCTAAGAAGAGAACTAGTTGAAATAAGATATGTGACAGTTAACTGAAGTCGGTACGACAGTTACAGGTGCAGTTACATAAGAAAATCATGTAGCTAAAATAAGAAGAGTTAATTGAAGTTGGTACAATAGTTACAGGTGCAGTTATAGAAGAAAATCATGTAGCTAACATAATAAGAGTTAACTGAAGTTGGTACGACAGTTACAGGTGCAGTTACAGAGAAAATTCAAAACTTTGTTATAAAAGGAGGTCTACGTGGAGAATTAGAGTGCTGAAAAAGGTTGAAAAGTGCTACGAAAAGAGGGTTGGAAGAGTGTCGTAAGAGAGCATTAAGCAGAGCCGAGAGAGCCATAAGAGTGCAGTAAGAAGTGCAGTAAGAGGGATGTAAGAGGGCTGTAAAAGTGCAGCAAGCAGATCCGTAAGTGTGTGTGGTGTTTTTGGTGAATAGCGAGAGAGGTTGGGTTAGCAATAGACCAGTCAGGGTCTTGTATAAGCGAAGGTATTTTTATGTCAATCTTATAGTTTCAAAATTGCAATTTGAGTTGGTGCTTGGAATCAGGGGTTGGTGCTCCTTTCTGTTGGTGTAGATAAATCAAGGGTTGGTGCTCCTTTATGTTGGTGTAGATAAATCAGGGGTTGGTGCTCCTTCCAGTGGGTGCTGGTAAATTGATTGTAAAATTGGTATTTTGCAAAGACTGGATTTGGATGGGAGTCCAAGTAGTCATTTTTGAGGAGTAGCCAAATTGGTGAACCTCGTTACATCGTGTGTTGTGGAATGCTCTCTTGTTATACTTGCTTTATCTAATTTTAAGTTTTCATTATTTTGGCATTAAGAGTTGTAGATTTGAATTTAAAATAGCTACACTGATTCACCCCCCCTCTCAGTGTCATTGTGAGACTAACACTCAGTGTAGTGTTATCCCAAATAGTTCGAGAGAACTCGTAGTCTCTGAGAGAAGGGATACCCTACTATAAACCAAACTGTGTCAAAACTTAGTCATAGCGGTGGAGCTCTACCTCTCCTCACTCCATCCTCAGCTAGAAGAATCACTTGATGCAAGCCAACTCCTATCCATCCTCTCCCCACCCTAGATGCTCTCTCCACATCCTCTAGGTGATCTTGTCAGGGATGAGGTCATCTAGCAACCTTTGAGACATTGGCAGATCTATCCGTCATTGTGATCCTCTCTAGAGCCACCAATAGAAAACTTAGGGTCTCTCCTGATCAACCCCTATCAGTGGAAGCCCTACCAGCCTTTGTACTGTAATGTGCTCCTAGCACCAAACTTGTAGTAGCGATGTCAGTACTAGACATTGACCTCCCTTGTATACGACCCCATATAGGATCCTATACAAGTGGCATAGTACAAAGCTTCCCAAAGAAAACCTATAGTCATGGTCTCTCATATCACAAACCACATCTAAGAGCATCCACGATAACCTGCATCCACTTTGATGGCATAGCAGTAGGCGACCCACTATCCCTACCAAAACTTGAGTCAATCAAGATTCCCCAGGCATCTACCTCAATGTCTCGATGTTCACTCCACCCTTCTCTAGGGCGAAGCTAGGGTATTTGCACAGTTGCATCATGGCATGGCCCTAATTGGCCGTAGGAGTCATCAACCTCCTATGTATGGGGATCCTTAATATCCTCCATACATCCTCTAGAGTGAGAGCCATCTCCCTTGTCGATAGCTGGAAGCAGGACAACCCTGGATACCACCTCTTTGTTAGGGCTATCAATAGCCCCATGTCTATAGGTATTTGTGGCATCTCTACCACATGCTGTAGCCCAACAATTGATAGTCGGTCTCACTTCGTCTGATCGAGCACAGTTACATCGTCTCTTAGACCCTCGTATTTCCACTCCTAACTTTTTAGCAATCCCCTCTATAAATTAAACAATAAAACAACAAAAATCATTAATAGATAATCATTACAATCAGTTAAATCAATTTCATATTATAAAAAAATAATATCATCTATTATTGGATGATATCATACTAAATTAAGTCAAATTGTCCTTGGTAGGACGAAATAATCTCCGATTTCTCAACTTGGGGATCGCCCCTTGTTGGATGGTATTGCCCCTATTTTGTCAATTTTACCTCTAGATGAAATCAGAGATCTAGGGACGATTTTGACGAAATTGGGATGATTTTGTCCCGACGTTGTCGATGGTATAAAAATGGCTGCGATGCCCCAAAAATAGTCAAAATTCAAATTAAAAATCACACAAATCAAATTAAAAACTTAATGCATCAAGTTTAGATCCCTACCCGCAAACTACGTCAGACCTATGTCGATTTGTGTGTCGTTTCCACCATTTTGCTTGAAAAATCTAAAATAGCAAAAGTGAACAATAACAATGAATTAGGGTTTTACCCTATTTTTTTAATTTTATTTAAAAACAACTTTTTTTAAATTTTGCTTTTTCGTGATTTTACCTCAAATGTTCGATTTGGGTAAAAACATGGAGGGGGCACCATAGTAAGCAGTCGTACTATTCAACCTAGAATCGTCGTCTAAAAAATAGAATAAATTTTTGCTTTCTCGTAAAGCGTAAATAACTTGTCTTTAACGCATTTTATTCATAAAATTTGCTAAAGAGGGGGCAAAATGTAGCACCCTAAAATTGGCGTAGTTAAACCCTTAGTAAAAAGATAAAAATTTGAATTTTAACCTCGAAACCACCCGTTAATCGCTCCCCCTATTTTTCGTGCCATTTTTAGGAGTTGTTTTAATCGTTGGACGATATCGTCACTGATCATACGATATCGTCCTAGATCAAACGAATTCGTCTGGAACAGAACATCCAGACGATTTCGTACCAAAATCAAAATTTCATAATTAGCTTCTATTTCAACAACCTCTCCAACTTGGGCAAAAGCATGTCTGCACAGTTGGAGATTCCTCCGTTGGAGATCTCCTAGATTGGGATGATACCAAACCTCCTAACCTCCTCCTAATCCTATATAAACTAGGATTTTCTTAGTTTATCCCCCTGGCTCTCCTCCTGACTCTCTCCCTGGTTGATTTTCCCTGCCATTTAGCTTTTCTATGTTAATACGTCCTATCTACCATTGTTTGCACTCGTAGTTTTAAGTTTTCATTGCAAGTTTTCATTGTGCTTCAGCTGGAGGAAGCTCGAATCATCATAGGCAATTCCACATGATTTCGGATGATCCTGTCATAGATTGACGATGATCTCATACGATTGGAGGCAATCTCGACTGCAATTTATATTGGGGGCAATCAGAGCCCTGAGTTTGTATTTCTCATCTTCCTTCATTATTTTACTATGCATTAGCTTGATTATTTTCATTTTGAATCCTAGAGTTAACCTCATTTAGCATAAATGCATGATAAAGTTAAAATAAGTTATTAAAACAATGCATTTCCTTTAATCTGCTATCTAGATTTATCAGTTAAGTATTTATACTCTCACTTCTATCATTTTGCATTATT
Organism: Wollemia nobilis; assembly: GCA_028583015.1. Classification (NCBI taxonomy): domain Eukaryota; kingdom Viridiplantae; phylum Streptophyta; class Pinopsida; order Araucariales; family Araucariaceae; genus Wollemia; species Wollemia nobilis. Next base: position 1,236,337 of record JAQPPZ010000415.1, read on the forward strand.
CATGCGGTTGCATTTTTGGTTTTTGATGTCTGTTTTTGTCATTGCAGGTTTCTGATGAATTCATCTAATGAATTCGTCAGATCGACGATGATCTTGTTTGATCTCAGATGATCACCTGTGATCTAGGATGATTCTATACAATTGCAGATAATCCTATCATATTCGGGATGATCTGGACTCCTACAAGCTTTAGAATCTTCATCAGACATCCAAAATTAGGTGCTTTCTTTCTCATTTAACATATTCCTTGTATTTAGGATTCATTCATGCTTTTATGTATTCATATAAATTGGCATCTTCATATAGAATAGCTTAGATTCATTTTGGCCAACCTAGGAATATGAATTATTGAGTATAAAATGAACACATCAAACCCATTCTCAACCTAGGCGTGGAAACTACCACTCAAAGTTTCCTAGTGAACCCCACCATCCGTCAAAAATTCACCCTTATACCCCTCCCCTGAGAGGCGCGACCTTCAAAGGGCCTCTTAGTCCGAGTTATTGTCCCATCCTTCTCACAACCCCCTTACGAGCACGGATCATATAGCCTGAAGGTATGGGTACAAAAAATTTGGGTCAGTACATTAAGTGGTTTCCACTTGGTCTCACAATGATTAGTCCAAAGTCCTATTTTTTTATAAAGTTGTATTTGATTACAATAAGTTATTAGCATGTGTGCTTGTGCTGATTAATCAAAAGTTTCATCTTATTATGAAATTATATTTATATAGGAAATTTTTAGTATGTAGTTAGGATTTAGATTTGATTAGTTGGAAGAAATAGAGTGTGATACGAAAAAGGCTTCCTTGAACATTAATGTATAAATTACAATGAGGAGGCCATTGAAAGGGTCCTCGCTCTTGTCCTCCAAATTGCATTCTATAATGAAATTTGAAGAAGTCACACTGTAGATTTCTAGAAATGTACACGATCGAATTCTAGCAATAAAATAGTATTATTTTTCCATTTCTCTCATAATGTTATGCTATTTTTTGTAATATTTTATTTTCATCTGTAGTACCTTTATTTTCCTACAATCAATGAGCAATTAATAGTTAGAATAGGTTAGATGAAATAAGTAGTTATTTAAGTAAGAATAGTGTAGAGGAGAAGAGAATATAATGACCTTTTCAAAGGCAGGGCCCATTTCCAGAAGACCAGTCCCTACTCTCATGCTCCTTCAATAGAATAAGAGTAGATTAGTATAAAGTAGGAGTAAAAAAGAAATTAAATTTCATTATTTATTTCTAAATTAAATAGTTAAATCATAATTAGTTGCACATGGATCCACACACACTAGGTTAGATTTCATATCTATTAAATCAATTTCATATTGCATTTAAATATTTCATTTCTCTATAACCTAATATTAAGGAAATGAACCAAGTAAGCTAATTATTGTCTTGGAAAAATCTATACGAGGTTGTCTGTTCTTTAAATTGAATTGACCTAGATTGATAATTAAATGATTAGCCTAACAAGCTAGATATTTTTGGTGTTTTTTCTAGGGAGAACAGTGCCATTACATTAATCTACAAGTTGTTGGACCACGTAAGAAAGGAAGCTTACCTATACATGGAGGGTGGTGCAAGTAGTGATCAACGCACGTATAGAGTTGTGTGTGAAGGGTGGTGGAAGTAGTGATCAAGGCACGTATAGAGTTGTGTGTGAAGGGTGGTGGAAGTAGTGATCAATGCACACACACAACAAGCATCATCCACCTTAGGTGGACTAGGTTCCAATTTTCTTAAAATTAGTTTTTATTTTTTTTATAGAATTTAGTCATTTATTTTCCAACATTTATTTTTCAAGCATTTACTTTTTAGCAATTTATTTTTCTGCAATTTCCTTTTCAATAATTTATTTTCCTACAAGTGTGGTTGTTGCTAGTTTAAATCTAAGACTTTGGTTTGTAGAAACCCAATGTAGTACAAGAAGTAGGTGTGACTGAGTGACACAACCGTAGTGAAATAATCCCTTAGAAGTAAAAGGGTAACAACAACACTTTCTCTTATTATACTGATATCACTTGACCAATCCGTTTGATTTTAGTTATAGTAATATTTTTTTTACTTATTGTCCTAAAATCATCTTGCCAATATGTTTGATTTAAACCATAGTAAGATTTGATTTAGAATAATTTTAATTTTCCTTATTATATTGAGATCACCTGGCCAATCCGTTTGATTTCATTATAATAAGATTTGCTTTATTTTTCCCTTATTGATATAAGATCACTTGGCCAGTCTGTTTGATTTTAGTCAGTAAGACCTGCTTTAAGACAATTTTACTTTTTCTTCTTATGCTAAAATTATATGGCCAATATTTTTAGTTTCATTATAGTAGGAACTGTTTAGAAGAGAAAACAACATAACCAAAAACAAAAACAAAATAACAATAATAATAATAATAATATATAAAGAAGTATAAGTTGCTAGATGGTGGAGAACAGTAAATAGTCTATGACCATTGACCTCAGAAAATTATTGATAGAGCAAGAAGTTAACCTTTTTAAAAAAAATAAAATCAAACATTTGGGGAAGAGTGGAAAACTTTGTGCAAACATCCTGATACCATAAAAGATAGATCAGACGAATTGAGTCAAATCTAGAGGATAAGCATAGCTCAAATTCTAGGGTCAGAATATCACTCACCCTACCTTGAACTTATTAGGAGTTGTGAATGGTGGTTAGGGAATAGGAGAGCGAAAATAAGCTTAGTAACCTACCCGTGGGATCAGTATTTTGAATATTTCCTTATCATCCATAGTTTCCTAGAAAAAATAGTGGATAGGGAAGTAAACCTAGAGTATAGCCAAATATATCATAGGGCACCAAGAGTGGTACTTTTAAGGGAACTATGTCAAGACCTATGTTACAAGCTATAGTTCGAGAACCTTAATCCAATTGTAAAACATGATTTTATTGTTCAATTGATTACTATGGTAACAAAAGACTTTAGATTTAACGAAGAGCATTATATGATTCCCAAACAACTTGAACCTATCAAAGATATTCATAAGTTATTCCAGGAAGGCTAAAATTTGTTTCCAAGTTTCATATTTAGACCTAGAGACTCAAAAGGTAGATTTATTAAAATCAGTAAACTAGAAGCAAATTACCAAGAAAACCATAGTAAGAAATCTGAAACTTCTTAGTCCAAAGAAATAGAAACTGCATCTTTAAATTCTAAGAAAATTGAAATTCTAGAACAAGATCCCAAAATATTTTCTACCCAAACCAAATTTTTATGATCATATCAATCCCTTGTCTATCTTTATCGACCCTATACTTGGTCAAATTCTTGAAATCCTATATTCAGTCATGGCTAATCAAGATAGTTAAGAAGGGGAAGTAAATAGAAACCAAAGGCAAAGAACAATGGATCAAGGGGAAGTAGAAAACCAAAGGGGGGTGGACAAATAAATACTTTTGCCTTTCCAATCCCTTCTCCTGAAGATAGGTTAACAAGAGAACCGAAACCGGTATTTGTTGTTGTTTTGCCTACATTCCATGGGAAACCACATGAGGATATCGATGCTTTCATTTTTGAATTTGAAGTGGTGTTCTAGGATTACTTTTACACCATATATGAGCAAAAACTAATACTATTACCTTCTACACTTAAGGATGTAGCCTTAAGATGGTTCATGAGTCTAGGGGAAAATATTTGCAATTGATGGGATGGAGAACGAGGATTAAAAGATATATTCCTTGAAAGATACCAAGACTATTGCAGGGTTTAGGATAAGAAAGCAAAGTTATTTTGTATGAATCAAAAATATAATGAATGCCTTGAGGACTACCTCGAGAGATTCCATTTTGTGGGATCAAGAGTAAACATAGAGTTGAATGAGGAAGTTCAAAAATAACATTTTCTAAAAATGCTTAAGGAAGATGTCTTAGACATGCTAAACCTTATGGCAAAGGGAGATATCCATCATATGTAATTAGGAGATATCATAAATATCCATAAACATTACTCAAAAAACAAACCATTAAGAAGTAATAAGTACCCATCATTAGGAGGAGTAACACGAGTTGAAATTGATAATATGCTAGAAAATATCAAAACTAATTTATTAAGCACATTAACATCATCCCTCGACCTCATGGATAAGAAGCCAAAGGATCAAAATATTGAAGAGATATATTGTCATAGATGCAGAAAGAAACATAATCTAAGGGAATGCCCTTTGAATATTACAAATATTTCCAACATTTTTGCATGTTGCAAAATTTGTGACAAAAATCATAATACTGAAAATTGTAAATATATCTCAGTTATCAAAACTGCTATAAAATATATTGAGGTTGACGAGGTAGAATATGTCTATTTTATAGCTCAAATTAGGTTGATACCTTTACTGATCCAACCAATTTGTCAAACCCTAACCAAAAAAGACCTAATTATTGGTCAAATACTCCAATTTTGTCAAATTGGAATTAGTATAAACAAGATTGGAACATACCTCCTTGGGTACAATTCATGCCAAATTCATATCGAAATTCACCTCCATGGATGGTAGGACAAAATAAAAATGCATCTAGTTGGAATTACCAATACAATCAGGCAAGACCTAGCTGGTCTCAAGGAAAGCCCCAACAAAATAATTTTCAAAATCAATTTAGGGGGCAAGTACCTCAAAACTAACCTCAAAATTGACTCCTTCCACATCCAAACAAAAATCCTTCTAAAAAATCACCTTTACACCTATACCTAACACCAATAATAATAAAAACACTCAATAGGTATATAAAATAAATGAGGCATGTTAAATATCTATAATGCCTTGCCAACAAATTCAATTAAGATCTGGAAAAGTATTGGAAGATCATAAAGCAACCCTCACAAAACTTGAAGAACCTATCAAAAACTTGATCAAATAAAAAGTACAAGACGATAAATGTGAGGAAGAAACAAAAATTCCCCTAGAAGAAGTGTTGGAACAATAGAAAGAGGTTCAAATTTCTCAAAAATAAATTAGAGCTCCATTTCCTAAAATATTGGCTATACCAAAAGAACCGTCTAAACCATCTTTTGATTTTCTTCAAGAATTGGAAAATATCTCTATTAGAAGCCTCTTTTACAAACTATTAAAGATATTCCCATCTACTCCAAGTTGGTAAAAAATATAACAAATTTACAAAGGAGAAAGAGGAATGAACCTAGGACTATTCAAGTTATTGGGCAACTATCTGAAATCATGATTGGTGCGAAATTGTTACCAAAGTATACAGACCCTAGAGCACCTATACTCACAGTTCACATTGGTAGGACAACCTTGCATAATGTCTTAGTAGACTTGGGGGCTGCCATAAACATCATGACAAAGGAAACAACATAATATTTAGGGGTACACATGATTCAACCAACCTCTATAGTGCTTCAAATTGCAGATAGATCTACCATTAAACCATAAGGAAAAATAGAAGATGTTATAGTTTTTGTAAGTTCATGGGAATACCTTGTAGACTTCATAGTCTTGAAACCAAAGAAAAAGTTATGGGGACATCCCTTAATCTTGGGGAGGCCATGGCTTGCAACAAATGATGCTTATATTAGTTGTAGATCTGGGAGTATGACTATTTCAAATGGTAAGTATACTAAAAACCTTAGTTTGTTTCCTGATTCAGTAAAAGACTATTATTTTTCAAACCAATTATGGTATGATTCTCCTGAAGACTTATATGATCTACAAAATTTATCAATAAATATGCTAGGAGAAGGACCTTTATTTTCACTTCTTGATGAGGAAAAAGGTGCCAATGAGGTTACCATGACTAATAGTGAAGCAAGCACAAGTTACCCTCATAAAATGGTTCCTTATAATTATCAACTAAACACTCTTAAACATGGAATAATGAGTATAGAAAATAATTATAAACAAATAGATATTGCATTTTGAAAAACCTTAAATATAAGCAATGAGCTCACAAACATTCACGAATCACAATTAATATAAGTGCTAAAGAAACATTGGAAAACATTTGTGTGGAATTATGAGGACATGAAAGGAATACATTCGAGTGTTGGTACCTATAAAATTTTCATTCAAGAAGGTTGTCACCCAGTAAGGCAACCTCAAAGGAGATTAAATCTAGGTATGAAAGACATAGTTTAGGCAGAAATTGTTAAGCTCTTAAATGTGGGATTTATATACCCTATCTCTAATAGTCAATGGGTTTCACCATTGGTAATAGTTCCTAAAAATAATGGTAAATGGAGAATCTGTGTAGACTATAGAGAACTAAATAAAGTAACAAAGAAGGACTATTTCCCATTGCCTTTCATTGATCAAGTCCTTGACACCCTAGCTAGTAAGAAATATTTTTTTTCTAGGATGGAATTAGTGGATATAACCAGGTCTCCATCATTGAAGAAGAGCAAGAGAAGATCACTTTTACATGTCCCATAGGAACTTATGCTTATAGGGTATTACCTTTAGTCAAAAATTTTGAGTCCTCTAAGTCAGAGTTGTCATTGATGTCACCTGATAGATTTATCACTCATCTCAAGGAATTCAGCAAGAAATAAAGTCGCCCAAGTCATCCAGGAAAAAGCTTCATTAGTGCAAAAGTGAAAGGAAAAAGGCTCCTTAATATTTTAATATTATTGGGAGCACAGTTTATAAAAACCCAATATGAGTTATTGCAAAATTTAAAAAGGAGGTTTAATAATTATTTATAAATCGTTTAAATTCACAAGGAATTTAAATTTGAAAAATAATACCAAGGTTGGGCATTAAGACAAGGTTCTAAGGTTTTATTAAACCTAAGGTTGGCTCTTTAAGACAAATTTCTAAGGTTGATTTTAATTTACAAGGAATTTAAATTTTATAAATAATACCAAGGTTGGGCATTAAGACAAGGTTCTAAGGTTTTATTAAACCTAAGGTTGGCTCTTTAATACAAAGTTATAAGGTTTGATTTTAATTTATAATATTTAAATTTAAAATTAAATTTAAATTTATTATAAATTAAATCGCGTTGACGTCGAATTCATTCGAAGCACCGACGTGATGCTAAGGAAGGCAAAAGGCATTATATAAATGCCAAAAAAATTCATTTACCAATTATACCTTGCTATTGTTTTTGAAGTGCATGCGAAAAAGATTTTTGTTTTGAAAGCCTTACAATTTTTGTGAAGGTTAAAGCTATGAAGATTCGGAAGTCCAAAGTGCAAAGGCCAACGTGGCCTAGTGGTATGTTGGATCAATTCTAAGGAGGAGGTTCTGAGTTCTATTCATGTGAGGTCTATTTTTTGGATTGCAAGGAAGAAGCACTCTACGTGCTTGTTATTTTTTGAAGGTTCGATGTTCGAAGATATTCCATGGTGGACGTGCCCTTTAAGGCACATCATGATGCATGGCCCAACAGTGGCTTGGATGCGGCTAAGGCATTGGGAATAAAATAGTTAAGGGATAAAATCCCACTGAGGGCAAGGCAAGTAAATTTAATTTTTGTTTAATATTTTATATTCTGTCAAGGTTGCCTAAGGAGAAATAAGGTTATGGTATGCCCTAAGAAAGATAAAGATTTATGCTGATTTTCTTCGTGGAAGTATATCATATTATATATCATTGGAAAGCTATTTTTGAGAGCTACTTGTTTAGATTAATTTGAGGGAGGAATAAGGTATGTGCAAGAAGATATTTTTGGTTTTGTCAAGGAGTTACAAAAGTAAGTTTGATTCATTCTTTTGAGGGATTATTTCTTGCATAAGAGGATTTGGTGCATTTTTATTGAGTAGGAGTAATAAGGTGTTATTGAGATATTATTTTGATTATTGTGTTATTACTCATGATCTCTAACCCTTGTTGAGATAGGAAAAATAAAGTTTGTTGAGTGTTGCAGATTTAATGGATAACTCTGTTGAGAAGCAACACACCCCCACTACAAAAATGAAATTCCATCCTTTGAAAATGTTTAATTTTCATTTGTTCCGCAGGGACCCTCTTGATGTTTTTCGGATTTTAATTCCAAATTTTGCTTGCATCCTTTTTCAAACTTCGCCTACATCAAAGTGACCAAGTAGATTTGCATATGGCATTGATTTCAATTTAGAAATAGCAGTTTCTATTTCTGGCCTAGCAAACTTCTAAATGCATTTTCTCTTAATCCATGATGAATTTTTAAGTTCTGTTTGTAGATTGGGATACCCTTTGGGCTTTTTTAGATACTTGTAAAGTTTCATCAAATTCTGAGCATTTTGGAATTTTCATCATTTTTTGCACCATGTGAAGCTGATCATTCTCGAGCAATTTAAAATTCATTTTTTAAATGTTAAAATCATTTCTGAATTTTTGAGTAAGGAAGATCCTTCACCAGTATGTAAAAATGCAAAATACAGATGGACAAAGTCATTGGAATCAACCTACAATTTTTGGAGAATTTGCAAAGTGAAAGAAAAGCTTGAGGGAAATGTCGCGATATCGCGACATGTTCCATTTTCGGACATGTCTCATTTTCGCGAAGGCAAAATCTAGGAAGAAAATCTTGAAGGAAATGTCACGATATCGCGACATGTTCCATTTTTGGACATGTCTCATTTTCACGAAGGCAAAAGCTAGGAAGAAAAGCTTGAAGGAAATGTCGCGATATCGCGACATGTTCCATTTTCGACATGTCTCATTTGAAGGCAAAAGCTAGGAAGAAAAGACTTGAAGGAAATGTCACGATATCGCGACATGTTCCATTTTCACGCTCATAACACAAAGGAAGCAAAATGAGGAAATGTCACGATATCGTGACATGTTCCATTTTCCGAGAAGGCAAAAGCTAGAAGCAAAGCTTGAAGGAAATGTCACGATTTCGCGACATGTTCCATTTTCGTAAATCGACAGCAAGAAGTGAAGTTCGATTCGGACATGTTCCATTTTCACGAGGAAGAAGTGAAAGAGGAAAGTGAAGGAAATGTCACGATTTCATGACATGTTCCATTTTCAAAGAAGAAGTGAAGAAGGAAGTGAAGGAAAGGACGAAGAAAAGAAGAAAATAAGGAAATGTCACGAAGCCAAAAAAAGATGAAGTGAAGGAAATGTCATGATTTCATGACATGTTCCATTTTCACGAGGAAGAAGTGAGAGAAAGAGAGAAAAGTGATGGAAACATCACGATTTCACGACATGTTCCATTTCTTTCGAGGAAGAAGTGAGAAAGAAGGGAAGGAAAAATGTACAGATTTCGTGACATGTTCCATTTTAGAGAGAAAGAAAAGCAAAGATGAAAGAGATGAGGTGAAGGAAATGTCGCGATATCGCGACATGTTCCATTTTCGGAAGGCACAAGCAAGGAAGAAGTAACTTGAAGAAAATGTCATGATTTCGTGACATGCTTTGGTTTCATGGCATCACCTATCCAAAAGGAAGTGGAAGCATTTCAACACAGTCCAAATCAATTAATTAAGTAAAATGAAAAACATTAAAAATCTAACCTCTGTGTTTCTTTTTGCAGAAATAGATCCGACAGTTGCATAATGGCGGAAGTGATGGCGAGAAAGACAGACTTCAAGGAATTCGTCGGTAGATTCATTTGCTCGAAAAATTTATGGCAAGTCAGTGACTCATCCAGATTTTGCAGATCTGGCCGTGAATACAGGTTTCAAGGAATTTACCGGTGGATACATTGCTGGGAAAATTTATGGCAAAAGTAATGACAGGCAGAAAATCTCAACTCGAACCAAACAAAAGCAGTTGTGCGAGGATGGAAGGCCTAGAAGTCAGTGACTCATCCGAGTTTTGTAGAAGAATTAATGAGATGCTCTGATGGCTTATCGAAAGAAGAACATACATTTACACGCGGTGTCCATTTGATAAGGATCAAACCAAGTCTTATCTTCTCCATTCATGGCAAGATCCACGTGAAGATTTTCAGAGTAATTAGGGCTTATCAAAACTCTATATAAAAATGCCTTATATTGTAAAACCTCGATGGTGGGATTTTTATGATAAGATTTAGATATTTGGAAGAAGATATTTTGAAAATATCAGGGTCTATCCTGAGTCTATATATACTTCTCTTGAATGTAAAGTGAGGATGCGAAAACTTGGAATAAAAGACACTTTAGCAATTTCCTGCAAATCTTGTTTGAATGCTTTGTTCTGGACCTGGGGTTGGTGTGAAATCGTTCTTCTGTGATAGCGTGGCCAGGAGCCTAATCTCTTTCGGATTTTGATAAGTGCATCTTCTTCTATTTTTGTCTCACTAAAGTTCTATTTATTTTGGTTGTGAATCTGTGTTATCAAGATTGAATATGTTGCTAAGCTTCATTCTGTTTGTTATATGCTAAGGAAAGTTAGAGATTTAAGGTTCAAGTCTATTCTAATTGCTCTATCCTCACTATGCGAGCTAAGTTGCTGGTGAGAGATACCAGTTGACACCGACTTCCCTTCTATTTATGATTTTCTTTCAGATCTATGTTATTTCCATCTTATGCTCTTAGTAGAAGGTGATCTTAGAAAGTTGGACACCTTCCTCTTTGATTGGTTTTATTGTGAAGCTAAATAGTATAACTGAAATTGGTAGTTTTGATTTTGCAGCTAAGTTAGATAAACTTCTCTTTTCTGCCCTACCCTACTCTCTCTGTTCCATCGTTAAATGATTCATTTTTATTTTCTTTCAAATTTGTATTTTATTTAATCTGCTAAAACATAAAGAGCTATATCAAAGAACTCATTGTAAACCTGATAGTCAACAAAGATAACAACCGCTAAAACATTATTGAATGAAGGTCGAGCCCATTGTAAGGTAACAGACAGTCCACTTGAAACTATTCTAGAAGTGGAAAAGAGTGAATAGACATTCGACCCAACTCTGTAACTCACACCTTGGATAACCAGAAAGATCCTAAAGTGAGTGGGATTTATCCCGTATAAGTGTTATCGGTATTTTATGCTCATTCTTCACAGGGTGTGTATGAAAGATGAACCAACATTTAAAATTGGCGCTAGAAGGAGGGCCTACTGAACCTCCGTTCAGTATTTGTTAAAGATTGTAAGTTGTTTGTGAAAAGCTGGATTCTACCTACAGAGTAACCAGGTCCCACTCCAGAGCTGGAGAGCTTCTTGTGCCTGAGTTAGAGACCCCAAGGAGAAGCAACCTCAGAAAGGCCAAGTCTTTGTCTAACATAGTGTTGTCACCACTTGTAGTTCCTCCAACTGCAACTCAAAATATCATAGTTAATCAGGTAGTAATGGCAAATTGGTTGGGTTCCACTGCTTTGAATATTCCTGGTGCAGCGCATGATTTGCCCAGAAATCTTGAGAAGTATCTTTCGACTTACAAGCATGATGGAATTAGAACAGCAGAGGAACATCTAGTGGCATATAAAAATGCTCTGAAGCTGTTAAATGTGCAGCATGAAGATGTGGCTTGTAGGTTATTCCCATTCACTCTCCAGGAGGGAGCATATGACTGGTTTTTGAATCTTACTAATGATTCTATTACAAGTTGGAATGACCTAGAGAAAGTTTTTGTATCACAATTTGGGGAAGTGATTGACCCCAGTGTGTTATATCAATAGTTCTCCAGCATTAAAAGAGGAATTAATGAGACCGTCAGATCTTTCAATGTCAGGTTTCAAAAAGCTTATGGTAGATTGACGGGTCATTACGTGTCGACTGCAGATCTAGCATTGGAAATTTTTAGGAATTCCCTAGATCCAGTGACCTCTATTTTCCTGAAGAGGGATGCTAATATTAGTAATCTAACAGAGGCATATAGAGAAGCTTTGGTTCTTGAAAGACAATTAGGACCTCAACCTTTGAACGCTCCTCTAATTCCCTTTGTTACACAAAATACCCCTATGTTGAATCCTATCCCACATCAAATAATGTTGCCATCATGCCAAACTCCACCGAATGGAAATCCATTGGCTGTAACACATGCTGAACAAGTACAGAATATAGAGAAAGACTCTGATAAAACAAGAGTTGAAGAAGTCTCAAAGATGGTCCAGAAGTTGGCAAATGACTTTTTAAGTTTCAAAAGGCAAGTGTCCACCGGAGACAACTCAAATAGATTTCCTTATCAATAGAATAGATTCAATAGACCACCGTATGAGCCCAATAAGGATTATAAAGGCAAGGGGCATGAAGTGAATATTTGTGACTTAGCTTTGCCCAACTGGTGCAGGATACACGGAACATCTCAGCACGGGGAATTAGATTGTTTGGAGTTCTGCAATGCCTTTGAAGCTTTATCTGGTGAGTTGGTTTTTCCTGAAAACCAAAGAAATGTTGATAGTCCAGGTTCATCCAAACATAGTGCAGCTATGGTGTTAGATTCTTTCACTTTTCCAGATGAGTCAGAGAATGTTGTGGAGATGCCTATGGATGAAGTCCAAGCCTTTCAACAGTATAGAAGGGACAACTATAATCTCCGAAACAAAAATCTGGAGCCTAATACTACATCCACACCTCCAGAAAACTCCCATAATATTCCTCCAGATCCATCCCCAAATAATAACCCACCTCCACCCAAGGGAGGAGATCCAAGAGTACCAAGTGGATTTTTTGTTCCACTCAATAAGGGGTACAATATAGTGGAGGATATGAAGAAGATCAAGGCTAACATCACTCTTCATGAGTTAGCTCAAATTACTGAACAAAGAGATAATTTGATCAAGACATACTCTGAGCCTAATGCCAAACCTCTAGAAAAGGGGAAGAAAATAGCAAATGCAAACTTAGCCATGTATAAAGAAAGGACAGAAGTTCCGCCTTTCCTGCTAACTGTCCATATATTTGGGAAGAATCTACACAATTGTCTGGTGGATTCTGGTGCTTCAGCCAATGTCATGCCTCTAGCCATCTGCCAACAGTTGGGTTTAACCCTTATGAAATCCGAGAGAAGAGTCATCCAACTGGATAAAACTGAGGTTAAGGTGGTAGGTGAACTTCAGAATATACACATCCAGCTAGCATCTGAACCAAGAGCACAACACAAAATCGATATTCAGGTGGTAGATATTCCCGTGGGATACGGAATGCTTCTAAGCAGAGACTGGTCAAAGTCTCTGAATGGGTACTTGGTGACTGATTTCTCACATATGTGGTTACCTTGGAAGGGTGTTGCAAATCAGTTAAGGATCGAAAGGGAACCTAGGTATAAACACGTGATCACTGAGTATAATGCCAAGAATGAGACTATTAATATTGCAGATGTAGATATCGGGGTTTATAATCTGACAACTGCACAAAAAGGGAAACCTGTTAAAGCTCATCCTGATCATGATAATGAAGTTTGGATGCTTCATATCGATGGAGCTAAGTCTAAGCAAGGTTCTGGTATAGGGGCAGTTCTTAAAGGACCTAAAGATCAGACTTATTTTATGTCTTATCGCTTGCAGTTTCCTTGCACAAATAATTTGGCAGAATATGAAGCATTAGTGCTGGGATTGAAATTTGCTTTAGATAAAGAGGTAAAAAATATCCAGGTTTTCACAGACTCAGAGTTGGTGGCTAATCAGGTTAGAGGTAAATTTCAGTGCAAGGCATCTTACCTGAAAAGATATAAACACCGAGCATGGGATCTCATGGAGGATTTTGATGCTTTTAATCTGACTCACATTTCGAGAGAAGAGAATTCACTCGCAGATGTCTTAGCTTCATCAGCCACAAATATGAAGCCATTGGAGGAGTTCAGATGGAAAAAAATTTCAATCGAATTAATCCCTTGTCCTTCAGTTCCAGATAACGTAGACAATTTTCAAGTCTTTTTTGATGACCAACAAATTATAGACTTTTTACAGAATACCAATGCATTTGAAAATGCTATAATTGATGATGGTCAAAAAGATACTATGCTGGAATAGTTTGATGATGAAAAGGGGATAATGAGGTTGAAAGATAATAGAATTCCCAAAGGAATGGTAGAACTTGAGCGACTGTTTGATGTTGACCAAATTAAACAAAGAGGGAGCTTTGGAAATTCTACTGATGTAGCAGGCAGTGAGACTGAGAAACTAAATGTTGGAACTGAAGAAGATCCCAGACACCTTAAGTTAGCCAAAGCTTGTGACCCTAAAATTAAAAAGAATATGATTGAATTCCTTCACAGGTCCAAAGATGTTATGGCCTGGTCTTATAAAGACCTAAAGGTTTTTGATCCAAAAGTTTACACCCATATAATACCTTTAAAGGAGTTCTGCAAACCCTTTCGACAGAAATAGAGGCATGTCAACGCTTTGTTGGAACCACTCATCAGAAAGGAGGTGGAGAAATTATTGAGTGCTGCCATTATTTTTCCCATCAGACATTCTACTTGGGTAGCCAATTTAGTACCGGTCAAAAAAAAGAATGGGGAAATCCGCTTGTGCGTAGATTTTAGAAACTTGAACAAGGCTTCTGAAAAGGATAATTATCCTTTGCCTTCCATGGATGATGTGCTACAAATTGTGAATGGTTCAGAAATGATGTCTTTCTTAGATGGATTTTTGGGGTACAACCAGATACTGGTTGAAAGGGAAGACAGGATGAAAACTGCCTTCACGACTAAGTGGGGAACCTTTGCTTACAAGAGAATGCCATTTGGATTGATAAACGTTGGAGCTACCTTTCAACGTGCAATGGATCATGCCTTCAAAGGCCTTATGGGTAAGTGCATCGTTGTCTACATGGATGACTTGACAGTTTTCTCTAAATCCCGGTTTGACCACGTAAAGCACTTGGAATCCGTCTTCAACAAATGCAGAGAGTTTGGTATTTCTCTAAACCCAAAGAAATGTGTTTTTGGTGTAACTGAAGGAAAACTCCTTGGGCATTTAATCACCAAAGATGGCATTTCCATGGATCCTGAGAGAGTTGAAGCCATATCGGGGATACCTTTTCCCAACTCTAAGAAAGAGTTAAGATCATTTTTTGGGAAAATTAATTTTGTCAAAAAATTCATCTCTGGTTTTGCAGAAATAGTCAAGCCGCTAAATAACATGCTGAAGGAAACTGCTAAGATTGCCTGGACAACAGAAGCCAAAGCAGCATTCCAAGAGATCAAATCTGCAATCAAGCAAGCTCCAGTACTGGTGAGCCCAGATTTCAGTGCAGATTTTTATTTGTACTCTTTTTCTTCTGAACACACACTTGCAGCGGTTTTAACCCAACGAAGGGAAACAGGGGAGCACCCGATTGCTTTCAAAAGTACCAACTTAAAGGGTGTTGAGCTAAAATACTCTCGCTTGGATAAGCAAGCCTATGCCTTGGTAAGAGCAGTCAAGCAATTCAGGCATTACATATTGAGGAGCAAAGTCCATGCTATAGTTCCTGATCCAGCTGTCAAATATTTATTAAGCCAGGATGAATTGGGTGAGTTAAGAGGTAATTGGGCCATGAGACTGTAGGAATATGACTTAGAAATCTGGCCTACAAAATTAATCAGAGGACTTGGTTTGTCCCGACATATTGCTGAAATACCTCTAGAGACAGAGATTAATCAGCTGGATTCTGGGGTGGATGATTGGTATGGAGATGTCATTCATCTGCTGAGGTTTGGAATTTGTCCACCTCACCTGAATAGAACTCAAAGAAGAGCACTAAAGCTGAAATCTGCTCATTTTCTACTCAAAGGAGGCAACTTGTACAGAGAAAACTATGCTGGCATATTCTTAAGATGCATTTCTCAGAATGAAGTGAACGAGGTGATGTCTAGTTTTCATGAAAAGTTAGGAGCAGGGCATTCCTCAGGTTCTGCTATTGCACATAAGATATTGAGAGCAGGCTATTACTGGCCTACATTGTTTAAAGATGCACATCAACATGTGAGAACTTGCCAACAGTGTCAGATTTTTGCATCCAAGCAGGTTAATCGAGCTCTACCATTACAACCTGTTATAATAGAAAAACCTTTTATGCAATGGGGACTTGACTTCGTGGGTGTGATAAACCCGAATTCATCAGCAGGGCACAAGTATGTTTTAACAGCCACTGACTATTGTACAAGATGGGTTGAAGCAGCAGCCACCATGAGGAGTACAACCCATGAGGTGATCAGATTTTTAGAGTCAAACATCATAACCAGGTTTGGAGTTCCTTTGAATTTGGTGTGCGACAACGGACCAACTTTTTAGTCATTCGAATTTGTGGAGTGGGCATACCAGAGGGGGATAGTCATCAAATTTTCATCCAACTATTATCCCCAAGGCAATGGGCTAGCTGAGTCCACAAATAAGAATTTGATGAATGCCATCAAGAAGTCTGTTGTAGACAAACCCAGACAATGGCACTCACTATTGAAGTATGCACTTTGGGCTGACAGGATCAGACATAAAGAAGCCCTTAAGACTTCCCCATTTGCTTTGTTGTATGGTACCCAGCCCATCGTTCCTATCTCTTTAAAATTGCCTACTTATCAATTTGCTCTGGATTATTTTGATGATCATGCAGATGCAGAAGCTCATGTATTGGACTTAATTAATCTGCAGGATGAACGACTTCAAGCCCTGGAGCATTTTAGTCGACACCAAGAGATAGTCAAGCACTGGTTTGATAAAAGAGCCAGAGTAAAGGCCTTCAGACTTGCAGACCTGGTGCTTCTATGGGACAAAGCCCATGAAAAGAAAGGTAAACACACCAAGTTGCAACCTCTATGGATAGGGCCATACCAGATTGCCGAAATCTTAGGTAATAATGCGTTTCGTCTACAGGACCTGGAGGGTAATTTTTTGAACCTTCCTGTCAATGGTCAATATATGAAGCATTATTTCTCAGCTGTTCCATCCACTACATCATTTGAATAATCACGAGGACTTTGTGCATATGTATATATTGTAAATAAAGTGTGAAGTAGTGTGTTTTTATTTTGTTTTATTTTTAAAGTTTGAAGTATTGTGTGTTATCTTTTAAGGTTTGTGCAATTTTGTCTTTAACTGGTGGCCTTTTTCTCTCCTCTTTAGTTTCTTTTAATCCCGTTTGTTTGAGCTTTTGCCTAAACAAAGAAAACACAAATCAACATTTAAAATTGGCCTAGTGTGTTTTCATTTTGTTTTATTTTTTAAGAGATAGTCTGCTAGAGCTAAAAAGTGGAACTACTTGTTATTTAGAACAATAGTAGAAAGATAATTGGATTTGGTATCTTGCTTGCCACAATTATTTTGATTATAAAGAAACTACTATACTATTTGGCTGAAGAACTCCCAGGGAATCCAAGAAAAGTTGGTCAGGAGAGGGGACTCCGATTCATAGAATTACATCAAAGCGTCCAAGGAAGCTATTGGTACCCAGGTTGAAATAGTTAGTCGATCAATTGCTCGATGAATATAAAAAAAAAAAAAAAGAGCAAGGCATTCCAGCTATCGGTATCTTTCAAAAGAAAAAAGAGACAGAAGGTGAAAGTTGGGCAAGCCAACATAAAACCGACATTCTTTTCTGCACATAGCCAAGGTTCCAGAAGGATACATCTCAAACATGTTCACCAGGCTATAAATGCCACCTCATAGTGGTGAATCAGGGTCGTGAAAATCTAAAGAGTAACTCTGTCGGGGTTGTAAAAGGCTAAACTAGTAAACAGAGCTCTACTCGGTTTCCCCTGCATAATCTAAATAGCTGATCAATCCACAGTGAGCAGTCGAAGCCTTGGTCATCCTTGAAGAAAGTTTTATACGCTTATAACCGCACATCAGAATCTTCCTTAAGTGATTCAACCTAGTATGTCCTTGGGAAACTTTAACAGCTAAATAGATAGTAGTTAAATCATTTTGGAAAATATTTGTGGCAAAGCATGATACGTAGTCTAAATTGTTTTGAAACTAGAGTTCTGGATTCTAAATAGTGCTACTATTTTCCCCGTAGATATCGCCATTTGTTGAGAAGCAACACACCCCCACTAAAAAAATGAAATTCCATCCTTTGAAAATGTTTAATTTTCATTTGTTCCGTAGGGACCCTCTTGATGTTTTTCGGATTTTAATTCCAAATTTTGCTTGCATCCTTTTTCAAACTTCGCCTACATCAAAGTGACCAAGTAGACTTGCATATGGCATTGATTTCAATTTAGAAATAGCAGTTTCTATTTCTGGCCTAGCAAACTTCTAAATGCATTTTCTCTTAATCCATGATGAATTTTTAAGTTCTGTTTGCAGATTGGGATACCCTTTGGGCTTTTTTAGATACTTGTAAAGTTTCATCAAATTCTGAGCATTTTGGAATTTTCATCATTTTTTGCACCATGTGAAGCTGATCATTCTCGAGCAATTTAAAATTCATTTTTTAAATGTTAAAATCATTTCTGAATTTCTGAGTAAGGAAGATCCTTCACCAGTATGTAAAAATGCAAAATACAGATGGACAAAGTCATTGGAATCAACCTACAATTTTTGGAGAATTTGCAAAGTGAAAGAAAAGCTTGAAGGAAATGTCGCGATATCGCGACATGTTCCATTTTCGGACATGTCTCATTTTCGTGAAGGCAAAAGCTAGGAAGAAAATCTTGAAGGAAATGTCGCGATATCGTGACATGTTCCATTTTTGGACATGTCTCATTTTCGCAAAGGCAAAAGCTAGGAAGAAAAGCTTGAAGGAAATGTCGCGATATCGCGACATGTTCCATTTTGGAAAGGCAAAGAAGAAATGAGCTTGTAGGAAATGTCAATCGACATGTTCCATAAATTTCGGAAGGCCAAAAAACAGAAGACAGTAAGGAAATGTCACGATATCGTGACATGTTCCATTATAATTTCAAATATACCCAAAAAATTTTAAAGTCATTGTCGATTTCGTGACATGTCAAAAATTGACATTCCATTTTCAGAGGAAATGTCACGATTTCGTGACATGTTCCATTTTCGCACGAGATAAAAGAGGCAAAGTGAAGGAAATGTCACGATTTCATGACATGTTCCATTTTCAAGGAAGAAGTGGAGAAAGAGGAAAAGTGAAGGAAATGTCACGATTTCGCGACATGTTCCATTTGAGGAGAAGTGAAAGAGGAAGTGAAGGAAATGTCACGATTTCAGGGAATGACATGTTCCATTTTCACGAGGAAGAAGTGAAGAAAGAAGAGAAGTGAAGGAAACGTCGCGATTTGACATGTCAAAAGAAAGCAAGACATGTTCCATTTTAAGAAGAGGAAGTGAAGGAAAGCCAAAAAAGAAGAAGTGAAGGAAATCGTACATGATTTCATGACATGTTCCATTTTCACGAGGAAGAAGTGAAGAAGAGAAGTGAAGGAAATTCAAATGACATGTTCCATTTTCATTGAAAGGAAGAAAAGCTGAAAGAGATGAGGTGAAGGAAATGTCGCGATATCGTGACATGTTCCATTTTTGGAAGGCACAAGCAAGGAAGAAGTAACTTGAAGAAAATGTCACGATTTCGTGACATGCTTTGGTTTCATGGCATCACCTATCCAAAAGGAAGTGGAAGCATTTCAACACAGTCCAAATCAATTAATTAAGTAAAATGAAAAACATTAAAAATCTAACCTCTGTGTTTCTTTTTGCAGAAACAGATCCGACAGTTGCATAATGGCGGAAGTGATGGCGAGAAAGACAGACTTCAAGGAATTCGTCGATAGATTCATTTGCTCAAAAAATTTATGGCAAGTCAGTGACTCATCCAGATTTTGTAGATCTGGCCGTGAATACAGGTTTCAAGGAATTTACCGGTGGATACATTGCCGAGAAAATTTATGGCAAAAGTAATGACAGGCAGAAAATCTCAACTCGAACCAAACAAAAGCAACTGTGCGAGGATGGAAGGCCTAGAAGTCAGTGACTCATCCGAATTTTGTAGAAGAATTAATGAGATGCTCTGATGGCTTATCGAAAGAAGAACATACATTTACACGTGGTGTCCATTTGATAAGGATCAAACCAAGTCTTATCTTCTCCATTCATGGCAAGATCCATGCGAAGATTTTCAGAGTAATTAGGGCTTATCAAAACTCTATATAAAAATGCCTTATATTGTAAAACCTCGACGGTGGGATTTTTATGATAAGATTTAGATATTTGGAAGAAGATATTTTGAAAATATCAGGGTCTGTCCTGAGTCTATATATACTTCTCTTGAATGTAAAGTGAGGATGCAAAAACTTGGAATAAAAGACACTTTAGCAATTTCCTGCAAATCTTGTTTGAATGCTTTGTTCTGGACCTGGGGTTGGTGTGAAATCGTTCTTCTATGATAGCGTGGCCAGGAGCCTAATCTCTTTCGGATTTCGATAAGTGCATCTTCTTCTATTTTTGTCTCACTAAAGTTCTATTTATTTTGGTTGTGAATCTGTGTTATCAAGATTGAATATGCTGCTAAGCTTCATTCTGTTTGTTATATGCTAAGGAAAGTTAGAGATTTAAGGTTCAGGTCTATTCTAATTGCTCTATCCTCACTGTGCGAGCTAAGCTGCTGGTGAGAGATACCAGTTGACACCGACTTCCCTTCTATTTATGATTTTCTTTCAGATCTATGTTATTTCCGTCTTATGCTCTTAGTAGAAGGTGATCTTAGAAAGCTGGACACCTTCCTCTTTGATTGGTTTTATTGTGAAGCTAAATAGTATAACTGAAATTGGTAGTTTTGATTTTGCAGCTAAGTTAGATAAACTTCTCTTTTCTGCCCTACCCTACTCTCTCTGTTCCACTGTTAAATGATTCATTTTTATTTTCTTTCAAATTTGTATTTTATTTAATCTGCTAAAACATAAAGAGCTATATCAAAGAACTCATTGTAAACCTGATAGTCAACAAAGATAACAACCGCTAAAACATTATTGAACGAAGGTCGAGCCCATTGTAAGGTAACAGACAGTCCACTTGAAACTATTCTAGAAGCGAAAAGAGTGAATAGACATTCGACCCAACTCTGTAACTGGTGCAAGATACATGAAACATCTTAGCACAAGGAATTAGATTGTTTGGAGTTATGCAATGCTTTTGAAGCTTTATTTGGTGAGTTGGTTTTTCCTAAAAACCAAAGAAATTTTGATAGTCCAGGTTCATCCAAACATAGTGCAGCTATGGTGTTAGATTCTTTCACTTTTCCAGATGAGTCAAATAATGTTGTGGAGATGCCTATGGATGAAGTGCAAGCCTTTCAATAGTATAGAAGGGACAACTATAATCTCTGAAACAAAAATTTGGAGCTTAATACTACATCCACACCTCCAGACAACTCCCATAATATTCCTCTAGATCCATCCCCAAATAATAACCCACCTCCACCCAAGGGAGGAGATCCAAGAGTACCAAGTGGATTTTTTGTTCCACTCAATAAGGGGTACAATATAGTGGAGGATATGAAGAAGATCAAGGCTAACATCAATCTTCATGAGTTAGCTCAAATCACTAAACAAAGGGATAATTTGATCAAGACATACTTTGAGCCTAATTCCAAACCTCTAGAAAAGGGGAAGAAAATAGCAAATGCAAACTTAGCCATGTATAGAAAAAGGACAGAAGTTCCGCCTTTCCTGCTAACTGTCCGTATATTTTGGAAGAATCTACACAATTATTTGGTGGATTCTGGTGCTTCACCCAATGTCATGCCTCTAGCCATCCGCCAACGAGTTGGGTTTAACCCTAATGAAATCTGAGAGAAGAGTCATCCAACTGGATAAAGCCGAGGTTAAGGTGGTAGGTGAACTTCGAATATACACATCCAGACTAGCATCCGAACCAAGGGCACAACACAAAATCGATATTCAGGTGGTAGATATTCTCGTGGGATACAAAATGCTTCTAAGCAGAGACTGGTCAAAGTCTTTGAATGGGTACTTGGTGACTGATTTCTCACATATGTGGTTACCTTGGAAGGGTGTTACAAATCAGTTATGGATCGAAAGGGAACCTAGGTATAAACACGTTATCACTGAGTATAATTCCAAGAATGAGAATATTAATATTGTAGATGTAGATATCGGGGTTTATAATATGACAATGACACAAAAAGGGAAACCTGTTAAAGCTCATCCTGATCATGATAATGAAGTTTGGATGCTTCATATCGATGGAGCTAAGTCTAAGCAAGGTTTTGGTATAGGGGCAGTTCTTAAAGGACCTAAAGATCAGACTTATTTAATGTCTTATCGCTTGCAATTTCCTTGAACAAATAATTTGGCAGAATATGAAGCATTAGTGCTGGGATTGAAATTTTCTTTAGATAAAGAGGTCAAAAATATCCAAGTTTTTATAGACTCAGAGTTGGTGGCTAATCAGGTTAGAGGTAAATTTCAGTGCAAGGCATCTTACCTAAAAATATATAAACACCGAGCGTGGGATCTCATGGAGGATTTTGATGCTTTCAATCTGACTCACATTTCGAGAGAAGAGAATCCACTCGCAGATGTCTTAGCTTCATCAGCCACAAATCTGAAGCCATTGGAGGAGTTTAGATGGAAAAAAATTTCAGTTGAATTAATCCCTTGTCCTTCAGTTCCAGATAATGTAGACAATTTTCAAGTCTTTTTTGATGACCAGCAAATTATAGACTTTTTACAGAATACCAATGCATTTGAAAATTCTATAATTTATGGTGGTCAAAAAGATACTATGCTGGAATAGTTTGATGATGAAAAGGGAATAATGAGGTTGAAAGATAATAGAATTCCCAAAGGAATGGTATAACTTGAGCGACTGTTTGATGTTGACCAAATTAAATAAAGAGGGAGCTTTGGAAATTCTACTGATGTAGCAGGCAGTGAGACTGAGAAACTAAATGTTGGAACTAAAGAAGATCCCAGACACCTTAAGTTAACCAAAGCTTGTGACCGTAAAATTAAAAAGAATATGATTGAATTCCTTCGCAGGTCCAAAGATGTTATGGCCTGGTCTTATAAAGACCTAAAGGTTTTTGATCCAAAATTTTACACCTATATAATACCTTTAAAGGAGTTCTGCAAACCCTTTCGACAAAAATAGAGGTATGTAAACGCTTTGTTGGAACCACTTATCAGGAAGGATGTGGAGAAATTATTGAGTGCTACCATTATTTTTCCCATCAAACATTCTACTTGGGTAGCCAATTTAGTACCGATCAGAAAAAAGAATGGGGAAATCCACTTGTGCATGGATTTTAGAAACTTGAACAAGGCTTCTAAAAAGGATAATTATCCTTTGCCTTCCATGGATGATGTGCTACAAATTGTGAATGGTTTAGAAATGATGTCTTTCTTAGATGGATTTTTGGAGTACAACTAGATACTGGTTGAAAGGGAAGACAGGATGAAAACTGCCTTCACGACTAAGTGGGGAACCTTTGCTTACAAGAGAATGCCATTTGGATTGATGAACGTTGGAGCTACCTTTCAACGTGCAATGGATCATGCCTTCAAAGGCCTTATGGGTAAGTGCATCGTTGTCTACATGGATGACTTGACAGTTTTCTCTAAATCTCGGTTTGACCATGTAAAGCACTTAGAATCCGTCTTCAACAAATGCAGATAGTTTAGTATTTCTCTAAACCCAAAGAAATGTGTTTTTGGTGTAACTGAAGGAAAACTCCTTGGGCATTTAATCACCAAAGATGGTATTTCCATGGATCTTGAGAGAGTTGAAGCTAGATCAGGGATACCTTTTCCCAACTCTAAGAAAGAGTTAAGATCATTTTTTGGGAAAATTAATTTTGTCAAAAAATTCATCTCTGGTTTTGCAGAAATAGTCAAGATGCTAAATAACATGCTGAAGGAAACTGCTAAGATTTCTTGGACAACAGAAGCCAAAGAAGCATTCCAAGAGATCAAATCTGCTATCAAGGAAGCTCCAGTACTGGTGAGTCCAAATTTCAGTGCAAATTTTTATCTGTACTCTTTTTCTTCTGAACACACACTTGGAGTGGTTTTAACCCAACGAAGGGAAACATGGGAGCACCCTATTGCTTTCAAAAGTACTATCTTAAAGGGTGTTGAGCTAAAATACTCTCACTTGGATAAGCAAGCCTATGCCTTGGTAAGAGTAGTCAAGCAATTCAAGCATTAAATATTAAGAAGCAAAGTCCATGCTATAGTTCCTGATCCAGCTGTCAAATATTTATTAAGCCAGGATGAATTGGGTGAGTTAAGAGGTAATTGGGCCATGAGACTGTAGGAATATGACTTAGAAATCTGACCTACAAAATTAATCAGAGGACTTGGTTTGTCCCAACATATTATCGAAATACCTCTAGAGATAGAGATTAATCAGTTGGATTCTGGGGTGGATGATTGGTATGGAGATGTCATTCATCTGCTAAGGTTTGAAATTTGTCCACCTCACCTAAATAAAACTCAAATAAGAGCACTGAAGCTGAAATCTGATCATTTTCTACTCAAAGGAGGCAACTTGTATAGAGAAAACTATGCTAGCATATTCTTAAGATGCATTTCTTAGAATGAAGTGAATGAGGTGATGTCTAGTTTTCATGAAAAGTTAGGAGCAAAGCATTCCTCAGGTTCTACTACTGCACATAAGATATTGAGAGCAAGCTATTACTGGCCTACATTGTTTAAAGATGAACATCAGCATGTGAGAACTTGCCAACAGTGTCATATTTTTGCATCCAAGCAGGTTAATCGAGCTCTACCATTACAATTACATTATTTTCTACACATATCCAAGGTTCCAGAAGGATACATCTCAAACATGTTCACCAGGCTATAGATGCCACCTCATAGTGGTAAATCAGGGTCATGAAAATCTAAAGAGTAACTCTGTCGGGGTTGTAAAAGGCTAAACTAGTAAACAGAGCTCTACTCGGTTTCCCTTGCACAATCTAAATAGCTGATCAATCTACAGTAAGTAGTCGAAGCCCTCGTCATCCTCGAAGAAATTTTTATATGCTTATAACCGCACATCAAAGTCTTCCTTAAGTGATTCAACCTAGTATGTCCTTGGGAAACTTTAACAGCTAAATAGATAGTAGTTAAATTATTTTGGAAAATATTTGTGGCAAGGCATGATACGTAGTCTAAATTTTTTTGAAACTAGAGTTCTGGATTCTAAATAGTGCTACTATTTTCCCGTAGATATCGTCATTTGTTGAGAAGCAACACACCCCCACTACAAAAATGAAATTCCATCCTTTGAAAATGTTTAATTTTCATTTGTTCCGTAGGGACCCTCTTGATGTTTTTCGGATTTTAATTCCAAAATTTTGCTTGCATCCTTTTTCAAACTTCACCTACATCAAAGTTACCAAGTAGATTTGCATATGGCATGGATTTCAATTTAGAAATAGCAGTTTTTATTTCTGGCCTAGCAAACTTCTAAATGCATTTTCTCTTAATCCATGATGAATTTTTAAGTTTTGTTTACAGATTGGGATACCCTTTGGGATTTTTCAGATACTTGTAAAGTTTCATCAAATTCTGAGCATTATGGAATTTTCATCATTTTTTGCACCATGTGAAGCTGATCATTCTCGAGCAATTTAAAATTCATTTTTTTAAATGTTAAAATCATTTTTGAATGTTAAAATCATTTTTGAATTTCTGAGTAAGGAATATCCTTCACCAGTATGTAAAAATGCAAAATAAAGATGGACAAAGTCATTGGAATCAACCTACAATTTTTAGAGAATTTGCAAAGTGAAAGAAAAGCTTGAAGGAAATGTCGCGATATCGCGACATGTTCCATTTTCGAACATGTATCATTTTTGTGAAAGCAAAAGATAGGAAGAAAATCTTGAGGGTAATATCGTGATATCGCGACATGTTCCATTTTTGGACGTCTCATTTTCGCGAAGGCAAAATATAGGAAGAAAATCTTGAGGGAAATTTCGCGATATCGCGACATTTTCCATTTTTGGACATGTCTCATTTTCGCGAAGGCAAAAGCTAGGAATAAAAGCTTGAAGGAAATGTCGCCATATTGTGACATATTCCATTTTCAAACATGTATCATTTTCGCAAAAGTAAAAGCTAGGAATAAAATCTTGAGTGGAATGTCGCGATATCGCGACATGTTCCATTTTCGGACATGTCTCATTTTCGTGAAGGCAAAAGCTAGGAAGAAAAGCTTGAGGGAAATGTTGCGATATCGTGACATGTTTCATTTTCGAACTTGTCAAACTTTCACTCAAATTTGATTATACCCTAAAATATTTTAAATTCCGATGTTGCGATTTCACGACATGTTCCATTTTCGCGAGGGCCAATGCTTGGAAGAGACTAAGTGAAGGAAATGTCACGATTTTGCGACATGTTCCATTTTCACAAGGCGAAAGATGAAAGAAGCGAAGTGAAAGAAATTTCATGATTTTGTGACATGTTTCATTTTCATGAGGAAGAAATGAAGAAAGAGAAGTGAGGGAAACGTCGCGATTTCATGACATGTCTCGATTTCGTGACAAAGAAGTGAAGGAAATGTCGCGATTTCGTGACATGTTCCATTTTTACGAGGAAGAAGTGAAGAAAGAAGAGAAGTGAGGGAAACATCACGATTTTGTGACATGTCGCAATTTTGTGACAAATAAGTAAAGGCAGAGGTGAAGTGAAGGAAATGTTGTGATTTCATGACATGTTCCATTTTCACGAGGCAGAAGATGAAAAGAGGCGAAGTGAAGGAAATGTCGCGATTTCGCGACATGTTCCATTTTCACGAGGCAAAAGCTGAAAAGAGGTGAAGTGAAGGAAATATTGCAATTTCGTGACATGTTCCATTTTCATGAGGAAGAAGTGAAGAAATAAGATAAGTGAGGGAAACGTCGCGATTTCATGACATGTCACGATTTTGTGACAAAGAAGTGAAGGCAGAGGCGAAGTGAAGGAAATGTCGCGATTTCACGACATGTTCCATTTTCGCGAGGCGAAAGCTGAAAAGAGGCAAAGTGAAGGAAATGTCACGATTTCATGACATGTTCCATTTTCGTGAGGCAGAAGTGAAGAAAGAAGATAAGTGAGGGAAACGTCGCGATTTCGCAACATGTCGAGATTTCGCGACAAAGAAGTGAAAAGAGGCGAAGTGAAGGAAATGTCATGATTTCGCAACATGTTCCATTTTTGCAAGGCGAAAGCTAAAAAGAGGTGAAGTGAAGGAAATGTCACGATTTCGCGACATGTTCCATTTTCATGAGGAAGAAGTGAAGAAAGAAGAGAAGTGAGGGAAACGTCACGATTTTGTGACATGTCATGATTTCGCAACAAAGAAGTGAAGGCAGAGGCGAAGTGAAGGAAATGTCACGATTTCGTGACATGTTCCATTTTCGTGAGGCAAAAGCTGAAAAGAGGCAAAGTGAAGGAAATGTCGCGATTTCGTGACATGTTCCATTTTCGTGAGGAAACAGTGAAGGCAGAAGCCAAGTGAAGGAAATGTCACGATATCGCGACATGTTCCATTTTCACGAGGGCGGGAGCTGAAAGAGATGAGGTGAAGGAAATGTCGTGATATCATGACATGTTCCATTTTTGGAAGGCACAAGCAAGGAAGAAGTAACTTGAAGAAAAGGTCACAATTTCACGACATGCTTTGGTTTCATGGCATCACCTATCCAAAAGGAAGTGGAAGCATTTCAACATAGTCCAAATCAATTAATTAAGTAAAATGAAAAACATTAAAAATCTAACCTCTATGTTTCTTTTTGCAGAAATAGATCCGACAGTTGCATAATGGCGGAAGTGATGGTGAGAAAGACAGACTTCAAGGAATTCGCTGGTAGATTCATTTGCTCAGAAAATTTATGGCAAGTCAGTGACTCATCCAAATTTTGCATATTTGGCCGTGAATACAGGTTTCAAGGAATTTACCGATGGATACATTGCTTGGAAAATTTATGGCAAAAGTAATGACAGGTAGAAAATCTCAACTCGAACCAAACAAAAGCAACTGTGCGAGGATGGAAGGCCTAGAAGGCAATGACTCATTCGAGTTTTGTAGATGAATTAATGAGATTCTCTGATGGCTTATCGAAAGAAGAACATACATTTACATGTGGTCTCCATTTGATAAGGATCAAACCAAGTCTTATATTCTCCATTCATGGCAAGATCCATGCGAATATTTTCAAAGTAATTAGGTCTAATCAAAACTCTATATAAAAATGTCTTATATTGTAAAAACCTCGACGGTGGGATTTTTATGATAAGATTTAGATATTTGGAAGAAGATATTTTGAAAAGATCAGGGTCTGTCCTGAGTCTATATATACTTCTCTTGAATGTAAAGTGAGGATACGAAAACTTGGAATAAAAGACACTTTAGCAATTTCCTGCAAATCTTGTTTGAATGCTTTGTTCTGGACCTGGGGTTGGTGTGAAATCATTCTTCTGTGATAGCATGGCTAGGAGCCTAATCTCTTTTGGTTTTCGATAAGTACATCTTCTTATGTTTTCGTCTCACTAAATTTCTATTTATTTTGGTTGTGAATCTGTGTTATTAAGATTGAATATGCTGCTAAGCTTCATTCTTTTTGTTATATGCTAAGGAAAGTTACAGATTTAAGTTTCAGGTCTGTTCTAATTGCTCTATCCTCACTATGTGAGCTAAGTTGCTGGTGAGAGATACCAGTTAACACCGAATTCCCTTCTATTTATGATTTTCTTTTAGATCTATGTTATTTCTATCTTATGCTCTTAGTAGAAGGTGATCTTAGAAAGTTGGACACCTTCCTCTTTGATTGGTTTTATTGTGAAGCTAAATAGTATAACTAAAATTGGTAGTTTTGATTTTGTAGCTAAGTTAGATAAAATTCTCTTTTCTGCCCTACCCTACTTCCTCTGTTCCACTGTTAAACAATTTATTTTTATTTTCTTTCAAATTTGTATTTTATTTAATTTGCTAAAAAGAGCTATATCAAAGAACTCATTGTAAACCTGATAGTCAACAAAGATAACAACCGCTAAAACATTATTGAACAAAGGTCGAGCCCATTGTAAGGTAACAAATAGTCCACTTGAAACTATTCTAGAAGCGAAAAAGAGTGAATAGACATTTGACCCAACTCTGTAACTCACACCTTGGATAACCAGCAAGATCCTAAAGTGAGAGGGATTTATCGCGTATAAGTGTTATCGGTATTTTATGCTCATTCTTCACGGGGTGTGTATGAAAGATGAACCAACATTTAAAATTGGTGCTAGAAGGATGGCCTATTGAACTTCGTTCAGTATTTGTTAAATATTGTAAGTTGTTTGTGAAAAGCTGGATTCTACCTACAGAGTAACCAGGTCTCACTCTAGAGCTGGAGAGCTTCTTGTGCCTGAGTTAGAGACCCCAAGGAGAAGCAGCCTCAGAAAGGCCAAGTATTTGTCTAACATAGTGTTGTAACACCTTGTAGTTCCTCCAACTGTAACTCAAAATATCATAGTTAACCAGGTAGTAATGGCAAACTGGTTGGGTTCCACCACTTTGAATATTCCTGGTGCAGCGCATGATTTTCCCAAAAATCCTAAGTATCTTTTGACTTACAAGCATGATGGAATTAGAAAAGTAGAGGAAAATCTAGTGGCATATAAAAATGCTCTGAAGGTATTAAATGTGCAGCATGAAGATGTGGCTTGTAGATTATTCCCATTCACTCTCCAGGAGGGAGCATATGACTGGTTTTTGAATCTTACTAATGATTCTATTACAAGTTGAAATGACCTAGAGAAAGTTATTGTATCACAATTTGGGGAAGTGATTGACCCCAGTGTGTTATATCAAAAGTTCTCCAGTATTAAAAGAGGAATTAATGAGACCGTCAGATATTTCAATGTCAGGTTTCAAAAATCTTATGGTAGATTGACGGGTCATTACATGTCGACTGTCGATCTAGCATTAGAAATTTTCAAGAATTCCCTAGATCCAGTGACCTATGTTTTCCTGAGGAGGGATGCTAATATTAGTAATCTAACATAGGCATATAGAGAAGCTTTGGTTCTTGAAAGACAATTAGGACCTCAACCTTTGAACGCTCCTCTAATTCCCTTTGTTACACAAAATACCCCTGTGTTGAATCCTATCCCACATCAAATAATGTTGCCATCATGCCAAACTCCATCGAATGGAAATCCATTGGCTGTAACACATGCTGAAAAAGCACAAAATATAGAGAAAGACTCTGATAAAACAAGAGTTGAAGAAGTCTCAAAGATGGTCCAAAAGTTAGCAAATGAATTTTTAAGTTTCAAAAGGCAAGTGTCCACCTAGGACAATTCAAATAGATCTCCTTATCAACATAATAGATTCAATAGACCACCGTACGAGCCCAATAAGGATTATAAAGGCAAGGGGCATGAAGTGAATATTGATGACTTAGCTTTGCCCAACTGGTGCAAGATACACGAAACATATTAGCACAAGGAATTAGATTGTTTGGAGTTATGCAATGCTTTTGAAGCTTTATCTGGTGAGTTGGTTTTTCCTAAAAACCAAAGAAATGCTGATAGTCCAGGTTCATCCAAACATAGTGTAGCTATGGTGTTAGATTCTTTCACTTTTCCAGATGAGTCGAAGAATGTTGTGGAGATGCCTATGGATGAAGTGCAAGCCTTTCAACAATATAGAAGGGACAACTATAATCTTCGAAATAAAAATTTGGAGCTTAATACTACATCCACACCTCCAGACAACTCCCATAATATTCCTCTAGATCCATCCCCAAATAATAACCCACCTCAACCCAAGGGAGGAGATCCAAGAGTACCAAGTGGATTTTTTGTTCCACTCAATAAGGGGTACAATATAGTGGAGGATATGAAGAAGATCAAGGCTAAAATCACTCTTCATGAGTTAGCTCAAATTACTGAAAAAAGGGATAATTTGATCAAGACGTACTTTGAGCCTAATGCCAAACCTCTAGAAAAGGGGAAGAAAATAGCAAATGCAAACTTAGCCATGTATAAAAAAAGGATAGAAGTTCCGCATTTCCTGCTAACTGTCCATATATTTGGGAAGAATCTACACAATTATTTGGTGGATTCTGGTGCTTCAGCCAATGTCATGCCTCTAGCCATCTGCCAATAGTTGGGTTTAACCCTTATGAAATTTGAGAGAAGAGTCATCCAACTGGATAAAACTGAGGTTAATGTGGTAGGTGAACTTCAGAATATACACATCCAGCTAGCATCTGAACCAAGGGCACAACACAAAATTGATATTTAGGTGGTAGATATTCCCATGGGATACAGAATGCTTCTAAGCAGAGACTGGTTAAAGTCTTTGAATGGGTACTTGGTGACTGATTTCTCACATATGTGGTTACCTTGGAAGGGTGTTGCAAATTAGTTAAGGATCGAAAGGGAACCTAGGTATAAACACGTGATCACTGAGTATAATGCCAAGAATGAGACTGTTAATATTGTAGATGTAGATATCGGGGTTTATAATATGACAACGACACAAAAAGGGAAACCTGTTAAAGCTCATCCTGATCATGATAATGAAGTTTGGATGCTTCATATCGATGGAGCTAAGTCTAAGCAAGGTTTTGGTATTGGTTATTTAATGTCTTATCGCTTGCAGTTTCATTGCACAAATAATTTGGCAGAATATGAAGCTTTAGTGCTGGGATTGAAATTTACTTTAGATAAAGAGGTCAAAAATATCCAGGTTTTTATAGACTCAGAGTTGGTGGCTAATCAGGTTAGAGGTAAATTTTAGTGCAAGGCATCTTACCTTAAAAGATATAAACACCGAGCATAGGATCTCATGGAGGATTTTGATGCTTTCAATCTGACTCACATTTCGAGAGAAGAGAATCCACTCGCAGATGTCTTAGCTTCATTAGCCGCAAATCTGAAGCCATTGGAGGAGTTCAGATGAAAAAAAAATTCATTCAAATTAATCCCTTGTCCTTTAGTTCCAGATAACGTAGACAATTTTCAAGTCTTTTTTGATGACCAACAAATTATAGACTTTTTACAGAATACCAATGCATTTGAAAATTCTATAATTGATGATGGTCAAAAAGATACTGTGCTGGAATAGTTTGATGATGAAAAGGAAATAATGAGGTTGAAAGATAATAGAATTCCCAAAGGAATGGTAGAACTTGAGTGATTGTTTGATGTTGAACAAATTAAATAAAGAGGGAGCTTTGGAAATTCTACTGATGTAGCAGGCAGTGAGACTGAGAAACTAAATGTTAGAACTGAAGAAGATCCTAGACACCTTAAGTTAACCAAAGCTTGTGATTCATTTGCTCATTAATTTCGCAATTATGCAAAATTTGGTCGTGAATACAGGTTTCAAGGAATTTATCGGTGGATACATTGCCGAGAAAATTTATGGCAAAAGTAATGACAGGCAGAAAATCTCAACTCAAACCAAACAAAAGCAGCTGTGCGAGGATGGAAGGCCTAGAAGTCAGTGACTCATCCGAGTTTTGCAGAAGAATTAATGAGATGCTCTGATGGCTTATCAAAAGAAGAACATACATTTACACGCGGTGTCCATTTGATAAGGATCAAACCAAGTCTTATCTTCTCCATTCATGGCAAGATCCACGCGAAGATTTTCAGAGTAATTAGGGCTTATCAAAACTCTATATAAAAATGCCTTATATTGTAAAAACCTCGACGGTGGGATTTTTATGATAAGATTTAGATATTTGGAAGAAGATATTTTGAAAAGATCAGGGTCTTTCTTGAGTCTATATATACTTCTCTTGAATGTAAAGTGAGGATGCGAAAACTTGGAATAAAAGACACTATAGAAATTTCTTGCAAATCTTGTTTGAATGCTTTGTTCTGGACCTGGGGTTGGTGTGAAATCGTTCTTCTGTGATAGCGTGGTCAGGAGCCTAATATCTTTCGGATTTTGATAAGTACATCTTCTTCTATTTTTGTCTCACTAAAGTTCTATTTATTTTGGTTGTGAATCTGTGTTATCAAGATTGAATATGCTGCTAAGCTTCATTTTGTTTGTTATATGCTAAGGAAAGTTAGAGATTTAAGGTTCAAGTATGTTCTAATTGCTCTATCCTCACTGTGCAATCTAAGCTGATGGTGAGAGATACCAGTTAACACCGACTTTCCTTCTATTTATGATTTTCTTTCAGATCTATGTTATTTCTGTCTTATGCTCTTAGTAGAAGGTGATATTAGAAAGCTAGACACCTTCCTCTTTGATTGGTTTTATTGTGAAGCTAAATAGTATAACTAAAATTGGTAGTTTTGATTTTGCAGCTAAGTTAGATAAACTTCTCTTTTCTGCCCTACCCTACTCTCTCTGTTCCACTGTTAAACAATTCATTTTTATTTTCTTTCAAATTTGTATATTATTTAATCTGCTAAAAAAGCTATATCAAAGAATTCATTGTAAACCTGATAGTCAACAAAGATAAGAACCGCTAAAACATTATTGAATGAAGGTCGAGCCCATTGTAAGGTAACAGACAGTCCACTTGAAACTATTTCAGAAGCGGAAAAGAGTGAATAGACATTCGACCCAACTCTGTAACTCACACCTTGGATAACCAAAAAGATCCTAAAGTGAGAGGGATTTATCCCGTATAAGTGTTATCGGTATTTTATGCTCATTCTTCACAGGGTTTGTATGAAAGATGAACCAAAAAACTCATAAGGCATCAAGAAGGTATGGGCAATATTCTTCATTGACTTATGTGGGTGATTGATTTCTAAAAATATCTTTGGAGAGAAAAGGATTGATTGTGGTTAACCTTTTTTAGAGTTTTTGATTTAATACTTCAAGGTTTTCTGAATTGAGAGTTGTGATTAAACCTTGTTTATAAGCATTGTTGTTGAAGCCCATTTTTTGTGCAAAGAACTTGAACTTGAGTTATAAAAGAACATGAGTGTCATTGTTATGTGAGATTTGCTTTTGAGCATTGTTGGAAACATTTTGAGTTGGTCGATACATGTTTGAACTGGGGTTTGTGAGAAAGGATTGATCCTTGAGGTGATTTGTTGAGTAGAGTTGATTGAGCCTAGTCAAGTGATTGTGTGAAGTGGTTGTTCAAGTTCCATGAAACAAACTATTCTATATTCTAATTTGAGTTGAGATTGAGATTTGAGAATAGAACATATTGAGTCTTTAACAATTCTCTTTATGCTTCTATGAGATTGATTTGATTTGAGATTGGGATTTGAGTATAGAACATATTGAGTCTCTAACAATTATCTTTATGCTTCTATGAGATTGATTTGAGTTGATATTGAGATTTGATAATAGAACATATTGAGTCTCTAACAATTATCTTTATGCTTCTATGAGATTGATTTGAGTTGATATTGGGATTTGAGTATAGAACATATTGAGTCTCTAACAATTCTCTTTATGCTTCTATGATATTGAGTTGAGATATTAATTGAGCATTGAGTATAGAACATATTGAATCTCTAACAATTATTTTTATGATTCTATGTGATTGAACAAGTTATGTGTGGACTTGTTAAGCAGATTTGAGGTAAGTCTTTGAGAAGGCTTGTGGACTGATTTTGTGTAAGCTTTTGTGGAATCTTGTAATGCATATTTGAGCAAGTTCTACAAAGGATTTATTGAGAAAATTTGGGCAGGTTATGAGTGTACCTATTGAGTAGATTTGAGTAGGTTCTATGTAGATCTATTGAGCATATTTGAGTAGGTTCTGAGTGGATCTGTTGAGCATATTTGAGTACGTTTTGAGTGGACCTATTGAGCAGATTTGAGAAGGTTCTAAGTAAACCTATTGAGCAGATTTGAGTAGGTTCTGAGTGGACCTATTGAACATATTTGAGTAGGTTTTGAATGAACCTATTGATCATATTTGAGAATGTTCTGAGTAAGCCTATTGACAGATCTTTGGAGGTGATAGAGTATAGAGGACAAAGTCTCAGTGGATAGAGATCCAACATCCAGGACAATTGAAGATATAACTTTTGAGTAGAGAGTCTTCAAGTGGAGAGAGATCCACCATTCAGTGTAGTAGAGAGACAAAATCTTCTATAATATCACTAGCCAGAGCATAAGAGGAAAGAGTTCTCATGTGCAATAGATCCATGAACTTGAGGTTAGGGTATCAACATCTCCTTTGGACAAAGGTCCATAAACATTATAATTGGGAAGGATTCCCAGAGATTATTTGAGAAATATTTAGAAGAAATATTTTCTCTATGGAGGTAGCCCACATTGAGTGAACCATGTTAAAATCTATGTATCTATTGTGTGTGGTGTTTTGTGCATTTCTTTGATTACTACTATCTATACACTACATAATATTGAATTGAAAAGAAAATTAAAAAGTGGTCTTCTACTGTTCACCTCCCGCTCTCAGTATAAGCTTGTGTTCTTCACCTTTTGGACTATACAATGCACCTGATACATTCCAAAGAGCTATCCTCACTATTTTTGTTTATATGATTAATGAATGCATAGAATTTTATATGGATGACTTTACAGTCTACAATGACACCTTTGAAGAAACTCTCACAAGTTTACAAAAATTCCTAACTAGATGCACAAAGAAAAATCTTTCTCTAAGTCATGAAAAGTGTTTCATGATGATGAGGAGGGATATTGTTTTAGGACATCTCATATCCAAATAAGGTGTTAAGTTAGATCCTACAAATACAAGTTATTCAGTCCCTTCAACCTCCAAAAAATCAAATAGAGGTAAGAAGATTTTTAGGGCGTACTACCAAATATTCATTAAAGATTTCATCAAAACTGCTTCTCTTATGCTTAAAATATTAACTAAAGATATTGAATTTGAATGGTCTAAAACATGTCAAGAAGATTTCGATATCATAAAATAAAAATTAATAACTGCTCCAATCTTAAGAGGACCAAACTAGAATTTACCCTTTCACATCCATTGCGATGCCTCGACATATGCAATAGGATCGATACTTCAACAAATAGAAAATAAAATAACTTATGCTATTTGTTATGTAAGGAAGAATTTACATGGGGCTGAATTGAACTATATAGTTACTAAGAAGGAATTCTTGGTTGTAGTTCATGCCATCAATAAATTTAAACATTACATAATAGGATATGAAGTATTTGTTCATACTTATCACTTTGCCATTAAGTACTTAATGAACAAAGCTATATTCGAGGGTAGGGTGGTTATATGGCTTCTTTTGATTCAAGAATTTAATGTTACAATCATAGATAAAGTAAGCAAATACAATGTCATTACAAATCATCTATCTCATATGCAAATACTTGATGATGATGAATTAGTTCTTGATAGTTTTCTATATGAACATCTATTTGCTCTTTTTTTTTTCACTCCATGGTATGCTAATATAGTAAATTACTTGGCAACGGGGAATATGCCTCAAAATTTCACACCTTATGAGTGAAGAAATTTAATACATTAGAGCAGCCCTTACACATGGATTAACGAGATTTTATTCAAGTCTTGTCTAGACCATGTAGTTAGGATATGTGTGCATGAAAAATATTTATATGATATTATTAGAGCAACACATGAAGAACCTTGTGGAGGTAATTATGCAGCCTAAAGAACAATTAGTAAAATATTATAAACTATATACTTTTGGCCCACTATAAATAAGGATGTTCACCAATTTGTTGATATATGTGATGCATGCCAAAGGGCTAGTAAACCAACCCCTACAATGGATATGCCCTTAGTACCTCAAATTATGTTTGAGGCATTTGATAAGTGGGGAATTAATTTTTTTGGACCCATAGATCCTCTGAGTGCAAATAATAAACATATACTTGTGTGCATAGATTATGTTACAAAATGGGTAGAGGTAGAAGTTATGCCATGAGCACAAGCTGCACCTATTGTTAATTTTATCTATTCACACATTATGTTACACTTTGGGTCACCTAGAGAACTAGTCTCAGATCAAGGAACTCAATTTATCTCTAAAGTAATAGAACATTTCATCACAATATATCAAATAAAACACAAAAAAACTTCACCATATCACCCTCAAGCCAATGGACAAGTGGAAGTAACCAACCGAGAGCTTGAAAAGATAATAACTAAAAATGTGGCCACTAGTAGAATGGATTGGGTAGAAATATTGAAAGAAGTTGTGTGGGCTTATAATACAACTTGGAAGACTACCATCGGTTTAACACCTTATGAGATGAGTTATGGTAAGAAATCCATCATGCCCATCGAGTTTGAAATTGGGACCCTTATCATAGTAGTACAACTCGATATGAACTTGGATCAGCATAAAAGGATAGGTTATAGAAATTAAATATTCTTGAAGAAAGGAGACTTGAAGCACTTCATAGAACAGAATAATGAATTAACACAACAAGAAATAAAGAAATGGAACTTTCAACTAGGAGAATGAGGTCCGAGGTGTAGACCAATTGTTTCATCCAAACCCCATAAGGGGAGGGAGGTCTAAGGTTCAAATATTGGGCCTCGTCAGACTGAATGCTTGTCCCTTTATTGGTGCTTTCAGTGACATAAAAGGTTTAAAATGATTGTGGCATGGTGGTTATAGGGGCGGACTGCGTGAAGATCTGTGTGGCATATTCTGGGGCGAACAGCACAGAATACTATGGCGGCCATAAAAGCTGGACAACCTACCCGAATTCGTGGCGGCTACCGATTCCACCATGTAAATTTAAAAATTTAAAAAAAAAAAAACTAGGAGAATGGGCTTTGCTATTTGACTCCTGCTTCAATGATTTTTAGAGGGATTTAAGGATAAGATGGCTTGGGCCCGATGAAATTAAAGAGATATTAAAAAATGGTACAGTAAAACTCAAGCCTATTGATGACTCAACCAAAAAATTGCTAGTTAATGGTCATAGGCTTAAATTATATAAAAAACTGTGTTCTAAAGAAGAGTTTATGCACCATCTCAAGCAACACACTGATTTGTAGTGTATATCTAAACTACAAATATCTACTATTGAATAAATACTTCTCTTTAACAAGTAAAAAATATGCTACCTATTAAATAAGTTGTTATATATATACATATATATACATAAAAAGAAAAAAATATTATGTTTCTTTTTCGTTTCATAATAGAGTTCCAATGATTGCATCACTTTCACTTTATTTTCCATCAAAATATTCAGTTTCAATGTTGTTTCAAAAAAAGATCCTAAAAAGGCTCAGCTTGTGATTTTACAAGAAAGTTACTACTACATATTGCATAACATTTTTTTTTGCTAAAATTAAATCTAGGCGTTTTCAATTACTCAGCCACCACTAGTGTTTTGAGAAAATCTTCATTGAAAATTAAACAATCTTTGGATGTTATAAGTTGCTCCTAGTCAATCAAGTTTCCTCTTGGACTATGTATTCTATAATAAATAAAACATTGTGAAGTTCGGAAAGACTAACCCATGAGTTACTATTACCATAAGAGTGAACGGTTTTCCCTACTTATCCAAATTATGTGCATGGTCTAGAAAACCAATGAATTGGCAAAAGGACAAGCTCCCCTTTCACTCTTGAAAAAAAGAAAAAATAAAAATAAAAATCCCTTGCTCTCTCTCTAAATGAGCAAGTATTCCAAAAATTATCTTCTTGCTTCTTAAAAATGAGCAAGAACCCCAAAAAGCAATAAAAGAAAAAAAATCCCTTGCTCTCTCTCTAAATGAGCAAGTATCCCAAAAATTATCTTCTTGCTTACTCTTAAATAAGCAAGAATCCCAAAAAGTAATCAAAATCCCTTGCTTCCTCTCAAAATTAGCAAGTATCCCAAATAAAGTTAAATAAAAGAAGGGTGAAGAGCTTGAATCCCTAGAATTCTTAGTATTTCAAAAACCATGGGGTGATCCTCATCACAACAATGGGTTGAATGAAACCCTCCTGGAAATAAGGTATCCTTATGCAGTGGCGCTACATCTTGATAAGACATATCGATGCTCACATATAAGCTAGCATGTTGTCATAAGTGACCATTGGTTTACTCAATCCTTACTCATGACGAGGAATAAACATTCACTGCACACATAGTTTGTCCTCGAGAGGCTTGAAAACATTAGGACACCCTTAGCATCATACTGATTTGTGAGACAAATAGATGAATTTGTTCAAATTCTCTAGGATGTTTAAGTCTTTGTAAAACAGCCCTAGATTGTTGTAAGCAAGCAAGAGTCATGAGCTAATTCCTAAGTACTATGGTTTATCCCATCCTACAAAAAGTGTGGTTTTTATTTTCCAAGAACCCTGATATCTTGTTGAAATCATCCAAGCCTATGATAAAAGATCCATTTTATATATTGATGAACAATATTCATCCCACATGGAAATCCTTATGAAATTAGAAGAAGAAAATTTTTCAAATAAATAAAAAATAAATAAAATTTAATTAAAAAATAATATATATAAATGATAAAAATATATATAAATAATAAGTAAAAATGTATCTATATAATGATAATTTATATAATTTAGGAAATCAAAGCGATGGTGAGTGAAACATTAGGTGACGCATTAGCAACAGATGAATCACAGACCATATCCATAATTCAAATGGGGAGCCACGCGCAATCGTGCGGCATACCCAACCCTTCCGTTACGACTAACATCATAGAGGAAAACCTATGCACCGGGCCAGAATGTCTTCAAAGCAAGATCGTCAAGAGGAAAGACCCCCCTGACAAACTCGGTAGCAGCAAAGGACACCATGGACAAACCTCATACGCAGAGCTCCTTAAGGGCAATCCCAATCAAGACCCAGCTGCGCTGTGCAATTTTGTAACACAAAGGATGGACGTTTTATGCCCTAAGAAACTGATGGAGGGATATGCCATTCGAGACTCTTTTTCCTTAGTAGGGAAATTTATGGGGGGACGCCCGGACATGGACTCCATTCACCGATGGGCGGTGGCCAAATGGAAAACCCTAGGTAGCTTGGAGCTATCTGCAATGGCCAGAGGGTTTTTTATGATCCAACTAAACACGCGAGAGGATACAGAGCGCATTTTGTTGGGAGGTCCCTGGTTTTTTGGAAGATGAAGCCTGTTCCTCAAAAAATGGGAACCAAATTTTGATCCCGAGACCTAGAGCATTAACTATGCTCCCATCTAGGTCCGGCTCCCAAACCTCCCTACTCACTTCTTCTACGAGGACGCGCTCCGAGGGTTGGCTCGCACATTTGGGGAATTAGTCGCCATTGACCCAACTACCCGCCAAGACCCGTTTCACCCAAGCATGCATCTGCATCAACGTGAACCTGGAATCACAACTTCCAGACCACATCAACCTCATCTATGGAGATTTCAGGTGAATACAACCTCTGGTTTATGAAAATAAGCCCACTTTTTGCTTAGAATGTCAAATTCAAGGGCACCTCCAGGCCCAATGCCCGAAACATAAAGTCTTGAAGGATGAGGCACAGACCATGGTCCGCCCAGATCATTTTGCCAATCGAAGGAGGAACCAAGATCTGAAACAGACCCTGAACCTCAAGAGAAAACAACAGAATCGACCCCCACCAACTGGAGATTCACAAAAGGCAAGTAGTCTCTTTTTTGTCTCTAACAAATTCAATTTGCTCAATGATTCTGTTTCTTTTGAACCAATCGAGGAAGGTGAAATCCCTGTCGAAGGTTTCCCTGATCCCCATCATGTCCCCCAACAACGCCTTTGTGCTAGCTCTTCCTAGGACTTTTCCTTTCCCCCTCCCCCTCCTAGGCCCTCCCCCCACCAGTCTCCCCAACCGAAGTCCACCTCCTGGACCTCCCCTTCCCTCCACTCCCTTATCCACTTCTCCCCCACCTTCGAAACATGATTCCCCTGTATCCTCGACCAATTCCAACATCGTTGAGTCTGACAACGAGGAACCTGCCCAATATTCCCCTGACCATTGGAGCCCCAAACAGACCCGCAACTTCAAAAAGTCCCAGATCGATGTAGGAGGTGATAGAAAGAAAGGTAGGCCTTCTAGTGTAGAAAAGAGAACCCGTGACACCGCTGAGGACATAGCCAATGGAACGTAGAAAACCTTGTTCCAAGAAATTGGTAACATCATCAAGGAAGAAAATAGAAAACCCAAACCCCCTTCGCAACAAGGTAAAGGGGGCAAAAAACCCTCCAAAAGTTCCAAATGAAAGTCCTCTCCTGGAATGCGAGAGGACTGAATGGGGCAGCCAAACAAATATTGGCTGCCACCATGAGGAAAGACATTAACCCCTCAATATTTCTCATCCAAGAAACCAAATTAGATGATCAGTGGTCACCTAGGGTTGCCAAGATCATCTAGAAAAAGTGTGAATTTGTCTACTCACCAGCTAACGGTTCCTCTAGCGGACTCCTCTACCTTTGGAATCCCACCAAA
Organism: Wollemia nobilis; assembly: GCA_028583015.1. Lineage (NCBI taxonomy): Eukaryota > Viridiplantae > Streptophyta > Pinopsida > Araucariales > Araucariaceae > Wollemia > Wollemia nobilis. The sequence continues at coordinate 1,277,402 of JAQPPZ010000415.1, forward strand.
GTGGAAGGTAGATTTATTTCAAGACAAGATAGGTTGTCCAATGTCTTATTTCATGACCACAGCTCCCAGCTTTCTTGGGTCATGACTAATGTCTATGCCCCTAACAATCCATAGGGGAGAATGATTCTGTGGAATACCATTACCCAGATGAGGCGAGCGTTTGTCAACATCCCGTGGGTCCTAGCAGGGGACTTCAACTCTCCCCTACACCTTTCAAAAAAAAGAGGAGGAAATGCTATAACCCACAGAATAACCAATGATTTGGGTCAGTTCGTAGATACCAATGCCCTAATGGATGTTCAGTTGTGGGGGTCCCAATACACTTGGACCAATAGGAGGAAGGGTGTTAATCTAATCCAAGAGTGCCTCGACCATTTTTTGTTATCAAAAGAGGCTCTCCCCTTCTTTGGGGATGCTAGTCTATAGGCCCTTTCGAATATCGGCTCAGATCACAACCCTCTCATTTTTGAAACTATCACCAGGCCCCAGTTTAAGACCCCCTTTCATTTTGAGTCAATGTGGATCCAACACCCCAACCTCAAAAACCAGATCATCGATTGGTGGAATAGAAAATTCCTGGGGAATGCTATCAATCAGGTCATGCAAAAACTATGGATGGTCAAGGAAAATTTGAGAATTTGGAATAAGGAGACCTTTGGAAATATCTTTGAGAACAAACAAAATATCAAAACCAGGCTTGTTCAGATTGAGGAGAGATTTCAGAATGGATAGGGGGATGATAGTCTCAGGGATGAGGAACGAAGACTACTCTTTGACTACCACAACACCCTTCATAGGGAAGAAATTTACTGGCACCAAAATTCAAGATAGTTATGGCTCAGGGAAGGTGATACCAACACTAAGTTTTTTCACATTTCCACTCTCAAGCATAGGGCAGCTAACATAATAAAAGGCCTAACTAGGCAATATGGGTCTTTCACCTCCGACATTCATCAAATTCGGGATGAAGCTATCAGCCACTTTGAAAATCTCCTTGCCCCTCCCCCCTCTTCCCCTGATCAGGCCATGGAATCCCTCCTTAAGAACATCCCCAACTCCATCTCCCAGACTATGAACAAAATGCTCCTCAGCCCCCTATCCCCCAAGGAAATCCATCAAGCCCTATTTTCTATGCAGCCAGACAAAGCCCCTGGACCAGATGGATTCCCCCTAGATTCTTCCAAACCTACTGGGACATCATTGGCCCTGACTTGTGTCGTGCTATCATTCATATGCAGCATACCGGAATCATTCCCAGAGATGTTAATTCCACTTTCTTGACCCTGATTCCCAAAGGTTCGAATTCCCAATCCCTATCTGATTACCACCCCATTAGCCTTTGCAATGTCATTTACAAGATTTTATCCAAAGCCTTGGCCAACAGACTCACTGAGATTCTCCCATCCATTATCGACCCCTGTCAGGGCAGCATGGTCAAAGGGTGAAATATTCTCGATGGCATCATCATGGTCCACGAGCTTATCCACTCAGCCCACATTTCCAAATCCTCTACTTTTTTCCTCAAGCTGGACATGAATAAAGCCTTCGACAAGGTTAACCAGGAATTCCTTGATCAAAATCCTCCTCAAGTATGGTTTCCATGAAAACTAGGTCAACCTCATTTCAAACTGCATTTCCTCTTCTTGGTTCTTCGTCCTCGTCAATGGGTCAGCTGCTGGGTATTTCCCGAGCACCAGAGGCTTAAGATAGGGGGACCCCCTCTCCCCCATTATTTTTATCATTTTGGATGAGAGTCTAGGAAGAGCCATAAAATATGCTTGCACCAAAAACCTGATCTCTAGTATTAAAGTGGCTACCAGTCTCCCGCCCTCCACCCATCAATAGTTCATGGATGATACTCTCTTGGCCACTGTCGTAATAGTCTTCGAGGCCAAAGCCATCAAATCCATCCTTAACCTTTACGAGGAAGCGATTGGGTAGAAGATAAATTTCACCAAGAGTAAACTCTATTTCATCAATACCCCCACCAAGCGGTAGGGCAAAATCATAGGTATTTTGGGTTGTACCATTGCTGACCTCCCAACCACTTACCTGGGCCTCCCAATGTTCAAAGGAAGACCCGTTAAGGCCATGTGGAACAATGTCACAGAAAAGATCTTAAAGAAATTGGCTGGCTGGAAAGGGGCCCTCCTCTCCCAAGCAGGCAAGGCAACTCTGGTTAAGTCGGTTCTTCAGAGCATCCCAGTGTATTTTCTGTTAGTTTTCAAGATCCCAACTATGGTGGGAGAAGCTATCGAGAAAGTCTAAAAACAATTCCTGTGGGCAGGGAATGATAACCAAAGAAAGTTTCACCTGGTGGCCTGGGACAAGGTCTGTTCACCCAAACATAAAGGTGGGCTGGGACTGCGTCACATAAATCTCATGAACCAGGCCCTCCTGGCCAAACAAGCTTGGAAGGTTGCCACCAATGCCAACCTGGAATGGGTTTCCATTGTAAAAAGAAAATACATGCAACATCACCCATTCTTGGGCGAAGAAGTTCCCTGTCATGGTTCCCACTTTTGGAACTCCATTACCCAAACAAAGCATCTTCTCAAGAGAGGGGCAAGATGGCTGATGGGCGATGGTTATGATATAGATTTTTGGAATGATGTATGGGCAAGAAACGAACCTCTCATCAAGGATCCTGAGATTGTTGCCATAAAGCACCTCATAGATATCAAGTTTGGGCCTAGGGTAGCGGACTTCATTACTACAGATCAAGGGACCCGACGCTGGAAACAGATTCACTTTAGATTGAAGAATGCAGTCATTGACAGAGTTGTGGCTTCCCTCCAGGTTGTCTTCAAGGCAATCTTCATCCCCTAATCCCCAACGAAGGACAAGTTGTGCTGGAGAGAATCTAGTGATGGGCTTTTCACTATTAAAACTGTAGCCCAGATATTGGATTCCTCCCCTAAGAACCCCAAGACTATTGATAGCAAAACAATGGCCAAAGCTATTTGGCTCAAGTAGTTGATCCCCAAAGTGGCACATTTTTGCTGGCTCGCTATCCATAACATAATTTTGACCATGGATAACTTGATCCAAAGAGGTGTCATAGTTCTGAATAGGTGCTACCTATGCACCTAGGCTTGGGAACAACCCAGCACATACTCCTAGAGTGCCCCTTCACTTGGGAGGTGTTTTCTTCCCTGATCAGCAGATTTTAGGTCAATTGGGTTCGTCCCAAAATGGTTATGGACCTGTTCATCCAGTGGCCTAGGGTTTTCAGAAATCCCTAGCTTAATTTCCTATGGAATTCCCTTCCCCACCATGTGGCATGGCAGATTTGGTTGGAGTGCAACAACCGCATTTTCAATGAAAGACCAAGAAGCCCGGATGTAATTGCCACTAGAGCTTTATCCTTTGCGATTGAAAATTGTAGCCTCATCCCCTGTTCTGACATCCCAACCTCTAGGGATGAGCCTCTCTTGTTTACCACTCTCGGGATTCCCACTGACTGCACCAAAGAACAGAATCCCCTTAAGCCCAGGGCCAAAGCCAAGTGGACCCCACCCCCCTTGGGTTGGCTCAAAGCCAACTTCGATGGAGCTTCTAAGGGCAACCCAGGTAATGTAAGGGTCAGAGGTGTAATCAGAGACCACTCCGACAACATCATCCTAGCCTTTGCTAAAAATCTGGGGTTCCAAACTAACAATTATGTAGAAGCCCATGCATTGTGGAGATGCATTGAAGTTAGCAAGACTATAAATAGCCCTATCATTTTTGAAGGAGATTCAACAGTAGTGGTTGGTCATATCTCTAACAATAGCCAAGCAGGATGGAACATCCAGAACATCATTAAGGAATGTCAAGCTTCCCTTCACCACCATCCCCACAACATGATCACCCATGTGTTTCAGGAAGCAAACAAGGTAGCCGACCTCTTGGCCAATAGAGCGGTCAACCTAGCATCCCTGATCATTTGGGAAGAAGATTTCCCACAGGATGTCATCACCACAGCCAGCCAAGATGTGGGTAGCTGCCATGATTTACAGATTCAGCTATCGTGAAGGTTCACGATCAACACCAAAGGTGTTTCTTAACACCAACACTCCTAGGATGAACTCCAAAGGTGGTTCTCATCACCACAAAGGTGTTTTATTAACGCCTCGGGTGTTTTTTCTCAACACCACAGCTCGTTGGAATTACACCACCTCCATCGTTCTCCGTTGCATTGCCAGTACGGTTTTCAGTGCAGATCGATCAACTCATGCCAGCTCCCCTGGCCAGTTCTTTGAATCCCCTCCCCTATCGCTCCCCCACTCGTACCTCCTCATTTTCACCATCCACGCTCCATCCATTCACCTTTATCCCCCCATATTCCCTTTGCCCACTTCGTTCACCGCCCGTTCTACCTATTTCCCCTTTTCGATCCACTCTAGCCCACTCTTCTCGAGCCATGCCAAATAAACCACCATCGCTCCCAATTTCCAGCCAACGAACCCTGTGACCTTTGGTTGGTGTTCCCTTAGCCTCTTTAGGTCTTTTTTTCCCCTCGATGGTTCTAGAAATAATTCTTCTAGAGCATAACATTTGTGATATCAAAGGGTGGCCCCCCGGTTCTGATTTCTCTGGTCTATGCAAAACCATGGCGTATGTCGAGCCATCTAGCTTCCAGGTCGACGCAGGGATGGAGGCCCTTCTTGATGCCAAAATATTTGTCAATTTCTTCAAAATGTTCTTTGGGGTCGATGAAGAAGTCACCAGGGACTTTGTTGATTCGTGGGATGAAGGGCAAGTCAAGGTCCGAGGTCTACAATTTGAGGTAAATGCTCTCTTTATCACTCAGGTTTATAGTATTCCTCCTATTGGTAGAGTTGTTCGTAGGGATAGGCATAACTTTAAAGAAGAAACAGACCAATTTCCTCGACAAGGGAAAGGACCTGGTCTGGGAAAAGAAAGGTGTTCTACGCTCGTCTCTACCTCGGCCTTGGGACACAACCATTATCCCTATCATCCAATTCATTTCTGTCGACAACCCCAATAGCCCCCTCAGAGCCTACAGCCTCGCCTTCGCTAACCATCTCCGTGATGTTAGACTCATTAACGTCCCTGATTTCCTCTTCCGCTCCATCACCATTTCCATCAATAATTTCAAGGAGAGCAAAACCTCGAAGCCCCCTCGACACCAGGGCCTCTTCCTGGTGTTGTACCGTTATGCTCTCGCCCACCAAGTCAAAGGGGGAATTCCTTCCCGCTCTCCCAGCCCTGAGCACTCACCCGAGCCCACCCACATCGTTGTGCCTAGCCCTCCCCCGTCGTCCAACCCAGTTGACCCCCCTCGGCCTCCAAGCTTCCGAATGCTTCACCGTCACCCCCTCACTCCTAAGATCTCAATGAGAACAACATTCTCCTTATTGGACATTTTAAGTCCTCTAAGTCAAAGTTGTCATTGATGTCACCTGATAGATATTCACTTATCTAAAGGAATTAAAAAAGAAATAAAGTCGCCAAAGTCATCCAAGAAAAATCTTCATCAGTGCAAAAGTGAAAGGAAAAAGGCTCCATAATATTTTAATATTATTGGGAGCACAGGTTAAGCGATTGGTTTATAAAAACCCAATATGGGTTTTTGCAAAGGTTAAAAAGGAGGTTGGTTCTTTTTAATTTATAATATTTAAATTTAAAATTTAAATTTAAATTAATTATAAATTAAATCATGCCAACATCGAAATCATTTGAAGCACCGACGTGATGCTAAGAGGGAAAAAGGCATTATATAAATGCCAAACGAAATCATTTACCAAGGCACCCCTTGCGATTATTATTTTTGAAGTGCATGCGAAAAGTTTTTGGTTTTTGAAAGCCTTACGATTTACGTAAAGGCTAAAGGTGTAAAGGTTCAGAGGCTCTAAGCGCAAAGGCCAGCATGGCCTAGTGGTATGTTGGCTTGGTACTAAGGAGGAGGTCCTGTGTTCAATTCATGTGAGGTATTTTGGATTGCAAGGAAGAAGCACTTGTTTTTTGGAGGAGCGATGTTTGTAGAAACTTTATGGTGGATGTGATCTTTTAGAATCATCTGGGTGCGTGGCCAAACAGTGGCTTGGCTGCGACTAAGGAATTGGGAAGAAAGAAGTCAGGGGATCGAATCCTACCGAGGGCAAGGCAAGTGAATTTAATTTTTCTTTAATATTTTAATTTTTGCCAAGGTTGCCTAAGGATAAATAAGGATATGGTATGCCCTAGGAAATATAGAGATTTTTGTTGATTTTATTTTTGGAAGTATGTCATATAATATATCATTGGAAAGCTCTTTTTGAGAGCTACCTGATTAGATTGCTTATAGGGATAAATAAGGTGTGTGCAAGGAGATATTTCTAGTTTTTTCAAGGAGTTCCAAATGTAAGTTTGATTCATTCTTTTGAGGGTTTATTTCTTGCATAAGAGGTTATGGTGCATTTTATTGAATATGAGTAATAAGTTGTTATTGAGATATTATTTTTATTATTGTGTTATTACTCATGACCTCTAACCCTTGTTGAGATTGGAAAAATAAAGTGTGTTGAGTATGGCATATTTAGGGGATAACTCATAAGGCATCAAAAAGGTATGGGTGATATTATTCATTGACTTATTTGGGTGATTGATTTCTAAAAAATATCTTTGGAGAGAAAAGGATTGATTGTGGTTTCCAATTTTGAGAGTTGTTGATTTTATGGTTTGATAGTTGTGATTAAACCTTGTCTTATAAGCATTGTTGTTGAAGCCAATTGGTTGTGCAAATAACTTGAACTTAAGTTAGAAAAGAACATGAGTATCATTGTTATGTGATATTTGTTGTTGAGCATTGTTGGAAATATTTTGAGTTGGTTGATACATGCTTAGACTAGGGTTTGTGAGAAAGCATTAATCCTTGAGGTGATTGGTTGAGTATAGTTGATTGAGCCTAGTCAAGTGATTGTGTGAAGTTGTTGTTCAAGTTTTGTGAAATGAAATATTCTATATTCTAATTTGAGTTGAGATTTGGATTTGAGTATAGAACATATTGAGTCTCTAACAATTATTTTTATGCTTCTATGAGATTTATTTGAGTTGAGATTGGGATTTGAGTATAGAATATATTGTCTCTAACAATTCTCTTTATGCTTCAATGAGATTTATTTGAGTTGAGATTATGATTTGAGTATAGAACATATTGAGTCTCTAACAATTATCTTTATGCTTCTATGAGATTGAGTTCAGATATTGATTGAGCATTGAGTATAGAACATATTGAGTCTCTAACAATTCTCTTTATGATTCTATGTGATTGAGGCAAGTCTTTGAGAAGGCTTGTGGACTAATTTTATGTAAGCTTTTGTGGAAGCTTGCAATGCATATTTGAGCAAGTCCTAGAGAGGACTTATTGAGCATATTTGGATAGATTTTGTGTGGACCTATTGAGCATATTTGAGCATATTATGAGTGGACCTGTTGAGCATATTTGAGCAAGTTCTAAGTGGACTTATTGAGCATATTTGAGCAGGTTCTATGTGGAAATTTTTAGCATATTTGAGCAAGTTCTGTGTGGACCTATTGAGCAGATTTGAGCAGGTTCTATGTGGACCTATTGAGCAGGTTTTGAGTGAACCTATTCAATAGATTTGAGAAGGTTCTAAGTGAACCTACTGATAGAGATTTGGAAGTGACATAGTATAGAGGACAGAGTCTCAGTGGATAGAGATCTAACAGCCAGGACAATTGAAGACAAATATTCTATGTGAGGAGTCTTCAAGTGGAGAAAGATCCACCAGTAGTGTAGTAGAGAGACAGAGTCTTCTAAAATATCACTATCCAGATCATAAGGGGAAAGAGTTATCCTATGTAAGATATCCATGAACTTGATATTATGGGATCAACATCTCCTTTGGACAGAGATCCATAAACATTGTAATTGGGAAGGATTATCAAAGATATTATTTGAGAAATATTTAGAAGAAATATTTTCTCTATGGAGGTAGCCCACATTGGGTGAAGCACGCTAAAAATGATGTCTCTCATGTGTATGATGCTTTGTGTGATGTTTAATATTTTATTAATGTTGATGCTACTATTTGGTAAAAAAAATTATGTTATACTGTTCACCCCCCCTCTTAATATAAGCACATGTTCTTTAATTGGTATCAGAGTGGGTATCTCTGTGAAGAGTCTAACAACTTGGAAGAGGATCCTTTGGTAGCACACATGACTTCATATAATTAAGTAGAGATCATGTTTGATATGAAAGAAGAGTTCTTTACTACTCTCAAAAAATTTGTAAGACTAAGAGAGAAAAACTCAAGCCTAAAAGAACAAATTTAGGAAGATGAAGAAGCAAGAATGGAATTCATAAAAAATCTCATAGAACTCAATATCAAGGTGGAAGAAGGAAAAAATATTGAGCAAGATATGGCAGATCTTCTTAAATCCAGGGAAACAGAATGTGGAATATTGGAAGCAAACAATTTTCTCCTAAGGAATAAATTTGAAAGGACAAAGATACTACAAGAAATAAAATATGAGAAGCAGAAAGAGGAATCAAACTTCCAAAAGGTAGAAATGTCAAACAAATAAAAGCAATAAAAGGACATAAAAAAGGAAGAAAGCAAATAAGAACCCTAAATAAGGGTTAATCCCAAAAATAAGATGAATTCATCACAATATCCAAGATCTCCAAATAGGTTACATAACTTCTTCCATGGTCACTATTTTTCTTGCAATAAATATGGACATAGAGCTGCTCATTGTATTCATCATGCTAGATACAATAGAAATTTCAATTCCTTTCCACACCTCATGGATGATGATGTTATATGTTACAAATACAATAACTTTGGGCACAAGGCTAGGTGGTGTAAAATGACATTTCTGGAGTCTAGAAAAATAATTCCAACAACTAGGAAGGATGAAAGAAAGAATGTTAGGGCTAGATCTATGTTAGTACAAACAACCCTACATGCTCAAGATAAAAATTAAAAATGGTATCTAGATAGTGGTTTCTCTAGTCACATGATAGGAGACAAATACAAGTTCATTATTCTAAAGGAAACAAATAGAGGATCAGTAAGTTTTGGTGATAATGGATCAACAAGGATCATTGGGAGAGGTACTCTAAGTCTAGACAATGGAAAAACAAAAACAGAGAATGTTTGGTATGTCAAAGGGTTAAAACACATTCTACTAAGTATAAGTCAACTTTTTGATCAAGGATACATGGTTACCTTCCATCCAGATAGATGTGAGATATGAAAAACAAAAACGAGGACAATTATTACAAATGCAAGAAGGAACCCAAACAACTTATACATTCTCAATGATATCAAAGGGGAAAAGTGCTTTCTATCACAAGAATATGAGAGATGGTTGTGGCATAGAATATTGGGTCATTTGAATTTTGACAACATAGTCAGCATAAGCAATAAACATGCAGTCAAAGATTTACCCAAAACAAGAAGACCACAAAATATAATTTGTGCACCTTGCCAACATGGAAAGCAAACAAGGACAACTTACAAACCAAAAGGCTATATGTCTTATGAGCCTTTGAGTCTAATACGTACTGATTTATGTGGTCCTAAAAAAATACAAAGTCTTTAGGGTGAGAGTTACTTCATGTTGTTTGTAGATGATTATTCTAGAATGGTTTGGGTAACTTTCCTAAAAGAGAAGTCAGAGACCTTCAAAAAATTTAAAGCATTCAAGCAATTAGTTGAAAATGAAACAGGAAAAATCATTGTCTATGATCTGATAGAGGAGAATTCACTTCAAATGAGTTTATAGAATTTTGTGAACAACATGGAACTAAGAGAGAGTACTCAGTAGCAAGAAATCCCCAACAAAATGGAGTAGTTGAAAGGAAGAACAAGACTGTTGAAAACATGGCTAGAGCTATGTTGAATGAATATAATTTTTTAGATGGTTTTTGGAAAGAAGCAGTATCTACAGTTGTATACATAATTACTAGGGCTCAATTAAGGGTAAATCACCACAAGACTCCTTATGAGATTTGGAAAGGAAGACCTGCTACTGTAAAACATTTCAAGATCTTTGGAAGAAAATGTTACATAAGACGGGAAGATCAGAATTTGGGTAAATTTGATCCAAGATGTGATGAGGGAATTTTTCTTGGTTATTCTACAAAGAGCAAGGCTTATAGATGTTACAAAAAAAGAACATGCACTATGGTGGAAAGTATGAATGTGACAATTGATGAGAAGATAGATTCCAGAGAATCAGTTCAACAAATTGTGTACCAAGAAGATGGATGTTGTCCAGAATAATTTTGTGAGGAATCAGACAATGATGAAGAATAAATACAAAGGCTTCTTCCTAAAACTCCTTCCATGTATGTACAAAAACATCACCCAAAAGATCAGATCATCGGGAATCCAAATGAAAGACAAAAAAGGAGAAGAATAATAAAACCATCTCAACAAGAAAATTTTTCTTTGCTATCTAATATTGAGCCAAAAAAATTCACTCAGGTTAGTGAAGATGAATTTTGGGTTAAAGAAATGAATGAGGAATTGGATCAGATAGAGAAGAGCAAAACTTGGGAACTTGTTCCACGACCAAAGGATAAAAATGTGATTGGTACAATATGGTTTTTCAAAAATAATTTGAATGAAGATGGACAAGTGGTTAGAAACAAAGCAAGGTTAGTATGTAAAGGTTTTTTTTGGGTAGATAAGATACTATAGCATTAATACCGGGTTATATAGGTTGACCCAAAAAATTTTACAAAAATCAGCCCAGGGCTGTTGATGAACATATCCTTATTAAGGATCATATATATGTAAAATCTACATGCCGCCAAAGCCATTACATTCGGTAAGGCACATAGCCTGTTATCAAAAAGAAATTTCCCATACAACATTTTGGGTATACCCCAAGAAAACACACATGCATCATAATTACAAAAAAGAAACAGACACGGATCCCTTCCTTGAGACAATGGAGAAACAAAAATCTACAGACACACATAATAGAGTACTAAAAAAACTCCCACAAGATCTATATTGACAATTACTCTTAATAATTCTTTGGTAATTGCTTTCTTCCGTATATGACATGCTTTGGTACCACATACTATCTTGGCTAATCATCCTTGGAGAAAAGAACCTACTGGCTATATTTATGGTGGTGGCTATCTGGTGGTCCACGTGGCTTTGGTTTGAAGTCTTATATTGATGTTTCTTTCCTTCCCTATGATTATCAACCAACCTCAAATTACTAAGATGCCTAAGAGCCATGTTATCTGACATGTGACTATTCCCATTAGTCTTTGTGGTATTTCCAAGTAGCATCCACGAAGACTAATAGCTCAGATAATTTTTATTGTGAATCCAATTCAAAAAAGAGAGGGGAATACTCCTAGCCTTCAAACTTACAGTGCCTTTCCTGTTGGCAAATTTGACTATCATTCTTGGATTCTTGTTGAATAAGCTCCTCTACTTCACTCGGGACATCGTGTTCCCATTTGAAAATATTGTCACCATCGACACCCAAATTGGCTATCTTATCAGCAATTTTGTTAGCTTCCCGAAAGACGTTGGGTTTTTCTGTCCTATCTTCCTTAGAAAAGGATCCTAGCATCTTCAACAATTGTTTTAATCCTCCAAGGAGGTATTTTCCAATTATTGAGGAGATTTATAACATGCATAGAGTCTTCTTATATGATAAAATTGCCTTCTAAGTCTTGAGTCATTTGAAGGCCTCTCCACATAGCTCTAGCTTCAGCTTCATTGTTCGTCCTTGTTCCCAAATATTCAGAAAATGGAAGCATCATATTCCCATTATGATCTCACACAATGCCACCAATGCCTGATCTTCTAAGATTATCCTTAGCTACTCCATCAAAATTAAGCTTAAACCAACCCATAGGAGGTGGAGACCACTTAACATTGGTTCTAGGGTTGACTACCCTAGGCACAGACTCATCTAACAAGGTTAAGCTTAAATATTGAGAAATCATGATCTCCTGCAGATGAGTTTTACAACTATCAAAAGGGATAAGGTTCACATTCTCATTGGCAAAGGATAGGATCCTGGCAATGATAGTTTGATGATAATGGATAGACTCATTAAAGACTCTATGGTTCCTTTCTAACCACACTTGCCAAAGATAGTGATTGAGATAAATTTTCCACATGTATCTAAGTATTTGGATTGAAAAGGGGTAAGGCCACTAGATGAACAAATCAAGTACAATGGCTGGTTTAACCCATGAAATATTGAAGGCCTAAAAAACCCCACTTAGGACAGTCAAGGAAAAAGGGCACTCAAGGAAAATGTGGTAAATGGTCTCCCAATTAGTCCTGCACAGATAACAATGACTAGTGATATAAATACCTTTACACATCATATTATCAATGGTTAGAATTCTTCCTTGGATAACCAGCCATGAAAATACTACAATTTTTAGAATTAAACTTCTTATCCAAACTAAGTCCTTTTGGAGGACAAAATCCTCGTCATCAAGAAGAAGCTTGTAAGCTGATTTAATAGTGAACTGCCCGTTTTTCGTAGGAGCCCGTCACTTGATCTTCCTTGGGTCTCATGGGGATAAACTGTTGCCCGAGAATGTTACAAATATCATTTCATTCCACTTGAAATTCTTGAATTCTTATTTTTTTCCACTTCATTCTACCTCTGTCCTCAACCATATAATCAGAGACTTTTCTGCCAATGAGTTCTTCTATGATATCTCTGATTTGGGATAAGTTAGGATATTGCGTCAATGCTTCATCCTTATCCCACCTGTCATTCCAACAATTTATCCTCTCACAATTGCCTAAAACCCATATTAAACCTTTTTTGATGATTTCCTTACAATTAAGAATTGCTTTCCAAAAATCAGAACCTCTGATTGGAACTGAGTCACTTTGAAATTCTATATTTTGAATATACTTTCATTTGATGATAGTTGTCCATTCATTTTATTCACCAAAAATGAGACTCCACACCTAATTAGCTAGTAAAGCTAAATTTATATGAGCAATTCTCCTCAGACCTAAGCCCCCATTTTCCCTGGGTCTGCACACTTTGGTCCATCCTACAAGGTGTGTTCTTTTTTTGTCCTCTGATATAGTCCATAAAAAATATTTTTGGAGTTTCTCAATTTTCTGGAAAACCTTCACAGGGGATTTCAAAATGGAGAGGAAATATAATGGAATGCTCTGAAGAGAGGCCTTAGTGAGGGTCAGCTTTCCTGCTTGAGATAGAAGATGACCTTTCCATCCAACAAGTTTTTTTTGAATTCTTTCAATAACCCTGTCCCACATTGACTCTCTTGGAGAACCAATGAAAATAGGGAGACCAAGATACGAAGTGGGGAGGTTTGCTATATCACACCCTAAAATTTCTAAAATCCTTCCTTGCCTCTAAATGGGGGTGTTCAAGAAATATAACTTGCTTTTACTAAAATTAATTTTTTGACCAGCAACGTCCTCATAGAGTTGCAGGATGTATTTAATTATTTTGGCCTCAACCACCGATGCCTTAGTCAATATAAGGGTATCATCAAAAAATTGTTGGTGAGAAAAAACCCTAGTGAGAGATGTTGCCTTGATTCCCGATATTAGCCTTGAACTGCAAGCATTTTTTATGGTTCTGCCTAAAGCTTCTACCACAATGATGAATAACATGGGACTGATAGGGTCCCCCTACCGAATTCCTCTATGACTTTAAAAGTAACCAGCAGTTGTTCCATTAACTAGAATTGAGAACCATGCTTTAGAAATACATTCTTTGATCAAATTAACCCATTGGTGGTGAAAACTAAACTTAAGGAGGACAACAATCATAAAGTCCCAATTTATCCTATCAAATGCTTTGTTCATATCAATCTTGAGGGAAAAAACAAACCTGTTAGTCTTATGAGCAGAGTGTAGAGCTTCATGAACTGTGATAACTCCATCCAAGATTGACCTGCCCTGGATAGAGCTTCCCTGGCATGGATCTATGATGTGGGGCAAAATATCTCTCATTCTATTTGCAATGGCTTTAGTTAGGATCTTGTAAGAAACATTGCACAGACTGATTGGCCTGAAGTCAGCCATAGATTTAGGGGTTTGCTTCTTAGGAATTAGAGAAATAAAATTAGAGTTGATATATTTTGGGATATGATTGCTTGCTTGGAATTCTATGACAGCAAAAATTACATCCTCACTTAGGATGTCCCAAAAAGCTTGATAGAAACAAGGGGGAAATTCATCGGGTCCTGGGGCTTTGTCTGGCTTCATGCTAAACAAGGCTTCCTTAATTTCCTCATCAGAAAAGGGAGCTAGAAGCATAAGGTTTATATCCTCATTTATTATTCTAGGAATGAATTGCAAGAGAATATCTTTGGCCTCCTCATTGCAATGTGATTCCTGACCAAGGATAGAATTGAAATAAGTTACTGCCTCCTTTTTTATTTCTGTTAAGTCTTGAGTAATAGAACCATCTACTTTTTAAAAAAAAATTATCTTGTTATTGCTTCTATTTCTAAGAGTGGTGACATGAAAAAACTTGGAATTTGAATCTCCATATTTCAACCAAAGATCCCTTGATTTTTGCCTCCAATAGATTTCCTCATAGGCCAAAATGTTATGAAACTCTGCTAGTTTTGTTCATTCCTCCTGCCTAGTAGTTTCATCAACATCACCATGTTGGATCCTATGATCAATTATTTTCAAACTTTCAACAACCTATTTTTTATTTTCAAAGAGGTTCCCAAAGACCTATTTTTTCCATGTTCGAATATTTTCCTTAACAAACTTTAATTTGCCAACAAGTTTAAAAGTTGCACTACCCCTGATAGGCTGCTACCACCACTGACTTAAGTTATCTATGAAACTGGAATGTTTGATCCACATAGATTGAAATCTAAAAGGTTTCTTGAAGTACAGAGAGTTAGGGATATCCAAAAAAATGGGATTATGATCAGGGGCAATTTTAGGAAGGGATTGCAGGGTAGAATCACCAAACAAAGTTGTAGCCTCCTTTGATAGAAAAAACCTATCAAGCCTTTCTTGAATGAGATGATACCCTATCCACCGATTGCTTCAGGTATAATTCGTTCCTCTAAATTTTAAATCCATAAACATGTTGGAGTTCACAAAGTCATTGAACTCATCCATGCTCCTGATAGGTGGTCCATTTCCACCCATTTTGTCTGAAGGGTAAAGAGGAGTGTTACAATCCCCAGCTAGAATCCAGGGGACATTATGGAAGATTTCACTCAGATTTCCTAAGTACTCCCATAGTAGAGCTCTCCCTTGAATTGAAGTCGGGGAATAAATATTTGAAAGGATCCATGACCTGTTGCTATTTATTTCCTTAAATAAAACACTAATAACCTTGTCATATTTCTGAATAATGGTGCCTTCTACTATCCGGGGATCCCACAAAGTCATAAGGCCTCCATATGCTCCTCTGGATGATTTGTAAACCATATCTCCTTGATTCCATATATTTTTTATTATTTTTTTGACTGAATCTCATCAGTTTTTATTTCTTGCAACATGATAATAGTTGGATTCACTTGATTTCTTATTGCACTGACTTCCCTGTGTTTGGGCAGGCCATTGAGACCTCTCACGTTCCATGAGATGAACTTCATTTAGATTGTTTGGGATTTCTTCCTCTCCCCCTACCTTGAGGGGGTTTTCCTAATTTATTGTCTTCAAAACCCAGAATAACCTATTGAACCAAGGTTCTCTATTTTCCATTGGCAATGTCCTTATCAGTTTTAATTTTTTGATGCTCAGCATTTGATATTCTCCCTCTTATTTTTTCACTGCCAAAATCTATTGGAGACTACACAGTGCTCCTGGTTTGTATAGGACTAAACTAAGGGGAGGTAATTTGTTGCAGAACCAGACTGTCATATTCCTCAGTCTGAAGAGTTTCACATATCTCCACACCTACATCCAAATCTTCTCATTTTTTCCTGTATTCCCCTGGTCTGCGGGACGGCCTCTCAGTAGGATTCACTTGGATCCTAGTGATGATGTTAGGGATGATGTTAGGGATATGAGATTTTTTATTTTACAATGCCTCAAATTTCTTCCTAAGTTCTTCAGCATTAGGGTTTGGCTTTGGGATGCCCACTAGGCTTGAAGTATTTCCAACATTGGGGTTTAAGGATCCTAACTTGGATGTGGATTCTAGGGATTGTGCATTAGGGTTTGGATTTGTGATACCGACAGGGCTTACAATAATTTCAACATTAGGGTTTTAGGATCCTGACTTGGATGGGGATTTGAGAAAGTTAGAAAGGTTAGCCTAAAGGTGTTGGGCTTCCATGTCTTCTGATAATCCTCCCCCTCCCATATTGGATAGAATTGAAAATTTATTTGAAACTAGAGGATTGGAACTTACCTGAGTATTTTGGTTGCCAACAACCTGTTGTTTTCCTTTGTCTTGTTGGGACCCTACACCCTCTCTTTTATTTTTTTGGTAGACATAGTTTGCCTAATTGAAATCGCCTCTTCTAGGGAAATTTCTCAAATTTCCTCTGCTTCTGATTTTCTCTATTCATTTCCAAGTTAGGGAACCAATTGCATATATGTCCTTGATTTTTACATTCTGCATAGAATATCGATCTATTCTCGTATTCTAATGGCTATTTTCTATAGTATTCTCCATACTCTAGCTCCAAAAACCTTGGCAATTCATTATTCAAATTAGCATTTACGTAGATTTGTGCATGAGTCATCCTTGTCCTGGCCAAGGTCACATGGTCAATGGATATCAGGTCCCCTATAGTTATGGCTATGCCCTGCAACCAATATTCATTGAAGAACTGGGCAATAATAATCGGGAGACAAACACAAATAGGGGCAATGTTAATATTTTTCTTTTCAGGGTTGAAATATTCACCCCATCGTCTGAGAAAAAGGCTCCTTTTGCCTAGAAACCAAGGACCTCCTGTTAAAATGTGGTTAGCATCATCAATATTGTTAAAACGGATAATGAATAATCCTCAAGTTAGAGCTACCAACTCCAAGCTGCCTACCAATCGCCATTTACCCATCGCCCAAGCCTTGATAGTCTCCATGTTCAGCCTACCTCCCAAAAACTTGCCTACTAGGGAGAATTCTTCCATTAAAAGAAAAGGGCTCATGGAACTTGTCGGGGCTGAAATTTTATTATTTACTGGAACTAGGGGAAAAATATAGAGAACATCCTTTCTTTTTCCTCTAAGAGTCTCAGCAAAAGACAACCACTTATTGGGCCCCGCATTGTCCTTCATATCTTTTTTTTTGGGTCTTTTTGAGGAGGGTCGGGCCCCCGTGTGATGCTCACCTCAAAATCTGCTGCAATTTGACTACCTTCCTCTAGATCCTCACTTGATCCATGCTCGAGGTTCCCACCCATCCCTTCCATACCTTCTCTACCTCTACCACCTTGGCTGAGATTCTTGCCCAAAAAATTCAAACCCTCACTCCCGCCACACCCTCTAAACCTCAGCTCACTCATTCCTCTTGCTGAAGGAGAACGAATAAGTTTTAGAAAGGTTATGCACAAGTAGAAGGAATTTATTTTGATGAAACCTTTGCTCCAGTTGCATGACTTGAACCTATAAGGATGTTTTTAGCTTTTGCAAGTTTCAATAACTTCAAGGTATATCATATGGATGTCAAGTTAGCTTTTCTAAACAAGGTTCTAGAAGAAGAGGTCTACATTGAACAACCAGAGGGATTCATACTAGAAAATACACCAGATCAGGTATGTAGATTAAAAAAGGCATTATATGGTTTAAAGAAGGCTCCCAGAGCATGGTACTCAAGATTGGATAAATATCTATAAGAACAGAGATTCAGGAAAGGAATAGCAGACAGTAATTTGTATATCAAAAATGAATGAAATGATCTTCTAATAGTGGTTGTTTATGTTTATGACATAATTTTTGGAGGAAACAATGACAATATGTGCAAATAATTCCCTAAGAATATGTAAAGTGAATTTGAGATGTCTATGCTTGATGGATTATCCTTCTTTCTTAGTCTTCAAATTTCACAATCAGGAAAGGGAGTGTTTCTTTCTCAAGCCAAGTACATCAAGGAGATGTTGAAGAAATTCAGGTTAGAAGATTGCAAACCAGTAAGTACTCCTATGGTCATAAGGTGCAAGTTGAGTAAGGATGATGAATCTCTAAAGGTAGATCAGAGACTATACAGATCCATGATTGGTAGCTTATTATATGTCATGGCTACAAAACCATACATAGTGCAGTTAGTGGGATTAGTGGCAAGATTTCAAGCAGGACCTAAGGAAACACATGTAGTAGCAGTAAAAATAATTTTTAGGTATCTAAAAGGGACTATGGATTTTGGGCTTTGGTATCCCAAAAGTGATAGTTTCACACTCACAACTTATACAGATGCAGATTGGACCAGTAGCATTGATGATAGAAAAAGCACAAGTGGAGTAGCTTTCTTTCTTGGAGAAAGTCTAGTCTCCTGGTTAAGTAAGAAGTAGGTTTCAGTATCACTATCTACAACAGAGGAAAAATATATTGCATGAGTAGCCAATTGTACATAGGTTTTATGGATGAAGAGAACTTTAGAAGACTTCAATATAAAGCATGATTGGCCCATTCCTATACTATGTGATAATACCAATGCCATATATATCTCAAAAAATTTGGTAATGCACTCCAGGACAAAGCACATTGTAATTAAGTATCATTTTTTGAGAGAATAGGTGTCAGATAAACAGGTCATATTGGAGTATGTCACTACAAAGGAATAGATAGCATATATTTTCACTAAGCCACTCTCAAAGGAGATTTTTGAGTATCTTCAAGGAAAATTGGGAGTGAGACTCCCATCCTAGAATTAACCACCTCATGTGGAGGTGGGGGAGGGGCTAAGCTAAGAGGCTCATTCTTAGCCCCGATCCCCAAAGGTGACCCTTTGCCATTGATGTCAAAGGGGAAGATATTTGTGTATATTGGGGAGAGATTTGTTATGGGGAGAGATTTGATATTTGAGAGAGCATTGAGCCATGGGGAGCAAAGTCCCAGGGGGAGCATAAAAGAAGGTTAGATTTTAGTATAAGGATAAGGGTTGCCATCAATGACAAAGGGGGAGATTGTTGGACATTTTGAGTCCTCTAGGTCAAATTTGTCATTGATGTCACCTGATAGAGTTATCACTCATCTAAAGGAATTTGACAAGAAATAAAGTCGCCCAAGTCATCCAGGAAAAATCTTCATCAGTGCAAAAGTGAAAGTAAAAAGGCTCCATAATATTTTAATATTATTTGGAGCACAGGTTAAGCGATTGGTTTATAAAAACCCAAGATGGGTTTTTGCAAAGGTTAAAAAGGAGGTTGGTTCTTTTTAATTTATAATATTTAAATTTAAAATTAAAATTAAAATTAATTATAAATTAAATCACACCGACGTCGAAATCATTCGAAGCACCGACATGATGCTAAGAGGGCAAAAGGCATTATATAAATTCCAAATGAAATCATTTACCAAGGCACCCCTTGCAATTATTAATTTCGAAGTGCATGCGAAACGTTTCTAGTTTTCGAAAGCCTTACAATTTACATAAAGGCTAAAGGTGTGAAGGTTCAGAGGCTCTAAGCACAAAGGCCAGTGTGACCTAGTGGTATGTTGGCTTGGTACTAAGGTGGAGGTCCTTTGTTCGATTTACATGAGGTCTTTTGGATTGCAAGGAAGAAGCGCTTGAAGCACTTGTTGTTTTTTGGAGGAGCATTGTTCGCAGAAACTTTATGGTGGACGTGCTCTTTTAGACTCGTCGGGGCATGTGGCCCAATGATAGCTTGGCTGCGGCTAAGGCATTGGGAAGAAATAAGTCGTTGATCGAATCCCGCTGAGGGTAAGGCAAGTGAATTTAATTTTTTTTTAATATTTTAATTTTTGCCAAGGTTGCCTAAGGAGAAATAAGGATATGGTATGCCCTAGGAAAGATAGAGATTTTTGCTGATTTTATTTTTGGAAGTATATCATATTATATATCATTGGAAAGCTATTTTCAAGATGTACTTGATTATATTTCTTAGAGGGATAAATAAGGTGTGTGCAAGGAGATATTTCTAGTTTTTCCAAGGAGTTACAAAAGTAAGTTTGATTCATTCTTTTGAGGGTTTATTTCTTGCATAAGAGGGTATGGTGCATTTTATTGAATAGGAAGATATTATTTTTATTATTGTGTTAGTACTCATGACCTCTAACCCTTGTTGATATTGGAAAAATAAAGTGTGTTGAGTATGGCAGATTTAGTGGAAAACTCATAAGGCATCAAAAAGGTATGGGTAATATTCTTCATTGACTTATTTGGGTGATTGATTTCTGAAAAATATCTTTGGAGAGAAAATTATTGATTGTGGTTTCTCTTTTTGAGAGTTTTTGGTTTAATGCTTCAAGGTTTTATGGTTTGAGAGTTGTGATTAAACCTTGTATTATAAGCATTGTTGTTGAAGCCAATTGGTTGTGCAAAGAACTTGAACTTAAGTTAGAAAAGAACATGAGCATCATTGTTATGTGAGATTTGTTATTGAGCATTTTTGAAAACATTTTGAGTTGGTTGATACATGCTTGGTCTAGGTTTTATGAGAAAGGATTGATCCTTGAGGTGATTGGTTGAGTAGAGTTGATTGAGCCTAGTCAAGTGATTGTGTAAAGTGGTTGTTCAAGTTCCATGAAATGAACTATTCTATATTCTAATTTGAGTTGAGATTGGGATTTGAGTATAGAACATATTGAGTCTCTAAAAATTATCTTTATGCTTCTATGAGATTGATTTGAGTTGATATTGGTATTTGAGTATAGAACATATTGAGTCTCTAAAAATTCTCTTTATGCTTTTATGATATTGATTTCAGTTGATATTGGGATTTATGTACAGAACATATTGAGTCTATAACAATTCTCATTATGATTCTATGTGATTCAGGTAAGTCTTTGAGAAGGCTTGCATACTGATTTTGTGTAAGATTTTATGGAAGCTTGCAATGCATATTGAAGGACTTATTGAGCAGATTTGGATAGGTTCTATGTGGACCTATTGAGTAGATTTGAGCATGTTCTGAGTGGACCTATTGAGCAGATTTGAGTAGGTTTTGAGTGGACCTATTGAGCATATTTGAGCAGGTTTTATGTGGACATATTGAGTAAATTTGAGCAGGTTCTGTGTGGACCTGTTGAGCAGATTTGAGCAGGTTCTATGTGGACCTTTTGAGCATATTTGAGCAGGTTATGAGTGAACCTATTGAGCAGATTTGAGAAGGTTCTGAGTGAACCTATTGACAGAGCTTTGAAGGTGATAGAGCTTTGGTTCTAAGTCTCAATGGATATATATCCAACATCCAGGACAATTGAAGATAAATCTTCTGAGTGAGGAGTCTTCAAGTGGAGTGAGATCCACCAGTCAGTGTAATAGAGAGACAAAGTCTTCTAGAAGATCACTAGCTAGAGTAGAAGGGGAAAGAGTTTTGTGGAAGATATCCACGAACTTGAGATTAGGGGATCAACATCTACTTTGGAAAGAGATCCATAAACATTGTAATTGCGAAGGATTCCCAAAGATATTATTTGAGAAATATTTAAAAGAAATATTTTCTCTATGGAGGTAGCCCACATTAGGTGAACCACATTAAAAATGATGTCTCTCATATGTGTGATGCTTTGTGTGATGTTTACTATTTTATTAATGTTGATGCTACTATTTGGGAAAAAGTTTTATGTTATACTTTCCACCCTCCCCTCTCAGTATAAGTACATGTTCTTCACTCCTCAGCCCTATTTCCAAGGCCGAAGATCCCACTGGAAATCATCTAAGATTTAAGAAAAATTCGATCAAGTCCTCCATGAAGAGAAGAAAATTCAATAGGCTAAATCCCAATAAAATGAGCGATCAATGCCTGTCTCCTGAGATCATTAGCAATAAAGAGGAAGACTAGACTATCAAAGCTGAGGACAAGCTTCGAGAGATAGCCCTCAATCGCATTAACAAAATTATTGATCACCTTAAGTCGACTGCCAATGTCTACCAGGAAGGTAGCACACTCCTGGATAATGTGATCAATAATCTGAAATACCTCCCTTCTCTACTCAATGTCCTCCTACCTCATGATCTAAATGGACAAGATCAGCAAGAAGAAAACAAAGAGTCCTAGTAGCCCGGGGAAAGAAGCAGCAGCACTCCTTGCACCTACAAACCTTTTTGTTCTAGTTAGGTTTTTGGTAGCCACGATCTTGGATGGGCTAGATTGTACAAGATTCTTTCCTAGTTGGTTTTTTTACTATTTACAGCATCTATGTTTTGTTGGCACCAAGCCTGCCTACTGTAATAGGGACGGGACCCTTCAACCCACTTAGTAAATAAAAGTTTTTTTACCTACCAAAAAAATAATTTATATAATATATATATATATATATATATATATATATATATATATATATAATATCTATAATAATACATCAATATATATTTACCCCCATACCATTTAAAATAATATATATAAAATCCCTATAAATATTAGCATTTTAAAATAAAATATTCCCCTCTATTTTGTTTTGGCTATATAGCCAAAATTATAGTTTGGGGGAGATATAAGGTTAATAAATTAAATCCATAATACAATTTGGGGGGGTGGAAAAAATTTGTAATAAAATAAAATTTCCTTTATGATAATATAGTTTTTTGTAGCAAACTTTTTTAGTAGCAAGCTTTCCATAGACTTGCATTTAAAAAAAAATCCTAAGTATTTTAGAGGGAAAATTAAATTTAAAGGAAGCAGCGTTTTGGCAGGAAAACCTAAAGTCTAAGTGCTAGACATTGAATGAGTTTTAAATTTTATTTATTTTTAAAAGCTATACGTTGGAATTCGAAAAAGATTTTAAATCCGTCAAATGATGTGAATTATGCACCGGACTCCAAATTATTTTAAATCTGCTACAATCATAAAACCTAAGTGTCAGACTCCAAAACATTTTAAGATTTACTTTGATAAGAATAAGTTAAAATTATAAATAATCAGCATCTTAATTAAAATATGAAAATGGGCTAAATGAAATTATTTTTCATGGCACAAATAACATTATTTATCCCCTATTGCAAAGTCTTGTCTACTAAGCATAGACAGCATTAAATCTAATAAGAATATGCCTTAAAGTTTGAATATGACCGCGAAATTGACATGTCGAGCACAAGTCTATTTTGATTGGACCGATGCAATGAAGATTGAATTTTACACCACCATGAAAGCACCAAGCAAGAATACAAGGGCACCACATCATCACATCATGGCCACTTGGGCATTAATAGCCATATCACAAGGGATTGAGTAGCCATGTTTTAATCCAAACTATGACTTTGGAGATTTATATAACCCATGGATAAAATATACGAAGGGGGTAAATGACAAAACAAGCGATGAAAAGTCAAACCTAAGAAATAAATTAAGAATGCTCTGAGCCATCGATTGAAAGGCATCAATGGTGATGATGTACCACCACCATGATTGGATGACGTAATTGATGCACATGACGTATGGCAATCCGTGTGGGAAACTTCAAAAACTGCTCTCCACCATCGATTAAAATTGACGACGAATGATGAATCATGAATTTAAACCTAGGGTAAAAACCCTAGATGCCACGTCAAAATCACAAAGCAACGTAATGAGGGGAAAAAAACACCACGTCAAGAATAGAACAACAATGCAACATGGTAAAACTTGATGATGCAGTTGAGAATTAGTTGTTGGCAACAATACGTGGACCCCCCCATTCGTAAAATTAGTGAGAAGTAAACCTCCATGGAAATGGAAGGCACCTTAATTGATGATGCCATACCCATACACCCAATGCAAAGAGAAGCCATAAATGGAAATTTCTAACCGTCGATTAAGCAAATGAATCCAGGGCTAGAAATATGGTACATGTTGATGATGTTGTGTGCATAGAAGGGTCAACAACAATGTAGAATCTCCACCATCAGATTCGAAGTAATCCAACAATGAGGACTTAATAGGTAATTAAAAGTTAATTTAGGATAGAAAAATTGTAATCCGCCACCTTGTGCCCAGTTTTTATCGTAGACAACGTAAACAATTGAGGGAGATGCATAGTTGTAGAATGATGATGAAGCTCAAGTTGCAGATGATGTCAGTGTAGATATTAGGCTAGAAACAAGAGACCCCATTATTTCAAGGTAAACTCTGTAATTTTTTTAGAATCTCTCTTAATCAAACAATTTGGGATTTGTAAAATTATTTTAGGAATTGCATAAAAAAAATCAAGGGAAACCTTTGTCTAAAAATGTGTCTAAGCCTATGAGAGAAGGGAATTCAGAAATTCTTCCCAAGAATCCTTCAAACAACCATATCTCTAAGGAAAATTCAGAAACCCTCTAATTGTTTCTGCTAAAGTACAAAAATAAAATATGATAATAAAATTAAAAAGGAAAATCCATTTGTTTCTAAAAATTTGGAAGGATGAAATTTTGAAAGGTTCTTTGGTTTTCACTTAGGAATTTTTTAATTTTTCCTTGAATTTTCTAAAATATATAAAATCTTATGTTTTCAATGGAAGAATTCATTTTAAGTCCTTGAAATATTTGAAGTTTCTTTCGCATTTCATCTGCAAATATGTTTGAAAGGTTTTCATTTCTAAATATCCCTTACGTTTCTCCTGCAAATATTCTAAAGGGTTTTCAAAATGTCTAAATTTTTCAAAATTTTTGAAATTCCCTTACTTTTCCTCTATGAATTCTTTGAAGGGTTTCATTTTTCAAAATTTCCCTATGTTTTTTCTACAAACATTTATTTTGAAGGGTTTCACATTTCAAAATTCCTTGTGTTTTTATGCAAATATTTTAGGGTTTCAAAATTCCTAAATTCTGGAAATATTTTGGAACTTCCTTACTCTACAAATATTTCGAAGGGTTTCCAAAAGCTCTATAAAATTCTTGAATTTTCTCGAAGTTTCCTTTGTTTTCTTCTAAAAAGAAATTTATGTATACATTACTCTATGGAAATTTTGAAGGCTTCATGATTCTTTAGAAAATACATATATGTATAAAAGTAAAAACATTTCTATTTTTTAATAAAAAATTAAAATAAAAATAAAAATCTCTATTTTTTTAGGAAAAAATAAAATATATCAGAAATTTTGAATATTTCATGTTTTTTTAGAATATATATATATATATATATATATATATATATATATATATATATATATATATATATATATATATATATATATATATATATATATATTTCATTTTTTATGAAATGAAACTGCAATTATTTTATGATCTCCTTTAAAAAAAAATAAAGGAATGGAAATTTTGTTTTTTTTTTTTTTAAATAAAGGGTAAAAATTTATTGATAAAAAGTCTGGATTACAAAGTACAGCTGAGCCCCCACCCAGGACTCAAATAAGCAACAATATAGGCTAAATCACTAGACGAGGTCAACTCCTAAAGAAAACCAAATAAAAAAACAAACCACATTAAGTCTGAACATCCTTATGGATCAACTCCCGTAGGTGTTGAGAATCCCCAAATGGGAGACTCTTCCAGTTATCAATACTCTGAGTATCCAATAGCTCAGAAGCCCTTTTGGCCATGCAATCAGCAACCCCATTCCATTCCCTTGTAATGTGCACAAAGGATATAAATTTGAACTCTTCACTCATTCTAAGAATTTGAATGGTCACAGAGGCCAACTGCAAATTAACATCCTCCACTCTTTCGATGTTTAAAATATTAACCAAAATTGGAGAGTCAGACTCGCAAAGAATCCTACACCAGCCAAGAGAAAACCCCCTTTGCAAGGCCTCAAGTATCGCCAGAGCTTCCATAAGATTGTTGGAGTGAACACCTTTATAAATGGAAAAGAAAAAACAGACCACGCCAATAGAATCTCTCCCAACACCACCAATTCCAGCATGTCCAGGATTGCCCCTGAACAAACCATCAGTATTAATTTTTAAAACTCCTCTAGGGGGCAGTCTCCATCTACCCTCTCTCCTAACCTTCTTGCTAAGCTAAGGAATCCTACTAGGGCTATAAGAATTCACACCAACCCCAAACAAACCAAGGGCATGTCGTACCTTCTCCTCCCTAGAGTCCAAATGGGGGTCCACATCACATTTACTATGGATATTTTCTTGAACCATACACAGGATCCTTTGCCAGATATGTTGAACAGCCAAATGAATTCCATCAAAAATGTGACGGTTTCTTTCGAGCCAAATCTGCCAGATGATGCAGGAAGGGCCCAAATTCCAAGCCACTTGGAGGAAGGGGGCCTTGGCTGGAGGTCTGCCCAGACTACTCCAAAACTCCACCAGGGAGAGCACATGAAAACAAGGATGGTTCCGGGAACTCCACCAACAGTTCCAAATGTCTCTGGCAAGGGAGCATTGGAAAAATAAATGAGAAGAGTCATCCTCATTCTTACCACAAAGGACACATAAAGAGGGACCCTAAAATCCCCTCTTCCTCAAGTTATCCCAAGTGAGGCATTTATTACGAGCTACCAGCCAGAGAAAAAAGTTACATTTTGGCCAAGAAAATCTATTCCACACATTTTTCCACCATGTGATAGGGAGACTCCCAAAATTTTGCTTATCAAGAACTTGATAACCATAGGCTACAGAGTAGGTTCCCTTGGGATTAGGGTTCCAAGCCAGAATTTCTTTATCCCTCAATGAAGAACAGTACCTCCCTGCAATAATAAGAGCAAGCACATCTCTATCCTCAGCCAATCCCCCTTAGGGCCATTCCTGTGGATCTTTCCATATGTACATCTCCATATTTCCAAAATACTATATTTTTTTAAAGTCCTCCACATGAGACTAGCCCGCTTCCAAGAAACAAATGCTTAGGGAATGTAACCTAGGATATTGAGTCAAGATAGGAGGGTGGCCATCCCAAGAATCCTCCCAAAAAAGAACATCTGATCCTCGATTGCAAATCTAGAACAAACCCTGCTTAATTAAATTAGCTCCTCTTTTTAGAGTGTCCTAGATAACAGAACCTTTCCCAAACAAACTGGCTCTAGGGATATCTGCCTCAGAAATACCTCTCAAGTATTTATAAGATAATATTTTAGCCCAAATTTGATCTTGAGAGGTACACCATCTCCAATAAAGTTTCACAGCCAAAGCCTACCCAGAAAGAGTTGCCTGTCGCAACCCAAGGCCTCCCTCCTGAACTGGCATACAAATGGAATCCCATCTAACCAAACTCCATTTAGATTGATCAAGTTTGCCAGACCACAAAAACTATCTTGACAAAGCATCCATGTCCTTGATGAAACGAGAAGGAGCTATTTGCACAAAACATCTGTAAATGGGTAAATCTTGAATAACAGATTTTAAAAGCAATACTCTACCTGCAGAGGATAGCCATCTGACAGTCCAATGATTTACCTTCTTTCTAAACTTATCAAGTATAGACTGCCAAGAAGATCTAGGTAGAGGATGAGATGAAATCGGAATCCTAAGATAAATGAAGGGGGAAGTCCCGACCTGTAATCTTAGAATGCGAGCAATCCTGGCTTGAATAAGAGGGGGGGTATTGAAGAAGAAAATAAAGGACTTGTCCTCATTAATCACCTATCCAGAAGCACCAAGATATATGTCAAGATATTGTCTAATGTTTCCAGCTTCCTTGATAGTGGCAACTCCCAACAAAGCGATATCATCAACAAATTGAAGGTGGGAAAGAGGTGGCAAACCGTTATCCCACTTCCACCCTGAATGAGACCATGCCTGACCTGAGACTTGAGTAATCTACCCAACCCTTATACCATAATGATAAACAAATAAGGAGATAGAGGATCTCCTTGCCTCAATCCCCTTGAGGCCTCAAATAGCTTTGATGTCTTGTTATTAACAAGAACAGAGAATGAGAAAGAAGAAATACAGCTCATCACCCATCTAATCCATTCCTCCTCAAATCCAAAAGTAGCAAGAAATTTTTGAAGAAAGGACCATCTAACTCTGTCATAGGCTTTTTCCATGTCCAACTTAATGAACATAGTTTTCTCCTTAGAAGTTTCCATTGAGTGAATAGCTTCTGTAGCAATAACAACCCCATCCATGATTTGTCGGCCAACAACAAACCCACCTTGCTCCTCAGAGATGATTTTGCTCAACCATATCTTCAGCCTCTCAGCAATAATTTTTGTGATGATCTTATATACAACATTACAAAGAGCAATAGGCCTGAACATATCCAGGGAATTCGCTCCCTCTTTATTGGGAATAAGCACCACAAAGGTAGCATTTAGGGCACTTAGCATCTGTTTGTTCTTTTAGGACTCACAGACCACCTCCAAAAGGTCAAATTTGATTAACTCTCAAAACTCTTGATAAAACTCAATCGGGAATCCATCTAGACCCAGGGCTTTCCCATTTTTCATCTTGAATACAACAATTTTCAGCTCCTCAAGGGAAATTGGACCCATCAAGTGCTCATTCATCTCTTTAGAAACAATCGAGGGAATACATTTTAGAATAATTTTTTCTTCCTCATCATCTGAGAGGGCATCCTCCTTGAAGAGAGAGGAAAAATACCTCTTAGTCTCTTCTGAAATATCCATGAAAGAAGAAAGCAGGGCACCCTGAGAATTAACAAGAGAGGTAATCAGGTTACCATTACGACGAGCCTTAACAGAGTTATAAAAGAAGGTTGTGTTCCTATCCCCTTCCTGAAGCCAATCTACTCAAGATTTTTCTTTTCAAAAAATTTCTTCCCTCAGTTCCCATTCAACAAGGTCTTTTACAACCTCAGATTCCTCAACAAGAAGCTCCTCTATGAGTCCCTGATCTCTAATCTTCCTTGAGGCTTCTTCCACCCTCCTAAGAGCTGCCAGCTTAGCCAAGGAAATGTTCCCAAAATTTATTCTATTCCATCTCTTCAATTTATGCTTAACAAATTGAAGCCACTTCATAAAGGAGTACATAGCGGTACCATGAGGAGGTTTACCATTAGTCCACCTACCTCGCATGAAATCATGAAGCTTAGGATCTCGCAGCCACATAAGTTAAAACTTAAATGAGGGATTATTTTTTAGCCCTAAATCCAGAGTAGAGATTTTGATAGGCCAATGATCAGATCCTCTACCCTCCAAAATCACAGAACTAGCGCTTCTATTATTGCCAATCCAAAAACTAGAGATCAAAAACCTATCCAGTCTCTCTGAAATGGAATATTCCCCACATCTTCTATTATGCCAGGTAAATATCCCATTATTTGGCTTGATGTCAACCAAGTTCAAGGCCCAAATATGAGCATTGAAGACAGAAGAAAAAGGCTCAAGACGATCAATCCCACCATGTTTTTCCTCCAGACAAGTGATAGAATTGAAGTCTCTAGCCAAAATCTATGGGTACAGGGGAGCCAAACTTCTCACAAATCCAATGTGCTCCCATAAATTCACTTTACCATTGTAATCAATAGGAGCATACATGTTTGTAAGTAGGATGGTCTCACCAGATTCATTATCATGCCCGATCATCGAAATAGACCACCTGCTGGAAATCTAGGTAAGAGGAGAGATCTTAACTAGATCCCATAAACAAGCAAGGCCACCAGCATATCCACATGCACCAATACACTGACATTGCCCCTTTCTCCACAACTTGGGAGCAATATTGAACAAACTATCAATAGCTAATTTAGTCTCCTGAATAAAAACCACATTCGAAGAATGAACACGAATCAAATCATGAACAAATTTTTGTCTAGGGATGTTGTTCAACCCCCTTACATTCCATGAAAGTATAATCATTTTTGGGGGTTATAAAAATGGGATTCCAATGTTCTCACCAAACCTGACTCTACCAAAGTCTCCCCCATTAACTTAATTTTATCCTGGTCTTTCTTCCAACCCACCTTCATATTCTTATCTGAAACATTTTTTTAATTATTTTATGCTGCAATCCCAAGCACCGTAGGAGTTTTACGATCCATGGATGACTGCATCAGTTCCTGGGTAGGAGAGGGCATATCTAAATCTATGCCATTTTCTAATATAACTTCACTTCTAGGGCTAGGGCCAACCATATCACCTGTACTCGAAACCAAAGCCCTCTGTTCTTCATTTAAACCCCCTATATCTGATTCCCTTGGTTTCACCTCATGAAGAGACAACTGATTTGGTCCTGTTATATCTATAACAGGTAGCAATGTTTAAGGTATCTCCATGCACTGATCAAGATTCTCTAGAATTTCAAAATGATTGAGCTGAGCATCTGGCTGGTTATCCTTAATGTCTCTTTTTGCCTTTCTTCCTTTGTTTTGATGTTTTACCGTAACAAAGCCTTCCTTATCCTGATCCCCCTCCTTTATCGTGCCTTTTTCTTTATCCATATTTTGTACAGCTCGAGAGGGCCCAGGATTTGAAGCCACAGGCAGGACAAACTTAGGGCATTTTCTTTGTAAGTGGCCATATTCATGGCAAATCTGGAAATGAAATCGAAGAGCTTCATAGTCAAGTTTTTGAACCCATGTGGTTGATCCGAACTGTATTTCAATAGAATATGGAATAGGATTGTTTAAATTAATTTCAACACAGATACGAGCAACAGAGATTACCTTTTTATCTAGCGTCTGTCGTGACGGCCCAACCGGCTTCCCAAGTAGAAGGGCAATCATATGCAAGATGTCATTTCTCCAAAATTCCAATGGAAGCCACGAAAGCCGAACCCACACCGAAACCCGTGATGATCTCTCCTCTGATGGGTTGAAACCCACATGTCAGGGTTTAAGAAAGAGTCTTTCTTGGTTATAGAAATAGGGACCTCCTTCAAATGCTTTGTTATGATCCGCAAGACAAGAAAAACCACCACAAAATAGCTGTTTGCACTCAGCATCACTTCCACATCACCTTCAGGGTTCCAAGTCTTCCTAACGCAAGCCTCCACAAAGGCAAGAGAAATTCAGATGCCCATAAATTTACCAATAAGCGCATTTTTGGTTAAATACTCCACATATTCTACCACCGAGTCTAGTTGAACCACTAGAACCGGCCTGGCTTCACATCGTTCCAAACATCCATTGTTCTTTAACAAGCAATTCTTGGCATGCAATGGGAAATCCTGTTCCTTCCAATCATTTTTAAATGAAATACTAGCCCTAGCATGCACGCTTTGTGACGGACCTGATGCCATCACTACATTCCTCCAGTTGTTCATACCTCCTCCAGAAACTGTTGCCATCCCCGCAGAGCCCACCAGATAGGTCTATCTTCCTTCGAAAATTTTGTTTTTATATACAATGCATTCATTCTATTTTTTATGATGCATGGTTCCTTTTACTATGTCCTACTGCTAAACCTTACTTTAAATCTTACATTATGCCTAGGGCTACATTTCACAAGAAAAGTGAACC
This sequence comes from Wollemia nobilis, assembly GCA_028583015.1. Classification (NCBI taxonomy): domain Eukaryota; kingdom Viridiplantae; phylum Streptophyta; class Pinopsida; order Araucariales; family Araucariaceae; genus Wollemia; species Wollemia nobilis. The sequence goes on from JAQPPZ010000415.1 coordinate 1,308,742, forward strand.
CTCGTCACTTGAAACCCAAAACCCAAGTGATGTAGTGAAGAAGTTGTTTCAGGATGCCTGATGGTGGACTACATTGATAAAATACCAATGCCATGACTTGGGAGTCACAAAATAGTTCATTTTGAACTGTGATTGCGCTTCCATCAAAACCCATGTTGGGGAAGTTCAAATAAAATTTTATCCTAGTTAAATTTCATAAGTCTTAAGTTTATCAGAGATGGGCAAAGATACTTCAAAACTTCCTATAGGGGGGTGAATAAGTTGGTCAAAATATTTAGGGAGAAGTGTTCAGTCATCAAGGATAGGAATGGCTAGATAAAGGGGATAACCACATCTTCTCTGCCAACAAAATAGTAGGAGGTAGTTACAATTATTATGAAATTATTTACCCTTGAGGGTAGGTTGTCTATATACATTGGATACCATTTGAAGATGCTTCTAAATATGAAATTTCCTAAGAGGGAAGACTACATAACTAATTTACCTTACTGTATTTTTTATTCTTTGAAAGCTACTATCCTCTGTGTGCAGCTATTAAATGAGTATGAAGCCCCTAAACTATATCTTATCTCCAATCATGGCTTAATCAAGTTATTAGTCTTACACCAAGCCGCTAGGAAAAATAGTTCCTGGGATACCTTGGTCGAGGGGGCTAATGCTTCTATGATAGCTAAACCTAGTGATTTTGAACAAATTTAGGAATTTGAGTCTGATGACATAAGTTCAAAAGAATATTTTCCTTCTTGGAAGTGACCCACCACCTCCAAATCCGCAACAACCTCTAAATCTGTTAGAAAATCAAAATATGAGATATTTATTCTAGATTCATCTCTTATAGCTGAACCATCTCAAGAAATCTCAGAGAAGTGTATTTACAAAAAGAAACACCTAGGCCCACTTTACACTCACCTGTTATAGTGCCATACAATGATAATTAATTTATTAAAATGTAGTAAACCTTACTACACATCAAAATTGATCGGCTCACAACACTGGTTGAAAAATATGCTAAAATGGTGACCAAATATCTTACCGTCCAAAGCAATATCCTTAGGAAACTAATGGATATAAAGGTGGCAAAACTGGATGATTCAATCATTCCACTTATGACTATCAGTCCATATCCCCAAAAAAGTGCTACAGTTGGCAAGAAATAAAGGAATTCAGTCAACTTCGCTAAGGATATTGACTTCTCCAAAGTGTTGGAAGAGGAAAACTTAGAACCACAATCCAAACTACCTCAGCCAATTAAACCATCAAATTCAAAACCATCCAAGGATATAGGGATATGGCCAGATAGCTTAGCACTTAAGGTAGGTATGCCCATCAATATTGATGAAATTACCAAGCGTGCTATAGAGATAGCAAGTCCACCTCCAAATATATAGGAAACACAGGGTGAGTCTCATAGTAGTGGATCTAGATATGTAAAGTACGTCAAGACAATAACTGTAGATATCCCAATAGATCCAACATCAGAAATGGCACACATACAAAAGGTAAAGGAAGAGAGAAATCTTCTAGTAAGACCACTACCTTGATGTATTTCACCTCGTCTCAGGGCTAGAACTAGTTTGGACATTTATAGAATCATAGGAAAATGACAGGAACAGAGGAGAACGGATTTGTTCTTGTTGATTCAAAGACTTTATTATTATTATTATTATTATTATTATTATTATTATTATATTTTCATAATATTTATCAGCATGTATGTATGTGTAAATGGTTTTAGATATTTAATTTGTAGACATATTTTGTTTGATATATGTGTATATTTTGATTATTGCATAAATCATTATTTTTCTGAATTACAAACAAATAAGTACAGTTCTACAGTACCTGATTATGCATGAATTGTTTGATCTTGAATTAGATGCTGATTAATTTCTGCAATATATTTTAGGATGTATGTGAAAAAAAATTGTACACAGTGTTGTGGATTAATATCTGCATGTTATTGATTTATCAAATGAATTTTTAAAGAAAGGTTATCATGAAATATTTTGTTACAATGTTTTTTTAACAACTGGCATAAATTCAAAAATATGATTATTTTTAGAAACAGATTTTTGCCTATGCAAAGTTGTTTAAAAATTTAAAACTCTATTTAGAACTATTTCATTATCCCTCACAACATTCAGAAAATGAGAATTGTATTTATATTACTACAACATTCAAAAATATCAAATTATTTTGTGAAATCAGATTCTATCTTGATTATCTATTAATTTGAACTATTATAGTTTTAAAATAATTGTTGTTTATAAAATTTAGTAAATCAGGAAAAGATACATATGGGTTTTGAATCTATGAACTTATATGCATGAGGACATGCATCATCTTCAGTTTGGGGGAATGATGAGTGTCATAATGTTACAATATATGTATCTAATTTACTTACATTTTCTTTGCAATTGAATGGATATAAATAATTTTTATTATTATTTCACTTTAATACTATCATTTATGCATCATATTGATTAATGAAAGTTATTTATACATATATTTTACACGAATTTTATGTAAGTTACTGTATCGTTAGGTAAATGTGTATGGATTTGGATAAAGTATGCCAAACCTGAAGAACGATGTACGTAGCAGGGTTGGACAAATGACACACTTACAGTCGCTATGGATGAAGTACTATAGTGAAGTTCTATTGATGCGTCTACATAAAGGAGTGCTATGGATGTTTTGAGTCAAAGTTGAATAAACCCTATTTCCACGTCAAAATCTAGCATGAGCACATCTTACACAGTCACCCATTCGACTGACAACATGGGCAAAGAATATTTGGCATCTTTGATTTATTGATAAAAGTTGTAAAGTTATATTAAATATGGAAAGGATCCACACTATTTATTTATTCTGCTAAATCATATTCTCTTTCCTTGAGAATAGGGTAAAATATTTTATGTTATTCCTTCAAATTAGAAGTTGTTAAGTGGTTGCCACTTGGGCTCATGATGATTAGTCCAAAGTCCTATTTTGTTATAAAGTTGTATTTGATTAGAATAATTCATTAGCATGTGTGTTTGTGCTAATTAGTTAAAAGTTTCATCTTATTATGAAATTATATTTATTTAGGGAATTGTTAGTACGTAGATAGGATTTAGATTTGATTAGTTGGAAGAGATAGTGTGATACGAAAAAGGATTCCTTGAACATTAATGTATAAATTACAATTAGGAGGCGGCCATTGAAAGGTTCATTGATCTTGTCCTCTGAATTGCATTCTATAATGAAAGTTGAATAAGTCACATTGTAGATTCCTAGCAATGTACACGATCGAATTCCAGCAATAAAATAGTATTATTTTTCTTTTTCTTTTGCAATGTTATGCTATTTTTTGTAATGTTTTATTTTCATCTATAGTACCTTTATTTTCCTGCAATCAATGAGTAATTAACAATTAGAATAGGTTAGATGAAATAAGTAGTTACTGAAGTAAAAATAGTGTAGAGAAGAAGAGAAATACTGATCTGTTCGAATGTAGGATCCACTTCTAGAAGACCAGTCCCTACTCTCCTGCTCTTGCAATATAATAGAAGTAAATTAGTATAAAGTAGGATTGATAAGAAATTAATCTGCATTATTTATTTCTAAAATAAATAGTTAAATTACAATTAGTTGCACATGGATCCACACACACTAGGTTAGATTTTATATCTATTAAATTGATTTCATATTGCATTTAAATATTTCATTTCTTTGTAACATGATATTAAGGAAAAAAACCAAGTAAGATGATTATTATCTTGGAAAAATCTATACGAGGTTGTCTATTCTTTAAATTGAATTGACCTGGATTAATAATTAAATAATTAGCTTGACAATCTAGACATGCTCTACAAAAACCCCTCCATGACCTAAATCCCTTGCCATCTTAGTTGCTCGATCCCCGTACACTCTCCTCAGCACTCTATCAAACTCCCTCATCTTTGCCATCACTATCCTATCTCTCTACTGGTAAGTGAAGTATCTGGTAGATATCCTCCAAAGTATTAGTGATATCTCCCATAGGCAACATGAACGTGTTGCTCTCATAGACCCACCACTCAGCCAATGTAATCAAATATGCATTGTTAGAGTGCACACTCTCCAAACGTACCACATCCTATAGCCCAATCATCTAGAGCCACTCCCAATCATGCTCATACAACCAGTTCTTCTGCACATATTTGTATAGGTTGTTGAAATGATCTCTAGCTAATAAAAACTCTCCCTACCATAATAAAAACATAAAAACAACCCATTAGTACATATTCTCCATATTTTATAAACATACAAAACATTAAAAAAAAATCACTCCCCCCATTTATCCACTCTACCCCACCTCCCTTTACCCCTCATATAAATAACCCTCCCCCTTTCATTCCACCTCATTCCCAACCTTTACCCTTAGCTTATCCCATATTTTCCCTTTACACCACCCCATTGTCCCCCTAATAATATATTTAATCCTTTTAGCCCCTACCTTAACCATTTAGTAATATATGACCACGCTTAAGACCATCTCCAAGAAGACGATCGTAAACGTGATTGCCTCTGATGCGATGCTTAACCCTACTCCCTTTCTGTGAAACCATATTCGTCCATACAATTTCCCTAAAATTGCCTGCATGAAGATGGTATCACCACCCAGCCAAACCCTCCCTCCTCTAGTTGCCATAACTCCTCTTTCTCGGCCGTAATAAACCCCCTTTTTTTAATGCCCTCCCCAACCATTAATTAATTAATTAATTAATTTAACACTTTAACCCCACCCTAATAAAAAACCAACCCTCTTTTTTTTAATTTTCCCAACCAAAATTCTTCCTAAAACCCCACTACCAATTAATTAGTTAATTAATTAATTAATTAACTAATTCAAATTAATTTACAAAACCCTTCCCCAACATCCCATCCCTTAAACCTAACTAAAAGCAAAAATAACTCCATAAACTTAAAACAATGGTTTAGACCACTTACCAGTTGTCTCCTCTTTGTCCCTACAACACCTCCTACCATCGCCCCTACACCCTTGTTCATGCCTACTCCACTCGTTGAAGCTATTTTGTTTCCTTTCCTACTCCACTTCATCACTCGAGGTTGTGAAAATTATGCTCACGGTCATAAATGACTTTTTATAGCCCTACACACTTGATCGCATGAGGCGGTCATGCAAAAATCCCAGGTGGTATGCATGCTCATCCCAAGAAATTTTTGCATCTGTATGAGGTAGTTTTACCACCTCAAGACCATCTCCACATAGACAATTGTGCCTACCTTTTGTTCTCTCATTTGTGATCCCACCAGATGCACCATAATATATTTATAGACCCAATTTTATCTTCCCATGATATTGTTTCACATCTTTACTCACCTCCTTGGGCATTTTATTTTTCTACATCACCCCATGGGTAGCCTTTTTCACATAGCTTCTTTAGGAACCTATTTTAAACTCACCCCTTGGACTATCCATTTTAGATTTTTACTTTGTATATTTTTTATGAAATGCATATGGGGTTCCTTCTTGTCTAGGCCTATCCTTTTTCCTTGGTTGCATATTATGTCACCACCATATCCATCTACACCCATTATTACTCCTTCCTAGGAGTTCAGACCTCACTCCCTCACCTCTCACCATCTCAAAACCTATTTTTCCCAACCAACCCCCCCATGCCCCTCCCTATTCACTCCTACATCACCATCTACATATAGGTATTCTCCATCTCGACCATCTTTGCAAAGACAATCTCCCCTTGACACTCTTACCCTTTCCATTTCCCTACCCCGACCTTCCTAACTAATCACCTTACCTCATCATATCCCCTTTCCATTTCTCAATTTTATCAAGTGGCTCATTCTTGGCCTCATGACCTTACCTGTACACTCACCACTTGAGGGGATTGTCAAATATTACTCCCATAGGAATAATCATTTCATTGGGGCAACAAACAACAAAAATTTGACAAACATTTTTGCACAATGTTGTTTTTACAAGCAACACATTGCAAAAAGGGGCAAATGTAGATATAAAAAATTAACAATTTTTTATAATATAATATTATAAATTAATATACCTAAATACATAATTTTGTCATCATTTTTGTATTAGGGTTGTGGAGGCAAAGTTGTGAAGTGAATATGTGCATCACTGTGTTATGATAGCTAGGTTGTGAAGTAGATCTATGTAGACAAGTGTTGTGCTAGGGTTGTGGAGGCCACATAACAGATCTGTGTGGATAGATAATAAAAAATTATGGGTGTTGTATTAGGGTTGTGGAGGCCAAGTTGTGAAGTGAATCTGTGCAACATTGTGCTATGACAACTAGGTTGTGAAGCAAATCTATGCATACGGGTGTTGTGTTAGGTGTTGTGCTAGGTTGTGAAGCAAATTTGTGTAGATGGATGTTGTGCTAGGGTTATGGAGGCCACATAACAAATTTGTGTGGATGAACAATAAAAAATCATGGGTGTTGTATTAGGGTTGTGGAGGCCAAGTTGTGAAGCAAATTTGTGCAGCACTATGCTACGATAGCTAGGTTGTGAAGCATATCTATGTAGATGGGTGTTGTGCTAGGGTTGTGGAGGCCACATAACAAATCTATGTGGAAAAACAATAAAAAATTACTAGTGTTGTATTAGGGTTGTGGAGGTCAAGTTGTGAAGCAAATTTGTGAAGCACTATGCTAAAGTAGCTAGGTTGTGAAGCAAATTAGTGTAGATTTTTAGGGTTTAGAAGAGCATGTAGAGGTGGAAAATGAGTGTTATAGAGAATGTGGATGCCTATTTGGGCATATTTGACCTCATTTCTAAAGAAGCTAAGTTCATGAAGGTGGATCTATTTGACTCTCGTGACCCCTCCTTTTCATTTGAATGGGAGGAGTGGGATCCTGGTAAGCCTAGAGGTGGGACCAATAGAACCTGTGGGGAGGACCCCATCCTCCCTAGTGTGCCTTCGTATAAAAAAGTGGCCATTGGAATTAATGGAGGACCCAACATCCTCTTTGACATTTCTCCTATGTCAAACCAGATCCATATCCCCAATAGCTTGATTGATAATATCCTAAAGCATGAGTTGTGGAATATCATGGAAAAATTCCAAGGTAGGAGGCTGAATATTGATACACTAAGGAGATAGGCTTTGGCAAGATTAAAACCTATTGGTTCTATTGAAAGTGTGGCCATCCCAAGAAATTTCTTCCTTATCAGTCTCAACTGTGAGGAGGATTCCAAGCGGATCTTGGAAGGAGGCCCATGGTTTTTTGGCAAACAAGGTTTATTTTTGCATAAATGGACCCCATATTTTAATCCCCTAACATAGAGCATTAATCTTGTCCCACTATGGGTCAAGCTACCAAACTTCCCACTTCATCTCTGGCATGAGAGCATCTTCCAAGCTATTGCTAAGACAATTGGGGATTTGATTTCCTTCGATCAGTCCAAATCTTAAATGCTCTATACTAGAATATGTGTAATGACAGATATCAAGAAGGATCTACCAATATCTGTTGAGCTCTTTTCTAACCTTTGCACCTAGTTTTAGAACATTGAATATAAAAATAAACCCCAGTTTTCTAAGAGTGTGGTAAGGTTGGGCACCATAAGATATTATGCCCCATGCATCCTAAATCTTTGAGTACTTCGGTGGGTCGTACGTAATATAGTAAGAAGCTCAGTGAAAAGTGGGTGCCTAAGCAAAAAATTCAAAAATTGAAAGGAAAAGATCCAATTTATATTTCTCAAGTTGGGCTCAGTGAGGAATTATAGGAGGAAGCCCTTCTTCCATCAAACATGTTTGATGGAGAGGAGTTGAATAGGGTTCTTGTGAAGAGAAGAGAAGTGAGCCCAGTATTGATGGATATTTTTCAACATCCTAAATTTAATGAGTGGAGAAGAGGTAACTCCCTCTAGTATTATCCTCCAAAATTCCTTTGACTATCTTGACATAGATGATTTGACTCTTCAACAGTTAATGTAAAGCTCTCTAGCCTCTCCAAAACCTATGTTTGAGAAATCTTCTCCAGGTTCGAAGACCAGAAGTCACAAGATAGCTTGTATTGATGTAGGGGTCAAAAGGAAAGTGAGGAGACCTAGCAACAGAGTGCTCAGGAAAAGAGAGATTGACTCTAAAATTGCTAACATAGTATAATCATGGAGGCTTGGAACAAATGTGTTTAGGAGTGTGGCCTGAAAAAAGGATTTCTTTCTTTGAGGGTCAAAAAAAGGTTGACAAGCCTCCCAAGACCTCACTGAGAAGGACTTCTAGCAAGTGATTTTTGGTTGTTTTTGGTTCAATTATTTGTTAGGTCGGATGTTGTTGTTGTAGATCTGCTCTAAATTTAGGCAGGATTCTTGGCTCTATAGTTCTCTGAGCACCCCTTGGTTCTAGTGGTGAGGCCTAGTTCCCATATTCAAGGCCCTATTGGTGGGTGGGATCTTCAAATTTTGAAATTTGAATTTTAATGTAGCTCTAGATGGTATTTTCAAATTCTAATTTTAAATCTTGAATTTGAATGTTGATTTGGGTGCTAGTTTCTCTTATGTTGGTCCCTATTGTCATGTATGTTTGACCATGTCAATCTCTTGTATTTTCTTGATAAAATTTGTAGCTTATTTGCTAGGATTTTTCCTCATTGGATTTTTGGGTTGGATATGTGGAATCCAACTCAGTTTTTCTTGATATCTTATTGCTAGATCTAAGGTTTGGGGGTGCCTTTCAAAACCCTACTTGTAATAGGTTTGGGGACCCTTTAAAAACCCCTTCTACTATCAATAAAAAAAATACATATTTTTGTCACCTTATAAATCATAATTATATTTAAAATTTACCATCAAAACCTTAGCAACACCCCAAAAGTATTAAAAATAAAATAATAATAATAAATCAAATTTTGAAAACATCCCCTATATCTGTAAAAATAATAAAAATACAAATAAAATAAAATAATAAATCCCTACCCATTTTCCTACACCATTAATAATTAATTAATCCTAGATTAGGCTAATTAAATAAAATTAACTCCACCATCATGACCCCCATTTATAACCTCTCCTACATAGAAAATGACATAACTAATAAAATAATCATAATCCTAATCATTATTAATTAAATAACCCCACTAAAGCCCCTTTTTGTGTATTAATTAAAATTAAACAAAGTTCAAGGCAAATGCATTTAATGAAAATTCTCTAGAAAGAGGGAAAATCAGCCCCTCCTAAATATCTAGAAATCCCCAAAATAAATATTTCACCTCCCATGCACCTTCCCTCATACCATAAAAATAAATTTTAAATTTAAAAAAAAATGACAAGTCAAAAGTGTGCATTTACTCCACTTGGCCATAGGACAACCACATCAACATTTTGAAAATTTTAAAAAACCCTCTACACTCCCCCATGATCCTTGGAAAACTAATTTAAAATTAGTTTCCCTCCCCCTAGGATTACCTTTTTCAAGGCAATTTACTATGCCAACTCCCCACCCTTTACACCTCATCAATTTTGGCATTTTTAAATACCTCCACAATCCCCCATGCACTTTGGAATAAAAATTTAAAATTAGTTTCCCTTCCCCTAGGCTACCCCTTTCCAAAGCAATTAAATGAACCCCTCCACCTCATCCCCTTCTAGAATTTTCCCTCACCTACCTTACCCATGTGGAGACCAAGTGGAGCCTATGTGGCATCCCACTCATCTAGCCCTAAAATTTCTATAAATACCCTTGGCCATGGCCAAGGGAGGAGAGCCCATTTTGAGCTAGTGTTATGCTGTCAAAATCCTAATCCAACACTTCCTTTAGCCTACTTTCCATTATAAGCAGCCTACAACCACATCCTGAGACCCCTCACACCCACTAACACTATCACGAGTTGTTACAAACCTACAATTTCTAATTTATGATAGTCACTTCAAGACTACCTCCCCTGAGATGATCCCTTCTACTTCCTATTGCCTCCCTAGATACGGTCTCGTTCCTAACAAAGAATAGCATCCATAGTAGAGTTTTTAGCGATAGCTACGCACTACAATAGGCATATTTTTTGTTTTTCTACATTTCTCTTTCACACAACAATAGTTATATTTAGTTTTATTGTGGTTTACATTTCATCTTGACTAAGGCCCAACTTAGGTGGGCCCATTTATCTACTAACTTGTGTTTTCTTGGTTGTGTGTAGGTATTTCATTCATCTACAACAACCTTTGCAATCTCACACCCACGAGTATTCACACCTCGATATCTCTTGATCACATTCGATTGTGGGAGAGAAACAGGAATAAATTTTTTATTGTAAAAGACCTTGGATGCTTCTTTGTAACTTGTAGAGATAAAGAGTTGTGTTTTGCACTGTAAAAGATTATATTTTCAATAAAAAATTATTGTATACCTTCTCTATTTGTCTTGGTATTTCTCTTGTTTTATGATGGTTTCTCCTCCCTACACAAACAACACTATTAGAGACAAGGAGGTGGTAACAAGTTACTATCAGAACCATACCCAACATGCGCATACATGCTGCCCGATAGGGTAATGGAGACCAAAACAACATAGCTATAGATAAGATCAAAGAGTGGCCTAGCATAGATACATGTAACTGGTCTTAGTTGGAAACATTGGATGAGCTTAATAACCTAGCCACATCCACAAGTCTATGGAGACAATCATTCATACTTATTCCCTTAAGATATAAGCAAGTGAAAGGTAATCAAACCTATGAACGCACACAGATGAACCCCAAGATGTTCAAACTGCTCACGGTTTTTCATTCCTTTTTTTGGTTCTCCTTTGATAAACCGAGTCCTTCTACCACCCTCGTATTGCATTCTCCTATTTTTATTTTTTGTTTCCATTCATTATGCCTCCTCTTGCTCCTTTCTTCCAAGATTAGGGAGAGGAATCCTTTATTGTCCATGTTAGTAATCTTATCTCTCATTAAAACTCATTTTTCTCTTCTCCCCAAAACTTGCCATCAATGAAGCTACCTCTTCAATGTCGACGAAAGCTTCATATTACAACCTCGATCAAAATCCATTGAAATGTGGTCTCATGAATTAGATCTTGCAAGTTCTATTTTAATCAAAGAAATCCTATTATTTCTCACATAAAATCTTTTCCAACTTGCTTAATTAAATTCCATTATAATTTGCGTGAGAGCTTCACTATATATTTTAAATGAATTTTCATTATCATTTGAACAAAGATTTAAAAACTAATAACAAATATTTAATAACTCCTTGTCTTATGATATTCCTAGATTGTCTACTAAGAAACATAAAATCATTGAAAATGTTAGTACTTTGAGAAAGAGAACCCAAAGTGATTCTCCTAAACCTGAACCTGATTATGTGCAAAAACATTAGTGTTCCTCACTCTGCCTTAAGAAACTAGCTCCACAGAAGGAGTCTTTGCTTATTGACTTTGAGGATGATGAGAAGGACTCCCCTCATAAGTGCATGCAGTTGTACATTATTAATTCCATCTCAAATTGTATCACTTAGCTAGTTGACCTTCGCAATGCCCTTCACCTGCATTTCTTTAGGAAGTCTTTTGCTAATGATAATTGTAATGTTTTTGCAGGAAACATCAACATTTCGATTGATCTTGGTATTCCTGAGGATGACCCTGGCACTGTTGTTGGTGGTGTGGCAGACACTTCCAATGCAGAAAATCAAGATGTTGGTATTATGCTCAAGGAGGAGGTCTAGTTGCCTCTGGCTCGTTGCTTTTTGGGTCCTGGTTTCTTCCTTTCTAGATGTTTTTCTTTCTGCTCTGTCTTGGTGTTGGTTAAGTATTTCCTCCTATTTTTTCTATTCTAAGGTTTACCTTTTGGGTCTTGATTTGTTGATCGGTTTTATCCTAATGATTTATTCCTCTATGTTTTGTACTAAGGATAGCCTCTTCAGGCTGGCTTCAAATATTTTGAGTTTTTGTGCTAACAAAGACATTTTGTAATCAGGTTTTGGGATCCTACTAAAACCCATTTTTAATCCAAATATTTTAACCGATAAAAAAAAACTAATTTAAATGAATTTCCATTATCATTTAAATAAAAGTTTTAATAATTAATTTAAATGAATTTCCATTATCATTTAAATAAAATTCTATTATTTATAAAATGAAACTCTATTATCATTTCAAAATAAAACTTCTATTATTTATAAAATGAAACTCTATTATCATTTCAAAATAAAACTTCTATTATTTACACAATAGAGAGTAAGAGGTTTTTAAGCAAAACAAGGAGCTTTCAAAGGCAACCAAATTATGCATGCTTTTATTTCCCAAACCACCAATGCATATAGTGATGAAGTAAAATATAATCAAACATATGCAATCACACAAAGAGGAAATATTTCTATCAACCTAATCACTTGTCTCATCCCGAGAGTTTATGATGACTACTAGGCCATCAACTGAGGCTCAAGGTGGTTAGCTATTGATGATTATCCCTAACCGAATGCATGCCTATATGAAGGTATCCATCAATGTTACCCTCGAGTTGCCTTAATCATCACTTCCCCAACCTCAAGTACCCCCACTTCTGGTGGATGATTCTACTTCTTCCACCTACGAGTGTACCTGATCCTGCACATTTGGCAATATGTCAGTAGTACCATGCTCTTCCAAATCAACTAAACATCACATAGTTGGTTCAATTGCTCAACTTAGGTATTAAAGCATCATAGATTAATACATTGTTTCTTTGTGCCAAAAAGCCTACTAGGGAGGGTCATGACATCCTACCCCCTAGGACTAAACACCATCCCAGGTGTTTCCAATTTTTATAAAAATAAAAATTATTACATTATATATTTTCAAACAAGAAGGGAAAATATTTTTGCATCTCATCCACTTTTCCCAAGTGGTATTTCTTTTAGAAAACCGATCCCACTAGACCTTACATTGCTCAAGAGTTTGATTCCACATAGACTTAGAACGAAACTCAAGAATCTTTACCGACATCACTTCAATAGCCTTCGGATTTGCCATCTGCAATTTAGAAACATCCCACACATGTTCAAGGTTAGCAACATATTTCCTAAGCAAGGATATGTGGAAGGTGTCATGGATCTTTGATAGGTTAGGTGGTAAGGCGAGTCGATATGCAATCGAACTGATATTTTCAATGATCTCAAAGGGTCCTACAAACTAAGGATCCAACTTCATGGATTTGATAGCACTCTTCATCGATTTAACCCTTAAAAATACTTTATCTCCAACTAAGTACTCTCTTGGAGTTCTCTTTAGATCAACATAACTTTTCTACCTATCGACAACTTCTTTAAGTCTTTGCCTGATTACCTTTAACTGATCTTCCATTTCTATGACCATATATGGACCAATCACAACTCGATCTTCTAGGTTATCCCAAGACAATGGTGTTCTACACTTTCACCCATACAAGGCATCGAAAGGAGCCATTCCTAGAGAGGAGTGATGTCCATTATTATAGGTGAACTCTACAAGATGTAGGTAGTCTTCCCAATGAGACTTGTGATCCATGTAGTACATGTGAAGCATATCTTCTAGTACTTGGTTTACCCATTCAGTTTGACCATCTATCTCAAGGTGGTATGTTGAGCTCATATTTAATTTTGTGCCCATTGCACGATGTAGGGATTTCTAAAATTCAGAAGTGAACTTGGAATCCCTATCTAAAATGATCACCTCAAGAAATCCATGTAATCGGAATACCTCTTTGGAAAATCTGTTAGCCACCACCTAAGCATCATCCTTGATGTTCCTTGGTATGAAATGTGCAACCTTAGTCAATCTATCGACTACTACAAGGATTGCATCATGTTGATACCTGGTCTTGGGTAAACCTACTATAAAATCCATAGATATGACCTACCATTTTTATGTAGGTACATCATGTGGATACAATTGTCCTACAGGATGCTTGTGTTCTACCTTAACTTTCTGATATTCGAGGCATCGAGCGATAAAATCGATGATATCCTTCTTCATTCCTACCTAGAAGAAGGTTATTTTCATGTTTTCCCACATTTTGGCCCCTCTAAGATGGGTAGAATAAGGAGATCTATGGGCTTCTTGCATTATTAATTTCCTTAAATCACCCATTTTTGGTATGATGACTCTACCTTTGTAGCACAAAAGGTCATCTTTCATGCCAAATTCCTTATTACCCTCAAGGTCTCTATTCATCCTAGCTCAAATTTCTTGGTAATACTCATCCTGAGATTGCTCCTGTCTCACTTGATCCATCAGATCCATATGACTTCTAGTTATGGTTGCTATGTGTTTCCTTCTACTCAAAGCATCAACAACCTTATTCTCTTTCCCTTTTATGTACTCAATTTCAAAGTCATACTCAACGAGAAACTCGACCCATCTTCTCTATCTCACATTGAGTATAGGTTGGGTAAATATGTACCTCAAACTTTGATGGTCAATATTTAATTCAAAGGGCCTTCCCACCAAGTAGTGGTGCTAGGCCTTTAGAGCATGCACCACTACAACTAGCTCTAAATCATGTGTAGCATAATTAACTTCATGCTTCTTGAGCTTCCTTGAAGTATATGCTACTACTGACTCTTCTTGAGAGAGTACTCCTCCTAACCCTTCCAATGATGCATTCGTGCATACTAAAAAGTCCCCTTGAGGGTCAAGAATCTTCAGTATTAGTGTGGTAGTGAGTTTATATTTCAACAATGCAAAGGTAGCTTCACACTTTTTTGACCACTTGAATTCCTTTCCCTTCTTTTGAAGGTTAGTTATTGCCACAACAATCTTGGAGTAATCCTTAATATAACATCTATAGTAGCCTATTAACCCCATGAAGCTTCGCACTTCAATCACATTAGTGGGGGGTGGCCAATTCAAGATGGCTTCAATTTTCTCTGGATCCACAATAATTCCTTCTACTAATATTATATGTCCAAGATATCATACCTCAAAAATGTAGAAATCACTTTTGGCTAGATTTCCATAGAGTTGATTTTCCCTCAACAACTCTAACATGATCTTGAGATGTTTATCATGCTCTTCTTTGTTTTGAGAGTATATTAAGATATCATCTAGAAATACAAGGACAAACTAGTCCAAATGCCTTCTAAACACATTGTTCATTAGATTCATGAATGCAGTTGGGGTGTTAGTCAGTCCAAAGGGTAGAATTGTAAACTCATAATGTCCATACCTAGTTTTAAATATCGTTTTGTGAGTATCCTCCTCACGTATTCTTAATTGATGATATCCTGATCTTAGGTCAATCTTGGTGAATATTGTGGCATCTCTTAGTTGATCAAACAAATCTTTGATTCTAGGTAGGGGATATTGGTTCTTGATTGTAGCCTTATTTAGCATTTTGTAGTCAATACACAATCTTAGTGAACCATATTTCTTTTTCACAAATAAAATCGGTGCACCCCAAGGTGACACACTTGGTTTTATCAATCCCTTTTCTAATAGCCCTTGTAGTTGAACCTTTAGTTCCTACATCTCGATAGGATTCATCCTATATGGAGATCTATGAATAGGTTCTTCTCCTAGCATAAGATCAATTATGAAATCAAATTCTCGCATAGGAGGGAGTCTAGGTAAATCCTCTAGAAATACATCCTTAAAATCCTATAAATTTGGTGCTTTCCTAGCACCTCTCTCTTCTGATCATCTTCCACTTCATTGAGTTTTACAACATACACTATCCCTCCTTTCTTGAGGGCTTTCTTCAATTGCATAGCCGACAACATCTAGGGTTTGAATACCCCCTGCTCGCTATGAATTCTTAGTCCTTTCTTGCCTTTCTCTGAATACTCAATCCATCTATCTTGGAAATTGATCAAGGCTTTATGGGCCTATAACCAATCCATCCCTAGGATCACATCAAAGGCATGAAGTGGAGCTACATACAAACAACCTTTGGTGGTACCACTAGCTAAAGTAATTTCTACCATTGGATAACACTGGTTTACCGAGTAGGTTTACCCAGAACCATACTCTACCTTCCATCCATGGGCCAAATATCCTAGCCTTTCTGGCATATTCCTTGCTAAACTAGAAGAAATAAAACTATCAGTGGCCCCACTATCTATTAGAATATTTACTTGCTTATTAAAAATCTTACCTTTTACAAGCAATGGGGTAGCTTGCCCCTCTAACTTTTGTTTCTCGATTGTGACATAGATCCGATGCTCAGGTTCCTTTCCTTTGGTATTGGATGAACTCGACCCTGGTTGGTGTGGACACTGATTAGCATAATGTGGGCCTCTACAATGATAACACCCATCCTTGGGTCCTTTCTTTTTTTTCATTTTCTATTCCCCTATCTTACTTACTAGGGCTAAGGTTTGTGATTTTTGAGGATGAGGCTTTGCATTGTTGGGATTATTGTTGGTTTTCTTTTGGAAGTTCTTCTTGAACCTTCCCTATTTCCCATTATTTCCTTTCTTGAACTTCTAAGGATTTGTGGTCTTTCGATCTTATTCCTCTTCCCATTTCAAGAGTCCTTGACTATTCCTCTTCCTCAGTGCTTGTCGATCTTGCTCAGATAGACCAACATAGTTAAATTGCAGGTGGGATTCTACTTTCTTTGCCAAGTCATATGCTTTCTGTAGTGATTTAGGCTCATGCATGTTTACATCATGCTTCACTCTAGATTCCAACCCATGAATAAACTTGTGAACCCTCATCTTCTCATCATAAGTAGGTACATACTTAAGTAATCGAACCAACTTCTTATAGTATATCTCCACTATTTTAGTTCCTTGTCGAAGGCTGGCAAATTCTTCAAACTTTAAGGCATAGAAGTGTTCTGTGAGAAACCTCTTTTTGAATATTTCAACAAAATATTTCCATTTAATATCAATAGGCTCAACCTTATTCTTCTCATAGTAGGTTCCCCACCAATCTAAAGTAGCCCCTTCTAAGTTGATCATGGCCCAAACTATTTAGGTTCTTAGGGAATAACATTTTACTATAAAATAAACTTCTAATTCTCTTAGCCAAGCTTCAGCTGCATCCCCTTCACCTTCTCCATCAAACTTGGAGATACAAATGTTTTTTAGATCCCTAGTCATTTCCTTTTCTAGAAGGGCTCTAGCTTGCAACTGTTCTACAGTTAGCCCATCGACTTGGCCAACCTCTGAGTCTCTAGCTTGCAAGTTTTGATTCGCAAATATTTCCAACACTTGTCTCATCTGATCCTGCATGGCAACAACCATAGCAGTGAGGTATTCTACCTCTCTATTGGAATTTCCTAGATCCTCATCTTGGATCTCTTCTTCAAAATTATTTTGTTGAGTTCGTCTAGGTGTAGGCCTCTCTTTTCTAGCCTTAGGTGGTATTTTAACCTGGTTACAACCAAGTAAAATATTAGGTTATAGCTTCACTTGAACTGTACCACTAATTCAAACCACAATACAAAGTTCTTTTGCCAAAATCATCAATAATCTAATTAGGATGGTATTCCAAGGTTATGATGTAACATTGATACCAAAACCCATACTCACTGTATGTAAGGTATCCTAACATTCATTCACCCTTGGGATTAATTCCCATTAGATTCTAGCAAGTAAGAACTTTCTAGGTCATCCCAGCTTTAGCTTAAACTTTAAGCAAGATTTGAAGAACACAAGTTTATATTGAGAGGGGGGAAAGGGCTTTAACAAATATAAATAAATAAAAAAAAAAAAAAAAAAAAAAAAAAAACAAAAAAAAAAAAAAAAAAACAAACAAAAAGAACACAAAAAAAACACAAAAAGGAAAAAAAAAAAAAAAATAACAAAAAAAAAAAAAAAAAAAAAAACCACAAAAAAAAAAAAAAAAAAAAAAAAAAAAAAACAAAAAAAAAAAACAAAAAAAAACACAAAAAAAAAAAAAAAAAAAAAAACAAAACCAAAAAAAAAAAAAAAAAAAAAAAACAACAACACAAATAAAAAAAAAAAAAAACAAAAAAACAAAAAAAGACAAAAAACCAAACACAAAACCAACCAAAGCAACCAAGAAAAAAAAAGAGAACCAAAGCAACCAAACAACCAACCAACAACCAAAACAAAAAAAACAAACAACAAAAAAAAAAAAAAAAAACAAAACAAACAAAACAAAAACCAAAACAAAAAAAAAAAACACAACAAAAAACAAAAAAAAAAAACACAACCCAAAAAAAAAAAAAACAACCACCAAAAAAAACCAAAAACAAAAAAAAAAAACAAAAAAAACCACACAAAAGAAAAAACCCAAACCCACACCAACAAACTATTCAACTTTAACAAGGGTTAGAGATCATGAAAAAATAACAAAAACAACCACAAAAAAAACCCCCCAAAAAAAACAAAAAAAAAAAAACCAACCCCAAAAAAAAAAACCAACAAAAAAAAAAAAAAAAAAAAAAAACACAAAAAAGAACACCCAGTAACTAAAAAAAAAAAACACCACGGACAACGAAAGAACACACCAGGGAGGACAACCACACACGCCCCAAAACCCCCCACCCACACAAGCACACAATGAGGAAGGGGAAAAAAGAAGCCCCCACGAAAAAACAAGGCCCCCAGAAAAAACTTTAATTTAAATTAAAGTTAAATATTAAAATGAAATATCTCCATCAGGCACCTATGAAACGAAAACAACCCGAGAAAACCCATTTAAACCCATCCAGATTAAAAAAACCTTTATTTCCCATTCACAAAACAATTCATCAAAATTCATAAAGAAATACCACAACAAGCACATCAATGACAACAAAAAACCCAAATTCAAACAACCTTAATTGGAGGTACCAAATCCCTATAGCACACAAGAAGCTCTATACCCTCATACCTAGAGCTTTGATACCAAATGTAATAACCCAAAATTTAGCTACAAGAAAACACACAGAAAGAAAAGAATTTTTTTTTTACTAAGGTAAGGGATTCATAAACCCCTAACCGACTTTTAGATAAACTAATGTTTAAAATCCCCTAAGTTTCCCGAAGAGCTACATCTCACTAGATACCCTAACACAAGTCCATCTGTGTAGGCGTATGATGTGTTACCACAAATAAGTTTATCCCTCTCATCACTCTTGATGAGCTAAACTTATCACCTTCAGTCCATCGAAGGTATACACCCATCTCCATACCATACACAAGTCAATCTATGTAGGTATGCTACGCGTATTGTGAGTTAAGCTATCCATCTCATCTACATGATGAGCTATCTTAACTCAGATGTAGTCTTTTCATAACTTAGCTATTAATCTCCCTAAGGGGTCTTAATCCCTTAGGTCATCTATGTTCACCCTAAGGGGGTCTCAATTCCCTTAGGTCACCCTCTAAGTTCACCCTAGAACTCATTACTTAAGTTTCTATTGTTTAGCAAGAAAACAAGAATAATTCTAGATACTAAATCTAACAAAAACATAATTCATAAAGCATGCAAAGGATACTAGAAAGGAAGCAACATTTAAAGAAGATAAACATTAATTGAAAGGAGTTTAAATACAAAACATAGATAATCTAGAATAGTAATTTAAAGGTACATCATCCAAGTAAATAAACAATTATTACATGTAAGCAAGTATGGTAAATCCTCCATACTCTTAAAGAATAATATATTACATCAATTTCATCAAGGAAATCTCCCCACAAATAATCTATTTGAGCATAAGTAAATCATTATAAGTAGAATCAACTAACACATTGGTTCCAACTGCCTCCTTGGTCCTCCTCAGCTTCCATCGATCATTTGAGGATAGTAGGGGATCAGGGCACTCATGGTTCCATGATAGACATGCTTCTAAATGCATCTACTATGTTTATTGCCAAATTGCAACTATACAAATCAAATCAAAGTATCTAACCATCTATTGCATAGTTGATATCATAAAAACCACCATTTTTATTTCCCCTCTCATTATCCCATGAGAGTATTTCAACAAATGCAACTAGATCATAGGTCCTACTTTAATCAATTCCTTTCCAACCTTTATTCAACAAATTAAAGTCCCATACCTTTAATATTTAAATAAGCTAGGTTTCTTTATTTCATAAATCAAGTCCTATTACTTAATTCATAAATAACTATTCCCTTCATTTCATAAATCAAAGTCCCATACCTTTAATCTATAAAATGAACTATTCTTTCCTTTACTTAATAAATCAAAGTTCCATCTCTTCAATTTAATAAATAAATTATTCTTTTCCTTTACTTAATAAATCAAAGACCCATACCTTCAATTTAATAAATAAACTATTATTTCCTTTACTTAATAAATCAAAGTTCCATCTCTTCAATTTAATAAATAAATTATTCTTTTCCTTTACTTAATAAATCAAAGACCCATACCTTCAATTTAATAAATAAACTATTCTTTCCTTTACTTAATAAATCAAAGACCCATACCTTCAATTTAATAAATAAACTACTCTTTCCTTTACTTAATAAATCAAATACAACTTATTTAATTAACTAAATAACTATTTCTTCCCTTCTCTTTTTCATTTAAATAACATATTATTTAATTAAGGGAGTAAAATGTAACCATCCCTTTTCATTAAATGAACTAATACTTTAATAATCCATTTAATTGGCCAACCATTAACATGCAATAATTACCACCAGCCACCACGAGGAAGAACAAATTAAACCTCAAGACAAGAATGAAACTTTGATGAAGTCCCAAAAGGTTAGCCTAGAAGCAACTCAAAGGAGGTGCACTCAAACCCAAAACACACTCCTTAACAAACCCAGGTTGGTTGAAAGGAATATGAACCTGCAACTACTGGGCATGGTGGTTTCTTTAGTAGAGAAGTGGCCCTACGACCAAACCGAACAAGGACTCCTAACGGGAATGGGTGCACCATGGATATGCCATACGGAGGTTGCAAACCCTTTTGCCCAAAAAACCTAGCAAGGCATCTTTGACGTTCTCTCTAACCACAAAAGGGATGCTCGAACGAACCAGGGAAGAGCAACAATAGTGGGAAATAGGTTCGGGTAAAACATTGTCCGAGGTATCCCAACGACTTGAACAACGATAGCGCTTAGAAAAGGAGATAACGTGCCCCAAAAACTGGCAATGTTGGACATCTAACAAAATTCCAACAAAGGAGTTTGACTCCCTAGGCTCGACTAGAGGAATCTACTAAGCATCGATAGCTCACCCTTGAATACAAACAACACTATTAGAGACAAGGGGGTGGCAACAGGTTACTGCTAGAACCATACCCAACATGCGCACACATGCTTCCCGATAGGGTAAAATCATGGAGACCAAAACAACATAGCTACAGGTGAGATCAAAGAGTGGCCCAACTAAAGGTTTCAAACAAACACTAAAACATAAGCCAGTTTAGCGCAGGTACAGGTAACTGGTCTCAATTGGAAACATTGGATGAGCTTAACAACCCAACCACATCCACAAGGCTAGGGAGACAATCATCCATACTTATTTCCTTAAGAGACAAGCAAATAGAAGGTAAACCAACCTGTGAATGCACACAGATGAATCCCAAGATGTTCAAACTACTCATGGTTGTTCACTGCATTTTTTGGTTCTCCTTTGATAGACCGAGTCCTTCTACCACCCTCATATTGCATTCTCATTTTTTTCTTTTTTGTTCCCCTTCGTTATGCCTCCTCTTGCTCCTTTCTTCCAAGCTTAGGGAGAGGAATCCTTTCTTTTCCATGTTAGCAGTCTTGTCTCCCATTAAAACTCATCCACCTATCATTAATTCTATCTCATCCTTTCACGGTTGCAGATAGCCTTTTGGTTTAAAGAATCATTTTTCTCTTCTCCCCAAAACTTGCCATCAATGAAGCTACCCCTTCAACGTCGATGGAAGCTTCATCTTACAACCTCGATCGAAATCCCTTGAAAGGTGGTCTCATGAATCAGATCTTGCAAGTTCTCTTTTAATCAAAGAAATCCTATTATTTCTCACATAAAAGCTTTTCCAACTTGCTTAATGAACTTCCATTATCATTTGCATGAGAGCTTCACTATCTATTTTAAATGAATTTCCATTATCATTTGAACAAAGCTTTAATAACTAATTTAAATGAATTTCCATTATCATTTAAATAAAAGTTTTAATAATTAATTTAAATGAATTTCCATTATCATTTAAATAAAACTTCTATTATTTATAAAATGATATTATTTATAAAATGAAACTCTATTATCATTTCAAAATAAAACTTCTATTATTTAGAAAATGAAACTCTATATCATTTCAAAATAAAACTTCTATTATTTATAAAATGAAACTCTATTATCATTTCAAAATAAAACTTCTATTATTTATAAAATGAAACTCTATTATCATTTCAAAATAAAACTTCTATTATTTATAAAATGAAACTCTATTATCATTTCAAAATAAAACTTCTATTATTTATAAAATGAAACTCTATTATCATTTCAAAATAAAACTTCTATTATTTACACAATAGAGAGTAAGAGGTTTTTAAGCAAACAAGGAGCTTTCAAAGGTAACCCAAATTATGCATGCTTTTATTTCCCAAACCACCAATGCAGATAGTGATGAAGTAAAAGACAATCAAACATATGCAATCAGACAAAGAGGGAATCTTTCCATCAACCTAATCACCTATCTCAACCTGAGAGTTTACGATGACTACTAGGCCATCAACTGAGGCTCAAGGTGGTTAGCTATTGATGATTATCCCTAATCGAATGCATGCATATATGAAGGTATCCATCAATGTTACCCCAAGTTGCCTTAATCATCACTTCCCCAACCTCAAGTACCCCACTTCTGGTGGATGATTCTACTTCTTCCACCTACGAGTGTACCTGATCCTGCACATTTGGCAATATATCAATAGTACCATGCTCTTCCAAATCAACTAAACATCACATAGTTGGTTCAATTTCTCAACTTAGGTATTAAAGCATCATAGATTAATACATTGTTTCTTTGTGCCAAAAAGCCTTCCAGGGAGGGTCATGACATCCTACCCCCTAGGACTAAACACCATCCTAGGTGTTTCCAGTTTTATAAAAATAAAATTATTACATTATATATATTCAAAATAGAAGGGAAAATATTTTTGCATTTCATCCACTTTTTTCCAAGTGGTATTTCTTTGAGAAAATTGGTCCCACTAAACCTTATGCTCAAGAATTCAATTTTGCATAGACTTAGAATGAAACTCAAGAATATTTACCATCAATTCAATAGCCTCTAAATTTGCCATCTACAATTTAGAAACATCTCACACATATTCAAGGTTTGCAACATATTTTCTAAGCAAGGATATGTGAAAGGTGTTATGGATCTTTGATAGGTTAGGTGGTAAGGTGATTGATATGCAACCAAACTAATATTTTCAATCTGTAACATATGAAAAGTGGTCATCAATTCCAAAACTAATGGAATATATGCAAAATGCTCTTTTTATTGATCTTAAAAGGGGGTTATAAAATAGGCTTTCTTTTAGGAAATATTTCCCTTTCTTTTCAATATGAATGTAGATGCACTTGTTTATGCTTTCTGATGTCCTCAATGTAGGTGGAATTGTTTGTATGTGTGCCACCGATTAGATGCTTAGAGATTTTTAGTATACCTATTAGGGCCTACAAAAATGGGTTAATATGCTTGAGGACCTATCATAGATAAAACCTCATGTTTATACAAACAAAAATGACCTTGAAATGCAATAAAACATGTTAAAAATTGGAATAAATGCTATAAAAATTGTAAAGAGAAGATACCTACCTAATCTGTAGTTGTAGGGTTGTTGTAGATCAGGTTTGCATAGCAGTGTGTGAACCTCTACTCGGGTTCACACGATAGTGTGCGAACCTTACTGCTATTGACTGATAGTTATTTTTTTGGATGAACTCCCGATGTTGTTATCTAATGTTTGCAAATGTGGAAATGACAGAGAAGGTTCTAGGATGATTTCGATAGAGTTTTGGTAAGTTATCCAAAAAGGGTGAGAGAGATTTTGATGGTGAAAATAGCTGTTTATTTATAAAGTGGATCAAGGTTAGGGGGAGGGTGAGGTGTCCTTTGTGAGGTGGCATAAACCCTAGGTTAGGTTCTACCATAGTGAGGTTAGGGTAATGAAGTGGAATGTGAGTTATTCTTTCATGTGCTTAGAAGAAATATCCTAGGTGCACACATGTGTGATCAAGGGTTAGGGTTAACCCTGATTAGACAAACCCTAGGTTAGTTTGAGGTTAGGTTAGGCATATTTTGGAAATATCCTAACTAAATAGTGGGTGCATACATGTGGGAGGATAGAATTAAGGCTAATATTGATTTAACCCTAACTAAACATGTTTAGACCATAAAGTACACTTAAGTGATAAAGTGACTTTCAAAATAGAATTAGAATTATCATAATTAGGGTTTTTTGAGGAAATGGTCGCATGGGGACCCTAATTAGGTGTAGAAAGGGTCTTAGATGGCCTAGAGGGGTTTGTAGATGGCCCTTTCATGAATAGGAGGTGTTTTGGGCATGATTAGTGTACTTTTGTAGGTTTTTCACTACGGGCGACTACGATTGACTACAATTGCATACGCATACCTACAGGTGCCTACACATGCCTATAGGTGATTACACATGCCTACAAGCAACTACATGTGATTATGTGTGACTTTTATGTGTCTACATTTACCCCTTTTTGTACTATGTTGTGTAAAAAATAGTGTAGTACAAAAATATGATAAAAGAAGGTAATGAGGTGATCAAAAAGATGAAGAATCTATGGATGAATGAATACAGATGATTACAAAAAAAATATGATGATGAAATAGGTGATTTGTTGATTTAGTACAATATTTCACAATATCGTACATGGTGCTTTTGGGAGAAACTTAAGATTATTTTGTTCTTGTGATCAACAAAAGATGTTCCAATTTTGAATAGAACAAATGCCTTTTCAAATTTTTGCTTCTAGTTGATTGATGAGCGCATAATGACATTTTTAAAACCATTTGAGTTGTGTCGTGAGGGCATATCAGGTGCAACATTCAGAATGTGTTCAATGCCACTATAAATAATAGAATCAAGACATGTCCATTCAGTGCGTGGATCTCATGATTTAGAAAATATTTGATTGGGGTTGGATTTATGTTGAGATAATATTCAGCAAAACTTTTCTTAGACAAATGTAATACCCGTGATTGGATGTTTGGTTGTTTTATCACGTGCAAAATGGATGTTTGTATGAATACCCCCTTAAGTGAGGAATTGGCAATGGAATGAATGAAAAGTGGTGATGATTCGATTGATTGAATATGATGGTGATAAAAAGTGAAAAAATAGAGAAAACAATGATGAAATTGAAGAAAAATCTAAAAAAGTTAGAAAAAAGTGAATATGATGTGGCAAGGGTTGATTCGCATAGCGATTTGCGAACCAAGCTTTCATGGTAGTGTACAAACTAGGTTTGCATGATAGTGTGCAAACTAGGTTTGCATGTATGGGCACGAACCTGAAAATTTTGAGGAATAAAATCCTCTTTCGTGCTTCCAAGCATCATTTGTGTTGTATGAATTTGGGAGGAGAGGTTGAGAGAGAGTTTATGGAGCAAAGCACTGCAAAAATATAAGCCAAAGCTGAGATGGCGGGGGGACATGTGAGCACGAGTATTGAGAGCGATACACCACCAGTAAGTGCACGAAATCCAAACTATTTGATTTGCGTAAATTAGTGAAAAGTACAAAAATATATGTTAAAGTGTGAATGAATGAGTGCATGTTGTGTTTGATTTAAATGTGTGCACTTAGTGTGAAAATGGCCAAATGGGTATCCAAAAATGTTGTTTGTTTTTTATTTTGATAGTTGGATTGTAATGTTTGACTCGTGTGATGTGTGGCATGTGTATGAGGGTTGACTTTGTTTTGTTGCGTGAATGGTGTGTTGTTTGTGAAATCTGAGTGAATTTCCATCATGAAAGGCCAAAATGGGTATCCATAAAAGTTATTTTTTTTTGTTTTGTAATGTTTTGGCAAGTCATGTGAATGTGTGCCTATGAGGTTGACTGAGTTTTTTGTATGAATTGAATATCTTGTGTTTGATTTTTGAGCAAAAAATTACAATGAAATGGCATAATGGTTATCCAAAAATACCCTCCTTGGAAGGTTTGCACATCAGTGTGCGAATCAAGATTTTTTTTTGAATATGTGATGTATGATATATGATGAATGAAGTGTGTATGTGATGAATATTTTTATGTAAAAATGATAATGAATTTATATACATTTGAAACTGAAAAGAAATTTATGTGATTTGTTGGAATGAAAACAAGTGAAGAATATTGAGTAGCGACATCGCGTGCAGACTTTGAGAGATACCCTAGGGGATAAGTGGACAAAAGAAGATGGGAAGTAAATGGACAATGTGTGTATTAAGGGCATGTGGGAGATGTAGAGTGTGCATGCCAACAAGGCTTATATATCAGTGTTATGTGAGAGGTGGGACCCATATAGGAACACCTTCCATATCCCAAAATGGGAGATGAAAATCACGTTAGAGGATATATACGGGATATATAAGTTGTCGATAAGTGGCGTAACAGTGAGAGTGGTAGGAGATGGTATGCAAAATGATATACTGCATGGAATTTTGGTGATAGGTGGAGAAAGGTGCAATATAATAAGGGAGTAGATTATGAGAATTATTGGAAGAATAATATGTCTAACCACCATTGTATGGAAATGCTCATGATAGTGATCTATGCTCTACCAGATAGTTTAGGGGTGAAATTCCCCTAGAATATGATGCACATAGTGTGCGATATGGTGGAGCATGAGGTGGTGTTTGTGTGGGTACCCATATTGCTATCACAATTATACAAAGAGTTGTATGAGGTGGTGAGGGCAGGGCGGTTAGGATTGAGTGTTATCCCATTGTTACAGTTGTAGGTGTGGAAGCATATCACGATGGAGTAGCCATCATTATTACCTTACCAAGAGCATGCATTTATGGGATATTTCGTATCCTACGTATTGATATGGCATACTAATATAGAGAAGAGGGCAAAGAGGGGGTAATAGGGAGATGGACTATTTTGGAGAGGGATGCTATATAGGTTGTGTCCCAGACACATCTTGTGGAGGCCCTATAAGGGTGGGGTTGTATGGGATGGGGATGATAAGAAGTTGAGGAAGATCCACTGAGGGTTATGGGTAGTGGGGTAATATCAACGATAGGTGGAGTTATTCTCATTTAGTAGGGTGATGCAATAGTTCAAATTATGATAGGGGTGACCGGATCCACCTGTTTTGATATGGAGGAGAGATGACAAGTCAAGTGTACAACATGTAGTTCATCCATTATATGTGTTGAGGGATCCAATAATGGTTATCCTAGATATGGATGATGTGGGGATGACTCCTGAGTATGATATATGGTGGGCAACACAAATGTGGTAGCTAGGAGTTGGGGTGATAGATGACTAGGTGGATCCAATGGTAGGCTTTTCCGTAGTGGGTGAATAGGCACCTAGAGGAGTTGTACCTATGCCTAATGTAGATTCGGATGAGGTGATGAAATAGCCTCTTTGATGATAGAGGTAATGTTAGGATGATGGGGTGGGGGTTCCTATAGTTGGGTTGCCAAAGCGATAAGTAAGCATTGGAGGCCAACCATTGGATGAGGCTATACCAATGGAGGAGGAGGGAGGAGGATTAACACCAGACGATACAGTAGGATCTCCCGAGATTGGGTCACCAGAGCGACGGGATGATGGTGAGAGCCATACATTGGATAGGGTGGTGGTGATGGAGGAGGATGAGGGATGTATGCTAGATGTGACATTCTATATTTAGGATGTGATGGATGCCCATGATGAGTTGGTAATATTGCAGGATAGAGTAGGGAATATTGAGTGATACTAAGATAGATTGGTTTGTTGATAGGGGGATGTTGGTAGATGAGTGACAAAGAGTAGAAGAGATGATGGAAGTAGCCATGAGAGAGGTGGGGAAATTGGTCACAGAGAGAGATGGGGTGAGGGCACAATTGGTAGCAGAGTAGGTGAGCTATGAAAAGAGAGATAAGTTGTAGAGATAGTGTGTGGGTAGAGAGCAAAGCTCATGATGGAGTGGACGAGTCACACTAAGTGTGTGGATGAGGTGTGATGCTAAGTATAGGATACCATGGCCTTAGAGGAGAGAGTGAAGTTAGAGATTGAGGTACTACAAGAGAGTGTGTAGTGAGGCGAGGTTGATACTGATGTTGTGCGAGTTTCACATGAGGTAGAGATAGCATGCCTATATTAGGAGATAGAGAGATATCAACAGGCACAAGAGGAGGTAGATCATGCTAGGATAGTGGGTAAACAGACCACGGTTGAGGTGGTAGGCTTGAGGGTTAATATGGATCATTTGCGATGAGAAAATGTAGAATTTTCAAGTAGGTATGTGAGGGAGGAATCGATGAGGGTACAATGTGATATCACATTGGCATCATATGGGCATGCACTCCTAGAGTACATAGGGTCATAGGTGAGATCGAGGTTGCAGTCTCAGACACATACACACTCACAACAGAGTTAACAAAGTTCTCCATCTATAGTTCTAGCAAATCCAAGTATGGAAATGCCAGTAGTGTCATAGGGGGTGGGAGCTACCCCAGAGTTGAGTAGGGCGACTAAGGAGAGAAGGGTAGAGGTGGCAACGATGGCACAAAAGGAGAGCGGCAAGACTCCTAGTGGACAGTAGGGATGAGATGGCCTATGTAGTGTTGTATAGTGAAGTGGTGGCTATGAGGTCAACCGCAGATTTCTATTATGTACACTTGATTTTTGTAGCCCGAGGGCATTTTGATCATAATATATATATACATGTTTTTATTTGCAGCTTTATTGACATGTGTTATGATTTTGTGTGGATGAATGCATAGCTTAACATCATATGTATGTATAATGTAAGATATGGTAGGTGAATGTAGGATGGAAAAGTATGTATGCATGTGGTAATATGATATTAATGTAGGCTAGGAATAATTTAAAATGATGAGATGTATATGGATGAGTTCGATAGGATGTAAAGTAGGGAATGTGTGGGGTTAGCTGAAATAATTAGTAAGCAGAATATAGACGCAATGCATGTATGTGTATGAAGAAATGTGTATAGGAAGCACTTGTATCGTTGCAAAACCAGTGGTAATATGATATGTTCTATTATCTCAAAGATGTAGGATGGCAAAGGAGTTTTGCAATAATTATGACTATCAGATTTATAACAATCAAACCTCATGAGAAATTGAGCAAGGTTCAACCACAACTCATAACAAACCTAAATGAGTGGAATTCTATCATGGACCAGTGTGTGCGATGACTGATGTTCACTTATCAATTTTGAGGGAGGTAGGACTAACCTATTGCAAATGTAGCTAGCATAGCTAGCTCATCCATAAGCGCACAGTGATATATGCAAGAGAAGGTCGCTAATGTAACATATGTGTTGCCACTTGTAAGACTATTACACTGCCAGATAGGCTCTTGGAGCTTATTTATGGTGATGAAAATCATCCTATGATGTTATGTTAAACCAAAGTACCAAAGGGACTCAAGCATCTAAGTAGTACTCTTGGAGGCTTTTTATTTTATTTTTTGCCCCTCTTCCATTTGATTCTCTTTTTGTGGTGCTCTTTTCTTGTTGCTTTTCTTTTTTTCTTTTTTTGTGTGGGCATTGGATTTTGTTTTCTGCCCATTTTCTTTTTTTTTGCTTCTGCTTGTCTCTTTATTTATCCCCAGATCGTATTTTGATCACGCAAATGATAGGATGAGCAGGGGAAAATGTTTTCTAAATGGCAATGTATGTGCAAGGTTTTGTCTTCCCTAGACTCAATTTTCTTAAAATGTGACATGTGTTAGTGGTCCAAGTTTTGTGAGTCTTTCGAGATTAGCCAATCGGTAGGCCATAGAATCGAACTTGTGTGTGATAATGTAAGGACCTAGCCAATTAGGTGTGAATTTGTCACACAACGAACAAGGCTGACTAGTGATCTATTGGTTCTATTTCATAACAAAATCACCGATCTGGAATTCACGTTGGTGTACCAAGGCATGATGAATGCGGTCTTGGTAAACACAAGTGTGCTCAATAGCATGAATGCGATGCTCATATAAGAGGGTTAGTTGGTCGAGTCTGGCTTGACGAGCAATATTGTCATCGATGAAGTCTTGCATAGAGATGCATAAAGAGGGTATCTTGAGTTCCAAGGGTATAATGTCTTCAGTATCATAAACTAAAGAAAAGGGTGTTGCCCCAGTGGGAGTGTGAATGATCATTCAATAGGCCCACAAGGCCAATGGTATTTGATTATTCCAATCGTGATGAGACTCTGCAAATTTTTTATGAAGGGTGACACATATGGTTTTGTTAGTAGCTTCAGCTTGGCCATTACCCTAAGGGTAGTATGGGGTGGATAAGTTATGATGAATGTTGAACTTGGTGCATAATGTATGAATAATTTTTTTAAATGACATACTATTGTCCGAAATTATTGGCGAGGGAATTCCAAAGTGACATATGATGTGGTCAGTAATGAATGCCATAATTTTAGCTCTTGTGGTCTAGACAAGTGGGATAACTTTGACCCACTTTGTGAAATACTCAGTAGCAATGATGATAAACTTATGGTTGCTAGATGAAGCGGGCAATATTTTCCCAATAAGAAGCCCCATCGCGAGAAGGACCACATGGATTGGATGGGCTGTAGTGCTTGCGATGGTAAGTGTGTGAGGTTGACATGTTGATACTTGATGCATCATTTAACGCACTCACAATAATCATGCTCCATTTTAGGCCAATAATTCCCATGCATAGGATGTGTTTGGTAATGGCCATGCCTCTGAAGTGGCCACTACAAGTTCCATCATGGGTCTCTTGAAGTACTCGTTAAGCTTCATGTGGTTCAAGGTAACGTAAAAGGATACTATCATGACTGCAGCGGTAGAGGATGTTTCCCAACAACGTGTAGCAAATTAATATTTGTTTGAATACTTGGTGGTGAGCATGTTGTAAGTCACAGGGGAGAAAGCCTAATTTGATGTAATCCTTGATCTAGGAAAACCAAGGATCATGTGGTTCAACGTGGATGACATGGGTGCCATCATCATTGGTTGGGGATGAAGGTGAAATAGCGAATTGAGATAAAGTATGGATGGAAATATGTGTCATGTCATAGGGAATATTATATGGTACTAAAGAGACTAGAGAATCCATGGTGTTCATAAAACGGTTGGAAAAGCATGGAGTGGTCTCGATATCGTACCACTCAAGCTGAGCGAGTAGTTGTTGAGAAATTTGTTTGTACTATTGGAGTATCAAAAAAAAACATTACCAAAGTTCTTTGACTTTATTGATGACAAGAAGAGAATCACCAAATATCTAAAGGTGTCTAATGTGCATAGAAAGTGCTTGCTTCAAGCCAAGAAAGAGAGATTCCTATTTGACATTGTTATTCATGCAAGTAAAACCTAAATTGAAGGAGAAGAGGAGTGGTTTCCCATTAGGTGTGAAAAAAAATTCCTAGCACCCCTAGCATGTATGCAACATGAGCCATTAAAGAATAGTTTCAGATTGACTGTCACTTCTAGTTCTACATATTCTTCAGCTTCGGTGATATGAAAAATGGAATCATTCAAAAACTGAATGAGGAGTGATTGGTCATTTGGTAATGCAGCCTCGACAAGTTGGTCGATGATGAACTGTCCTTTAATGGTCTTTTGGGAAATGAATTCAAGGTTGAATTTAGTAAGAAGCATGATCCACTTGGCAGTGCAGTAATTATGATAGCTCTTATTCATCATATATCGTAAGGGGTTATCGCGAGTGATTACAAAGGTTGTGTGGTTGAGCATATAGTGGCATAGATTTTGTATAGCAAAGACTACGACTAGAAATAGCTTTTGCATGTAAGTGTACCACATTTCATAACTGACCAAAGTGCGACTGATATAGTATATGGCTTGCTTGTGGTTGAGTGCATTCTTCTAAGCCAATAAAATTTTGATTGCAAAATCCATGGCAAAATATAGAGGAAGAATGGCAATTTTTGATGTGGTGGAGATAGAACTAGTGGTGAGGTAAGATGAGCTTTGATTGCATCAAAGTCTTACTGGAAGTTAGTATCCCATTTGAAAGTGACCCCTTTTTGTAAGATGTGGTTAAATGGTTTACACTTATCAGATACTTGGGTGATAAATCGATGAATTGCTTGGATTTTGCCCTACAAACTAAGTAGTTGTTTGAGATTCATGGGAGGAGGCATCTCGATGATAGCTTATATCTCATTGGGATTGACTTCAATGCCTCGTTGAGAGATAATGAACCCTAAGATATTGTCTGAAGTAACACCAAAGACACATTTCTTTGGGTTTAACCATACGTTGTGTTCAAGGAGGCGATCCAATATTTTATGGAGGTCTACCACATGTGAATGTTCTTTAGATTTGGCAATAAGATCATCAATGTAATCTTCCATAATCTTGTGCATGTAGTCATGGAACATGTAAGTCATAGCACGCTGGTAAGTTGCCCCAACGTTCTTAAGGTCAAAAGGCATGACCTTATAACAAAAAGTCCTCCAGGGTGTCGTAAAGGATGTCTTATGCTGATCAGTAGGGTTGATCTTGATCTGGTTATAGCCAAAAAAGTCCTCCCTGAGAGATCATTTCATGGCCTACTATGGAAATGACCAATGTATCAATGTTGGGGAGTGGAAAATTATATTTAGGACAAGCTTTGTTTAGATCCCAAAAATTAGTGCAAACATGGACATCATCGGTGGGTTTTGGTACTGGGACCATGTTGGATACCCATTTTGGATAGTCAATTGGTTGTATGAACCATACATCCAGAAGCTTTTGGAGCTCAGATTTTACTATTAACGCAATCATGGGATACATGCACCATAGTTTTTCCTTGATGGGCTTGGCGTCTTAATCGAGTGTAAGGTTGTGGACGACTAGTGATGGGTTGAGTCTGGGCATGTCCATGTAGGACCAAGAAAAAACTTTGATATACTCCTTAAGGAATGAGGTAAACGAGGCACGTTCCTTTAAGGAGAGGCTAGTTACGAGTTTAACGATGTGGGGGTTGGTAGGATCATCACCAATGTCAATATTGATAGTGTCTTCCACAAGCATGTAGGAACCATCTTGGAGTTGAGCGGGAATGGGAATGAGATGGAGGTCATCAATAGCCTTGGGTAAGTCGAATTCATTATCTAGATATACATTTGTGTGGTTAATACAAGGGATATAAGGTGGATAAGATGGCAATGGAACATTCACGATGCGCAGCATGGGTGGAAATAGTAAGAAGTCTTGTGATAAGGGTGTAGGTGATATATAAGTGAATTCAATGAAGTTCGGGTTGGGTGTATCTAGTTGATCCAAATGAGATGTGTGGTGAAGTGGTGTGAAAAAGTTGATGGAAACTATATTAAAAGAGGTGGTCAAGACTGTGGAAGAGGTGTAACATGGAGACGAAGACTTAGGAGGATGTACATGATGTGTTAGATTTAACGAAGGGCATAGAACCAGGGTGGAGAGCAGGGTTGAGTTATAGAATGGTAGACTTATAGGTGATTGAGCAAAGGTATTTATGGATGAATAGGAAATGGAGGGGAAGGTGAAGGATTTTTATTTGAGCGGGGAGAAGTGAGGGAAAGGGCAGCAAATATATCAACCAGATCATCGATGAAGTAGGCAAATGTGATGTCAAGAAGTGGTTCTTCTTGAAAGAATGTACATGGAATGTTGACGGTAGAATGGGGGGATGAACACTCATCAAGGATGTCGATTTTAAATTTATCTTCTAAGGAGTGCATAGGAACTACGGTAGGATGAAGAGTGAGGTCTTGAAGTTCATCTTAGAGTGAGTGAATGGCAGTAGGGTGATAACCCATACTAGATTTATCTATGGGTAGTTGAACGTATGGCTTAATGGACGTTCATAAGCCCTGTTGTAATGTCCTAGTTCAAAAACACACTAATGAAAATATTGAAGATAGCATAAGGCAAAGTGCGGATTGGACATATGATCTAAGGTGCCACAAAAGCTAGATTGCAATGGTCGAGACATAGTCACTGGGAGCGACGAATCAAGACCTGCATACATAAAATTTGTATGATTGTTTGGTGGACCAAGACGTACGATGGTACCAATGGTTAGTACTGAGGCAGAAGTGTGACCAAAGTCATGGGTAGATTGGATCGTGGGAGCACGCCACAAGCATCATTAATATTGTACTCACTGAGACTAGAATTGGTCATGAAAATGGATACCTATGGTGACGTATGGGGTGGTGAACGAAGTGGTGAGTCTGAATTGAAGGACGAATATGAAAGTTGGGAGTCACGTATAGTAGCAATAGATTATTGGAATAGTTGGGTATCTAGATGAGAAGCTTGTTGTTCCGAGTCATGACATTCAACTACGGTGGAAGGAATGGTATGAGCAACATATGGAAACTACAATGTGGGGCGAGCAGGAGTCATGCTACGAGATGAAGTGAAAGATCAAGGGCGAGGACGAAATGGAAGCGAAGATGTATGAGGAGTAGGAAGGTTGAGAGGATCCATGGAAGAAGACGGATGAGAAGGAGGAGGCCACAAAGAAGGTGGTGAAAAAGCTATGGATGCAAAAGGGGGATCCATGGAAGAATATGGTTAAGAAGGAGGAGGATGCCACAAAGAAGCTGGTAAAAAGGTATGGACGCAAGAGGGGGATCCGTGGAGGAAAATGGAGGCATATGGGAAGGAGATGCAAAGGATAAGATAATTGCACCATTTCTCACTTGCATAAGGGAATCAGTCCCTCGATGCTTGTACAACCCCATGAGGGTTTTATATTGTAATTGAAAAATAAAGAGCATAAAATCTATATTTCCTTTCTGTTTTAATCATATTTGCGATGGTGTGTCTTTTCATCATCTACAAGATAACGATAATGGTAGGACCTTCCCTTTGACTTTGTTTATGCGGTAGTTTAATCTAGTTGTTGTTCTTTTATGTTTATCACTCATTTTCTTGTTGTTGTATTTTAAGGATTTTTGACATTTTTTGTATTTTGGGTTTTCTATAGGTTATAAACAACGCACACAAACAAACTATCGAACCTAGGATGTCTTCAGAGCGCAACCATCTAACCCAAGTTCATTTTATCCTCATGAGTGTGGTTTCAAATCTAGAAAGCTACCACTAACCCCAACCTACCCTGCCTCACCTTGATAAACTTTTACTCCAAGTGAGGGTACCCCGGATTGAAACTACCAACTTTAAACCGACAAACACTCAATAAAACTGATCAATCTACTACCTCCACCCTTTTTACATATTCTTTACTAAATAAACATTTAAAATAATATTTTACATGTTTTACAAGTGTTATGTTTTTCTTTAATAAGATTAACTTTTGCTTAAGAAAACACAATGAAGTTGCCTGATTAAAATGAATGTAATGCCCACGATTCAAGTCTTTGAAAAGTTAACGGTCCACCACAGCACAATAAAAAACCAAATTTTAAAAATAAAAAACTAAATTAAATTATTTAAATTAACTGAAAATAAAAAATAAAAGTTTCAAAATTTACAAAGAAATCGTAATTAACTAAAGAAAGTATAAGAAAGGTTTGTCCCAAGTGCGTGAACATATCTAAGTCATAAGTACCATGTACGACATGCTATAAAGAGAGAGATGACAAACAAAATTTAGCGTAGAGGCGGCTGACAAGACGCCTTTGACACCACCTACCCCATAATTTTTCTTTTTTTTAATTATCTCCCTTTCATATTCTCTATTTTTGAGAACTAATTTTTTAAAATAAAATAAAACACTATTTTTAACATTTTTTTTTATATTTTTCGTTTTGATTTCTCTTTAACTTCTAACAGTGCGATGTTGTCGATTCAATGCATAACAATAAAAACTGTAAGAAAAAGAAAAGAGGAAGTCCAGAATAAATAGGACATGGTCTGTTATGCATCTACCTAATTATAGGTATGTTGTATTATGTGGTATGATCTAAAATTCTTAGTCACTGCTGCACTTTCACAATGACTTCAAGATTATGTTCAATTTCAGTTCATTGCATTGGTATATTTTATTTGGGTGGTTCATTTTGCCATTGGCATCCCTAAAATTCTATTTTAACAAAATAAATGGTTGCATATCAAACCCTATATAAACTCCTCATTTGCTTCCATTGCAAAAACAATCAAAATTTGCTTCAACGACGATTATCCTTAAAAAATGCTGCTTCTTCAGAGAACTCTGCTGATTTTTAAGTTATAAGATATCCTGGCTGATCATGAGGTCTTTGAAATTGTAATTGATGATTTCGAACAGTGGGTCAAGGTCCGTAAGACCCGATTCCAGAGCTTGACCATGTAGAAAATTCTCAAGCGAAGGATAGACTTGGCTGTTGCATATCAAGGGCGTGGTTATTTTTTTCCTCTCACTTCAGACCTCCATCGTGGTTATTATTTTGCATACTGTAGAAAATGTCAGCAATTGTATCAAACAAGGAACAGTATCACTTCAGGTTAGTGTTCAAAATACAGATGATGGAAGCTGGGACCTATCATTGTAAAACTCGGACCGGTCCCTCTTGCATGAGATCATTTGCTAAATTCCATTTTGGTCAAATGTTAAAGCATCTTCTCAAAATTTGTATGTATGGATGCTTTCTTCTGGGAAGAAGAAGGCATTGCATTAAGATACACTGAATTTTCTGTAATTGATTTTATTTTTATTTTTTTTCTGCTGCAGCTTGTGCAGGGTAATGTGTGGATAGAGGTTGATTACGATGGCGTGGTTCACATAGAGACATTTATATTTAGAGTAGAACTACAGAAGACATCGAGCTGAAGCGAGCCACAGTTGTGTGCAGATAAAACATTTGAGAGGTCTGCTTTTGGAGCTCTGAACACATTCAGGGTACCAGTGCTTGAGGAAGGTGTTTGAGTCTGGCAGTAGTAGTGGCTGTGGCACTGTATATCAATTGGTCCTTGTGGAGGGGTGCATGGCTGACATGGATGGATATGAGGTCGCATTTCATGTACCTCAAAAATTCTCACGTGGAAATCGACCATTGGTGATTGTTTTTTGAAATGGGTATGGATTGTATTATTTGGAAGCCTGTGTCTCTAAAGGAAATGACGAGAGAACTCTCTAAATCACCCCGTTGCTATCTCCTTATCTACTAGTTGTGGGTAATAGCCATTGCTATTTTTTAAATTTCAATCATTTTAATTATAGATTTTAATTTTTAATGTATGAAATAATATTAGATTGTTTATACTTGTTTTAATTTTATTGAATATAATGTGTTATTATCATTAAAATTTACAGATAGTATAATTAAATAAATATTACATATAGTTTATTAAAATAAAAGTAGTGGTAAGGGCTTTGTCTTATTTTTAATAGGATCAATGTTCAAACCCATTCAACATGAAGGGACCAGGACTCCTCATAAAAACTTGTGTAAACTTAGTGAAAAATAATATAAAATTATAAAGGGTGAGTGAGTGGTCAAGTTGGTGTGAGGTGGGTAGCTCAGGTCTGCAATCTTAACTTTGGTTCAAATCACACTAGCTACCATAGATGGCATTGTGGGTCCATTCAAATCTGGTTCAAATCACACTAGCTACCATAGATTGCATTGTGGGTCCATTCAAGTCTGGTTCAAATCACACTAGCTACCATAGATCGCATTGCAGGTCCATTCAAGTCTGGTTCAAATCACACTAGATACCATAAGCCCTTTTTAAGGGTGAGTGAGTAGTCGAGTTGGTGTGAGATGACCAACCGAGGTCTATAATCTGTATCGCAGGTCCATTCAACTTTGGTTTAAATCACATTGGTTACCATAAGCCCTTTTAAGGGTGAAAGTGTGTGGCAACTAGTTGAGGAACGTGATCCGTACGTTTTGGATCCATGCAACTCAGGTTTAGATCACATTGGTGAATTATAAACCCTTTTAAGGGTGAATGCGTAGCGAAGTTGGTGTGAGGCGGCCAATTGAGGAACGTGATCCGTACGATGTAGATCCACACTACTTTAGTTCAAATCACACGACTTTACCATAATAATTTTTATAATAGTTGTAAGCTTACTGCAGTGGTAAGGGCTTTGGACTCTCTTTGAGAGGTTGAAGTTTAAAACCCCACTTAGTATTAGGGGACCAGGGTCCCTCATAAAAACCTGTGTAAACTTATTGAAAAAATTATGAAATTTATAAAGGGTGAGTATGAAATTTATAAAGGGTGAGTGAGTAGCTGAGTTGGTGCGAGGTAACCAATGCGTAGCCAAGTTTGTGTGAGACGGCCAATTGAGGAACGTGATCCGTACGATGTAGATCCACACTACTTCGGTTCAAATCACACTAGTTTACCATAATCATTTTTATAATAGTTGTAAGCTTACTGTAGTGGTAAGGGCTTTGGCCTTTATTTGAGAGGTCCAAGGTTCAAATCCCACTTAGTATTAGGGGACCAGGGTCCCTCATAAAAACCCATGTAAACTCATTGAAAAAATTATGAAATTTATAAAGGGTGAGTGAGTAGCTGAGTTGGTGCAAGGTAGCCAGTCTAGGTTT
The DNA here is from genome assembly GCA_028583015.1 of Wollemia nobilis. Taxonomy (NCBI): domain Eukaryota; kingdom Viridiplantae; phylum Streptophyta; class Pinopsida; order Araucariales; family Araucariaceae; genus Wollemia; species Wollemia nobilis. Next base: position 1,347,272 of record JAQPPZ010000415.1, read on the forward strand.
GTGATCCATACCATGGGTCCATTCAAATCTGATTCAAATCATACTCGCTATCGTAAGCTCTGTTAAGGGTGAGTGTGTAACTGAGTTGGTATGAGGTGTCCAGTTGAGTAACGTGATCCATACGATGTGAATCCACACAACTCCAATTCAAATGGTACTAGTTTACCATATACCCTTTGAAGGGTGAGTGTGTAGCCAAGTTGGTGTGAGACGGCAAATTGGGGAACATGGTCGTACGATGGAGATCCATGCAACTATGGTTCAAATCACACTGGTTTACCATAAACTCTTTTATTAGTATGAGGGGACCAAGACCCCTCATAAAAACCTATGTAAAATCATTGAAGTCCCCAAGGGTAGGTGGATTGGTAAGACGTTGGGCACTTACCAAGAGGAGACCTAGGTTCAAATCTTAGGAACATGCCCAATCTAGGAAAATGTAGTGGTCTAAATTGAGTATGTTGAATGTGCGCCAATTTGATGATGGTACCAACCCCAAGCTACCAGGGGTCCTTCACTTGGTCGTGTTTGCTGAGGTGAGATAGGTGTTATAGTGGTAGTACCATGATTTGCCACTACAATTGAAAGCAATGCAACTTGACCCTATGACCAGTTTTACAAAGGAAAGGTAGTTACCAATTCCTCTATGTATAAAAAAAAACAAAAAATAATAAATATAAAAGTAACAAAAGGGAACATACATTGGAGTATTATTTGTAATTTTTTATTCATTTACAAGTATATGATTTATGGAAATGAATAGGATCTGTTTTATGGATATTTTATTCAAATATGTAAATATAAATAAATGATTTTTTTCAATTTAATTTTATTCAAATAATTATTTTAAATTTAAAACAAATAGAAAATTTATTATTTTTTATTTATTTAATTCCTCTTTTATTTTTTAATATTTTTATATAAATATTTATATTACTTTATTATTATTATTTTTTATTTTTACAATGTTATATTATTATTTTTATGTAATAATTACATTACTTTAAAAATATAGTATACTAATTTAAAATAAAGTAGGTTAAATTTGAATTATCAAACAAAATTAGACATAGTGGATCAACCATGAGCTATTTATGCAGCAAGGGTTATGAGGCTAGAAGGTGTGTATCATGGTTTAAGGGATCTCCCCATCCAAAATATGAATCTTGAGTGTTCGGTAGAAGATCCCAGCTTAAGGTGACACCTTTGTTAGTCGTTTCATCTATGTGATGATCATTAGATTTGCAAAAAGAAAAAACTAAAAAAAAAAAAAAAAAACTAAAAATAAAAAGAGAGAAGCTACAAGGAACAACTCCAAAGGACCTTAAACCCTTTGGTCAACATCAAATCAAAAATCTCCAAAGGCACACAAATTCCTTTGGTCAAAATCAATTCAAAAGGCTCCAAAGGTACCCAAATTCCTTTGGTCAACATCAAAAGGCTCCAAAGGTCCCCAAATTCCTTTGGTCAAAACAATCCAAAAAGCCCCAAAGGCACCTTACCCTTTTGGTCACAATTTCAAACAAAGTCCCCAAAGGAGCCTAAACCTTTTAGTCAAACCATACAAAAGGTCCCAAAGGCACCTAAGACCTTTGGTCATCTCAATTAAAAAACCCCAAAGGTACCCACACTCCTTTGGTCAATTTAAAATGCTCCAAAGGTACCCAAACTTCTTTGGTCATTTTCAATGTAAAGAGCTGCAAAGGTACCCAAATTTATTTGGTAAAATTTCATTTCAAAAAGCTCCAGAGTCACCTAACCCCTTTGGTCACATCAATCCAAAAGGCCCCAAAGGCACCTAACCCATTTGGTAACATTCATTTATAAAATTTGAGTGAATATCGTATCTAGTGATTTAATCTATAAATATGGTAATTGCAATGATTGGTTGTCTATGCAATTTAGTAGGATGAGTAAATTACCATAAGGGTAGTCACCAAAAACAATAATAAATAGGTAAATGTTGTAATGAGGACATGATCCATCTCAACTGTCGTAATTGTCCTTGAAAATCTAAATCAAATCATCTTGGTCAAGCGCCTCATCGCTTTCATCATTTTTCTATTTTCTCGACTCATTGCTTGAGGGGCTAGTCATATAATCATAAAATTCATAATCAAATCAATAATAAAATACTCAATCATAAAAATTTCATTCATTCAAGAATCATTACCAAAGACAATCATGCCCTTCTTTCTTGGGGTAGATAACAGGAAAAAACTTAAACTAAACACATAATAGGAGAGCTAAAACTGCCTGATTGGTATCCCTAAAGGCTAGAGTGTAGACTTAAGTTTATCTTCCAATACCCCAAGGGCTAAAGTGTAGACTCAATATTGTCTCACAATGCCCCAAACGTTTACCAAAAACTCAAGTTCTTCAACTTGTCAAAAGCAATGATTCAAAAATACATGATATTTCCATGATTAAAGCATCTAACATTGATCAGATCAATGAACATCATCAAACCTTAATTTATCTTTAGGTCATCTATTTTTAGTCAATGTTATTCTTTCACACAATGCATCCCAAAAAGGGGTATCTGTAAACACCTAAAACACATCATGTTGAGGAGACTACCTATATGGACTCCTTTTAGACCATATGACACACTTTGGATAGCCTCAGGGCTAAAATAGTGGTTTTTACCACTCAAATAGGGATATCTCCCCTTACAACTATTACCGTATCACTAAGAGACGACCTCTACATCATGGATGTCTCACCAAGAGATGGCCCCTAGTCAAGGTTGTCACACCTCGAGACAATCGTGCCAGAAGCAAGATTAAAAAAGAGTGGGACATAACTGGTAATCAAAAATACCAGTTAAACTTGTGCATGAACTTCCATTGCAATTCAGTGTGTGCATGAATCTAGATTAGAACAATTACATGACAAAATTAGTTTACATTGAGATTTCAAAGACATACATTCACTTTTCTTAATGTGAACTGCCTCTTTGCTTTTTCATGCACAGGGTTCTGTTATTATCATATTTCTTTCAAGAAATCTATATATTGGCACTCACACCCCCAATTTTAAATCCCTGCGAATTTGATTTCTATGTTCATACATTCATAGAAAGTTTTCAAATCTTTTGAGAAACAAAGCGTTGTCAAATTTTGACCACGAGCCTCCAAGTATTTTTCCTTCTTATCGATGTAGAAAGCATGATGTTGGTTCATTCCATAGGTTGAAGATTACATCTATCTTCATTGTGCAATCACACATATCTATTTTGAATATTGATCTAGACCTATTAAGTTATTCTCACAAATACAACAATCCATCAAAAATACCATGGATCAAACCTAGAGGTTTTCCCACACCAGCCTCAAGAAAAAGACTTACAAGTTAGTGATCATCTCAGTTAGAGACAACCCATAGGTACAACCGTCCCGCATAGAGATGGCCTCTAGGGCATATATCTGTTTTCTTTATTTCTTGTTTTAATAAGTTTTAGCAGCTTTCTTATTTACTATTTAGCATAGTTAGACTTTATTTTATGCATGCATCTATCATATTTTAGTTTATTTACCACTTTCATTATCATTACATCAAGCCCTATATTGAAGGGCTTTGCATATACTAATAATTTCTTTGCTTTCCTTGTGTATAAATTACAAGTTTTACAAGGAAGGAAGAGTGCAAGAACTCAATATCATCAACCCTTGTGACGATCATAAGAAACCTGCTTCAAGATGGTTTGTGGGTGTGAAGAAGATCCTGCGCATTACATCCGAAAGATCTTTATTGTAAATCATTGTATCAATATCGGTAGCAAATCCCTAAGAGGGATTTTATTGTAACCTCATTGAAAGGAATGGATATTATTATTAATAAAAGGGCACCATCATTCATTTTATACATATCTTGTTCTTAATATTTGTGGTTTCATTGTTATTGCTATCTTGCAATATTTCATTTGCTTGGATGTATGGTCTTTTTTTGCACTTCAAATCTATAATAGTAATCCTTTTGAATCTTAGGATTACAAGTGATCCATATGGCTTGATCATATGTTTCTTACAAGATCTTCCTTATATCTCCCTCTTGATATAGAATGACTCTTTTGTCCACTAGGGCAGTCCGATGCTTCTTCCCATGAAATCATCTATTTGCATAAGTTTCTACCAACTCTAAGAAATTCTAAATTCGTGGGACTAAATTCATAAACAAAATTGAAGTATAGATTAAAATTATACTATATGAAATAAATCAGCTCAAAGAGGGTAGAGAAATGAGTGGTTTGCTTAGGGCACATTCAAATAAGACAACTCAAAGAGTGGAGGCCAACCATAAGGCACTCAAGGAGGCAGTGGTTAGTTCAAAATTTAAGTAGAGTATAGGCATTTTGGATGCATGCAAAAGCAATAAAAAGTCACTACTCACTTTTCTTATGTCTAACAAAAAGTCACTACTCACTTTGGTTTTGTCTAATAATAACTACTATTGGGTAGGTAGGTTGGCCCAAAAGGGATCAATTTTTTCACCTAGGTGGTTCATGTGTTAGGCAAGTCCCTTGTTGTTGATTCATTTGCCATATTGGGTGAATCACTTGTAAGGTGGAGAAATTCACTTCATCAACCCTTTGCTTTTAAAAAACAATAATAAAGGAATATGACAATATGAACATGATGAGTTCAAAGGAAATATGACTTTGGGAGAGGGAATAAAAGGAGAAAAAAAACAAAATTCATATTAGAGGAAAGAAAAATAGGGGGAAGTAATAGTAGAAAATATAAATGTTGGTATCTCAAAATTTCACAATCACCTATTGTGGTAGCCAGGTGCACCTGACACTCATGCCTCTTGTAGAGAGAAATAGTTAGGAAGCTTTGTGAGTGTGGCATGATGAGCACACAAAATGCTCATATTTTTGTAGGGATTCATAAACATTTTTGAGGTATTATTTTAATAGAATATAATTTTTATGAAAGTTATATATATATATATATATATAGATATATTTAATAGGAAATTATGTATATTCTCTAATATACATTTTGAGTGTAATTTGTGTGTAGATTCAATGATTTTGTTATTTTTCTACATATCTACGTCAAGGTACCATTTGGAACTAGAACTTCATGTTTTATGGTGGAGAACTAAGGACAAAGGTGACCACAAAAAAGAAGTTATGTAAGCTGGAAGGTGCCTAACTCTTATCTTTCAAAAGAGCGATGCCTAACTCCCGAATTCAAGGATAAATGCACTTGAATCCCGACTTCAAGGTCAAAGGCGTCTGATTCTTGACTTTAAGGTCAAAGATGCTTGACTCTCGACTTCAGGATCAAAAACACCTAAATCTCGGCTTCGGGGTCGATGACGCTTGAATCTCAACTTCGGAGTCAACAATGCCTAAATTTCAGTGACAGGTTGTACGGTTTCTGACTCTCGTTGAAGAAGAATGCAACAAGAACCATGTTTTTAGGAGAAACAGAATAGCAGTTTCTAATGATATATGCAAATGAAGGACAATAGAATGAGCTGGAAAAATTATTTATTTCTCATTAATGATTAAGCAAACACAAAAATCTATTGTACAAAACTATGGATATCATATATTCTATTCGATAAATAGAACATGTATACTTTATCTTGCAAAGGATAAACTTAGCACGTGTTCATTGTCTAAGATTATTTTTTGCATGTTTGTTGTAATGACAAGTCTAAATAGACTTGCCTAATTTTGTAATCAGGAATGTTTGTACACTATATAAATGCACAAACCACCCCTGTAAAAGGATCCCCAAATATTTTTTTGTAAAATAACTTCTAAAGCTATAATAAAATTTATTTGAGTGTTCATCTTCATATTTCTAAGCATTCGATGTGCATGAATTAATTTGGATAGAATCTACTGGAATCTTGGGCCCACTCTTAACAATATTCCTCCCCCTATTTTGTAATTTATTTATGCATTGTTTATTCTTTGTTTTCTATCTTTTCTGCAGTTTACTTAATTACTGTAATTTTCCTTGTTTTTTTGTATTTTCTAGCAAGTGTGTGTTTTTACTTTCTATAGTTTATTTATAGTCATGTGTTTGATAATATAGGTTAGATTAATGGTTTGGACAAGAAACTGAATGAAACCACAAACTACCCCCCCAAACCTTAGGACATAGTGGATTCATCTTGTTGGTTTTATAGGCATAAACTATGCATGGTACATCACAAAGTTTATGAACTTTCCCAGGTTTAAAAATTTAAATGGAGGTAATAAGTTAACTATAGTGTAACCAATGTTTTGCCCAACATTTTTGCACCATTTCTGAGGAAGTACCAACTGTAAAAACTTTTTTTGTAGCAAGTAAATCTAAACATTTTAGGTTAACTTATCTGCTGAATTTTTCCACCTAATCTTGTATGATTCCACCACGAACTAGAGGACCAGATGGTTGTTTTATCAAGAGTAAAAACATTGTTTCACAGGAAGCCCCTAAATAAGCTATATCAGATTCTAAAATTAAAATTTCTTCACCTCCATCACATCCACCAGTGCATTGGAGTCAACATCCAATTTTTGCATAGAGTTATTTACCAAAACAACCAAATCCTAATGAATAATTAATGGTAGATAATAGAAACTTTAGAAGAATCCAATATGAAGAGAATTTTTTGTACAACCAATTTTGGAAAGATGTAGAGGATGAAACTATATTATCAGTTGACTCAAATGTTCTTGTGCAAAATACTTAAAATGACAGAAGAGCTTTAGAGACTTCTTTAAGAGAAGCAGGTGTAGATACCCCATTTTTTTGAAAATATGACTGGAACTGAAGAGACATCCACCAGTTTTAACTTTCCAGTAGAAGAGGCAACATGAGACACAAAAATAAAATACATCTCTCCTACCCACTTTCCTATTTTTACAGGATTTTAGACTGAAGATCCTGACCTGTTCCTATTTAAGTATGATGTTTTATGCAGGTCAGTAGATTACAAGATTGATGTCCAAAAACTGAATCTGTTTCCCTAAACCTTCGATGATGCAACCCTACGTTGGTTCATTAGTTTATGAAATAAACATATTACTACCTGCGAATATATAAAAATACTCTTGCTAGACCAATACCAAAACTTTAGTAGGGCACGAGATTCGAGAGAGGAAATAGTTTATATGACTCAAAAGGAAGATGGATCATTGGAAGAATACTGGGATAGATTCAGATTTAACCTGCAAAGATCTCCCCATGCAAAACTGAGTGATAGGTCCTTAAGAAATGTCTTCTTAAAAGGACTCACCAATGAGTATCTTGAAACACTGAACATGATATCTATAGGAGACGTTTACCAGCATCAAATGGTATATATCCAATGTTTATGTCAAAATTATTTGTGAACGAAAGGTAAACCAACCTCCCAAAATATCAAATCAATATCCACAGTCATCAAAACTAAAATAGATAACATGCTATAAGACCTAAAGAGTGAGATGTTGTTATCTATTGCACTCTATATGGATACTCTTCTGCTTCAAAAAAATAAGCAAGAGAATGAGGTAGAATTAGCCTATTTTTATCCCAAATGTAGAGGGAAGCATCCCAAAAATGCATGTCCAAAAAACAAAAGACCATATGCCCACAAATGCCAAAAAATAGAGAAGATACTAAAGTAGAGGAAGTATATTTCATGGTAATTAGGATAAATTGGCAATAATATCCTATGGGAAACAACATGCTAACTGGAATGCCACACTATGGGGGAGGTAATTACATGAATCAAGGTCAAGTTCAACCACTCAATATGGGTTGGTGGGGACAAAAACCTTGGACAAACACCCCCCAAGGATCCACTCCTTATAATCCATACCCATGGATGCCATATCAGTAGCCTGGACCTGAGTAAAGAAACTATAATGTGTGGAATTCAAATTGACAAAATACAACACAAGTTCCCCTACAATAGAGTTTGCCAACTCCCCCTATTTTGAGACTTTCTCAAATTCCTACATAGCCCACATTAAATCCCAACAACAACAAATCAAACTAGCCAACATACCAAGTGGAAAATAAGATGTTTCCAATGTACAATATTAGAGTACATTGCAATCCTGTACAATTAAGGTTAGGCAGACAAGTACGAGTAGAAGTAGCTCCTTTGGTAGAAGAGGAGGAAAATATAGAAGTAGAAGTTTAGGAATCACCTCTTGTAGATGAAATAGAGGAAGAACCAATTACTAAAAATGACAAAAAATAGGTTCCACCTTTTCCTAAAAGGTTACAAGAACCAAGAAAGCTAGTAAAACCAGAGTTTGACATTTTATCTAGTCTAAAAAATTTTACAATCACAATTCATATTTTCTAGGCTATAAGAGATGTTCCAATTTACACAAACGCCATACAATATGTCTAAGAAAAATAGTCCAAAGGCTAGCAAAATAAATTAATGTGGTAGGGTAGCTAGCTAACATTATGCTGGGAAACACCTACCAGCAAAAATATTCTGACCCAGGAAACCCTGTTTTAACTATCAAAATTAAAGGTTATCCATTATACAATACACTCGTAGATCTAGGGGAAACCATTAGTATCATGCCCAAAGATACTATACTGAAGCTAAAAATCACAAATATGAATCCAACTAAAATTTTTCTATAATTGATTGATATATCTATAATTCTCCCTGAAGGAATGTTGGAGGACATTATAGTTACATTAGATGCATGGGACTATTCAACAGATTTCCTGGTGTTGCAATCAAATTCTGGTATGGGTGGTTATCCACTCATCTTAGGTAGACCCTGGATGGAAATAATTGATGCCTACATAAGCTGCAGGAATGGACAAATGACCATTTTTAATGGTCAAAATGTTAAAAATCTGATTATTTATCCACTTGCATAATTCATTGACTTGCTGGGAGAACCTGACTATGAAAATAAAAAAACTGGTGATTTATCAATGATTCAAACAATAATGGCATTGGATGAGCTTGAAGATGAAAATTATGAAGAAAGAGTTATAAAAAACTTTTTCCAAGGAGAATCCTCCTACCCTCCTCTAGAATCACCACTTGTTGGAAGTAAAGATCACTACATCAAATAAATTGAGGTTGAACTTGGGAGGATATTGGATGTAAACAACAAGGTGAAACTTATTCAACATGACACCATGAAATATATATTAGTGAAACACTAAAATTATTTTGCTTGGGACTATTCATACATGAAGGGAATTACTCTTTAAATATGTACTCATCGTATATATTTGGAAGAACAGGTAAGACCGGTAAGACAACCACAATGTTGGATGAATCCAACCTTGAAGGAAATTGTTAAAACTAAATTACAAAAACTCCTAATAAATGGATTTATCTACCCTATATCTAATAGTGAGTAGGTATCACCTTTGGTGGTGGTGACAAATAAAAATGGAAAGTGACGTATCTATGTTGATCACAGGATGCTCAATAAGGAAACAAAGAAAGACCACTTCCCCTTACCCATTATAGATTAGGTCCTTGACACCTTAGCAGGAAGAAAGTACTTTTCTTTATTGGATGGGTTTAGTAGATATAATCAGATACATATTGGGGAAGGGGATCAGGATGAAACAACATTCACTTGTCCATGAGGAACCTTCGCTTACTGACTCTTACATTTTAATTTATGTAATGCTCTTGCCACTTTTCAAAGGGTAGTATTGAGTATCTTCTCTAATATGATTGGAGAAATTGTGGAAGTATACATGGATGAATTCATAGTTTATGGTGATACTTTTGAGGAAGCCACAACCAATTTGGAAAGAGTGCTTCAACAGTGTAAGGAAACTAATTTATCCTTGAGTCATGAAAAAAAAAAAATTTATGTTAATGCAAGAGGGGATAATATTATGACATCGTATTTTTGGAGATGAGATAAAGGTAGATAAAAAGAAAATTAAGGTAATAAAAAATATTCCCACTCCTAAAACTTGAAAATATGTTTGAAGTTTCCTTGGTTCTACTAGATACTATAGAAGGTTTATATCAAATTTCAGAAAAAATTCTAAACCTCTAACCATCTTGTGTTCAAAATATGTAGAGTTTATTTGGACAGATGAACACGAATATGCATTTCAAAATTTGAAAATGAGACTGACTATTGCTCAAGTATTGAGAGGTCCAAATAGGATCATTCCCTTTCACATATATGCAGATGCATCCAGTAATGTGATAGGTGCAATACTGGGATAAAAATATGGTGAAGAATGTTTGGCCATTTATTATGTTAGTAAATATCTTACAGCTGCTGATTTTATTTACACTATCACAGAGAAATATTTTCTTGTAGTCATTCATGCTATTAAAAAATTTCACCATTATATTATAGGCTATAATGTTTTTGTGAATCATTCAACCATCAGATACCTAATGAACAAACCTGCAATTAGTGGTAAAATTATTATATGGCTTTTAATTTTGCAATAATTTGATATTATAATTGTTGACAAACCAGATAAAGACAATGTTGTTGCAGATTTTCTTTCCAGGTTGACACCTCCAAATCATACAACCATAGATGATCAATTTTTAGACGAGCATATCATTGCTCTTGATGAAAAAATACCATGGTATGCAGATATGGATAATTACTTAGCCATGGGTAAAGTATCCCCTGCACTCTCACCACATGAAAAATATAAATTAATAGAGAAGAGTGGGGCCTTTTCATGGATTGATGGTCACCTATTTAAAACTAGGCCTGATAAAATCATGAGGTGTGTTGCTAAAAATGACATTGTAAAAATTCGTAAATCTTGCCATGATGAACCCTATGGTGGCCATTTTGCAGGTAAAAGGACTACATTTAAGGTATTGCAGGCTAGATATTTTTTGCCTTAACTATTTAAGGATGTAGCCAAACATGTGAGTCAATGTGACCAGTATCAGAGGATAGGTAGACCAACTCTTAGAGATGAAATTCCACTCCAACCACATGTGCACATTGAGCCATTTGATAAGTGGGGAATGGATTTTGCAGGTCCCATTAATCCATAATCAGTAGGTAAGAGATAAAGTTTTGCTTGCAATGACTATGTGACTAAATGGATTGAGGTACAAGCATTGCATAGTTCCAAGAAAAGGACTATAGCAGATTTCTTGTTTGCATTCATCTTCACATGATTTGGCATTCCAAGAGAAATCACTACTGATCAAGGACCCCAATTCACTTCGAAGTTGATCTAGAAAATAACGCAACAATACAAAATTAGGTACAATAAGACCACTCCTTACCATCCCCAAGAAAATGGATAAGTAGAAGTCACTAATTATGAATTGGAAAACATTCTCATAAAAATGGTGCAACAACACATGAAAGACTAGACTATGAGATTACCATAAGCGTTTTGGGCTTACAGAACTACCACTGGTTTTACACCATTCTAGTTGGTATATAAGAAGAATGCTATGATGCCTATAGAATTTGAAATTATATCTCTCAGAATTGTAGCAGAATTAAATTTGAATATGGATGAAGCATAGAAATAATGGATTCAATAACTTAATTAGATGGATGAATATCGATGTGATGCTTTGCATCATATAGAAGTCATTTAGAAATAGAGAATTTGATGGCATGATCATCACATTTGACCAAAGAAGTTAAAGGTGGGATAATGGGCATTACTGTATGATTCTGGATTCCTAGAAAGAAAGGGAAAACTCATGTAGTGCTAGATGGGGCCATAGGAGGTGATTGAACTGATCAACAATGGTGTTATGCATGTCAAAACTATTGATGGCAACAACACTGTATTGACAACCAATGGTCACCGATTGTGGCCATATCATGCACCTGTGAATTACATGATTGAGTCCAGAATAGGCATGGAGGACACCTCAGTTGATTGAAATTTTAACAAAATTTTAGTAATATGTGGACACATGTTGTCCACATGAACCAAAGACAATTTGTTCTTTTTAAAATTCCCACATTTTCTTTCTTTAGTTATATTTTTTTTTTGCAGGAACAATGCCCTAAATGCACTCTGAAGGCATCCTAGGAAACCTTGGCCTATCAAGCACATGATCCATGAACCTACACATTTCCAAGCTTTCTAGGAGGTTTAATTTTATTAGAGTACACTCATACCCATATAGAGGGGGATAACCATGTTTGGATGAGTATGTGGGTGTTTACATCTTCATGGAGAGAAATACCCACATGCTAGTTTAGATAATGAATGTTGATTCTATCCTTCAAAGGAGAATGTCGAAATTCTAATTAACTAAAAGCGATACGGACACATCAACATACATTGAATTTTAAATGATGGGGAGGTACCTAAATTCCACAGGTGCCTAACTCCCATTATTGGAAAGTTCATTTTAAACAATAATAATAATATTCCTGATATTCAATGAGCGGGTGCCTATTTCCTATGTATTGAAGTAAAGCATCTGATTTCTAGTGAAAAGGTGTCTGAATTCCATTCTAATGGGTGCATTTTTCTCGTGTATTGAAGTAAAGTACCTTATTTATGGTGAAAAATGTATCTAACTTTTGTTCTAATGGGTGCCTGTTTTTCATGTATTGAAGTGAGGCACCTGACTTCCATTCTAACTGGTGCCTGTATCCCGTGTATTAAAGCAAGGTACCTGATTTCTAGAAAAAAGGCACCTAACTTCTATTTTAATAAGCATATTTTTCTAGTATACAAAATAAATCTTCAACACTGAGAAGTGGTCAAAGCCACGTCAACATTTTATCCACGTGATCAAAGTCAAAATTCTTAAGGATAATTTTTTTTTTCCATTGGAGATTTCTACATGTTCCAAGACAATCAACAAACAACTTCCAAGGAGGGATGTGTGTCGTCCCATGGAAAAGTATTAATTTAATATTTTTCTTGCATGTTTTTTTAGTAGGGAACCTTGAATGAAAAGAAAATTGCAACACTCGAGAATAATTTCTTCACATGGGAAATACTCATGGTATTATTTGTTTCAATAATCACATTCATCATGTAAAAACCAATCTGTATGTGCCACAAGCATCTACACATCATGCACGCATGAAACATTATTGAGGTATGTACTCAATTTTATGTTTTATATGTATATAATTTTCATGGAAAATACATTTTTGTAAATAGTGTCATCACATTATCCGTAGACATCCATCCAATCATCATTTCTAATTTTGCATTTATCCATGTGTCAATGATTAGTTGGGTAAAGAATCATAACAATCATCCATTAGAAATCTGACACATGATTGTAACGATATTTTGCACACATCACTATAATTATTTCTAATTATGGTGACGAAACACATGATTGCATGAATACGATTGAATTGAAATGATATGTTAAAATAACCTATGAGCCAGCATAAGTTGTAGAGAAATACAGAGGATCATAAAAGAATTTACAAACGAAAAATAGAGAGTAATTCACCATGTGAGTAAAATCAACAAATCATCTGCTTAAAAATAATGAGCCCAAATATCTTTCAGGGATCAATGAAGATATTTAGAGCCAATTCAAAGCTTTCAGATGGATGGATTACTGCCACTTGGTTAGTCAAAACCAAGACACTGAAGTAGCCAAAGAATTTGTAGAATTATTGAGGGATGAGGTTGTTCGAATGCGTGGACTGGAAATTGTAGTCATAGAGGCCCATATTGCTATAGTCATCGGGATCCCTCAAATAGGGTACCGTGTATATAAATATGATAACCCTAAAAATTATGCATAGAGATTTTTTGAGCAACCAACGACGTATCTGACATGTTCTAGACTACCGAGACAATATCTCTTAGATCTCTGGAGCCAAGTATTTGAGAAAGTGCCATGATTATTAACTTGCATGGGTAGGTACTCATGTCTCAATGAAAACTATTTATGTTTTCTGAATAATTTGCTACATGGGAATAATATTAACATCCCCTATTATTTAGCATGTGCCCTAAAATATAAGGCCAGCTGGTATCAGGTAGGGACAACTACTACCCTAGTGCACCATGGGTTTATTTCATCCCTAATAAGGCACTTAAATATACACCAATTTAAGAATACGCTACTATTCCAAAGTAGTAGGAGATGATAGAGGTGCATGAATCCCATAGTAACTTGGTTGTAGGGGCATCAAGGCCAACTGAGTCGATGCCTACCTTCGATCATGGTCAATTAATAGGGGAGGTAGGGTAAAATTTATCCCCTATTTATTGAAGAACACAAGCTTATACTGAGAGGGGGGTGAACAGTATAAGGTAAAATTTTACTTTTCTTTCCCAAACAATATTATCCAATGTTATCAATTGCAATATCAATAGAAGTAACAAAGCAATGCACAAATCATCACACACATGAGAGACACAGATTTAACGTGGTTCACCCAATGTGGGTTACGTCCATGGAGAAAATATTTCTTCTAAATTTTCTCAACAAATCTCTTGGGAACCAATTCCCTATTACAATGTTTATGGACCTCTTTCCAAAGGAGACACCAATCCCCTATGCTCAAGTTTATGGATCTCTATCCACAGGAGACCTCTATCCCCATTGCTCTAGTTTGTGGACCTCTATCCATAGGAGAACTCTATCTCCTTTGCTTTAGTTCATGAAACTCTATCCACAGGATAACTCTATCCCCTTTGCTCTGGTTTGTGGAACTCTATCCATAGGAGAACTCTATCCCATTTTCTCTAGTTCGTGGAACTCTATCCACAGGAGAACTCTATCCCCTTTGCTCCATTTCGATTCTTGGAACTCTATCCATAAGATACTCCTCTCCTTTTCTTTGGTTCGTGGAACTCTATCCATAGGAGAACTCTATCCCCTCTGCTCTGGTCACCTCCAAAGTTGGTACACACCTCTGCTTAAATCTACTCCAAATTTGCACACGCTACATGCACAAATTTGTCTCAACTCTATCCCAAATTTGCACACATTACATGCACAAATCTGTCTTAACTTTATCCCAAATCTGCACACATTACATGCACAAATATGCTCTCAACTCTATTCCAAACTACTTCAAGTCTTCTCACAAGACTTGCTCAAATATGCTTCAAGTATTCTCATAAGACTTGCTCAAATCTACCACAAACCTGCTTCAAGTCTTCTCACAAGACTTGCTAAAATCTGCATCAAACCTACTTCAAGTCTTCTTACAAGACTTGCTCAAATCTACATCAAACCTACTTCAAGTCTTCTCACAAGACTTGCTCAAATCTACCTCAAACCTGCTTCAAGTATTTTCACAAGACTTGTTAAAATCTTTATCAAACCTACATCAAGTCTTCTTACAAGACTTTCTCAAATCTACATCAAACCTACTCATAAGACTTGCTCAAATCTACCTCAAACCTGCTTCAAATCTTCTCACAAGACTTGCTCAAATCTGCCTCAAACCTACTTCAAGTCTTCTCACAAGACTTGCTCAAATATACCTCAAACCTACTTCAAGTCTTCTCACAAGACTTGCTCAAATCTACCTCAAACCTGCTTCAAGTCTTCTCACAAGACTTGCTCAAATCTGCCTACTATATTTGCACAACTTTGATCTAACACATGCTCAAATCAACTCATAGCACATGCTCAACCAATCCCAAATATTGCATACAAATGATGTTCAAAACAATGCTTGTATCTCTTTCAAAAATGCTTTCTTCAACTAGGCAGTTTAGACATATTCTACCTAGAATTTGTTTAACCTCTTGAACATATAGAGAATGATATGTACTATCAAATACCCAATATGTTCTTCACATTCATATATCTTGCATTCATCCAATCAAATCTCTACCTCTTGCAAATCCCTTTCAAATCAAATCAAACTAGTGTATAACTTTGCTTCACAAAACTGGTTTATAACACTTGCCCATTCACATTCAATGTCACTCACATCAATGCCCAAATGCTTCACAAATTCTTTCAAAAAGAATGCACAATTTTTTCTAAAAAACCCTAGCACAAGTATTTCCAATTTCACTAATCAATGATGCACAATTTGTTCTCACAAACCCTAGCTCAAATATTTCCAACAATGCACATATACAATCCTTATTTCTCCACCTTATTATTCAAAAATATTTGCTCAATCAAACACCTTAGATAAGGAGTAATGTCACCATACCTCTTAGCTTGCTTTGATGAAGATGAGCCCTCAAAACCTATCTCAAAATTCTATCTTTCTTATGCCACTTCAAGGATTAGTTAGCATAACACTTTTCAATTACCCACATGAAAAACTCCTCTCAAAAGTTGTGCACAAAAATAAAGCCTTACAACCTTTTTAATTTTCCAAAACAAGCCTTTCTAAACAAAGATCAAAACCTTTCAAACTTTCTTTCACAATGTAGAATTACACACAATTATTAAACCTCAAACACCTTATAACTCCTACTTATAAGAGCCACTTGTAATTTTCAATATCACCATCCAATAACCCTAAGTGCATACCATATTTTAATTTTACTTTCAAGCACCTTATTCCTCCTAAATTTCTGAAACTATTTCACTCTTATGAACCATACATAGAATCTGAAATGTGCATACAATAATTTTTAATTTCAATTATATCATGCAAGAATTTAACCTTATGTCTCCCTACGTCAAGCAATATGCACAACTAAAAAGAAAAATAAACCTTATGCCTCCCTAGGTCAAACGTAATGCATACCTCACTTTAATAAAAAATTTTGCCTTACCACACGTGTTGTCGCCATGACTCGAACCTCCACCTTTCGTTGGCCTGTGTCCTAGTGCAAGCTAGTCCACCGCATGGGCTAGCTACCCACACAAGTCTTGAGTGCACAAAATTCTATTTGAATCACTGCCCTGCCTTGAACCTTGTGCTTTGTCCTTTCTTCTACCTCAACAAACAATGCTTGTCTTTTTCTTCTGCTTTCAATGAATGACGATGTCTTTCCTTCAACCTTTGCTCTTAGTGAACTATGTTTGTCTTTTTCCTTTGCTCTCAATCAAATGTCGTTCATCTTATCTTCTACCCTCACGAATGGCACTCATATTTTCTTCTGCCCTCATGAATGGAATGGCATTGGTCTTCTCTTCACACTCTACCCTCATGAATGGAATGGCGTTGGTCTTCTCTTCTCACTCTGCCCTCAAATAAAATGGTGATTGTATTTTTATACTCATGACTTACCATGAAAGTGCTCATATTTTCTTCACACTCTACTCTCAAACGAAATGGCACTGGTCTCACTTTATGCCTTCGATGAATGATACAAAAATGTGCATTCTCAAAAAACCTTTGCAAAATGATTTTATTTACCTCTTTAAATATGCATTATGATTTTTATCATGATGTCGACTCTACCTTTGTATTGCCACCTTTTTAAATTTAAATTCTTGGCACCTTTGACAATTCAAATTTATTCTTTATTATAATATTTAACCTTGGTGTTAAATATTATAATATTTTTTCTTGTAGTCCTTTGTCAAATTAATTTCTTTTTGAGACCTTTGTCCAAAGTAAACTTCTTAAACCTGTATGTCCTTCTTATTTATAATATTTAAACATAAATATTATAAACCCTTTATTTACAATAAACCTTTCTTTACAACAATTTCCTTGCTTGAGATAAGCCTTGCCTTGCATAATTATTCAATCATAGAAGAATATTTCTGCCATACCAAACTCTCTTTGACATCAACCTTTTGACATCAAACCTTTGACATCAATGACAACACAACATGCTCAATATTTCCAACAATCTCCCCCTTTGTCATTGATGGAAACCCTTTCTAAAATATTTCCTTTTGCTATCACTGGATTCCAAAACTGCTCCCCTTGAGAAGTTGCTCCCCCTTACTAATTTATCTCCCCCTTACTAAAACTCTCCCCATTTGACATCAATGGCAAAGGGACTCCTTTGGGGCTAAAAATAAGACTCTTAGCTCAGCCCCCTCACCACCTCCTCTCCTTGAGGTGATTAATTTTGGGGTGGAAGTAAATCTACTCCCAACATACAATGCTCTTTTTCCTTTTCAACCTTCTTTTTCAACACCTTTGTAATCATACCCTTTTGATCCTTTTGAGTGTCCCTATTCTTGCTTGACTCTGGAAGTTCCAAAAACTCTTTTCTACACCACTTGGCCTTATGCCCAAGATTATTGCAATTATAACACCTGATGTTGTAGTTCTTGGAAGGTGCAAATGACTTGAAGTTCCTCTTGGTGAAGCCATAATCATTTCTGTCATGAACCCTGCAGTGGATCGCTTTATGACCAAAGTGATTACATGAGTAGCAATAACCTTGAAAGAAATATCCATATTCTAATGAGTTGAATTTCCTCTTAGTGAAGCCATACTCCTTATTTCCATGAACCCTGCAATGCATAGCTTTGTGACCAAAACGATTACATGAAAAACAATGCCCTTGGAAGAAATATTCATCTTGTCTTGAAACATCTGGTCTCTTAGTCCTTTCTTTGCCTTCTTTGTGATGGTCCCTATTTCTTGTTTGTGCATTGTTTTCTTTCTTAGTGAAGCTTCCACTCTTCAACTTATCAACATAGGTCTTAGGTTCTTCTTCAATATCTTCCTCTGAAACTTCCTTTTCTTTTGAGCTTGACTCCTCTCTTTTACCTTCTTCAAAACCAAGTCCTATTTTGATAAATGAAGATCTTTGTGCATTGATAATGTTATCCAAAGATTTTGAACTTTTCCCAAACTTGTGCAACTTATCCTTAGAATATTTCACTTCCATCCTTAGAGAAACCACTTCATGTTCTAATATTTCACATTCTAACTCTTTTACCTCTAACTTTTCAACCATGACTTCTTTAAATCTCCTTGCCTTAGCTTTTGAGTTTTGGAGGTCTTGTAGAAGATTTTCTTTTATTTCCTCATCTTCTTGAACTTGAGCCTTCAGTCTTGAATTCTGCTTTCTAACTCTTTTCAACTCTCTGAGAGAAACAATAATTTCTTCTTCTAGATCAATTGTGCCTTCTTCTTATTTTTCTGAACCTTTCTCTAGGTATTCAATTATAGGAGCATCTTCTACTTGGTCTTCAATAGGAGTGTTTTCTTCCTCTTCTATTGCCAAAAATAGAATCTCTTCTTCTTCACTATCTGAGAGTCTTTCATCACTGTCACTTGAAGCGTTGCTTACCTTTTTAACATATAAAATCTCCCTGTGCCTTTGAAAGAACTTTTCATGCTTGCCTTGACCATACCTATTTTTATTTTCATGCTTGAATTTTCTTTCTTCCTTTTTCTTATAATCCTGTTTCTCTTCATTGCTACTGCTTCTAGCTTGTGGACAATTAGATGCATAGTGACCAAAGTCACCACAATTAAAACATTTCACAGTCTTTATATCTTTGTGTTTTCTTGAGTCCTTATTTCTTCTCACATAGTTAGCTTCTTCATTACTTCTTGACTCATCACTTGATTCTAGTTTCTTATATTTTGTCTTCTTTGAAGCTTTGAAATCTACCTCTTTCTTGGAATTGTGATATTTTTTTGTTCTCATCTCATAAGCTGTGATAATTCCATGTAACTCATCCATAGTCAACTTATCAAGATCCTTCATCTCTTCTATAGCTGAAACCTTTGCATCATACCTTATAGGGAGTGATCTTAATACTTTCTAAGAAACACTAGAGTCCTCAATTTTGAATCCAAGTCCACACATGGTATTAACAACTTCATCAACATGAAGTAAGTATTTAGCAATATATTCCTCATCTTCCATCTTCAACTCTTCAAACCTTCTCCTATGAGTTTGAAGTTTTTCCAACTTAACCTTGTTGTCTCCTTCATATGTTTGCTTCAATTTATCCCATATTTCTTTTGCTGATTTGCATTGCATAAATTTCACAAATTCTGATTCACGTAATCCACTTAAGATTCCATTCATAGCCTTGGCATTATTCACATGTAATTTCTTACCATCCTTATCTTTGGGAGGATTAGTTGTAGGTGTGAACCCATCCTCAACATATTGCCATGTTTCATATCCTTGTGCCATCAAATAAGTCTTCATACTCATACTCCAGAAAGCATAATTGTTCCCATAAAATAATGGAGCCTTATTTGTTGAATATCCATTCTGAGATGCCATCTGTGTTCCTGTAATATCTTCCTTCAAGTTGTTAGACTTTTTCCGAAGGAACCCACTCTGATACCAATTGAAGAACATAAGCTTATACTAAGAGGGGGGTGAACAATATAAGATAAAATTTTACTTTTCTTTCCCAAACAATATTATCCAATGTTATCAATTGCAATCATCAATAGCAGCAACAAAGCAATGCACAAACCATCACACACATGAGAGACATAGATTTAATGTGGTTCACCCAATGTGGGTTACGTCCACGGAGAAAATATTTCTTCTAAATTTTCTCAACAAATCTCTTGGGAACCAATTCCCTATTACAATATTTATGGACCTCTGTCCAAAGGAGACACAAATCCCCTATGCTCAAGTTCATGGATCTCTATCCATAGGAGACCTCTATCCCCACTACTCTAGTTTGTGGACCTCTATCCATAGGAGAAATCTATCTCCTTTGCTCTAGTTCATGGAACTCTATCCACAAGAGAACTCTATCCCCTTTACTCTGGTTTGTGGAACTCTATCCATAGGAGAACTCTATCCCCTTTACTCTGGTTCATGGAACTCTATCCATAGGAGAAATCTATCCCCTTTGCTCTGTTTTGGTTCATGGAAATCTATCCATAGGAGACTCCTCTCTTTTGCTCTGGTTCATGGAACTCTATTCATAAGATAACTCTATCCCCTCTGCTCTGGTCACCTCCAAAGCTGGTAGCTTAAATCTACTCCAAATCTACACAGGATACATGCATAAATCTATCTCAAATCTATCCTAAATTTGCACACATTAAATTCACAAATATCTCTTAACTCTATCCCAAATCTACACACATTACATGCACAAATCTACTCTCAACTATGTCCCAAACTACTTTAAATCTTCTCACAAGACTTGCTCAAAGTTACCTCAAATATGCTTCAAGTCTTCTTATAAGAGCCACTTGTAATTTTCAATATCACCATCCAATAACCCTAAGTGCATATCATATTTTAAATATCCTTTCAAGCACATTATTCTTCCTAAAATTTTGAACTATTTCACTCTTATTAACCATACACATAATCTAAAATGTGCATATAGTAATTTTTAATTTCAATTATATTATTCAAGACTTTAACCTTATATATCCCTACATCAAGCAATATGCACAACTAACAAAGAACAAATAAACCTTATGTCTCCCTAGGTCAAACATAATGCATACCTCACTTTAATCAATTTTTTCCTTGTCACATGTGATTCCGCCATGACTCAAACTTGCACCTTTTACTGGCCTATGTCCTAGCACAAGCTAGTCCACTACATGGGCTAGCTGACCACACAAGTCTTGAGTGCACAAAATTCTATTTGAATCATTGCCCTACCTTGAATCTTGTGCTTTGTCCTTTCTTCTACCTCAAGAAACAATACTTATCTTTTTCTTTTGCTTTCAACGAATGATGATATCTTTCCTTCAACCTTTGCTCTCAGTGAACTGTGTTTGTATTTTTCCTTTGCTCTCAATCAAATGTCATTCATCTTATCTTATGTGCTCACAAATGGGGCTTGTATTTTATTCTACCCTCATGAATGTAATGGCACTGGTCTTCTCCTCATACTATACCCTCATGAATGGAATGACATTGGTATTCTCTTCTCACTCTACCCTCAAACTAAATGGTGCTCATATTTTCTTCACACTCTGCTCTCAAACGAAATAGCGCTCGCATTTTCTTCACACTCTGCTCTCAAACAAAAAATTGCTAGTCTCACTTTATGCCTTCGATGACTGATATAAAAATATGCATTCTCAAAACATCCTTTGCAAAATTATTTTATTTTCCTCTTTAAATATGCATTATGATTTTTATCATGACGTCGACTCTACCTTTGTATTGCCACATTTTTAAATTTAAATTCTTGGCACCTTTGACAATTTAAATTTATTTTTTATTATAATATTTAACCTTGGTGTTAAATATTTTAATATTTTTGCTTGTACTCCTTTTTCAAATTAATTTCTTTTTGAGAGCTTTGTCCAAATTAAAATTATTAAACCTATTTATCCTTCTTATTTATAATATTTAAACATAAATATTATAAACTCTTTATTTACAACAAACATTTCTTTACAACAATTTCCTTGCTTGAAATAAGCCTTATCATGCATAATTATTCAATCATAGAAGAATATTTCTGCCATACCGAACTCTCTTTGACATCAACCTTTTGACATCAATGACAACACAACATGCTCAATATTTCCAATATTTATCAATATTTTAATGAGGAAGGAAGACCAAACATGTCAAGCCTACTCATATGATGACCTACCCAAGGACAAGAAGTAGGACAAAGAGAGCATCCTTGGTTATATCCAATTTATCCGATGATGAAGAAGTCATTGGCATGAGTGAGGATGAATTTGCTGCCTAGGTGTTACAAAACATGACCGATGGTGAACCTTCTCACCTAGAAGTCCAAGGATAATATCTGCAAAAATAGTTGTAGATACTAAAGGGGCAAGCCTTAATTTGGAAAGGCAAGTAATAATTAGAGTAAACTATCTTTAAGGTGTATAGAAAGGCTACAAAAGAAAAGCAACTAGAGATGTACAATACCATATGCCAGATGTAGGACATAGTGCAACTATTGAAATCACAAATGCAGCAAATAGAGGTTAGTCAACTAGCCAAGGTTGATACTGTAATCCAATAGACTAGGTGATGGAGGTGCCTACAAATTCTCTATAATTTGAGGAGAAAATTGCTTCTTCTAGCTAGATTAGGTTAGATTCCTAAAAAGAAATCAACATAGAAGCTAAAACAGGGGACCTTTATGAGGCCTCTACTAAAACAATTGGTGAAGAACAAGGGAGCCATGTTGTGCAACAAGAACACCCTACCATAGAAATTGATGAAAATATGGTAGAGGAGTCAACCAGGATATCTGATGATATCCAGTTTGATGGCCAGCTACCAGATGATCAAATAAGAGTGGCACAATCAACTAGGGAATCTGAAGCACAACTAAGTGCCACTCAGTTGACTGATGATACGTAGAAATTTAATCCTGTTATTCATATAGAAGCAAGGTAATGTAAAGACTATAAAAAATATCATCCATAGGGGTTATTCGATCCCATAAAGGATGCATAATTAGCTGGTAAACCACTGGTTGACCAAACCAAGTTTGAACAATTGGATGAACAAACTGTCGGTGGACCAACTAAGAACACACTAGGGTCCCAAGAAAAGCAAGATGTAAAGTCCTCCGAAGTCCAAAAAATACCACCCCTATAGAAGGAAGAGGAGGTTTGTCCTTCAGCATCTATGGCTAAGGCAACAACACCCGGACCATCAAGGAAATTATGATCCAAAAGGAAATTAGAGAGCACTACAGAGAAAGCAGAAGACAAGGGCCTGAATATTAAAATAGATAAAATAGAAGACCATCCAACAAAAATTGAAGGTTAAGTCAGACCCAAAATTAGATGAAGAGTGGAATACATCCATGAAATCCTTCGCTATCCATAAGTAGCAGTTTCAAGAGCTCCAAAATAACTTGAAGGAGGCTAAAAAGGAGTGAAAGGCTTACAAAAGAATGGCTTGAGAGCCAAGTATTTCTATTCACCCTACATATTCAAAATATTTCTAGAACCTATATGATTCTGAAGATAGAAATCCCTCAAGGATGAGGGAATATCTGAACAAGATGGGCATATTCAACAAAGAGCCAATGATGCCACCACTAGTTCAAGCATCTGAATATCTGTCCCGTGAGGATGTAGAGGATACTGATGTAGAGGAAAATTATGCAGAAAATAATGCTTCAGAGGATGCCACGCTTGACCCTGAGGTGGAAAATTTTCCAAATGCCTGAGTGCATGATACATCCCATTATCCACCATGGGATAAGCCTAAATTTCCAATGGCAATCCAGATTCCCCCAAACTATCAGTACTGGAAGCAAGTTGAGCCTACATTCCAAAATGCTGCCACTAAATTTATAGGATTCTACATAGTAGAAGTAGTAGGAAAAAAGGGATGGAGTAGAACAATGCCAAATACATGAGCAGGAGTCAACCCCTATGGTGCAGTCCACGAAAGAAGGCACTAGGAATAGAAATAGATCCCAATCAGCCCAAATAGGTTGTCAAACAAAAATGTAATAAATAAAGAGATAGAGCCACAACCAAGGAAATAAAACGTAGAAAAAAATCATATTTGTGGGCTATGGACCAAATAGGCGATTACCAGTAGAAGGTGCCATAAGGGCATGGCAAAATTTAGGCATGGGAGAATTATGAGCACCAAAAATTCTCATATTTTTGTAGGGATCCATAAACATTTTGTGTGGCATTATTTTTATAGAATGTACTTTTTATGAAAGTTTTATATATATTTAATAGGAAATTGTGTATATTCTCTAGTATGCATTGAGTGTGATTTATGTGTAGATTCAAATATTTTGCTATTTTTTTGCATATCTATGTGAAGGTCCCATTTGGACCTAGCACTTGATGTTTTATGGTGGATAACTAAGGACAAATATGATCACAACAAAGACGCTATGTAAGTTGGAAGGTGCATAACTCTTGTCTTCCAAAAGAGAAATGCTTGACTCCCAAATTTAGGGACAAAGTCGTTTGACTCCCGACTTTAGGGTCAAAGATGCTTGACTCCTGACTTCAGGGTCAAAGGCACTTGAATCTCAGCCTTGGGGTCGATGGTGCCTGACTCTCAACTTTGGAGTCAACAATACCTAAATTCTAATGATAGGTTGGATGGTGCTTGACTCCCACTAAAGCATTATGCAATAAGAACCATGTTTTCAAAAGAAATAGAATAGTGGTTTCCAGTGATATATACAGATTAAGGACAACATAATGAGCTAAAAAATTTGTTTATTTCTCATTAATAATTAAGCAAACACAAAAATCAATTTTATGAAACTATGGATATCATATATTCAGTTCGATAAATAGAACAAGTCTAATTTATTCTATAAAGCATAAACTTAGCACGTGATCGTTGTCTAAGATTATTTTTAACATGTTTGTTATAATGACAAGTATGAAGTAGACTTACCTAAGTTTGTAATTAGGGATGGTTGTACACTATATAAATGCATAGACCACCCCTAAAAAAATATCCTCGGATAATTTTCTATAAAATAACTTCTGAAGCTGGAGTAAAATTCATTCGAGTGTTCATCTTCATATTTCTAAGCGTTCAGTGTGCATAAATTAATTTGGGTAGAATATGCTGGAAGCTTGGGCCCACTCTCAATAGTATTCCTCCCTTCCTATTTTTTGTAATTTATTTATGCACTGTTTATTCTTTATTTTCTATCTTTTCTACAGTTTACTTTATTACTATATTTTTTCCTATTTTTTTGTGTTTTCCAGCAAGTGTGTGTTTTGACTTTCTGTAGTTTATTTCCAGTCATGTGTTTGATAATATAGGCTAGATTAATGGTTTGGAAAAGAAATAGAATGGCACCACAAACCACCTCCCCAAACCTTAGGACATAGTGGATTCATCTTGTTGGATTTATAGGCATAAACTATGCATGGTACTTCACAAAGTTTACGAGCTTTCCTAGGTTTGACAATTTAAATGGAGGCAATAAATTAATTGTAGTGTAACCAATGTTTTTTCCAACATGGGATATCACTCATAGGGCAATATCCAAGATTTTTCTAAGGTTATCTCCTTATTTGATTTGACATTTTATGCATTGTTTCCTATCTTTTTGCATATATCAAGGGAAAATGTAGAGAAATTATAGAAAAATAAAACCTAATCTATTAGAAGTGATGTACCAAGATTAAAAAAATTATTCTATTTATTAATGGAATAAAATGAACACATACATCATCCATTAATAGCTAGATAAATGAACACAATTTTAATCTAACATATAACATTCATGTATAAGATTAATATAAAAAATAGGGTAGAGTGACAATTTCCATAGCTTCACACACACACACACACACACACACACACACACACATATAATATTTCTTTACAGAGATACTAGATCAAAAGAGGCTCAAATGAGATTAAAAAATGATTTAAGGTTTGAATATAGATACATAGAATAAAAGTGAAAGGAAATACATGCAAGGCTAAATATTAGGCATAAGTAGGTAATTTCCAATGCCTTACAATAAAAATGAAATCCGTATTTATAAGCAAAAACTAGGGTTTCCTATACGAAAACTATACAAGTAAGCAAGATTTTTCCACCAAGACCAAGCGAGGAATGTTTCTATATTCAATGTTGTTTGTCTTGAGGTCTCTAGCTGTAATGACCAAAAAATCAAGAAATAAGAAAACACACAAAGATAGAAAGATTTTTTTTAACTAAGGAGAGGGATTCATAAATCCCTAACCAACCTTAGACTAAATTTTTAACAACCCCTAAGTTTCTCAAGAACTATACCACACAAGATTCCCCTCACACAAGTCCCTTATGCATAGGCATATCTCATGTTATGCACATAAGTCCATCCATCTCATCAATATTTATGAGCTATACTTACCACCTTCAATCATTAGAAGGTGTACACGCATCTCCATATTCCACACAAGCCATTATGCATGGGTATGCTATGTGTACTACAAGTTAAGCTATCATTCTTATCCTTTTACAATTTATCTTAACTCACGTACGATATTCTAAACCTAGTACCAATATCCCTAAGGGGGTCTCAAGCCCTTAGGTTAACCTTTAAGTTCACCCTAGAACTTACTACTGAGTTTTATAAAATTTATTCAAACAAGATTATAAAGAATAGATCTAGATACTAAGTCTAACAAAACATGAATTATTAAACAAGCAAAGGATAACTAAAACATAAAGCAATAACTAAAGGATAAACATGCAATAGAAAGGATTCAAATGCAATTACATTCAATTAATGGAATACAAGGTGCATCAACCATATTTTTCATTTATTACATAAGTATGGTAAACCCCATACTTCAAAAAATACAGTACATCAATTTCATCGAGGAAATCTCCCCATAAATCTAATCTATTTGCATAAATGAGCAATATGTAAGGTAAAGAGCAAAATTGTGCACTGGTCCATCTTATGACTTTGGTCCTCCCGCTCTTCCATCGATCAAGTGAGGATAGTAGGGGACTAGGACACTCATATTTTAGGATAGACATGCTTCTAAAATGCATTTGTTTATTTCATTGCCAAATTGCAACTATACAAATAACCCAAGCAATTCAACTTTCTAATGCATAGTTGATATCATAGAAAACTACTCTTTCTATTTCCCCTCTCATCTTCTCATGAGAGCTATTCAACCATGCATCAAAACCACATGCTCTACTTGCAATAAATGGTCTAACCCTTATTTAAAAATCAAAGTCTCATATCCTTAATTACTAGATAATATAGGTTCATATTTATTATCCAATTAAATCCAACTACTTTAATCTTCAGATAAAACTTTTTCTTTATTTCATAAATTAAAGTCCCATACCCTTAATTTACAAAATAAACCATTTTTCACATTCATTATTCAATTAAAGCCAACTACTTTAATCTTCAAATAAACCTTTTTCTTCATTTCATAAATTAAATTCCCATACCCTTAATTTACAAAACAAACCATATTTCACATTCATTATCCAATTAAAGCCAACTACTTTAATCTTTAAATAAAATTTTTTCTTCATTTCATAAATTAAATTCCCATACCCTTAATTTAAAAAACAAACCATATTTCACATTCATTATCCAAATTATATTCTTTTAAATAATGAAATAGCATTAAAGATTATTTCCTTTCATTAACCTAAAATCTACCATTTTAAATAATGAAATAACATTAAAGATTCTTTCCTTTCATTAAACTAAAATCTACCATTTTAGATAATGAAATAACATTAAATATTATTTCCTTTCATTAACCTAAAATCTACCATTTTAGATAATAAAATAATATTAAATATTCTTTCCTTTCATTAACCTAAAATCTACCATTTTAGATAATGAAATAACATTAAAGATTCTTTCCTTTCATTAACCTAAAATCTACCATTTTAGATAATGAAATAACATTAAATATTCTTTCCTTTCATTAACCTAAAATCTACCATTTTAGATAATGAAATAACATTAAATATTATTTCCTTTCATTAACCTAAAATCTACCATTTTAGATAATGAAATAACATTAAAGATTCTTTCCTTTCATTAACCTAAAATCTACCATTTTAGATAATGAAATAACATTAAATATTATTATTTTTCATTATCCTAAAATCTACCATTTTAGATAATGAAATTGTTATTAAAGGTTTGGTCCAACCAAACATAATCTACTTGCCTTCCTACACAAATATTAACCAACGATCGACTCTCGCGAAGGGAGAACAAATCACCAAAGAGTGGTTTATGACATAGAGGATGACAAGGGTGCTATAGAGATGGCTTATGTCCCACGACAAACTAGGATGTAGGTGGAGTGTTCAAGGGGGGTCTCCACAGTGTCAAACATCAGCTACGAAATGGTCATATTGTTCTAGCACCGACATAGCCATCAATGCTATACTCACTATGGTTAAAGGTGGCTTCCAAGTGAGGTTAAAGCCTATGAACATACTAAAAGTGCTATCTACCCTTACTAGCAATAGTTTAATGTCCATAGCAATGGTTACAACAGTGAATAAGGTGTGGTACAACCAGTAGACCAGGTCAGGGTGCTACCATAAACCAACCGACTACATACCATATTTGATTTACAGATGCAAGGTGCTAAGGCCTAGTTAAGGGGGTTAACATGGCCACAAGATCTTAGTGGTTTTATTAAGCAGTCAATAGGAGGATGACCAGAGGATCACCCTACTAACCTTAGAATTACACACTTTAATAAAATAGGTTGACCATAGTTTAAAGAAATTGATGTATATAGATGAGAACCAACAATAAACAACAGTCTAAACCAGAGAAAAGAAAACTTTCAAGACATCTTATTAAATGATTTCATGAGTCCCACCTAGTATGACTGTCGTTGGTTATTTATCTGGATTACACTCAAAACACCTGATGCCCACTTCATTTTCTTCCTGCTAGGCTTGTCCTTCAACTTCATGATGTTTTTCCTCTATTACTTCATGCTCTACCTCTTTGCCTTTTCTCTACACACCTTTGTCTTTTATTAATGTCCACTTACCTGCACTCCTCTCATGTCCTCCTCGACTTTCATCCACTGCCTACCTGCCATAACTTCCCATCTACATATGTCAGGGGGTAGGGGAGAACGTTCCTCATTTTGCCTTCCCAAGATGCTTGTCATAAAGAAGCCATCCCTTCACGTCAGAGGGAGCTTCGCATAACTAGTCTAATCAGATTTTCAAAGGGCAGCCTATCTGATTCTCTTAAGGGTTGTCTTATCATATTTAAACCAACATTAGTTGGTCATTTTGATTAAGTAAATTCCCCATCAATTCAACTAGTTAAATTCTATTCTCTATGAGTTCAATGAATTACATTTATCATTTCAAATAGAGAAGTCATTTTCTTAATGGGGTTCTTTTATTTCTTAATATAAAACAATTGTTTCCTTTTTTTAAAGGTTTTATTATCAATCTGAAATAAATCACATATTTATTCAAAATGAAAACTCTTTATCACTATAAAATAAATCAACCATTTATTTAAAACAGGATTTCTTTAACATTCTAAAATAAATCAATTATTTATTTGAAATGAGATCTCTTTATTATTTAAATAAATTAACTATTTATTTAAAATGAGATTTCCTTATTATTTAAATAAATCAACTATTTATTTAAAATGATATATCTTTACTATTTAAATAAATCAACTATTTATTTAAAATGATATCTCTTTACTATTCTATTTACCAGGGCATGCAAGGAGTTATGAAGACAACATATTCATTCATAGCTCACAAATTATTAAGGCAAATAGTGCTAAAGTAAAAGACAATCAAGCATGTGCAACAAACAAAGAGGAAATCTTTCCATCAATCTAGTCACCTCTCTCAACCTCTAGAACTTATGATAGCTACTAGGCTATCAGTTTGGGGCTCAAGGTGGCTAGCTATTGACGATTATCCCTTAACCGAATGCATGTATATATGAAGGTATTCATCCTTGTTACCTTCGAGTTGCCTTATCATCATTTCCCCAATCTCAAGTACCCTCATCTTTGATGGATGATTCAACTTATTCCACTTACGAGTGCACCTGATCCTACACATTGGCAATTTGTTAGCAATATCATGCTCTTCAATATCTATTAATATCACATAGTTGTTTAATTGCATAAAATCAAGTATTAAAGCATCATCAATTAATACATTATTTTTCATATTAAAAAATGTCCATATTGGAGGGTCATGACACTAGATCTAATATAATTAATACTTAAGGGTTCAAGGCCTCTAAATATGGGGTCTCTATTGCTATCACCAACCACTCTTCTTATAATTTCCCTCAAAAATTGAGTGTGGGATCTATTTTTAATTAATGTTGTTAGACTTATGGTCTTTGGATCTAAAAATTCCATTACTATTACTTTTAAGATACAAGCCACATTCCTAGAATGACATGCTTAAGTGATTCATGTATGTGGGCTTGAGGTTTTCTATCACTATTATTTTTATGAGCCTATCTGACTTCCTTGGGAAATTTCATGTAGATGTTACCTTTAATAAAGATGTTTATTTTTACTCGTACTCTCTTTCCTAGGTTGTGGATCACTTAGATCAAACAGATGGCATTTCTTCTTGATGTTTCATCATTTAAGTAATTTTCATTTTCCCATGAGCCATTAGATTGTTCTTATTTGGATCTATCATTGTTGGTGTATTATATATGGGGAATGGGGAGTTCATGTAGAATACACATGGTCAATTATTATGAGCTCAATCAAATGTAGAAATATTGAATTTATGATCATTGACTTTGCTATGCTTCAACCAATTGTGGGGATTATTTTATTCAAGTCTAAGATCTCCTTGAGATGGCATGGGATGTAAATCACTGAGATAATATGGTTTATAGAATTTTATGATATAGATGCTTCAATATTCTCCTCAATATTTTGTAGGTCATTGGATTTTCCACTTGTCCCAAATTGATGGCATGTTTTCTTTGGATGTGAATTTTGAACTTGAATACTTGTTGATTACTAATGTGCTTGCCATATGTCTTTGGAATCAATCAATGGTAGGATTTTCTCTTAATAATTTTATTTCTTTGTTCTTAGCATGCTGTGGGTTGTTTATCATCAAGATTAAATGGTTCATGGAACTTTATGATCAAAATATCTTAACCTTTTTTCTTGAACCTCCACAGACTATTGGATCTTGTTTCTATCCAATATTGATGAAAAATATTCTTTGGATATGGGCCTTTATGGGATAGCTAATTAATTTTCCATAGGTCACCAATGCATCTACCATGTGTCTTATGCATTAACCAATGGCAAGGTTTTTCTTTAAAATCTCCTTCAGTAGACTTTAAAAAATGGTGTGGGTCATTGAATGAGTAACTAATGGCTCATGTGGATTTGAAAACATTTTTTTTGTATTGATTTACTAGTTAAAATTCACTCACAATTCATCAAAATATCAATAGCCTGTGTGACATCAAAATGTCAATTGCATATCCTTGTAGAATGAGCACATGTCATATATTTAGAAAATCGATGATGCGTGGTACTATGATCACTCCATTATTGCTTTTTATTTGGAAATTAGTTCCTACTATAGACCTAGTTCCTAATATATTTGGAAAATCAATGATGCATTTACTTTGAATTCCTAAATTAGCACCCATCGTTGACCTATGAGATTAGATGACCTACAAATTCAAAATTTCAATGAAGCCTCTCTATGCAAAATTGGTGCTTATTGTAGATTTTAAAATCAATGGTCTGCTTGTTTTTTTGTCTTCTCTTCTCCTTAGCTTATTAATTTTCCTTCCACCAAGGCAAACTTATAAAATTGGACAAGGCAAAAATCCTCTAGGTGTAGTGAAATTTACTACAATTATCGCACCTCACAAGGAATCTTCTACTTGTTGAAGATAAAAAAATCCTAGAAATATTTTATAGCCTCATTCATTGGGCATGGAGTCAAATTAAAGAATAATAAATTTTGGAATAATTAAAGGAATATTGAAAATAATGAAGAAATTATGTATCGCTATTGGGAGGAAAATATCCATCAAGTACTTGATTTCTCCCCACTTATCATATCATGGTAGTTTTACTTTCTATATTGGTGGTAGCATATTTGGAGTTCTATTTGATCATTGTGCAATAAGTTTTACACTCCTTTTATAACCTACTAAATACTCATAATGAGTTGTACCAAAGGCCTAATGACCTATGCTACATCACCTAAAGTGGGGAAAAATGAACATTTATCAAAATTTGCTTGACCTTCCATCTGTTGTTCAAGAAACTATGTATAATTTTGCTTTAAAAGGATCTTATTATCATAGGTCTAGTAGGAGGGAAGACCTATAGGTCAAATTCATGACCTCGTTTGCAAAGCAAGGAGCTAAGCCTTTTTATTCATAAAATGGCTAAGTGATTTGAATATTTGAAAGTTTGCATGAAACTGTGATGAAAAAAATTGATCCCATTTCATTGATGATATTAACATGACATTGCAATAGCCTAGAAATGTGCATAATGAAAAATACTAGGATGCACAAATCTAGGCATACTTAAAATTTTTATTCAAAACAGGTTTTGATAGGCTCCCAAAACCTGATTACATTAACAGCAAAAGTGTGGAACAAGCAAAATATAAAGCGAGAAGTAAACAGGGGGGAACACAATCCCACAATAAGAAAGACAAAAAGGAACAGAAAAAAGAGAGGATGGGAAAATAAAGAGAATACAATGAGAAAAACAACAAATCATGTGCAAAGAAGGCATTAGGCCTCCTCTTTAGCGTCAACATCTGCATCCTTAGGATCTTCTTTTATCTCATCCTTACCTTCATCGTCAACATTTTCAAAACCCATAGAGTTATTATAGTCATCCTTGACTTCATCCATGGCATTGTCCTTACCATCATCCTCGGAGAACTTATTTTTGAAAAATAGAAGATTTAGGGCATTACGAAGGTCCATAATGTGAGAAATACAGTTGGAAATTGAGTTAATGATGTATTGCTTTAGGCATTGATCAGGTACATCCTTGTCCTCCTCATTTGAGTCGATTACCAAGGTTTTATTTTTTTGTGCAATGCATACTTCAATAGTGATGTCAATGTCCCCAAACCAAAGATCAAGATTGTGCAAAAGGGAAATATGAATAAAAATAGGATGAATAAAGTCAGTTCATCTAGGGGATTGATGTCAACAAAAGGGAAAAGAGCCTAAAATCATGCTAGTAAAGTGCTCAAGGCTAGTAAAGTAAATCTAGGCATACTTCAATAGTGACGTCAATGCCCCCAAACCAAATATCAAGATTGTGCAAAAGGTAAAGATGAATAAAACTATAACTAATAAAGTTAGTTCATATAGGTGATTAATGTCAATAAAAGGGAAAATAGCCCAAAATTATGCTAGTAAAGTGCTCAAGGCTAGTTGCACAAAGTTGCGATGAATGAAACTAGGAGGAATAAAGTCAGTCCTCTTTTGGTGATGACATAATCACCTTCACACCAAAGCCTAGGATCATGCAAGAAGAAATAAGATGCTAAAATTGGAGCAACCCTTGCATGAATCCAAAATGTAAGGAGTCAAAGTGCACAAAGTTAAGGTTCCTTCAATGATGATGTCATTATCTCCAAGCTAAGATCCAATATTGTACAAAAGAGAGTCAATGCTCGAAATCGAAATGAACAAAGCCAAATTCCATATAGAAATGACATTATCAAACTAATAAAAAGCCATGGTATTTTTCTAGGAATATCTATGAGTAAAATGATGAGCCCAATTTAAAATCAATCACTCATAAAACATCTTTTTTTGACATACAACCACTATGGTGTTTTCTAGTTGTTCTAGTTAATGACATTGAGGCATGAAAATAATAACTTTGATAAATAATTACAATGATTTAACCACTTGTAGAAGATGGTTGTAGATTAGTGGAGCAGATTACACAAATTCAATTTCAAATGCAAGACAAAATCTAAATTAGCCACCTCAACATCTTTATTTCTATGCCATGTTGTTTTCTTAATAGTCTTGTAAAAAATTGTAAATATTATACTACAAGTTATAAAATACAACTTAGAAATAAGTCATCACACTTCCAATTGAGGGGTTGGATCTGTAGTCCTTTCCTGGATAATTTTTGTGTAATATTGTTGCCAGTTAATTAAGTGATATTTTTTTGACCTCCATTTTTGTGTAATTGAAGGTTTTGTAATTGCATTTTTGCTTTAAGTCATTTTTGTTACACTTATATATTTATTATATTATGTTAAAGGAATTTTTGTTATTTGGATCTCTATTGGATTGCTATTAATTTGAGTCTTTGGAATGGTTAAAGCAAATAATTAGAGTTGAATAAATTTGTAATTGCATTTGATAATGGTTGATTTGTTAAGTATGATGTGAATTGACTATGTTAGCTTATTATATAGTGAAATCCAATGTTGTTACACTATACCTTGTTCATATTTATTTTATTTCTCTAAAATATTATGTTATCTTGAACCTCTCTTTTTACCTTTAAGCTAGACATCTTTAATCACTCTAAGACAACCTTCTCTAGAGGTTGAATTTTAGAGAAATATTAGTTCATACAGTCTAAACTATTGATTGGAATCTAGGGCACACTACCTATCCACAAACTAGGAATATTTTAGTCTAACAATTTAGTTTTTTGGCAGGCTTTATGGGATAAATTATGATAATTCACTCATCAATTTGATTTAGACAAGAATCTTAGTGAAGTGCTATCATAACAAATAATTAAAATTATTTTCACCTGGTGAATTCATTGACTTAAAAATAAAATACAAAACCTAGTTGTTATCATATCATAGTCTATATATTTTACTTTATTTTATATGCTGACAACACCTACTACTAAGAAACTAGAGAATCTATTTCTATTTCTAGAGTTACTTTCCTATAAACCAATATGCACTAAGTCTTTACTACTCGAATCTCGATCAAAAATTGTATATTCCACATTTTCCATCCATCTTAAGTCCTTAAGAACATCTAGTTCCAAAACCATGGCTCACATCAACAATAGGTTCTTTCGAATTTCTCTAGATGGAACACCACCAGGCCATTAGGTCTAGCACATATAAATTATATTGCTCAAGCAACAATTAAATCCCTTCCCACTTATGATGATACAAGAAATACCACCCATGAACACTATCAATATTTAGTCTCATTGGCTACAATTCACAATATACGGGAGGAAGACATTATGGTTAGGCTTATCACCTTATATTTTAAAGGAAATATACTACACTGGTATCGAACCTTAGAGGATGGAAGTATCTAATCATGGGCCATTTTAGAAAGATATTTTATCAAAAAATTCAATGAGTTGGTACATCCCTTTTTATTACCCACCCAATTCATAGTCATTCAATGACACCCTCAAAAAATAATCATATATTTTAACCTTAGTTTCAACAGAAGTTGAAAACGTATTCCACAAGATATTAAACCTCCTACCCCCTAGCATATATCTACTATATTAGAGCATTAGGTCCTAGCTTATGACTACAAACACAATAGTCTAATGTAACAACTTTTCCCTAGGTTTACCAAGTGATTGTTACTATCAAACATACACTATGTTTTGTAGGAAGGCTACCTCCTATAATTGTGATGTCATATTTTCTAGTAATGGTCCTGACCACTCAGTAGAAATATAATCCTCCTATTATCATGCATTTCCTCTTAGTAACCCTAGTACCACTCTTAATGCATTGCCTCCAATACCTTCTTTTCCAACCTTAACAACACCTGATCCAAAGGAATCCCCAGTAATGATAAAAGTGTTGTCTACCCTAAAAATATTGAATAATAAGGTGAAAATGGTTGAAAAAATGGAAGTTGAGAGATACTAGCCTAGGAGATCCCCTTATGTTGTTAAGGATCAAAGAGCATCTAGTAGTAAAATTGTAGAAAATGTTAACAATAGTTGTCATGATCATGAAACAAAATCAATAGTACCAAAACTTGAAGGTCATCCTTGGTGCATAGTGTGCAATGACCCTCATAACACATATACATGTATAATGTATCAACACCAAGCTCATCTAGCTATAATTAACCTGAAAGGGCTAAAAAATATCAATTTAATATGTTGTGAAAATAATAACAGGTCATGATCACTTAATATCCTTTGGAAGAGGAGTGTATATTGATGTTAACCAGTTCTAAGAAAAAAATCACTCCAGTGGATCCATAGAAGTTAGATATATTTTGAATCCTATATCAACCTGAAAATCCCAAAGAATAGGTACCACATGATACCAAGAAATATCTAGCTCAGGTAAAGACAAGAAAGGTTTCTCCTACATAAAAATCATGAAAAGATCAATCAAGATCAAAAAGAAAAAAAGCTTTATCTGAGTCAAAAGATAAATCCTAAGATAAGCTTAAATATCCTTTTGTAACAAAAATTTAAAAGATAAAATCCACTCAGGAATACTGAAGGAGGTTTTATGAGCCAAAAACAAAATGTGAAGAAACAAGTAGAAGCATCCAGTTTCAATATTGTTGAAGATCTTAAGAAGACTCCCTCCAAATAAAGTATGTACGAAACCCTGATGATCCCTGGATAAATAGATTTTCATAGAGCTTAATTGAATATGATCAATTTAAGAGGTAATTCAAGTTTAGAGTATAACCTTTCTCAAGATTTGATAACTCCAGAGACCAAAAATATTAGGCCACCTCCTTTTACATATCCTTAAGGATGGAGGGATGGGTTGTACATAATTGTATGATTGATTCTAGAGAAATGACTACTATGATGCCTAAGGCAATATATGAAGCTATGGGTATGGAGTACACTTGCTCATGTCCCAAAGTTTTATAATTAGATGGATCTCCCATTAAAACAATGGAATTTATCAAAAATATTCCAATGATGTTGCATAAAGTGCCAAAGATTACTATAATTTAAAAGATAGTTGTTGTTGACCTCAAGCCATATTTTGATATTTACCTTTCCTAGGAGTTTATAGCAAAATTGGTAGGTTATATGTACTTATATTACTCTCATACAATAATACCATATAAGGGCAAACAAGTTAAAATCATTTATAAGAAACCAACATCCTATCACATTGAGAAGATAGAAAAATATGAATGTATCAGTACAATTATTGAATAAATAGATCCACTAAAAAATATTCTAGAGGAGTTATAGACTGAAGATGAATTCTATCTAAGAAACTAGAATGCTTTAGTCGAAAAAACCAGTATTGGCACATATTGCAATTACAAGCCCAAAATGGAAAGGTCTCTTAGTTGTGACAAATAAGGAACTATGAAAAATACAACCTTTACTTTGATGAGGCTAGATGTAAGAATAGGGTTAAAGATAGGCTAGTTTTAGTATCTCCTTCATAAGATATTAAAATTTTCTCCTACAAGTTAACATGAAGTTTTTCTAACAATGCTATTGCATATGAATCTTTCTGTCTTGGCTTAATGCAAGCAAAAATAATGGGCATTAAGTTACTCTCAATTTATGGTCACTCTAAGATTTTGGTCAACCAAGTAATGGATAAATGTAATAGTAAACATCATTACCTATAAGTATTCCAAAATAGGGTATGGGATTTTATGGAAGACATTAAAGCATTCAATATAAAATTCATTCCATGAGAAAAAAATGAGTTAGTTGAGGCACTTGCTTCTCAAGGAGCAAATTACTTGCCTACTACAGAGTATGGCCAAAGGATAAATAAAGTAAGGATTTTTAGGCTAGTAGTCCTAGACAAGAAAATATTTTGGTAAGTATTCAAATATTATTGAAAAATCATTGATTTCTTGATGAGAGAGGCAATATACTCAACTTAACAAGAAGAAATACTAAAAGAAGTTGACTAGGAAGAAATTATTCAATTGAAGAATAATTATATCCTAAGGGACTAATCACTATAGAAATATTGTTTGACAATAATGATAGAATAGAGGGCATATAATGAAGGTAGAAGAACAAGATTATAGAGAGGTCAAAATTAAACCAGCAGAAGCCTAAAAGTTGGTGATGAGTCTCAATTTAATTTCTTTTATCAATCTAGGAAAACATTCTAAGGTTGTATATGATAGAGATATTGGAATTACAACTTAAATATCAAGACTCTATACTATCCTAGGAAAAATAAGAATCATAATATCTTTGCAATATAAATAAAACTATACTAATTTGCACACTTTGTGCTAAAAGACAATGCCATCTAACTGCAAAAATAAACCAACTGAAATTGAAAGACCTTATGCTAATTTGATTGAAATGAAATCCAATTTTTGTTAATAGAAAGACAAAAATTAAATGTTATAATTGAAAATAATTTAGTAGAATGGAAAGTACAATAATTAAATAAAACTAATAGGCTAAAATAAAATAGAACATAACATAATTGAAAATAGGGAAAAATAAGAGAAAAATTAGGATTCAAGAGCAGGGGAGAAACAAAATATGACTATAGAAATTCAATGATAGGAATGGGAAGAATGAGGAGGATAATAATAAGAGCATGCTTTGCAATAAAATAGAAGAATTTAATCTACAAAAAAAACATAAATGAACATATATAAAAATTGTAGTAAATAGGCTAATATTATTCTACTGAAAATGAAATACAAAATAATAATAATAAATAAATAAAAACTTGTAACTACTACTAGAAGAAATTCCACTATTCTAGACAGTGGGCCCTTGTTTCTAGGTTTAGCAAAATGAATAAAGTTTCAACATAAAATAAACTAGCCTACAAAGTCAACAATTTCATGCAAGAAACTTGAAACAGTGAAGTTTGAGACAAATTACTACACTATTGAATTCTTCTAGAGTTTGTACAAATTGCTACTTTTCTACTAACTTTCCACTAACATTTTCCAATGGGCATACAATAGTATTTATATTTATACTTTCTAACTTATTGTCCTTTGAATGAGGGTTAAATCAAGAAATAGTCTATCTTGCATTGATTACATAGTCCTGCTATCAAATCTAACCAATCATATTTAAGAGAAGTCAAATTGCATAAGTCTCCCTATTTTTATACCTTTGTTCATTATTGTTTGCCTTGAAATAGACCTAGAAAAAATCCATGTTGAATTTGAAACTTCTATCTCATCATTTCTAGCTTGCAATCTTCTACAATTATGTTCTATTTTTGTATAGGTTGATTGCAGGTGCTTTGAAGCATATGGTAGGTTGTTTACTTTATGTGAAATATTTATCTGATAGCTGATTGGTTGATTTTAAAGTTAGGCACATGAATCACCTCCTTTCCTATGTGTTGACAAGGATGTTTGACTTCTTGTTTTGGTGTGATTTCCTTGTTTACCACAAACCTATAGTTTTCTGTCCATATGATCCAGAGCATTTCTTATATTTTTTTTTGTAGGCCTGTGACGATCCGATGACTGTGCAAAATACAAAGTTTAGAGCTAGATCACTACAACAATGTAAAACGATGTTCTCAACACATCAACTCATTAGATTCTCATATCCACAAACTTGTCCATAAATTTTGATTCATTTATTCTAAATTTATTCTATGTTTTTTCAAGTTGAAATCATACAAATTAATCTTAAAAATGCACAAAAATTAGTCTAAATAGTAACTAAACATTTCCTACAATTTACTACATCACCATTAGTATTAATACAAATAATAATCAAAATAATTGGTAAATACTATAGTATTTAAATAAAAATAGGTAAAAATATTTGAAATAATAAGACATTTTATGGTTACATCACTCCTCCATACATATTCTAATGCATATCCTCATGAATTTTATCTATATATGGTAGCATTCAAATCGACCTCCCTATATAAACTTCCCTATAACTTATTATCTGATGAATGGTAGTCTTTGTTTCTCCATATTTGCTCTAGCCAATTTTATAACTACTGATCTGGCTATGGGTTGGATGTCTGCCATCTATCATAGGTGTTGAAATATCCTTTTTGCCTTTTTTTTGCACACATGTATGGACATATGCTTGATTTTGGCACGATTTGACTAAACCCTTTTCACACACAATTGCTATGTTAGAGTATTTGGAGCAAATTTTTCTTTATTTCCAAACTTTTTAGAAGTGAATCCTTCATAACCAAAGGTATGCTAGAGCAAATTTTTGGGGTACTAGTAGGGTATTTGGTTTACCAATTTTATATACATAAGTATGCCAAGCAATTAATCCTTATTTATGTAATATTAAATCTAATTAATAGTAAGATTAAAGAAAATGTGTACCTTACTGTTGAAGATATTATATGGCTCTTTTGGATTATTTGTTGATTGTATACTTAGATTTTTTTAAATTTGAAAATGTATATAGATGTAGTAATTAGAGTTTTACAAATACTAGAAACTTTCACAAGGAAAACAAGCCAAAAACAAGTTTCCATGTAAGCCTTAATTCAATAGTGCCTCAAAGAGGTTTTCACTATTGAATTATTCATTTTATTTTTTTTTGGTTCAAAGATATGATCATTCGAAATTTGTGGTAGAAGAGGAAGCCTCTTCTATCACATGTAAGTCAGACTATGAAAAATATTGAGCAAATTCCACCTTTGTTAATGGCTTATGGTACAATCATAAATGATATCCATTTACCACCAATTTTTTCAATGAGTCATAAATAGCATAAAGTCAAACAAATTCATTATCCAACACTTTTTATATTTAATATGGTCCTAGCCACTGAGTTTGTAGCTTGCCAAGAAAATTAACATAGATAGAATCAAACAACAATGTCCAATCACCTGGTTCATACTTGTTGCTCCTAATGTGATTATCATGCCACATTTTTTATTGTTGTTGAATGATCTCCATTTGGTGAAGTACCTCCAATTGAAGTTCATCCAATGCATTCAATTACAAAATTATATCTTGTTGTACCTATGACAACTCAATGCCTACTTCCAAAGATGTATGAAGTGTTAGTAACTCAAATTCATTTTGAAAAAGAGGTTTCTTACCATAGACCAATTCATAAAATGTAATTCCTATAGTGTATTTCCATGTAGTATTGTATACCCAAATGGCCTCTAGTAACCTATTCATCCAATATTTCCTATGAGAAGCCACTATTTTTGTTAAAATATTCTCTAATTATCTATTTTTGACTTCTACCTAACCATTTACTTGGGGATGATAAGGTTATTACTTCTTATGTTTGATTTCATACAACTCAGTAAATGCTTATATAACCTTAGATGCAAATTGGGGTCCATGATTTATAATAATAGATCGTGGAGCACCAACTCTTTAAAATTTTTGAGTATATATAAAATCAACTACCTTTTCTTCTTGAGCATGTTTAAAAGCATGTACTTCCCACTTTATCACATAATTAGTGCACACAAGATTGCATTGGTTTCCTTGAGAAGGTAGGTCAATGGGTCCAATAATATCCAACCTCCATCTCTCAAATGGTCCTAAAACTATTTGAGGTTGTGGAGGTATTTCATTTGTTGTAATTAGCTTACCCATTCATTGATATGAATCACAATATCATACATAATTCTTTACATCCTGATGGAGTGATGGCCAATAGTAACCTACTTCCAAAATATTTTGGATGGTGTATTTTCACTAAATAGTTTTCTTCTATTGGTTCATTATGACATGCATGAAGAATATCATACACCTCATCTTATTAAATGCATCGACATAAATATGATCATGTCCACATTTAAATAGTAGACCATTAATCCATTTGAGTGATGAGTTTTGTTTAACTACTTATCATTTTTCCCTAGGAGTGAAGTGAGAGGGAATATTTTTTATTGCTAGATAGTTATCAATTCACCAAACCATGGTGATTGTACTAAAGATTACAAATAGACTTTTAGTAGGAAAAAAAACTCTACTAGTTCATCCTCACCTATGATGTTTAGTCTTGACAAGAAATCAACTACTATATTAGCTTTGTCAAGTTTATCTACTATAGTGATATTGAATTCTTGTACTAGTAGAAACCATCATATTATTCACCCACTAACCAATGGTTTATTCATGAGATATTTAATTGTAACATGATAAATATGCATAAAAACTTGATATCTAATTATGTAATGACAAAATTTATTAATGGCATATACTACTGCTAAAAATTCTTTTTTAGTAGTAGTATAATTTTTCTTAGCTCCTATCATGTTTTTACTAATGTAATAGTGAAAGCATGAGATTCCGGAATAAAGAAAACAGTGTTCAGATGCAATAAAAATAAAAACCAGATTTATACGTGAAATAACACGGATAGAATTAAATTAAAAACAGGAGCACAACCCTTTTTATTAACGTAATTCCGTTCGGTTACAATAAATCTTTCGAATGACATATCCTCAGTTACAACCGATGAACAGTAGTCTCTTTCCGCATGCCCACATGCAAAATAGGCGGGTCAAACTGTATTGCCGCCGCTGGTGTTTAATGAATTTTAGCTTGCTGCTGTTCTTCACTGTATTCAAAGAAACAATAACAACGTTTAATAGCACCTGTTAAATGAAAGCAGAACGTCTGTCTTTAGGAAGCAATGGAAAATGCATGCGAAGGATTATTGAATGTGTGAACGAAATAACTCTATGAAAACCTGCAATTCTCACGGGGAACAACATACATATTCGAAAACAACATATGTTATAGAATCATAAACTGTTTTAATCATATTTGAAAATAGCATGTATTCGACAAGCATAAGACTTAAGCTATGCTTTAATATATTCGAAAGATACATATTTTAAAACATAAACGTGAGCTATTTTAAAACTTCCGTAAACAACATATATTAAATTAACGAAAACATGTGCGGGATGCCCAAGCGAGCCGCTCCCGTTAAATCTTGATCTCGGCACCAATCCACTGGGAATGGGCCCGAAATATCAAAGGAAAGAGGCGTCGTCGAATTGATGGATTAAGGTAATCCAATGCGGGAAATGCAAGTTCAGATGAATACAATCGGATATTCAGTTTAACAGCACTTCGTTGTCTTAACAAAATACTTCGCAGTTTTTTTTTACGTATCGAGCCGGTTATATTTATAGAGGGTTTGGCCTCTGGGAACATTAATGTTCAAAACCCTAAATTCGCAAGGGCCGCTCAGATTTGATCCTTATCGGGTCATTACTAAGCATGGCTCGCACTGACATCGGAAGTTATGAGGCATGGCCTCGGATCGGATATTTTGAAACCGCTCGTCTAATTAATGCTCGTCGTTGAATCCGTCGTTCTACAGACCCGCGGGGTTTTCTTCGAAAAGGGACACGTAGAGGGTGCCACGTGGCGGTCGTTCCCTAGATAGTTGACTGCATGCCTTTGACTGGTGACGTGTCGGCTCGGGGCCCAAAGTGTCGCGATATC
This sequence comes from Wollemia nobilis, assembly GCA_028583015.1. Taxonomy (NCBI): domain Eukaryota; kingdom Viridiplantae; phylum Streptophyta; class Pinopsida; order Araucariales; family Araucariaceae; genus Wollemia; species Wollemia nobilis. The sequence continues at coordinate 1,390,838 of JAQPPZ010000415.1, forward strand.
GTGATGCTTTGGGCCGGCTTTGGCTCGGGGCCCAAAGTGTCACGATATCGCGACACCTTGGGCCGGCTTTGGGTCGGGGCCCAAAGTGTCGCGATATCGCGACACCTTGGGCCCGCTTTGGGTCGGGGCCCAAAGTGTCGCGATATCGCGACACTTCGGGCCCGCTTTGGGTCGGGGCCCAAAGTGTCGCGATATCGCGACACTTCGGGCCCGCTTGGGGTCGGGGGCCCAAAGTGTCGCGATATCGCGACACTTCGGGCCCGCTTGGGGTCGGGGCCCAAAGTGTCGCGATATCGCGACACTTCGGGCCCGCCTGGGGTCGGGGCCCAAAGTGTCGCGATGCGCGCTTGGGGTCGGGGCCCAAAGTGTCACGATATCGCGACACTTTGGGCCCGCTTTGGTTTTTGACAAAAGGCTTGGCACGAAAGGCTTTGAAGAAGGCTAAGAAGTTTGTTAAAGGCTCTAGAACGACCGACTTTGCTCTGCTCATTTTTCGATCTTCCGAACTGCTGTGCGAGTGGTTAAGACCACTATTTGACCTCTAAGGGCTGCCTTAAAAGCTGTGATATCAATGTGATCAATGTTTGTAATCACTTAATCGAAATGGTGTTGTTTTGGTGTCTACAGATGCCCCTTTTTGGGAAGCACTGTGGGTGACGTAGTGCTGAGCAAAAATATACGACCAAAGCACTAATGATTAGGGTTTCTTGGTAACCTAACCAAATTTTAATGCCCCAAGTATGGAAAGGGCATGCATTCTTGAATCCTTGCTTCTGACGAGCTAAGGAATTTGATTTCAAGTGTTAACCTGTTTTGGTGAGGTGTGACTTGAGCTTGGACATTGATCAGTCATGATTAGGCAAAGGGCGCAACCTTTTATCCACAAGGGAACCTTGTGTTCATGCTTCGGGAATGCCAAGTATTTGATCAATTTAATGATTGCTTGTTTACTACCCCAAGCAGGAGCGTGATTGTCTTTGTCAATGATTCTTTGAATGCATGTCATTGCCTTGATTGGGTGTGTGCTTGTTGATTGGTGACTAAGTGTGACTACCCCCTCAAGCGACGAATCAATGAGGGAATGACCTTCGTGAGAAAAGCGACGAGTCGCTTGACCCAAGATGACTTAGGTTAGGGTGGCTTTAGATGTTTTTCCATTTGAGCACGTGCAATCTCCCGACATTTGGACCTATTTTTGGTGGGTGTTAACCCTTTTAGTGATGCCATAATGGGGTGAAATCATCAAAAACCCGTCTTCCCGTGGAGCGGTCCAGCTATGATAGCTTTCTTAGGAAAGTAGGAGAATGAAAATTTGAGCCCCGACATCGATTTCCTATGCCAAGAGGTTGAGTGCAAGAGCACTCGTGTCTGGCAATGCTTATTGCGTCTTTTTGTGTTGCATTTTTGTGATGTTTTTGTTGTTTTGATTTTTGTTCTTTACGTATATGTCATGATTTTATACACAATGGTTGATGTTGGTGGATGCATGCTACTTGATATGGATGGATGCATATGGTATGATAATTACCAATGTTGTATGTTGATTTATTTTGATGGATGCATGAGGAATGCAAATGCATGTGATATGCAGAAATGAAATGGATGTATGGACTTGGTGATATTTGGTTATGGCACCATAGACTGTTTAGAACTCCATTATTTTGCTATGTACAAATGTGGTGTTTCTTCTTTTTGTATTTTCTGATGGTATTGCAAGGATGAAAAGCAGTGCAATTGGTTTAGCAATGTAGCAAAGGTTTTCTGAGACTCGGACGAGTTTTAACTCACTAGCCATGACTGTACTTTATCTTACAAGACTTTTGAACAAGGTATGAATCAGACTTGTTTTTTAACCAAGTTATTTCACATCACTGTGTGTGCAATTGAGTTCATTTATGTGGTATTTGTCAGGATACCGCCAGTGCCATATGGGCTTTCAACCGAACCTATAGTGAGGATCACCTAATTAGCTCCACTAACTCCTTTGTTGTATGTAGTTAGATTAATCTGCGGTGTTCTCCAGGATACCATAAGCTAGCTCATCCACATGCAAACATTGATCTGTACACAAGTTAATGTGACGGATATATCGTCATGCGAGAAGTTTACCGCCGGTGACCGATAGGCTATCAACCAAACCAGTACTAAGGCTTGCCTCATGACCTGTCAGAATGCTGAGAGTTCCAGGGATTCAAGGTCAACTCCCTTCTTTTTTTCAATTGTACTGGGATACTTGCTCGTTATAGTGATAAGAATCACTATTTATTTTGATTTGTTTTTCTTTTCTCTTGAGCAAGGGATATGGAGTGACGATAATCACTATTCTTTGTGCTTTTTGAGATGTGCACTGTAGGGTGTCAAATTTTGAAGTTTTGACATTTTGCAAATTTTTGACGTTTTGCAACTTTGGGATTCTTAGGGAATTGGGTAGGGAGGACGCTTGTCCTTTTGCCAACTCTCGAGCATTCTTGGGGTCATTCGCACGGGGGGATGAGCAAGATAACCGTTTCGCTTATGGTAACCTGGATTATCGTGCAGGTTTCATCCTTCGTTCACACAACTCAAAAATTTTTATGTGTTTTAATTTGTGTTGGGATGTTACGTAACAAGGTGTATTGCAAGTGCAACTCTACCTTCGTAAAATCTGTTTGACTTGATACATTTCATTGCTAAAGAGCAAAATGATGACTGAATCACGAAAAACTCTTGATACATTAAGAGACCACTGACTCTGGTGTGGTAAAGTGCATGATGTTTTGCTGTTTTTGTAAAATGGAACAGTGTGGAACAAGATGGACTAGTAGAACCATGACAGCCTATGGTGCCTTTGACCTATACGACCATGAATATACAATGTATGGATGCAATGCTTGGATGCAGCTATGTATTTTTGTATTTTTGATGGATTGATTTTGGTGAATATGAAGATGAATTGCGAGAAGAACTGTCTATTTGATGAATTTGAATATGCCTAGAAATAAGATGCAAATTTTTGTTGTTTTTGGTGATTTTTGTTGTTTTTGAATTTTCATGATTTTTGACCAAGTGATTATGGAAATCCTTGGAGCGTTTTGGGATTGACCAAGCGATTGTGATAATCCTTGGAGCATTTTGGTTTGACCAAGCGATTGCAAGAATCCTTGGGGCTTTTGGGGTGACCAAGCGATTGCGATAATCCTTGGAGCATTTTGGGGGATTGACCAAGCGATTGTGATAATCCTTGGAGCATTTTGGGGGATTGACCAAGCGATTGCGAGAATCCTTGGAGCATTTTGGGGTGACCAAGCGATTGCGATAATCCTTGGAGCATTTTGGGGGATTGACCAAGCGATTGTGATAATCCTTGGAGCATTTTGGTTTGACCAAGCGATTGCAAGAATCCTTGGGGCTTTCTTTAGATATGAAATGGTCGCAAATGACTGATATTCAAGGGTTCTGTTTCCTTGATACCATCAAGAGAAGCTAACCGGTATGTCCCGGGTCCGATTTTGCTATCAATGACATACGGACCTAACCAATTTGCCGCAAACTTGTCCCTTAGGTGGGATGGCAAACTGGAATTTTGTTGATTTTCCTTCAAAACCAAATCACCAACACGAAAGTCCCGAAGGTGAACTTTCATGTTGTAAGCTTTCTTAAGTCGCTCTTGATAAATGCGTAAATGCTCGAGAGCATTAACGCGTCGTTCGTCAAGCAACGTAAGCTAGTCTAACCGGGCCTGCCGCATAGAATCATCATCTATGAACTCATGCATTGATACGCGCGAGGAAGGAATCTCCAACTCTAGAGGCATGACCGCCTCGGAGCCATACACGAGCGAAAACGGAGTGGCCCCAGTGGGCGTCCGAATGCTAGTGCGATAGGCCCATAGGGCAAGTGGGATTTGAATGTGCCAATCCTTATGACTGTCTGCGACGGTCTTTTTAAGGATGGCAACTAGCATTTTGTTTGACGCCTCTGCTTGTCCATTCGCCTACGGATAATAAGGTGTTGAAAAGCTATGCTGGATCTTGTACTTTGTGGTCAAAGCACGCACATCTTTGTTCTTGAAAGGTGTCCCATTATCCGAGACTATTTTGGATGGAATACCAAAATGACATATGATGTTATGCAAAATGAACTCCACAATGCGGGGTCCTGTCGTAGAGGTAAGCGGAATTGCTTCCACCCACTTGGTGAAGTACTCTATGGCCGTTATGATAAACGTGTGACGACCTGACGACGTAGGGGAGATCTTTCCAATGAGATCAAAGCCCCATTGTGAAAACGGCCAAGCAGACTGGACTGTCTGCAAGGCCTGAGAAGGTACGTGCATTAGATTGGCATGATGTTGACACTTCACGCACTTCTTGACATAGGTGCAACAATCTCGCTCTAAAGATGGCCAATAATAGCCCATGCGAAGAATGCGCTTTGCGATGGCCATTCCACTGAAGTGGCCACCACATGTACCATCGTGCGCTTGGGCGACTGCCCAAGTGGACTCTTGCTGGTCCAAGCAACGAAGGAGGATTCCTTCATAGCTGCGACGATACAAGATGTCTCCTATCAAGACATACTTAGCCACTTTCCGCTTGAGTGCTCGTTTTGCGGCATGAGTCAAATCAAGTGGGAGACTACCTAACTTGAGGTAGTCTCGAATGGGTTAATACCGATCCTGTTGATCGCAACCTCGATAGTATGAACATCCAATCCCTCCTGAAGTTCATCCCTAGCAAATGCTGAATGGGATAGAACCTGCAAGAATAGTATTGTGTTGCTATTAATGGGAGTAGGGGAGAACAAGGACCCCCAGTTGGCGTGTTTCAGATGATCTCGGATTCGAGAGAACCTATCCGAGGATGGTTCAATTTGTATCATGTGGATTCCTGGCGTCGAGTCTAAACTTGCACACTCCATCGTGGATTGCGATAAGGTTTTGACTTGAATGGTTGTCATATCACCAGAAAGGTCCTGCGGAATTAATGACCCCAAGGAGGCCATTGTATCCGCAAAACGGTTTGATGATCGAGGGAGTGCCTCGATGTCATACCACTCAAGTTTTACCAGGAATTTGTCCACAAGGGCTTTATAAGCCTTCAGAACTGGGCATTTGCATTGATATACCCCTTTGACTTGATTGACTATTAACAGCGAATCACCAAAGATGTTCAGTCTTTTGATGTTCATGGCGATTGTTGTCTGAAGACCTAGGAGCAAGGCTTCATACTCTGCGTTGTTGTTGGTGCACGGGAAGTTTAATTTAAATGACAGGGGCATTGGAGCACCCTGCGGTGTGAAGAATACAATTCTCGCACCACCACCTTGCTCACACTTAGAACCATCGAAGAATAGGGTTATGTCGGCCTGTGACTCAGGCTCATCAGAATCTGGCGATTCTGAGACATGAAAGACCCCATCATCGGGTAGTTCTATGACCAGAGGCTGATTGTCTTCAAGAGGAGCCTCTGCTAGTTGATCGGCTATGACTTGTCCTTTGATAGATTTTTGTCCAATAAACTCTATGTCAAATTTCGTCAACAACATGATCCATTTTGCCGTGCGACTACTATGATAAGTACGACTCATCATGTATCGCAATGGATTCTCCTTAGACACAACATACGTAGTGTTGCTCAGCATGTAGTGGCGTAGCTTTTTGGTAGCAAACACCACTGCCAGGCAAAGTTTCTCAACGTATGCATAGTTAAGTTCGTAACTGACCAGAGTGCGGCTAAGATAGTATGTAGCCTGTTCCTTGTGAAGTTCATTCTTCTGGGCTAGCATGGCTCCCAGTGCCACCTCAGTAGTTGAGATGTATAAGTAGAACGGCACTCCTGGCCTAGGTGGTGCCAATACTGGCGGCGAAGCCAAGTATTGTTTGATCTCGTCAAAGGCTGACTGGAACTCGTCATCCCAATGAAATGTAACCCCCTTGTGCAATAATTTGTTCATAGGTCGGCACTTGTCAGATAATTGTGCTATCAAGCGTTTAATCGACACAACCTTTCCTTGCAGACTCCTGAGCTGCTTGATTGTGGTTGGGGGAACCATTTCAAGGATTGCCTTGACTTTCTTTGGGTCCACCTTGATTCCTCGTTTTGAGACTATGAAACCCAAGAGTTTTCCAGATGTGACGCCAAAGACGCACTTCTTGGGGTTTAGTCTGACTTTATGCTCCATGAGGCGATCGAGGATCTTGCTTAAGTCAGCGATATGATTTGAGCGCGTGAGAGACTTGGCTAATAAATCATCCATGTAATCTTCCAAAGTTTTGTGCATGTAATCGTGGAAGATATACGTCATGGAACGTTGGTAGGTGGCACCAGCATTTTTAAGGCCAAAATGCATGACCTTATAACAAAATGTTCCCCAAGGCATTGTGAATGCCGTTTTGAGTTGATCCTCAGGATTGATACGAATTTGATTGTATCCTGAGAAACCATCCATTAGGGAGAGCATTTCATGACCTGCTATAGCGTCTACTAACGCATCGATGCTCGGCAAGGGGAAATCATCCTTAGGACTCACTTTGTTTAAGTCTCGAAAATTGGTGCATATGCGAATCCTCCCGTCGGGCTTCTTGACGGGAACCATGTTGGACAACCATGGCGGATAATCCACGCAGATGACAAACTGTGCATCCAACAGCTTTTGCAATTCGTCTTTGACCATCAAGGCCACTATTGGGTGCATTTTACGTAGTTTTTGCTTTACAGGCTTGATTGTTGGATCAAGCGTTAAATTATGCGTGACTAGCTGCGGGTCTAGTCCTGGCATATCCTTATACGACCATGCAAAAACCTCCTTCTTCTCTTTGAGAAGGGCAATGTATTCGGCTTGCTCTTCGGGGGAAAGACTTACCCCCAGCTTGAGAATCTGTGGATTCATTGGATCTGTGTCGATGTCTACGTCAGTTGTCTCCTCGACTGACATGTGGGATCCGTCCTCCAACTGATGTGGAGTCGGGATCAAATGGATATCATTAGTTGAATTTAGATCTATGTTTGGAACCTCAGGTTCCTCTTCAGCTTGAAAAATATCTTGAGTTGTCCTTGGGGTAAAATGAGGCATTTCACCAAAAGGCCAGTACTCTGTTGGTGATAGGGGTGAATTGACGCGATCCCAGTCGATGGCATCTATGTCGAGATGCAATGACCATGCTGGATCGACCGGATTACGGATGGGTGCGGTCAAATCAATGGAGATCATGTGGATGGAATGAATTTGGTCTCCATTACCGCGGGTATGATAACTTGATTTTTCTAGATATTCCCTATACTCTGGATCTGGCTCTATGGGAACGGGCACGAACGGATCGGCCCTATGTGCCAAATGGAGGACAGGGTCTTCCCTCGGCACTGTTGTTATGATAGGGTCTCGAGGTGGACGGTGCTCATTGTGAATGTGGAGCCATAGATCCAAGATCAGGTCCCACCCTGCTGGGTCGACCCACCATTCATGCCCTAATCGTATGCCCATCTGTCCCATTAGATCTTCATGAGTTAAATCACGATAATGTCGTCGTGCATGTCTGAGATAGTCCATCTCAGTCTCATCTTCTGAGTCACTTTCGGAGATTCAAAAATGTTCATTCTCTTCAGCGACTATTGCTGGTGATGTTGAGGACTCTCCTTGCTCCAATAAGTTAATCTGGTCCCATCGCGGTTGTTCCACTTTTGGTGGAGGGACCTGACTCTCTTGACATTGTGCTAACTCAACTGGAATCTCTAAGGGGAACAGTTTTGAAAAGATGTCCGGACACCATTGATATTCTTTTTGGGGATGGGTATCCGAACTTTCGCCTCTCTTTGGCAAAGGAGAGGGATTACTGCTGTTACCAAGGGTGTTTGGTGACCATGGGAGGTAATCTCCCAATGTAAATTCTGTTTTTGGGTTGGCATAGAGATCTAGTGCCAATCCCCCCTTGTTGCCTATTTCTAGGTCTTGCATATTTTCAACCAAGATGTCCAAGGGCGGGGGGTGGTTGAACCCTATATCGGACTTGTCATATGGCATCTGATATCTTGGTTGGCAAGGGAGATGCATCCCTTGCTCATATCTCGCCTAGCCCGTATCCATGCCAATGGCATTGGCCGAGATATTTGAGGGCAAATTGTGGGTTTGACATATAATTGATGTTTTCAACAAAAGGTTCTTCGTCTGCTTCCTTTTGCTGACATGGTTCAAGACCATGATCAAGGTCCCCATACACAAAATTTGTCTGGTTGGGTGGGTGACCTAGGGGAACAACTATTCCTATGGGAAGGCGAGGTCTTCCCATATCCTGGACTGACTCTAATGCGGGCGTTGCCACAACATTCTGCACTATGTACTCCCCCAGGCCTGTACTAGCCATTTTAACAGTGATTGTTGATATGTCGGAGGGAGGGAACGGGAGTCCTTCCTGAGTCCATTCCATGTTTGGTAGGTTTGGGGTCTTAGCTTCCGTTGTACTGGATATTTCCTCTGTTGATATCATTGAAATTGTGGGCAACCCCTCTTCTAAGGGTTGATCCTCTTCCATGATTTGTTTTCCCTTGTCCTTCTGTGTAGCCATGATGGGTGGCGTTGATGATGAAGGAGCAGATGATGAAGTCTCACCTGGCTGGGGTTTTGGTGATTCGGTCATCAGTGGTGCTTGCGATATTGGACCCTGTTTAGCTGGATTTAATTGGAAATCCAAATGCGTTGAAGGGAGGGTCGACTGAGGCATTAGTTGTACCGCATTGCAATACTTGAAGGGTTCCAGGTCCATTGGGACTACGTGTATTTCACCTTCAAAAGCATACTTTAAGCACTGGTGAGCGATGGAAGGGACACACTTCATGTCCCGAATCCAAGGCCACCCTAGAAGTATATTGTAGGCCATCTCACCTTCCAACACATGGCACAATGTTGGTGTTGTCTTTTGTCCTACCTGGACAGGTAGAACAACCGTGCCGACTATCGAGCATATTGCATCATTGAAGGCTCGCAGTGTGTACGTGGAGGCTGTGATATGAGAGGCTAGCAGCTTCAAATGTTTCAGGATAATATTACTGGACGAGCCAGTATCTACCAACACTCTCTTATACGGGATCCCGTTGATCCGCGCAACAACATGTAGGGGTGGATCAGCCGCGTCATTCGATATTGCTTTGACTTCATCCTCTCTGAAGGTGATGACCGGCTCAGCACATCGTTTTACATGTCCCACGAAGTTGTTGAAAGAATTTACTTCTTGGGGTTGTAATTCGATGGTTTTTAAAATGTCCATAAGAGCTTCTCTATGAGGTGTTGATTGTTGAATAAGCTCGTAAATGGATAGCCTAGCCGATGTGGTCCGCAAACTTTGTGTGAGTTTGGACCGTATCGTGATTTCTGGTCTAGGTGAAGGTGACTGTATAGGGTGTTGTTGAGGCTGTGACGTTGTCGGAACTTCCTTTGTGGCTACCGCAGGGGCAACTGTTGAGTATTTTTTATTCCGCGTCACTATGCTAATCATTCCCACAAATCCTTGCATGGGAAGATTCTGGCGTACTTCATTAACTTGAAGAGGTTTTGCCTGTGTCTCGTGAGCAGGCAAGGGGTCCCACCGTGATCGCCACTGAAAGCATGAGATTCCGAAATAAAGAAAACAGTGTTCAGATGCAATAAAAATAAAAACCAGATTTATACGTGAAATAACACGGATAGAATTAAATTAAAAACAGGAGCACAACCCTTTTTATTAACATAATTCCATTCGGTTACAATAAATATTTTGAATGACATATCCTCAGTTACAACCGATGAACAGTAGTCTCTTTCCGCATGCCCACATGCAAAATAGGCGAGTCAAACTGTATTGTCGCCGCTGGTGTTTAATGAATTTTAGCTTGCTGCTATTCTTCACTATATTCAAAGAAACAATAACAACATTTAATAGCACCTGTTAAATGAAAGCAGAACGTCTGTCTTTAGGAAGCAATGGAAAATGCATGCGAAGGATTATTGAATGTGTGAACGAAATAACTCTATGAAAACCTGCAATTCTCACGGGGAACAACATACATATTCGAAAATAGCATATGTTATAGAATCATAAACTGTTTTAATCATATTTGAAAATAGCATGTATTCTGATAGCATAAGACTTAAGCTATGCTTTAATATATTCGAAAGATACATATTTTAAAACATAAACGTGAGCTATTTTAAAACTTCCGTAAACAGCATATATTAAATTAACGAAAACATGTGCGGGATGCCCAAGCGGGCCGCTCCCGTTAAATCTTGATCTCGGCACCAATCCACTGGGAATGGGCCCGAAATCTCAAAGGAAAGAGGCGTCGTCGAATTGATGGATTAAGGTAATCCAATGCGGGAAATGCAAGTTCAGATGAATACAATCGGATATTCAGTTTAACAGCACTTCGTTGTCTTAACAAAATACTTCGTAGTTTTTTTTTACGTATCGAGCCGGTTATATTTATAGAGGGTTCGGCCTCTGGGAACATTAATGTTCGAAACCCTAAATCCGCAAGGGCCGCTCAGATTTGATCCTTATCGGGTCATTACTAAGCATGGCTCGCACTGACATCGGAAGTTATGAGGCATGGCCTCGGATCGGATATTTCAAAACCGCTCGTCTAATTAATGCTCATCGTTGAATCCGTCGTTCTACAGACCCACGGGGTTTTCTTCGAAAAGGGACATGTAGAGGGTGCCATGTGGCGGTCGTTCCCTAAATAGTTGACTGCATGCCTTTGACTGGTGACGTGTTGGCTCGGGGCCCAAAGTGTCGCGATATCACGACGCTTTGGGCCGGCTTTGGCTCGGGGCCCAAAGTGTCACGATATCGTGACACTTTGGGCGGGCTTTGGCTTGAGGCCCAAAGTGTCGCGATATCACGACACCTTGGGCCCGCTTTGGGTCGGGGCCCAAAGTGTCGCGATATTGCGACACTTTGGGCCCCGACTAAGCGGGCCCAAGGTGTCGTGATATCGCGACACTTTGGGCCCGCTTAGTCGAGGCCCAAAGTGTCGCAATATCGCGACACTTCGGGCCCGCTTTGGGCGGGGGCCCAAAGTGTCGTGATATCGCGACACTTCGGGCCCGCTTGGGCGGGGGCCCAAAGTGTCGTGATATCGCGACACTTCGGGCCCGCTTGGGTCGGGGCCCAAAGTGTCGCGATATCGCAACACTTCGGGCCCGCTCGTCGGGCCCAAAGTGTCGCGATATCGCGACACTCGGGCCCGCGTCGGGCCCAAAGTGTCGCGATATCGCGACACTTCGGGCCCGCTTGGGTCGGGGCCCAAAGTGTCGCGATATCGCGACACTTCGGGCCCGCTTGGGTCGGGGCCCAAAGTGTCGCGATATCGCGACACTTCGGGCCCGCTTTGGGTCGGGGCCCAAAGTGTCGCGATATCGCGACACTTTGGGCCCGCTTGGTTTTTGAAAAAAGGCTTGGCACGGAAGGCTTTGAAGAAGGCTAAGAAGTTTGTTAAAGGCTCTAGAACGACCGAATTTTCTCTGCTCATTTTCTGATCTTCCGAACTGCTGTGCGAGTGGTTAAGACCACTATTTGACCTCTAAGGGCTGCCTTAAAAGCTGTGATATCAATGTGATCAATGTTTGTAATCACTTAATCGAAATGGTGCTATTTTGGTGTCTACAAATAGATGGCATAATGCTCTTCATTTTCTACTTGGTCCAAATTTGTCTCAATTGTAGTGTTAGATACATCAATTTGGATGTGAAATGGAAGTTTCCAATTTGACCTTATAACACGAGGAATAGTCAAATTTTTTTAATGTATCAAATACAATTTGATACTTTTCTATACAATTGAATTTAGAATCTTTAGCTACACATGGGGCTTTCAATTGTACTAAAGTTCTTGATGAAACGATGATAAAAACCAATATGACCCAAAAAAAAACCAACATTTGTTTGAGTTTGAGGTGTAGGTAAGTTTTTAATAATCTGAATATTCTTAGTGTTTTTGCGCTTGCACAACACGCCCCAGTCTGGACTGGGGACCCATTAAAAATTTTGCTTGACTTTTGTTTGCTCCGAGTCTAAAGTTTACTTGCACTCATGCTTCACACTTGCTTGCATTAAATAAGTTTTTGAGCTTGCTTGTATTTGAATGAGATTTCTAAGCTGGTTTGCATTGAATATCTTATGATGAAATGGATTTCAATTGCCTTTCAAAGTATGGATTTTTTCATTTTCGGAGTGTTTTTTAGGGTTTTCCTGAAAAACGTTACTACGAGTAACTGCAACCCTAAAACATACATAACTTTTGCTACAGAGCTCCGTTTGATGTGGTTAAAATGTTGGTGGACATATCTTGAAATTATATTTACAACGATACCAAATTCACATGCTAAGGCTTGATATTTCAGGAAATTTAGATAAAATATCATTTCAGCTGCATTATTTTCATGACAGTCCACAAGCTTAAAATGATTATATTTATCGATTCATGATGAATTTTTAAGTTATATTAGCTGTTTTGGATACCCATTTGGAAATTTTATAAGAATATAAAATTGTGTTAAATTTTGGGCACTTTTATTGTTTACCTATTTTTTCACGCTACGTGAATTTGGGAGCAAGAAATTTGTGCCCTGGAATAAGCTTGATCCACGCAATTCCCTCCAAAAATATGAATATTTGCTAAGTATGAATTTGTGGACTCTTGGAAATATTAAATTTTGGCCTAGCATGTAGAACCAATTTCCTTTCCAAAATGTGCTCTGTTTTGCTCGCTCTACGTTGCGTCAAAATTTGGTCAAACAAGGCAAAATGTAAAAAGTGAAGAGTGGGATAGAACCAAAGATCTAAAATTGAGGACTTCCAAAAATATTTAATTTTTCCCTAGAGATATGCAACCAAAGATCCAAAGAGGTAAATATTTTCTAAATATGAAGTTGCGGACTCTTGGAAATATTTAATTTTGGCCTAGCGGTGTAGAACCAATTTCCTTTCCAAAATGTGCTTTGATACGCTCGTGCTCTAGGCCGTGTCAAAACTAGTCAAATAAGGCAAAATGTAAAAAGTGGAGTGTGGGAAAGAACCAAAGATCTAAAGTTGCGGACTTCCAAAAATATTTAATTTTGCCCTATAAGGATAGAACCAAAGATTTAATTTTTGCTTAAGTATGAAGTTGCGAACTCTTGGAAATATTTAATTTTGGCCTAGCGGCATAGAACCAATTTCCTTTCCAAAATGTGCTCTTATCCGCTCATGCAATATTTAATTTTGCCTTAGTAGGATAGAACCAAAGATTTAATTTTTGCTTGAGTATGAAGTTGCAGACTCTTGGAAACATTAAATTTTGCCCTAGCGGGATGGAACCAAATATCCAAGATATGCTCAAGATTGTGGATTCCCTGAAAAAGATTAAATTTTCTTTATAATATTTTGGTTTGGCCAAGGTTGTGGATTTTTGGAAAATATTTATTTCATACTAATCCCGACCTAGAGCATGTTCTATCGCGCGATTGAAAAGGAAGGCATTGGAGTTGAATTTTAAATATAATTTTGCCCTAAAATTAAAACAGCGAACCTTAGATATTACAAAATGATAAAAATGATAAAATTAAAAAATTTAAACCTTAGAAAAATTAAAAATAATTAAAATTAATAGTATTATTAAAGTTTTAACCTTTATTTTTTTATTTCTTTTTGCAAAAATTTTTGTTGGTCTCATTAAACACGACACACATCATGGAGGACATTAAAACACAGTGCAAGATTGGCAAGTGCAACCGTACAAGGTGGAAAAAATGGAAAATTAATGATCAACCTAGATTTTGTGGGATAATGAAAAATTAATGAAGCATGGTCATTCCAGAGTTCCTGAGCATCGTGCAATTTGAAAATTGATGAAGTGCGATTGTTGCAGGGCTCACTACAGACAAAGACATCATGATGCATTGACAAAGTAGTGCACATTCAATGGAAGCATTGTCATAGTATGACAAGAATTTTAATTTTAGGAAGTCCATCCCAGAATCGAAGGAAAATTAATTGCAAGATGTAATTCTAGGTGAAGGCAAGAATTGTATAAATAGTGGCTTACAGGTTGGATACAATGTCAAAAAACCATCTATTAGCTGGCCTCTTTAGTCCTTTTGCTTTCTCTTTGTAGTTGGATATTTTTTGAACCAAGTTGCTAATGTTTTATGAGCTCTGCTCTTTGTAATCCAACAAAGTGGATGAACTTGAAAGAATGTATTCAATGATTATCTCTTAATATAAAGGCATTGATATTTGTTGTGTGTAATATGTGTATGCTAATGGTGGTTGCAATTAGTTCTTTTTATAGTGCATTTTCCCTCTAAATATCGCACCATCTCAGATCTAAGGTTGTGTGACTACTCGTCGAGTCGATATTGGTTTAAATTTGGATTTATTGCTTTACCGGATCTGAGCTAGAGTTTCAGGTTAGTATCGATTTATTTTATTTTATTGTCTCTCACCCTTCAACATTTGACTTTTATTTGAAACTCTTTATATTAGGAGTAGATTAGTATTCATTTGAAGCATTGAATCTATGTTCTATAACATATCATCAGATTTTATATGGCTTCAATATAATCATTGCATTCATCTATGCGATATATCCTTAAATGCAATGAACAATACTATATGGACAATAGTTGTTTACATGGATTAATATTTAATTTTGTTGAAAGTTTTGAATATATGTAATTCATGAATGTAGAGATATCTATGTTGTAGAATCAATTTCATTCAATCAAGAATTTCATTTTCAAGCTTTGTATCATGAAATTTATATTTTTTAAGCATAACCAGTAAAGGCCCCTTAAAAGGAACAGTTATCATCAACCTCTGAGTCTATCCAAACTGACCAAGACCTGGCATACCTAAACCTTGGTGGAAATACATTTCCATTTAAAGAGGTAACAAATCCCTTTTCCAATTATGTTGACATACCCTTGATAATGTGTCATTTGCACACTCAATAGAACTGGTGCTAGAAGGAGGGTCGATTATGCTTTTCTTGGTTCATTGTTTACATCATACATCTTGACTGTCAAAGTTAGTACCAAAGGTCCATTAATGGTAGCTCTTGCTCCATGGATAGTAGGAAGTAGCTCTTTGGACATACCTGGGCCTGCACATGAAAAACCTAATTATTTTGAAAGATATCTTCTCCAGTATAGGCATGATGAAATGAGATTAGCTGAAGAACATATTCAAGCATACAAAGACACCATAATCCGTTTAAAAATTATGCATGAAGATGTTACCTGTAGAATGTTTCCATACACATTAGATAATTTTGGTTGTGATTGGTTTATCAACTTACCTTTAGGCTCTATCACTTCTTGAGCTCAACTAGAAGTAACATTTCTCAGCCATTTTAGAAAACATGTTGACCCAGTTATAATATACCATCAATTTGCCTCTACTCATAGAGAACCTAATGAATCCTCGAGACTATTCAATGATAGATTTCATAAGTTATACACTATACTGGTGACACCTTACATCCTTATAGAGTAAGTACCCATCTAGATGTACTTTGGAGCCTTGGACCCATTAACTTCCATGTTTTTGAGGAGAGTTCCTCAAATTACATCCTTACCCAAAGCATATAGTGAGGTAGTAACATTTGAACAACAATTGATTTCTCAAGGTTTTGGTGTGGGTCAATTACCATCACTTAGACAACCTAGAACCTATAATAAAATACAACAAATGAACCAAGCTCTTGCACAATGCCTTCCCATGGTGAACCCTTCTTTAGGAGTTATGTATCCCAACCAATATCAACCTTTCAATGTGGTACCCTTGAGTTAAATGAGATCTAATGTGAGCAATCAACATGGTGACACTGACTGTCTAGATGTTAGAACTACTTTAGATACTATCCAGAAAGAGATGAAAGTTTTGGAGTCAACACCCATCAATGAGGATTGTAGGAATCAAGTTAATCAAAATGCAGGGATAGCCTTATTTTTAGAAACATATGAACCCTCAAAAGTGGGTGAAGATGAACCTGAAGAGTGCTTGAAAGAAGAGGTGTAAGCTCACCAACAATTTCAAAGAGATAATAATCATATTCCTCAGATTAATGGTAGATAACCATTGACTTCCTTCACACTTCCCAAAAACACTTTCATCCTACCTGATGTGCATGAAGTCGAAATCCCTGCTACACATAATGATATTACAATACTTCTGAAGCTAGAAGTCAATATGCCATTACCACAAACAAAGAATATCTTAGAAAAAAATAGTTCTAAATATGAAATTGTTGAAGCCATCAAGGAAACTGAGGTAAACATTCTTTTATTTGAGGTAGCTCAATCAATTTATTAGAAGGATTTGTTACTTAAAAATGAAGAGACTAAAAGAATTGTTGATACTCAGGTGGTTATACACAAAGAAAGGATAGAATCCCCACCTCCATTATTGACTACTAGAATTACTTGTCAAATTTTATATAACTGTATTGTGGATTAAAGAGCTTTTGGTAAAGCAATTTATTGTTTTGAGTTATTTTGGGTGTGTTGTTTTTGCTTCTTTTTATTGTTGTTGTAGCTGTGAATTTTCCTGCTAGTTTTATTTATTTTATTTTCATTTTCAATCTGCTTTATGCTAATATTCACATAGTTTTTGTCTTCAATGTTGGTTTATTTCATGCTTCTCTTTGTGTTGGTTTGAATCATCCAAGTATAACCTTCTTGTGGTTACTCTAAGTTGGAAGGTTTTTGCATAATTTGGGGGTGAAATTTCCCATGTGGAGCTCATTGAAGCTATAATTAGCTTAACTAGTTGTTTGAAGTCTACTAATTATTTGGGATGAAGCAAATGAATCTAAAAGTAATGCAAAATGATGTTGCAGATCCACATTGAAAATACACTTTAAGGAAAGTTCAAGTTTAGGAGAAATTAAACCATCATGGTTTAGTATTATATTGTAAAGTCTATTCAAGTGTTTACCATCCTAATTGCCATGGTTATCCCCAACCCAGAAGCAGAACCTAGTGCTTATTAAAAAAATTTGGTATAAAAAAATGAGAGAATTTATGTTCAAACAAAAAAATAAAATAAAAGTTTTGAGTTCTTGGGTGATTCAGAAAACCTCTACCGGGGCTATGAATGCCCGACTGGAATTAGAGTAAGGTCTAGAGTGGGATTAGAGATAACTCCATCGGGGCTACAAATGCCCGACTGGCAATGGAGCAATGTCAAAGCAAATTGGTGACATGTCTACTCGTGTGACAAACCCTGTCATAAGTAGACCAATATTCACTCAGGGGTAAACTAGGCTAATTTCCAAACCATGGTGGCAAATTTTAACTGATTCTGGAAATAAAATGAATTCACATGCACACACCTTTGCTAAGACAAAATGGAGTGTTGCTTTTAGATAAAATTGCGTAAACCCAACCTTGGATGGATACCAATTTTTGAGCAGAGTCACCATTTGTTGTTGCACTTGCACAACATGCCCCGGTCTAGACTAGGACCCATTAAAAATTTTGCTTGACTTTTGTTTGCTCCGAGTCTAAAGTTTACTTGCACTCATGCTTCACACTTACTTGCATTAAATAAGTTCTTTAGCTTGCTTGTATTTTAATGAGCTTTCCAAGTTGATTTACATTGAATATATTATGATGAAATGGATTTCAATTGTCTTTCAAAGTCTAAATTTTATTATTTTTGGAGTGCTTTTTGGGTTTTCTTGAAAAATGTCACTATTGGTAACTGCAACCCTAAAACAAACATAACTTTTGCTACATAGCTGTGTTTCATGTGCTTCAAATCCTGGTGGAAATATTTTAAAATTATATTTACAATGGTACAAAATTTGAATGCTAAGGCTTGATATTTCAATAAATTTAGATAAAATATCATGTCAGCTACATTATTTTCATGTGACAGTCTACAATATTAAAATGATGTTATCTCTTTATCCATGATGAATTTTTAAGTTATCTTAGTTTTTTTGGATACCCATTTAGCCATTTTATAATCATGGAAAAATTCATCAAACTCTGGATACTTTTATTTTTACCTATTTTTCAAGCTACATGAATTCGGGATTAAGAAATCCATGGCCTTGAACAAGCTTGCTCCATGCAATTCCCTCAAAAAATCTGAATATTTTCTAAGTATGAAGTTGTAGACTCTCGAAAATATTTAATTTTGACCTAGCACATAGAACCAATTTCATTTCCAAAATGTTCCTCGATTTGGTCGTGCTCTACGTCGCGTCAAAATTGGTCAAACAAGGTAAAATGTAAAAAGTGAAGAGTGGGATAGAACCAAAGATCCGAAGTAGTGGAATTCCAAAAATATTTAATTTTTCCCTAGCGGGATGGAACCAAAGATCCAAAGAAGCGAATATTTTCTAAGTATGAAGTTGCAGACTCTTGGAAATATTTAATTTTGGCCTAGAGCATGTTCTATCCCGCAATTGAAAAGGAAGGCATTGGAGTTGAATTTTAAATATAATTTTTGCCCTAAAATTAAAAGAGTGAACCTTAGAGGTTAAAAAATGATAATAATTTAAAAATTTAAAAATTTAAACCTTAGAAAAAATAAAAATAATTAAAATTAATAGTATTATTAAAGTTTTAACCTTAGTTTTTTTTTTTGCAAAATATTTTGTTGGTGGTCTCATTAAATATGACGCATGTCATGGAGGACATGAAAACTCAATGCAACCTTGGAAATTTGAACCGTACAAGATGGAATATAAGGAAAACTAATGATCAACCCAAATTTTGCAAGATAATAAAAATTAATGAAGCATGGTCATTCCAAAGTTCCTGAGCATTGTGCAATTTGAAAATTGATGAAGAGCAGTTGTTGCAGGGCTCACTACAGACAAATACATCATGATGCATTGATGAAGTAGTGCATATTCAATGGAAGCATGGCCACAGTATGGCAAGAATTTTAATTTCAAGAAGTCCATCTCGAAATTAGAGGAAAAGTAATTGCAAGATGTAATGCTAGGTGAAGGTAATAATTGTATAAATAGTGGCTCACAGGCCAGATACAGTGTCGAAAAACCATCTATTAGCTAGCATATTTAGTCATTTTGCTTTCTCTTCGTAGTTGGATATTTTTTGAACCAAGTAGCTATTATTTTCTAATCTCTCCTCTTTGTAATCCATCAAAGTGGATGAACCTGAAAGAATGTATTCAATTATTATCTTTTTATATAAAGGCTTTGAGATTTGTTGTGTGTAATCTGCACATGCTGATGGTGGTTGCACTCAGTTATTTTTATAGTCCATTTTCCCTCTGAATATCACACCATCTCGGATCTAAGGTTGTGTTACTACTGGTTGAGTCGAGATTGGTTTAAATTTGGGTTTATTACTTTACCGAATCTGAGCTGGGTTTATTACTTTTATTTGAAAATATTTAGATTAGGAGTATATTAGTATTCATTTGAAGCATTGAAGTTATATTTTATAACATATCATAAGATTTTATATAGCTTCAATATAATAATTGCTTTCATCTATGCGAAAAATCCTTAAATGCAATGAACAATACTATATGGACAATCGTTTTTTACATGGCTTAATATTTAAATTTGTTGTCCATTTTTATTCTAATTAATTCATCAATGTAGAGATATCTATGCTGTAGAATCAATTTCATTTAGTCAAGCATTTTATTTTCAAGAATTGTACTAGGAAATTTATATTTTTTAAGCATAACCAATAAAGGCTCCTTAAAAGGAATAATTATCATCAACCTCTGAGTCTATCCACACCGACCAAGACCTAGCATACCTAAACATTGGGGGAAGGACATTTCCCTTTCAAGAGGGAAAATATCTCTATTCCGAGTACGTTGACATACTCTTGATAATGTGTCATTTGTACCCTCAAAAGAACTGGCACTAGAAGGAGGGTCGATTATACTTTTCTTGGTTCATTTTTTACATCATACATATTTACTGTCAAAGTTAGTACCAAAGGTCCATTAATGGTAGCTCTTACGCCATGGATGGTAGGAAGTAGCTCTTTGGAAAAACCTAGACCTGCACATGATATACCTAATTATTTTGAGATATATCTTCCCCAATATAGGCATGATGAAATGAGATTAGCTGAAGAACATATTCAATTATATAGAGACACCATAATTCATTTACAAATTATGCATGAAGATGTTACCTATAGAATATTTACATACACATTTCATAATTTTTCTTACAATTGGTATATCAGCTTACCTTTAGGATCTATCACTTCCTGAGCTCAACTGGAAGCAATATTTCTTAGTCATTTTAGAAAACTTGTTGACCCAGTTATGATATACCATCAATTTTCCTCTGCTCGTAGAGAACCTAATGAATCCTTGAGACTATTCAATGATAGGTTTCATAATTTATACACTAGGCTAATGATACATTGCGTCCTTACAGAAGAAGCAACCATACAGATGTACTTTGGAGCCTTGGACCCATGAAATTCCATGTTTTTTAGGAGAGTTCCTCAAATCACATCCTTACCCAAAGTATATAGTGAAGCAGTAACATTTGAACAACAATTGATTTCTCAAGGCTTTGGTGTGGGTAAATTACCATCACTTGGACAACCTAGAACCTACAATCAGATATGAAAAATGAACCAAGATCTTGCACAACACCTTCCTATGGTGAACCATTTTTTAGGAGTTATGTATCCCAACCAATATCAACCTTTTAATGTAGCATCCTTGAGTTAAATGAGGTCTAATGTGAGAAATCAACATGATGAAACTGACTATTCATATGTTAGGACTACTTTAGATACTGTCCAAAAAGAGATGAAAGTTTTGGAGTCAATACCCACCAATGAGGATTGTAGGAATCAAGTTAATAAAAATGTAGGGACAACCTTAGTTTTAGAAACATATGAACCCTCAAAAGTGGATGAATATGAACCTGAAAAGTGCTTGAAAGAAGAGGTGCAAGATCAACAGTTTCAAAGAGATAATAATCATATTCCTCATATTAATGGTAGAGAACAATTGACTTCGTTTGCACTTCCCCAAAAAAATTCCATCCCACCTGATGTGCATGAAATCAAAAACCATGCTTCACATAAGGATCCTACAATGCCTCTGCAACTAGAAGTCAATATGTCATTACTACAAACAAATAATATATTAGAATAAAGTAGTTCTAAATATGAAATTGTTGAAGTCATCAAGGAAACTGAGGCAAATATTATTTCATTTGAGGTAGCTCAATCGATTGATCAGAAGGATTTGTTACTTGAAAAGGAAGAGACTAAAAGGATTGTTGATACTCATGTGGTTATATACAAAGAAAGGATAGAATACCCACCTCCATTATTGACTACTAGAATTACTGGTCAAAGTTTACATAATTACCTTGTGGATTAAAGTGCTTCTGGTAAAGCAATTTACTATTTTGAGTTCTTTTGGGTGTGTTATTTTTGCTTCTTTTTATTTATGTTGTAGCTACGAGTTTTCTTGCTAGTTTTATTTATTTTATTTTTATTTCTAGTTTGCTTTATGCTAGTTTTCACATAGTTGTATTCAATGTTGGTTTAGTTCATGCTTCTCTCTTAGTTAGTTTGAATAATCCAAGTGTAACTTGCTTGTGGTTGCTCTAAGCTGGAAGGTTTTTGCACAATTTGGGGTGAAATGTCTCATGCGGAGCTCATTGAAGCTGAAAATTGGCTTAACCAGTTGTTTGAAGTCTACTCATTATTGAGGATGAAGTAGATGAATTTGAAAGTAATGCAAAATGATGTTGCAGCTCCACATTGAAAACACACTTTAAATAAAGTTCCAGGTCAGGAGAAATGAAACCATAATGGTTTAGTATTATTGTAAAGTCTATTCAAGTTTTTAGCCTCCTAATTTCCATGGTAATACCCAACCCAGAAGCAAAACCTAGTGCTTATTGAAAAATTTTGGTATAAAAAATGAGAGAATTTATGTTCAAAAAAAAAGAAAAGGTTTCAAGTGCTTGGGTGATTCAGACAACCTCTATCGAGGTTATGAATGCCTAACTGGTAGTAGAGCAAGTTCTATATTGGGATTATAGATAACTCCGTCGGTGCTACATACACCTGACTAGCAATGGAGCAATGTCCAAACAAATTGGTGACATGTCTACCCGTGTGACAAAACCTATCATAAGTAGACCAATATTCACTCAGGGGTAAACTAGGCTAATTCCCAAACCATGGTGGAAAATTTTAACTAATTATAGAAACAAAATGAATTCACATCCACACACCTTTTCTAAAACAAAATAGAATGTTGCTTTTAGAGAAAATTGCCTAGACCCAACCTTGGATAGATGCCAATTTTTGGTTTTGCTAGTCTTGAAGTTTCATTGTTTTTAGAGAAGGATTCCTTTATTTCCCAAAATGCTCAGGAGTATTTTCTAGTAGAGTCGTCATTTATTGTTGCGCTTGCACAAAACGCTCGTTTGGACTGGGGACCCATTAAAATTTTTGCATGAATTTTGTTTGCTCTGAGTCTAAAGTTTACTTGCACTCATGCTTCACACTTGCTTGTCTTAAATAAGTTATTGAGTTTTCTTGTATTTGAATGAGCTTTCCATGTTAGTTTGCATTGAATATCTTATGATGAAATGGACTTTAATTACCTTTCAAATTCTAATTTTATTTTTTGGAGTGATTTTTGGATTTTCCTAAAAAATGTCACTATTGGTAACTACAACCCTAAAAGAAAATTAACTTTTGCAACAGAGCTCCGTTTTATGTGGTTCAAAGCCTGGTGGAAAGATCTTGAAATTATATTTACAACAGTACCAAATTCACATTCTAAGGCTTGATATTTTTGTAAATTTAGATGAAATATTATTTTTGCTGCATTATTTTCATGTGACAGTCCACAAACTTAAAATGATTGTATATCTCGATATGTGATGAATTTTTAAGTTATATCATATTTTTTGGATACTCATTTGGCCATTTTATAAGCATGGAAAATTTCATAAAATTCTGGGCACTTTGATTTTTTACCTATTTTTCAAGCTACGTGAATTTGGGAGCAAGAAATCCGCGGTCTTGAACAAGCTTGATCCATGCAATTCCATCCAAAAATATGAATATTTGCTAAGTATGAAGTTGCGGACTCTTGGAAATATTTAATTTTGACCTAGCCGCAACCAATTTCCTTTCCAAAATGTGCTCTGAACCACTCGTGCTCTACGCCACGTCAAATTTGGTCAAACATGACAAAATGTAAAAAGTGGAGAGCGGGATAAAACCAAATATCAAAAGTTGTAGACTTATGAAAATATTTAATTTTTCCCTAGAAGGATAGAACCAAAAATTCAATTTTTTCTTAAGTATGAAGTTGCGGACTCTTGGAAATATTTAATTTTGGCGTAGCGACTTAGAACCAATTTTCTTTCCAAAATGTGCTCTGATCCGCCCGTGCTCTACGCCGCGTCAAAATTGGTCAAACAAGGCAAAATGTAAAAGGTGGAGAACCGGATAGAACCAAATATCTAAAGTTGTATACTTTCAAAAATATTTATTTTTTCCCTAGTGGGATAGAACCAAAGATTTAATTTTTGCTTAAATATGAAGTTGCAGACTCTTGAAAACACTTAATTTTGCCCTAGCGGAATAGAACCAAAGATCCAAGATATGCTCAAGATTGCAGATTTTTGAAAAATATTAAATTTGCTTTATAATATTTTGGTTTTGCCAAGGTTGTGGATTTTTGAAAAATATTTATTTCATACTAGTCCCAGCCTAGAGCATGTTCTATCCCGCGATTGAAAAGGAAGGCATTGGAGTTGAATTTTAAATATTATTTTTGCCCTAAAATTAAAATAGCAAACCTTAAATATTAAAAAATGATAATAATTAAAAAATTAAAAAAATTAAACATTAGAAAAATTAAAATTAATAGTATTATTAAAGTTTTAACCTTTGTTTTTTTTAATGTTTGCAGAAATTTTTGTTGGTGGTCTCATTAAATATGATGCACGTCATGGAGGACATGGAAACTCAGTGTAAGCTTGGCAAGTGCAACCATACAATGTGGAAGACAAGGAAAACTAATGATCAACCCAGATTTTGCAGGATAAGGAAGAATTAATGAAGCATGGTCATTCCAGAGTTTCTGAGCATCGTGCAATTTGAAAATTGATGAAGTGCAGTTGTTGCAGGGCTCACTGTAGACAAAGACATCATGACACATTGAAGAAATAGTACACATTTAATAGAAGCATGGCCACAGTATGGCAGGAATTTTAATTTTAGAAAGTCCATCCCAAAACTAGAGGAAAATTAATTGCAAGATGTAATGTTTGGTGAAGGTAAAATTTGTATAAATAGTGGCTCACATGTCGTATACAGGGTCGAAAAACCATCTATTAGCTGGCCTCTTTAGTATTTTTTCTTTCTCTTCATAGTTGTATGGTTTTTGAGCCAAGTTTCTATTGTTTTCTAAGCTCTGTGCTTTGTAATCTATCAAAGTGGATGAACCTGAAAGAATGTATTCAACAATTATCTTTTAATACAAAGGCTTTGAGATTTGTTATGTGTAATTTGTGCATGTTGATGGTGGTTGCACTCAATTCTTTTCATAGTCCATTATCCCTCTGAAGATCTCACCATCTCGTATCTAAGGTTGTGTGACTATTTTTCAGGTCGATATTGGTTTAAATTTGGGTTTATTGCTTTATCGTATCTGAGCTAGAGTTTCAAGGCAGTATAGATTTGTTTTCTTTAATTGCCTCTCAGCCTTCAACTTTTGAATTTTATTTGAAACTCTTTATATTAGGAGTAGATTAGTATTAATTTAAAGTATTGAAGCTATGTTCTATAAGATTCTATATAGCTTTAATATAATCATTGCTTTCATCTATGCGACATATCCTTAAATGCAATGAACAATATTATATGGAAAATAATTGATTACATGGCTTAATATTTAACTTTTTTGTCCATTTTGATTCTACTTAATTCATGAATGTAGAGATATCTATGCTATAGAATCAATTTCAATGAGTGAGACATTTTATTTTCAAGCATTGTACCAAGAAATTTATATTTTTTAAGCATAACGAGTAAAGGCACCTTAAAAGAAATATTTATCATCAACCTCTGAGTCTATCTGCACTGACCAAGACCTAGAGTACCCAAACCTTAGGGGAAAGACATTTTCCTTTCAAGAGGGAACAAATCCCTATTCCAAGTATGTTGGCATGCCCTTGATAATGTATCATTTGCATGGTCAACACTTAGGATCTACTTGTACTCCTCTAGATGAGATATGGTATCTAAGAACAATATCTTCATCCATCATCATAAAACATTTCTCATGGTTTAGGGCCAAATTGTATGTTTCACAGTGGTTTAATACTTTGTCAATATTTTCTAGAGTTTCATCAAAAGTTTTATCGCGCACTTCAAAATCATTCATGTAGATTTCAACACAAACATTGGACAAGTCAAATAAAATAGTAAGAATAACTCATTGGAAAGTTATTGGGGTATTTCAAAGTCAAGAAAATAAAACTTGATAAGCAAAAGTTCCCCATGTGCAAGTGAATTTTTTTTTTCTCTTGATCTTCAGGTGTGACCAAAATTTGATTTTTTCCACTAAATCCATCAAGAAAATAAAAATATTTTTTCCCAATGAGTGTATCTAAACTTGATCTATAAATGGTAGCATAAACTATTTTTTGTGTATAAATTTAGTTAGTTATTTATAATCAACACACATTTTCCATTTTTTTTTGGAATAATAACCAATGGGGAAACCCATTGACTACCAAAAATAGGGTAGGTGAATCTTACTTCTAAAATTCTTTTAATATCATCCTTAACAATATCATGTAGAGTAGAATTAATTCTCCTTTGTGGTTTTCGTATAGGTTTAATATTCTCTAAATATATACGATGAGTACATATGTCCCAATGAATTCCTATCATATCTTTATATTTCCATGCAAAAGCATTGGTATTTTGGCTCGGTACATCAAACAATTTTGCTTCCTGGTCATTAGTAAACCAACAATTAATATTTAAAAACTATCATGGTTATATTTTTATTTGATTTGTATCAAGATGTATTGAATTAATTCCTTCAAAATTGCTTACAATGAATTAAGAGGGCAAATATTTTACATAAGAGAATGGAAAATTCTAGTGTCTTTATCAAAATCAATTCTTAAAGGAATTAACTTTGATAAAGTGCAATAAAAATATGAGAGAAAATGATGATGCCATCAATGTGTCAAATTAAAGGAACTATATTGTATTGAAATGGGTGACAAATATTCAGGTTCTTATTCTTCATCATTCCATAGTAATCAATTAATAGTAATTGGTTCATATTCAATCCCTATAGCATACAATTTATTGATCAAAACAATCTATTCTTTAAAAATAACCCTTTACAATTCTTCTACATGATCCTTTACAACTATGGTGGCAAAATTTGAAATGTTCTCTTCATTTTTCTCATTCAATTTAGGAAACCATAATTTAATAGAAAAAATGATTGAAGGATTTGTAGGAGGATGTAAGAAGATTTTCTTTGAGTCAATTGCATTATAAATGGTCATATCTCCTTACCTACAATCAATAGAAGTGGCTATCGTAGAAATCCAAGGTCCTCCTAGAATTATAGGGTAACCATTCATAGTAGTTTGGGGTTGTAATACTAGAAAATCAACTAGATATTCCTATGGTGAAATCATCACAGGAATATTTTCTATTATTCCTTCTAGTTTAGTAACTGACCTATCAACCATTTCTAATATTGTAAACATAGTATTTAGGTTATTTAATTGTAATTTTTGCATTGTATTCTTTGTCATAACATTAAAATTTACGCCTAGGGTCAATCAAATCATTAGATATTTGAACTGATCCTATGGTTAGTATGACTATTGTGATTCTTGGGTCACCATACTTAGGTGGAATAAGTTTTCCTGCAAGTAAGTCCGCTAATTTTCCATCTACTTGTATAGTTTTAAGATATGCTTTTTCTTTCTTCCTTGTTTCTTACTATACATCTCCTAAATAGTGTTATTAATCATTTATACATCTTTAATATCTTGTAGCAAAGGGATCATAATATTTAAATGTTTTAATTCCTTTACAAAATCTAATTTTGAATATGTTCCTTTTTATATCTCAAATTTTTTAGGATATCGTACTTTTTACAATAAAAGTAAATTTTCTTGAGGGAGGCTTTCTTTTTATTTTCCTTTTTTTGGATCTCATTGTTTTTGTTTTGGTGTAGATAAGTCTTCTTATTTATTATCATCAACTCCTATTTCTATAATTATATATAGAGTGGATTCAAGAAGTGTTTTTCCTAAATGCAAAATATATAGAGGTTGCCAATCTAGTATTATTAGGATTATATCTTCTAATTCAACCATATAGATAGAGGTTGCCTATCTAGTATTATTAGGATTGGCCACAAGTTGAGTCAAAAGTGGAGGTTATTTTACTTATAGTTATTGTTGTCATCCTTGAGGAAAATTTTGGATAGAAGCAGGTAATAAACCTTGAATTTTATTTTGATATCATGTTTCCCTTAGTACGGTTGATGTTGTTGCACCCATTGTTATACCTACCTTTGTGGGTGCAACCATGGGGTTTTTTATTGATTCTATTGTTGATTCATCCATTCAAGTTGAGACCACTCTTAATATGATGCCCATGGTGGTTGATCCCAAGGTTGTTGAGGTGGCTCTGAAGTAGACCATGGCATAGACCAAGGATTATTTCTCCAATTTGTGGAAAATTAAGGAGCATTCTGATTTGGGTATTAAGGAAAATTACCCCTTTGTCTTTATCCTACAAAATTGAGTTCTTCTATAGGTTGAGACTACTTTTCCTTAATGTTTTTTAATCCAAACAAATGACATTGGTCTGTAGGATGTTTATTTTCACAAATGCTACATATAGTAGATATGGAAGTCTTATTCAAAGCATATTTATAAATAGCATGCTTCTTTTTACATCTTAGGTAATAGATAGCTAAAGGTTTAGTAGATTTATTCTTTTGTATTCATTTTATCTAATATCACATTAAGATGCACTAGAATATCGGTTTTAAGGTTGGAAAAGTCTTCCATTTATTCTTTCAAGTCATTTCCATTGATATCAGTGTCATCTATGTCTTGTAAGGGAATAATTTTCATAGATTTCTATGATTTCTTGAAACTCAAGTATAGTTGCATCTCCTTTCCTATAAGATCCAATACCTCTCTTGGTTCATCTTGTAATCCTCTCAAGAATATGGTTTTGGTAAGTTCTAGTTTGACACCTCCACATCTATTATAAATAAAGGAAAATCTATCTAGTTAATCTTCTAAAGTTTCATATTCCTCTTGATTCATTATAAATAATTCATCCTTACTATTCTTTACTTAATAGTATTCTTGGTAATTTTTTCAAAAATACTCTTTCCATTTCACCTTAGTTTTATATTGAATAAGCTGCTACACTCATGAACCATCGTAGGATAGAGTCTTTTAGAGTGGAATAAAATAATTGAAGTTTTTAATTGTCATTTGTAGTCATAATTTTGGCATACAACCTTAAACTTAAATAGAAACTTATCAGGATCCTTGGATGAAACTCCCCTAAAAGTGGGTAATACAAATAATGAGATGACTTTCATGGGACCTACTTGGTTAGGATCTAATCAAATAGGATATTGGAAAATTTTGACAAGTGTACTAGTTTCACCAATATGGAGCACATTACTCTCTCTTTTAGGTTTTCTTGTAAGTCTACCATTATACATTCCCAACAATAAGTATAGATTTTTAGATATTTTTGAATTGATCTAATCATATAGATTTGTTAGGGGTAGATGGTGTTGAACTAACATTTTTTTCTTCTTGCAATTCTCCCTCAAGAGATATTATACTTCCTACAACTTATGAATGTGATTCAAGTTTAGAATTTTTAGGAATTTTGAATTCATGCAACTCAAGTATAGGTTCAACCTATCATTATGGATATCACCTTCTTGTGGCTTGTGGGAAGTTTGATCTAATGAATATACCTATTTTATATTTGAACATATTCATACATCTTATTTTTGAAAAACTCCTATTCTAGTTTCCTAATGTCTGAGATACAATTCTAGATAATGCAACTATTTTCATGCAATTGTTTTTTTTATTTTTCAAAAATTAAAAAAATACTTTAGGGGTTTTAATCTACACAAATTTACAAGAAAACAATTAACATTGAATGACTTATTTGTTATCTAACAATGTCAATTTTCTCCCTAAAAATGGTGCCAAAAATTAATGAGTGTCATTAATGCTCTTACTTTAATTTATTTTGTCAATCCAGGGTGATGTCCTAAGGTTGTATACGATAGAGATCTTAGAATTACAACTTAGATATCAAGACTGTAGACTATCCTAGGAAAATTAAGAATAACAATGTCTTTGCAATATAAAGGAAACTATACTAAGTTGCACACTTTGTACTAAATGAAATACCATCTAATTATAAAAATAAGCCAACAAAAATTGAAAGACCTTCTGTTAATTTTGACCTAAATGAAATCTAATTTATGCTAACAGAAAGACAAAAATTAAATGTTGTAATTGAAACTATTTTAGCAGAATTGGAAGTACAATAATTAACTAAAACTAACAAGCTAAAATTAAATATAACATAAAAATTTTGAAAAGAGGGGATAAACAAAGGAAAATAGGATTCAAGAGTAGGGGAGAAACAAAATCTGAAAATAGAAATTCAATGATAGAAATGAGAAGAATGAGGAGAATAATAAGAATAGCATCTTTGCAATAAAATAGAAGAATCTAATCTACAAAAAAAACATAAATTAAAATAGATAAAAACTGAAGTAAATAGGCTAATATTATGCTGCTAAAAATGAAATACATAAAAAAATAATAATTAAAAATTTGCAACTACTTCTAGTAGACCTTCCAATATTCCAAAGAGTGGGCCCTTGTTCTGATAATTAGTAGAAGGAAACAAGTTTTAACAAAAAATAAGCTATCCTACAAAGTCAATAATTTCATGCAAGATACATGAAACAATCAAGTTTGAGATAAATTACTATGCTTTACTAAATTCTTCTAGAGTTCGTAAAAACTACTACTTTTCCATTAAATTTCCACTAACTTTGCACAATGGGAATACAATAATATTTATAATTATATTTTCTAACTTATTGTCCTATGAACGAGGGTTAAATCAAGAAACAATCTATCTTTCTTTGATTACATAATCCTATTATAAAATCTGACTAATCAGAATTAAGACATCAGGTGAAATTATATGAGCCTCCCTATTTCTATACCTCCATTCATCATTGATTTCCTTGAAATAGAACTAGGACAAATCCATGTTGAATTTGAAGCTTCTATATCATCATTTCCAACTTGCAATCTCCTCCAATTATGTTATATTTTTGGTATAGGTTGACTATAGGTGCTCCGAAGCATATGGCAGTTTGTTTACTTTATGTGAAATCTCCATCTAATGGTTGATTGGTTTATTTTAAAATCAGGTACTTGACTCACCTCCTTGACCATGCATTGAGAAGGTTGTTTGACTACTCTTTTTGGTGTGCTTTCTTTGTTTACCACAAACCTATAGTTTTTTGCTCGGATGATCCATAGTTTTTCTTGCAATTCTATTTACAATATTATGATGATCTTATGCTTGTGTAGAATACATAGCCTTGCACCAGATCACTACAACAACGTAAGAAATGGATGGAAGATAGTCTATGAAACACATCAAATCATTAGATTCTCATATCCACAAACTTGTCAATAAATTCTAATACATTTATTCTATGCTTTTTCAAGCTGAAATCATACAAATTAATCTTAAAAATACACAAAACTTAGTCTAAACAATAATTAAATATTTTCTACAATTTGCTATATCAACATTAATATTAACACAAATAATAATCAAAATACTTGGAAAATACTATAGTATTTAAATAAAAGTAGGCAAAAATATATGAAATGTTCTTGAAATAATGAGATATTTTATGGTCTCATCAGTTGGAGTTCATTGATCTACAAAGGAAGTAGATCAACTCAAGTCATTATGCAAGTAGTACTAAGACATAATAGCATGGAGCTATGGTGACCTCTAGATTTATGATAAGGAGATAATTGAGCATACTAGTGAGCTAACACCTGAAGCCAATCTATTTAGGTAGATAGGCTAGTTAATCCCATAATAGAAGCAATGAAACTTGTTGGTCCGACTTTTATACACACCCTATGAAGAATGAGCATGAAAATCTGATAACACTTATACGGGATAAATCCCACTCACTTTAGGATCTAGCTAGTTATTCAAGGTGTGAGTTACAGAGTTGGGTCGAATGTCTATTCACTCTTTTTCGCTTCTGGAATAGTTTTCAATATGGACTGTCTGTTACCTTACAACGGGCTCACTAAACTTGTTCAGTAATGTTTAGAAGTTGTCACTTGTTGACAATCGGATTTAAAATTAATTCTTTGATCTAGCTCTTATGGGTCAGCAGATTTAAATAAATGATAAATTTAAAAGAAAATAAAAATGGATCATTTCACGGTAAAACAAAGAGAGTAGGGTAGGGCAGAAAGAGAAGTCTATCAAACTTAGCTATAAAACAAAACTACCAATTTTATTTATACTATCAGCTTCACAATAGAACAAATCAAAGAAGAAAGTGTCCAGCTTTCTAAGATCACTTTCTACTAAGAGCATAAGGCAGAGATGGAACAGATCTGAAAAAAAATCATAAACAGAAGGGGAAGTCCGTTAAAATTGGTATTTCTCACCAGCAGCATAGCTCACACAGTGAGGACAGAGCAATTAGAACAAACTTGAACTTTAAATCTATGATTTTCCCTAGCATACAATAGAACAAATGAAGCCTAACAACATATTTAATCTTGATAACACAGATTTACAGCATATATTTAATAAAATTTAAATAAAAGGATAACAAAAGAAGATGAACTTATCACAATCTGCAAAAGATTAGGCTCCTGGCCATGCTATCACAGAAAACAAAAGCACATCAACTCCAAGTCCAAAAATAAAATATTTAACAAGATTTGCAAGAAATTGCTTCAATAGCATTTTATTTCTAAGTCTCCGCCCCCTGCGATTACATTCAGAAGAAGTATTTATAGACTCAAGACAGACCCTAATATTTTTAGAAATATCTTCTTCTAAAACCTTAAATCTTATCATCTTAAACCCTAGTACCCGGGTTTTACAATATAAGCCCTTTTAAAATAAAGTTCGGATAAAACTTAACCATTCTGCAAATTAGTGCAGTCACTTGCCATAAAGATGACCCTTCCAGCTGCCTTTCCATGTTTGGTATGAATTTCTCTTCATGACTTAGCTTCTTTTTCACTTTGATTTCTCTTTGTTTCTTCTTTGCCTTGGACCCGTCGTGATTTCGCGAAATCGCGACGGTCCGTACGCCTCGGGAACTTTTGCCCTCTGATGGCAGCGAAAATGCGACATGTCATGATTTCACGACATGTCGTGAAATCACGCCTCCTTCTAGCCTTCGACAACTTTCTCCCCTTTATGGCCATGAAAATGCGACATGTCACGATTTCATGACATGTCACGAAATCGCGACCCTTTTCTCTCAACTGGCAACTTTCTACTTCCACGCAGCGAAAACACGACATGTCACGATTTCACGACATGTCACGAAATCGTGCCCTTCTCATGCCTTAGGCATTTTTCCTCTGGATCCCGCCATGAAACCGTGACATGTCACGATTTCACGACATGCCACGAAATCGCGACGGTCCGTACGCCTTGGTTCTCCATTTTCTGTCGTGTCACGATTTCGTGACACCTTCCTTCCATAGGCACTTCTTGCTTTTCTTTGTCGCGATTTCGTGACGTCGCGATTTCGTGACATGTCGCGAAATCGTGACCTGTTTTCGACTTGCTTCCTTTTTGCCTCCACCTGCCGCGAAAATGTGACATGTCACGATTTCGCGACATGTCGCGAAATCGCGACCTCTTTCATGCCTTAGCTTCTTCTTCACTCCTGCTGCCGCGAAAATGCGACATGTCACGATTTCGCGACATGTCACGAAATCGCGACGTTCCGTACGATCTTGCTTTCTCTCTCCAGACTGGTCGCGATATCGCGACATTTCCAAAAATGGAAAGTGTCGCGATATTGTGACATTTCCAAAAATGGAAAGTGTCGTGATATCGCTACATTTTTGGGACTTAGCTGATTTTTTCAAAACCTGTCGCGATATCGCGACATTTCCAAAAATGGAAGTGTCGCGATATCGCGACATTTCCAAAAATAGAAAGTTTTGATTTTCAATGAATTCATCTATCTGGAATCTGCATTTTTTCATACCGGTGAAATATTTTCCTTAATCAGCAATGATTCTAACATTTGCAAAATGAAATCTGAAATAAAACAAAGCCAGATGCAAATAAAAGCACAACTTAAAAAGGAGGCAAGAAAATTTGGAATTTAAAACCTAAAAAACATCAAGAGGGTCCTTACTGCAAAATGAAAGCTCAAAATTTTCAAAGGGTGGAAATTCATTTTTCAGTGGGGGTGTGTTGCTTCTCAACAAATGGCGATATCTATGGGTAAAATAGTAGCATTATTTTAGAACCCAGGACTCTAGTTTCAAAACAACATAGACCATGTATCTTGTCTTGCCACAGATATTCTTCAAAATAAATTGACTACTAACTGATAGTTGTTAAAATTTCCCAAGGACATACTAGGTTGAATCATTTAAGGAAGATTTCTGATGTGCAATTACAAGCGTATAAAACTTTCTTCAAGAATTACTCGGGCCTTCGAATGTTGAACTCCGGATTGATCGACTTTTCTAGATTGTAAAAAGGGGAAACCGAGTAGAGCTCTGTTTACTAGTTTACCCTTTTACAAATCTCCGACATAGTTACCCTTTAGATTTACACGATCCAGATTTACAACTGTAAGGTAGAATCTACAACTTGGTAGAAGAAAAACATCTTTTGAAGTCTTGGCTGTCTCTTTGATTACATAACCCTTTTTTTTTCTCTTTTTTTTTTTATATATATTGAAAATAACAGAGTGCCAATTCTATGTTGTCTGCTCAACTTTCATCTCTTTCTTTTGATAAACATCAACATCTGAAAAGCCTTAGAAAGAATAACAATTTTTTTTTAATATTTCATCAATCTGGAACTGCTTCAGCCTGGGCACTGATAGCCTTTGTGGATACTCAAATAATTACATGAATCATAGTCCCCTCTTATGACCAACTTTTCTTGGATTTCCTAGGAGTTTCTCCAATCAAACAGCATAGCAGTTTCTTTATAATTAAAACAACTGTGGCAAGTAAGACACAAAATCCAATCATCCTTCCACTGTTGTTCTGACTAAAAAAATAGTTCCACTGTTCAGTTCAAACAGACTATCTCACAATTATGATAATGAACACTGGATTCTGGACTCAGAATAAAACACTTTTTAGAAGGCTGACTTTTTCATTGATGCTCAAGCAAAGGTTAAAGAACAGAATTCTTAAAATGAAATAAACTGTACAGACTTCCAAGGATAAACACAGACCTTTCAAACAAAATTAAACAAAATAAAACTGTACAGGCACCAAAGGAAATAAAACTGAAGGGTTATTTACAAAGGAAATAAAATAAAACTGTACAAGCAGCAAAGGAAATAAAACTGCAGGGTTATTTACAAAGGAAATAAAATAAAACTGTACAAGCAGCAAAGGAAATAAAACTACAGGGTTATTTACAAAGGAAATAAAATACAGAACTTCAAAATAGACTAAAACTGCACAGACAATTAGGATTAAACAAAACAAAAAAAACACTGCACAGACAACTAGGATTAAAAACAAACTAAAATAAACAACATTGTACTGACAACTAAGAAGTTATTTACAATGTATACACATGTTACAACTTCTTTGTGACTCATTCAAATGATACATTGGACGAAACAACCAAGAAATAATGTTTTAAGTATTGACCATTAACGGGGAGGTCCAAAAAATTACCATCGAGGTCTTGTAAATGAAATGCATTACTACCCAGAATCTCAGCAATCTGGTAGGGGCCTATCCACGATGGTCGCAACTTTGTATGCTTACCCTTATTTTCATGGGCCTTGTCCCATAGAAGCACCAGTGTCCGCCATCGAAAGCTTTCACTTTGGCCCTCTTGTCAAACTAGTGCTTGACGGTTTCTTAGTGTCGACTGAAGTGTTCCAGGGCTTGGAGTCTTTCATCCTACAAATTAGTTAGATCTAAAACACGGGCTTCAGCATCCGCTTGATCCTCAAAATAGTCTAAGACAAATTGGTAAGTAGGTAACTTCAGAGAGATGGGAACAATTGGCTGGGTACCATAAAATAAAGCAAAAGGGGAAGTTTTAAGAGCCACTTTATATTTTATCCGGTCAGCCCAAAGTGCATATTTCAATAATGTATGCCACTGCCTGGGTTTGTCTGCTGCAGATTTCTTAATGGCATTCATTAAATTCTTGTTTGTGGACTCAGCTAGTCCATTGCCTTGGGGATAATAGTTGGATGAAAATCTGATAACTATCCCCATATGGTATGCCCATTATGCAAACTCCAATGATTGGAAGGCTGGCCCATTATCACACACCAAATTCAGAGGAACCCCAAACCTAGTTATGACATTTGACTCTAGAAATTCAATCACTTCATGAGCTGTACTTCTTGTGGTGGCTACTGCTTCGACCCATCTTGTGCAGTAATCAGTAGCTGTTAGAACATACTTATGCCCTGTTGAAGAATTTGGATTAATCACTCCCACAAAATCAAGTCCCCATTGCATAAAATATTTATTTATTACAACAGGTTGCAATGGTAAAGCCCGGTTGGCCTCTTTGGCTGCAAAATTTTGGCACTAATGGCAGGTTCTTACATGCTGATGTGCATCTTTAAATAGTGTAGGCCAGTAATAGCCTGCTCTCAATATTTTATGCGTAGTAGCAGATCCTGATGAATGCCCTGCCCCTAACTTTTCATGAAAACTAGACATGACTTCATTGACTTCACTCGGAGAAATGCATCTTAAGAAAATGCCAGCATAATTTTCTCTTAACAAATTACCTGCTTTGAGGAGATAATGAGCAGCTTTCAGTTTTAATGCTCTCCTTTGGGTTCTATTCAAGTGAGACGGGCAAACTCCAAATTGCAGCAAATGAATAATATCTCCATACCAGCCATCAGATTCAGAATTTAACTAATTAATTTCTTCCCGTACAGGTACTTCGGCAATGTGTCGGGACAAACCAAGTCCTCTCGATCAATTTTGCGAGCCGAATCTCTAAGTCATATTCTTGCAGCCTTGTAACCCAATTACCTCTTAGTTCACCCAACTCATTCTGACTTAATAGGTACTTAACAGCTGGGTCTGGAACTATAGCATGAATTATGCTTCTTAGTATGTAGTGTCTGAACTGCTTAACTTCTCTCACCAAGGCATAAGCTTGTTTGTCTAAACGAGAATATTTTAGCTCAGCCCCTTTTAAATTGGTACTCTTGAAAGCAATTGGATGTTCCCCAGTTTCTCTCCGTTGGGTCAAAACTGCAGCAAGTGTGTGTTCAGAAGAAAAGGTGTATAGATAAAAATCTGCACTAAAATCTAGGCTTACTAGAACTGGTGCTTGTTTGATGGCGGTCTTGATTTCTTGGAAAGCTGTCTTAGCTTCTGTGGTCCAAAAAATCTGAGCAGTTTGCTTTAGCATGTCATTGAGTGGCTTGACTATCTCTACAAAACCGGAGATGAACTTCCTGACAAAGTTAATTTTTCCAAAGAAGGACCTCAACTCCTTCTTGGAGTTGGGGAATGGTATGCCGGATATGGCTTCAACTCTATCCGGATCCATGGAAATGCCATATTTTGTGACCAAGTGCCCAAGGAGCTTTCCTTATGTTACACCAAAAATGCACTTCTTCGGATTCAAAGAAATGTCGAACTCCCTACATTTGTTAAACACAGACTCCAAGTGTTTTACATGGTCAAACCGAGATTTAGAGAAGACTATTAAATCATCCATGTAAACAACAATGCATTTACCCATAAGGCCCTTGAAGGCATGATCCATTGCTCATTGAAATGTAGCTCCGACATTTATTAATCCAAATGGCATCCTCTTGTAAGCAAAAGTTCCCCACTTAGTTGTAAAAGCAGTTTTCATTATATCTTCCTTCTCAACCAATATCTGATTATACCCTAAGAAACCTTCCAGGAAAGACATCATCTCTGAACCATTGACAATCTGTAGCACCTCATCCATGGAAGGCAGAGGGTAATTATCTTTTTCAGATGCCTTGTTTAAATTTTTAAAATCCACACATAGGCGGATCTCTCCATTTTTCTTTCTGATTGGCACCAGATTGGCCACCTAAGTAGAATGCCTGATGGGAAAAATAATGGTGGCACTCAATAGTTTTTTCACCTCTTTCTGGATGAGGGGCTCTAACAGAGCATTGACATGCCTCTGTTTTTGTCGGAAAGGTTTGCAGAATTCTTTTAAAGGTATAATATGAGTGTAAACTTTAGGATCAAATACCTTTAAGTCTTTATATGACCAGGCCATAACATCCTTGGACCTGTGAAGAAAATCGATCATACTTCCTTTTATTTTTGGATCATAGTTCTTAGCCAACTTGATGTGCCTGGGATCTTCTTTAGTCCCTATGTTCAGGTTCTCAGTCTCACTATCTGTGGCACCCACATAATCCTCAGAATTCACCTTTTGCTTGATTTTTTCAACATCAAAGAGCCGCTCCAGCTCCACCATCCCTTTTGGAATTTTGTTGTCTTTCAACCTCATTATTCCCCTGTCATCATCTAACTACTCCAACAGAGTATCCCTTTGGCCCTCATCGATTATAGCATTTTCAAATGTGTTAGTACTCTGCAAAAAGTTTACAATCTATTGATCATCAGAGAAAACCTGAAAATTATCTATATTATTTGGGACTGAAGGACAAGGGACTAACTCAATTGAAAACTTGTTCCATTTAAAATCTTCTAGTGGTTTTAAACTTGCGGCTGAAGAAGCCAAGACATCTGCACGGGAATTCTGCTCTCTGGGTATGTGTGTCAGATTAAAAGCATCAAACTCTTCTACAAGATCCCAAGTCCGATGTTTGTATCCTTTTAAATAAGATGCTTTACACTGGAATTTACCCTTGACTTGATTAGCCACCAATTTTGAATCAGTAAAAACTTGAATATTTCTTGCTCCTTTGTCCAAAGCAAATTTCAAACCTAATACCAGAGCTTCATACTCTGCTAAATTATTTGTACAAGGGAACTATAGGCGGTAAGACATAAAATATGTCTGACTTTCAGGCCCTTTAAGGACTGCCCCTATGCCAGAACCCTTCTTAGACCTAGCCCCATCCACATGAAGCGTCCAGACTTCATTACTATGAACAAGATGGGCTTTATTAAACTTCTCATTTTGTCCCGTTGTTAAATTATAAACTCCAATATCTACCTCCATAATATTTACAGTCTCATTCTCTGCATTGTATTTAGTAATTGTATGCTTGTACCTGGGTTCTCTTTCAACCCATAATTGATTTGCCACTCCTTTCCATGACAACCACATATGTGAAAAATCTGTTGCCAAGTATCCGTTCAGAGATCTCGACCAATCCCTGCTCAAAAGCATCTCGTACCTCATGGGGATATCCACAACCTGGATTTCAATTTTATGTTGAGCCCTTGGCTCAGATGCTAATTGGATATGAATATTTTGAAGTTCTCCCACTACTTTAACCTCTGATTTGTCCAATTGGAAAACTCTCATTTCAGACTTCATTGGGGTCAGACCCAACTGCTGACAAATGGCCAAAGGCATAACATTAGCAGATGCACCCGAATCTATCAAACAATTGTGTAAGTTCTTCCCAAAAATACGAATAGTCAATAAAAAGGGGGGAACTTTAGTTTTCTCTTTGTACATGGCTACATTGGCGTTTGCCATCTTCTTTCCTTTGTCCACAAGTTTAGTAGTAGGGCCAGAGTATGTTTTTATCAGGTTGTCCCTCTGCTCTAAAATTTGGGCCAACTCATGAAGAGTAATGTTGGCCTTGATCTTTTTCATGTCCTCCACTATGTTATATCCTTTATTAAGTGGAGGGACAAAAGCATCTGGTCCTCTCAGATTTCCTCCTTTGGGTGGAGATGGATTATTACTTGGAGAGGGGTCTGGAGGAACATTGTGAGAGTTGTTAGGAGGGGTTGATGTAGTATTAGGCTCTGGATTCCTGTTTCTCAGGTTGTAGTTATCCCTTCTGTACTATTGGAAATCCTGTACCTCATCCATAGGCATTTCAACTACATTCTCAGATTCATCCAGGAAAGTGAAAGAATCCAAGACCATAGCTGCATTGTGGCTGGATGAACTTGGGCCATCAGCAGTTCTTTGATTTTTAGGAGAGATCAAATCCCCAGACAAAGCTTCAAATGCATTACAAAATTCCAGACAATCCAACTCCCCATGCTGAGAAGTAGCATGTATTCTGCACTAGTTAGGCAGAGCTAAATTGCAAATATTCACATCATGAGCTTTACCCTTGTAATATTTATTAGGTTCATATGGGGACCGGTTGAATCTGTTCGGTTGATATGAATACCTGTTTGAGTTGTCCCTAGTAGAAACGTGCCTTTTAAAACTCAAAAAATCATTGGCCAGCTTCTGAACTATCTTTGATACTTCTTCAACTCTTGCATTGTCAGCCTCTTTGCCTAGGTTTTGTACATTCTCAACAGGTGCTACAGCCAATGGATTTGCTGATGGTAGAGTCTAACAAACTGGTAACATCATTTGATGGGGTATGGGATTGAACACAAGGGCAACT
Source organism: Wollemia nobilis (assembly GCA_028583015.1). Lineage (NCBI taxonomy): Eukaryota > Viridiplantae > Streptophyta > Pinopsida > Araucariales > Araucariaceae > Wollemia > Wollemia nobilis. Next base: position 1,430,699 of record JAQPPZ010000415.1, read on the forward strand.
TGTGTAACCAAAGGAATTTGCTGAGCATTTAAAGGTTGGGGTCCCAACTGTCTTTCCGGAATCAAATCTTCTTTATAAGCTTCTGTCAAATTAGTAACAGTGGGTTCTCTCTTCAAGAAGACAGAGGTCATTGGATCCAGAGAGTTTCTAAAGATCTCTAATGCCAGGTCTACATTCGGTACATAATACCCAATAAGTCTACCATAAGCTTTCTAGAATCTAACATTATAAGATCTAATAGATTCACTTAATTCTCTTTTGATATCAGAAAACTGCTGGTACAATATACTAGGATCTATCACTTCACCGAACTATGACACAAAAACCTTTTCTAAGTCATTCTAGCTGGTGACAAAATCATTAGTGAGGTTTAGAAACCAATCATAAGCTCCCTCCTAGAGGGTGAACGGGAACAGTCTGCAAACAACATCTTCATGCTGTACATTTAATAATTTCAAAGCATTCTTGAATGCAACCAGATGTTCTTTTGTTGTCCTTGTCCCATCATGTTTATATCTAGGGAGATATCTTTCCGGATTTCTAGGCAGGTCATGGGCTATACCCAAAATATTCAAAGCAGTGGAACCCAACCAATTTGCCATTACTACTTGGTTGACGATGATATTCTGAGTTGTGGTTGGAGTAACTATCAGTGGTGATAAAACTATTTGAGATAGAGACTTGGCCCTTCTGAGGCTACTTCTTCTCGGAGTTTCTTATTTAGGCACAAGGAGCTCTTCGGCTCTGGGGTGGGACCTTGTTACCCTATATGTAGAATCCAGCTTTTCACAAGCACTTACAACCTTACAATCCTTAACAGAGTACTGAACTTGAGGTCTTCTTTTTTGGCAATCTTAAAATATTGTACTGACAATTTACAATACTGATCGGATTTTAGTGGCCCTCCTTCTAGCACCATTTTTAAATGTTGGTGTTAAGTTCCGCTGTTCAGGAAAAAAAATTCAAACAACAAAATTTTAAAGGCAGAGGAGGAAGGAAAATTGGCTACCAGACTTTGGATAAAATACAGCATTTGTCAAGTACCACATACAGTCAGATTTCTCAACTCAAGCGCACTAAGAACGTAAGTTCAGGCCCTCCTTCTAGCGTCATTTTTAAATGTTGGTCCAAATTTTATACACACCCTATGAAGAATGAGCATGAAACTCTGATAACACTTATACGGGATAAATCCCACTCACTTTAGGATCTAGCTGGTTATCCAAGGTGTGAGTTACAGAGTTGGGTCGAATGTCTATTCACTCTTTTTCACTTCTGGAATAGTTTTCAATATGGACTATCTATTACCTTACAACGGGCTCACTGAACTTGTTCAGTAATGTTTAGAAGTTGTCACTTTCTGATAATCAGATTTAAAATTAATTCTTTGATCTAGCTCTTATGGGTCAGCAGATTTAAATAAATGACAAATTTGAAAGAAAATAAAAATAGATCATTTCACGATAAAACAAAGAGAGTAGGGTAGGGCAGAAAGAGAAGTCTATCAAACTTAGCTGTAAAACAAAACTACTAATTTTATTTATACTATCAGCTTCACAATAGAACAAATCAAAGAAGAAAGTGTCCAGATTTCTAAGATCACTTTCTACTAAGAGCATAAGGCAGAGATGGAACAGATCTAAAAAAAAATCATAAACAGAATGGGAAGTCCGTTAAAATTGGTATTTCTCACCAGCAGCATAGCTCACACATAGTGAGGACAGAGCAATTAGAATAAACTTGAACCTTAAATCCGTGATTTTTCCTAGCATACAATAGAACAAATGAAGCCTAACAGCATATTTAATCTTGATAACACAGATTTACAGCATATATTTAATAAACTTTAAAGAAACGGATAACAAAAGAAGATGAACTTATCACAATCTGCAAAAGATTAGGCTCCTGGCCATGCTATCATAGAAAACAAAAGCACATCAACTCCAAGTCCAGAAATAAAATATTTAACAAGATTTGCAAGAAATTGCTTCAATAGCCTTTTATTTCTAAGTCTCCACCCCCTACGATTACATTCAGAAGAAGTATTTATAGACTCAGGACAGACCCTGATCTTTTTAGAAATATCTTCTTCTAAAACCTTAAATCTTATCATCTTAAACCCTAGTACTTGAGTTTTACAATATAAGCCCTTTTAAAATAAAGTTCGGATAAAACTTAACCATTCTGCAAATCAGTGCAGTCACTTGCCATAAATGGAGAAGACAGAATTCGAATGCCACTTGCATTCACCCGCAACTGTGAGTAAATGCCCTCATTAATTCCCTCGGGTAATCTAGATGAGTCACCACTTCTCTGACATTTCATCTCCGCAGAGCCATCCCTGAGTCAAAAATGTCTTTCGACCATTAATTTTGCCATAAATTTTCATTAAATGCATCCATCGGAAAATTTCGGTAACTAAGTGTAGATATTTTCATTTTCCGAACAATTCTCGACATACTCCATTAAATGGGCAGCTTCTTAGTTATCGTAAAGTCTCTTTGCGACCAGATCTGTAAAATTTGGATGAAATAGCAATTCTCGGCATCTCTCATTTCAATATGGCTGTCTTCGATTAATTTGCACTTAACTTTGTCTTTATGGCTATTTCTCTGTTATCATGTAAGTGTCAGATGGCTTCCTGCATGAAATACAAACAAGGATTAGCATTTTAAAATTATTAAATCAAGACCTTAAATATTAAAATGAAACCCTAAAGTTCATTTGCATGCTTGCTTTCTTTTGACATGTGTCAAAAAAAAAATCATGACACGTGTCCTTGCTTCCAGCTGCCTTTCCATGTTTGGGCTGTCTTCCTATCAAGGCCGCAAAAACGTGACATGTCACGATTTCGCGACATGTCACGAAAGACGACCCTTCCTGCACCTTTGCAACTCTCTCTTCATGTGTCGCGATTTCGCGACCTTTACTCCGCCCTGGGCTTTCTTTTTCGTTGTGTCGCGATTTCGCGACGTCGCGATTTCGTGACACCTATCTTCCTTAGGTACTTCTTTCGCTTTGTTTCTGGCGGGCCTTGGTTATTTCTTTCCCCCCTTTCAGATTGTGTCACGATTTCGTGACTTTCTTTTGCCTTGGCAACTTTCTTCTTAGCTTGCAGCAAAAATGCGACATGTCGCGATTTCACGACATGTTGCGAAATCGTGCCCTGCTTTGGCCGTCAGCACTTTTGCCTCCATCTATCGTGAAAATGCGACATGTCACAATTTCACGACATGTCACGAAATCGCGACCTTTTTCATGCCTTAGCTTCTTTTTCACTTTGATTTCTCTTTGTTTCTTCTTTGCCTTGGACCCGTCGCGATTTCGCGACATGTCCGTACGCCTCGGGAACTTTTGCCCTCTGATGGTAGCGAAAACAAATGTCGCAAAATTGCGCCTCCTTCTAGCCTTTGGCAACTTTCTCCCCTTTATGGCCGCGAAAATGCGACATGTCATGATTTCGCGACATGTCGCGAAATCGTGACCCTTTTCTCTCAACTGGCAACTTTCCACTTCCACACAGAAAATGTGACATGTCGCGAAATCGCGCCCTTCTCATGCCTTAGGCGCTTTTCCTCTGGATCCCACCGCGAAACCGTGACATGTCGCGATTTCGTGACATGTCGCGAAATCGCGACGGTCCGTACGCCTTGGGTCTCCCTTTTCTACTGTGTCGCGGTTTCGCGACACCTTCCTTCCATAGGCACTTCTTGCTTTTCTTTGTCGTGATTTCACGACGTTGCAATTTCGCGACATGTCGTGAAATCGCGACATGTTTCCGACTTGCTTCCTTTTTGCCTCCACCTGCTACGAAAATGCAACATGTCACGATTTCGCGACATGTCGCGAAATCGCGACCTCTTTCATGCCTTAGCTTCTTCTTCACTCCTTCTGCCATGAAAATGTGACATGTCGCGATTTCGTGACGTTCCGTATGATCTTGCTTTCTCTCTTCAGACTGGTAGCGATATCGCGACATTTCCAAAAATGGAAAGTGTCGTGATATCGCTACGTTTTTGGGACTTAGCTGATTTTTTTCAAAACCTGTCGCGATATCGCGACATTTCCAAAAATGGAAGTGTCGTGATATCGCGACATTTCCAAAAATGGAAAGTTTTGATTTTCAATGAATTCATCTATCTAGAATCTGCATTTTTTCATATCGGTGAAATATTTTCCTTAATCAGCAATGATTCTAACATTTGCAAAATGAAATCTGAAATAAAACAAAGCCAGATGCAAATAAAAGCACAACTTAAAAAGGAGGCAAGCAAATTTGGAATTTAAAACCTGGAAAACATCAAGAGGGTCCTTACTGCAAAATGAAAGCTCAAAATTTTCAAAGGGTGGAAATTCATTTTTCAGTGGGGGTGTGTTGCTTCTCAACAAAACTTGAACTTCTTAAATTATTGAATGCCAAAATCATATATCTAATCAAAAATTCTATATGGGTGGTCAATTTGGTGCTAGTAAGGAAGAAAAATGGAGATATTTACCATTGAAGGATAATTATCCCTTACCCTAAATTGATCATATCTAGCTAATAGTAGCAGAAGCAAAAATATGTTTTCCTCTAGATATTTTTTTAGGGTATAATCAAATATGGGTCAAATATAAATATTAATATAAAATAGCTTTTACTACCAAATGGGGGATATTTGTATATCAAAGGATGCCATTTGGCCTATCTAATGTTGAGCCTACCTTCTAGCATGTGTTGGACTTAATTTTTGATGAATTTGTCAACAAAATCATCTTGATCTATTTAAAATACATGAAAGTCATCACTCATAGCAAGCAACAACACTTGGAGCACCTAGAGATGATTTTTTAGAAATGTCGCTAGTTTGAAATATCACTTAACCCAAAGAAATCAACTTTTGGTATGCATGAAAGAAAACTCTTATGATGCATTATCTCTTAATAAAGGAATGTCCAATGATCCAGAAATGATTCCAACTATTTTAGCTCTTCCATTCCCCCTTAGTAAGAAAGCTCTACAATCATTTTTTGGAAAAATTAATTTTGTCTAAAAAATTTTGTCTAACTTTGCATAGATAGCCAAACCCATGATAAAGATAATAAAGAAGAACAAAGCATTTGAATGGACTTCTGAAAGAAAAAATATTTTGAATAGAACAAAAAAGCCATCACAAGATCTTTGATCTTGATCAACCTAGATTTTAGCAAATATTTTATCTTATATGCATACGGGTCTAAAGATAACTATATCACTATCTTGACTAAAAATGTTGGTGAGAAAGAGGAACACCCAATGTTTTTATTAAGTCAAAAATTCCATGATTATCAAAAGAACTATTTTATAAAATGATAGGTGTTCGTTGTCATGAAATCTCTAAAACTTATAGGCATTTAGATGATAGAAATTTTATCCTTTAGGGAGAACCAGGAGAAAAAAGAGTTTGATGGATCACAAAAACATAGCAATATGAAATTGAGAAACACACTTCCAATATGGTAAGAGCTATAGCTTTATGTCAATATTTTACAGCCACCTTAGAGCAAAACTATAGCATGTGGATTGAAAGCAATGTGAGAGGATATCCCAAAATTGAGCAACACCTAGAAGAACCTAAATAGGTGAATAAAATAATAAGATATTTTCAAATGGGAAGGTATCTTAAAGAGTTGAATGCCTCACAAAGATACAAATATAGGTTATAGGCTTTGAAGTATATCTTGTTGCTATATGGACTATACAAAAATAATTGTGATGGGGTTCTCCTTCGTTGCATAATACCGAAACAAGTGGAGAAAGTATTAACTAAGTTTCACTCAATATTTTTTGAAGGATACTAATTGGGACAAATGATGGCTACCAAAATTCTTAGAGCTAGATACTATTGGCCTACCATCTTCATGGATTCATTCAAAGCAACAAGATCTTGTAAAAAGTGTTAATGATTCATTGGAAGAAACATAAATGGACCGCTACCACTACAATAAATCATAGTAGAGGAGCCTTTTTGGCAATGGGGTTTAGACTTCATTGGGATTATATATATAAATTTATTAATAGACCACAAATACATTTTTATAGCAAAAAATTATTTCACTCATTGGACTGAAGCATTAGCCACAAAATTGGTCAGTTAGGACACATTAATTGAGTTGCTAGAAAATTTTAATAACAAGGTTTGGCATCCTAGATGTGTTGGTGTATGACAACAAGTTTGCTTTCATAGAAGTAAAATTTAATTATTTACTAACAAATATGGTATCTAAGTGAATATATTTTCCAATTACTATCCACAGGGGAATGGGTTGGTTGAATCAACCAATAAAAATGTATTAAATATTATTAAGAGGACTATTGATGAAAATAAGAAGAGTTGGCACCTCTTACTCAACCAAGCATTATGGAAAGAATTAATTATAGTAAAAAATCATTAAAGGCTTTGCCTTATTCACTAGTCTATGGTAAGGAGGTTATTCTCCCATTGCATATTGAGCTACTAGAAATGAATTTGATATCCCAAGCAAAACTCCTTGATATGGAAGTGATGGAAACTTAAATATCATAGATGCTACTATTAGAGAAACAGAGCGAAAAGGCCTATAAAAATTTCCAAAGTAATTCGGGCACAATGAAATGATGGTTCAATAAGAAAATTATATTTTGATATTAGCAAGTTGGTGACCTTATTCTCAAAATGGAGGAGGACAAATCAAAGCAAGGGAACCACCAAATATTTGATTCATTTTGATTTGGACCATATCATATCACCACCAAATGAGAGTGTAATGCATATGATCTGTCAAATGGTACTAGCTAGATTTTTTCGATACCAATAAATAGCCACCATTTAAAATTATTTGTGTAGGGTGTCACCACGCTTTTTATTATATGTACATAGAAATACATAAAATAAATAAGCAAAAACTAATTAGAAGTAGATTGGCCACAACCAGAATTAGTTGATGTCGTTTTATATTCTTGTGCATTCATTCATAAAAGGACTATAATAGCCAAAATCTAACTAACATGCAAGATATTCCACATGATTTTATGAAACATGAAATATGACCATAGAGGAAATCAAATGCAAAGTTCAACTATCGTAATAACTACAAAAGAGCTAGTAAAGTACCCATAAGGTGAACACTTTAGCAAAAAAATTATTTTACGAAAGTACTAAAGAGGAAGATTGTTGAGTTAACAATCTATCTTGAGATAAAGCTACATAACTAGTGATCAAAATGATTCACAAAATTACTAAATAAATAAATACACAAGTGCAAGTTGACCAGTAATAGCTAGCAATGTGAGAACACCTATTAACTCTCAAAAGGCACAAAAAGAGAAGAAAGTGCTCCAAGACCAATCATGTAGAATTGTGGATACAAAAACCACCCTAAAATTGAAATAGAGGCATCTTCAAGAAGTGGCCAAACAACAAGTGTAAGGGGTCTCACCCAACATCCCAGGTGCATATACTTGGCACTTATTTTTGTTGTCATTAATATACAAGCTTGTCCATCCTTTCCCAAACTGGTGCTAGTCACCTAGTTCTATAATCCCCAGTTGAGAATGGTTCAAAATTATAAATGGAAAGTATTATTTTAACTTATCCTCAACTTTTTCATTGAATTATTTTCCATATGGGCTAACCCAAAATGTTTCCTAAGCCTTTTACCTTTTAGGACCAAAGAAAATATTATGACCTTAGGAGACATAAGGAAGGGGGAAATTTTTTCAAGAATTGGTTGAATCAATAGTTGCACAACCCCCTAGTAGGTAATGAGCTCCCTAAAACCCTAATTAACATTTCAAAGTTCTAATGCCTTGATATGTTCTTGATGCTTGCCATAATGTTTGGCCTACTGACTAATAGAGAGGTTCATGACTACCAAATTTCCTTGGTATATGCTACCTCCAACACTCATTATTATGATGAGTCTCATTCAAACCAGTACAACAACCCTTGTTTCTTTGAATAGGTTAGGTATTTATGAAAAAAGATACATGAGCAACTCACACGACTATGGATTTTTCCATATGGCACATTTTGGTATTCTTCATACCTAGAATGGCTCTTTTTGTTTAAAACTATTGATAGTATGTTGTGGATAGGCATAAATAGAGTAAATGATCAGGGGTAGAAGTTGGGAGTGGTAGACTAGACCACTTTAATTAGCGTATTTGAGTCCTATTATCACTTCAATAGAGATTTTTTATGATCTGCATTAAAGCTCATTTATGAGAAAATGCCCTAATTGTCTTAAACAACAAAGTTGCAAATTCCCTGAATGGAAGAAGGGGATTGGTACTTTTTTATAGAAGGGATACTAATGAGATTATACAATTTTGTGGATAAACCCTTTTTTTTGCCATATTATGTAACAGATAGAATATTTGACATGGAGTATTGTCGATAGATCAATGCTATAAACATAATATTTGGAATTGGCATTAATAAAGGAGCCACCTATCAATATCCCTTCACTTTTGAATTAATCACAATGACAAAAAGAGGGCAAGGGGAATTACTCTATAATAAAATTGAAAGGTTGGGATTACGATCTATACCTCATATATAGAAGTATAACCCAAAATAAAAATTCAAAGAGAATAACACTCTTGAATATGGGTAAACCACCAGCTTTCAAGAAAGTCAACAAATATGACATAGATCAACTATGGAATGATTATGAGCACAATGAGCTCAACTAGAAAATTAACAAAATGTAAGGATTGCCTCCCTGGAGATATTTCTACGAGCAAGAATGTAATTACAATCCACAAATATATACAAATCATAGGTTGACTCAAGATAAGATACTTACTATGGAAAATAAAATAGGTTAAGGTGAAGCCAAGATCATGTAATGGTGGATATTTAGGTGTGAACAAAAATTACAAAAGTCTAGGTACCCATTATGAATGGATAAAATATTCTCCCAAAATAATGATGAAAATATAGCAATGTGGAAGCCTCATGTTGGGGCAAAAACATTGGTTAAATTCTACGTTAATGTCACTAGGTACTCCAAACCTTGTGAATATGTGTGAAAATGGGAAGTATGCTACATATTTCTCCTTGGAATCCCTTAGTGCCTATACTTCAACCCACTTGGTTACATAATCAGTACAAACCAAACTATATCTTTTTTCTCGTTGACTATGGGTTGATTGGCCCTACGAAATCCATCCCCCATTTATCAAATGGTTTAATGTGAACATGTGGTTGGAGGGGCATCTCATCTCTGAATTTTTGTCTTCCAATCCTTTGGCATTGATCACACTGATTTGCATATTTGGTTGCATCCTTAAATAGTGAGGGTCAGTAATATCCGGTCTGCAATATCTTGAATGCAGTAATTTTTCTTGCAAAGTGACCACCACAAGGTTTATCATGACAAATTTTAAGTATTTCTAAAAAATCGTGCTCAGCAACACACCTCCTCATGATTTGATCATGCCCTATTTTGAACAAACAACCATCAATCCAAGAGAAGGTTGCACTCTTTTCTATTAATGTTTGCTTTTCACAAGGTGAGAGTGTAGGGGATACTCTACCATTGGCTAAGTAATTAGTCATATTTGCATACCATGGTGTTTGCTCACTTAGAGAGAATATATGTTCATTTGGAAATTGGTATTCTGTAGCTGAATGGTCTGGAGGTGTCAACCTTGATAGAAATTCTACAACTACATTATTCTTACCTATTTTGTTGATGATGGTAACATCAAAATCTTGCAAGAATAGAAGCCACCTGATTATTCTGCCATTAATTGTAGGTTTTTTCATTAGATATCTAATGGTTGCATGGTCAATGTGTATAAAAACCTTGTAACCTATAATGTAGTGGTAGAATTTTTTTATGGTATGGACAATTTCAAGGAATTTCTTCTTAGTAATAGTTTAGTTGAACTCAGTCCCAATGAGATGCTTGTTGACATGGTAGATGGAATAAAACTCCTTGTCATATTTCTATCCCAAAACCACCCCTATAGAATTTTTAGATGCATCCGAATATATATGGAATGGGATGGCCCAGTTCAGACCTCGTAGTACTAGAGCAATGATCAGCTTCTCCTTCAAAATATGGAAGGCTTGTTTGCACTCCTCTGTTGAGAGAAACTCTATGTTTTTTGATAGCAAAGTGTGCAACGTTCTGGAAATTTTGTTGAAGTCTGCTATGAATCTCCTTTAATACCTAGCAAAGCCAAGAATGCTCCCAAAATATCTTTATGTTGTAGGACTAGGTAGATATTTAATAACTTCAATATTTTTCTTGTCCACCCTTATCTCTCTTGCAGAGAGGTGTCACCCCAAAACAATCCCTTCTTGCTTCATCATGAAGCACTTTTTTCTGCTTAGGGATAGGTTGGTCTCTTCACATTGTTAGAGTACATGTTCCAGGTTGGTCATAGCCTCTTCAAAGGTTTCTCCATACATAGTGAAGTCATCAGTGTATATCTCCACTTATTCTCCCATCATATAAAAAATTCTTAGCATTGCCTTCTAAAAAGTGGTTGGTGCGTTGCACAAACCGAAGGGTAGAACTCTATAAGCAAATGTACCCCATGGATAAGTAAATGTTTTTTGTCCTGATATTATTCTCCAATCTATATCTGGTTATACCCAGTGAATCCATCCATAAAGTAGAATTACTTCCTTCCTACTAGTGTATCAAGAACCTGGTTAACAAAAGGAAATGGGAAGTGGTCCTTTTTAGTTGTTTTGTTCAACAATCTATAGTCAACATAGATATGCCACTTCCCATTCTTTTTGGGCACCACCACCAGATGTGACACCCACCCACTATTAGATATGGGGTAAATGAATCTAGTTGATTGGAGTTTTTACAAATCTACCTTGACTATCTCCTTCATGACGGTGTTCATTATTTGTTGTGGTTGCCTGATTGGATTTGTCTATTCTTCCAAGTAAATGTGATGGGTACAAGTCTCCAGAGTGATCCCTCTCATATCTGAATAATCCTAGACAAAATCCTATTGATACATGGTCAGTATCTCTTTTAATGTTGTTAGCTGAGTTGGTGTTAACTCACTGCTAACATTCAACATTTTTCTAGTCTCAATCTGAATTTATTTGATATGGTGGTCTTGGCTACCTACCAATGGTGACTCTAGAGAGATCTGGGAGGATTATCCATGGAAGAAATTTGTAATAATTCTATCCTCATCAACCTCATTCTCTAACTTCATCAATTCCATTATAGGTTGCACCATTTATAATGTTCCATCATACTTGTTTTCCAAGATGGGTTCTCCCAATGCATCAATGGACTATGGAGGTGGAGAGATGATCAGATTTTTAACATTCCAACCATATGAAATATTCATATGTCCATTTTGACAACCTATATATGCATCTATTATTTCTAGCCGAGGCCTTCATAGGATGAGTGGATAGCCCCCTAATACAAACTTAGACTGTAGTACCAAAAAGTCTATTGGGTATTCCCATGCATCCATCATCACAATGATATCTTCCAACATTCCTTCTGGTGATACAGTTGATCTATCAACAAGCTATAGAATAGTCTTGGTAGGATTTAGTTATATGAGCTTAAGCTTCTACATGGTCTCCTTTGGCATAATGTTGATGGTTGCTCCTAGGTTCATTAAAGTGTTGGCCAACAAGTTGCCACCAATATTCACTATCAGGACCGGACTACCTAGGTCTACATATTTTGGGTGGTAGGTATTTTATAGCATTAGGTCAACCAATTTACCCATAACATTTATTTTTTGGACTAGCTTACGACCTAGTCTTCTTAGCCATAGCTCCCTGATAGCCTTAGTGTAGATTGGGACATCTCTTATGGATTAGAACAAAGGGATTGTCACTATAAAATTATTTAGACTTGAGAGGATATTAAATTTTGGTCTTATTGGCTTTCTTTGCTCCTGTAACCTTTTGGAAAAAGGAGGAGCTTCTTCTTCAGTCTTCTCAATAGCTGGTTCTTCATCAAACTCTTCAATCAAAGGTGATTATCCTACTATAATATGTACATCCTCCTGCTCTTCTATCAAAGGAGGAGCATCTACTCCTAATTGTATACCTATACTCAATTATACATGATTACAATTCCTAATATTATACATAGGAAACACCTCACTTTCCAATTGATATGCTTGTTGGTTTGTCTTGTTGTTGGGATTGACTATGGGCTATGCTGGAAGTTGTGTAGGTCTCACTATAGGAGGATTTGGTAAGCTTTGCTGTAGTAGAGCTTGAACTACATTTGGTGGAGTTACATTCCATGGACTATAGTTTCTCCATTATTGCCCTAGTTGCTGATATGGTATCCATGGGTACTGATTTGAGAATGATGCTCCTTGGGAGGCATTCATCCAGGGTGGTTATCCCCACCATCCCATATTGTGTGGTTGGGCCTGACCTTGTGGCATGTAATTTTCCCCTCCATAGGGTGGCATTCCTACTGGAATATTCCCCATAGGGGGCTGCTATCGGTTTCTCCAATTTCCCATGAAGTATGCTTTTGAAAATTTATAATCCTCTTTGGTAGTTGGTAGTTGTGGGTATAGTGTGGTCTTGTGATCCTTTTGAAAAACAACACATACCTTGATATTATCTTCAAGACATGAATTTCTTGCATGATTTCCTCTGCATTTTGGATAAAAATAAGCCAATGCTGCCTCATTCTCTTACTTCTTCTTCACTAGTAGGAGAGTATCCATTTGCAGTGCTAGGAAAGGTAGCATTTCACTTTTCAAGTCCTCGAGTATGTTGCCTATTTCTTTCTTTTTGACTAAGGATGTTGACTAGTGATCTTGGAGGTTGGTTTACCTTTTATTCGAGAATAATTTTGACATAGTTATTGGATGTATGACATATGGTGCTGGTAAATATATCCTATAGAGATCATATTCAGCGCTTCAAGAGATTCCCTATTTAGTTCCCTTAAGAAGATGCTTCTGAGGAATTTATCACTTAGCTTCACATGGGGAGATCTCTGCAAATTGAAAATAAATCTATCCCAATACTCCTCTAAGGATTCATATTCCTTCTACATCATTTTCAAGACCTCTTCTCTAGAATCCCATGCTCTACAAAAATCTTGGTATTTTCCTAGGAAGAGCTTTTTCATCTCCTCCCAAGTAGTGATTTGCTTGTTTCCCAAGATGATAAACCAATGTAGGACTGAATCATCCAGTGTAGGAAACAATTTCAACTTCTATGCATCTGTCTTATAGTCCACATACCTACACAAGACATCAAACTTGAACAAAAATAGGTTTGGGTCTTCTATTGGAAATATTTTGAAGGTAGGAATATGGGCAAGGGATATGTTCTTCATTTTTATTTCTCCCCTAGCCTCTTCTATTGGGAAGCTAAATTTTGTTGATGTCTTTTCTACCTCAATCATTTTTTCAAGAATTGTGGTCTCTAGATATATTTTCCTTGAAGCAATTTCTAAGGCCTTACGGTCACTCTAATTTTTTTGTACAAGAATATTCAAATCAGTTGGTGAAATGGTTGTCCTCAATAAATTTCCACTATTGTTCATACAACAAATCCTCTTTAGATGGGATTATTTTAAACAAAGGATTTTATATTATCCGCTCTTTACTCAGGTTTGGATGATTTGGTATGGAAGAGCTTTGTGCAAAAACTGGGTGTTCAGTCCAATGCACTGGTCAAAGTAACTGTGGGGACACTATTTCACATTTAGAGTCTACATGGTTCAGAATTTTCCTATGGGCTCTTATTTTTAATAAAATGACCATCTAGTCCTTTGTTTCTTGGTGGACTCATGTCATAATAGATGGAAAAAGTTATGTACACTAGATTAGAATTTTTGTGGAACTGGGTATTGTAATTATATCTACTATTGGCACATCCTTGACAATGGTGCCAAAATATTAGGGCAAAAACATTGGTTAAATTCTACATTGATGTCATAGCCCTTTCACTTAATTTTCAACCCAAGGATGTTCGTAAACTTACGATGTACCAAGAAAATATATACAACAATACCTCTGAGATGAGTCCACTAAATATATAGTTTAGGGGGTGTTGTTTGTATAGCATTTATTTCAATCTAAACCACTTAATATACAAAACATAAATTTTCTAGAAATGAAATCACACCACACGTTGCAGAAATGAAAGAAAGCAGTAAATAAATCGCGTTGTAGGAGACAATCGAATGCAGGAAAATAGAATAAATAAAACTAAAATGAAATTATAGAAAAGTAAAGGAGAGGGGAGGAATACTGGCCAAGAGTGGGCCTAGGCTCTAGTAGATTCTTCCTAGTTAAATATGTACGTCGAACTAAATTAGATAACTTAAAATGAATTTTATTGCATAAATGAAATTACATTACAGTTCGATTATTTTTCTATTTTTCTCTTCTCATAGAAGTGTTGTGCATTTATATATCACACAGGTTTCTCTATTGCAATATTTAGATTGCTATTATAGTAACAAATCTCTACCAAAAATGTGATTACAATAACAACACACCAAATTAGGAAAATTTCATGCATCCAAAATAAATTATGTTTGTTGCATTATTTATCTAGAGTCTGATTATATCAAATGACTTTCGGTATTACTCGTTGTCATCACTTGCATTCTGCATTCGGTAAGTCATTATTATGTTTTATACAAAAACAGAGCAACTAACATGTTTGTCAGTTAACGAGATTTAGGCACCATCAGGTCAGGAGTTAGGTGCTTCATTCTGCATACATGGAGTCAACTGCCTTAGACTTCATCAACAAAGATAAAGTTCCTTTGACTTCATCAACAAAAGTATGGTACCTTGTCGTCGAAAGACTATAGTAAGGTGTATTCCTATTGAAATATGGGAGTAAGATGTCTTTCTATTGAATATGGGAGTAAGGCACCTTCCCATCAAAATATGGGAGTAAGGCATCCTTCTATTTCATGGTCAAACTCCTTCCTTAATGTCCATTGAACTCCTTTTGAAAATAGATGATGCTAGGTCCAAGTGGGACCTTGACGCAGTTATGTAGAAAACAACTAAAATGATCAAATCTACACACAAAGCACACTTTTCACACAAGTTAGGAAACATATACAATTTTACCATTAAATTCATAAAAATTACAAGTTTGATATAATAATACCGCACAAAACATTAGAAACATATGCAAAAATATGAGCAATTTTGATGCTCATCACCTCAGGAAGAGCCAACTAAACCCATCATTGTTGACAACCAAGGTGAATAAGTGTAGGAAGAAGAACCTCTAGTGCTAGGAGAATAAGCTGAAGTAGAATAGGTAATCTCCAAAGATAATCACATTGCAAAAAAATTATGAGTTTCAGAAGAGCAACCAACTAAGAACAATGTTGTGATGGACTCATAAAAGCAAGTAACCATAAAAGAGAATTATTTTCCAAACCAATAGGTTGTAACCTTCATCCAAATGGAATTACAATATTAAAAATATCCAAAGGGATCCTATATCATAAGAAAAAATGGGATATACTAGAGGTCTAGGGAAAAGAGCTCCTAGTCCACAAGAGCATATACAGGTGTAGAAGCACCCCCAAAACTTAGCTCTAGGAGCACCTTTCCCTAACTTCCTTACTCTAGAAGTAAAAAGAAGAATAAATGAGAGACATACATTAGAGTCCCCACTTAGGCTAGTGCCTAATTTTATCTTAGGGTTGATGGAGCATCAAAGCCTTCAAAGATAATAAGTGTCAGTTGAGAACGCACAAGTTCCAAGCTAATCTATTGATAACAATAAGAGATTCAATGTGAGTATATAGTCATACTTGAAACAACTACAAAATACATCTCCATATAATCATACAACTGCTCCAAAGAAGGAAGAAACAAGCAAAATAAAATCTAATCCTCTTAAGTACTTGTAGGAAAGAGCTCATAATAAGCAAATGATCCAAGGGCCACCCCTAATAACTAGAGTAGTGACCAAACTAGTGGTAGAGAAACCTAAAGCAATAGAGGTAGGTATGATTTATCTAAACTCAATCTCTACTTATTCTATTCCTCTAATATCTATCAATATCCCCTCCATTTTTGCATCACCATAGGGGCCAATCACTCAAAATAACACTACATCCAAAATTCCCCTAGCCACATCCACTCCATAAATATAGACCCTTGCAAGCACTACCATATTATTTTTTAAAAAAATTCCTCCATATCCTTTTCCCATATTATCATCCATATTTTCAAAAATACCACCACTCAACCATCTAGCCACAACTACCATCAATAGGCTCAAAGAGATAAGCTAAAACACTCAAGAGTGGTGGAGAAATAAAACACCTCAGCAAGCAGAAGAGCATGTTCCCCTTAGGATAATGACTATAATTGATCCAACCACGTATTGATAGCTAAGAGTCACGACCATGCCAAGGGTGGACAAACTAGAAGTTGATATGATACCTGATGATTATCAAGTAGAGACACAAATAGTAGATATATCTCAGCTACCATTAGAAGACTCTCTACTTAGTGCATAGGTTCATGTTAGCACTATCTATTTGCAAGGTGATAAGCTAAGAGATAGATGCAAACAACTGGAAGAGAAATTTAGACTTAGAAATAGAAGCCATAGAGAAGTAGAATATCAAAAAGTCATTGTAAAATGAAAATAAAAAATGGAAAATAATGATTATACAACTACCAAGTCATCAAAAGGTGTAAGAAATACAAGATATGACCAAGGTGCTAATAGAATAGCTTCAAGGCCCATGAAAACAACTGTAAATAGAAAAGGAGTGAGTCATAGCCTCCCACTTTTCCAATAAAACACTATAACAACTGAAGAAGGACAACTAGAAAAAAATCCTTCAATTTATCCTAAAGGCTTATCTAGTTGTAGGCTATTTGAATTTCAGTGCAAACGCCACAAAGGTAGAAAAAAGTGACTTCACGTAGGCTCAATATGAGCTAGAAGATAAGATAAGACAAGATAAAATCCTAATGATTTTGGCTATAAGAAGATTCAAACTAGCTAAGAGGGCCATACCAAGTAGTTTATGGAATGCATCAATGGCTATCTCTAGGATCATAATAAAAAAATATAAATGGATCCAATAAGGATGAGAGGTGATATATTGGCTACAACTTAGAGTAGAAAGAATAATATATACAATAAGAGAAGACAAATAGCTAGGATTTTTAGGCTTATAGGACAAATAATCTAGGCTTCAAACTAAAGAAGATCTTCATGCCTAGATAGAATCAGTAGTCAATGATGAAACCAAAATAGACCAATGGCAAGACCCTATCAATGAAACCAAAGTGATTGAATTTTTTAACATAGTAGCTATCATACAAGCTAAAGTTCAAGAGATGAACATAATATATCAATACCCTTCCTCTGATAAATCCTACATATTGATAAAAATACACGATAAAGTCATGGGACTCAAGACTCCCTCATCACACATATAGACATTGGTTTGTCAAGTCCTTTAGAGAGTAAACAATATCTTATCCAATGAAGATAAACAAACAAGTACACAAATAGAAGGAACCATTGAGGCTAAATTACTCTATAGAAAGTTATTAGAGCACAAGATAGTCAAGGGACACCTGGCATGTAAGAAGCAACACCAAAGTGATCAACTATCAAAGCATGGTACCTTTGCAACATGAAGATAAAGACAAACCACAAAGTGTACAAAATATAATAATTCACCTATAAGTTCCAAAAGGTATGTTTCACATTATATTCCAGTTCAATATTCATTCCACCAACCATTCCATTACATATTATAATTCATCCATGTTTTCTCCTTTTTCTTCACATAAATCACTCACTCATCACATTTCACATTTACAAAATAAAATTTCTATCATGGAAGTTCCATTCACATTTTATTTCACATCCCTTTGAATCTATACCTAGTGGAATTAGACCTTATGAGTTCTTAGTAACAACGAGAAAAAATTCCTTGGGAGGCACCAAGAATGTAGGTCAAATTTGTGACCTCATTTGTAAAGCAAGGAGCTAAGCCATTTTCTTCAAACATTGGCTAAATGCTTTGAATATTTTAAAGTTTGCATGAAACCATAATGAACAAAACCTGCCCCCTTTCATTGATAATGTCAATGCAACATCATGATAACCCAAAAATATACAAAATGAATAAGACTGGGATGCACAAAGCCATGTATAATTTAGCAGTGACATTAGTGCCACCGAACTAAAGCCTAGGATTGTACAAAAGGGAAATATGAATAAAATTATGATGAATATAGTCAAGCCATCTAAGTGAGTGATGTCAACAGAAGGGAAAATATCTTGAAATCATGCAAGTAAAGTGCTCAAGGCCAATTGCACAAATCCATGATGAATGAAACTTGGAGGAGCAAAGTTGGGGCTCTTTTGGTGATGATGTAAGCACACCCACACCAAATACTAGGATCATGCAAGAAGAAATAAGATGCATAAAATTTAATTAGCCCTTGCACTTTGTTGAAATTTAAGGAGTCAAAGTGCACAAAGTCAAGGGTCGTTCAATGATGATGTCATTGTCTCCAAGCTAAGAATCAATATTGTTGAAAAGAGAGTCAATGCTCAAAATCAAAATGAAAAAAGCTAGAGTCCATCTCAAAGTGATATCATAAAAACAATCATAAGCCGCAATTTTGTTCTAGGAAGCTTTGTGAGTAAAATGATGAGCCTAATTTCAAAGCAAGCACCCATAAAATATATTTTTCAAACCTACAACCACCATGGTTCCTTCTAGATATTCTAGTTAATGATACTAAGTCACAAAAATGATAGCTCTAGTAAATCCATTGTAACTATTTAGCCACTTGCAGAAGATGGTTGTAGATCAATTAAGCAAATTGTGAAAAAAATAAAATTCAAATGCACAACAAAACCTAAAGCAACCACCTCAACATCTTGATTTCTCTATCATGATATTTTCTTAACAACTTTGTAACAAATTGTAAACCTTTTGTTGCAAGTTTCAAAATGTAGCTTAATAATCCATCACACCTCCAACTGAGGGGTCATCTCTGTAGTCCTTGCCTAGATTTTTGTTGTGTAATATTACTACTAGTCAATTAAGTGATAGTTATTTAGCCTCCATTATGGTGTAATTATAGGTTTTTATAAACACATTTGTGATTTAAGTCATTTTTGTTATACTTAGACGTATAGTCTATTTTTAATACAAATTCTATTATTTGGATCACTATTGGACTATTCATTTGACTCTTCAGAATGATTAGAGAAAATAATTGGAGTTGAATAAATCTATAATTGCATTTGATAATGGTTGGTCTATTAAGTATCATGTGAATTGACTATTTTAGCTTATTATATAGCGAAATCCAATGTTGTTACACTATACCCCATCCATCTTCATTTAATTTCTCTAAAACCTTAGCTTCTTTTGACCCTCTCTCTTTACCTTTAAGTTAAGTATCTATAATCACTATAAGGAGTCAACCTTCTCCAAAGTTTAAAATCAAGAGAAATCTAATTTCATCCAATATAAACCATTGGCTAGAATCTAGGGCACACTTCCTATCCATATACTAGGCATATTTTAGTCCAAAAAGACCCTTTTGAATTAATAAGTTGATAGTACCCCTTAGGTTTACAATTATAATAGTCAAAAAAATTATCTGGGCTTTGCATTTATGTGTAGTTTGTTCTTTGTCAAGTATGTATAATATTTTTTGCATGAATGTTTCTCATTCTAGAATAACTACAACTACCAACTTCTAGTTGGGTGAGGTGGCCAATTTTTCTCTATGCGCCCTTGCTTCAACAAAACTTGTAAAAGTTGCAATCAAGTTTTATTCTATTTATTAGCTCATTTTGGTGCTCTACCAGGTGGTTGTATTTATGAACTCAAGCACCTAGGATAAAAATGATGTGACTTTGTTTATGTGGTTCTAGTATGCTCGATAAATCTCTTATATTAGGTTTATCATCCCTGGTTGATGCTTCATACTTGCATTCTTCATCCTATCTTCCTTAATCTCTCTTTGAAAATCAACCCTCTCCTTGTATTTGGTATTTTAATGCTCTTGGTTATACAAATCGTTGAATTTTTTATCGTCATCCAAGTCATCATAAGTCATTGTAGTTTCCCCTATATCCTCTCAAAATTTCTACCATGCCTTGATTTTTGCCTCTTTCTAGTGCTCCTCTCTCAAAATTTATTTCCATTTTATGCTTATGTGGGATTGAGGGCTTACCTAGTGTCTCTTTTGATAAAAATTCTTATCATACCTTGGAATCTATGGTTGTTTCACAATTATATTTACTGGTCATGCACTTATCTCCTTCATAGGGTTATTTTGGGATTTGATGTTTACTCTAGGCTAGTGAAACAATTTAGTTGAACTCTTGATGTTTATTAACCTGGCACCAAAATTGCCTTATAGATCATAGTTCCATTCACCTAGCATTAAATAGAGCCTATAATCCTTCAATTTATTTTCTAATATTGTGACAACCATTCTCTTTGCCAATTTTACTCTATCAAGGCTTGTAAAGACCATATCTTTCCCTTCTTACTCTTGTAGGATGCATCGATTGTGTCCATTTGTCTAAAAAAATATAAAGCAAAATCCCTTTTCGATAAATACTTGGGTAGTTGATAAATAGTCTTATTTAACCAGTCTAAAAATAGTGGTAACCTCGAGGAAGTAACAATATCCTCCATGCTTTCCTTGAAAAAATTAGAGGCTAGCCATCTAGAGGCACTTTGGCTTGAACCCACTTAGAGTCACCAAGGTTGGGTTCAAACGATATTCTAAAAAATTCTGATAGGAAGAGGCCTTGCTCAGGATCTTGTTAGTCTAAAAATACTACCTCTAGGAGACAACCAAGATTTTACAGTAGGGTGCCATCTTGAAATATTCGATGTAGTCTATTTTTGAAGGGCTATAGAAAGAGAAAATAAGCTAAGGAAAGATGATATCGCAATTTTGAGACATGTCCAAATTTTGTGGCAAAATGGTGCAAGGAAGTCAAGTAGATGAAAATGTCGCGATTTCATGACATGTTACTTTTTTGCCGATAAATCAAGAAGACAAATCCAAGACAAAGAAGATGTCACGATTTTGTGACATGTATTTTCATAGCAGTAAAGACCAAAAGGAGCTAAAAAGATAAAGACGTCGTGATTTCGTGACATGTTGCATTTTTGTGGCTAAGAAAGTAGAAAAGGGGTAGAAGAAGAGAGAATGTTGTGATTTCGTGACATGTCAGTTTTTCACCATGAGAAAGAAAGAAGAAGACATACGAATCTAAAGTGTCACGATTTCATGACATGTTTTGTTTTTGCGTAAGCAAGAGGCGAATAGAGTAGAATACTTGAAGACATCATGATTTTGTGACATGATAGCTATTCCTGACAAGATATATTCTTAGCAACTAAAGCATGCCCTTACACCAAATTTTTGATCTCTTAGGATGTCAGATGTAAATGGAGTGTCAGATCTATTAGAATCCAATTTACAGAAGATCTTGTGCTTATTATTAGAAACTAAAGTTAATTGCTTGTAATTGATTTGAGAATCCAATATGTACTAGTTGTAAAAGATACCCATTTTATGTATATATAGTGGTATACACATTTTTAAAATGGGTAAGCTCTTAGATGTTTACAAGATTGATGTACATCATTCTGGATGCAAGCAAATAAATTTACTCTTCTTATGGCTTCTAACTTTCTGTGTGCAAGTGTATGTATCTGGTTTTCAACTTCTATTTATATTATTAAATTCTATATTGTATTTGTTCTAAATCTGAACTGTGCATGAATGAATCATATTGTTGGAGTTAAGATTAAGTATGCTTATATGTGTTAGATGAAATATCTAAATCACACTTAGAAAGTTATGATTTCTATATGAAGGTGTTAAAGAAAACTTGTAACAATAATACGGATGTCATATCCTGATTGTTGTCTAAACTACATCGTGAGAAAAGCTTCTAGCCTTGGCTATATTTCCCTTTACAAGCATTTCCCTTATTTGTGCTCTCTTTTATCTAAACAAAGCAAAAAGGAACAAGACTACTATGGATATTATATGGATATTCCCAAGCTAGATTCGTCTATTCAATGTTGGCAAGGTCTAAGGCACAATACAATTAACCAAAGGTATATTTTGTTCCAACAGTTTTTGGCATGCCTGGTGGGACCTAAAATCCCACAGTATTCTCTAAGTTTTGGTGTTTTTTCTTTAAAATCCTTTCTGTTTTAAATCTAAAGCAAAAAACCACCTAGCAACTCCATTCAGAGGATTTAGACCCAAGTAATACCTTGTCTAAAAATATCTGGTTATAAGCTCATGAGTGCCTATGCATATGATAACCAGATCCCAAGAAAGAAAATCTAAAGAATCCATCGAGTTATTGGAGTTACACCTTGGTATCTTGAAAGCACATCTTGTGCTAGCTTCAAGATCTAATCCACTGGTACTAGTACAAATTCCATTGTACCAACTATTGGAGTGTCCTCAATTAGCTCCATAGTAACAATAAATATAGTAGCTATCATGGCTGCTCATCCCATCCCAACTCATCTTGTATGGAATCACACTGGCCCACTAAAATTGGCATACCATAATCAAGTTCCCTAGGTAGCTCTGAAAGCTTTGCCATCATATGATGGGATAGGTAAAACAACAAACAAACATTGCCTAGATGTTTCATCATTGGAAGCAATTTATAACATCATCCAAGAGGATGTGATGGTCAAGTTACTGGTCATATCCTTAAAAGGAAAAATGCTCCATTGGTATAGAGCACTCACTACTGGATCTATTACTTCTTGGGCAATACTTGTTGGTCTTCTGGTTGATGAATTCAATATACATGTAGATCCGTTCTCATTACTCAATCAATTCACAATTGTCAGGAGACATCCACAAGAAGAGATTGCAGATTTTAATATTAGGTTTAGATGCACCTGGGATAGAGTACCTACTAGTTTAAAACCTACTATAGAGCAAGCAATATGTTATTATTTGAGAGCTTTTGATTCAACCCTTAGCATGATTATATGGAAATCACGTGTTTTAACTTTCTCTGCTATTTATTTAGAAGCAGCTAAGGGAGAAGCTGATATTATTACCACTGGGAAATATCATCCAAAGGCCCCATTGCCTATCTTTCCAAAATTTCCCCAAGCACCTGTTTTGAATACTACAGTACTAGTGACTCCAGTCATTCAGTTACCCCATAATATGCTAGTATTTCATCCTATTCCTACCCTTCCTGCATTGTCTGCTATCCCTCTCTGACAAGTCCCCCAAGATAATCATATGATGACCATATTAGATACGATGAAAACTTTATCAAATGATATATCATCTATGAAAAATAGAGAAGTCGAGCGACATTTACAACTAAGGAGATTTCCTTAGCTAACTAAATATGGAGCTTCAACAAGTAATAAATGGCAGGAAAGAAAAAATGTAGTCTATGCTAATGAAACAGGAGATAATGGATATCCTTCTAACTCAGACTATTGGTGTTCCACATGTAACGATCCTCATGGAGAAGATTCGTGTATGTTTCACCAACATCATGTGCAGATTCTAATTAATGAAGAAGTAAAAGAAATAATGAAGGGGCACATAAACATGATCAGAGAAGTAGATCATAATCAGTCCATACCATCTGAAGAACATGTCGTTGTCTTGACAAGGTCAGGAAGGAAACCTCTACAAGTTGATCTAAAGGAACTTCAGCCATTAAATTTTCCCCCAGATCCCAAAGCTACTTCTCAGAAGGATCAGTTGATTGAAAAGAAATATTCTAACCCTCCTCAAAATTTTGTCCCAGCACCAAGGAGAGAGTCTCCTCCTAGAAAGGAGAGTGAAACTCTATATCAAACAAAATATAAACTCAGATTCCATTCATTGACCAAAAGGTAAAGAACAGAAGCAACTCAGGGTTATAGGAATAAATATGATCCATATGCTAGAGAAAAGGAGAAAATTGTTGAGGCACCCTAATTCAATATAATTGAGGAGATGAAAAAGACTCCCTCAAAATCTAGATGTATGATGCTTTGTAGTTCCCAAGACAAATCGATCTTATTCAAGAATCTTTAAAGTTGATGAATCATAAGAGAAAAGTGCCTTCCTTTTTAAATTCTACACAAGCTAATGTTATTTTTGCTACAAGAAAAAATAGACCACCTCCATTCTATTTGTCTCTACAGATGGAAGGATGGATAGTACATAATTGTATGATCGACTTAGGAGTAGCTACTATAGTTATGCCTAAAGCAGTATGTGACATCATGGGAATGGAGTATACCAGAAGTCATACAAGAGTGTTGCA